>CM065813.1:53463500-54713500 GCA_033398695.1 Orobanche coerulescens | reverse complement strand
TATAGACAATCTATACTTGATCATTGGGTATTTGGATATCACTTTTACTTGATCATTGAAGTGGAGAATCATCTTTAATTGGCATACAAGCAACCGGAGTTGGATTCTACCTATTGTCTCGGTGTTTTCTTCATCTTAAGGTATGTTAATGCTATCTCCAACCTTGATTCATGTCCTTAAGTATATTATGATCATGCTATCAAGATATTAAGTTCCATGGATGATTTATTCAACCAAACATCATGTATAGGAAGTTGAGATGATTATGCTTTAAGTACCTTGGTTAAGAACATCATAATTTGAATCTTGTTACAATGAACAAGTAAAGGAAGTTTTATGAGATCGATAATCTAGATTTGGAAGGTGTCTTCATAGTAATCACGGACTTGGTATTAATATCACTTTTGTTAGACGAGTCTAGGAGGTTAATCATGGAAGGATTTGTTGTATCTTGTAAATGTGGATTGTTAACCATTCTTCAAGATGATAGTTTGAATGTAATAATGATATTGATAACAACCATATGCCTTCTGAACTACATTTGAGGATTTTTCATCAAGATTGGAGTATAGTATTATGATGGCATATTTATCCTGGAAATTCGAAGATATCAAACACTCTAGGATTAGTCTTGTTTGCATGAGAAGAGTATTTGTGAGTATAACGTACGTTAAGCATCATGCATTACGTACGTTATACTATCAGACGAGTCAGTCATCTGATCAGAGAAGTGAACTGTCAATGCAGGATTAACGTGCGCTAGGCTTCATAGCTTACGTACACTAACGAACTGACTTAACGTACACTACGCTGTTTAAGTAACATACGTTAGGAAGGTCAGACAGAATATGTTTTGTTGAACTTTCGGCCGTAGTTTGGATTGTTAGATGTTCATACATTAGTTATTCGACGTGAGATGAACTCTATATTATTTCTTCTGTTTACGGTCCGAGTTTTCCTACGTGATTGATCGAAGTGGCGACCTTCGAGTGTATTGATACCTGTTGGAGTATTATTCTTGTCATCTAATCGAGGCAAGTACTTTAATTGTTTTACGTATTGATGTTATACTTATTGTCGTGCATATATGTCGTTGTTGTATGTCCACCTCGTGTTGGTCCGACGGGATCATCGGGGGATCTATGCTACCATGTGTATGTTGTGATGTTATGTTGTGATTTTCATTTGTGTATGATATTTACAAGTTTTCTCGTAGGAAGAGACTCGCTAGCATTTTGTTATTTATGTTGGTATTATTCTTCGTAAATCATTGAATAATATGTTGTGGTACTTGTACTAGCATCTTTGTGCTAACCCCTTCGGGGGTGAACATTTGTTTATGTTCAGGATCCAGGAGAGCAGGAAAACAACCACTGGAACTGCATGACGACGAGGGTGCAGAGTGATGTTCCGGCCGGGTTTAACTGTCTGTTGTTTGTGTTGTTTTATTAAGTAATCGAGTACGTCATCGTTTGTAATGTTGAATTTGGTTATGTATTAATATTCTTCATTTGGACGTTTATATTTTCAGTATTGGCCCAGAACTGTTGTTTTTTATTTTAGTTACTTTCACATATTGGTATTTGTTATTGTCTGTTCATTTCTTCAGCCTTGTAAATTCTTATGTAAAGGATTTGCGGCGCTGTAATATTCCTGAATATATCGGGGGTGTTACAGAATATGGTATCAGAGCTAAGATCATGGATATCTTGGCTGTTGGGTTTAAATAGGGGTCCTATACGTCTTTTGAGGTAACCGGCCGTGGATAACATCACTGTACTGCCTACGTCTTCGTGCGAGCGGTGGTTGTAAGTTTCTAAACTCTATCTCGATTTTTACATGTGATACCTCTCTGTACTCGAACGTTAGAATGATATTGTTACCCGTATATTGAGTATTTATACTTACAGTATGTTGAGAGGAGGTCGTGGACATGGTCGCGGTCGCGGACGCGGACGAAGGAATGCTGAGAGAGAAGCTTCACCTTCAAATCAGGCTAGCCACAAGTCAGGCGAGCCACAGGAATCCACTAACAATTGTAACACTCCCAGATCCGAACGGGAATATTACAGCGCCGTGGACCCTGAGATGGAACCCACAAGGCTGAAGGAAATTTTCGCAAACATTTACAAACGCCCAAGAGGCTAACGACGGTATTATCTATTAAAAACATTCGAAGATTTATAAAACTCGTTTATCAAACCGTCGTAAAAACTCATTTGAAACCACAAGGCCCAAAATGCCAAAACTCAACAGTTTAAAAACACATACGTTAAGCTGTCGCTTACACGTACTGACAGAATAGATTTAGAAAATGATTGCCAAAGTAACCTAAGTTACCAGATGCCAAAAAGGTCATTTAAAAATACTCACGCAGCGGATAAAGACAAACACTTAAAATACTCTAGCAGCGGAATACAACAACTGATCAGAAACTCAAAACACAAATACATGCCCTTGCCAGTATCCTCCAGGAAGTTCATCTCTCCATGACCGCTACAAGCTTGATAATCCAAGAACCTAAAAAGAAAGCCCACGACGGGGTCAGCCATAATATCCAACAATGATAACCATCACATCTCATCAATAATTACATATCAATGGAAATACTAAGTAAGAATACGACCAATGTAATCTTACCGTCGTAACTTTACGAGAATCCACGATTTGTATCCTTAACAACACATTAAAATAATACCGAAATATCTGTACGGTATCTCAACAATACTCAAGGTTCTCAAAACATTATCATAACTCGCGATACGGAAATTATACCAACTCTGGCCAATTCAATCCATCGGATAACATCGACAATTCCAATACGATAATCGATTGTCCATCAAAGACAAGTACCAAGGAAATACGGAACATACCTCAAGATACGAAATACCATTACCATCACGTCAGTCTAATCCGAGATCAGATCAACACAACATATGGACATGGTCCTAACACAAGACCTACAAATGCATACTCATATGATAACGTCAATATGATCACAACAATAACGACAATGTATACTTATGGCAACCCATAATATACATATGCACAATAACAACATATGGTAATCCAACGATCCAGCGCACACAGCTATAGATTCCCATGATGATCCCGTCGGACCAACGCATGGTGGCATTACATCGGCCAATGATCCAAGCAAGACACACAGCTATAGATTCCCATGATGATCCCGTCGGACCAACGCATGGTGGACATATGACAACAATGCACAACTGCACAAAACAACAGTACACAATACACGACAACAACAATGCACAAATGCATGACAACAACGATACACGAATGTATCACAACATGATCGACTCAAATGATAAAAATGATTAGAGTACTTGCCCCGAGTCCTTCAAGAACGATCTCAATGCCTAAACCATCACGAACCATTATCCTCAATACTCGACGGTCCAAAGTATCACGGATTGCAGATAATTCATATCTCCGTTTTTATCACGATATATCCTCGATATACAAGTATACCAATAACAAAAGCAAATCGTATACATTATGATTTAGATTCCCAAAACTCGAATATGATTTATAATCTCAAGTCTCCTGTGATTACGATTATAAACATTGTTATACGAATTATAAACGAATGAAACGGAAACCATTCATTAAATACTATCAACTGAGTAAGTAATAACTTACTTCGATACCGATACAATGACGAGGAAGCTGTTACCAAATCCGTTGCCGTCATCTACAAGTTCCTCGGTCCCGACCATAGCAATCAACGAACATTCTCGAGCTTGACCGCAACACACGGTTGTAATCATTGATCAATATTCTCAACCTATTACAGTAATCGATAGACAACAAGTTCGACAAAAATTAACAATCGATAAAACCAATTTACAAACCCAACGGCTCTACAATATCTCGATTAAACACTAGTCGGATCAATCCTACTCAAACCAGCGCGAATTTACAACCATAACACGAAAATACTGCACTTTCTGCCTTCTTAGCGCACGTTAATCACCTAACGTATTGTGCGCTAAGTTGCTCCCGTTAGCGCACGCTAGGCAGTAAACGTAGCGTGCGCTAATGCTGTACAAATGTATGTTTTTCAGATACCGATCAACTTATGGCGATTTCAAGAACACCAAGTGATTCTGAATCATGTTCAAAGCTATCAAAACAACGAAATACGATACCCTTTAACATATAAACAATCATCCAACTTATAATCCAAGTTCTATATCCATATATCATCTTCCTCAATATCAACATCATGAAACATTAAGAACGTAACAACACTTTCATAATCTATCATTACAGGGAGTAATCATCGACAATAACATCAACATCCGAAACTGAGGAGAATGATTAATCCACTTATCTCAAGAAAACGAACAACACTATTCAAACCACAAGAATCATATCAATATCTTCATGTCAACAATAACATCATCATAATCCGGTAATCTATCTCATAATCATGCTTATCAACTTGTTTATGTAATAATCATCAACTCAAGAACATCAACATTCAATCCAAAACGAAATCCAAAGATGAAGAGTAATTACCTCTTTGAAGGAATGGATTGAATCCCAAGGTTGAATCCATTTTCAATCACTTCCAAGTTTCAAATGTTGTTAGGAATGATCAACTCAAGTGTTTGGGACCTCAACTTCTCTCTAAGACCTCTCTCTATCGTCTGAAGGTGAAAGAATGGACGAAATGCTTCATAATACCAGTTTGTCCCTTATATAGAATACATTACTAGCGTGCGCTAAACCTTATGTTTAGCGTGCGCTACGGCCTTAGCGTGCGCTAACTGACCTTTGTTAGCGTGCGCTATCGCAGTCCAGAGACAACTGTCTGAGTGCATGAAGTGATTTACGTACGCAATGCCCATGCAATAGCGTACGTAAATGCCTCTATTTAGCATACGCAAGTGTCTTACCTTAGCGTGCGCTACTCATAGTTGACTCGTTTGTCTGTATGCTCCGAAGACTGGTCCACACGCCGAAAGTGCTGACGAGGATAAGATTCCTTTTTGTCTGATATACAGTTAGCGTGCGCTAATCAACATGCATTAGCGTGCGCTAACACTACATTACAACATCCGTTGACTTATCAGAACGTGCGCCGAAAGTGGCCTGGTCCACACGCAGATTCCTTCCGATCTGACTGCATTAGCGTGCGTTATCTTATATCCATAGCGTGCGCTAAACCTGCACGATAGCGTGCGCTACTCCTGATTATTAGCGTGCGCTAATAATATTACACTTAGCCATTTTCAGCTAGTCTTGTCCAATCGTCTCAACATACAGAATACGAACATATGACATACTGAATACATATACTTCTTACATCCAATTGTCGACCAAGTACGACAATTATACCAATACAGATGTCTTGGTCCTTCAATTATTTTACCCATACTGTACAGATTCCACGTTGTACAACATAACTCGGATAAAATAATCTTAAACAACAGTAGTGGAAATTCCGGATATTACATACTACACCACTTAAAATAAGTTTCGTCCTCGAAACTTGCAATCCGTCATAAAAACAAACAAATCGTTCAACCAAAATATCCCGAAACCATCACGACAACGATCAATCATCATTATTACCGAATAACCAAAATAGCATACTTACATATGCGCCAAGTCGACGCTCTCCTGAGATGCTAGCAAGTGACTTCACTGTAAAGCTTCAACACGCTTACGATCACAATTCCATGGATCTCAACAAAACTATAACATCTTCGGAAGAAATAATCTATCCGTTTCAAATCATGTCTGCTTGATTACACAATCAAGTCCAAATCCTGATACAAATCAATAATACACGATACATCTGTGAAACAACTGCCCAACACAATGGCAACGAATCCTGAAATATCAACACAAAATCTGAACGCTCAGATGATCACCAGCAATGATCAACTCATAAATTAATCGAGAATATCATTGACATGATGAACTCTAATATGACCAATCCAAAGGTCGAAACGCAATCGAGAATATCATCACCATGATAAACTCCAACACGGTCAACACATAACCACGGAAACCGATATAGAGTTCTCAAAACGACACACCAATCACATACAGTGGATCTCAACGAAACACAACCGACTGGTGAACATTCCCCTTGGCATACGAACAACGAATCGCAAATCGACGAACATACCAATTCATACAAGGAGTGGGAACGACCACTCAATATCCAAAACAACTAGCATGGGGCACCATCCCCAAATTTACACTTACAAAGAAATCAATCAAAGATCACTATGTTAAAATTGCGCTACTACCGCACCAATGGAATCACATAGCACATATGTTCCGGTTTCACAATATCCCAAGTTTCCAAAATAATATTATGTGCATGAATCTACAACACGCAACATATTTCTCTTATCCGATAACTCAACCGATCATCACCGGATAATCAAACTGCCATACTAAAGTTCGAATCTCTTTTCCTCGTACCATACTGATGTCTTATCCAGTTCGTGAATCTCATTCAGAACTTCACCACGATATGCATTATGCATTAAATGCGTATGTACATCAATCACATTTTCAAAACCGCTTTGAAATCATATAATCTTGTCAAGGAGACAAATTTTGAAAGTTCTTTCAAAAATTTCAAAACTCAAAACATAAATTTTGGTAAGACCACCAAATCAATTCTCGAAAAATAAACGGCTCATCGGTGCCAAGTATTTGATAACAGCTTTCCTTCGAATCCACACGATTTCGTAGTTTTAAAATGAAAACTATGCAAATGATTGACCACATCCGTACTCCTATATACCAATCCGGCTCGTCACAAATCCTACCGATATTCCATCGAAAACTACACGATAGAATCCAAAATCTCAATGTATAAACTTCGACAAAAACTCCTTTTCCACATATGACTCACAACGTCAATCATTTTCCATCTGGATCACCTCAATTATGCTATGACAATGCATTGAAACAAATCAACACAATAAAGACTTCCCGAGAAGTTTCTTTTGAACAAGTAATCCGTAACCCCGAAAGGCAGGAACGACATAGATAAACGATTGATAAAGTGTTTTACAAGTCTCGGGAGTTTTTAAGAAAACAGAAAAGTCTTTTGAAATATTAGTGGTCTCACCCGTATCTCGCTCCGCATTACAAGAAGTTTAAAAAGTAGGAAACTCTTTTCGGACCCCAAGTCCCGAGTTATAAAACAATTTCAAAATCTATTGGGTTTCGCCCAAAATCATTTACGGTAAAACATCTCAGAAACATTCATTTTGAAAAGTATCATTTTCAAATGCTCAAAAACAGTTCATATATCTCAAGATGAACTAACATGATTACATGTTCTCCTGAACAATCCACAATATTTCTCTCAAATGCAAAACTCCGTTCCAAAACTTAATCGACATATTGATTTCCAAAATCATAACTTCTCAAGATCATCAATCTCTGTCATCTTATACTGTAACGCATAATATATTTCTGAACCTCAGAACATATCAACTTAGAACGACAATAAATCTCAATGCAATTCAAAAATCCAATACTTACAGATCGTGAAGCCGACGATTCCCCGTGATACTGGCACATGTCTCGACTCAAGAAAATACTCGACACAGATATTTTCAAAACACACTTTTTGCAAACTCAGTTCAACTCGAGAAAACAACACAGCTCTATCTGATGAAACACGTTAATACTATTTGGAAAAGTTTATAACAAGACCAGTACTACACTGGCAAATCGCACAACGCATAAGCCCGAGTGAACAACAAAACTCACGGCTCCAATATTTTTCAATCGACAACTCAAATGATGCGACAGAAACACGACCCAACTCAAGCCGACTGCCTAGGTTTTCTCAACCTAAGCTCCGATACCATATTCTGTAACACTCCCAGATCCGAACGGGAATATTACAGCGCCGTGGGCCCTGAGATGGAACCCACAAGACTGAAGGAAATTTTCGCAAACATTTACAAACGCCCAAGAGGCTAACGATGGTATTATCTATTAAAAACATTCGAAGATTTATAAAACTCGTTTATCAAACCGTCGTAAAAACTCATTTGAAACCACAAGGCCCAAAATGCCAAAACTCAACAGTTTAAAAACACATACGTTAAGCTATCGCTTACACGCATCGACGTAATAGATTTAGAAAATGATTGCCAAAGTAACCTAAGTTACCAGATACCAAAAAGGTCATTTAAAAATACTCACGCAGCGGATAAAGACAAACACTTAAAATACTCTAGCAGCGGAATACAACAACTGATCAGAAACTCAAAACACAAATACATGCCCTTGCCAGTATCCTCCAAGAAGTTCATCTCTCCACGACCGCTACAAGCTTGATAATCCAAGAACCTAAAAAGAAAGCCCACGACGGGGTCAGCCATAATATCCAACAATGATAACCATCACATCTCATCAATAATTACATATCAATGGAAATACTAAGTAAGAATACGACCAATGTAATCTTACCGTCGTAACTTTACGAGAATCCACGATTCGTATCCTTAACAACACATTAAAATAATACCGAAATATCTGTACGGTATCTCAACAATACTCAAGGTTCTCAAAACATTATCATAACTCGCGATACGGAAATTATACCAACTCTGGCCAATTCAATCCATCGGATAACATCGACAATTCCAATACGATAATCGATTGTCCATCAAAGACAAGTACCAAGGAAATACGGAACATACCTCAAGATACGAAATACCATTACCATCACGTCAGTCTAATCCGAGATCAGATCAACACAACATATGGACATGGTCCTAACACAAGACCTACAAATGCATACTCATATGACAACGTCAATATGATCACAACAATAACGACAATGTATACTTATGGCAACCCATAATATACATATGCACAATAACAACATATGGTAATCCAACGATCCAGCGCACACAGCTATAGATTCCCATGATGATCCCGTCGGACCAACGCATGGTGGCATTACCTGTCCAGCGATCCAGCGCACACAGCTATAGATTCCCATGATGATCCCGTCGGACCAACGCATGGTGGACATATGACAACAATGCACAACTGCACAAAACAACAGTGCACAATACACGACAACAACAATGCACAAATGCATGACAACAACGATACACGAATGTATCACAACATGATCGACTCAAATGATAAAAATGATTAGAGTACTTTCCCCGAGTCCTTCAAGAATGATCTCAATGCCTAAACCACCAAGAACCATTATCCTCAATACTCGACGGTCCAAAGTATCACGGATTGCAGATAATTCATATCTCTGTTTTTATCACGATATATCCTCGATATACAAGTATACCAATAACAAAAGCAAATCATATACATTATGATTTAGATTCCCAAAACTCGAATATGATTTATAATCTCAAGTCTCCTGTGATTACGATTATAAACATTGTTATACGAATTATAAACGAATGAAACGGAAACCATTCATTAAATACTATAAACTGAGTAAGTAATAACTTACTTCGATACCGATACAATGACGAGGAAGCTATTACCAAATCCATTGCCGTCATCTACAAGTTCCTCGGTCCCGGCCATAGCAATCAACGAACATTCTCGAGCTTGACCGCAACACACGGTTGTAATCACTGATCAATATTCTCAACCTATTACAGTAATCGATAGACAACAAGTTCGACAACAATTAACAATCGATAAAACCAATTTACAAACCCAACGGCTCGACAATATCTCGATTAAACACTAGTCGGATCAATCCTACTCAAACCAGCGCGAATTTACAACCATAACACGAAAATACTGCACTTTCTGCCTTCTTAGCGCACGTTAATCACCTAACGTATTGTGCGCTAAGTTGCTCCCGTTAGCGCGCGCTAGGCAGTAAACGTAGAGTGCGCTAATGATGTACAAATGTATGTTTTTCAGATACCGATCAACTTATGGTGATTTCAAGAACACCAAGTGATTCTGAATCATGTTCAAAGCTATCAAAACAACGAAATCCGATATCCTTTAACATATAAACAATCATCCAACTTATAATCCAAGTTCTATATCCATATATCATCTTCCTCAATATCAACATCATGAAACATTAAGAACGTAACAACACTTTCATAATATATCATTACAGGGAGTAATCATCGACAATAACATCAACATCCGAAACTGAGGAGAATGATTAATCCACTTATCTCAAGAAAACGAACAACACTATTCAAACCACAAGAATCATATCAATATCTTCATGTCAACAATAACATCATCATAATCCGGTAATCTATCTCATAATCATGCTTATCAACTTGTTTATGTAATAATCATCAACTCAAGAACATCAACATTCAATCCAAAACGAAATCCAAAGATGAAGAGTAATTAGCTCTTTGAAGGAATGGATTGAATCCCAAGGTTGAATCCGTTTTCAATCACTTCCAAGTTTCAAATGTTGTTAGGAATGATCAACTCAAGTGTTTGGGACCTCAACTTCTCTCTAAGACCTCTCTCTATCGTCTGAAGGTGAAAGAATGGACGAAATGCTTCATAATACCCGTTTGTCCCTTATATAGAATACATTACTAGCGTGCGCTAAACCTTATGTTTAGCGTGCGCTACGGCCTTAGCGTGCGCTAACTGACCTTTGTTAGCGTGCGCTATCGCAGTCCAGAGGCAACTGTCTTACTGCATGAAGTGATTTACGTACGCAATGCCCATGCAATAGCGTACGTAAATGCCTCTATTTAGCGTACGCAAGTGTCTTACCTTAGCGTGCGCTACTCATAGTTGACTCGTTTGTCTGTATGCTCCAAAGACTGGTCCACACGCCGAAAGTGCTGACGAGGATAAGATTCCTTTTTGTCCGATATACAGTTAGCGTGCGCTAATCAACATGCATTAGCGTGCGCTAACACTACATTACAACATCCGTTGACTTATCATAACGTGCGCCGAAAGTGGCACGGTCCACATGCGATTCCTTCCGATCATTGCATTAGCGTGCGTTATCTTATATCCGTAGCGTGCGCTAAACCTGCACGATAGCGTGCGCTACTCCTGATTATTAGCGTGCGCTAATAATGTTACACTTAGCCATTTTCAGCTATTCTTGTCCAATCGTCTCAACATACAGAATACGAACATACGGCATACTGAATACATATACTTCTTACATCCAATTGTCGACCAAGTACGACAATTATACCAATACAGATGTCTTGGTCCTTCAATTATTTTACCCATACTGTACAGATTCCACGCTGTACAACATAACTCGGATAAAATAATTTTAAACAATAGTAGTGGAAATTCCGGATATTACAACAATGAACCAGAACCTGATGTTCCCGACATCCTACGTCAGGTGGTCAACCAGATGACTCAGTTTGCTCAAGTTGTGGACCGAATGCAGGTGGCAGTCGGATTGCAACAGGGCGAGAGACAACAAGGCATCCCAGACTTGGGAAATCGAGGAGACGGATGGCTCCAGGAGGTGGCGAAAATGCATCCGCCAAAGTTTGACGGTTTCTCGGAGATGCCGACATGGTATCACTGACTTAAAGAGCTGGAGAAAGTGTTCGCAAGGATTAACTGCCTAGACGACCGGAGAGTTCCCATAGCCCAGTACTTTCTGACAGGGGAAGCGTCCGAGTGGTGGGAAGCCATCCGGCCTATAGATCATGATGCCAACTAGGGAGAATTTAAATTGATGATGGAAGCTCAGTACTGCCCTCGTCCAGTGAGGGAAGCCAAAGTTCGAGAGTTTTTCTCCGCACAACCTTCGGATGTGCTAGTATCTCAGGCGGTTAAGACGTTTAACCAGCAGCTGGCGTTTGTCCGACATCTGGTAAGAATAGATGCGGAAATGATGATCCATTTTGATATGAGAATGAAACCACAGATTTAGAGGTACATGTCTAGTTTCAAATGTACCACTCTCCGTCAATATCATGATAAAGTGTTGGCGTATGAAATCAAAGAAGCAGCGATGGAAAAGTTTGCAGAATCCAAGAAGCAGAAAGTCTCTGGTAGTTTCACAAAGCACAAGAGCAGTGGACCCCGCAAGGCCCAGTCATCCTTTCATTTATTCAAGAAACCTCCGCACCCATCCAAGAGCGGGAAGAACTTCAGAGCATTATCAGCCACAACGGATGTGACAAGAAAGTGCTCTAACTGTGGTCAGACTGGACACTATCGATGAAATTACCCCCTTCTTTCCGTGACTTGGTTTGATTGTGGTCGAGAGGGACATCGTGCGGTGTTCTGTGAAGAGGTTGCAAAATCGTTTAGAGCTCGTACATCACAGCCAGCTCAGAAAGAAGCGAGTGTTCAGCAGGCGCAGTAGAGTGTCCAACTACCTCAGAGTTTTGGTCGCGGACGAGGAAGAGGACAGTTCGACCGAAAGGGAACATTGAGTGCCAGATCCGTTCCTCCACGCGTGTATGAGATGAGGAGGGCAGACGATCAGGATTCTACTGTCGCATCAGGTACTGTTCAGATCCTTTCACAACCAGTTAGCATTTTATTACAAGGGCTACACATTCATTTATATCATTGCATTGTGTAAATTGTTTAAATATTTCTGGTTTTCATAATTGTGAACCTTATGTTGTGAATTTACCGAGTGGAGAGAGAATTGTGTGAAACTTAGAAACTATAGATTTTCCTGTATCAATTGGAGGCAGAGAGTGGCCCTCAAATCAGATTGTGATAGAGATGCAAGGAGACGATCTGATTCTCGGAGATGATTGGCTTAATCGATATGGAGCTACTGTGAACTACCGGAAGAGGAATATCTCGATGATAGCTGAAGATAGTTCCGAATTATTATTCGAGGGATGGATACCAGGAAGCTCAGGTAAAGTTATTAAATCTATGAAAGCCGTCAAACTACTAAAATAGGGCTGTGCTGGATACTGGTGTTACGCAATGAAAAAAGAATACGGAAGAGTAGAGCTTTCATCCATTCCTATTATGAGTTAATTTCCGGACGTGTTCCCTGACGAATTACCTGGACTACCTCCATGACGAGACGTGGAATTCACCATCGAGATGGAGCCAGGAGCTATACCAATTTCTAAGGTATCGTATGGCACCTACTGAGATGTACGAATTAAAGAAGCAATTGGAAGACTTACTGGACAAAGGCAATATCCAGCCAAGTGTTTCGCCATGGGGTGCACCAATTCTTTTCGTTCGTAAGAAAGATGGATCGCTTCGATTGTGTATTGACTACCGAGAGCTGAACAAAATGACAATTAAGAACAAGTATTCGTAGCCACGGATTGATGATTTGTTTGACCAGTTACAAGGCGCAACAGTGTTTTCTAAGATCGATCTGAGATCGGGATATCATCAGCTGAGGATTAAGGAATCTGATGTCCCGAAGTCAGCATTCAGAACTCGCTACGGACACTATGAGTTTGTAGTGATGCCGTTTGGCCTCACTAATGCAACTGCCGTGTTCATGCAACTGATGAATCGAGTGTTCATAGAGTATTTGGACAAATTCGTAGTGGTGTTTATTGATGACATTCTTGTTTATTCCAAAATCTCAGAAGAGCATGCACAACATTTGTGGATCGTTTTAAACCTTTTGAGAAGCAAGCAATTGTATGCCAAGCTTTCTAAGTGTGAATTATGGCTCAAGGAAGGAATGTTCCTCGGTCATGTGGTATCAGCAGAAGGAGTCCGAGTAGATCCTCAGAAAATCAAAGCAGTTATCGATTGGAAGTCTCCTAAGAACGTGAAGGAAGTTAAGAGTTTATTAGGACTTGCTGGGTATTATCGTCGGTTCGTGGAAGGGTTTTCCAAAATTACCCGCCCACTTACTCGATTACTGCAGAAAACTCAAAAGTTTGAGTGGAACGAGATGTGCCAGACCAGCTTTGATGAATTGAAGAAGAGATTGATGACGGCACCGATTTTAGCACTCCCACATGGAATTGGAGGATTCATAGTTTATAGTGACGCTTCAAACCAAGGACTCAGGTGTGTACTGATGCAGAATGAGAAGGTGATAGCCTATGCATCGCTACTGTTGAAGCCCTATGAAGTAAATTATCCAACGCATGATTTGGAGCTGGCAGCTGTGGTTTTCGCCTTGAAAATTTGGAGACATTATTTGTACGGGACTCACTGTCAGATCTTCACGGATCATAAGAGTCTCAAATACATCTTCAGTCAGAAAGAGTTTAACATGCGGCAGAGGAGATGGCTGGAATTGATTAATGACTACGACTTGGAGATTCTTTATCATCCAGGCAAAGCAAATGTAGTGGCCGATGCACTGAGCCGCAAACCTGTTTCTATTCGAATGCTGGAGACTCTCATATCCTAGACCAGCATTCAACGAGAATTGATTTGTGAAGGAATTGAAGTATGGTTGTAAAGAGTCCAGGGACAACTGTGTGTGATGGAATTAACTTCATCATTAACTGAAGAAATTAAATCTAAGCAATTAGTTGATCCTCTGATGATTCGGTTACGCGATGAAGTAAGCAAGGGAAAAGCCCCAGGATTTGTAATTCATGATGATGGAGTATTGAGATTCTAGAGCTGACTTTGTGTTCCTGATGTTGATGTGTTGTAGCATACAGTCATGAAGGAAGCTCATAGCACGCCCTATTCTATCCACCCACGCACCAGTAAGATGTATAAGGATCTGAAGCAGAATTTCTGGTGGGGAAACATGAAGAAAGACGTAGCCAATTATGTCTCGAAATGTTTGATTTGTCAGCAGGTTAAGATCGAGCATCAACGACCTGCCGGAATGCTGAAGCCGCTCCCGATTCCTGAATGGAAGTGGGAGGACATATCGATGGACTTTATCACTAATATGCCGAGGTCCAGAACAGGAATGAACATGATTTGGGTTATAGTTGATAGCCTAACCAAATCGGCTCATTTTATAGGCATAAAGGACACTTGGGGACCAGAGAAGTTGGCACGAGTGTTTATTGCTGAAATAGTCCGATTGCATGGTACGCCGAAGACCATTGTTCCTGACCGAGACAGTCGCTTCGTGTCTCATTTTTGGAAAGCAGTTCATAAGGCCTTGGGAACTGAGTTGAACTTTAGCACAGCTTATCATCCGCAGACAGACGGACAGTCCGAGAGGACTATTCAAAGAGTGGAAGACATGTTGAGGGCTTGTGCCTTAGATTGGTCAACTGATTGGGAAGTTCATCTACCGTTGATTGAATTCACCTACAACAATAGTTGGCATGCTTCCATTAATATGGCACCGTTTGAGGCATTATACGGGAGGAGATGCAGATTGCCCCTATGTTGGGATGATTCATCAGACTTGATCGACAGAACTGGAATTGATCGTACAGACACAAGAGAAGATAGCCTTGATTCGCGAAAGACTGTTGACTGCCCAGAGTCGACAGAAATCTTACGCAGACGTGCGCCGTCGCCCATTAGAGTTCAGTATTGGAGATCACGTGCTTTTAAAGGTTTCTCCTACTTGGGGAATCTTTCGTTTTGGGAGAAAGGGAAAGCTGAGTCCGAGATATATCGAACCGTTCGAGATTCTTGAGATAGTTGGTGAGTTGGCATACATGTTGGCATTACCGCCGTCATTAAGCCATGTTCATAACGTATTCAACGTATCCCAGTTACGGAAGTATATACCAGATCCTAGTCATGTCATTGATTTCGGCAAGATCGAAGTCGCTCAGGATGGCATGTTTGAAGAGAGACCGATCAGGTTACTCGAGAGTCGAGTTAAGCAATTGAGAAACAAACTGATCGCTTTGGTTAAGGTTCAGTGGTCGCGCCATGGAGTGGAAGAAGCCACTTGGGAAACAGAAGATAACATGAGGTCCAGATATCCAGAGTTATTTTTGTCTTGAGTTTCGGGACGAAACTCCTTTTTAAAAGGAGAGTATGTAATATCCGGATTAATTATTGAGTATTTCATCTGTAATTGAACCCTATATTATTTGGATTTGTGATATCGATAATTTAAGTATGATATTTCTCGTATTCATACCCATGTGCATGATAATATCAACATATGTATTTTGACATGCAAACACGTGATAACGTACGCTACGAAGTGAGCATAGCGTACGTTATGTGCCATGATTAGCGTACGCTACGAATAGAGCGTAGCGTATGTAAGGTAGCCAATAATTGAGAAGGGCGGCTAGCACATGAGCCAGCTGGTCGGTGGGCCCGGATAAGATTCCCTCGGATGAACCTGGACAGTCCTAAGTCAACGGATATTAACGTACGCTAAGGTAAGTATGTAGCGTACGCTAATGGTATTGGTTACGTACGTAACATGATAAGTGTGGCGTACGTAATGAAGTTCAGAAACAAGGCAGTAAGATATCTTTGGACGATAATGTATGCTATGATCAAACGCTAGTGTACGTTATGCTCATAAAGTTATAAATGGGACAGCACCCCATTTCATTTCATTTCATTCCTTTTCACTTGGCCATCGACTTATCTCATTTCAGAGAGTTCCCAGTCTCCTTAAACACATATAGACAATCTATACTTGATCATTGGGGATTTGGATATCACTTTTACTTGATCATTAAAGTGGAGAATCATCTTTAATTGGCATACAAGCAACCAGAGTTGGATTCTACCTATTGTCTCGGTGTTTTCTTCATCTTAAGGTATGTTAATGCTATCTCCAACCTTGAATTCGTGTCCTTAAGTATATTATGATCATGCTATCAAGATATTAAGTTCCATGGATGATTTATTCAACCAAACATCATGTCTGAGATGATTATGCTTTAAGTACCTTGGTTAAGAATATCATAATTTGAATCTTGTTACGATGAACAAGTAAAGGAAGTTTTTTGAGATTGATAATCCACATTTGGAAGGTGTCTTCGTAGTAATCATGGATTTGGTATTAATATCACTTTTGCTAGACGAGCCTAGGAGGTTGATCATGGAAGGATTTGTTGTATCTTGTAAAGGTGGATTGTTAACCAATCTTCAAGATGATAGTTTGAATGTAATAATGATATTGATAACAACCATATGCCTTTCGAACTACATTTGAGGATTTATCATCAAGATTGGAGTATAGTATTATGATGGCATGATTATCCTGGAAATTCAAAGATATCAAACACTCTAGGATCAGTCTTGTTTGCATGAGAAGTGTATTTGTGAGTATAACGTACGTTAAGCATCATGCATTACGTACGTTATACCATCAGAAGAATCAGTCATCTGATCAGAGAAGTGAACTGTCAATGCAGGCTTAACGTGTAACACCCCAAACTAGGCGGATATTACAGTGCCGTAGATCCCCAACTGGGACCCACCAGGCAAATGAAAATGAATGAATTACACAAGATAAATGTAGTACCGAACTACATTACAACAATAATTACTCCGATGAGGAGTTTAGTTACAACACACCAGGACAATACCGAATACTAGTGTATTTTATATGAAGATAAAATACACAACACTGAATGAAACGGAGTATTCCAATGAAAGTCTGCAGCGGAAAATAAAGGACAATAACATGAATAACTGAAAGATCGGGGGCCCCTACTAGTATCACTAGGACTCCTCGACATCAACATGCTATTCCCGTGCGTTTGCCTTGCCATGACCTGAAAAACAAAATCCCGGTAGTCGATTAAATGTAACAACAATCCTCAAGGGTTGAAAATACACAAACATGATTTAACTGAAGTTATGAAATATCCTTAGTTATGAATTACGCTGAAGAAGAGTATCATAGTACGCCCGTAGTGTTCTGTGCAAGTGTACAAGACGAATGACCGGACACACCCGTCCTTGTACCTAATTAGTCCCACGGAGGTAATCTGTTACCGTGTGCACAGTCCAATGTATCACTCCCAATACATGGCCATAACGTGCCCGACTAAAAATTCCACACATCCGCACCCGGCCACGCAATATGAACCCAGAAGGTCATATGAACGAGAATGACTGTAATGAATATCAAAGAATAAATAATAATCTGACAAAGTTAAGAATGACTCACCGAGATAAGAGTAATAATGAAGTGATTGATAGTTTTAATGGAATGGTTGGAACTGCCGTTCCCGTTAATGAAGTGATTGTTCAACAATTACAAGTCTCAATATGATTAATACAATGATGAATGAATTATGATTATGAATGATCAACAACAAAAGGTATGAATATCCTTTTAACCGAGTAAGAATTAACTTACTAAATACCGATGAAGAAAGTCCTTCCACGAACAAATGTCCTAAATGAAGTGTCGGTCGCACGAACAACCTTAATTCAATACAATTACCGACAATCCGATCAATATACGAATTAAACATGAATATAACGAACTCAAAACGTCGATACGATTAAATTAAGTTCATTGGGGCATAATATCGAACACGTTGCGTCCAAATTCCGATTGTTTACAATCAAACCTCAATATACCAATATCAAATCCCCCAAGAAGTGTTTCAAACCAATAAAACATCTCCAATACGATCAATAATCCGATATGAATATCCAAAAACGTGATTATAACAACAATTAGTCGAAAATCCCCAATTCCAACTCGATATTCAAGGTGTTCTTGAATAATTCCTCAATAATCCAATGAATCCTTATACAAACTCATAATCATATACATATCCCTTCATATAACATGATTATAACGTCCAAAACATCATATCTCAACACAAAATCGAAGTCCAAAGTGTTGAAGTAATTACCTCTTGAAGATTCAAGTACTTTAATCCGAAGAACACGCGTTAGATTGATTATCCGGGCTTCACGATCGAAAGGAGATGAAGCAAATCAAACACCCAAATGATTTATGAAGTAAAAACCCTCCCTCAAGCTTCTCTCTCTCGTAAAAGGTGGAAAAAACTGGAAGAAATGGGTTGAAAAGTGAAAAATGAATTTATAGGAGTCGATCGCTGCCGACACGGCCTGCGCCGATCGGGCACGGTCGTGTCGCATACCGGCCGACAGTTGGCCGACAGGGACTCGGCCGTGTCTTGCTTGACACGGTCGCGGCGCGAGGGCCTCCCGACATGACCCGTCCGAGCCGACTTCGGCATGACTCGGCCGTGCTGCACGACACGGTCGGCGTGTCAGCGATCGCTCGGCTTATCCGGAAGGGTTCGACTCGGCCGTGCTGGCGACACGGTCGGGTCCTGAGGCAGACACTTCGGCACTTTCCGGACGAGTACGGCACGGGCCGTGTCGGAAGACACGGCCGAGTTCGTTCGGCAGTGATCGACCAATACTGAAAAATGAGCGGTTGAACTAAAACGACCATAACTCTCTCGTCCGGACTCCGATTGACTCACCGTTTGAACCATTGGAAAGCTAACTCGATGCTCTATAATATTGCAAAGATTTAGAATTTTTGGAATTACCAAAAACTAATGGTGATCTAACAAAGTCGAACTCATATGAGGAAAGTTGAAACAGTGAACAATAACGATACACAACTCGAAGTTTTTCCGAACGGTGAACACGGTGAAAGAACATGATTGATGAATGATTATAATTGAGTGAAAATACACTGAGTGACAATTACAGACTGATAATTACTGAATGATAATGACTGAATTACAACCGGGTATTACATAACGTGCGCTAGGCTTCATAGCTTACGTACGCTAACGAACCGACTTAACGTACGCTACGCTGTTTAAGTAACGTATGTTAAGAAGGTCAGACAGGATATGTTTTGTTGAACTTTTGGCCGTAGTTTGGATAGTTAGATGTTCATACATTAGTTATTAGACATGAGATGAACTCTATATTATTTCTTCTATTTATGGTCCGAGTTTTCCTACGTGATTGGTCGAAGGGGCGACCTTTGAGGGTATTGATACCTGTCGGAGTATTATTCTTGTCATCGAATTGAGGCAAGTACTTTAATTGTTTTACGTATTGATGTTATATATATTGTCGTGCATATATGTAGTTGTTGTATGTCCACCTCATGTTGGTACGACGGGATCATCGGCGGATCTATGCTAGCGTGCGCTGGATCATCGGACATGTTTTTTTCCACCTTGGGTTGGTCTGACGGGACCGTCAGGAGATCTAAGCAGTGAACGCTGGATCACCGGAATTACCATGTGTATGTTGTGATGTTATGTTGTGATTATCATTTGTGTATGATATTTATAAGTTTTCTCGTAGGAAGAGACTCGCTAGCATTTTGTCATTTATGTTAGTATTATTCTTCGTGAATCATTGAATAATATGTTGTGGTACTTGTACTAGCATCTTTATGCTAACCCCTTCGGGGGTGAACATTTGCTTATGTTCAGGATCCAGGAGAGTAGGAAAACAACCACTGGAACTGCATGACGACGAGGGTGCAAAGTGATGTTCCGACCGGGTTTAACTGTCTGTTGTTTGTGTTGTTTTATTAAGTACTCGAGTACGTCATCGTTTATAATGTTAAATTTGGTTATGTATTAATATTCTTCATTTGGACGTTTGTATTTTCAGTATTGGCCCAGAACTGTTGTATTTTATTTTAGTTACTTTCACATATTGGTATCTGTTATTGTCTGTTCATTTCTTCAGCCTTGTAAATTCTTATGAAAGGATTTACGGTGCTGTAATATTCCTGAATATATCGGGGGTGTTACATTCGCAATGTAAAAGAGTTTGAAAACTCTACTCCGCGATATTATCCACCATTCTAAGTGGGGTGCCAATTTACCAATAATTGGTATCGGAGCGGTATCCATACAAATCAGCTTTACATCAGAGGAGAAGAAGATCCGGTGGCACTCAATTTTGCACCGGTCGAAGGTCTTGCCTTATACCGACCTCCATTCTTTGATGGATCGAACTTCATGACGTGGAAGAAGAAAATGTCTATCTTCATCCGAACCTACAACATCGAGCTTTGGAAAGTTATTTGCTTAGATCAGAAAATTCCTACAAAATCGGACGACTCTCTAGAAAGCTTCGAAGATTATAATGATGAGGATTGAAAAAATGACCACTATAATTGCAAAGCAACGCAATTGATATATTGTGCTCTAAATCCGAAAGAACACAACCGAGTATCATCATGTGATAGTGCCAAAGAGATTTGGAAAATGCTTGAGGTAACTCATGAAGGAACATCACAATTCAAGGAGACGAAGATCAATATGCTTCTCCACGACTACAAGCTATTTATGATGAAGAACGACGAGTCCATAACGAACATGCTCGACCGATTTTCGGTCATTACAAATGTACTAGCTTGTTTTGGAAAACCATTAACAAGTAGTGGAAAAGTGAAGAAAATCTTAAGATCACTACCTGTTGAATGGGACGGGACGGTTACGGTGATTATGGAATCGAAAGATTTAAATAATCTTGATTTTAGTGCCCTCATTGGTTCACTAATAAACTATGAGATAGTTCTTAAATCTCGGAACGCCAAGCCGAAACCGAAAGAAAGGTTAATAGATTTGAAAGCTAAGACGTCAAAAAAAGAAGAAATCCCGGTAGATGAAGATGATGAAGAATTGGCATATTATGCCAAGAATATAAATAAGTTTCAAAACCTATTAAACCGGCAAAGGAAGGATATCAAGACGAGCGAATCAAAAAAATTCGACAATAACTGTCGAGAAATTTGAACAAATGCTTTCCGTCCAAAAATTTTCATTAAATAAACAGGGGTTAGGATTCAAACCGTGTAATAAAATAGAATCCTTAAATTTTAATATACCCCGATGTGATAAATGTTTAAGAATTAGGCATCATATTTCGATTTGCAAAAGCCCAAGATGGACGATAAAAATTAAAAAAACTGGATCCAAAGGAACCACAATACCGAATGTCGTCTATGTTTCTAAAGGTAAACCAACTCTCGGTTGGATCCCCAAAAATCAAAATTAATATATTTCCATCAATTGGTATTTTGATAATTTATTTAACAATTGGTATTTAATTCAGGGGGAGTTACTATTTTTAAAAATGGGGAGATATATTTTTCAGAGGGAGTTTTTACCCTTTGTCATATTTAATGTATTAATTTTTAATTTATTATACACTTTTTGATTATGACAAAGACGGGGAGAGAAAGTCGAGAAAAATGATGGGAGAAGGAGAATACGAGTTATGGAAGAATGACGAGAAAAATATAAACAATCCCGATCATGAAAGGGGGATAAAATACGAAGGATAATAAAGTCGAGAAAAGAAAAGAAGAAAGTTGAAAAAGAAAAAATGAGAAGAAGTTGAAAAGAAGAAATAAAAAAGATGGGGAGAAGAAAACTAACGAAACAAACAAAGCCGAAAATTTTGATATGTATTGTTTATATTTTTACAGGTATAAAATCCCATCGAAGATTGTTGTTTTATCATCATCAAAAAGGGGGAGATTGTTGGAATATTCTATTCCACAGAATTATAAAATGGTTTTGATGATGAGTTATTGATGTGTTGTTGATCATAGAAAACAAAAATAGATCGAAGCAAAACAACAAAGAAGCCAAAGACGCATCAAGCTGGGCAAAACAAGCAGATAACGCACGCTAGTAAGCAAGACTAGCGCACGCTAAATGGGGCAGCTAACGTGCGCTATTTATATAGTGTAACGCACACTAAGAAATCTACCTAAAGTCTCACCTGAAGACTCACCTGATGGATAACGTACGCAACACAGTGTGAATAATTCAAGCTACATGACTGAGTTAGCGCACACTACATATAGAAGTTAACACACGCTAACGAAGAAATATATCCGTTGTAAAGAATTTCAACGCGGAGATCACGCGATCAGTCAACGAATCTGAAAAGTGAAGTTTGAACAAGATAGTGCACGCTACAGAAGAATACTTAGGGCATGCTAAGTTTGAAATATGTCCGTTAGACTGAAGACTTTCAAGCATCAGACCGTTGTAATCGAAGACCGGGTAGCGCAGGCTAAGAGTGAAAGTTAGCGCACGCTGACGAAAGAAGCAGAAGTTACTAGACTGAAGAAAAGAGCAGTTAACGTACGTAACCATGCAACATTAACGTACGTAACATGGAAAAATGCACGCTAAATAGGAAAAATAGCGCATGCTAATGAAGACAACATCTAATGGCTAGTTGAGGCTTTATGCCTATAAATACCAAGTCATTTGGTATCATTCAACACAACAACGACAAGCAAATCACATATTGATCAGATATCATTGTATACATTATTGTTGTTGTATATGTGCTTAATTGATAAGTGTTTTAGTGTTCATACACGAAAACATATACGAGAGGAAAGATACGGATTGTAGATTGATTCAGTGTTATTAGGATTTTTGATTCGACATTATTAAAATCATATCTAAATCCAAGAGAGGTTTGTCTAGAAATAGAAAGCTAGATAGGTTGATTCCCTGTCCGATAGAAAAGGAAAATGGTTTATCTTGGACCGACATAAAGACAAGAGTATAACGGTTTATCTCAGACCGATAGAAGACGAGATTGTAATGGTTTACCCCAGACCGATAGAAGACAAGTCGGAAAAGGTTGATCTTGAGCTATAGAAAAAGATATTGAGAGAGGATGTGCGCACGTTTGGCCGAACCTCTACAAATCTTGTGTCATTTACTTTCCACAAGTTAATTACGCTTCCGCAACGTAAAAGAGTTTGAAAACTCTACTCCGCGATATTATCCACCATTCTAAGTGGGATGCCAATTTACCAACATATGTGTCAGCTTTGGGAAGCCTCATGTATGATATGCTTTGCACTAGACCAGATATCTGTCATGCCATAGTCATGGCTGCTAGATATCAGTCGAACCTAGGACCAGGACACTGGATTGCTGTCAAGCACATACTCAAGTACCTGAGAAGGACTAGGGATTATATGCTAGTATATCAATCAGATGACCTATGTAACACCCCAAATCTCATAAGAGACGTTACATGCCGTAGAACCTTCACAAGGTCTACCAGGCTAACACAAGACACCAAACTCACAAAAGAATCCCAAAAAACACATTTATCATAACAAGCAGGGTCGTGGCCTCGGCCAAAACAATTTAGTTCAATACCAACAAAACAAAGAGCGAAAAGTATTCAATACCCACACAGGGGACTTCAACGACATCATTTAACAATAATGGAATACATATAGTAAAAGAGATGACACCGACACGAGCCTCATCGTCATGCTGGACCATCTTTTACATGCGTATCCCGTGCCGGCTCCTCAACTCGCCTGGTACCTGAAATGTATAAAACGTATTTCCCCCATTTAAGGGATTAACATTCGAATAGCTGTTCAAGTACACAATTACACTACATTATAAATACGAATACGATCCAACACAGTTATTTATTTGGAAAACATTTAAAAAAAATATTCCGGAATATCACATTTGCGTCAAAATAGCATATCAACACATTTCGTCAACTCATTTCATCACAACATTATCCATACTTGGTAACCCGCGGCCGTACCCATTGGTATCAACCCCCAGAGGCCCCGTCGGACCGTCCCTGGGTGGAAGAACATCCACACACACACACGATATCACAATTCATGATCGCATCGAAACCGTAAACCACATAACGAAATGTAATACATGTACTTGCCTTGAATAAAATGTCGTGAAGGAAATGGCGAAAGGAAAGGTTTCGGTTCGAATAATCTTCAAAAATCTGCTCCTAACACAATAACGATATACAAACAATCTCAATATTGCGAAAACGTAGGAAGTCATCCTAGTTCTACCCATTGGGATAATTCATTGGTCACTACGAAGTCATAACTGGTTCTAATCTATTAATGGTGAAACCCTCAAAGTATAATCTGTTAAACTATAATGAAAGCAAGGGATTGCAATTACACAATCGTAATTTAACAACTTATCGAAGATAAATCGGTTTCAAGGGTGAAATCATGCCAAGATACCGAAATCCTCCAAATACTAGGATTCTAAGAATATACCTCGATTTGAAGATGAACAACAGATGATTAGATGTTAGAATGATGATATGATGCCCCAAGATGCTTCTCAACTGAAGTTTGGATGAAGATTTGCCAAGCCCTAACTCAAGGGTGTGTTTTCGTCGCGGAAGGAATAAGAGGGTGAAGAAAAGGGTGAAAACGTCCGCTGCTAGTTTTAAATACTAGCAGTCGTTACGGTTGTAACACCAACACCATTACGGCCGTAATGGTGTTCACGACCTTTCTTTCCAATATGCTCAATCCCATTACGGCTGCTACGGAAGGGACATTATGGTCGTAATGTATGAAGACTTACGGCCGTAATGATACCACCTTACAGCCATAATGCATGCCTGGCAACAGGCAAGACCGATCTGAACAACGGTTTGCCAACAACCGGAATGAAAGTACGAGGAATGAAGTCACAGACATACGAAGGTCTATATAGACAAGATAAACGTAAAAACCATCACAAGCCTCCGGTCATCTGAAGGCCGGAATAAACGGATAATAGCATCAATGCCCAAGATAATAAGAATTTACAAAAATGGCCCAAACATTCAGAAATCTAAACTCGAGGCCTGAATGACAATCCAGAAAGTTGAAACATATCCAGGATCATTAAAGGAACTCGAAGAAGTAATGAAACATCAGCATGGAATGAGATTTACGAGAATCGAGCCTCAATGCGGGAAAATTACACAATAAGTAAAAATCTAATCAAAACAACTCTGAAACTCGTCCGGATGGTCATGGATACAGAACAAAATAGTTTCAAAATTCCAAAACAATAACAAGCGAGTCGTCCAAAATAAAAATACACTAAAAATCGAAATTAATAAAAATAGGAAGTGCGGATATTATATTCTCTCCCCCTAAAAATAAGTTTCGTCCCGAAACTTACAAAGTAAATAAATCAGGCTATCTCGACTTCATATTCTCTTCCATCTCCCACGTGGCTTACTCAGATCCATGTCTCGACAATTGCACTTTAACCAAAGAAATGGTTTTGTGCCTAAGATGCTTCACACGACGCTCCAAAATCTGAATCGGTCTCTCTTCAAAGGTAATGTCGGGACCCAACTCAGTCTCTCTAAAATCAATAATATGGCTAGGGTCCAGTACATACTTCCTTAGCTGGGAAACATGAAACACGTTATGCACGTGACTCAAGGACGGCGGCAATCCTAACCGATATGCAAGCTCTCCAACTCTCTCTAAAATCTCGAACGGTCCAATATATCTCGGACTAAGTTTATCCTTCCGGCCGAAGTGGTAAACTCCTCATGTCGGCGACACCTTAAGCAAAACATGGTCCCCCACCTCAAACTCCAATGGTCAGTGACGCGTGTCGGCATAAGACTTCTTCCGACTCTGGGCCGTTAACAACCTATCACGAATCAAAGTAATCTTCTCTCTCATCTCAACTACCATATCTGGTTCAGTGCCACTCAACTCGGATGCATCATCCCAACACAATGACGATCTGCACCTCCTTCCATACAATGCCTCAAATTCTGCCATTTTGATCGAGGCGTGCCAACTATTGTTGTACGTGAACTCGATCATCAACAAGTGCGACTACCAATCATCTTTCCAGTCTAAAGCACAGGCTCTCAACATATCTTCCAGCGTCTGTATCGTCCGCTCTGACTGTCCGTCTGTCTTAGGGTGGTAGGATGTGCTGAGTCTAAACTCAGTCCCCAAAGCTCGATGAACAACCTGCCAAAAATGTGATATAAACCGACCATATCGATCCGAAATGAAACACTTAGGAGTCCCATGCAACCTCACAATCTCTGCAATAAACACTCGGGCTAGTCTCTACGGTCCTTAAGTGTCCTTAATACCCAGAAAATGAGCTGATTTGGTTAGTCGATCGACAATAACCCAAATCGTATTCATTCCAGTCTGAGTCCTAGGCATACTTGTAACGAAATCCATAAAAATGTCCTGCCACTTTCACTCCGAAATGGGAAGTGGTCGTAATAACCCCGCGGGTCGCTGATGCTCAATCTTAACCTGCTAACAGGTCAAACACTTCGCCACAAACACGCTAACGTCCGTATTCAAATTGCTCCACCAGTAGTGGAATAAGGCGTAGTATGAGCTTCACTTAAGATCTTCTGTCTCAACTCAACATCACTCGGTAAACATAACCTACCGCGAAATCTCAAAATTCCATCATCCTGAACCACAAATCCAGGGCCTTTCCATTTCTTCACGTCCTCCCTCAACTTGACTAAAAATGGATCATCATACTGTCTCGCCTTGATATCATCAACTAGAGACGAAGTGATTTCTAACGCACATAACTGACCCTGAACTCTCTGAACCCAAACCTCGATATCCTGACAAATCAAATCCCACTGGATCCTTCTCTGAGGCGTAAGTACCTCTAACATCTGTAGCGCCATTGGCTTACGACTCAACACATCTGCCACACCATTGGCCTTGCCCGGGTGATAAAGAATCTTGAGATCGTAATCTTTAATTAGCTCCAACCACCTACGCTGTCTCATGTTCAATTCTTTCTAAATGAAGATATACTTCAGACTCTTGTGATCCATGTAAATCTTACATGACGACCCATAGAGATAATGCCTCCATATTTTTAAAGCGGAGACGACCGCAGCTAACTCTAAATCATGCGTAGGGTAATTTGCTTCGTAAGGGTTTAACTGACGGGATGCATAAGCAATAACCTTATCCCTCTACATCAAAACACATCCAAGCGCGAGGCCCGAAGCATCACTATACACCATAAAATCCTTGTTCCCCTGAGGCAAAGCTAAAACTGGGGCGGTAGTCAACCGTCTCTTCAACTCATCAAAGCTATTCTGTCTATCTGCGTCCCACTCGAACTTATGAGTCTTTTGGAGTAACTGAGTGAGTGGTCTAGCGATCTTAGAAAATCCTTCAACGAATCTACGGTAATAGCCTGCAAGTCCCAGAAAACTCCTCACTTCCTTCATTTTTAGGCGATTCCCATGCCATCACTGCCTCTACCTTATGCGGATCTACCCAAACTCTCTCAGCTGAAATAACGTGCCCGAGGAATATCACTTCCTTGAGCCAAAACTCACACTTAGAACTTCGCGTACAACAGTTCAGCTATCAAAATGTCTAACATAATCCGTATATGTAAAGCATGCTCCTCCTGACTCCGGGAATAAATAAGAATGTCATCGATAAAGACGACTACGAATTTGTCCAAATACTCGATAAAAACTTTGTTTATCAACTGCATGAGCACTGATGGGGCATTGGTTAGCCCGAAAGGCATAACCACAAACTCGTAATGGCCATATCTCATCCGAAAAGCAGCTTTCGGCATATCACTGTCCTGAATCCTCAACTGGTAGTAGCCCGATTGTAAATCAATCTTTGAAAAGACTGTCGCTCCCTGAAGATGATCAAACAATTCGTCGATCCGGGGTAAAGGGTACTTGTTTTTGATGGTCAACTTGTTTAATTCTCGATAGTCGATGCATAAACGAAGCAATCCATACTTCTTCTTAACAAAAAGCACAGGCGCACCCCAAGGCGATGCACTCGGTCGAATATACCCTTTATCTAGCAACTCCCCCAACTGCTTCTTCAACTCTAACATCTCTGATGGTGCCATACGGTACGGTGCTCAAGAAACAGGAGCCGCGTTCGGCTCTAGATCGATTGGGAACTCAACTTCCCGCTGCGGTGGTAATCCCAGCAAGTCATCCGGAAATACGTCAGGATACTCGTTCACAACTGGAATCGACGACATGTCAATTCCACCATCTTCTGCTTTCAGGGCGTAACACCAGTAGCCTACACAACCCTGGTTCAGAAGATTCATCGCCTTCAAGCTAATCACATTTCCCGATCTACCCGGCTTACAACCAACGAGAGTATGCTCTGTGCCATCCTCATCCACTATTGAGATAGTACGAGCCTGATAGTTCATGATGGCACCGTGACGATCCAATCAGTCGTCCCCAAGGATCAAATCCTCACCCTTAAGGTCTACAACAATGAGGTTCGAGGGCCAATCCCGGCTCACGATCCTTACTGGGTAATCTCTAACTTCCTGGTTCCCAACCATACGATCCCCACTAGGCATACCCACTACAAATGGTTCACACCCGAACAAGCAGTCAATATCGATACGACATATACAATCCGAAGCAATAAAAGAGTGAGTATTACCCAAATCAAAAGGCACTGAAACTGGATGAGAAAGGATCTGAGTGGTACCTGATGCCACTGGGACGTCTGTCTCCTCCGCATGTCTCATCTGATACAAATGAGGGTGTACTGATCCCGAACTAGATACAGCTCGGCAGTCCGACTGGCCCCGGCCCCTACCACGGCCTGTACTCTAACGGGTCTGAGTGACTGATGTCCTCTGGTCAACACTGTTTTCCTTATGCACTAAGGTGGAAGTCAGAGCTCTGGCTGCTCTGGTAGACCTCTCACAGTTGGCTGCCCGATGCCCACTCTGCCCGCATGTGAAACAAGTAACTAACGGATAAGGACAATCTTTTACTACATGCTCGGGATGATTGCAGTTAAAGCAAACTCTGCCACCAAGGACTAAGGACTGAACTGGATGGTTACTCTAGAAACCTCCGGCCTGAGGGAATGATCTCTTCCCAGATGCAGGAGTAGACTAAAACTTCGAAAATCGATCACCCTTACCAGCTGTAAAACTGCCAGTAGTCTTCTGTTTCTTTGCCTCAGAACCCAACTCTGACTCCGGGACTGCCATCTCAATTGCTAGGGCGCGATCCTGGTACTCCTTCAATGTGTCACACATGAGTGGTGCCTGTAATATCCGTACTTTCTATATTTGGTAATTTCTATTTTTGGTGTATGTTTGTTTCGGACAACTCGCTTGTTACTAGCTTGGAATTCTGAATCTATTTTGTTCTTGGGGTTTTTCCGCTTGGACGAGTTTCGAGGGTGTTTTTACGTATTTTCATCTTGAATTATATCTTGTCTCATGTACGTTCGATTCTCGTAAAACTCATCCGATTTCATTATTTCTCTATTTCCATGAGTTCGTATGGATGAGTTGCTCATGTTGCGAGTTTCAGATTGTTAATCCGACATCGTATCGTGACTTTTCGGATGTTTGGGCCATTTTGTAATTTCCTAGAAGTTTAGAGAATTTTATCTTGCTTGTTTTATTTCGGATTGCCCGATAGTCGGAAGTGTATTTTCTTTCAGCACTTAGCTTCGTTGTTACGGATACCTCGTGTTTATACTTCTGGTTCTATCCTTGTGTTGCGTTCCGTCGTGTATCGTCTGTACAGGAAACGACGTTCAGCAGTGTGGGACTGCTGCATGCATAACGCACGTTATGCATGCTTCTTAACGTGCGCTATCGGCACCTGCATAACGTACGTTATGCCCTTCTGGTAACGTACGTTATGGCCTTCATCAGATAGTATAGACGGTTCGGTTACGTACGTTAACTGGTGAGACGTTACGTACGTAAACGCCATAACGTACGTTAACAATTTGTGTTAACGTACATAACGCACTTTCAGGGCTTAAATTCTAAGTTGACCTCAGATGCGTTATTTCGTTTCTTCTTCCTTTCTTTACTCGCGCGGGAGTTCTTCGAGCGATTTTGGGGTGATTCGAGCAGGGCAATCCATAGAGTTCCTCCGTAGATCGAATATTGTGTCCCAAGGGAGGTTAATCATCATCACAATCATCCTTCTCCGCCCGAATCGAGGTATTTTTCGTTAGAACCTTAGCTTTTGGGAATTTTGGGGTTTTGTTTCGGTTTTCACCCTTCTAGTCCGATTTGCCTCTCATGATTGTTACATTTCGATAGTATAATCATTATCCCTTACTTCTCTCGCGATTTTTGCGGATTGAATTCGATATTTTTCTCCGTTGATAGAGGGAACCGGTTATGACCTTGTGTTGTCCGATGAATTGTTCCAACGGGTAGAATTAGAATGAATACCTACGTTTTCGTAGTATTACTACAAAAATAGCCAAAGAGACCTGTCCAAATAGGCCTAAGAGACCTCCTGTGGACGGGTCTCTATCTCAGCGGTCTCTTTGATAAAGAGACCGCCTGTAATGAGGAGGTCTCTTTGTTAGAAATAAGAGACCTTTCTTTAGACAAATCGGGTCTCTTAGAGTAGAGGATGGCACCTCTTTGGTATATCAAACCCTATATTTATAATACTGTGTCTCTTTGATATATCAAAGAGACCTATATTTATAACATCGGTCTCTTTGGTATATCAAAGAGACCCTATATTTATAATACCAGTCTCTTTTATATTTATTATTTATTAATTATTATTTCTAAGAGACCCGTTTGTACACCCAACGTTTGTACACCCAACGAGTCTCTTATAATTTTTATTTTTTCAAAAAAAAATCTCGAGCATATACTGACATTAATTTCCAATAATAATTTCATTATGCCCATTGATATATAAATGCATACAACATTGAGCATATACAATATAAAATAACTCAATAATACTCAAAATCAACATTAAATCATTTGAATAATTCCATAATAATTCATACAATATAAGATAACCCTCACGAATAATTTCTATTATTTTACATCAATCGTAATATTAAAAAAATGTTAGAATAAAAACGTAAATCTACAATGGATCACAAAAACTACGGGTAGAAAAAAATTGAGTCGAGGTCGTCACGTGAGTAGTTTACGTAGCGACCCGACCCGGTCCACGGACGAAGGACACGTGTTGGGGCAATGAGGTTTTGACGGTGCGAAGTCGGGCATGTCGGATGATGATGTTGATAGGTTTGATCGGCTCGGATTAAACGATCTGGATTCCATTTTTTGAACGATGTATATCACTAGCAATATGGAATTGGATCCTGAAACAAATGGATATAAATATATTCAAGGCCGAGAACAAAGTGAGTATAGACATTGCAGTTCTTTTAACAGAATAGAACTGAAAATACAGCAAATCAATAATCAAGTATTATAAATGAAACAAACATTGAAGATTTTAATGAGATTGCTTCAACACTTGTCTTCGAGTCAAACTAAAGTCAAATAATTCAGACCGTAACTGACAAGGCTGATAAATCAACACAGTCTAAAGAGATAATAAAATCTGAAAATATTAAGGTGATTATAAATAGAGAAAATCCATACACATAATGTATCAAAAATAAAATTATAAGAGATAATAAATCATTACCCAATATAAAAATCAACAAACTAATAATGAGTTTCTGAAGACGAATAAATACATACTAATAATGGATTTTTGTACTGAATAATAATACTAATGAGAAATAGCCAAAATATGGCTTTGCTTACAATACAAAGTACATTCCAAGTCTTCATTTGGTTATTAGTATAAACCTGAGATGAATTTAGAATACAAATCACCTAATATATCATTCTTATGTTCCAGTCATAAAACTTTTGTAATTTTGGGGCGGAACATCGACAGTGTGAAATTTTTGTAAAAATCAAAGCAACAAAACATAAAAATAATAAAACAAAAGAAATCTTCTCAACTTCCAAAACTTCGAAGTCAGTTTTCTGCAGCTTTGTCCATTCTCATGGACAAGATGATATAAAGAAAAATTAATTTCAATAATATATGCTTCTTATGTCGAAACAAAATGAGATTTATAATGTAATGAGTCTAAATAAAATACTACTGAAAAACATGCATTGAAAACGGATGTCGACTAAAGTAACATATGAGATACTAATATACATAGCCATTCTACGGTAAACAATATTGCAATTTTGAAATTTCAAGCATTTATGCAAGTTAACAAGCAATTATACAATTATGCTCAACTAAGTACAAATGGATACCACTTACAAAAAGTGAGTCTATAAGTACTTGAAATACAACTTAATATTATTATGCTCATATTTAAATAATTGACCGGAAAATTTTTGTGGGAGTGAAGGCTTACCTCCACATATTCATCATTCAAGTTACCAACCTAATGAAGTAGGTAGAAGAATGAGAAACATCCTTCGAATTAAGCCATTTCTGCAAAGAACTAACAAGGTCGGTCAAAATAAGAAAGAAGAAAAGAACACATCAACTTTTCTTGTTTTACCTCACCATGAATAATATTCCAAGACGGGGTTATATTTGGATATGATGGATCCTTAAGCCACTCAAAGAAGACCAGATTCCCCGCCAAAGATGTAGGGAAAAATCTCAGGTATCAATCATTGGCCCATGATAAAATCAATGCTAAATTAGCAATATGAAATGCTAATGAAAAATCAATGTCAAACATTGAGAATCATTGGCCAGCATAAAACTACAATACATTAGCAAAACATTTCCAGAACTTATGATCTGCATTTGTTGCCGATGTAGGCACAACATTTACTAATTCTCAGTTTAAGAATAATCAGTACAACATGGAAATGAAGCCAGGGTAGAAACCAAACTGCATAAAGTAGGCCGTCTCTCAAAACCATTTCTTATATATATATATATATATATATATATATATATATATATATATGCTTCAGAGCATGTCATTATATCCAACATTATCCTACTACATTAACATCTACAATCAGGAAATATATTGCATGCCTGTAATATATTTAATGCAATAAGAAAAGCATGCACCACCGCAGACAGTACTTCATCAAGATCATGTGACATGCGACTACATAATATTACTGATGTTGGTATTGCATTTTTTTCTATTCATTATATGAGTGATCAACATAGCATAATGTTGGAAATATAGATTAAAAGCACAATAATAAAAAAGACAGTGTCACTTCAGATAGAGTGATCCCTAATGTAGAAGATGTCACTTCAGCATAGGGAAACCTTCCAAACGTCAATACTTTCAGTGGATAAAGAAATGCAATCACTACTTCTGCTAATGTACAGGGCAATACCCCTGTAGGCCATGACCTTTAACTACCAAACCCGAGCAACTTGTTTGGACTAGGACTTAAAATACTCGATTTGGACATACCTTATCAGTTAAACCTTGAGCTGCCATAAACTCATAATACTTGCACGACATCATTTCTTCTTCTACCTATAATTCACACTACATTTCAGCAACTCAATCTTGATCTTAAAATACAAAATTCCTTACATGATATCATTACACTATTACGTACCTGAAATGGAATCTTTGTCCAGACGAGAGCGAGAGCTAGAGACAAAGACAGAGTAGTGGACTGATTGGAGCCCAAACTGTATAGGTAACTTGTTAGAAATTCACCGGCTTCGGACTATTTTCCGCCGCCCGGTGCCTGGGACAATGCAGACGCCGCTGTCGATTACTCGGACGGTCAACCCTGAAACTCGAATCCCCAAGCACCCCGTTTGCAAAGATGATAGGGCTGCAACTGCCCTTCTCTGTCCGACTCTGATTTTCACCGCATCGACGGAACCAAAGGATCCCGAGTCGCTGCCTGCTGCCATCTCACCACCAAACCCAGTCGCCAGACAACAAAAAATGAGCAGCAGTCGTAGCTCCTCCTCCCGTTACATCGATTCGACATTCGTCGGGGCCGATTTCACTCACTGTGATGTTAATTAGGAGAATTACAATATAACCTACGTCTTTTACACTTCCAATATTTTGCAACAAATTCGAGAGACATAGTAAAGGCGATAAATAATTTTCAAAGAGTTATATAGTAATAAAGACAAAATTGTAACACCCCAAACTAGGCGGATATTACAGTGCCGTAGATCCCCAACTGGGACCCACCAGGCAAATGAAAATGAATGAATTACACAAGATAAATGTAGTACCGAACTACATTACAACAATAATTACTCCGATGAGGAGTTTAATTACAACACACCAGGACAATACCGAATACTAGTGTATTTTATATGAAGATAAAATACACAACACTGAATGAAACGGAGTATTCAAATGAAAGTCTGCAGCGGAAAATAAAGGACAATAACATGAATAACTGAAAGATCGGGGCCCCCTACTAGTATCACTAGGACTCCTCGACATCAACATGCTATTCCCGCGTTTGCCTTGCCATGACACGAAAAACAAAATCCCCAAACGGGTCGATTACAAAGAACAACAATCCTCAAGAGTTGAAAATACACAATCATGATTATATACGAAGTTATGAAATATCTGTCGAAACATACGCAATCAAACATGCTATATGAACCAACTAACGATGCGGCTCAAAGGAAATGGCACCACACTACGCCCGGATGGAAATGTGTTCGTGCACAAGCCACCAACGAGTATCGATCGAATACACGTGTGGTCTTGTACCTAATCGATCTCACGAGACAATATGAATCGTGTGCATACCCAATGTGAGGTCACCAACCAAAAAACGACTATAATGTGCCCGACATGAAAATCCAACACATACCAACTGCACGCCAAGATGACCCGGGATGCCACGCTATAACAAAAGTGACATCGAAAATGAATAATGACTCACCGAGATAGAATGGTAATGAAATAAATGACAGCTCAATGAAAAGATTGGAACCGTCGTTCCTTATGACTGAAATGATTAATTGATAACAACAAGTTTTGATACGGTTAATATAATGATGAATGAGTTATGATTATGAATGAACAACAACAAAAGGGATGAATATCCTTTTTAACCGAGTAAGAATTAACTTACAAAATACCGATGACAATTATCCTTCCACGAACAACGTCCTAATTGAGATATCGGTCGCTCGAACAACCTTAAATAATACAATTACCAACAATCCGTTCAATATACGAATCAAACACGAATATAACGAACTCAAAACGTCGATACGACTAAACCAAGTCCATAGAGGCATTAAATCAAACACGTTGTATCCAAACTCCGATTGTTTACAATCAAACCTCGATATACCAATATCAAAATCCCCAAGAAGTGTTTTAAACCAACAAAACATCTCCAATATGATTGATAATCCAAGACGAATATCCGAAAACGTGATTATAACAATAATTAGTCGAAAATCCCCAATTCCAACTCGATATTCAAGGTGTTCTTGAATAATTCCTCAATAATCCAATGAATCCTTATACAAACTCATAATTATATACATATCCCTTCATATAACATGATTATAACGTCCAAAACATCATATCTCAACACAAAATCGAAGTCCAAAGTGTTGAAGAATTTACCTCTTGAAGATCCAACCAATTCGATCCGATGAAAACGCGTAAAAACGACTATCCAAGCTTCCCAAATGATTAAAGATGAAGAAAAATACACACTCAAATGATAATTGATGAAGAAATCTCTCCCTCAAGTTATTCTCTCTCGGTTGCAGGTGAAGAAGATGGAAAAAATGGAAGAAATGAGCTCAAAATGCTCAAAAATGAATTTATAGGGGTTGACTTAAGAATGACTCGACCGTGCCCGGCCGACACTTGCCGCGCGCGCACTGCCGGCAGGACTCGACCGTGTCCGGCATGACACGGTCGCGCGCAAAGGGGCCTACCGATAGTGACCCGTCCGCGGCGCTCGGCATTGACTCGACCGTGTCTGGCACACGGCCGGCCTCCGTCGACAGTTACGCCTATCCGGAAGGGTGCGACTGCCGCGCTGCACGACACGGCCGCATCGAGGCGAACACTTCGCATTATCCGACGAGTACGGCACGGCCGCCGGACGACACGACCGAAGTCCGGTCGGCCGTGATCGCCAAAATCAAAAATGAGCGGGTGAGCTAAACGACCATAACTCTCTCGTCAGGACTCGATTGACTCACCGTTTGAACCATCGGAAGCTAATTCGATGCTCTATAATATTGCAAGATTTAGAATTTTTGGAGTTACCAAAAATTAATGGTGATCTAACAAAGTCGAACTCATATGAGTAAAGTTGAAACGATGAACAATAACGATACACAACTCAAGTTTTTCCGAGCGGTGAACACGGTGAAAGAACATGATTGATGAATGATTATAATTGAGTGAAAATACACCGAGTGACAATTACAGATCGATAATTACCGAATGATAATGATGAATTACAACCGGTATTACATACTCCCCTTAAAAAGAGTTTCGTCTCAAACTAAGGGTCAAACAACTCGGGATAACTCTCCCGCATATTCTCCTCGGTTTCCCAGGTGGCCTCTTCGACTCCGTGTCTAGACCACCGAATCATGACCAAAGGGATCGTCTTGTTCCTCAACCTGTTTGATTCGCCGCTCTAACACTCGCACAGACGCTCCTCGTACGAATGATCATCTCGTGATCCCGATTTCGTCGATCCGGAGTATGTGACTGGTCGGCAACATACTTCCGCAACTGAGAGACGTGAAACACATTAAGAATCCTGCTCAAAGCCGGAGGTAAAGCCAATCGATAAGCTAACTCGCCTACTCGATCCAAAATTTCAAACGGTCCAATGAATCTTGGGCTCAACTTCCCCCGTTTTCCGAAATGGAAAAATACCTCGACTCGGGGATACCTTGACCAAAACATGGTCACCCGTCTCGAACTCTAGTGGTCGGCGACGATTATACGCATATGATTTCGCCGACTGAAATGTCAACATACGACTCTTGATCAAAGTTACCTTCTCTCGGGCGGCTATAAGCATATCGGACTCGGTGCCGATTGATTCTGACAAGTCATCTCAACACAAAGGAGAGCGACAACGACGACCGTACAAGGCCTCGTAAGGTGCCATCTTAATGGAAGCATGCCAACTATTATTATACGTGAACTCGATCAACGGTAATTGGGCTTCCCAATCATCCTTCCAATCGAGGACGCATGCCCTCAACATGTCCTCTAATGTCTGAATAGCTCTCTCTGATTGTCCGTCGGACTGAGGATGAAAGGCAGTACTGAGATTAAGCTGAGTTCCCATAGCACGATGAACTGATTTCTAAAAATGGGAAACCAATCGTCCGTCACGATCGGAAACAATACTCTTAGGAGTACCGTGCAGTCTCACTATCTCCTTGATGAACAACTGGGCCTGTCTCTCAGGACCCCACGTATCCTTGATCTCAAGGAAATGAGTTGATTTAGTTAAGCGGTCCGCGATCACTCAGATCGTATTCATGCCACGACGACTCGTCGGCAAACTCGTGATGAAATCCATAGAAATGTCTTCCCACTTCCACTCTGGAATAGGGAGAGGTTTCAGCATACCCACGGCCGCCGATGTTCAATCTTGACTTGTTGGCAAGTTAAGCATCTCGAAACAAATTTTGCGACTTCTCGCTTCATATTACTCCACCGTAAATTTTGTTTCAAGTTCTTGTACATCTTCTTGGACCGGATGAACAGAGAATAAGGGGTAGCATGAGCTTCTCTCAAAATAGAATTTTTCAACTCGTCATTCGGCACGCACAACCGGTTCTTAAACCTCAAAAGTCCATCCTGTGGACCACGAATCGTGGGCTTTCCCCGAGCCACATCTTCACGGATGCGCAACAATGAAGGGTCCGAACTCCGATTCTCTCCGATTACCTCCTCAAGTGACGATGAAATCTCTAACATACAAAGATGTCCCCGAACTCGTGAAGCTGCACTCGATCTCGGTCTAAGGAATTCTCACAAGCTCCTTCGAATCATTAAACGAGCAAGCATCCGCTCCCCGAACGGACTTACGACTCAAGGCGTCGGCGACAACGTTCGCCTTGCCCAGTGGTAAAGGATCTCGATATCAAAATCTTTGATTATTTCCAACCACCGCCTCGCCGCATATTTAACTCCTTGTGAGTAAATATATCCTTCAACTCTTGTGATTGGTGAATAACCGAAAGGTGACGCCATAAAGGTAACGACGCCAAATCCCCAACGCGAAAACCACGGTGCTAGCTTCAGGTCGTGGGTTGGATAATTGACCAACTATTCCGAGGAAACATCGGATTTACTTAATAACTTTCGGAGGTTGCCAATCTCGGATAGTCTCCGTCTTCGAGGATCGACACGAACTCTGTCGGATGAAATTACATGCCCGAGAAAGTCACCGGACCTCCGAACTCACATTTGGAAAACTTCCATCAAAATTGCTCACGTCTCAACACGCCGAGGACTGAAGAAGATGAACCTCGTGTTCCTCTCGGCTAAGAGAATAAATCAAAATGTCTTGATGAAGACAACAACAAACCGATCCAAAAAGTCGATGAAAACCCGATTCATTAACTCCCCGAATACCGCAGTGCAATAGTTAGCCCGAACGGCATAACTACGAACTCATAATGACCATAGCGTGTACGAAACGCCGTCTCGCGATATCCGACTCTCGAATCCGAATCGGTGATATCCAGATCTTAAGTCGATCTTGGAAAATATGAAGCTCCTGAAGTTGATCTAAAAGATCATCAATACGGGTAAGGAATACTATTCTTGATCATCACCCGATCAACTCCGGTAATTAATACACACATGAGACGAGCCATCCTTCTCCTTGACAGAGATCACACCGGTGCTCCTCACGGAACGCAATCGGTCGGAGATAACCTTTCTCGAACTACTCCTCAAGTTGAGTCTTCAACTCCCGCATTCAGTCGGGGCCATCCGATACGGTGCCTTCGATAAATGGCACGCACTGGCTCCAACTCACTCCCGAATTCCCTACTCTATGTGAAGGCAACCAGATAACTCGTGCGAAATACATCGTCAATCGATGACAATGATACCACGAATGATTGAACATTTCGATTGCCCTAGAATAGTCAATCGATAAAAAGAGATACCAATAATGATTGAAAAACTCGATTGTCTTAGAAAGACCAATCGATGAAGATGATACAAGGAATGTTTGAAAACTCGATTGCCTTTGAAAGGCCAATCGATGAAAATGATACAATGAATGATTGAATGACTCGATTGTCTTAGAAAAGCCAATCGATGGAAATGATACAAGGAATGATTGAATAACTCGATTGCCTTAGAAAGGTCAATCGATGAAAATGATACAATGAATGATTGAATGACTCGATTGTCTTAGAAAAGCCAATCGATGGAAATGATACAAGAAATGATTGAATAACTCGATTGCCTTAGAAAGGTCAATCGATGAAAATGATACAATGAATGATTGGATAGCTCGATGGAATTTCTTCGCTTCCGCCATAATAGAATTTCTATTGGAACAACGGGATTACTTCCTGAAGCACACATTCGACAACTAACGACGGAAAGATAGCGACCAAACGCTAACAGACACTGAGGATAGTATTAAGACGGTTAAACCAGCTAATACCGAAATTACATCGTCTAAGATAAATTCACCACGATTAGGTCCACCAACCAATCGCGGTTACTAAGCTTACTTAGGTATGATTCCGAAAATTCTTCCATCGTCAGGTAGACCGATGGTATGAGGTCCACAAGCAGTAGGACTATCCCGAAATAAGTCTATTCAAGCATGATTCGAAAATGAATGAATGCGGTGTACCAAAGATCAAAAGGTACATACAAGTTGAAATAAAATTACAAGTATACCTGAAATCATTCGGGCCACCGGATCGTCGATCCTCCTCATCATATGAATCTGGGACTTGCCGGCCCCCGAACCGGACGCTCCCGTCTGATAAATACGAGCTCCAACTCTACTTGCTTCCATTGCCTTAAACGACGATGACAAAGCAGTCTGATTCTGAAACGCTGGTTGCTTCGGGGCCTGAGATGCCACCGGAGCTGACTTGGAGTCCTTTCGGCAAAACGGGCCTTATGCCCAAAATTCCCACAATTATAGCACGTGATAGACGGTTTGAGACACTCGGTGCTGAAATGACCCGGCGCCCACAATTGAAACAGGTGATGGCCGAACTAGCCGCTCGGGAATGAGATCCCGCACGATTATGCGCCGTAGGAGGTCGCTCAGAAACGATAGGACTCACACGAGGCTTCTTGAAGGTTGACTGACCGCCTTCGGATTGATTACGCTTCGTTGATTTCTTGCCGACAAATGAAGGTTGTTGTTCATCACTTTCTTTAGCGGTGGCTCATACGGAGAGTTCTCTCGATTAATCCGGTCAGTGGCGCAATGATGATTGAGCAACCGCACATGGGTCATCATGGCCTCGCATAAAAGTGAGTGGATCAACCCGAATATCTTGATCGAGCCGAGTCCCGCACGATTTCCGGCAGTGATTATTTCTCGGGTTTGCCCGCACCGCGCCTCTCCCGTGCATCCTCGACAGCTCTCTCCATACTGAAGTAGGAAGGTCGCATAATGATTATATTTCCCGCATGATTAACACGTTATGATTATATCATGAGATGATGAAAATGAGTATATATGCTCTAACTTAGTGATTATATGAATGATTTACTGAAGTTACATGATTATCTGATGAAATTCTTAAAATGATTATCTTGAATAACTTAACAAGATTGATAATATGATCTTCCAGATTGACAACTGAGTAATGAAATGAATTGAGTAATTAATGAGTTAACGTGATCGTCATGATTATTAACTGAGTAATGAAATGGATTAAGTGATTAATGAGTTAACATGATCGTCTTAATCACAATGAATGATGATGTTTGAGGATTGTTAATTGATGAATTATGAATGAATGATAATTGCCAGAAATTATACCATGGCGTTAGAAATCTTACAGTTCTTCCGGTCTGATTGGCTCGGCATTTGCACAGGTCACACGTGACGCGAAAGTCCAATGATACTAGTCTCATGACGATGATTTCAAATAAGACATGACTCGGAAGGTAGTATTCAAAACCACGCTCCGATACCAACTCTGTAACACCCCAAACTAGGCGGATATTACAGTGCCGTAGATCCCCAACTGGGACCCACTGTGCAAATGAAAATGAATGAATTACACAAGATAAATGTAGTACCGAACTACATTACAACAATAATTACTCCGATGAGGAGTTTAATTACAACACACCAGACAATACTGAATACTAGTGTATTTTATATGAAGATAAAATACACAACATCGAATGAAACGGAGTATTCAAATGAAAGTCTCAGCTGAAAATAAAGGACAATAACATGAATAATCGAAAGATCGGGGCCCCTACTAGTATCACTAGGACTCCTCGACATCAACATGCTATTCCGTGCGTTTGCCTTGCCATGACACGAAAAACAAAATCCCCAAACGGTCACATAAAGAACAACAATCCTCAAGAGTTGAAAATACACAATCATGATTATATCTGAAGTTATGAAATATCCTGTCGAAACATACGCAATCAAACATGCTATATGAACCAACTAACAGTACGGCTCAAAGGAAATGGCACCACACTACGCCCGGGATGGAAATGTGTTCGTGCACAAGCCACCAACGAGTATCGATCGAATACACGTGTGGTCTTGTACCTAATCAGTCTCACGAGACAATATGAATCGTGTGCACAGTCCAATGTGAGGTCACCAACCAACACACGACTATAATGTGCCCGACATGAAAATCCAACACATACCAACCGCACGCCAAGATGACCGGAATGCCACGCTATAACAAAAGTGACATCGAAAATGAATAATGACTCACCGAGATAGAATGGTAATGAAATAAATGACTCAATGAAAAGATTGGAACCGCTGCTCCTTATGAGTGAAATGATTAATTGATAACAACAAGTTTTGATACGGTTAATATAATGATGAATGAGTTATGATTATGAATGAACAACAACAAAAGGGATGAATATCCTTTTAACCGAGTAAGAATTAACTTACAAAATACCGATGACAATTATCCTTCCACGAACAACGTCCTAATTGAGATATCGGTCGCTCGAACAACCTTAAATAATACAATTACCAACAATCCGTTCAATATACGAATCAAACACGAATATAACGAACTCAAAACGTCGATACGACTAAACCAAGTCCATAGAGGCATTAAATCAAACACGTTGTATCCAAACTCCGATTGTTTACAATCAAACCTCGATATACCAATATCAAAATCCCCAAGAAGTGTTTCAAACCAACAAAACATCTCCAATATGATTGATAATCCAAGACGAATATCCGAAAACGTGATTATAACAACAATTAGTCGAAAATCCCCAATTCCAACTCGATATTCAAGGTGTTCTTGAATAATTCCTCAATAATCCAATGAATCCTTATACAAACTCATAATTATATACATATCCCTTCATATAACATGATTATCACGTCCAAAACATCATATCTCAACACAAAATCGAAGTCCAAAGTGTTGAAGAATTTACCTCTTGAAGATCCAACCAATTCGATCCGATGAAAACGCGTAAAAACGACTATCCAAGCTTCCCAAATGATTAAAGATGAAGAAAAATACACACTCAAATGATAATTGATGAAGAAATCTCTCCCTCAAGTTATTCTCTCTCGGTTGCAGGTGAAGAAGATGGAAAAAATGGAAGAAATGAGCTCAAAATGCTCAAAAAATGAATTTATAGGGGTTGACTCGGAATGGACTCGACCGTGCCCGCCTGACACGGTCGCGGCGCGCAGCTGGCCGGCAGGGACTCGACCGTGTCTGGCATGACACGGTCGCGGCGCAAAGGGGCCTACCGATAGTGACCCGTCCGCGGCGCTCGGCATTGACTCGACCGTGTCCTGGCACACGGTCGGGCCTCTGGTCAGACGGTTCTGGCCTATCCGGAAGGGTGCGACTCGGCCGTGCCAGACGACACGGTCGGGTCCTGAGGCAGACACTTCGGCATTATCCGGACGAGTACGGCACGGGCCGCGTTTGGACGACACGACCGAGTCCGGTCGGCCGTGATCGGCCAAAATCTGAAAAATGAGCGGGTGAGCTAAAACGACCATAACTCTCTCGTCCGGACTCCGATTGACTCACCGTTTGAACCACTGGAAAGCTAATTCGATGCTCTATAATATTGCAAAGATTTAGAATTTTTGGAGTTACCAAAAATTAATGGTGATCTAACAAAGTCGAACTCATATGAGTAAAGTTGAAACGATGAACAATAACGATACACAACTCGAAGTTTTTCCGAACGGTGAACACGGTGAAAGAACATGATTGATGAATGATTATAATTGAGTGAAAATACACTGAGTGACAATTACAGACTGATAATTACTGAATGATAATGACTGAATTACAACCGGGTATTACAAAAATACACCGAATATTTTGCACAGTGTGATTTTGCATGCATCATCATCACTTAAAGGCAAATTCTCAATGGTCTCTTGCAGAAATTTCCAAAAATCCAACAGATCAAAAATACGAAACACCTAAAAGAAAGAAAAGAGCAAGTCTAGCAAAACTATACACTGAATCATCTCTCTGAAAATATACTATTTTCAGACTTGTGGGACGTTATGTTTCTGAAGCTTAATCCCATCTTGCACTGGACGATGAATGAACGTCTGGAAGAACACTTGCAAAAAGACAGTTAAATCAAATGACAATTAGTTGTTAATAACACCAATAGATTTTCTAACTTATTTACACCTAGACGCATGAGGGTTGATAAAATGATTGATAAAATGATTTAAGATTTCTGTAATAATGAATTAAGGATAATACATGACCAAAGCTTGTGACACTTACAACATGGCCAAATCTGACCACGGTCCCTACCTGGATTACTAAAACCCTTACCCATACCCTCTCGGGCCCGGAGTCATACATCTATGGATTTCATAGAAGGATTACCTAACTCATTGAAAACACCATACTGGTGGTAGTGGACATGTTCACCAAATACTCCCATTTTATTTCACTCTCCCATCCCTTTACAGCACGGAAGATGGTTAAATTATTCCCAGATAACATCTAAAGCTACATGGACTACCTGTTTACGTTGTCACATATAGGGACAAGGTATTCACTAGCAATTTCTGGAAGGAGCTTTTCAAAATACTGGGGGTCAGCTAAACATGTCTACTACCTATCACCCCCACGTAGATGGATAGACATAACGAGTCAATCAATGCCTAGAGACCTACCCCAGATGCATGACCCACTATGATCCTAAACTTTGGCATAAATGGTTTTCGTTAGCAGAATTTTGTTATACTACCAACTATCATAACAGTATCAAGTCTACCATTTTGAAGACCTATATGGCTATGCGCCACCTTCCGTATCCCTAAATCCTTATTTTCACAACACACATAGTATGGAACTATATGCTGATACAAGCAACATGGTAGACTCATTCTATAGACCTCGGCAACAAAGGTTGAAAATTCGTTTAACCTTTAATGGTAGTTGAACGATTCAAAATGATTCAACTTTTAATGATTCAAAATTCGTTCAATCGGAATGATTCAAGATGGGGCCGCAGTCGCTCAAAAATATGAGAACTATAGCCTATGTCACATTCAATCAAAAATATGAGAACAAATAGACGAGAATTGTTATCTTGTTAACTCATTCAATCACATAAATTCTTTCAAATGATTATAATGAAGAAATCAAGCAAATATGAAAATAGGGAAACAAAAAAAAAACATACCGGACGGCGAAGCTCGAGAAGATGGCGGCGGCGAAGCTCCGTAAGATGGCGGTCGCGGCGAAACTCGTGCGAAGATGGAAAAGCCAAGAAGGGGAGAAAGAAGGTGGGAGATCGGGTAGAAAGAAGGAGCAAGATGGAGATGCCTCGAACGGGTCCTCTGTATACGCTTCATCAAATGGGTCGAGAACCCGGCGATATTGTTGCGGAGGCGCTCCAAGGGGATAATAGCGACCTCTTGCAGAAGAAGGGTTTTCTTTCTGTCGCTTAAAGGAAGAAGACCGCGGCGATATCGTGTATTTGGCAAGTGTTAGCCCTAATATGAAGAAGAAAAGAAGAGACCGGTTGGGTTAAACAACAGGTCTCTTAAGTTTTTACACTTTAGAGACCCGTCAACAAAAGCAACGGGTCTCTTATTTCTTACACATTAGAGACCCGTCAATAAAAACAACGGATATCTTAAGTCTCTCACAAAAAAATGACGGGCCCATTTGACATATAAGAGACCTGTTGTTTATAATATCAGGTCTCTTATATTAAAGAGACCCGTTATCTTTATCAACGGGTCTTTTAGTCTGGATCTCTTTGCTTGTTTTTGTAGTAGTGTTGGTTGTATATCGTTATTGTGCTAGGATCGGATTTGTGAAGATTATCCGGGCCAAAAACCTTTCCCATCACCGTTTTCCTTCACGTCGTGTTAACCAAGGCAAGTACATGTATTACATTCCATTATGTATGTTATATTTTCGAAATGAATGATAAATTTTGGTTTCGGGTGCATTAGTTGTGTTCCTTCCACCCGGAGCGTTCGACGGGACGTTTGGGGGTCGATACTAAGGGGTACAGCTGCCGAAGTGGACTTGGATGCGTGTGTGTGGTTGAACTTCCACCCGGAGCGTTTGACGGGATGTCTGGGGTCGATACTAAGGGATACGGCCGCGGAAGTGGTATCCCACCCGGAGCGTTCGACGGGATGTCTGGGGTTCGATACAAAGGGATACGACCATGGGATACCAGTTGTTATTTTGTGATATCGTGATGAATTGATAACTGATTTGATTGCCAATATCCTATTCCAGAATATTTATGGCAAATGATTTCTGATTGAGATGATTGTGTAAAATCGTATGTGTATATAAGGTAGTGTAATTGTGTACTTGCACTATCTATTCGAATGCTAACCCCTTAAATGGGAGAAATGCGTCTTATGCATTTCAGGTACCGTAAGAGACGAGGAGCAGGCACGGGATATGCACGCAAAGGATGGACTGGCATGATTATGAGGCTAGAGTCTTTATTTATGTGCGGTCATTTATAATGTCTTAGTTATCGGAATTTGACTGATTTTTATTAAATTCGGTTAAAGTCCCTTGCGTGGGCAATGATATGGTATTGATTTATATTTTTACGTACATCTATTAAAGCATTTTGGCCGAGGCCACGGTCCCATTTTACATTGATGATTGTGTCTTTGGGATTTTCATGTACGGAATGTGTGTCATGTGTTAGCCTGGTAGACCTCATGAGAGTTCTACGGCGTGTAATGTCCCATTTGTGAATTGGGGTGTTACATTTATGGTATCGGAGCCTTTGGTTTTGAATGCCTAGGCTGTCGGTTAATTTTGGGTCTGTCATTTATGTCGTTAGAGTCAGTCGTTGAGCCTAATATCATCGTGCTACCGTCTTTTCGTGCGACCCGTGGCTGTAAGTCTCCTCGAACTCTTATATTCATGTAATTTATACCTTGTGCTGTTTGGAAATTGTGAATTGTGATACCAACCTTGTAAATTGTGAATCTTTCTGATCTTGTTCTTTTCATATTTTCTTCAGTATGTTGAGAGGTCGCGGTAGACCAGCTAGGGGGCGCGGCCGAGGCCGTGGTCGTGGTGCTAAAAACGAGGAAGGCTCACTTTCTCAGTCCTCTTCAGATTCGGCTTCTCATTCAGTGCCGTCGAGTAATAACGCCGACGCAGGGGCTACTGCCGTACTTCAGCAGTTGGTAGCCCAGCTATCTTAGATAGCTCAGGGTGTAACACCCCCAATCCACTCAGGGATATTACACGCCGTAGACCCCTTTCCACAAGGAGCTACCAGGCGGGAGACTACAAATCAAAACCCACATGCGGTCAACTTGACCAAAACATAATACCGTAGACCGATTAGGTCTCTCAAAACATAGCATAACCGTACATCTGATGAAACTAAATTACAACTCGATCACATAGTACATAAAATGTCCATCCCCTCAAGGATGACAAGAACTCAAACTGACATATCACCGATGCATTTACGACTACAACCGTGACTAGTATCGCCGCATTGCATCATCCCCGAGCCAATCCCGTGGTTGCTCACTCTCGATCGTAACACCTGGAATAAATAACAAAATCCCCAACGAGGGGTTAGCGATGGAATCGCTAGCAAGTAACCAAGCTATACAATTATACATCAAGAATACAACCGTTATGAAAATAACATTTCGACAAGGTAGTAACACGATCCCCGAGTCTAAAGTCTTTTGAAAATTTATTACTTTAAAACAAACCATGGGGATTACACCAGAAATCATTGTAAGAGATTATTTAGAAACTTCGGGGGTCTCAGTGTAAAATCCTGAAATATGAATGTTTTCCTTTTCAAAAGGTTTTCTTTCAAAATCATACAAATGATTTTATTCTCAACTCAAACCTCAAGACCAAAACCATATTCACCAATATAATCGGGATTCAAGAGTCAAACATAAACAATTCAGAGATATCAAATCAACAGTCAAAACGTCTCCGTGGCCCCGAAGGGTCCCACCCGGATTAGTCATCAAGAATAAACTCGAACACACCCATAAGTTATCTTGACATCGCACTCGCAAGTGACGATTCTTGGAGCCCTCTCCAGACCTACCCGATTAGATAACCTTATGGTCAAATCGTAACATCTGGACGTACTCGCAAGCACGCGCCTGCGGAGGCCTCGACGGACCCTACCCGGATAACATCATTCAAGTACGCCCATAAATTATCATGACATCGCACTCGCAAGTGCCGATTCTCGGAGCCCTCCCCAGACCTACCCGAATTGATAACCTTATGGTCACAACGTACGTCTGGCCGTACTCGCAAGCACGCGCCTCTGGAGGCCTCGACGGGACCCTACCCGGACAACATCTCAATTCGCTAAGATACACAACAACAACAAAGGCACAATATTCACTACAACTGGAAACACGTAACATATAAGTTAATGTAACATAACTTCCATAAAGGCACAATATCCACAGCAAACCATCATTCAGCAAAAAGGCCAACGAGCAAATAATACAAGTATTACGCGATTCCACAATTCTTCATTTAACTACTCATTTCTAGTATTTATTTTAATCACAAAATAACATGAAGAGGTAGTTATCATTATTCTTGAAACTAAAGTTTACGTTGGTAATTACCTTCATAAAATCACATCTTCATTTAAAGTAAGTTACGGTTAAATATACCGTCACTAACGAGTCCACGTTAAATTCACGACACATCACATTCTCAAAGTATAAAGAATATAGACGAGATACTCGCCTCAAGTCCAACGCACGCGGAGCAATGGGAAAGCTCGACTTAATGACCGCTACCGAACACTCCGAAGAACACGATTCAACCGGGAAGCTCGGACCCCGAAGAAGACAACGAACGGGAGGGTTCCGACTCGATTCCTTCACAAGAATTCGACCCTAACAATATATAATCAATAAATCATCGATCATACGAGGTAGAATAATCGAAGAACGCCCGAAAACCCCTCTATGACATTTTACCGGACACCTTCAAGGCGTCGGTCAAGAACTCGACCCAAATAACGAATCGATACGATCCAACCATGGAATAACAAGGGAAATGATATAATACATCTAAATAATCATCAATCCATCATAATCCTAAGATAAATCGGATTAATCGGACGAAAACAACCAAAATACCCAAATTCCCCAAAACTAGATTTCTAGGAAATCCGACGGTCAGTAGATCGATGATGTTATAGACGGATGATTGATGATATGAACCTCAAAACTACATAGATTTATTGTCCAACAACATCTCTACATGATTAGCACAACATAAGCCTCGGAAGATAAGAAGAGAAGTGAGAAATGGTCAAGAAAACGCCGCCAGCCTTAAATAGCCGATCGCCGGCCGTTACGACGAATCGGCCACGGCTTACGACGTAATCGCCATGGCCGAACTCCTGCTCGAAAATGCCGAAACGTTACGACGCACGGCCGTGGACTTACGTGACGAATCGCCTTACGACGAATCGCCGTCCCTACCGCACGTTACTCGGCTGTATGGCCCGCCCGAGCATGCCCGCCATGACCCTACGGACCAACTCCGACGGCCCGAACGACCCCGAAACCCGAACCTGAGTACGAATCGAAGATACGGTTACGAAGTACTCGAAAATACGAATCCGAGCACTAATAGAACACTCGATTCCGACTACCCGAAGGCTCGAAATTCGACAACGGAATGTAATTACCCCAAACTTTGGGAAATTACGAAAATGGCCCAAAACGCCCGAAAATCACGATACGTGATCGAAACACCAAGACAAAGCTCGCAACATGAATATTAACATTAAATGAACTTACGAGAAATTCGAAACAACAGTTTCGGACGAGATTCGCAAGAATCGAACTCAAGTGCGGAAAAACCGCTAAAAAGCACGGAACTCAACAAAACGACACCGAAACGAACTCGGATGACAAAAAGTGCAGAATTAATCATTCTCGGAATGACGAAACGGTCACGAGCGAGTCGTCAAAACGGACTTCCGACGAAAAAAAAGAAATTTACCGAAAATCGAAAATTGCGGATATTACATTCTACCCTCCTTAAAAGAAGTTTCGTCCCGAAACTTAAAATAAGTAGGGAGGAGCAACATCCCGCCAGAAAATGCTCAACGAGATACACAAGAACCGAAACTCGCGCCAACGACGGGACGGCACAAGCAATACAAAGAGACATACGGCGTGAAAACACGCCCCACGATGACCAACACAACGCCACAGGTAGAAACATAATAAAATCATCAAGTGACAAGCGTCATCAAATGCATAATACAATCGAGTCGATTATCCGACAATCACAAAACACAACGAACGAAAATCAATAGGATTGACTAACCCAATGGTACATCAATCAAAACGCGAGCCAACCGAACAAATACGGAATTCCACCGCCCAAGGGTTGGAAGATTGAAAACGAGACTAACTTCCCGAACTTAAGGGAATTAGGAAGGAGCCTGAACGCTCAACAATCACGAAACGAGAACAAAACCGAACAAACAAACGATCGAGACAACAAAAATCGAACGATCATGTTCGGATCACGAAGAACAATAAGGTTCAACCGACAACTCCGAGGTTCACATCTCGACTCGAGACAAAACAAGATCCGGTGAAAACAACAAGATGCACACTCGCATAAGATCCACAGGAAAGGGAATAACAATTGAAAAGTCACATCGACAAACGAGTTATTCCGAAATGATGCCACACTCGTTCGATAAACAAAAACAAGGGGCAGGACAAGCTCAGAAATGTCAACGAACATAAATGAGTCGACAAAGTAGAATATACAGAAGTTCAAAATCTGATCCACTTCGAATAAAAGAATTAGTAGAACCAAAAGATGTTACATCCGAACAAGGTTCACAAGTATCGAACCGGACTCGGAAAAGTCACATCGATAAACAGAAAAACAAGATCACAGCTCGTTCGAACGATGAAACCGAAATACAGAACAAGTTCAGAAAGTGTCAACGAACACGAGCGAGTCGATAGACCTGAGAAAGAGGAAATGCAGGAGTCCAAAAATAATACGGGTATTATATTCGACCTCTTCGAAAAGAAGTGTCGTCCCCGAAACTCACAACAGCGAAATCAAGGTGACGACACAAAAAGCAACCGACAGAAACATCCTTCAAAGGCCTCTCTAAGCCAATTCTGATAACTGCGCTGGAGCGCGAACTCCGAAAGTCTCGGTAGCCAATTCGCAGAATTGAATTCGGTGTCCATCGAGTCCACACTTGAAATTTGTTACCGACGAGGAGGACAATATACACGTGCATGCCCCGGCACATCGCGGTTGAAACGCCTCGGCTCGGTATACCGAAAATACAAATGCTAGATACAATGGGGCATAACGTCGCAAAACAACATAGCGGAGATGCCAACTCAGCGCAACAAAGAATCATAACATATACCATATACGACGATTACCATCATAAAGTAATACACATACAAACACTACAGCAACGACGGTATCGTTCGGCGACCTCAACGGCCCGAACGATAACCAGCACATAATTACAACCATCATGAAACAATCACACATGTACACAAACGTACAAACTCAAGCTTCAACAGCTCACACCTGTGCGACAACACGCAAATCACCACGAGGCGACAAACAAGAATACCGGTTCGGACCTCTCACAGAGGCCTAGTACAACAAATGTGTGGCAACGCCGACGTTCATGCCACCAATTCGATCACACGGGGTTAACACTGTAACGAAAGTTCAAAACCATACACGCATTTTCGGTCCGCAAACAGAATGATAGGTTTTAAAAACAAAAACCACCTTTTGAAAACAGTTTGGAAACAACAATTGATCTTGAGTATCATTTTACAAAAAGTAGTACAAACACCATTATCGAGACTTTGAAAGTCATCTTGCGTTTGAACAAAAATGAGGACACCTTTCTTTTAGTGAAAAACTTTCAAAATATTCGACCCTTGGGTCTAAGCAATCGCATTTGAAAATATCTCAAAATATTTTTGGTCCTCAACCGGAAAATTTTTGAAATGTATTGCGGCATTAGAAAACACCTTGAAAACACCGCAAGAAAATAATTCGTTTTAAAAGTACGTCTCGAATTTTAATTTTCTAAGATACTCAAGGTTTCCAAAATAATTCAATGGGCTAGAATGCCCAAAAATTTCGTAATTACAAGGAACAATATAGCGCCGTGGTCCCGCTACGAACCCACTGTGCTAAAAACCTTTTACAAAACCGTCAAAAAGCTGATGACGGTAATATTTCAAAAACTTACAAAAGCCATTTACAAAATACTAAATACCGTCATAAGAATTTCGCCAAAATGATCAAGGCCATAATGTTAAAAACCCGATTAAGGAAATTGGTTTTCGAAATAAAACTCAGTCGGTAAAATACCGAAATCCTTTACAAAAGAACTCACGCAGCGGATAAAAGAAATACAGTTCGACATGCACAGTCCAGCAACAATACTCATCATATGAACGAAATATGAGAGTGAAATAGTCACGTATCAAGAAATCAAAATTCATAAGAGGATCCCGTCACTTAACAAATAATCATAAAAATAGCTCGTGTCACACGAGGCACAACACAAAGAAGGGAGACTTACATTCACAGGTCGCACGGAGATAATGGCTGCAACACGATACTAATCACACGAACCACAATTGATCACAACGGATCGCAATGATCTCGCTTGTTCACAACTGCTCACCCGGGTGACACGACAAGACACGACTCCGACAAGACACGACTCGACAAGACCCAACTAGACCCAACTGCCTAGGTTTTCGCAAACCTAAGCTCCGATACCATTTATGTAACACCCCCAATCCACTCAGGGATATTACACGCCGTAGACCCCTTTCCACAAGAAGCTACCAGGCGGGAGACTACAAATCGAAACCCACATGCGGTCAACTTGACCAAAACATAATACCGTAGACCGATTAGGTCTCTCAAAACATAGCATAACCGTACATCTGATGAAACTAAATTACAACTCGATCACATAGTACATAAAATGTCCATCCCCTCAAGGATGACAAGAACTCAAACTGACATATCACTGACAGACGACAGACTACAACTGTGACTAGTATCGCTGCATTGCATCATCCCCCGAGCCAATCCTGTGGTTGCTCACTCTCGATGAACACCTGGAATAAATAACAAAATCCCCAACGAGGGGTTAGCGATGGAATCGCTAGCAAGTAACCAAGCTATACAATTATACATCAAGAATACAACCGTTATGAAAATAACATTTCGACAAGGTAGTAACACGATCCCCGAGTCTAAAGTCTTTTGAAAATTTATTACTTTAAAACAAACCATGGGGATTACACCAGAAATCATTGTAAGAGATTATTTAGAGACTTCGGGGGTCTCAGTGTAAAATCCTGAAATATGAATGTTTTCCTTTTCAAAAGGTTTTCTTTCAAAATCATACAAATGATTTTATTCTCAACTCAAACCTCAAGACCAAAACCATATTCACCAATATAATCGGGATTCAAGATTCAAACATAAACAATTCAGAGATATCAAATCAACAGTCAAAACGTCTCCGTGGCCCCGAAGGGTCCCACCCGGATTAGTCATCAAGAATAAACTCGAACACACCCATAAGTTATCTTGACATCGCACTCGCAAGTGACGATTCTCGGAGCCCTCTCCAGACCTACCCGATTAGATAACCTTATGGTCAAATCGTAACATCTGGCCGTACTCGCAAGCACGCGCCTCCGGAGGCCTCGACGGACCCTACCCGGATAACATCATTCAAGTACGCCCATAAATTATCATGACATCGCACTCGCAAGTGCCGATTCTCGGAGCCCTCCCCAGACCTACCCGAATTGATAACCTTATGGTCACAACGTACGTCTGGCCGTACTCGCAAGCACGCGCCTCTGGAGGCCTCGAGGGGACCCTACCCGGACAACATCTCAATTCGCTAAGATACACAACAACAACAAAGGCACAATATTCACTACAACTGGAAACACGTAACATATAAGTTAATGTAACATAACTTCCATAAAGGCATAATATCCACAGCAAACCATCATTCAGCAAAAAGGCCAACGAGCAAATAATACAAGTATTACGCGATTCCACAATTCTTCATTTAACTACTCATTTCTAGTATTTATTTTAATCACAAAATAACATGAAGAGGTAGTTATCATTATTCTTGAAACTAAAGTTTACGCTGGTAATTACCTTCATAAAATCACATCTTCATTTAAAGTAAGTTACGGTTAAATATACCGTCACTAACGAGTCCACGTTAAATTCACGACACATCACATTCTCAAAGTATAAAGAATATAGACGAGATACTCGCCTCAAGTCCAACGCACGCGAGCAACGGAAAGCTCGACTTAATGACCGCTACCGAACACTCCAAGAACACGATTCAACCGGAAGCTCGGACCAAGAAGACAACGAACGGAGGGTTCCGACTCGATTCCTTCACAAGAATTCGACCCTAACAATATATAATCAATAAATCATCGATCATACGAGGAAGAATAATCGAAGAACGCCCAAAACCCTCTATGACATTTTACCGACACCTTCAAGGCGTCGGCCAAGAACTCGACCCAAATAACGAATCGATACGATCCAACCATGGAATAACAAGGGAAATGATATAATACATCTAAATAATCATCAATCCATCATAATCCTAAGATAAATCGGATTAATCGGACGAAAACAACCAAAATACCCAAATTCCCAAAACTAGATTTCTAGGAAATCAATTCGATCAGTAGATCGATGATGTTATAGACGGATGATTGATGATATGAACCTCAAAACTACATGGATTTATTGTCCAACAACATCTCTACATGATTAGCACAACATAAGCCTCGGAAGATAAGAAGAGAAGTGAGAAATGGTCAAGAAAAACGCCGCCGCCTTAAATAAGCCGATCACGGCCGGGTTACGACGTAATCGGCCACGGCTTACGACGTAACCGCCATGGCCGAACTCCCCGCCGAAAATGCCGAACGCTACGCACGCACGCCGTGGCCTTACGACGTAATCGCCTTACGACGTAATCACGGTCACTACCGACGTTACTCGGCCAGTGGCCTGCCCGAGCATGCCCGGCCATGACTCGCCGACCAACTCCGACGGCCCGAACGACCCAAACCCGAACTCCGAGTACGAATCAAGATACGGTTACGAAGTACTCGAAAAGACGAATCCGAGCACTAATAGAACACACGATTCTGACTACCCGAAGGCTCGAAATTCGACAACGGAATGTAATTACCCCAAACTTTGGGAAATTACGAAAATGGCCCAAAACGCCCGAAAATCACGATACGTGATCGAAACACCAAGACAAAGCTCGCAACATGAATATTAACATTAAATGAACTTACGAGAAAGTCGAAACAACAGTTTCGGACGAGATTCGCAAGAATCGAACTCAAGTGCGGAAAAACCGCTAAAAAGCACGGAACTCAACAAAACGACACCGAAACGAACTCGGATGACAAAAAGTGCAGAATTAATCATTCTCGGAATGACGAAACGGTCACGAGTGAGTCGTCAGAACGGACTTCCGACGAAAAAAAAGAAATTTACCGAAAATCGAAAATTGCGGATATTACACAGGGTGGACACCAAAATCCGCCTCCGACTCCAGAGGGTGAGCTAGTAAATGGCTTCAGAAAGTAACTAAGATGCACCCCCCTCGTTTCACTGGTTCTTCTGACTCCCTCGGTTGGGAGAATTGGCTCTTTAAGTTGAGCAGGACTTTTGACGCCGTGGCTTGTCCCGATGATAGGAGGGTACATATTGCTCAGTACCTCCTGGATAAGGAAGCTGCGGAATGGTGGGAGGCTGTGGCACCCAGAGACCGTCGGGCCACTTGGGAGGAATTCAAGGCTGCTATGGAAGCAGAATATTGTCCACCGCTAGTCAAGGAGCGCAGGATTGTGGAATTCTTTACTTCTACACCTCAGGATGTGCCGATTTCTCAGGCCATCATCACTTATAATCAGCAGTTGGGATTCGTGAAAGATCAAGTGAAGACCGAGGCCAATAAAATCCGTTATTTCAATATGCGCATGAAACCACATATCAGGCAGAGTATGGCACCGCTCATGTGTGCCACCTTGAAGGAATACCAGGATCGCGCCCTGGCGATTGAGATGGCTGCACCGGAATCAGAGTTGGGTTCCGAGGCCAAGAAACAGAAAGCAGCTGGCAGTTTTTTAGCCGGCAAGAGTGGTCGATTTTTGAGAGCTCAGTCTGCCCCTACACCTAGGAAGAGGCCGTTTCATCAGACTAGAGGATCTCAGGGTAATCGTTTAGTCCAGTCCGTTGCTTCTAGTGGCAGGGTTTGTTTTAACTGCAACCAATATGAGCATTTGATGAAGGATTGTCCATTCCCTCCCGCTACTTGCTTTACTTGTGGACAGACCGGACACAGGGCCGCTCATTGCGAGAGGGCTGCCAGAGCCGTTAGAGTTCCATATTCCACCACCATTCATAAGGAGCTTAGCGTCGATCAGAAGACTCCAGCCACTCAGGTTCCTCAAGTTCGGGCCGTGGTAGGGGTCGGGGTCAGCTGGACCGCCGAGCTGCATCTAGTTCGGGCTCAGTCCATCCTCGGTTATATCAGATGAGGCGCACGGAGGAGGCAGATGTTCCAGTGGCGTCAGGTACCACTCAGATCCTTTCTCATCCAGTTTCGATGCTTTTCGATTCAGGTGCTACTCATTCTTTCATTGCTTCGGATTGTGTGTGTAGTATTGGTATTGACTGCTTGTATGAGTGCGAACCGTTCATAGTGGGTACGCCTAGCGGGGATCGTATGGTTGGGGACCGGGAAATTAGGGATTGCCCAGTGAGGATCGGGATCCGAGATTGGCCCTCGAACCTCATTGTTATAGATCTTAAGGGTGAGGATTTGATCCTTGAGGATGATTGGTTGGATCGTCACGGTGCTATCATGAATTATCGGACTCGCACCATCTCGATAGTGGCTGAGGACGACACCGAGATTACTCTCGTTGGTTGTAAACCGGGTAGATCGGGAAGTGTGATTAGCGCCTTGAAGGCGATGAAACTTCTGAATCAGGGTTGTGTCGTCTATTGGTGTTACGCTCTGCAGGCGGAGGATGGTGGAGTCAACATGTCGTCGATTCCAGTTCTTAGCGAGTACCCCGACATATTTCCAGATGACTTGCCGGGATTACCACCACAGCGAGAGGTTGAGTTTCCTATTGATCTTGAGCCGAATGCGGATCCTGTTTCTCGAGCGCCATACCGTATGGCACCGTCAGAGATGTTAGAATTGAAGAAACAGTTGGGGGAATTGTTAGATAAAGGGTATATTCGACCGAGCGCATCGCCTTGGGGTGCGCCCGTACTTTTTGTTAAGAAGAAGGATGGATCGCTTCGTTTATGCATCAACTACCGAGAATTAAACAAGTTGACCATCAAAATCAAGTACCCTTTGCCCAGGATCGACGACTTGTTTGATCAGCTTTAGGGAGCGACAGTCTTTTCGAAGATTGATTTACGATCGGGCTACTACTAGTTGAGGATTCGGGATAGCGATATACCGAAAGCTGCCTTTCAGACGAGATATGGCCATTACGAGTTTGTGGTTATGTCTTTCGGGCTAACCAATGCCCCAGCATTGTTCATGCAGTTAATGAACAAAGTTTTATCGAGTATCTGGACAAATTCGTAGTCGTCTTTATCGACGACATCCTTATCTATTCCCGGATTCAAGAGGAGCATGCTTTACATCTCCGGATTGTGTTGGACACTTTGAGAACTGAGCAGTTGTACGCGAAGTTCTCTAAGTGTGAGTTTTGGCTCAAGGAAGTGATGTTCCTCGGGCACGTGATTTTAGCGGAGGGAGTTCGGGAAGATCCACAGAAGATAGAGGCGGTGATGGCATGGGAACCGCCCAAGAATGTGAAGGAAGTGAGAAGTTTTTTGAGACTTGCAGGATATTATCGTAGATTCGTTGAGGGATTTTCTAAGATCGCTAGACCGCTTACTCAGTTACTCCAGAAAACTCAGAAGTTCGAGTGGACCGCATACAGACAGGATAGTTTTGACGAATTGAAGAGACGATTGACAACCGCACCCATTTTAGCATTGCCTCAGGGGAACGAGGATTTCGTGGTGTATAGTGATGCATCGGGCCTCGGGCTCGGATGTGTTTTGATGCAGAGAGATAGGGTTATTGCTTATGCGGCCCGCTAGTTGAAACCTTATGAGGTAAATTATCCCAAGCACGATTTGGAGTTAGCTGCGGTCGTTTCTGCCTTAAAGATCTGGAGGCATTATCTCTATGGGTCGTCGTGTAAGATTTTTACGGATCACAAGAGTTTGAAGTATTTCTTCAGTCAGAAAGAGTTGAATATGAGACAGCGTAGGTGGTTGGAGCTAATTAAAGATTACGACCTCGAGATACTTTATCATCCGGGTAAGGCTAACGTAGTGGCTGTTGCGTTGAGCCGGAAGCCAATGGCATTACAGATGTTAGAGGTACTTAGACCACAGAGAAGGATCCATGGGGATTTGATTTGTCAGAATATCGAGGTTTGGGTTCAGAGAGTTCAGGGTCAGTTATGTGCGTCGGAAATCACTTCGTCCTTGACTGATGATATCAAGGCGAAATAGTATGATGATCCGTTTTTGGTCCAATTGAGGGAGGATGTGAGGAAGGGGAAAGCCCCTGGATTTGTGGTTCAGGATGATGGAGTTTTGAGATTTCATGGCAGATTATGTGTACCGAGTGATATTGAGTTGAGACAGAAGATCTTGAGTGAAGCTCATACCACGCCTTGCTCCATACATCATGGTACGAGCAAAATGTACAAGGATGTGAGGAGTAACTACTGGTGGAGCAATTTGAAGACGGGCATTAGCGAGTTTGAAGTGGGGGACCATGTCTTGCTTAAGGTGTCGCCGACACGGGGAGTTTACCGTTTCGGCTGGAAGGGTAAACTTAGTCCGAGATATATTGGACCGTTCGAGATTTTAGAGAGAGTTGGAGAGCTTGCATATCGGTTAGGCTTGCCTCCGTCCTTGAGTCACGTGCATAACGTATTTCATGTTTCCCAACTTAGGAAGTACGTAACCGACCCTAGCCATATTATTGATTTTGGAGAGATTGAGTTGGGACCCGACATTACCATCGAGGAGAGGCCGATTCAGATTTTAGAGCGTTAGGTGAAGCAACTTAGGCACAAAACCATTCATTTGGTTAAGGTTCAATGGTCGAGGCATGGATCCAAGGAAGCCACGTGGGAGACGGAAGAGATTATGAAGTCGAGATACCCCGAGTTATTTGCGTTGTAAGTTTCGGGACGGAACTTATTTTTAGAGGGAGAGAATGTAATATCGTACTTTCTATTTTTGGTAATTTCTATTTTTGGTGTATGTTCGTTTTGGACAACTCTCTTGTTACTATTCTGGAATTCTGAATCTATTTTGTTCTTGGAATTTTTCCGTTTGGACGAGTTAGGAGGGTGTTTTTACGTATTTTCATCTTGAATTATATCTTGTCGCATATACGTTCGATTCAAGTAAAACTCGTCCGATTTCATTATTTCTCTGTTTCCATGAGTTCGTATGGATGAGTTGCTCATGTTGTGAGTTTCGGATTGTTAATCCGACATCGTATCGTGACTTTTCGGATGTTTGGGCCATTTTGTAATTTCCTAGAAGTTTAGAGAATTTTATCTTGCTTGTTGTATTTCGGATTGCCCGATAGTCGGAAGTGTATTTTCTTTCAGCACTTATCTTCGTTGTTACGGATACCTCGTGTTTACACTTCTAGTTCTGTCCTTGTGTTGCGTTCCGTCGTGTATCGTCTGTACAGGAAACGACGTTCAACAGTGTGGGACTGCTGCATGCTTAACGCACATTATGCATGCTTCTTAACGTGCGCTATCGGCACCTACATAACATACATTATGCCCTTCTGGTAACGTACGTTATGACCTTCATTAGATAGTACAGACAGTTCGGTTACGTATGTTAACTAGTGAGACGTTACGTACGTAAATGCCGTAACGTACGTTAACAATTTGTGTTAACGTACGTAACGCACTGTCAGGGCTTAAATTCTAAGTTGACCTCAGATGCGTTATTTCGTTTCTTCTTCCTTTCTTTACTCGCGACGGGAGTTCTTCGAGCGATTTTGGGGCGATTCGAGCAGGGCAATCCGTAGAGTTCCTCCGTAGATCAAATATCGTGTCCCAAGGGAGGTTAATCATCATCACAATCATCCTTCTCCGCCCGAATCGAGGTATTTTTCGTTAGAACCCTAGATTTTGGGGATTTTGGGGTTTTGTTTCGGTTTTCACCCTTCTACTCCGATTTGCCTCTCATGATTGTTACATTTCGATAGTATAATCATTATCCCTTACTTCTCTCGCGATTTTTGCGGATTGAATTCGATATTTTTCTCCGTTGATAGAGGGGAACCGGTTATGACCTTGTGTTGTCTGATGAATTGTTCCAACGGGTAGAATTAGGATGAATACCTACATTTTCGTAGTATTGGGATTGGTTGTATATCATTATTGTGCTAGGATCGGATTTGTGAAGATTATTCACGCCAAAAACCTTTCCGATCACCGTTTTCCTTCACGTCGTGTTAACCAAGGCAAGTACATGTATTACATTCCATTATGTATGTTACGTTTTCGAAATGAATGATAAATTGTGGTTTCGGGTGCGTGAGTTGTGTTCCTTCCACCCGGAGCCTTCGACGGGACGTCTGGGGGTCGATACTAAGGGGTAGGGCCACGGAACTGGACTTGGGTGCGTGTGTGTGGTGGAACTTCCACCCGGAGCGTTCGACGGGATGTCTGGGTGTCGATACTAAGGGGTACGGCCGCGGAAGTGGTATCCCACCCAGAGCGTTCGACGGGATGTCTGGGGGGTCGATACTAAGGGGTACGACCACGGGATACCAGTTGTGATTTTGTGATATCGTGATGAATTGATAACTGATTTGATTGCCAATGTAGTATTCCGGAATATTTATGGCAAATGATTTCTGATTGAGATGATTGTGTAAAATCGTATGTGTATATAATGTCATATAATTGTGTACTTGCACTAGCTATTCGAATGCTGGGAAATGCGTCTTATGCATTTCAGGTACCAGAAGAGGTGTGGAGCAGGCACGGGATATGCACGCAAATGATGGACTGGCATGATTATGAGGCTCGAGTCTTTATTTATGTGCGGTCATTTATACTGTCTGAGTTATCGGAATTTGACTGATTTTCATTAAATTCGGTTAAAGTCCCCTGCATGGGCAATGATATGGTATTGATTTATATTTTCACGTACATCTATTAAAATATTTTGGCTGAGTCCACGGCCCCATTTTACATTGATGATTGTGTCTTTGGGATTTTCATGTACGGAATTTGTGTCATGCGTTAGCCTGGTAGACCTCATGAGAGTTCTACGGCGTGTAATGTGCCATTTATGAATTGGGGTGTTACAGTGCCATTATCTGTCTCATATGCGGCTTCATGCGCATATTAAAGTAGTGAATCTTATTAGCCTCGGTTCTCACTTGCTCTTTCACATATCCCAACTACTGGTTATAAGTGATGATGGCCTGAGAGATCGGTACATCCCGAGGCGTAGCTGTAAAGAACTCCACAATCCTCCGCTCTCGAACTGGAGGTGGGCAGTACTCCGCTTCCATAGCGGTCTTAAACTCCTCTCAGGTAGCTAAACGGTCCCGGGGCATCACAGCTTCCCACCACTATGCAGCTTCCTTATCCAGGAGGTACTGAGCAATAGGTACCCTCCTATCCTCAGGACAAGCCATGGCATCGAACTTCCTACTCATCCGAAAAAGCCAATTCTCCCAACCTAGGGAGTCAGTAGAACCATTGAAGCAAGGGGGGTGCATTTTGGTTACTTTATGAAGCCATTTACTAGCTTCATCTTGTGGAGTCGAGGGCGGATTTTGACGTCCACCCTGAGCTATCTGGACAAGCTGAGCTACCAACTGCTGAAGTACAGCAGTAGCTCCAATGTCGGCATTAATACTCGACGGCTGATCCTAACTGACTGACAAATTATGCTGCCCGTCATAACTCAGAGGTAGAGTATTCGGCACTGAATGAGAGGCCGAATCTGCAGAGGACTGAGAAAGCGGAACTTACTCACTATTAGCACCACGACCACGGCCTCAGCGCACCCACTAGCTGGTCTACCGCGACCTCTCAACATACTGAAGAAAAGAATTGAAAAGAACAAGATCAGAAAAATTCGCAGTTTACAAAGTTGGTACCACAATTCACAACTCCAATCTACACAATGGAAATGAATTACAGAAATATAAGAGTTCTAGGAGACTTACAGCCATGGGTCGCACGAAGAGATGGTAGCATGATGATATTAGGCTCAACGACTGACTCTAACGACATGACTGACAGACCCAAAATTAACCAACAACCTCGGCATTCATAACCTAAGGCTGTGATACCATAAATGTAACACCCAAATATCATAAGAGACGTTACATGCCGTAGAACCTTCACAAGGTCTACCAGGCTAACACAAGACACCAAACTCACAAAAGAATCCCACAAAACACATTTATCATAACAAGCAGGGCCGTGGCCACGGCCAAAACAATTTAGTTCAATACCAACAAAACAAAGAGCGAAAAGTATTCAATGCTCACGCAGGGGACTTCAACGACATCATTTAACAATAACAGAATAAATATAGTAAAAGAGATGACACCGAAACGAGCCTCATTGTCATGCTGGACCATCTTTTACATACGTATCCCGTGCCGGCTCCTCAGCTCGCCCGGTACCTGAAATGCATAAAACGCATTTCCCCCATTTAAGGGGTTAGCATTCAAATAGCTAGTGCAAGTGCACAATTACACTACATTATAAATACGAATACGATCCAACACAGTTATTTATTTGGAAAACATTTAAAAACAATATTCCGAAATATCACATTTGCGTCAAAACAGCATATCAACACATTTCATCAACTCATTTCATCACAACATTATCCATACTTGGTAACCCGCAGCCGTACCCATTAGTATCGACCCCGAGAGGCCCCGCCGGAGCGTCCCTGGGTGGGAAACCACTTCCGCGGCCGTACCCATTAGTATCGGACCCTAGAGGCCCCATCGGACCGTTCCTGGGTGGAAGAACATCCACACACACACGGTATCAGAATTCATGATCGCATCGAAACCGTACACCACATAACGAAATGTAATACATGTGCTTGCCTTGAATAAAATGTCGTGAAGGAAATGGCGAAAGGAAAGGTTTCGGTCCGAATAATCTTCATAAATCCGCTCCTAACACAATAACGATATACAAACAATCTCAATATTGCGGAAACGTAGGAATTCATCCTAGTTCTACCCATTGGGACAATTCATCGGTCACTACGAAGTCATAAGTGGTTCTAATCTATTAACGGTGAAAACCTTGAAGTATAATCCATTAAACTGTAATGAAAGCAAGGGATTACAATCACACAATCGTAATATAACAACTTATCGAAGCTAAATCAGTTTCAAGGGTGAAATTATGCCAAAATCCCGAAATCCCCCAAATACTAGGGTTCTCAGAATATACCTCGATTTATGATAATCGAGCCTCAATGTGGGAAAGTTACACAATAAGTAAAAATCTCATCAAAACAACTCCGAAACGCGTCTGGATGGTCATGGATACAGAACAAAATAGTTTCAGAATTCCAAAACAATAACAAGCGAGTCGTCCGAAGTAAAAATACACTAAAAATAGAAATTATTAAAAATAGAAAGTGTGGATATTACAACCTATGTCTAGTGGGTTATACTAACTCAGATTTTTCATAAGATAAAGAAAAGTCCAAGTCTACTTCAGGGTTATGTGTTTACTCTGGGAGGTGGAGCCATTAGTTGGAGGAGTGTGAAGCAGAAATATACGAGGTTTCATGCACATATCAAAGTAACGGATCTTGTCCGCTTCACTTCTCAATTTCTCACGAACATAAAATAGCTGCTGATTATAATCGACTATCGCCTAGGATATCGACACATCGTGGTGCGTAGCCGAGAAAAACTAGACAATCCTGCACTCTCGGACAGGAAACGAACAATACTCGACCTCCATGGCAGTCTTAAACTCAGTCCAAGTGGATGTACAGTCTGTAGACTCTATAGCCTCCCACCAATCCGCAGCTTCCTTTATCGAGGAGGTACTGAGGAACGAGTACCCTCCGCTCATCCGGACGTGCTACAACATAAAATGTTCTTCCCAACTGGAAGATCCACTTCTCTCAACCTAACGAATCAGAGGAACCTTCAAAATGAGGTGGATGCATTCTCATCATGTCTCGCAACCACTTACTGGCTCCGTTATCCCCATCTGGGAGCTCATTCCGTACACTCTTGATTCATCTGTGCCAACTGGGTTTCCACCTGCTGAAGGATGGTGGCAGCACAAACATTAACAATGTCGCCAGCTGGTTGTCCCTGATCATGCGACTGGCCGTCCAGACCATCTGCACTGGACTGATTATTGCTTGGCAACGAATGAGCCACCCTATCACGCTCCTGATTACGTCCACGGACGCATCCACGGCCTCGGCCTCGACCTCGACCTCTCGGCATACTGAACAGGCAATCATTCAATACAACAAAACACAATAATGCAAAGCAATATACCAAAATGCTAATTCAGCACAACACATAAACATAGTGCAACAATTAGTAACATGGCAAAAGTATCCATTCTAGATAATTACACGAATACAAGAACTACAATTGTAATATCTCGAACTTGCTGTCATAACCAACGAATTACATGATCATATCAACAGAAGACCTATGACCAATACTAGTACAAACACAGCGTAACAACTGCACATCGTTGGGGTCAACTATTGATAACATTCCTTTTAAAACTCCACGAGGTATTCATTTAAACAATAACATTTGAAATCTTTGAATTTGTATATTTTTCCGAAGGAAAATTTGAAAATACTTTTGATACCTCGGGCAGTTTTACCAAAACCATGAATCATAAATCTTACCCATCTCACTTTGAAAACATTTGCAAAACAACATTCTGAAATATCAATTTCTTCGGAAACAACATCATCAAGATAACCACGTTATCACGCCACATCATCACAAATAGCAACACACAAGGTAACAACATGTTACCACACAATATTATCACAATTAACAACACACAAGGTAATAATCGACGGCCATGCTCCCTTGGCATTGACCCCGAGAGGTTTCACAGAACCATCACCGGGTGGACAAACCATTCATACTCGCACTAAACATTCCCATAGATCAGCAATCGCATCAGAATAACACCGTACAAGTTACAAAGCAGAACCAAACCATACAATACAATGTATCTTAACGCTCGCTAAGCGTACGATTAGCGTGCTTTAACTATAACATTCTGCCTACCCAATCTAGTTAGCGTGCGCTAATTTGTATGTTAGCGTGCGCTAACTGACCCAATTCAGAAAACTTTCATCTTTCACCACTTTCGAAAGCAAAATCACATTTTGAATTGAAATACAAAAACTTTATGATGTGAAAGATTTTTTAAAAAAATTATTTACTCAAGTTATTTGAGAATAACACCGCTACGCGAAAATCATTTTCAAAATCCTTTGAAACACGATAAAAGATCAATGACGGTAACATTTTAACAATTATCCAAAATATTTCAAAACACATTTTTCAAATACCGTTGTAAGGTTTAATTTGAAATTATAAGGCCGGATCACCAAAAGTCCAAAGAAACTTCCAAAATCCACATCAAATCGCCTTTTGACCGCACCGTCAAACCGTTTTCGAAAATGAATTTGTCCACAACATACTCAAGTCTAGGAACTTTCCAGATAACCGTTTTCAAACACATACACAATGGGTATAATTACAACAACGATCCGAAAACAATCGATTTCCAAACACATGCCCATCCGGCATACAAAAATCACAAATTCAACAAACACAACCCATGCATACCGAATTTAAACACACGTCAAAACGATCTATCTGAGTTTCCTAACAAACTCTACCGTCGATGAATTTTCTGGAACATCATCAATGTCAAGGTTTCATAACACACTATACCACTCGGTGTCCAATCCCTCAATATATCCAGCTCATTATACATGTAATATACCACAAGCATCAAATACGGATTCCATTTCACAACACACATATAACAAAGTCATGAATCACAGATATCGCACATAAAAGAAGAGACTTACATCCACAGGTCACACGAAGATGGCGGTCGCCCACGATACTAATCTCCAATTGCCATGTGACAACTCGAATGACGGAACAAACACAACCCGACTTGAACCGACAATCTAGGTTTCCACAGCCTATGCTCCGATGCCATAAATGTAACACCCCCCCACCCCCGAAATCATCCCGGAATATCACACGCCGTAGACCCTTCTCACAAGGATCTACAAGGCTAAATGCTACAAAACGACCAACTATTTGACCGGCCAACGACAAACAAGATAACGATACAGACCGATAAGGTCACACAACTAAATCAAACTAAAATAAGTTTCTTACAACACATACGCACGCAGGGGTCTAAATACAAAATGATATAGCACAGTTGAAGTGAGAATAATACAATAACACAACGACATCATACTGAACTCCATTTCTCTTGATTAGTATCGCAACCCATCATCTTTCATGCCGATCCTATGACTGCTCCCACGAACCAAGCATACCTGAAAGGCATGAAATGCATTTCCCCCATTTAATGGGTTAGAAAATCGAATTTGCCACTACAAGTATCATAACCATACGAAATGTAGCAAGCAAACAAAAATCACCAATCATATAAAAACATCCTTCCAATTTTTATTCCCAAGAGGTTTTTGGTGTTTAGAAAACAAAGCACTTGAAGCATTTGAGAATAGAATCATCATCTCGGGAACATTAGAAATACAAAGCCTTGGACATCGGGTCCTAAGTTTTAGAAATTATTTTAAAATGTTAGGGTCTTAACCCAAATCTCATTACAAATCACTATAATTTTCCAATACGAAACCATTTCCGAATATCGCTTGGGTCTCAGCCCAATCATTCCATTTTCGTAAAACTTTCCTTTCAAGAACTTTGTTCATCAAAACATGTTCTCAACTCCGTGATCTACTGTCACGAGTCACCACAGGTTCATTAACCCACACGGCGTTAACCAAACATAACAATCACAAAATCAATCTCGACACCGTGATTCACAGTCACGAGTCACTGTAGGTTCGACAACCCAGACGATCTTTACCAAACACAACATCACAATATCAGTCCCGACTCAGCGATCCACTGTCACGAGTCACCGTAGGCCCCATCGAACCCATATGGTTGGACGTACTGTGCCTTGACCCCATGATCTTCTATCAGGTGTCATCGCAGGCCTCGTCAGACCCGCACGATTGGACCACAACACTACATACTAAGTTCCGATCCTATGTTCCACTGCCATGAATCCTCGTAGGTCTCGTCGAACCCACACGAGTAAACTTAGCATTACAACACACAACGTTCAAGTTTACATTACCTCAACAATGGACACGATCAATCAATCACATTGATCACCATAACTTTACGCATCCAACGCACATAACACAATACCTATAATCAAACCATCATCATCAACGACACACAACCAACTTATCTCTAGATCAATACACAACACGGTACACAACCATATATACAACCAATCCAACACAATTATCACAATTTGACACAGTTCCACAACATTACTCATACCAAAATAACATAAACATCACCAAGCATTCATAACAATCCATAAGCAATTCATACGAACTATGTTTACGAAGATAAACCAATCATCCAACCCAACATGTAATCTCTATCTGTAGGATACAACAAGATACTTGCCTCAAAAATCAACACGTGAATGCCTCGACGAACATGGTTCGACCAAAGTGCCTCGAAACCTACAATCTCCACAAGAAACAATGATAACACAATCACTACAAGGATAAAGATCAATAACAATGGAAATCACAACCAACAACCGAAGGGAAGGTCAATGAAACATTTAATCGACCATTAAATGTTCACGGTTCCTCAAGAACACTAAAACCATCAACCGAGTTGAACGAATTGGAAATATAGATCTACAATTCATAGAACATGATCAATAACAACGTTTAACACTAATCGATTTACCAAAACCGGATTGCAATTGGAATCAAAAATAAAACCCTCAAAAAGTCAACTTTTGGGAAATCAAGAAAATACCTCGATCCAACAAAGAATAATGGATTAGATGATGTCATAATCACCTAGGACTCTCTAAAACACCTTGGATGGAGCAAAAATTGGCCAAGAACTCAAACCCTAATCACCCTCATCTCAACCATCGCAGAAGGAATAAGAAATGAAATAAAATGAGGAGAAACGCCTGTTGTCCAGCTTATATACTGGACAGATTAGCGTGCGCTAATCACACTGATTATCGTGCGCTAATGAAGCAACATCACAGCACGTTCTGCCCAACAGTATAGTTAGCATGTGCTAATCACAAACCTTAGTGTGCGCTAACGAGTTCTAATTCTAGTCCAGTAGCTTCGGGACAGTTTCTGCATCTCCGATTAGCGTGCGCTAACAAGCATAGTAGTGTGTGTTAACTGTGCACCAGTATCACGCGCTACGAGGGAATGTAGCGTGCGCTACACCTACTGCACAGGCAGTAGGATGGCACTAAAAGTTCAACACAACAATGATACTCCTCCAGGGAACGACAATCACGCAACATGCGATAAAACACTACGTACAACACCAACAATCCAAGTCGCAAACAAACATAGACAAAGAACAACACATGATCATATAGACAAACATCATGCAATCCACTTAAAGTGATAAAGATTCAAGGCAATCGGAAACGAAAATCTCGGGTATTACATTCTACCCCACTAAAAGTAAGTTTCGTTCCGAAACTTAAAACAAGAGCATCACTGCCACATAACAAAACACAAACGTTCAAACATTAGATATCAAACATACTCGTGACCCGTGATTTTCTATCACGTGTCTCCGTAGGTTCAACAATCCACACGGAATTATTCAAACCAAAATATCAGTCCTCAAGCACTAAACATTAAACATCAAAAATTAGATATCCGCATGAGATACAATCCACAATACAAAATACAAAATACTATCACTAGGCACCACTGGCCCCTCCAGTAGTTGGAGCGGAACCCCGGTCCCCAAACATCTTAGCAATGGTCTCTCAATGTACCGCTTGTGTCCCACTTAACCACAATTGAAACAATTCACCTGTGGCGAGCGATAATTCTGCCGTGCATGGCCCACACGACTACAGTTGAAACACGTTTTCACACTGCTCACCTTACTAACCACAGGGGTAAGATTGTTGGACTGACCAACCGAATGGGGAGTCTTCCCATAAGAACGATACTACACAATAGGTTCATGGAACTCCCTTATCTGACCCCTCGAGAAGCTACCCGCGATCTTCTATTTCTTACTTTCTGGTCCAACTTCCATCACAGAAATGGCCATCTCAATGGCTAAAGCTCGATCCTGATACTCTTTCAGAGTAGTACACATTAGATGAGCCATACTCTGACGTATACGAGGTTTCATGCACATATCAAAGTAAAGGATCTTGTCCACTTCACTTCTAAATTTCTCACGAACGTAAAACAACTGCTGATTATAATCGACTATTGCCTAGGATATCGGCACATCATGACGCGTAGCCAAGAAAAACTAGACAATCCTGCACTCTTGGACAGGCAACGAACAATACTATTCCTCCATGGCAGTCTTAAACTCAGTACAAGTGGATGTACAATCTGTAGATGCTACGACCTCCCACCAATCCGCAGCTTCCTTATCGAGGAGGTACTGAGCAATGAGTGCCCTCCTCTCATCCGGACGCGCTACAACATTAAATGTTCTTCCCAACTGGAAGATCCAGTTCTCCCAACCTAACGAATTAGAGGAACCTGCAAAATGAGGTGGGTGCATTCTCATCACGTCTAGCAACCACTTACTAGCTCCGTTATCCCCATCTGGGAGCTCATTCCGGTGCACTGCTTGATTCATCTGTGCCAACTGGGTTGCCACCTGCTGAAGGATGGTGGCGGCACCAACATTACTATTATCCCCAGCTGGTTGTCCCTCGTCATGCGACTGGCCCTCCAGACCATCTGCACTGGACCGATAGTTGCTCGGCAACGCATGAGTCACCTTATTACGCTCCTGATTATGTCTACGGCCGCGACCACGGCCTCGACCTCCACCTATCAGCATACTGAATAGGCAATCATTCAATACAACGAAACACAATAATTCAAAGCAATATACCAAATGTTGGAGCAATATTCGGTATAGGGCTATTGTGCGGAAGCGTATTTAAAGGTGCGGAAAATAATCGACATAAGATTTATAGAGGTTTGTCCAAACGTGCTTACGTCCTCTCTCCGTATCTTTTTCTATAGGATGAAGATCAACCTCTGCATATCTCTTCTATCGGTCGAGGGATTACCGTTATAATTCTCGTCTCTTATTGGTCCGAGATAAACCGTTCACACACTTGTCTTTTTATCGATCCAAGTTAAACCATTTTCCTTTTCTATCGGACAAGGAATCAACCTATCTAACTTTCTATGGGTACTAGACAAACCTCACTCGGATATAGATTACGATTCTAACAATGCTGGATCTTTGATCCTAATAACACTGAATCCAATCTTATCCTTTCTTTTTCCTCTCGTGTATGTTTTCGTGTATAACACTCAAACACTTATCAATATAAGCTCAAATACAACAGCAATAATGTTTATAATGATATCACAAGTATAGATGATTTGCTCAAGGTGGTTGTTTTGGATTGATACCAAATGGTTTGGTATTTATAGGCATTTTCCTATAACTAGCCGCTATTGCCTGCTGACTTTTTAGCGTGCGCTAGCCTTCCTGCATAGCGTACGTTAAGCTCATTACGTACGTTAAGGCATCTTGCTTACGTAAGTTAACTGCTTGCAACTTTAGTCCAGTAGCTTCTGTCCATACTATTACGTACGTTGTGCTTTATCGATTACGTACGTTAACTGCTTGCTGTAGGTTACGTTAATCCTTCCTCGTAGCGTGCGTTAATCAGTCAATATATCCGTTGCCTGCTTTTGTCAAAATGTTCGTTGTGAGCTTGACTTTGACTCGGAGACTTCCAACGGGTGTCTTGTTTGAATTCTCATTACGTGCGTTAATCCTCTATCATTACGTACGTTAAGTTCATCCGCGTTACGTACGTTATTATCCATGTGTAGCATACGTTAATAGAGTATGTTTGGATGACCACTTAATCTAGATTGTACTCTTAATCTAGATTAAAGTTGGTCAAATAATTTAATTTGATCTTCAAAATCTTGTTTGGATGGTGCTAATTTAATCTAGATTATAATCTTAATCTAGATTAAATTCAAACGCTTTAGAATATAGCTTTCAACCCAAAGCTACCAGATTTTATTTTTTCATTCCGATTTTACCCTTAATGTATATTATATATATAATATACAGATTTTATTTTTCATTTCGATTTTACCCTTAATAAATATTTGTATAAAATTTGTATAATAATATTGATAACATAAAAAAACCTAAAATACCATTAGAAGTTGAAAACAAAATAAATAATAATATTGCATAATGTCAAAGAATAATAACCAACATAAGAGTTAATCTATAAATATTAAGGTTGTTTTTGTAATATTATAATATAACAATAAATATAAAAGATGTACCTTTATGTCATTTTATAAATTTCAGCTATTATGATAGCTAGTTTTACCGAACACTTTTAAATACAATAATCTAAATTATCATACTACAGCTAGATTATCAATTTTCAGCTAGATTATCTGATATAATCTAGATTATTGGTTTTCAGCTAGATTATCAATAATCAGCTAGATTATCAGTTAATGCATCCAAACATACCCATAGTGTTCTGACCAGATTTTTGCGTGTTCGACTTCTTCGTTGTTTTGTTTTGCTTCCTTGTTGTTTTTCTTTGTTTAACAACTAATCATCAAAACTCGATAATGAATATTTGGAATAAAATATTCCAACAATCTCCCCCTTTTTGATGATTACAATACAACACTCTTGAATGGGATAAGCCTGCAAAATATAATATATATATATATATATATATATATATATAAACAGATCAAAGTTTTGACTTTGTCCGTTTCGTTAGTTTCCGACTCCCATCTTTTCTTTTCTCCTTTTCAACTTCTTCTTATTTTTTCAACTTCTTCTTTTCTTTTCTTTTCAACTTTCGACTTGATTGATGTATTTTTTTTTCTCGTCATTCTTCCATGACGCTTTTCTCGTTTTTCTCCCCTTATACAATTCTTCTTTTATTCCATTCTTCTTTCCCTTTTTGTTATCAGCAAAAAGTGTATATATAATAATAGAATAAAACCGATAAAAATTATTATATAAAAAATATGCAAAAAAATGGGTAAACTCCCCCTGACAAAAATATTTCCCCAAAAAATATAATAACTCCCCCTGAGTAAAATATCAATTTCGAAAATATCAAGGATAAAGATACGAATTGATGAAATATTTAATTTTGATTTTTGGGGACCCAATCGATAGTTGGTTTTTCCTTCGAAACATAGAAGATATTTGGAATAACAGTTCCTTTAGGAATCCGAATCGTTTTAATTTTTATCGTCCGGCGTGGGCTTTGCAATTTGAAATATGATGCCCGAGTTTTAAATTTTTTTCACATCGGGGTATTTTCAAGTTTAAGAATTCTATTTTATTATTCGGTTTGAATTCTAACCCCTGTTTGTTTAAAGTATATTTTTGCACGGAAAGCATATTTTCAAATTTTTCGTTTCCGAGAGAAAATTTGTTCATTAAATTTTAAGTTCGTCTTGAACTTTCAAAGATCATTCTTTAAATTATTTTCTATTTCAAGACATTTTGAATGATCGGTCTCGATAATTTCCTTTTTTCAAGAATTTTGGAAATTTCGGTTTCCAATAATTTATTTTTCAATTGAAGAGATTTTATTTCGGATAAGCATTTTGAAAATCTGTATGCAATAATTCGAATGCTTCAAATAATTCATCTTGAGAGGATGTACTAACCCGACTTTCGACGTCGCTTTCGTCGAATGAAGTTCGTGCCATGAAAGCGAGATTATTTTGATTAAAATCATCATCTTCATCTTCATCGCTCCATATTGCAACGAGTATTTCCTTCTTGGAAGTTGAGGCTCGACAGTTCTTAGCAAAGTGGCCTGGTTTACCACAGATTCGACAGTTGTTGTCGAATTTCTTAGATTCGCCCGATTTGATGTCCTTCTTTCACCGGTTCAATAAGTTTTGAAACTTATTAATATTCTTGGCATAATATGCCGATTCTTCATCACTTTCATCGACCGAGATTTCTTCTTTGCGAGACATATTAGCTTTTAAAGCTATTGATCTTTCCTTCGGCTTCGGCTTGACACTTCGTGATTTTAGAACAATCTCATAGTTAATTAGGGAACCAACGAGGGCGCTAAAGTCGAGCGTGTTGAGATCTTTAGAGTCCATGATCGCCGTCACGGTGCCGTCCCATTCGCTAGGTAGTGATCGTAAGATTTTCTTGACTTTCTCACTAATCGATAGCGGTTTCCCAAAAGAAGCAAGTCCATTTGTGATGACCAAAAATCGGTCAAGCATGTTGGTGATGGACTCGTCACCTTTCATCATGAATAACTCGTAGTCATGGAGAAGCATATTAATCTTCGTCTCTTTGACTTGAGTTGTTTCCTCCTGTGTGTTTCAAGAATTTTCCATATTTCTTTAGCACTTTCACACGATGAAATACGGTTGACCTCTTCTGGATTTAAGGCACAATATAAAAGTTGAGTCGCCTTACAATTTATATGATCGTTCTTCCAATCCTTGTCATCATATTCTTCGAAACTCTTAAGAGATCCGTCGGATTTGATTGGAACTTTGGGGCCAAGACAAATGATCTTCCAGATTTCTATATCATAGGCACGAATGAAGATTGACATCTTTTTCTTCCAAGTCATATAATTTGATCCATCGAAGAATGGTGGTCGGTTCAAGGTAAGACATTCGACCGGTGCAAATTGAAACGCCATTTGGATCGTCTTCTCCTAGGATGTTAAGCCACTTATAGGAGGTACCACTCCGATACCAATTGTTGGACAATATTCGGTGTAGCGCTATTATGCGGAAGCGTATTTAAAGGTGCGGAAAATAATCGACATAATATTTATAGAGGTTCGGCCAAACGTGCCTACGTCCTCTCTCTGTATCCTTTTCTATAGGATGAAGATCAACCTCTGCATCTCTCTTCTATCGATCGAGGGATTACCGTTACAATTCTCCTCTTCTATTGGTGCGAGATAAACCGTTCACACACCTGTCTTTTTGTCGGTCCAAGTTAAACCGTTTTCCTTCTCTATCGGACAAGGAATCAACCTATCTAGCTTGCTATGGGTACTAGACAAACCTCGCTCAGATATAGATTACGATTCTAACAATGCCGGATCCTTGATCCTAATAACACCAAATCCAATCTTATCCTTTCTTTTTCCTCTCGTGTATATTTTCGTGTATAACACTCAAACACTTATCAATATAAGCTCAAATACAACAACAATAATGTTTACAATGATATCAAAAGTATAGATGATTTTCTCAAGGTTGTTGTTTTGGATTGATACCAAATGGTTTGGTATTTATAGGCATTTTCCTCCAACTAGCCGTTACTACTTACTGATTCTTTAGCGTGCGCTAGCCTTCCTGCATAGCGTACGTTAAGCTCATTATGTACGTTAAGGGATCTTGCTTACGTACGTTAACTGCTTGCAACTTTAGTCCAATAGCTTTTGTCCATACTATTACGTATGTTGTGCTTTATCGATTATGTACATTAACTGCTTGCTGTAGCGTACGTTAATCCTTCCTCGTAGCATGCATTAATCAGTCAATATATCCGTTGACTGCTTTTGTCAAAATGTCCGTTGTGAGCTTAACTTTGACCCGGAGACTTCCAACGGGTGTCTTGTTTAAATTCTCATTACGTGCGTTAATCCTCTAGCATTACGTACGTTAAGTTCATCCGCATTGCGTACGTTATTATCTATGTGTAGCGTACGTTAATAGTGTTCTGACTAGCTTTTTGCGTGTTCGACTTCTTCGTTGTTTTGTTTTGCTTTCTTGTTGTTTTTCTTTGTTTAACAACTAATCATTAAAACTCGATAATGAATATTTGGAATCAAATATTCCAACAATCTTCCCCTTTTTGATGATTACAAAACAACACTCTTGAATGGGATAAGCCTGCAAAATATAAAATATATATATATATATATATATATATATATATATAGAGAGAGAGAGAGAGAGAGAGAGAGATCAAAGTTTTTGACTTTGTCCGTTTCGTTAGTTTCCGACTCCCATCTTTTCTTTTCTCCTTTACAAGAACTACAATTGCAATATCTGGAACTTGCTGTCATAACCAAAGAATAACATGACCATATCAACAAAAGACTTATGACCAATACCGGTACAAACACAACCGTAATAACTGCACATTGTTGTGGTCAACTATTGATAGCATTCTTCTTAAAACTCCACGAGGTATTCATTTAAACAATAACATTTGAAATTTTTGAATTTATATATTTTTCCGAAAGAAAATTTGAAAATACTTTTGATACCTCAGGTTGTTTTACCAAAGCCATGAATCATAAATCTTACCCATCTCACTTTGAAAACATTTGCAAAACAACATTCCGAAATATCAATTTCTTCAGAAACAACATCATCAAGATAACCACGTTATCACGCCACATCATCACAATTAGCAACACACAAGGTAACAACATATTACCACACAATATTATCACAATTAACAACACACAAGGTACTAATCGACGGCCATGCTCCCTTGGTATTGACCCCAGAGGTTTCGCTGAACCATAACCGGGTGGACAAACCATTCATCTGAATAACACCGTACAAGTTATAAAGCAGAACCAAACCATATAATACAATGCATCTTAACGCATGTTAAGCCTACGGTTAGCGTGCTTTAACTATAACATTCTGCCTGCCTAGTCTAGTTAGCGTGCGCTAATTTGTATGTTAGCGTGCGCTAACCGACCCAATTCAGAAAACTTTAATCTTTCACCAGTTTCGAAAGCAAAATCACATTTTGAATTGAAATTACAAAAATTTTATGATGTGAAAGATTTTTTAAAAAAATCATTTACTCAAGTTATTTGAGAAAAACACCGATATGCAAATATCATTTTCAAAATCCTTTGAAACACGACAAAAGATCAATGACGGTATCATTTTAACAATTATCCAAATATTTCAAAACACATTTTTCAAATACCGTTGTAAGGTTTAATTTTTCAAACACATTTTAACAATGACGGTATCCTTTGTAATGTTTTATTTCAAAACACATTTTTCAAATACTGTTGCCGGGTCACCAAAAGTCCAAACAAACTTACGTCAAATCGCCCTTTGACCGTACTGTCAATCCATTTTCGAAAATGAATTTTTCCACAACATACTCAAGTCTAGGAACTTTCAGAAAACCATTTTCAAACACATACCCAACGAGTATAATTACAACAACGATCCGAAATCAATCGATTTCCAAACACATGCCCATCCAGCATACAAAAATCACAAATTCAACAAAAGAACCCATGCATACCGAATTTAAACACACGTCAAAACCATCTATCTGAGTTTCCTAACAAACTCTACCGTCGATGCATTTTCTGGAACATCATCCATGTTCAAGGTTTCATAACACACTATACCACTAGGTGTCGAATCCCTCAATATATCCAGCTCATTATACACGTAATATACCAAAAAAATCAAATAAGGATTCCATTTCACAACACACATATAACAAAGTCATGAATCACAGAAATCGCACATAAAATAGGAGACTTCCATCCACAGGTCGCACGAAGATGACGGTCGCCCACGATACTAATCTCCAATAGCCATGTGACAACTCTAATGATGGAACAAAACACAACTCGACTTGAACCGACAGCCTAGGTTTCCACAACCTAAGCTCCGATGCCATAAATGTAACACCCCCAGAAATCATCCGGGAATATCACATGCCGTAGACCCTTCTCACAAGGATCTACCAGGCTAAACACTACAAAATGATCAACTGTTTGATCGGCCAGCGTCAAACAAGATAACAATACAGGCCGATAAGGTCACACAACTAAATCAAACTAAAATAAGTTCTTTACATCACATACCCACGCAGGGGTCTAAATACAAAAGGATATAGAACAGTGGAAGTGAGAATAATACAATAACACAACGATATCAGATTGAACTCCATTTCTCTTGATTAGTATCGCGGCCCATCATCTTCCGTGCCTATCCTGTGACTGCTCCCACAAACTAAATGCATTTTCCCCATTTAATGGGTTAGCAAATCAAATTTTCCACTACAAGTATCATAACCATACGAAATGTAGCAAGCAAACAACAATCACCAATCAGATAAAAACAACCATTCAATAGTTATTCCCAAAAGGTTTTTGGTGTTTAGAAAACAAAGCACTTGAAGCATTTGAAAATAGAATCATCATCTCGGGAACATTAGAAATACAAAGCCTTTAGGACATCGGGTCCTAATTTTTTGAAATTATTTCAAAATGTTAGGGTCTTAACCCAAATCTCATTAGAAATCTCTATAATTTTACAATACGAAACCATTTCCAGAAATTGCTTGGGTCTTAGCCCAATCATTCCATTTTCGTAAAACTATTCTTTCAAGAACTTTGTTCATCAAAACATGTTCTCGAATCCGTGATCTACTGTCACGAGTCACCATAGGTTCATTATGTAACACCCCCAATCCGCTCAGGGATATTACACGCCGTAGAACCTTTCCTCAAGGATCTACCAGGCTGGTAACGACATTTAACATCTCGACAATGCCTTCGAGGCTACAATGACTCAGTAGACCGATTTGGTCTTTCCACAAATACATACAACTCATGCCCACGCAGGGGACAAAATACAACTACACCCGTACAACGGGAACAATACAGCAGCGGAAAATAAAGTACAACTGAACCAACACACGATGTACGGTTCCTCATGTGATTAGTATCGATCATCTTTCATCATCCTTCGTGCCGACCCTGTGTTCTGCTCTAAAACCTGAATGCAAAAACAGACATACACCCCCCGAATACTCGGGGGTTAGCAAAACTCCACTGTTTTGCTAGTGCAAATACAAAGTGCAAATACGAGCCATACAATTCACATTCCACGAATAACAATAACCGAGGATCCTCAAAGATCCAAACGAAACGAAAAGTACTTCCCGAGGCAAGGGTTTGAGAAAACATTTCAAAAACGAAATATCATAAATCAATGGAAGTAATTTATAAAACAGTTTAGAATGCCATCGAGAGTTTTAATAGAAAACAATTTAGGATTATCAAATCCTACTTTTCGAAAACCAAAAGACAAAAGGGGTCACCGCCCAAAGGTTTACTTTCGAAAATGACATTAACCAACCGTTGGGATTTTAGCCCCAAATCCAGAAACGACTTTTACAAAACCATTGGGATTTTAGCCCCAAATCTCATCAACTCACGGTACACAAGAACGACCGGGAGGTTCGTATCCCAACATCAAAATCCACAAATAAAGGATTTAAAACAAACAACAAAATACTCGATTGCCATCCTAGCCAAGTAAGGCAAACGAACACTTACCTCTTACACACTTAGTCAATGCATGCAATCATGAAAACCGCTCAAAGCACTCATTTCCTAAATGCCAATATCAAAACACATTAGCAAAAATGCACCACAATTAACCGTCGATCCACACCTCCGTGGACCCCTACCGAGACCCCGTCGGATCTAACCCGTAGTGGTTAAAAGCAAAGCTCGATCCACGGCTTCGTGGAACCCTACCGAGACCCCGTCGAGTCTAACCCGTAGTGAGCATACACACACACACGTTACTCATGCAACACTAATATGCTAAGAATGTAAGTTCATTAAGAATACTCACTAGAGATGGCCATTAACTCGACACCATTATCAAACTCTTCAAAATTTCGATAACAAGATTAAATAAGGAAATACACGATTCCATAACTTAAACAATATGAGTATCATCATAAAATCCTTCGACGTTCAAAATAATCAAATCATAATCAATTCTCAAAACACCGTTCACAAAACACACGCGTTTTGAAAGAAAGCCTTTAACGAGGCCAAACCGAAATCCTTTTGAAACTTCATTTCAAATAACCAAACAAACACATCAAGACGACCACCGATCATCATATACATAAACAGAGAAAAGTATGGGCAAGGTACTTGCCTCGATACCACGAGCACCGAACCACGAACGGATACGGCTCAACCGGGAAGCTTGATGCGCCCGATGCTAACGAAAAGGAAGACGACAATGAGCAGAGCGGAAGAATCAAGCACGACCGTGAGGAACCGACGAAAATGAACCTAACGATTGAATAGCACAATCACAACCACTTCTAAACGATTATGGAAATGGAATACACCCGGAACCCCTCCTACGATTCATGTATATTCATACCGAAAACAACAACGAGGGCGGACCACAACCAAACCCTCTCGATTCCGTAAAAATCCACAAAATATCCATGAATCCGTAGGGAAACTAAAGATACTAACAAGATTAATCATATTCATCATGAATCCATCAACGAAACGGAAAGAATCGGACAAAACCCCAAAATCCCCAATTATCCAAAAAGGTAGGGTTTCAAGAGATATTACCTTGAGTGATTCAAGTGTTAAGATCCGTAGAACACGCGTTAGATTGATTATCCGAGCCTCACAACCGAAAAGAAATGATGAAAATCGACCCCCGGATGAAGAACTCTCCCCCTCTATACTTCTCTCTCGCGACGCAGTGGAAAAAATGGGGAAGGAAATGAGCTTCACGCTCAAAACAACACATTTATAGTGTAACACAGCAGAACCTATCGGCCAGCCTATCGGCCGATAGGCCCAACCGATACCCATACGGAACGCCGGCAGTAGAGTCTATCGACCCCCCCTATCGGCTGAAAGGCTCTGGAAGTGCTCGCCAAAATCAAACGACCATAACTCTCTCGTCAGGACTCGATTGACTCACCGTTTGAACCATTGGAAAGCTAACTCGATGTTCTATAATATTGCAAAGATTTATAATTTTTGGAGTTACCAAAAATTAATGGTGATCTAACAAAGACGAACTCATACTTAGAAAAGTCGTTTAGAAATCCTGAATTCAACAAAACGACACCGAAACCCGAACCTGAATACGAACCGAAGATACGGTTACGAAGTACTCACAAAGACGAATCTAAGAGCTAGTAGGACACACGATCTCGACCACCCGAAGGCTCGAAATTCGACAACGGAAGGTAATTACCCCAAACTTTGGGAAATTACGAAAATGGCCCAATACGCCCGGAAATCACGATACGTGATCGAATAACCAAACCGAAGTTCACAACACGTCCAACAAAGATAAACGGACTTGCGGGAAACTCAAAACAACAGTTTCGGATGAGATTCGCAAGAATCGAACTCAAGTGCGGAAAAGTCGCTAAAAAGCACAGAACTCAACGAAACGACACCGAAACGAACTCGGATGTCAAAAAGTGTAGAATTAATCATTCTCAGAATGACGAAACGGTCATGAGCGAGTCGTCAAAACGGACTCCGACCGAAAAAAAGAAATTTACCGAAAATCGAAAATTGCGGATATTACATTCTACCCTCCTTAAAAGAAGTTTCGTCCCGAAACTTAAAACAAGTAGGGGAAGGAATATTCCGCCAGGAAAACTCAACGAGATACACAAAAATGCGTAACTAACGCCCAACGGCGAAATGTTACAAACAACGCAAAGGAACATACGGCGTGAAAACACGCTCCACGGCGACCAACACAACGTCGCTGTTAGGGATATAATAAAACCAACAAATGACAAGCGTCATCAAACGGATAATATAGCCAATTCAATTATCCGACAATCGCAAAACACAACGAACGAAAATCAATATGATTGACCAACCCAACGGTACATCAATCAAAACGCGAGCCAACCGCTGAACAAACACGGAATCCCACCGCCTAAGGGATGGAAGATCGAAAACGAAACTAATTTCCCGAACTAAAGGGAATTACGAAGGAGCCTGAACGTTCAACAATCACGAAACGAGAACAAAAACCGAACAAACAAACGATCGAGACAACAAAAATCGAAGAATCATGTTCGAATCACGAAGAACAATAAAGTTCAACAATAACTCCCAGGATGATCTGGTGAGAACTACAAGACATGCATTCCCATAAGATCCACAGGAAAGGGAATAGCGATTGAAAAGTCACAACGACAAATAAGTTATTCCGAAATGATATCACACTCGTTCGATAAACAAAAACAAGGGCAGGACAAGCTCAGAAATGTCAACGAACATAAATGAGTCGACAGAGTCGAAAACACAAGAGTTCCAAAGCCGATCCACTTCGAATAAAAGAACTAGTAGAACCAGATGATGTCACTCCCAAACAAGGTTCACAAGAATCGAACTGAACCCGAAAAAGTAACATCGATAACCAGATCGACCCACAACAAGATCACAGCTCGTTCGGACGATGAAACCGAAATATAGAACAAGTTCATAAAGTACCAACGATCATGAACGAATCGATAGACTGGGGAAAGAGAAAATACAGAAGTCGAAATAGTACGGGCATTACCTCCGACCTCGTCCACGAAATTCACAAAAACGGGAGCAAGGTAACAAGACATTAAACAATCGACGCATAACGGAACCATCACCGATGCACACGGTCATACCAAATCAAGCTCTAACAGCTCGCACATGCGCGACAACGCAGAAATTGCCATGAGGCGACAACATTCAATACCAACACTCCGCCTCTCACAGGGGCTAGCACAACCAATGTGTGGAAAGCGTCTCAACGCTCACACCGCCAATTCGGTCATACTCGGGAGAAAGTATCAAAAGGACAACGCGAACATCACACATACATACCCAGTCCTCAAACGGGAATGGATAGGTTTTAAAAACGAAAACCTCATTTTGAAAATAATTTAGAAGAACACCGATTGATCTTGAGTATCACCCTTTCAAAAGTACAAACGTGAAACATCATTATCGAGACTTTGGAGAACCATATCACATTTGATAAAGATGAGGACATTTTCTCTTAGTGAAAACTTTCAAAATATTCGACCCTCGGGTCTAAATAAAAGTGTTGAAAATATCTCAAAACATTTTGGTCCTCGAGGTAGAAAAATTTTGAAATACATTGTGGCACCTAGGATGTACCACAAGAAACTAAGTCATTTGAAAAGTATGTCTCGAAGTTTATTTTTCTAAGATACTCAAGGTTTTCAAAAATCCAATAGGCCATAATGCCCAAAACTCACACATACCGACGTTCACTAAAACAACTCATAGCACACGCATCAAAACGTTTAAAATCAAGACAATACATGTCTTTAAAAGGAAATAAACGATAAAATGCCACATTCAGAACAAAACCACCGATAAAATACCCTCCCGCACTGGCTAGTGAACAAGTCGAACGCGTATAAGCACAAAGCTTCCACAATAGAACTTGTAAAACGTGCAAATCGATTCGAAAATCATCAACAACGGAGAAAAACAACAATAAAAAGACATCACAAACGACGACACTCCTCGTATAAATCAAATACGAGAGTCGACTAAATACATATCGTGAAATCAAAATTCACATAAGGATTCCACCACTTAACAAATAATCATAAAAATAGCTCGTGTCACACGAGGCACAAAACAAAGAAGGGGGACTTACTTCCACAGGTCGCACGAAGATGATGATCGCCCCACGATACTAATCACGACCAACAAACTCAAACGACGCGTCGCGACACGACTCAGTCAGATAAAAATCCAACGAAACAAGACTCAAACAACACGACTTGACCCGACAGCCTAGGTTTCCTCAACCTAAGCTCTGATACCATTTATGTAACACCCCCAATCCGCTCAGGGATATTACACGCCGTAGAACCCTTCCTCAAGGATCTACCAGTCGGTAACGACATTTAACATCTCGACAATGCCTTCGAGGCTACAATGACTCGGAGACCGATTTGGTCTTTCCACAAATACATACAACTCATGCCCACGCAGGGACAAAATACAACTACACCTGCATAACGGAACAATACAAAGAAATGAAAATAAAGTACAACTGAACCAACACACGATGTACGGTTCCTCATGTGATTATTATCGATCATCTTTCATCATCCTTCGTGACGACCATGTGTTATGATCCAAAACCTGAATGCAAAAACAGACATCCACCCCCCGAATACTCGGGGGTTAGCAAAACTCCACTGTTTTGCTAGTGCAAATACAAAGTGCAAATACGAGCCATACAATTCACATTCCACGAATAACAATAACCGAGGATCCTCAAAGATCCAAACGAAACGAAAAGTACTTCCCGAGGCAAGGGTTTGAGAAAACATTTCAAAAACGAAATATCATAAATCAATGGAAGTAATTTATAAAACAGTTTAGAATGCCATCGAGAGTTTTAATAGAAAACAATTTAGGATTATCAAATCCTACTTTTCGAAAACCAAAAGACAAAAGGGGTCACCGCCCCAAAGGTTTACTTTACGAAAATGACATTAACCAACCGTGGGGATTTTAGCCCCACATCCGTACAACGACTCTTACAAAACCATTGGGATTTTAGCCCCAAATCTCATCAACTCACGGTACACAAGAACGACTGTGAGGTTCGTATCACAACATGAATATCCACAATTAAAGTATTTAAAAAAAACAACAAAATAATCCAGAGCCATCCTATACAAGTAATCCAAACGAACACTTACCTCAAACACACTTAGTCAATGCATGCAATCATCAAAACCCTTCGAAATCACTCAATTCAGGAAATGCAAATATCAAAAAAAATTATCAAAAATGCACCACAATAAACCGTCGATCCACACATCCGTGGACCCCTACCGAGACCCAGTAGGATCTAACCCGTATTGGATAAAAGCAAAGCTCGCGGTCCACGGCTTCGTGGAACCCTACCGAGACCCGTCGAGTCTAACCCGTAGTGAGCATACACACACACACGTTACTCATGCAACACTAATATGCTAAGAATGTAAGTTCATTAAGAATACTCACTAGAGATGGCCATTAACTCGACACCATTATCAAACTCTTCAAAATTTCGATAACAAGATTAAATAAGGAAATACACGATTCCATAACTTAAACAATATGAGTATCATCATAAAATCCTTCGACGTTCAAAATAATCAAATCATAATCAATTCTCAAAACACCGTTCACAAAACACACGCGTTTTGAAAGAAAGCCTTTAACGAGGCCAAACCGAAATCCTTTTGAAACTTCATTTCAAATAACCAAACAAACACATCAAGACGACGACCGATCATCATATACATAAAACGAGAAAAGTATGGGCAAGGTACTTGCCTCGATACCACGAGCACTGAACCACGAACGGATACGGCTCAACCGGGAAGCTTGATGCGCCCGATGCTAACGAAAAGGAAGACGACAATGAACAGAGCGGAAGAATCAAGCACGGCCGTGAGGAACCGACGAAAATGAACCTAACGATTCGAATAGCACAATCACAACCACTTCTAAACGATTATGGAAATGGAATACACCGGAACCCCGCCTACGATTCATGTATATTCATACCGAAAACAACAACGAGGGCGGACCACAACCAAACCCTCTCGATTCCGTAAAAATCCACAAAATATCCATGAATCCGTAGGGAAACTAAAGATACTAACAAGATTAATCATATTCATCATGAATCCATCAACGAAACGGAAAGAATCGGACAAAACCCCAAAATCCCCAATTATCCAAAAAGGTAGGGTTTCAAGAGATATTACCTTGAGTGATTCAAGTGTTAAGATCCGTAGAACACGCGTTAGATTGATTATCCGAGCCTCACAACCGAAAAGAAATGATGAAAGACGACCCCCGTATCAATAACTCTCCCCCTCTAAACTTCTCTCTCGCGACGCAGTGGAAAAAATGGGGAAGGAAATGAGCTTCACGCTCAAAACAACACATTTATAGTGTAACACAGCAGAACCTATCGGCCAGCCTATCGGCCGATAGGCCCAACCGATACCCATACGGAACGCCGGCAGTAGAGTCTATCGACCCCCCCTATCGGCTGAAAGGCTCCTGGAAGTGCTCGGCCAAAAACTGAAACGACCATAACTCTCTCGTCCGGACTCCGATTGACTCACCGTTTGAACCATTGGAAAGCTAACTCGATGTTCTATAATATTGCAAAGATTTATAATTTTTGGAGTTACCAAAAATTAATGGTGATCTAACAAAGACGAACTCATACTTAGAAAAGTCGTTTAGAAATCCTGAATTCAACAAAACGACACCGAAACCCGAACCTGAATACGAACCGAAGATACGGTTACGAAGTACTCACAAAGACGAATCTAAGAGCTAGTAGGACACACGATTCCGACCACCCGAAGGCTCGAAATTCGACAACGGAAGGTAATTACCCCAAACTTTGGGAAATTACGAAAATGGCCCAATACGCCCGGAAATCACGATACGTGATCGAATAACCAAACCGAAGTTCACAACACGTCCAACAAAGATAAACGGACTTGCGGTAAACTCAAAACAACAGTTTCGGATGAGATTCGCAAGAATCGAACTCAAGTGCGGAAAAGTCGCTAAAAAGCACAGAACTCAACGAAACGACACCGAAACGAACTCGGATGTCAAAAAGTGTAGAATTAATCATTCTCAGAATGACGAAACGGTCATGAGCGAGTCGTCAAAACGGACTCCGACCGAAAAAAAGAAATTTACCGAAAATCGAAAATTGCGGATATTACACATTAACCCAAACGGTGTTAACCAAACACAACAATCACAAAATCAATCTCGACTCCGTGATCCACTATCATGAGTCACCGTAGGTTCAGAAACACACACGGTCTTTACCAAACACGACATCAAAATATCAGTCCCGATTCAGCGATCCACTGTCACGAGTCACCGTTGGCCCCGTCGAACCAATATGGTTGGACGTACTATGCCTTGAGCTCATGATCTTCTATCAGGTGTCATCGTAGGCCTCGTCAGACCCGCACGATTAGACCACAACACTACATACTAAGTTCCGATCCCATGGTCCACTACCATGAATCCTCGTAGGTCTCATCGAACCCACACGAGTGAACTTAGCATTACAACACACAACGTTCAAGTTCACATTACTTCAACAATGGACACGGTCAATCAATCACATTGATCACCACAACATTACGCATCCAACGCACATAAAACAATACCTACAATCCAACCATCATCATCAACGACACACAGCCAACTTATCTCATGATCAATACACAACACGGTACACAACCATATATACAACCAATCCAACACAATTATCACAATCCGACAATTCCACAACATTACTCATACCAAAATAACATAAACATCGCCAAGCATTCATAACAAGTCATAAGCAATTCATACGGACTATGTTTACGAAGATAAACCAATCATACAACCCAACACGTAATCTCTATTTACAGGATACAAATCGTATAAGCAAGATACTTGCCTCGAAAATCAACACGTGAATGCCTCGACGAACATGGTTCGACCAAAGTGCCTCGAAACCTACAACCTCCGCAAGAAATAATGATAACATGATCACTACGAGGATAAAAATCAATAGCAATTGAAATCACAACCAACAACCGAAGGGAAGCTCAATGAAACATTTAATCTACCATTAAATGTTAACGGTTCCTCAAGAACCCTAAAACCATCAACCGGGTTAAACTAATCGGAAATATGGATATACATTTCATAGAACATGATCAATAACAACGTTTAACACCAATCGATTTACCAAAACCGGATTGAAAATACCGGTTTGGGCAATCAAGAACAAAGCTTTCAAAAAGTAAACTTTAGGGAAATCAAAAAAATACCTCGATCTGACGAAGAACAACGGATTAGATGATGTTATAATCACCTAGGACTCGCCAAAACATCTTGGATGGAGCAAAAATCGGCCAAGAACTCAAACCCTAATCACCCTCGTCCCAACCGTCGCGGAAGAAAGAAGAAATGAAATAAAATGAGGAGAAACGCCTGCTGTCCAATTTATATACTGGACATCTTAACGTTCGCTAATCACACTGATTAGCGTGCACTATCGAAGCAACATCACAGCATGTTCTACCCAAGAGTACAGTTAGTGTGCGCTAATCACAAACCTTAGCATGCCCTAAAGAGTTCTAATTCTAGTCTAGTAACTTCTGGACAGTTCTGCATCTTCAGTTAGCGTGCGCTAACAAGCATAGTAGCGTGCACTAATTTTGAACTAGTAGTGCGCGCTATGAGGCAATGTAGTATGCACTACACCTACTGCAGGGGCAGTAAGATCGCACCAAAAATCCAACACAACAACGATACACCTCAATGGAACGACAATCATGCAACATGCGATAAAACACTAACGTACAACACCAACAAAAATATCATTAAAGTCATGCAATAGAATTTTTATAGTAGTCGGAACATTCCAGTTTTTATCATCGTCAAGAGTGCAAATTCTTTTGGTACGAAGTAAGTATACGGATTGCCCCTCCTTAACTTCTTTAAGGATTCGTTTGCACTTATAAATAAATATTATTTTGATTTTTCATTTTTTTCTTTTTCTTTCTTTCCTTTTCTTTTTTCTTTTTCTTTTTCATTTTCTTTTTGGTTTTCTTTTTCTTTTCTTTTTCTTTTTATTTTTGTTTTTCTTTTTCCTTTTCCTTTTCTTCAACTTCTCTTTGAAGTCAAATTTGATCTTTATGTACTTATATTTTCGTCCTGGGAACTAATGTGATTCTCCTCCCATCTTTTTTAAATGAGTAGCGATTTTTCTTCCTGCTAAGTTGGGCATCTCGATCGTAATGCCATGGTCTACCCAACAAAATATGGCGAGCGTGCATGTTACAACGTCACAAAGGATATCATCATGATATTTTCCAATTGTGATGGTTATGAGTACCTATTTATTCACCCTAACCTCTCTGCAATCATTTAGCCAATGAAGTCAATAAGGATTAGGATGTCGCCTTGTTGGTAATTATAACCCCTTGACTAGCATCGCACTAGCCATATTAGTGCAACTTCCATTATCAATAATCGAACTACAATTTTTTATTTTTCACAAGATATCTAGTGTGAAAAAGATTTTCTTGTTCTTCGTTGCTCTCTTCCTCCTTTCCCTTCACATTCAACACCCTCCTAATGACAAGCACGGGTGCGAATTATAGCTCTCCTTCATCACTTTTTTCTTTCCCTTATTCCTCGTGTCATCATTTGTTTCATATTCTCTGTCCTCCCTAAGTATCATTGGTCATTTATTAGTGCATTGGGATGCAATGTGTCGTTTTCCGTGGCATCGGGAACACTGTCACTGTTTCTCATGTTTATGTTTTCTACGGATGTAGATTTGACTTCGGGTTTTGCTCGACTAGCACTCCCCATCTAAAACTTCCCATTTACGGTGCTTCTATCAAAAATATCCTTGGGTACGTCTCGATTTTCCATTTGAGTCTTCCAAGGAGTTGTGTACCCCGTGTAGTGAGTATTATTGCCTCCCCTTCACAAGTTCCTCTGAATTTTTATTGCCGCATATACCAAGTCCTTGAACTCAACATAATGTTGTTTGTCAACGTCTTTAGAGACATCATCCCTCGTGCCATGTAGAAATCTCGCTATTTTGGCCTCCCTTGACTCCCTCACATCTACCTGGATCATTAACATCTCTATTTCCTTTCGGAAATCTTTGATGCTCCTTGGACCTTGTGTTTAGGATTGAAGGTGAGAAAATAGTCCTTATGATAGTAATTAGGAACAAAACTTCTATGCATTACAATCTATATTCCTCCCAATTATTAATAGGCCTCTCTCCGTTCTGCCTTCTATCCGTCACAAGTTGATCCCATCAAATGGTGACATATATTAGGGTTGTATACTGCAAAGCATACTTTATGCTTGTATTACCTTATTTCCCTATAACTACCTATGAGATGTTAACTATATTTAATCACATGTTTGGCATATTTATTCACGTTATGGTTATGCAAATGTAATATCTAATTATTTTATATTGTAGATAATATGGTGTGTTGGTGTCACACGGAAGATCACATTATCAGTACCTTATAAAATAATATAATAGTTCACAACTTATATAATTAGTAGACAAATTATATGAGAGATTGTATGTATGCTTGAGATTAGTTGGTCTTGACTATTAGCACGCATAAGCGTATTTGCATACGTTGAACTCGATAGCAGTGAGATAGTGTCTTCTGTACTGACTATAAGAAGAATGTATATCTCGGATTATCATTATTTCTTAATTCTAAGTATATATTATTTAATTGTGTACTTATAATATTTATTGCTTTGATTTACCATGAGTGACAGTCACAATGATTGACTCAATATGTCTCATATCTTGGGCAATAATATTATTTGTATGACAATTATTATTATAACTAGAAATCGTGTCTTGACTCGTGCGGGTTGATGATGTCCCCTTAAGAAGCTCGATAATGATTATTATATTAAACCTTACATGTGGATTTAATTTCGATATAATAATGATATAATTTCGATTTATATTATGGAGTTCGAGTGGTACTACTCTTGGATAAAAAATAAATTAATTAAAGCTGTCACTAGCTTAAATTAATTAATGGACATTCGATATCTTAAACACGGGAAACGATATATTTAAATAAGGAGCCCCATTTCATAAATTTGGATTTGGGTTGGAAGTGCAATATTAATTCTTTAGTGGATTGAATTGATATTAGTGAACTGAACCATATTAGGAAGGGCTTAATATGGAAGGTTGGGTTGCACTAGGAGTCCTAACCCTAATCCTTCTTGAGATCCTTATAGTAGTACAAAGCCTATAAATAGGACACAAATGGCGGGGTGGGGGGGGGGGGTTTCAGCCGTGATGTATCATACCTACACAAGGGTTTCGATTTTTTCTTATTAGAATTTAATTGTGGATTGACTTGAGTCTTTGATTTCACGATTAAGATAAAACTTCAGTTCTTCCTACGAATCGAAATTACTTCAAGAGAAAAGAAAATTGAGAATTGTGAGGAACATGGGTTCGGTCAATCCACTTTGTAAGTAATATTTGGTAGCTTGTTGCTTACCCAATGTCCGGATTAAAGTTTGCGTGAATATTGGCGGTGTATGGATGGAGGAGGTGAAAGAAATTAAAGAAGGTGTTCACAAGTTTTTTAAAAAACATTTCCAAAAAGAAGTATTCCAGCGTCCTTCGGTGGTGCAGAATTTCATAAGCAAATCCATTTCGGATCTCGATAATGAATTTCTAGTATCTCCCTTTCTCGAAGAAGAAGTGAAGGAAGCTCTTTGGTCGTGTGATTCGTCGAAGAGTCCCGAACCGGACGGGTTTAATTTTGGACTGTTAAAGGAACTCTGGGGATTTGTGAAATCTGATTTCATGAGGTTGATAACGGAATTTCATCATTATGGTGAGGTGGTAAGGGGAATAAGTCCTTCATTTATTGCTCTTATACCCGAAAAAGAAGTTGTGTCTGGTTTCGGGGACTACAGACCGATTTCTTTGATAGGCGTGTACAAATTTGTTTCCAAAGTTTTGGCAAAAAGGCCAAGTTGCATCTTGGAGTCCATAATTTCTGAGAGTCAAAGTGCATTTGTTGGAGGTAGACAGATCCTGGGTAGCATAGTGATCCTAAATGAGGCAATTGATGAAGCTAAAAAGAAGTTTGAGAGAATTTTCTTTAAAATTGATTTTGCAAAGGCGTACGACTCGGTGGGATGGTCTTTTTTGGATTTGATGATGGAGCGTTTCAATTTGCACAAGAAATGGAGGGGGTGGATAATGGAGTGCGTTACAACAGCAACTGCATCTATTCTTGTCAATGTTAGTTCGACAGAAATGTTTCACTTGGAGAGGGGCTTTCGACAGGGGGATCCGCTATCACCTTTCCTCTTCTTAATTGTGGCTGAAGGCTTAAGCATCCTGATGAATAAGGCAACAGAGTTAGGAGAGTTTAAGGCAGCAGAGATTGCAAAGATAAAGTTATAGTATCACATATTCAATTTGCGGATGACACGATCTTCATGGGTGATGCGAACCTTGAGAATGCAAGTACAATCAAAAGAGTTCTAAGAATCATCGAGCTTATTTCCGGTCTTAGGGTGAATTTTGATAAGTGATGTATTTGTGGAGTTAATGTGGAAAATTCGAGGTTGTCGGACATGCCAAGCATTCTGGGGTGTAAAATGGAGAAAATTCCTTTCAAGTACTTAGGAATCAGAGTGGGAGGTAAGCAAAGGGAGGCAAATGAGTGGGTTGATGTGGTGCAAAAAATCCAAAACAGATTGCGTAGTTGGGACGATAAAAATCTCTCCCTAAGGGGCAGAATCACTTTGTTGAACTGGGTGCTCTCGTCGATACCTATCTATTACCTATCCATGTACAAAATTCCAAAAATGATCCGGATAGAAATAGTGAGTTTACAAAGAAAGTTCTTGTGGGGAGGGGGGAGCAAAGAAACTTCTTGGGTGGAGTGGAGAGTGATTTGTAAGGCAAAAAAACAGGGGGGGCTTGGGGTTAAATATTTGGGAGGGTTCAATATGGCTTTATTAGGGAATTGGATATGAATATTCTTGAATGAAAAATCGTATCTTTTGGTGAATGTGATTGAATCTAAGTATGGATCTTCCTGGGGAAGAGGGGAGGGTGGGATTCCAAGGGGAGTGAATGAGTCATTATCTTGTTGGTGGAGTGACGTAGTCAATTCTACTTCCGGGCTGAATGGGGTGTGGTTTGGAGAGGGGTTAGAAAGGGAGCTAGGGAATGGAAAAAGTACGTTGTTTTGGGAGGATGTGTGGATAGGGGTGGGTCGCTAAGATCCAAGTTCCCGAAGCTTTTCAATTCGAGTCTAGAGAAAGATGGGAAAGTAGGTCTTATGGGGAGTGGGAAGAAAATATATGGCGTTGGAAGTGGAAGTGATGAAGGCAACTTTTTGATCGTAAATTACCTATATTTAATGAGTTAAATCTTGTTCTTAACAGTGTAAATCCTAAAGAATGCATTGCTGATATGTGGAGATGGAGAAGTGATCCGAGTGGAAGTTATTCAACAAAAGAAGCGTATAAGGTGATCATGGGCAAGAGAGAAGCGATCCAAGGAATTGGCGACAATGAGAGATGTTTCAAGCTAATTTCGAAGAGTTTTGCTCCTATCAAGGTGGTGGCACATGCATGGTGTCTTTTACATGAGCGTCTTCCTATGAAGGAAAATCTCAAGAGGCGGAATATTTTCATCCAAAATGACAACTTGAAATGCTGTCTTTTGTGAGGAACATGATGAGAATGGCAAGCATTTCTTATTTAAATGTACTAAGTCTCACTTTGTTGCGGCTCCTTATCCCTAAGGACAGCACAGCCGGAGAGTGATCCGGGGTAGGAATTAAGAAGCGGGGAAGAATGGGGGAGACATACGTTTCATAAAAAATAGGGGTGAATATCCATGCATAACCTATCAAGGCATCATGAAGGGGAGTCAATCCCGCGAAAATGACTTAGAATCCAAAGTAGGATACATAGTTATAATATCAGCCTTGAAATTTAGAAAAAGGCTTCTTGGCATATTACAATCAACATAACTTAGATAACAAAATCATAAAGAGTGTTTGCAGCGGAAAAATATGGTTGGTTACATATATGAAGATATGTAACCGGGGCTTAACATTGATCGTAAACAAAAGACTTCCACTCAACACCCTCCATCACATCCCTTGCTCAACCTGCATATTTTTAAAACATATACAGGGCTGAGTACAACGTACTCCGTGAACATATTGCTAAAATATAAAACATTCTTTTGTATTTGTCATCATGCATATAAGCAGTAACACACGGGGGTTTTAAGAAAAAGCCCATGTTTACTAAATCATTTCATTTCATAGCATATATCATCAAATTCACCATATCCATAATTTACGCCAGGGAAGGTGGCCACCTCCCACGAACGTTACTCCCCGAGATCGGCCACTCCGAAGAGAGCTCACAATCCCGAGTACTGTGTACACTAACCCTGGACAACAACCTTTGTCTAGCTTAGGATCCGATCATTTCATAGGTTGGCAATCCAACAGTGATAGGTTCATAAGAATCCACATAAAAGTTTTTATGCATCATAAACATTTGAAATCATAATTTGCTTGTAAAACATTTCATCAAGATAGAGCAAAGCTCAAATCATTTTCGTATTGAAAGCCCACATAATCATTTTCGTATAGAAAGCCCACCTGGACAAGTAATAAACGCAAGCAAAATGATTCTCGGCTATTCTTTACGCTTCAGTCTGTTGCTCCACCTTTCATCGGAAACAACAAAGTTTAGCGGTCGATCGAGCTTAACGAAGTCTAACGGACAACAGACTCGATCTATATATTTGGACTTTAGAGTTTTGCATTCGACTTAAGTTTAATAATAAAAGCTTATGATTCTCTTAGAGAATCTAACTGACCATATAACATATAAATATACTAACAACGGTAACCGATACTCGATTCCGTTACACATTCCTTGGTTCGAAAACCATCATCAAACACTTAACATAATCATAACATAATATGCATCAAGTCTAGAAAGAATTAGCATTATATTAATTCACAGTAATAACTAGATAGTGTATCTTATACCACTGGAAATCCACTGAAGTCTAGATTCATGTCCATTTTACAGATCTCAAAAATATTAAACGTAGAGAAAGTTATGGCTGTTTCCGTGAAGTGTAATGAAACTGCCAACATCCGACGAAAATGGGAAAAACATCATATTAACCTAGAGCTCGTTTCTAGCAACGAAAACCCTAAACATGTAAACTCTAATCATACATATCATACTTATAACACATATAGGAGTCTACATACAAGCATGCTTCTCGACATTACGAACTCTATTTCATAATCTTTTCTTTTGAAAACATGACTACTTACTCATTTTTATTTCCCAACTTTAAACCTTCAAACATCATTAACATCAAGTATCATCAAACACCAATTGTTTCCAATATCAACAACACACTTAACATACACTCTTGTTGATAATCAAAGTCTTGGTCCTAACATACAAATAACCTAAACATGACTTTGAAATCCTCAATACATAACACGCTCCTTAACTACATCAACTATTACCTACACATCTTCCAACTTTATAAATCTAACTTCATGCTCTTGTTTTCAAATAAATTTCCAAAACATTTTATAAAGATCTAACAAAAACATATCATGTACTCCTTTCATATATCATCATAATCATCAAGTCACTTTTGAACATATATCAACATATCAAGAACTAAGCATGATTCTTCCTTACTTTCAAAACACCAAACATTTTATAAAAATCCCATAAATTCAACATAGCATCATATCATCATATAGCAACATATTGTGAAAGAAAATCATAAGAAAAACTACACATGATTAGGTTATAAAACCCCAAAAGTTTCGGCCAACATGATTACAACTTGTTCTAAACACTTTCAAGAACCTTAAAATCATCTTAGAGACAACATACAAAACATTATAACATTAAACCTAAACTCTTCATATATTTTTCAAATTTTAAAGTGGTCCAAAACCTATTTTTACTTGGGTAGAAATGAAGAGAATGAGGTAACTTACTTGAATATGAACTTGGATTCAAGTTTGGAACACAAAGTGAGCTTGTAACTTGAGTTTTTAATGAAGAACAATGGTGTTATTCAATGGTGAAGGGGGAGGAGCGGCTGAAGTAAGAAATGAAGAGAGGAAGAAGATGAAGTGAGGAGGAAAAATGAAAGGGAGGTGATGTCCCTTTATATACTAGGTTAACCCTAGACGTCCTCGATAAAGCGGTCGAATAATATTCTACGTTTCGCTCCTCCACATATAAAATTACTCGAGTATTGTGTGTATGACATATACTTAAATTATAGTATCGCACTTACAGCTTAAAGTCGGAGAAAAGAAGTTTTGCGATTTACAGAATGCGAATTATCCGAGAAAACGACTCGACATAAAATATACCCAAAAATTCAAAAAGTAAACTTTTGAAAATCGTACTCATAACGTAAAATTGGTGTATATAGAAGTCGACGGAATCACGATTTTGTCTATCGAAACATAAAAATCAAATTCGGAAGGTAAACCCAACCAAATAACCGAACATCCGATTTCTGAATTAAAAATGTGTAAATAGTTCTAAACTTACTTCATGAGTCAGAATTTTATTATTTGTTAATGCAAAACCCTAATGTCGCACTTGAGAGTTCATAATAATTCATGCATATAGAAGACCGGGACATTACATCCTACCCTTCTAATAAGAAATTTCGTCTCGAAATTTACATACCTTATCAAAAAGTTCTGGGTATTTCTCCCTCATCTTGCTTTAGAGATCCCACGTAGCTTATTCATGAACGTGGTGACTCCATAATACTTTCATCAAAGGAATCGACTTATTCCTCAGTTCTTGAACTTTATGGTCTATATTAGCTTCAGGCCTCTCTACATAACTCGTATCGTGACTAAGAACTATGTCACTATGATGAATCACATGCTTGGGATAAAATACATACTTCCTGAGCTGAGAAACATGGAAAACATTGTGAACATTCCCAAGACTAGGAGGTGGCAGAGCCAACCTATAAGTGTAATATCCGCAATTTCGGATTTCCGGTAATTTTATTTTTTCGACGGAAGTCCGTTTCGACGACTCGCTTGGGACCGTCTCATCATTCTGAGAATGATTAATTCTGCACTTTTTGTCATCCGAGTTCGTTTCGGTATCGTTTTGTTGAGTTCCGAGCTTTTTAACGACTTTTCCGCACTTGAGTTCGATTCTTGCGAATCTCGTCCGAAACTGTTGTTTCGAGTTTCTCGTAAGTTCATTTAATGTTATTATTCATGTTGCGAGCTTTGGTTTGGTGTTTCGATCGCGTATCGTGATTTTCGGACGTTTTGGGCCATTTTCGTAATTTCCCAAAGTTTTGGGTAATTACTTTCCGTTGTCGAATTTCGAGCCTTCGGGTGGTCGGAATCAGGTGTTCTCTCAGTGTTCGGATTCGTATTTACGAGTACTTCGTAACCGTGCTTTCGGTTTACGTTCAGGTCTGAGTTTCGGGATTTTTCGGACCGTTGGATCGACCGAGTCATGGCTGGCCGGACCTGTGCGAAACGGCCCTGGAAACGGCGCTGCCCAGCGCCGTGTCTTGCGCCGGGTCGGCCAGGACCAGCAGCCTGCCGAGACACGGCCGAGACACCCGGCGCTGGTCTGGGCCGTTTGCTGCGCCGTGTCCGGCAGGGCTATAAATATGGCAGAGCAGTCGGGTTTTTCTTCATTTTCTCACTCGTTTCTTCCTCTTCCGCGGCTGGAGCTTTGATGATCATGGAGGGATGTTGTTTGGGGTTAAATCCATGAAGTTTTGAAGTTCATAACATCGATTAATCCTTCCATAACTTGCTCCGATCGACCGAATCAAGTCAAGTTTTCTTAAAATATAGTTTTGGGGATTTTGTTCGATTTGTCCGTTTAATCCGTTTTAACTCAGAATATTGATGGATTGATGATTGTTAAGCTATATTATATCTAATTCCTTGTTATTCCACGGTTGGATTGCCACGGATTTGTCGTTTTATTGAGTATTTTATCGACGCCTTGAAGGTGTTCGATAAAATGTCACAAAGAGAATTCGAGCATTCTACGATTATTCTTCCTCGTATGATCGATGATTTATTGATTATATGTTGTTAGGGTCGAATTCTTGTGAAGAACTCGAGTCGGAACCCTTCCGTTCGTTGTCTCCTTCGGGGTCCGAGCTTCCCGATCGAACCGTGTTCATCGGAGCGTTTGGTAGCGGTTATTAAGGCAAGTATCTTATTATACGACTTGTATCTTGTGACTAGTAATTACGTATGATATGTATGATGATTTTGCTTGCCTCCGTAAATATGTTCCGTTTGAGTTGGTTGTGTTTTTCCGAAATTTGAAGGCTTTGTGATAATAGTGATATATTGGTATTCGTGTTAGGCGTTGTGCCATTTGTGCAGGATTGCGCTGTACATATGAGATGGTTGTACACGTGGTTGTTCAATGTATTGTGTACCGAATGTGTGTTATGTTGGTTAAGAGTCGTTGTGATGATCATGATATTTGTGTTGTTTTGGTTTACATACTTGATTGTACATTTCATTGTAATGTGGAATGGCTTGACATTTAATGATTATGAATTGTGTCGTGTCGATGTGTGTGTGTTCGGGTAGGGTCAGCGAGGCCTCGGAGTTCGGTACATGATGTGTACGAACAAAGTGTGTGATCCGGGTAGGGTCGACGAGGCCTCTGCGGAGTCGGTACATGACGTGTACGGACAAGTTGTGTGATCCGGTAGGATCGCGAGGCCTCTGGAGTTCGGTACATGATGTGTACGAACGATGTTGTGGCCGGGTAGGGTCCGTTGAGGCCTCGGAGTTCGGTACATGATGTGTACGAGCGGTGTGTGTGGCCGGGTAGGGTCGTTGAGGCCTCGGAGTTCGGTACATGATGTGTACGAACGGTGTGTGTGGTCGGGTAAGGTCCGTCGAGGCCTCCGGAGTTCGGTACATGATGTGTACGAACAATGATCGTGTAGCAGTGATTGTTCGGGTAACATTTTAAATATGGATCTCGGACTCATAATGATATATTATTTAGTATGCTTTGAAACGAGAATCGGGCTAAGGCCCTAATGTTTACGAAAGGTTTTGTATATTGGGACTCGAGGTCCAAAAGAATTTCGCTTTAAAAATCCCGAGATGATGTGTTCCTTTTCAAATATCTCTTATTTGAGTTCGAAATTCTAAAACTTCTGGAACATTTTGATAATTGATTTAGTATTAAACTCGTAGTTGCTATTTGCTTGTTACATTTCGTATGGTTTGATACTTGCACTAGTAAAACGGTGGAGTTTTACTAACCCCAGTATTCGGGGTGGATGTCTGTTTTGCGTCGGTACATGCAGTTCAGGGGAGCGATCACGGGATTGGCACAATAGGATGACGAGCTGCGATACTAATCAAGAGTCGAGAGTTGGTAGAGTTTGGTTGTATTGTTAGAGTTCATTCAGTCTTCCGCTGTATTGTGTTTCGACCCCTGTGTGGGTAATGTTGTTAGTCAGTTCTGTTGATAGAGTTGTGTGACCTCATCGGTCTGTGTGTTTATGTGTAAGTGACCTTAACGGTCTGTATTATTATATTGTTTGACCCTGGCCGGGCAAGCATTTAGTCGTTTATGGATGTTTAGCCTGGTAGATCCTTGTGGAAGGGGTCTACGGCGTGTAATATTCCTATACGGTTTTGGGGTTGTTACATTTATGGTATCGGAGCTTAGGTTGCGGAAACCTAGGCTGTCGGGTCGAGTCGAGTCGTGGTTTGTCGAGTAATGTGTGGTCTTGTCGTTCGAGTCGTCAGGTGACAAGTTGAGTTGTGCGTAGTCACGACGTGTCGGATATGTTGTCGGACGAGATTAGTATCGTGGGCGACCGTCACCTCCGTGCGACCTGTTGATGTAAGTCTCCTCCTTTATGCGTAATACCTGTGTATCTCGATTTTATCTTAGTGAGTTAATTGCGGTGCATAATTTTATTTACACAGTATTGTGTAATATAGTTGTGTTTAATACTTGTGACACATAGTATGTGTATAGAACTAGGCACGTTATTGTTTTATCTTTGAACCACCGGGTGGGGTGGTAGGTTGTGAAAGTTTTAAACCTTGATGGGTTTCGAATAGGTACCGACGGTAGAGTTTGTGAGAAACTCCAATGAATGATTTTGCTGAGTGTTTAAACTTGATACCACGAGATGCATTTGATTGAATTGGCGACCCTGGTTTCCATTTGAGTATATGGTTTTAAATTATTGTTTTGGAATGTTGTAATTTTTGTCCGCTATGGGTAAGTTTGAGAATGTTTCTGAAGGACTTTCTGCTTTGAGAATTTTGTAAAAATCGATTTTTGGAAAATATTTTGGTGGTGCGGTCAAACCATGGTTTATATGGATTTTTAAAATTTGTTAAATTTTGACAAATGGGCCGTGTATTTTCAAATGACACACTCAGGCGGTATTTGAAAAATGTGTTTTGAAATACTTCGGACATTGTAAAATATTACCGTCATCGACCTTTTTGGCGTTTTGTAAATGGTTTTTAGCCTGGTGGATTCCGGCGCGGGACCCACGGCGCTACAATATTCCGTGTAATTATCTGAAATTTTTGGGCATTCTAGCCCATTGAATTATCGTTGAAAACTTTGAGTACCTTAGAAAATAAATTTCGAGACGTCCTTTTAAAATGAATTATTTTCTTGTGGTACATCCAAGGTGCCACAATATGTTTCAAGATTCTTCTACCTCGAGGACCAAAATGTTTTGAGATATTTTCCAATGTTTTAGAAACACTTTTACTTAGACCCGAGGGTCGAATACTTCCGAAAGTTTTTAACGAAAAGAAATTGTCCTCATTTTTATCGAATGCGAAATAGTTTCCAAAGTCTCGATAACGATGTTTCACGATTGTATTTTTATTGAAGGGTGATACTCAAGATCAATCGGTGTTTCCAAAATTATTTTCAAAAGGAGGTTTTCGTTTTTAAAACCTATCCATTCCCGTTTGAGGGCTGGGTATGTATGTATGATGTTCGCGTTGTCGTTATGATGTTTGCTCCCGAGTATGATCGAATTGGTGGCATGAACGTCGAGGCGTTGCCACGCATTTGTTGTACTAGCCCTCTGTGAGAGGTGTGAACTGGTGTTTACTGTTTATCGCCTCGTGGTGATTTGCGTGTTGTCGCACGAGTGTGAGCTGTTGAAGCTTGGGTTTGTACGTTTGTGTACACGTGTGATTGTTTCATAATCTTTGTAATTAGGTGCTGGTTATCGTTCGGGCCGTTGAGGTCGCCGAACGATACCGTCGTGATTCTTTGTTGTGCTGAGTTGGCATCTCCGCTATATTGTTTTGCGACTTTATGCCCCATTGTATCTAGCATTTATATTTTCGGTATGCCGAGCCGAGGTATTTCAACCGTGATGTGCCGGGGCATGCACGTGTAAATTGTCCTTCTCGTCAGTGACGCGTTTCGAGGGACACCGAATTGATTTGCGAATTGGCTATTGAGACTTTCGGAGTTCGCGCTCAAAGACGTATATCGGGATCAACTCGAGAGACCCATGGGAGATTTTCTGTCGGATGCTTTTGTGTTGTTACCTTGTTTCCGTTGTTGTGAGTTGCGGGGACATTTCTTTTATAAGAGGTCGGATGTAATACCCGTACTATATTTGACTTCTGCAGTTTCTCCTTCTAAATTCTATCGACTTGCACGTGTTCGTTGATACTTTTTGAACTTGTATGATGTCTCAGTTGTCATCATTTGAACTGGTTGTGACCTTGTTTTAGATCGACCTGTTTGTCATCGTGACCTTTCCGAGTTCGGTTCGATTCTTGTGAGCCTTGTTTGGAAGTAACATCTTTCACTTTCTACCAGTTTTTTTAATGTCTGGAGTTGAAGTGGGGACTTCGGAGTCATTGTTATTTGTTGTCATTTGATCATTGTTGTTCGATCATTGTTATTTGATCGTTGTTGTTCGATCGTTATTGTTCGAACGGGGTTGTCATTGTTGTTGCACGATCTCGTCATTGCGAAGAATTGTCGTTCACCGTTAGTCAATCGTTTGAGTGTGGCCAAGTGGGTCACGGCGGTGCATTGTGAGACCGTTGCCACGATGTTCGGGAATTGGGTTTCGTTCCTACTCGGGAGTGCCCGGTGGTGTCCGTGATGTAGTTGTGTATCGTACTTCGTGCTGTAATTCGTGTAGAAATTGATATTTGTTGCGTGGACTTTTTGGTTTTGTTTGTATTCTACCATGATGTTTTATTTTAAGTTTCGGGACGAAACTTATTTTTAAATTGGATAGAATGTAATGTCCGGTATTCTCGTTTTCCGTTATCTTGAATTGTTTGTGTTTTGACGTCGGATATTTTCTTATTGATGAGAATCGGAATGATTTCTATCGTGATACTCTATTTGTTTCTATCGCATAGCCGTTTTAGTCGGGTGCAACTTGTTGTAGCGTACGTTTCTTCGATTAAATGTGTGCATGTGATGTGGTATGTGATGCGTCGTTAATTGCTCGTTGTTGTTTGAAACATAGTCGGTGGCGTTGCGTTAGTCGTCGTGGGGCGTGTTTTTACGCCGTATATTCCCTTGCGTTGCTTGTAACGTTTCGCCGTTGGGCACGAATTTTTTTCGGTTCCTGTGTATCTCGTTGAGTTTTCCTGGCGGGATATTGCTTCTCCCTACTTGATTTAAGTTTCGGGACGAAACTTCTTTTAAGGAGGGTAGAATGTAATATCCGCAATTTCGGATTTCCGGTAATTTTATTTTTTCGACGGAAGTCCGTTTCGACGACTCGCTTGGGACCGTCTCATCATTCTGAGAATGATTAATTCTACACTTTTTGTCATCCGAGTTCGTTTCGGTATCGTTTTGTTGAGTTCCGAGCTTTTTAACGACTTTTCCGCACTTGAGTTCGATTCTTGCGAATCTCGTCCGAAACTGTTGTTTCGAGTTTCTCGTAAGTTCATTTAATGTTATTATTCATGTTGCGAGCTTTGGTTTGGTGTTTCGATCGCGTATCGTGATTTTCGGACGTTTTGGGCCATTTTCGTAATTTCCCAAAGTTTTGGGTAATTACTTTCCGTTGTCGAATTTCGAGCCTTCGGGTGGTCGGAATCAGGTGTTCTCTCAGTGATCGGATTCGTATTTACGAGTACTTCGTAACCGTGCTTTCGGTTTACGTTCAGGTCTGAGTTTCGGGATTTTTCGGACCGTCGGATCGACCGAGTCATGGCTGGCCGGACCTGTGCGAAACGGCCCTGGAAACGGCGCTGCCCAGCGCCGTGTCTTGCGCCGGGTCGGCCAGGACCAGCAGCCTGCCGAGACACGGCCGAGACACCCGGCGCTGGTCTGGGCCGTTTGCTGCGCCGTGTCCGGCAGGGCTATAAATATGGCAGAGCAGTCGGGTTTTTCTTCATTTTTCTCACTCGTTTCTTCCTCTTCCGCGGCTGTAACTTTGATGATCATGGAGGGATGTTGTTAGGGGTTAAATCCATGAAGTTTTGAAGTTCATAACATCGATTAATCCTTCCATAACTTGCTCCGATCGACCGAATCAAGGCAAGTTTTCTTAAAATATAGTTTTGGGGATTTTGTTCGATTTGTCCGTTTAATCCGTTTTAACTCAGAATATTGATGGATTGATGATTTTTAAGCTATATTATATCTAATTCCTTGTTATTCCACGATTGGATTGCCACGGATTTGTCGTTTTATTGAGTATTTTATCGACGCCTTGAAGGTGTTCGATAAAATGTCACAAAGAGAATTCGAGCGTTCTACGATTATTCTTCCTCGTATGATCGATGATTTATTGATTATATGTTGTTAGGGTTGAATTCTTGTGAAGAACTCGAGTCGGAACCCTTCCGTTCGTTGTCTCCTTCGGGGTCCGAGCTTCCCGATCGAACCGTGTTCATCGGAGCGTTTGGTAGCGGTTATTAAGGCAAGTATCTTATTATACGACTTGTATCTTGTGACTAGTAATTACGTATGATATGTATGATGATTTTGCTTGCCTCCGTAAATATGTTCCGTTTGAGTTGGTTGTGTTTTTCCGAAATTTGAAGGCTTTGTGATAATAGTGATATATTGGTATCCGTGTTAGGCGTTGTGCCATTTGTGCAGGATTGCGATGTACATATGAGATGGTTGTACACCTGGTTGTTCAATGTATTGTGTACCGAATGTGTGTTATGTTGGTTAAGAGTCGTTGTGATGATCATGATATTTGTGTTGTTTTGGTTTACATACTTGATTGTACATTTCATTGTAATGTGGAATGGCTTGACATTTAATGATTATGAATTGTGTCGTGTCGATGTGTGTGTGTTCCAGGTAGGGTCTGACGAGGCCTCTGGAGTTCGGTACATGATGTGTACGAACAAAGTGTGTGATCCAGGTAGGGTCTGACGAGGCCTCTGGAGTCCGGTACATGACGTGTACGGACAAGTTGTGTGATCCAGGTAGGGTCTGACGAGGCCTCTGGAGTTCGGTACATGATGTGTACGAACGATGTTGTGGCCGGGTAGGGTCCATTGAGGCCTCCGGAGTTCGGTACATGATGTGTACGAACAGTGTGTGTGGCCGGGTAGGGTCCGTTGAGGCCTCCGGAGTTCGGTACATGATGTGTACGAACAGTGTGTGTGGTCCAGGTAAGGTCCGTCGAGGCCTCCAGAGTTCGGTACATGATGTGTACGAACAATGATCGTGTAGCAGTGATTGTTCGGGTAACATTTTAAATATGGATCTCGGACTCATAATGATATATTATTTAGTATGCTTTGAAACGAGAATCGGGCTAAGGCCCTAATGTTTACGAAAAGGTTTTTTTAAATTGGGACTCGAGGTCCAAAAGAATTTCTGCTTTAAAAATCCCCGAGATGATGTGTTCCTTTTCAAATATCTCTTATTTGAGTTCGAAATTCTAAAACTTCTCGGGAACATTTTGATAATTGATTTCCGTATTAAACTCGTAGTTGCTATTTGCTTGTTACATTTCGTATGGTTTGATACTTGCACTAGTAAAACAGTGGAGTTTTACTAACCCCGAGTATTCGGGGTGGATGTCTGTTTTGCGTCCGGTACATGCAGATTCAGGGGAGCGATCACAGGATTGGCACAAGAGGATGACGAGTGCGATACTAATCAAGAGTCGAGAGTTGGTAGAGTTTGGTTGTATTATTAGAGTTGATTCAGTCTTCCGTTGTATTGTGTTTCGACCCTGTGTGGGTAATGTTGTTAGTCAGTTCTGTTGATAGAGTTGTGTGACCTCATCGGTCTGTGTGTTTATGTGTAAGTGACCTTAACGGTCTGTATTATTATATTGTTTGACCCTGGCCGGGCAAGCATTTAGTCGTTTATGGATGTTTAGCCTGGTAGATCCTTGTGGAAGGGGTCTACGGCGTGTAATATTCCCATACGGTTTTGGGGTTGTTACAATAAGCAACTGGGCCGATCCTCTCAAGAATCTCATATGGACCTATAAAACGTGGCCTAAGCTTGCCTTTAACGCCAAACCTGATTATTCCCTTAGAAGGGGAAACCTTGAGGAAAACCTTATCCCCAATTTCGAAATGCAATTCAGTTCGGCGTGTATCAGCGTATGACTTCTGTCGAGTCTGGGCCTCTTGTATTCTCTGTCGTATCTTGCGGATAATCTCGATCATCTCGCTGACTGTGTCTGGCCCTAAAATATTTCTCTCATCCACTTCATCCCAATAAAGTGGTGACCTGCATTTTCTGCCATATAAGGCTTCATAAGGAGCCATACCTATCGTTGCCTGATGACTGTTGTTGTAAGCAAATTCGATTAACAGCAAAACATGCTCCCAATTTGCACCTTGATCCAACACTACAGTTCTTAACATGTCTTCTAGTGTTTGAATTGTCCTTTCCGATTGTCCATCGGTCTGCGGGTGGAAAGCGGTACTAAAGTTCAGGTGTGTACCCAATTCCTTCTGTAGACTTGTCCAAAATCTAGAGGTAAATTTTGGATCTCGATCTGACGTGAGTGATATCGGCACTCCGTGCAAACGTACAATTTCACGGACATATAACTGTGCTAACTTCTCATATCCATAAATGATCGGGATAGGCAAAAAGTGAGTTGATTTTGTGAGTCTGTCTACTATAACCCATATAGCAGTATTTCCTCATTTGGTCCTCGGCAAACTAGTCACAAAATCTATAGCTATTCCATCCCACTTCCATTTTGGAATGGTTAATGGCTGTAACTTTCCATACGGTTGTTGGTGTAGTGCTCTCACTTGCTGACAAGCCAAACACCACTCGACAAATGAAGCTACATCCCATTTCATACCGTCCCACCAGAAATTTCTCTTCAGGTCTTGGTACATCTTGGTACTCCCGGGGTGAGCAGTGTAGGGAGTATCATGAGCCTCACTCATAATCTCATTCCTTAATTCCTCATCATGTGGAACACATATTCTCTCTTCGAACATAATTGCGTTATCAGCCGCTTCGCGGTAACTTCCTGGGTTATCGGATCTGATTCTCATACGTAGTTTCTCGAATGCTTCATCTCTCCTCTGTGCATTCACTATTCGTCCTCTCAGATCTGGTGTCGTTACTTACATCGCGACATGACCCATTATCGTTTCTGGTGGATGAACCACCTCTAAACTCATTCCTTCAAAATCTTGGATTAGATCCCCTTCTGAGGTAAGTAGGTATCCTAATTGCGATTGAGTCTTACGACTCAAGGCATTTGCTACCACATTAGCCTTGCCGGGGTGATAGTTAATATCGCAATCATAATCCTTTACCAATTCGATCCATCTTCTCTATCTCATATTCAAGTCCTTCTGCTCGAAAAAGTACTTTAAACTCTTGTGGTCAGTGAAAATTTCACATCTTACCCCATAAAGGTGATGCCTTCATATCTTCAATAAGTGCACAACTGCAGCTAGTTCCAAATCATGCGTGGGATAATTCACCTCATGCGGCCTAAGTTGTCTTGATGCGTAAGCTATCACTTTCCCATCTTGCATCAATACACAACCTAGCCCATTCTTAGAAGCATCCATGTAAACCACATACTCTTTGTTCGCTTCTGGTACTGCTAAAACTGGCGCAGTAGTCAACCTTCTCTTGAGTTCCTGAAAACTCTCATCACATTCATCTATCCATAAATACTTAATTCCTTTCCGCAACAGTTGTGTCATTGGTATAGCAATCTTGGAAAATCCTTCGATGAACCTTCGGTAGTACCCAACTAGACCCAAGAAACTCCTAATATCATTAGGGTTGGTTGGTGACTTCCAATCACGTACTGCTTCCACTTTAGCTGGGTCCACCTTAATACCATCTGCTGACACAATGTGCCCAAGAAACATCACTTCTTTCAACCAAAACTCGCACTTAATGAATTTGGCAAAAAGTTTCTCCATTCTCAGTGTTTCCAACACTATCGTGAGATGTTCTTCATGCTCCTTCTCATTTCTAGAGTAGATGAGAATATCGTCTATGAACACTAAGACAAAATTATCCAAGTACGGGTGGAAAACTCTGTTCATAAGATCCATGAATACTGCAGGGGCATTAGTTAATCCAAATGGCATGACTATAAACTCATAGTGTCCGTATCTTGTTCGGAAAGCTGTCTTGGGTATATCTTCTGGTCGAATCTTCAATTGATGATACCAAGACCTATGGTCTATCTTAGAAAACATAGTTGTTCCCTTGAGTTGGTCAAACAAGTCATCTATCCTTGGCAGAGGATACTTGTTCTTGAGTGTGAGCTTGTTCAGCTCCCTGTAATCTATACACATTCTCAGTGTACCATCCTTCTTTTTCACAAAAAGGACAGGTGCTCCCCATGAAGAAACACTCGGTCTAATGAAACCTAAATCCAATAGCTCTTGCAGTTGGATCTTAAGTTCTTGCAGTTCCTTCGGTGCCATCCTATATGGTGCTTTCGACACTGGGGCTGACCCTGGCTCCAGGTCGATGTTGAAATCCACTTGTCGATCTGGTGGTAAACCCGGTAATACTTCTGGGAATACATCATCGAATTCTCGCACAATTGGCACATCACCTATCGTCTGCTCTTCTCCAGCTTCTCCATTAAGGTAAACAAGGAAAGCCTGACAATCCTTCTTTCTCATTATCTTCTTGGCTTGGAGAGCAGAGATAACTGGTTATCCTCTACCCATTATTCTACCGTGAAAGTCTGTGGGCTCCTTTCCCGGTGGTCTGTAGGAAATTTTCCTCTCACGACAAAGAATTGTGGCATAATTCTCAGCTAACCAATCCATTCCTAGGATTACATCAACGTCCCACATTGTCATAACATCCAGATTATTAGTTACCACTTTAAGATTCCCTAGTTCTAATTCCAGATTAGAACAAACATGCGTAGTAGTTGAAATTCCTCCTGGTGGTGAAGATACTTTCATGACATGACTAGCACGTTCCGGTATAATACTAAGATTATCCACACATGCTCTAGCAATAAATGAATGCGATGCTCCAGTATCAAACAAAATAATTACAGGTAGGTTAAGAAGTTTGCCCATACCTGCCAAGTTACCCTTATCCTTCTCGAGTTGCTTCTAATCGATGGCATACGACCTAGCATTCTGATTCTGTTGTTTAGGTGGTGGTGGCAGTTGCGGCTGTCCTTGTATTTCCCTCAGTGGTTGGGGTTGACCCTAGTGATTTGGTCTCTCTTCCTGCTGCTGCTTAGGACAATTTCTCATGATATGGCCTTTCTGACCACACGTGTAACAACTTCCAGTGCCCAACAGACAGGCACCATGATGTTGCTTGTTACACTTGGGACATACGAGGTTGGCAACTCGCCCCTGATTATTGCCTCCCTGAGCAGGAACCATCTGCCATCCCTGATTGCTGCCTCCCTGAGCCTGAGGCTGTCCATAAGATATATTTCCCTGCCACGGCTTCCTGTTAGCCTGGTTGTTCCCATTGCCACCATTGTTTCGTCCTTCCCACTTACGCTTCCCCTTATATTTGTGGGAATTTGTCTGAGTGGGTGGTGGTGTAACTGTAGGCGCTCGCTTCTCTTCTGGCATTGCTGCCTCAATATCCAGAACTCTGTTTATCGATTCAGTATAGCTCATCCTTCCATGGCTAGCTATGGACATGCCTATCTCATGTCTCAGTCCTGATCTAAATTTTCCTACCATCTTCTCATCCGTATCAACTTGGTGTGGAGCATACCTTGATAACTCACAAAACATCTTATCATACTCGGTCACTGACATCCTTCTTTGCTTCAGATTATAGAACTCAGCTTCCTTCTTGACCTTGAAGGTTTTTGGAACATACTTGTCATACAGTGACTCCTTGAATTCATCCCAAGAATAGTTTTCCAGTTGCTCAGCTGTCAGGATCTTCCTACGCGCTTCCCACCAGAAGTCTGCAGATCCAGTGAGTTGGAAGAGAACACAAGAAAGACGCTCTTGGTTGGTACACCTTAGGAAGTTAAAAATTCGTTCCATAGCTCTAACCCAAAGCTCAGCATCGCTCGGGTTTCCTGACCTATTGAAAGTAGGGGGATTCTGCTTGAGGAAAAGCTCTTCAATAGCCCGTTGGGTGGAGGAGGAGGTGGTGTAGGGGCGCGTTCATGCCCTCCTCTCCTTATTTATCTTCTGGGTGGCATTCTGTGGTGTAGATAATCATCATTAGTTCATTCTCAATGGTCCGTAATTATCATCATACTGGATCATAGAAAGGAGTTCGCGACTACATAATCATAACGCATCGACACATACTCATACATAACTCTCGTGGCAAGGTCGAGAAAGAGATCAGAAATGACAACATCATACTCATGAGAAGAAAAGCCCATGAAGGGTCAAAATATATATATATCAGTATATCATATGCATCATAATAGTACAATTGCCTTCAACGAGGTCTTACTGACTATCATTACAAGCTGATCTAGGCTACCTGTCTACACATATGCCAAAATGCGGGATGCTCTAACAAATAGCATTGCCGTCTATAAAATAAGAAAGTGCTAGACATCGGAACGACACGTATAAAGAAAAGTAGTGACGTTCCGCATACAGAATACAAAATAAATGGCTAGCACCATCCTGAGCTATCTCAAGTCTCCCTCGACTCGGCGGTCGAGCTGTCCTCCTCGGAGAACTCCTCCGGATCCTCATCCGGATCTTCTTCTGACTCCTCGTCTAAAGATGGAGAGACTGCAACAGGGTCTTCAATGACTCTGCGCTTCTTCGGGAGAAATAGATGAGCATCATCTGCAATCGGTCATGGGTTGACTGGATCGATGACTGGCATGGGTCGAAGTGGCGGAGACGTCCTACTGAGAATAAAAGGCTCGGTCCTCATATCCCTGCGGCGAGGTGCTGAGGTCCCTGCCTCCATGTCTAACCCATCCTGAGCGTGAGGCGGTGCAACAAGAATCACCTAGCTCGGTAGAGTGTAGCTAGCCTCTCCGACAAAGCTCCCGTAGCATAAGGTCGGTACACGCAAGCTCTAGGGGGAGGTGCACGGTGATGGAGGTACTGAGTGTTGATGCGGATAGCAAAGGCCACGAAATCTCCGTATGGTACTAAAGTGGGCTCACGCAAAAAGATATAGTACCATGAGACTGCAGCAGCCCACTCCCTCCACTCGATCGGAAGGAGGTCGATAAGGTGCTGAATGCCCTCGTAGTCTGAGACACCATGAGGATCAGCTAGGCGCCAGGTCGCCTCTAGGTCTGCCACGCACTGGACCACGGTGGCACCTGTGCCTCTATACGTACTGCGAAAAGCCTCCACAAGGTCGCACAGCGTACGCCTACTCCTTGTTGACTTCCTCAGCGTCGTCTTCGTGGTCGCCGTCCTATGAAGAAGGTATACGTATACTATATCAACGTCTCAACACAATAGAACAACTCTACTAAAGGGTTCTCAGAAGAAGGATATAAATCTCGTCCCAAGTTCTCGACTCGGACTCTAGACTCTGAGAAACATCTAACATAAAAATAATAATATACTCTCTAACTGGTGTATTTTTGTTGCTATTGAATTGGTGTATTGTATTTGTAACACCCCCAAAACCATCCGGGATATTACAGCGCCGTGGGTCCCGCGCCGGAATCCACCAGGCTAAAAACCGTTTACACAACCAATTCAAAAACGCCAAAAGGCTGATGACGGTAATATTTTGCAAATACTCAAATATTTTCAAAAACAAAATTCTGAAATACCGTCATAGAATACCATTTGAAAATACAAGGCGAAATGCCAAATCTCAACAGTTCAAGGTGTACGTTAAGCCACCCCTTAAACGTACCGATAAAATAATTTGGGAAAAAAGAGTTTGACAAAAATAACCCAAGTTCGTAAAATGCCAAAAAGGCCATTTTGAAATACACACACGCAGCGGATAAATGTAGTTCAAAATACACATTTGCAGCGGAAATGAATAACCAGAAAAGAAATACTCGATACTCCAAAACATGCCACCGCCAGTATCACATTGGGAAGCTCATCCCTTCACGACCGCTACTAGCTCGATCTCCGAGTACCTAAAAATAAAGCCCACAACGGGGTCAGCCACAATACTCAATAATGATATCGATCACATCGTCATAAATAATTACATACCAATGTAATAATACTGTAAGATTACTACCAACGTAATCTTACCATTATAACCTTACCAATTCATAGCAATCCAAACCAAATCGATCCTTACCATAATTCAGATTTCGCATTCTCAAATGACGAAAAGAAATCAACAATTATCTGTACCGTTTTCCAAAATACCAACAATCCTCCAAACCTCATCATAACTTATAAGTGTGGAATTAATCCAATCTGTGCCAAATCCTGTCCGTCGGATCGCACAATCAAATCTCAATTTGTATAAACCAATAATACACAACATATCTGTAGATCAACTACCACATGATAATGATAACGAATCCCGAACATCGACGTACAGTCCGAATGCTCATACGGTCAATAACAACGATCAACCAATACACCACTGAGAATATCATCGATATGATGAGCTCCAATACGACCAACCCAAGGTCAAAGTACAACTGAAATTATCATCAACATGATGAATTCCAATACGATCGACAAAGGATCAACAATAACCGAGAATACCCTCAACATGGTAAACTCCAAATGATCAATAAAGATTGACGTTAACCGAGAATACCCTCAACAAGGTAGACTCCAAATGATCAACAAAGATCAACAATAACCGAGAATACCCTCAACAAGGTAGACTCCAAATGATCAACAATAAAGGATCTCAAAGAAATAACCCTGACTGTCGAACATACCCCTCGGACGTATGAACAACCAGTCGCAAACCGTCGAACATATCCAATCATACATGGATTATGAACGACCCAATAATATGGCTCAAAAGATGGACATCACAGTACGCCCGATCCGGAAATGTGTCCGTGCACAAGCCACCCCGGGTATCGATCAAATACACGTGTGGTCTTGTACCTAATTAGCCTCACGAACTACGTCTCGTGTGCACGGTTCAATGCGGAATAATATCAACACATAACCATCATGTGCCCGGCTAAAAATCCTACACAGTAACCAATCGGAACGCAGATATGATTCCAGATATGTCACGATGCAACATGACAACGAAACTCAAAGAATTACATATCCAATAAGGATCAAAAGACTCACCGAAGTGAACAACGACGATCTGACAAAGAAAAGTCGACACGACTAATCAATAATCAAAACAACAATCCTGGGATCACAAACCCCAAAGGATAATCCATACGATTAACAATCTCAGACAACAGTTCTGGGATCAACATCCCTCGATGAGACGATCAACACAACCATTAATACCAACAATAGTCCTGGGATCAACACCCCTCAACGAACAACCAATACGAATCTCAATATACGAAGCCTCAACATACAACATATACAACAACTCGACATAATAATTATCTCATAACTGAACATAAATTACCTCAAGGCCGAAGATAACATCCTCTCCACGAACAACATACCTGAACGAATACACAGTTGTACGAATAATCTCAAATAAGGTACCATCCATTCAATACCAATAAACCTTTATCCCGATACTTATGTCATCGCGATAATTATTCTCGATATCCGATATACTATACCCTTGACCAAAAATAACTCACGTCTTCCTTGAACACGATTAAATCATATACCTTATGATTTAATGCAAACCAGAGCACGATATACAACTCATTAACCGATAACTTACCTTTCTAACAACATTGCTATACGAATTATAAATGAAATGAAAATGAAACCATTCATCAAATATTATAAACTGAACAAGTATAAACTTGCCTCGATACCGATACCACGAAACTGTTACCAGAATCCATTGCCTTCATCCCCGAGCTCCTCAGCCCCGACCAAAAGCAACCTACGAACTCTTCAACCTTGACCGCAACACAACGGCCATAATCAACGCTCAATTAACGCGACCTAATGCAATAATCAAATGACAACACATCCGATAATAATCAATAACCGGTATAACCAACCAATCAAACTCAGCGGCTCAACAATAGCTCGATCATTTACAAAACCGAACAATACAACTCAAACAATTACGAACTCATATCAACAATACAAGCCGAAATCCGATAAATCATAATTATCAATCAATAACCGATCAATAAACCCAATAGTTCCACAATATCTCGATTAAACATAGTCTTAAACAATCCAGTTCAAACCATCACGAATTCATAATCACAACACGAAAATACTACACTGTCTGCCTACTTAGCGCGCGTTAAACGCACAACGTAGCGTGCGCTAAGTTGTTCCCGTTAGCGTGCGCTAGCCAGTAAGCTTAGCGTGCGCTAATGCTACACAGTTGCATGCATTCCAAGCATCGACTAACACTTTGCGACTACGAATCCGAATGAAAAGGAAATCATACTCCAAGATTAACAATAACTTTTCCAGATTCAATCTCATCATCATGATCCATATCTTATCATACGAACTCAATCACTACAATCAACATAATGTTTAGTTTCAATTATCTTATCCATGTTAATAATCAAACCAACATATATCCTTCCTCTTTGATGTGATATATATCCAAGAACACCAAGAATACCATGATTCCATAATCATGTTCATGACAACCATCATAATCCGATATGCTAACATGTAATTAATCACCTAAGCCATATATATACGTATATCATCTTAACATCGAATCCGAAATGAAGGGAGATATAAATTGACATATCTCCTGAACACCATTCAAAACCATACGAAACATATCAATATCCGCATACCAACAATAACATCAACGTTACTCAGTAAGGCATCTCTAATCATACTTATCAACTCATTAATATGATAATCATCATCTCAAGAACACCAATATTCAATCCCTAAAACGAAATCCAAAGTGAAGATTAATTACCTCTTTGAAGAAAAGGATGGATTATCAAGGTTGAATCCGTTCCCAATCATTTCCAAGCTCCAAATGTTGATAAGGACACTCAACTCCCTCATAATCCAGTATTTGGAACCTCAAGACTCTCTCTATGAATTCCATTCCAAGGATCGTTAATAATTTCAAGAACAAAGCTTTGAATCCATGCTCTCCATCTTAATCTTGTTAAAGATCATCATCACAGAGTGTTTTAGGAACTCAAGTACCTCCCAAAGCTCTCTCTATCGAGTGAAAGGAAAGAAATGGACGAAATGCTTCATAACACCCGTCTGTCCCCTTTTTATAAAGTGTATTACTAGCGTGCGCTAAACCTTATGTTTAGCGTGCGCTACGGCCTTAGCGTGCGCTAACCGACTTTGTTAGCGTGCGCTATCGCAGCCCAGAGGCCACTGTCTTGCCTCGAACATGAGCTTACGTACGTAATGCCCATGCATTAGCATACGTAACTTACACTGTTTAGCGTACGCAAGTCCTTGCATTTAGCGTGCGCTAATATCAGTTGACTTGCTACAGTCTACGTATTGCATATGCCTCCATATGCCGATCTGACGAGAATAAGATTCCTTTTGACCGATCTACAATTAGCGTGCGCTAAGCCTCATGCTTTAGCGTGCGCTAATACTTCAGGACAACAACCGTTGACTTACCAGAACGTGCGCCGAAAGCAGCCGGGTCCACACGCAGATTCCTTCCGATCTGACTGCATTTAGCGTGCGCTACATTCTGCCTCTAGCGTGCGCTAACCATGAACGATAGTGTGCGCTATACTTGAACATTAGCGCGCGCTAATCAGGCTATACTTAGCCATTTCCAATTCTCCTCGTCCGTCTCCACATACCAAAATACGAACATACGGCATATTGAATACATGTACTGAATCTAATAACATTATCATACGATATACCCAATATCAAAAGTACGATGACCTGATACACGATATCCTCAAAATAATTGTCGAACCTCTACGACAGTTATACGAGTACCAATACAGCCGTCTCAGTTCTCAATTTATTTTATCCATACTATATAGACACCAAGCCATCCAGTATATCTTGGATAAAATAATGCGAAAAATTCATACTGAAAATTCGGGTATTACAGTATATATGTTATGTATTTGTGTTGAATTGTATGAATTATTATGTATTTTTTCGCTAATTTATCGTCATTGTTCGCCATTCATATTCGTGCGTATGTTGGAATACTTAAGGCGCGTAAGTTCTCGTTCGCGAAATAGAAGACACTAAGGAAGTTTCTAGTTTATCGTCTTTCATGTTTCTTCATTAGCAACAATTCATGCGTAATCGAAAATAAGAATTCATATAGTACATGCTTCGTCATACATATATCGTTCCATATATGTTCATAATTAACATTTCATAAAAGCTCGTAAAGAGATACATTTTCATGGCAAAAGAAATTTGAATCATAAAGACTAGTAAATCTTTTACCATACTCTTCAGTTGAGCATGACGTGACGGGGTGTTGAGTTGACAATTGATTCTTAAATCAGTTTAGAGAATCGAACTAAACTTCGATTGAAAGAACATAGACTCAGAGCGAACGAACCGCTCCGATACCATTCTGTCACGGCCCCTTATCCCTAAAGACGGCACAGACGGAGCGTGACCCGGGGTAGGAATTAAGAAGCGGGGAAGAAAGGGGGAGACATACATTTCATAAGAAATAGGGGTGAATATCCATGCATAACCTATCAAGGCATCATGAAGGGGAGTCAATCACGGGGAAATGACTTAGAATCTAATGTAGGATACATAGTTATAATATCAGCCTTGAAGTTTAGAAAAAGGCTTCATAACATATTACAATCAACATAACTTAGATAACAAAATCATAAAGAGTGTTTGCAGCGGAAAAACATGGTTGGTTACATATATGAAGATATGTAACTGGGGCTTAACATTGATCGTAAACAAAAGACTTCCACTCAACACCCTCCGTCACATCCCTTGCTCAACCTACACATTTTTAAAACATATACAGGGCTGAGTACAACGTACTCCGTGAACATATTGCCAAAACATAAAACATGCTTTCGTATTTGTCATCATGCATATAAGCAGTAACACACGGGGGTTTTAAGAAAAAAGCCCATGTTTACTTAATCATCTCATTTCATAGCATATATAATCAAATTCACCATATCCATAATTTACGCCAGGGAAAGTGGCCACCTCCCGCGAACGTTACTCCCCGATATCGGCCACTCCGAAGAGATCTCACAATCCCGAGTACTGTGTACACTAACCCTGGCCAGCGACCTTTGTCTAGCTCAAGATCCGATCATTTCATAGGTTGGAAAGCCAATAGTGATAGGTTCATAAGAATCCACATAAAAGCTTTTATGCATCATAAACATCTGAAATCATAATTTGCTTGTAAAACATTTCATCAAGATAGAGCAAAGCTCAAATCATTTTCGTATAGAAAGCCCACATAATCATTTTCGTATAGAAAGCGCACCTGGACAAGTAATAAATGCAAGCAAAATAATTCTCGGCTCTTCCTTACGCTTCAGTTTGCTGCTCCACCTTTCATCGGAAACAACTAAGTTTAGCGGTCGATCGAGCTTAACGAAGTCTAACGGACAACAGACTCGATCTACATGTTTGGACTTCAGAGTTTTGCATTCGACTTAAGTTTAATAATAAAATCTTATGATTCTATTAGAGAATCTAACTGACCATATAATATATAAATATACTAACAATGGTAACCGATACTCGATTCCGTTACACATTCCTTGGTTCGAAAATCATCATCAAACACTTAACATAATCATAACATAATATGCATCAAGTCTGGAAAGACTTAGCATTATATTAATGCTCACTAAAAACTAGATAGTGTATCTTACACCCTTGTAAAGCCACTGAAGTCTAGTTTCAATTCCATTTTACAAATCTCAAAACTATTAAACGTACAGAAAGTTATGGCCATTTCCGTGAAGTATAATGAAACTGCCAACATCTGACGAAAATGGGAAAAACATCATATTAACCTAGAGCTCGTTTCTAGCAACGAAAACCCTAAACATGTAAACTCTAATCACACATATCATACTTATAACACATATAGGAGTCGACATACAAGCATGCTTCTCGACATTACGAACTCTATTTCATAATCTTTTCTTTTGAAAACATGACTACTTACTCATTTTTATTTCCCAACTTTAAACCTTCAAACATCATTAACATCAAGTATCATCAAACACCAATTGTTTCCAATATCAACAACACACTTAACATACACTCTTGTTGATAATCAAAGTTTTGGTCCTAACATTAAATAACCTAAACATGACTTTGAAATCCTCAATAAATAACACGCTCCCTAACTACATCAAATATTACCAACACATCTTCCAACTTTATAAATCTAACTTCATGCTCTTGTTTTCAAATAAATTTCCAAAACATTTTATAAAGATCTAACAAAAACATATCATGTACTCCTTTCATATATCATCATAATCATCAAGTCACTTTTGAACATATATCAACATATCAAGAACTAAGCATGATTCTTCCTTACTTTCAAAACACCAAACATTTTATAAAATTCCCATAAATTCAACATAGCATCATATCATCATATAGCAACATAATGTGAAAGAAAATCATAAGAAAAACTACACATGATTGGGTTATAAAACCCCAAAAGTTTCGGCCAACATGATTACAACTTGTTCTAAACACTTTCAAGAACCTTAAAATCATCTTAGAGACAACATACAAAACATTATAACATTAAACCTAAACTCTTCATATATTTTTCAAATTTTAAAGTGGTCCAAAACCTATTTTTACTTGGGTAGAAATGAAGAGAATGAGGTAACTTACTTGAATATGAACTTGGATTCAAGTTTGGAACACAAAGTGAGCTTGTAACTTGAGTTTTTAATGAAGAACAATGGTGTTCTTCAATGGTGAATGGGGAGGGGCGGCTGAAGTAAGAAATGAAGAGAGGAAGAAGATGAAGTGAGGAGGAAAAATGAAATGGAGGTGATGTCCCTTTATATACTAGGTTAACCCTAGACGTCCTCGATAAAGCGGTCGAATAATATTCTACATTTCGCTCCTCCACAGATAAAATTACTCGAGTATTGTGTGTATGACATATACTTAAATTATAGTATCGCACTTATAGCTTAAAGTCGGACAAAAGGTTTGCGATTTACGGAACGCGAATTATCCGAGAAAACGACTCGACATAAAATATACCCTAAAATTCAAAAAGTAAACTTTTGAAAATCGTACTCATAACGTAAAAGTGGTGTATATAGAAGTCGAAGGAATCACGATTCTGTCTATCGAAACATAAAAATCAAATTCGGAAGGTAAACCCAACGAAATAACCGAACATCCGATTTCTGAATTAAAAACGTGTAAATAGTTCTAAACTTACTTCATCAGTCAGAATTTTATTATTTGTGAATGCAAAACCCTAATCTCGCACTTGATAGTTCATAATAATTCATGCATATAGAAGACCGGGACATTACACAATTCATCTGGATGGAGATACAAAGGTGGCTAAAACTCCCAACTGTTTTGCTTTCACGCCTCTCACAAAACCTTCTCGCATTTTGCAATGGTCTTCGGGGTAAAAGAGGAAGACGTATAGCTATTACCATTTGGCTTGGTGTGGTGTGGCTTCTATGGAAATGGAGAAATGAGGTACTTTTTGAGAATAAAAAGTTGGATATTTATAAAGTAGTTTGGGGTTGGTTGTCCGTAAAGGAACTGGTGTGTCCTAATTTTCCTTTTGATGATTGTGTTGTATGTCCTAGATCGAACTTTAGGTGATGGAAGTTGTACTCTTTATGTAAACTGTTTAGGTAATTCTTATACCCTCTATTTTGTTATAAAATATTTCCTTTAAAACAACAGTGTTATTTTGAGAATGGTAGACAAGAGCCTAACCTGGAAATGAATGTTGGTAAATTTGAGTCGAGAAAACTTGCCGATCAGAAACCAAATTACAACTGGAAATTAAAATTACAACTCGAAAACAATAATTACAAACTCGTACGGAAATGAAAATACAAACTCGAAACAGAATTGAAAATACAAGAAAATAAATTATAAAACCGTAAACTAATGCCGAGTCGAGGAATCCTCTATCCGCAAGACGAAATACGTCGCGGTAGTGCTCTCGATTCTGACGTATCGCCCCCAAAGATAAAATGGTAGCGTCTCGAAGGTAGTAGCACCACAAGACCTATGAACTCCGATGAACATGAAAGAGTTGAGAACAGAACTGACTTATGAAATGCAGAGGTATGCAGAATACTTTTCGTTTTTTCTGTGTGTCAGATGCAAATGAGATGCATGCCTATTTATAGGCCATCTCACCTGCAGGTTATTTAAACACAGCACTAATGGCTGTTATAATGCAGGCATTCATGCCTGCATTGAACACTGGAGTTACACAATTCAAATGCAGTGGTTACTGCCCGTTTTGAATTTGAACAGGCAGCCTTAACTCCTCCTCATAACACCTGGGAGGTTACTGCTCGTTTTTGGCTGAGTTTGAATAGTCCGAATCCACCTGGACTGTAATCAGCTCCTTAACCGCTTGAGGGATGTACCTAGAAATCCTTATTTGCACATACGAGCCAAACTACGTTGTTGAGCTTGTCCAAAAAGTTCTTTAGGCATGCTAAGGCCTAGCCCAAGACTAAGTCCACGACCAAGACCAAAGAACAGCCCAAAGACCACCCAAAGACCAATTGCCAAGGTTAAAGATTCAAGATCCAAGTCCAAGTCCAAGTCCAAGATCAAGATCAAGGCCAAGGCCAAGGTCCAAAGTCCATGGTCCGCGGCACTCTGTCGAGGCGAGGCGGGCGGGCGGCGGCGGCATGCGCGTGTGGACTTTAAGCCCATACACATGTGCCATTAATTATTACATGAATAAAGGTAACTCCTTATATACTAAAATAATGATGGTTCATTATTCAATGTGGGATACCATCCCTTATTAATTCATAATAAAGTGACAAACTTTGATTCACTATTTCTCAGTCACCGGGAATCAGTTTAGAGAAAGTGAATATACCACGATCATCTACTCGGAACGTAGATCGATCCTATGATATTTAATTTTACAAAATAAAATTAAAATCATTAACGATTCCAACAATCCCCCACATGAGTGAAAATAGCCCAAATGTAATATGCAGACTCAAGCTCAGTCCTCAAGAGGCGTTAAAATATAAGGATATGTAGTTCGTGACTTTGAACCTTCCATAGTTAATATCATCGGGTACACAGGCGGATTAGTGGCTTGATGCTTTGAACTATTCCCCCACGTCATGCACCGAGACAATGGTGCTAACACTTGAACACCTCTACCTAATCCGTTCTCACGTTTTGTGTCCTTTGCAGGCATCGGACACCCCTTTGGATTCATAAGTGTATTTCATGAAGCGGCCCCCACTTCTCACTTATATAGGTGATTCTTTATCGAGTATCTTGCCATACTCAACCTCCTCGAGGTCTTTAGGAATCATTAAGACTCATAGACTTAACCTCACCACTAGGCAAGCTTTCAACACTCGATTGCTCTATAGGGAATAAACTTAGATGAGTGTTTCACACAAACTCTCATAGCTTAGTTCTCCCATTGAACCAAGTTCTTGGGATCTCCAGTCATCTTGGTTGGGTTACCACTATGATAATTCTCAATTTGTGGATTTTAAACCCATTGCCTCTAGCAATTTATTCATTTGATCACGGTTTAACCCTTTGGTTAGCGGATCTGCTAGATTATCCAATGACCTCACACAGTCAATAGAGATAACCCCACTGTTGTTACCCAAAATATTATCCGGAGATGATATTGCTGGAATGGTCGAGTAACAAACAAATGCGAGAACACTTTCGTGGGAAAGTAAATAACACAAGATTTGCCGGGGTTGTTAATCCCGGGTTTGAATGCTCTCGCGAGATGTTATTAATACCAATACTTTGGAGTATAAATATTAATGTTAGAATACTATTACAATGAGTGTAATGATTCTAGTTATCTTAGCTATTGAGCGTGAAGATTGCTGGAAGAACCAGATATGAAGCTCTCTGAGTTCTTGCTTTTTGGTGTACTATGCTTGAGGATGAATTTCACTGTATGTGTGTATGTCTCTGTGAATGAAGTTCACCGTTCAGTAAGTCTGCTCTTTCTGTCCGTTTTTCGCTGTGTCCTTAGGCGACTATTGGAGGCCTACTATTTATAGTAGGAGAGGCTGCTAGGTCCTCCCTGGCGATCACGGGCGACCGTCGTATTCTATATTAGAATAATGTGGGCGATTGTCCCATCATGTGGGACTGTTTCCTTAAAGTCCGAGGCTGCTGCTGGCAGCCAGATGTGCGAGCCAATGAGAAATCCATACGCGTCATGTGTCGCTGTCAAGGGAGGACCCACTTTGTACCTTTCGGCGGGCCTGTCGGTAGGTGTGAGGTTGGTGATGTTAGGAGTATGCCCTCGAATGCCACTCAGAGGTTGTTGAGTGAGGGCATTGTACTTGTAATTATGTAAACCATTTATATAAGGCAAATGAATGTTTCTTTATTTACTGGTAGTTACGGGCATTCCTAACTCGTAAATAAACATATAGAAACTAGTCCATGTATTTGAGAGCAAAACGTTCCACTCCTTATTGGATAAGGGGGTCGGCACTGGAAAGGTTATAGCTCAAATACTTAATCGTTCGCAAGTCGATGAAACTTGACTGGGCGTTAAGTGTATGTGAAGACTTGTATGACGTGTTCTTTGACATGGAGAGTGCCTGTCGAACACTAATGGTTAGTGGGAGCACACGTTATAGGTATGCTAATTGGATTAGTATACTCGAACCGACTCACCCTCGATTCGTCACATGGATTTCACTCCGGGTGTTTCATTTACGGAATCGTAAGGTTGTGATAGGTTTTAGTGAACCTTCGAATTGAGGATTTAGTAGGTATGTGCTTGTGACGTCAAGATTTCATTAGAGTAGTTCGACCACGTAAACCGGAAGGCGGGGTCAACCTCGACGTGCATCTTGACGGGCAAGCGCAGAGTCCTACGAATACCAAGATAGAATTCTTTCTCCCGTTAGTGAGCGGGTTATATGTCCTATGCGGTTATTGGCGAGATGAGATCATAAGTCTTTGGCCAAAGCATTGGAGCTAGTTGTATTAGATACACGACTCGATGATCTCGATTTGCATTAACGCATGCATAGCGTCAAATGTATATGGTTTGGTCGACCGTGACCCTATAACTTGATCGGGACATTTGAAAGAAGGGTTTATACGTATACTTGTATTCACGATGAATGGTTCTTGAATGATCCCAATCATTCGTTCTCGCGAAGTGCAGTGTAGGCCACCAGGTGGCTAGGTGGTGCTACTACTCTTTGGTTCCTCCCATTCTTGATCGAGACGGACCTACCGAGTCGCGCATTAGGATTGACAACGGAATGAATCGAGCTAATTCTCTCATTATGAATATTAGATATTGGATATCTAATTTTGGAACATTGGATGTTTAAATCGATTTATTGGATAAATTGATTTACGGCCTAATGAATTAAATAAATTACTGGGTGATTAATTTAATTCATGAATATAATTATTTCTTGGAGAAATTAATTATGTTATTTTGTATTTGATATGTTTAATTAATTGGATTAATTAAACGACATAAATACATCGGAACGGAATAGGAGTTTATCTGTTTGGACTCACGGGAGTCCGAAACGAACCGAACTCGACCGTTTTCTAGCATGGGCCAACCCCCCACTTATTACCATGTGTGTGTATTGACTTGTCCCCATCATGGTTTTGGAATCTCATGTGATTGAGGGGACAAGTATCATATACATTATATGGGGAATCAAATCATGATATATGTATTTGTTTTCATGTGGGTTGAATAAGAATATAAGTGGAGACAAACTCTCACTTGCCACTAGAAAAGTCCAGCCGTGAGCTTTGAAGAAGTGAGAGAGAAAATTATTTTTCTTAGTCTTCATCTTCATCTTCTTCTCACTTTTGTTCTTGAGTTTTCTTGGAGAAAATTCAAGATACATTGAGAGAGACATATTATACACTTAGAGTGTAATAATAATAAAAGCTTCACCACTTGATTCTAGCCGTAACCTTAGAGGTTAATCGAGTGTTGTTGTTCGCTGCTTTTCCAGCGTGGCAAGTAGAGACGCGGTGTTTTCGGCGTTGGATCGTTCAAGGGCTTGGAGCGGATTGAACTCGTAGAGATCAAACTAAAGCTTGGGGAATAGCTCAAGAGAAGGTTTCCATTTAATCAACGGACTTCGAGGGTTAGTTTCTTGATTGCTTTTCGTTTATATATTCGTATATACGTAGCTCGATCGATCCTCGTAGGGATTCGGATCGAATTAATTTTTGTTTTACCGCTTCCGCTGGGCCTTCGTTTTAGGCACCGAATCCCAACAGTGGTATCAGAGAGTAGGTCTTGCGATCGTATATACGATATTGGCATTTGGAATGCTTGATTAGATGGTGAATGATTTGGAATCATTTTAGTCATAATCGTGGTATATATTTTTACGTTCGTTGTAGTTATATTTTTCGTAAGTTTATGTCTAAATATAAATCTTAATTTCTTGGAAATATGATTTATATTGAAGATATGAATGTTGAAAAATATTGATGGATATCCTATCGAAAATCGAGCTCGAATCGTCGTCGACGATTTTTCGGACAAAGCGGCGTTGTCGCCAGGGGACTCGGCCGTGTCCGGTGACACGGGCCGTGTCGGCGATCCCAGTGCCATCGCCAGTGCACCGACCGTGTCGATACACGGCCGCGGCGTGCCGGCACCGCCGATCGTGATCGGCCATGCTGCATGTCTGCCGATATCACGGCGATGACTTCGCCATGGCAGCCAATTTCGCCCGGCTCGATTTTTCGTGTATTCATGAAAATAAATCTCCCGCATGTTAAATTGGATTTAATATGATTAAAATGATTTATGGTATTTCATTTTATAAGGGAAATTTGATTAATTGGAATATTTATGGTCGACCGAATTATTTTGAACGTTATCATATTACCGATTGTGTGAATCGATTGGATCGGTTCGTATTGTTGATTGGATCAATGTATCTCTACGCTTTCCATTTATTTAGTATTTATTGAATGAATGCTTTTGAATGGGGATGTAGTTCGTGGACTTAGTTTTTGAATCGTTCGTTTTATTCGATTGGGTTGTAAAGGCCATTTTGAGCCTATTTATTTTACTAGAAAAATTTTTATCTAGGATGCAATTTTCAATGTAAAATTTATATGTAATGACGAAGACCGGAGGAAGATCCATTTCGAGAAGACGAAGATTCAAGACGAAGACTTGTAATTAAATTACGGAGTTTTTGTTTTCTAGGAACGATCCATGAACCACATGTTGGTAGCAACTAGGTTGTGAATGGTTGTTTCATATTGTATGAATGCCACAAACGCGCTTAAACGATTAATGTGCAAAGTGCAACGTAAATCGCGAAAATTCTCCCACAATAAATTATTAAGTTTATAAGGTTTCAAGGTTTTCCTTCCCTCCATCGAGTTTTCGGGAAATTGAAATCCAAACCGGATGTGCTATGCTTCCGAGTTATCGGGGTAGTCGTTCGGGGAGGACGGATAAATTACCGAAAGCGCATTGGATGCCTTTCGGTTGGAGCAAATTTTATCCCTAGAAACCTGATAGGTTGCCGGATAAGATTCAATTGTGAAACTGATTTGCGTCGATGGTATAAACTTAACTTGTTCACGAACCATAGAAACTGTATAGGTTGAGGGGAGTGAACAAGGGGAAAAAGAAGATCGAATCATCCATTAGATGGGTTGGTGTTGGACACCACTTTATGAAAATTAATAGACTAGAAACACATTCGGTTGCCCTCTATTAAGATTTATAAAGAACTCGATCACCACTATGAAGTAGAGCGACGATACTTCGGATTTCACATGGGAGTGTGTTATTCCGATAAAAATAGTGGGAGCCGGGTAACAAGAATAGAAAAGACCTTAATTCTATACTCGAACATAATATAACAAGTCACTAATTAATCTGTTATACTTAATGCAAACATAACTCAATATGACAATGAATCCACTCGCAATTCTACTCGAAAAGAACACCTTAATGGGACCTAACTTTGTGGATTGGCTCCATGTCGATGATTGTCCTCGGTATAGAGGCATTGGGATACGTCTTGGAGACGGACATTCGGCGCCTCTGTGCGGACCCGAGCCAATCGGAAGAGATTGAAAACCACGAAAAGTGGGTTAAGGATGACGTGAAAGTCCGTGCTTATATGATGGCTTCCATGTCTAATGAGCTTCAGAGAGCTCATGAGAAAATGACTTCGCTGGCGATTCTATCTCACTTAACCGAGCTTTATGGTGAGCACGCAGAATCGCTAGATATGAGATATCCAAGGAACTGTTCGGTGCAAGGATGAAGGAAGGTGAGAAAGTTGGGAACACGTCCTCAAAATGATATCCATGATCGAGAGATTGGAGGCTCTTGATTTTAAAATGGATACTTCTCTCCAAACCGACCTTATCCTACGGTCTCTCCTGATTCCTTCTCACGGTTTGTTATGAACTTCAACCGCAATGAGATTGCATGTAATTTAGCCGGGCTAATGAACAAGCCGTGACCGCTCGCCTCGGATGAAGACCCGCGGATGAAGGAGTCTGCACTTGTGATTTCTTACGGACTTCGGAAGTCTAAGAATAAGAAGAAAAAGACCAAGAAGCGGACTGGACCACAAGCTAAGGACCTTAAGGGAAAGGGCAAGGCCCGATGGTTCCAAAGAACAAGAAGAAGAAGGATGCTTGTCTCAAGTGCGGTGAGTGGGCCCTTTGGGCTAGAGACTCCGATTCTTCATGGCACTTCAGTCTGAGAACTTTTAGTTTTGGAAACAAATTGTTACACTCTTGTATTTTCTACTTCTGGATCTGGATTAGTGCTAGTTCTCATATTAGTACCGTGAATCGGGATCTGGAACAAAGTAGGAAGCATGGAGTGGAGAAGTCATGATCACGGTCGGTAGCGGGCATAGTGTCGAGGCAACCGACATAGGATCACTTCTTTTGGGTTTAGAATCCGGCTTTGTTTTGACTTTAGAAGATGTACTTGTTTTGCCCAAGGGGCACAAAAACATTGTATCCATTCGGTCATGGACCGAAAAGGCTTTTCATTTTTCATTGGTGATGGTTCCTGCAAAATTTATTTTAGAAATAAACTAGTGGGTACTGCTACATTGTTGAATGGATTGTATCATCTAAATCTCAGCAACAAAGTAGTTGTGAATACTATGACTAGAAAACGTGGTAGGGATGAAACCAGTCAAGTTTTGAAATGGCATCTTAGACTTGGTCATGTTGGTCAGATCAAGGTTTACAAGATGGAAAAAGATGGACTTATGGGTCCATTGGGATCGGATCCCTTTCCTACTTGTGAATCTTTCCTTAAAGGCAAAATGACTAAGTCCCCCTTCACAGGGACTTTTGAAAGAGCCGATAAATCGGGATTAATCCATACCGACGTATGTGGTGCTTTGGAAGCGACACGTGACGGATATCAATATTTCATTACGTTTCTGAGATGATCATACTAGGTATGGTTATGTATACTTAATGAAACATAAATCCGAGGCCTTTGAGAAATTCCAGGCAATTCAAGGCCTAGTCGAAACAAACGGTAATCATATCAAAGCACTTCGGTCGGACCGAGGTGGCGAGTATATGAGTACGGAGTTTGATGAGTTTCTTAAGGAACATGGAATATTTTCACAACTAACACCTCCAGTACTCCTCGCTTAAATGGTGTGTCGAAATAAGGAACCGGACCACTGTTGAACATGGTCCGTTCCATCTTGAGCTATCTTGACTTGCCGATTTACCTGTGGGGGTATGCACTGACTGCCGCGTATATCTTGAACAGATGTCCTTCTAAATCCGTTCCTAAAACTCCACATGATATGTGGGAAGGAAGGAAACCAAGTCTTAATCATATTAGGATTTGGGGATGTCCCGCTTATGTCAAGAAGACTAAGGTGGAAAAGTTGGAAGCTAGGTCTGCGAAGGGACGTTTCATTGGATTCCGTGCGGGACGATGGGATATCTATTCTACATGCCCGAAGATCGAAGGATCGTTGTTGCTTTACAAGCACACTTCCTGGAAGATGAGTTCATTCAGGAAGGCGGAGCAGGTAGAAGTATTTCTTTAGAAGAATACAATGAAACACCTCGAGAGACACCTGTGCAAGAAACTGGAACCGAACTTTCTGAAACACAAGTACAACCACCTCGTAGGTCTAGTAGGGTGTCTCATTTACCTGATAGGTATGGGCTTGTGCACTTGGAGGAGCTGGGTCTCCATGAGGTTCCAAGTGATAGCCAAGTGACCGACCCGACGACCTATGACCAAGCGATGGTGGATGTAGACTCCGCTAAATGGCGTGAAGCTATGTAAGCTGAGATAGACTCGATGCATGTAAATCAGGTCTGGACTCTAGTAGACTGCCCCAAGGGCATAGTGCCCATTGGGAACAAGTGGATCTACAAGAGAAAGACTGGTGGTGATGGCAAGGTTGACGCCTATAAGGCCAGGCTTGTGGCAAAGGGTTATACCCAGAAGGAAGGGATCGATTACCACGATACCTTCTCGCCCGTAGCCATGATCAAGTCTATTCGCATGATGCTTGCTATAGCTGCCTACCACGATTATGAGATATGGCAAATGGACGTAAAGATGGCTTTCCTTAATGGATTCCTCGAGGAGGAAATCTATATGGAGCAGCCTAATTTGTGTCTGAAGTCGATATTCAGAAAGTGTGCAAGCTTCAGCGTTCCATTTATGGACTGAAGCAAGCGTCGCGTAGTTGGAACCTTCGTTTTGACGAGGCGGTCAAAGAGTTTGACTTCGTGCAAAATGAAGAGGAACCTTGTGTATATAAGAAAGTTAGTGGGAGCAAGATCGCATTCTTATTACTATATGTAGATGACATTCTACTAATAGGAAATGATGTGGGAATGCTCGATTACGTGAAAGCTTGGCTTTGAGTAATTTCTCCATGAAAGACTTGGGAGAAGCAACCTATATTCTTGGTATTCGACTCTCAGGGATAGAGCGAAGAGAACAATAGGCCTTTCCCAAGCCCTCTATATAGATAAGATCTTAAAGCGATTTAAGATGGATGATTCTAAAAGAGGGTTCCTACCGATGCAACATGGAATAAAACTCGCCTTGAAGATGTGTCCTCAAAGTGAGGAACAACGCAAGGAAATGAGTAATATACCATATGCTTCGGCCGTGGGTAGCCTTATGTATGCTATGTTGTGTACAAGACGACATTGCGCATGCCGTAAGCGTGGTGAGTAGGTTTCAGGCAAACCTGGGTAGGGAACATTGATCTTGTAAAGAACGTTCTCAAGTACTTGAGAAGAACGAGAGATATTGTTCTGTTGTATTGCGGTGGAGATTTGGATTTGGTGGGATTCACCGATTCGGACTTCCAAGGACGAAGGACGACTCGATGTCCACTCGGCTACATATTTACTCTTAATAGAGGAGCGGTATCTTGGCGTAGTGCCAAGCAAAGCGCGACTCTTGATTCCACTGTCGGTGAGTATCAAGCGGCCTCGGAGGCTTCAAGGAAGGGTTACGGATTAAGAAGTTTCTAGGAGAACTTCAAATGATACCATGTGCCGAATTTGCTGTTACATTGCATCGCGACAACGATTTGAGTATGCAGAGCCAAGGAGCCGAGGTTTCACAACAAAGACCAAACATATTGAGAGGAAGTATCATCTCGTAAGATAATTTGTTCGCAAGGGATACATTGTCTTTGCATAGAGTAGACTCGGCCGACAACGTCGCCGATCCACTGACCAAGCCACTATCTCGGACTAGCTTGGAGCGTCATCGGAGAACATGGGTATTAGATACCATAGTGTGTGGCATTGAGTGCAAGTGGGAGATTGTTAGGAGTATGCCCTCGAATGCCACTCGAAGTTGTTGAGTGAGGGCATTGTACTTGTAATTATGTAAACCATTTATATAAGGCAAATGAATGTTTCTTTATTTCTTGGTAGTTCTTGGCATTCCTAACTCGTACATAAACATATAGAAACTAGTCCATGTATTTGAGAGCAAAGCGTTCCACTCCTTATTGGATAAGGGGGTCGGCCTTTGGAAAGGTTATAGCTCAAATACTTAATCGTTCGCAAGTCGATGAAACTTGGTAGGCGTTAAGTTTATGTGAAGACTTGTATGACGTGTTCTTTGACATGGAGAGTGCCTGCCGAACACTAATGGTTAGTGGGAGCACACGTTATAGGTATGCTAATTGGATTAGTATACTCGAACGACTCACCCTCGATTCGTCACATGGATTTCACTCGGGACGATCAATGACGGAATCGAAAGGTTGTGATAGGTATTCGTGAACCTTCGACTTGAGGATTTAGTAGGGATGTGCTTGTGACGTCAAGATTTTCATTAGAGTAGTTCGACCACGTAAACGGAAGGCGGGGTCAACCTCGACGTGCATCTTGACGGCAAGCGGCGAGTCCTATCGAATACCAAGATAGAATTCTTTCTCCCGTTAGTGAGCGGGTTATATGTCCTATGCGGTTATTGGTAGATGAGATCATAAGTCTTTGGCCAAAGCATTGGAGCTAGTTGTATTAGATACACGGCGGCTCGATGATCTCGATTTGCATTAACGCATGCATAGCGTCAATCGAGATATGGTTTGACCGACCGTGACCCTATAACTTGATCGGGACATTTGAAAGAAGGGTTTATACATATCTCGGTATTCACGTGAGAATGGTTCTTGAATGATCCCAATCATTCGTTCTCGGTCGAGTGCAGTGTAGGCCACCAGTCGGCTAGGTGGTGCTACTACTCTTTGGTTCCTCACATTTGTGACTGAGACGGACCTACCGAGTCGCGCATTAGGATTGACAACGGAATGAATCTTGCTAATTCTCTCATTATGAATATTAGATATTGGATATCTAATTTTGGTACATTGGATGTTTAAATCGATTTATTGGATAAATTGATTTACGGCTAATGAATTAAATAAATTCTTGGGTGATTAATTTAATTCATGAATATAATTATTTCTTGGAGAAATTAATTATGTTATTTTGTATTTGATATGTTTAATTAATTGGATTAATTAAACGACATAAATACATCGGAACGGAATAGGAGTTTATCTGTTTGGACTCACGGGAGTCCGAAACGAACCGAACTCGACCGTTTTCTAGCATGGGCCAACCCCCCACCTATTACCATGTGTGTGTATTGACTTGTCCCCATCATGGTTTTGGAATCTCATGTGATTGAGGGGACAAGTATCATATACATTATATGGGGAATCAAATCATGATATATGTATTTGTTTTCATGTGGGTTGAATAAGAATATAAGTGGAGACAAACTCTCACTTGCCACTAGAAAAGTCCAGCCGTGAGCTTTGAAGAAGTGAGAGAGAAAATTATTTTTCTTAGACTTCATCTTCATCTTCTTCTTCACTTTTGTTCTTGAGTTTTCTTGGAGAAAATTCAAGATACATTGAGAGAGACATATTATACACTTAGAGTGTAATAATAATAAAAGCTTCACCACTTGATTCTAGCCGTAACCTTAGAGGTTAATCGAGTGTTGTTGTTCCGGTCGTTTTTCCGGCGCGTGGCAAGTAGAGATGCGGTGTTTTCGGCGTTGGATCGTTCAAGGGCTTGGAGCGGATTGAACTCGTAGAGATCAAACTAAAGCTTGGGGAATAGCTCAAGAGAAGGTTTCCATTTAATCAACGGACTTCGAGGGTTAGTTTCTTACGACTCTTGCTTTTCGTTTATATATTCGTATATACGTAGCTCGATCGATCCTCGTAGGGATTCGGATCGAATTAATTTTCGTTTTACCGCTTCCGCTGGGCCTTCGTTTCAGGCACCGAATCCCAACAGGTGATAGGCTGGGGTTAAAGGCCTTATCTTGCGGCGCCTTTTGAGGATCTGCACGTGGCTCTTCGTCCGAGAATCGGTCTTCGAGGACTCTGACGGGTGTCGGTTCCACGCGTGGCATGGGACGATCGTCTATGATCGTACATTATAGGCGATCGCCATATGTCAACAGACGATCACCTTGGACGCCAAAAGCTAGGCGCTTGCCCAGCATCTGTCTTCCATGGTTGGCTCCTGATCATCATGTCGATCGCCATCGCGACGTATTAATCGCCGCATAACAATTTCCCCCAGCTCGCTCCGTTGTTGAAAATATGGGGTGAGGTGGCACTGTTGGCGATCGCCTGCTTTAGACGATTGACTTTTCTGCTTATGAAAAGGACGATCGTCGCTTGGACAATCTGATTTCGAATCCGGACGATCTCCTTATGCGCTGGAAATAGCGGGAAATGTAGGCGGGCTCTCGAAACGTTGCAGGGACACGCGTCGCGCTACCGTTGGGGGAGTCCGACGGTTTTGTCAGACTTGTCGTCTGGCGTGCCCTCGAAACGACGCGTACGCGGGTTTCGAGGGCTGCATTTAATGTGTCCCCCTCCCGACGGTTACACTTCAGCCCTCGGGATTCTGCCTATTTGCACAGAGGTCCCTGCACTCGCCTATAAAAGGGCTAGGGCCACTTCAGTTCAACTCGTTATGCGCCCTTGCTTTTCAGACGAGACTTTGTCGAATTTCTTTGAAGACTCTTGTGCCGACCGACTTTCCTTCTAGGTAAGAACAAAAATTTTCTCTCCCCTTTTCTTCTTCGATTCGAAACATGTCTGGAGGAGGATTGAATGTGCATGAGGCTGGCAGCTCCTCTGTCGTCGTGGCTTCGCCTGACTGGGAAGAAACCCCCGTGGCTCTTCATATGGAAATGGCCTTCGAGGCCATTCGTACGGGGATTGCACCCGTGAAGATTGAAGAGCTTTTCAACGAGGCCAACGCGGCGAGATCGGCAGCGGCGGTGGGGCAGAGGGACCCGCCGGTGGATGAGGTTGAAGCGGTGAGGCTGTACTGGGAGCAGAACAGCATTTTCGGCCGGGCCTTTTTGGACTTCGCCGATCTTATGGAGGGGATTGCCGGACCGTGTCCCGGGTTTGACTTCGCAGCACACTCAGTCGCCCACCCCTATGAGCCCGTGAAGCGGACGACGTTTCTGGCCGCGGACTGCTCTCCGTGGACCCTTGGTCAGATCCGGAGCTCGGTGACCAGGAAAAACTTGAGTCGGTGGAGGTCGAAATTCCATATTCCTTATGATGTCTCACTGCACGTGCCCTCAGAGAACGAGCGTGCCGACCAACCTCCTGAGGGTCTGGTCATCGTCAACGAAATGATTCTGGAGGCCGGCTTGCGGTTCCCCTTGCCGTTCGCCGTGTCATATTTGCTGATCGCCTGGAATTTGGCGCCGCTCCAGCTGACGCCGAACGCCTGACTGCAGATCATCAGCACCTTGACAATTTTTGGCGGTCACCGGTTGTTCCGCCTACCTTCTGCGCTGGAAATGAATTATCTCTTCAAACTGACTGCGCAGAAGGGATCGCTCGGCGGTTATCATATTCAAGGTCGCATGGGTAGGGTGGTCCTTGGGGTGCCGAATAAAGTTCGTGGCGACCTGGCAAAATGGTGCTGGGTCGGCGGAGCATGGAGGTCGGCATCAAGCGATCAGCCAGAGGAAGAGTTGGGCATACCCACCAGTTTTCGGGAGAGGAATCCGAGTAAGGGTTTTAACTCTCCCTTCGATTGGATACACCTTGGACTGATCTAATTTGGTTTCCTTTTTGCAAGTTTCCTCGTTTCAGCGATCGGCGACCTTCCTTTCGATATTTTGATCGTCTGGGAGTGAATTTGCGGCCTGCCGGACTCCTACATCGACGTTCGCACAGTCAATCGCGAACCTCATTGGTTGGAAGCTCGATTGTTACGCTTCCATCGCCATTTGAAGGTTCTAGGTATAAATTTTTACCTCCTCCTTCCTGTATGACGATCGTCTGATTGAAGTAGATGTCTAACTTGGTTGAATTTCTTCTTTGATAGAGATCCATTTTCCCCGATACTCCGAGCCTCCGATAGAGATCTCCATATCGAACCCCGGTCTCTTGGGTCGTCTCCACCAGGGAAAGAAGACGGGTCGTGCCCCTGCAACGACGTCCCGTCCTGTCCCCGAGGTGAGACCTACTAAAGTGCCGGTCGTTGAACCGGAAGCTCGGGAGGAGGAACAGCTCCAACGCAACCGCAAGAGGCGGAAGCTGGAGGAGCCTTTGCCGACTGCTGACGCGGAGGTATCCATTCTGGAGCCGCCGGTTGCCGCGCCACCTATCTCTGATGTTCCAATAGCGGAGGGGTCCAGCTCCAGGCCCTCAACTGCCTTCCTGAAGGCCGCGGTGATCGCCGAAGCCGAAACTCCTTGGGGCAAGCCCTATTTCGGCCGCGACCCCGAGTTGGTCGCCAGGTAAGAGCGGCTTGATCCTGCTGAGTTAGGCTATTTGTGTAGGATGTATACTAACTCCTTTATTTCTTTTTGTTTGTGTTGCAGGGTCCGTCTTGCCGATCCGGACGTCTCGCCGATGGTGCTGGATTTCCTGGCGAGTAATTCTCCGCGCGAGGCTGTCGACGTCCCTTCTTACGTCTCCCGGGCCATCACCTATCTTCCTAAGGCTTGGACGACCGACCTGGATGCGATTTCGCATCGGCGGTCTGGTGATGCCATGCAGGCGACACTCGCTCTGACTCTACAGGCGACGACGATGGCCGTCCAGGCTGTTAAGGACTATGAGGGACTACCCTCTACTGCTCGCCTCCATCAGGATCTTGCGGCTGCTCGGAACCAGAATGCCAAGTTCGCTAACCGGATCGCGGCCATGGAGAAGGAGTACCTGGAGACGGCCAAGCGAGCCAAACAAGGCCTCGAACAGATGAAGCAAGAGCTTGGCCGGTCCAAGGAGGTGGCCGATCGGTTCCGCGACTAGATGACGGATGCTCATCGGTTGCATGCGGCCTCGCAGGAGGAGGTGGCTGGGCTGAAAGCGGCAGTAGACCGGCTCAACAGCGAGCTGGAGAAGGCGAAGGGGGAACTGGCCGCCAAGGTAGCCGAGCTTGCGGATGCGGACAAGACGACTCCGGGGCTGAAGGAGCATCTAAAGGCGATTGAGACCGATCCCTACCTTAATGTGGGATATGTCGGCGAGTTCGCATATTATGTGGCTTACGCCGACGCTATTCGCGCAGCAAAGAAGGTAGGGATCGAGGTCGGCCCTATGATGGAAACCTTCAAGGCCTATGTACTCGAGCATCCGTTGCAGCCGGACTTCTCCCTACTGATCCTCGATCTCACCGACTTAGGGATCGACCTGAGCTGGTATCCGTTTCTGGATAAACTTATTTATCCTGAAGCTGTTAGAGGAAGCGCGTGCCGATCCGCCTGCTGGGGGCGAACGCCAGTCGGGGGCGGCCTGAGTGATGGTGTAGTTGTTTTGTTTTCTTTTGCTTGTAATTTTCTATTTTTCCTTGTATTGCCTTGGGGATTGTATGTACGAACTTCTCGAATGAAATAAAATACTCCTTTTTCGTATCTGATTCTTTATATGTACGATCGCCTCTTGTGAATGTTTGCATGTGAATTTATACAAGTGTTTACATAATTGCACCTGATGTTTTGTTTGTACGATCGACTGTCTGAATGTTCCGCATCACTTCGACTTTGCACAATTGTCTGAGTAGGTCTGAATGTACTTGTAAATTTCTTGAATAAGATCGATTGATATTTGTGTGTTTGAACGAAGCCGATCGTGTATGGTCCTTCTTCCCGATTGCATTTAGGAATAGATCCAATTTGCCCCTTGTTTTTGTTTACTTAGTGTAAGTAAGGGAACGAAAATAGTATGTTTGGTGAGATATCTTTAGCTTTGCTGATTCTTCGAGTGAGGTCGACTGTTTCGACTCTGAGGAACCATGCACGGTCGCGGAGCTCGATGGACCGACCTCCATAACCGTGTCTTTGTGTGCGAGGAACATTCCATCTGTAGGTCTGTCTCGCAACTCACTTTATTGTTAGGGTCCTTCGTTAGGTTGCGCCCGCCTTGTATTTAAACGAAAGGCGGGTGGTCTTGGTCTGGAAGAGTCCTTGCACAGGGCGTCGTCGGTTTATTCGACTCCACGTCCGCGGCTTGTTAGCATTTTTCTACCTCGGATCGCCATGTTAGATGGTGACCCTCGACGGTATACATTGTGATGGGGTAGGGACGCGTCGCCTCGTCCGGGCATATGATGTTAGATGATGTACTTTTGAGGGCGCGCGAGCGTGTCCACAGATTTGTTTGGAGGGTCCTTCGGCTACGCCCGCCTCGTATTTAAACGAAGGGTGGACGATCGCAGCCCAAAGGAACCTTGCATGGACGAAGCTGTCGGTTCCATCGACCTCCAGGACCATGGCTGCACTCTTCTACCTCGGATCGCCATGTTGGATGGCGACCCTCGGCGGTATACGTTATGCTTGGAGGGGCGATCTCTTGCATAGGTCCATCAGGTTAGATGACGACCTCTTGTGGGGCGAGCGAGTCGTCCTCTTTTTAATTGTTTGTCTTTGTCGAGGCGAATCATATAGATGGGATAGGAAAATCTCATTATACTCTTTGTACATTGGGTAACTGAATACAGAGTTTTTACTGGTAGTATTTCTTCAAATATTCGGCGTTCCATGGATATTGGTCTGGAGTGCTGTCAGGGTATTCAAGTTCGTAGGTTCCCTAGTTAGCCACTTAGATATCCTGAAGGGTCCTTCCCAATTCGGGCCAAAGACTCCTGTGTGAGTCTGGATCTTTTTGAGGACTAGGTCGCCCACTTGGAACCGTCTTTCCTTGACCTTCAAATTGAAAAACTTCTAGGATCTCCTTTTATGGATTGTGTTCTTCATTTCCGAGGTCAGTCGCCGTTCTTCGAGCATGTCCAAGTCGATCCGTCGGGCTATATCATTGTCCGTCGTCATCTCCTGTTCAGTTCGGTGGCTGAGGACGGCGATCTCCGAAGGGATCACTGCTTCTATTCCGAAGGCGAGGGCGAAAGGGGTTTTGCCGGTTGAGTTTCGAGTCGTCGTTCGGTAGGACCAAAAAACATCGGGGAGCTCTCTCGCCCATCGTCCTTGTTTGGATTCTAGTCGTTCATTGATCGTGTGTTTGAGGATTTTGTTTACAGCCTCTACCTTCCCGTTCGTCTGAGGGTGATAGGGGGCCGAGAACAACTTTTTGATTCCCCACTTCTCGCAGAATTGCATAACTTCTAAGCCATCGAACTGCTTTTCGTTGTCGGAGATTATAGCCTGGGGCAGACCGAATCGGCATATGATGTTCTTCCAAATGAACTTGATTACTTGCTCTTGGCCGATCTTGTTAAGCGGCTCGGCCTCAGCCCATTTCGTGAAATAATCGACCCCCACGATGGCAAACTTACAGCCTCCTGGCGCTGTCGGCAAGGGACCTATAAGGTCGATGCCCCATTGGGCGAATGGCCATGGGATGTACATTGAAGTGAGCTGCTCGAGGGAGAGCTTGATGTTTGGGCCCATCACTTGACACCTGTGACACGATCTGGCATAGGCGATCGCATCTTTTTGTAGTGTAGGCCAGAAAAAACCTTGCCTGTTTTTTTTGTGGATGAGAGCACGCCCGCCAGCATGGTTTACACATATCCTGTCATGGATCTCGGCTAAAAAGAGCCGGCCTTCCTCCGGCATAATGCACTTGAGGAGGGGAAGGCTGAAAGCTCGCTTGTAAAGCCGGTCGTCCAGTAGGGTGTATCTGGTTGCACGAAGCTGAAGCTGGAGAGCTTTGATACGGTCGTCGAGGACCATCCCATCCTTCAAGTATTTGATGAACTGAGTCATCCAGTTCTCATCGACGACGGTAACTGTGGTAATCAGGCTTCTGTCGATCGCCGGTTTTGTTGATTTTGTGATTTAGATGTTAGAGAAATCGGCTGCCCCATGTGACGACGCTATTTTGGATAGGGCATTGGCCTGGGAGTTGTGCTCTCTTGGGACTTGTTCGATTAACATTTCTTCGAATTTCGTGCACATTTCAGCGACCAATTCTTGGTATTTGACCATCTGTTCGCCGCGCGCCTCATATTCTCCCTTGACTTGGTTCACGACTAAGAGGGAGTCCATGAAGATGTGGAGGCGGTGAACGTCCAGGGCAAGGTCTAGATCGAGCCCGCCTACAAAGGCTTCGTACTCGGCTTCATTGTTGCTCGCAAGAAACCCGAAACGCACAGCATTTGTGAAACTTTGGCTGTCGGGACTGATGAGGACAATCCCTGCCCCTGCTCGCGAGTTGGTTTCCGAGCCATCCACGTACAACTTCCAAGCAGGACGGCCGACCTAGGTCGGACTGGGAGGGAATGTTAATTCCACAACGAAGTCCGTCAGAGCTTGGCCTTTGATCGCCGTGCGAGGAGCGTACGTTATACCATACTGGGCGATCTCCAGCGACCACTTGAGGAGTCGCCCGTTGGTGTCTGGCCAGTGTAGAACTTGCCTTAGAGGGAGAGCCGTCAGAACCTCCACTTGATGTTCGAAGAAGTAGGCTCTTAGCTTGCGAACACTCATGACTAGAGCATAGGCGATCTTCTCCAGAGGCGTGTATCGCGTTTCCGCGTCATGGAGCGCGTGGCTAACGAAGTAGATCGGCAAGTGGACTTGACCCTCTGCTCGCACTAACACTGCACTCAGCGCGACCTCTAAGGCCGCCAGGTAAAGGAATAACTTTTCGCCTGGGATTGGCTTTTCCAGGATCTGGGGGTTAGATAGATATCCCTTAATTTTGGCGAAAGCTATTTGACTCTCCTTTGTCCATGCGAACTTCTTGTTCTTGATGGTCGCGAAGAATGGCTTGCTTTTATCCCCGAGCCGATAAATGAAACGGTTGAGGGCAGCTAGACAACCTGTGAGGCGTTGCACCTGCTTGACATTTCGTGGCTCCTGCATGTCGAGGATCGCCTGGATCTTGGTGGGGTTCGCCTCGATCCCCCTTTGGCTCACGATGTGCCCCAGGAATTTTCCGGAGCTCACCCTGAAGTTGCATTTCTTGGGGTTCAGCTTCATGTTGAATTTCTCGAGGATGGCAAACGTCTCGGAAAGGTCATTAAGGTGATCTTCCCTTTTGAGACTTTTGACCACGATTTCGTCAATGTAGACCTCCATGGTCTTGCCGATCTGATTGGCGAACATCCCGTTGACTAGTCGTTGGTAGGTCGCCCCTGCATTCTTAAGGCCGAACGCATTCGGACCCAAAAGTATATGTCCTTTTCCATGTGGAAAGATGTGTGCTTTATGTACTTCTCCGCCATTGGGATCTGATGGTATCCGGCGAAGGCATCCATGAACGACATCATTTCGCAACCTGCTGTACTATCGACCAAGTGGTCGATATGAGGCATCGGAAAGTGATCTTTTGGGCATGCCGCATTGAGGTCAGTGAAGTTGATGCATCACCTCCAAGATTTGCTCGGATTTTTGACAAGCACCGCATTGGATACCCACTGTGGCTCGTCTGTAGCTACTCCGATTAGTTTGTTATCGAGTAGCTTTTTGACTTCTATGTCGAGCGCTGCATACTTCTCCAGACCGAATTTTCTACGTTTCTGGTGAACAGGCTTCCTTGCCGGACCGATCTTTAGATAGTGGCAGGTGTGTTCAGGACTTATGCCGACCATATCTTGATGCGACCCAGCAAAGACTCCCATGTTCTTACGTAGTAAACTGATCAAATCTTCCTTAAACTCAAGACCGTCACTCCCTGAGGATGGCCATAGCCTCCTCGATCTATTCCGAGGTTTGGAACTGATCGAGTGAGAGGCTGGGACCATCCCTCGGGGGCGGGAGTGAGAGCCTAGTGTTGCCGCGGTCGCCTTCCGTCGTAGGTTGGGAATCAGTCTGGGCCGGAATAAGATTCCCGACAGATCGCAGGGTGGATGTTTTTGAGGTCGTGGCAGATGTCATGTTTCTGAAGGCTTTTCTTTGAAGAACAGTGGGTATTTCTTCAATTATATGTCCGGAGGACAGTGAGTGTTCTTCGAGACGGTCGGAATAAAAATGAAGGTTATAGGTGCCCTCCTTCTAGTGCCAATTGTTGTTACCCAAAATATTATCCGGAGATGATATTGCTGGAATGGTCGAATAACAAACAAATGCGAGAACACTTCCGTAGAAAAGTAAATAACACAAGATTTTCCGGGGTTGTTAATCCCGGGCTTGAATGCTCTCGCGAGATGTTATTAATACCAATACTTTGGAGTACAATATTAATGTTAGAATACTATTACAATGAGTGTAATGATTCTAGTTATCTTAGCTATTGAGCGTGAAAATTGCCGGAAGAACCAGTTATGAAGCTCTGTGAGTTCTTGCTTTTTGGTGTACTATGCTTGAGGATGAATTTCACTGTATGTGTGTATGTCTCTGTGAATGAAGTTCATTGTTCAGTAAGTCTGCTCTTTCTGCGCGTTTTTCACTGTGTCCTTAGGCCACTGTTTGAGGCCTACTGTTTATAGTAGGAGAGGCTTCTAGGTCCTCCCTGGCGATCGCGGACGACTGCCGTATTCTATATTAGAATAATGTGGGCGATCATCCCATCACGTGGGACTGTTTCCTTAAAGTCTGAGGCTGCTTATGGCAGCTAGATGTGCGAGCCAATGAGAAATCCACACGCGTCTTGTGTCGCTGTCAGGGGAGGACCCACTTTGTACCATTCGGCGGGCCTGTTGGTAGGTGTGAGGTTGGTGATAGGCTGGGGTCAAAGGCCTTATCTTGCGGCGCCTTTTTCGGATCTGCACGTGGGTATTCATCCGAGATTCGGTCTTCGAGGACTCTAACGGGTGTCGGATCCACGCGTGGCATGGGACGATCGTCTATGGTCGGACATTATAGGCGATTGCCAGATGTCAACACACGATCGCCTTGACGCCAAAAGCTAGGCGCTTGCCCAACATCTGTCTTCTATGGTTGGCTCCTGAACATCATCTCGATCGCCATAGTGGCATATTAATCGCCGCATAACACCCACTTTTGCTCAAATGTCTCACGGTATTATGGCGTCGACGAATATGTCGAGACTTTCCATTATACACGTTACTTCTTTCCCTACCAATAGTAGCTTGGCTATCGCAGTGTATCATCACCGCGGGTACTGGCTTTGACCAACATGGAATATCTTCTAGAAAGTTTCTGAGCCATTCGGCTTCTTCACCAGCTTTGTGCAAAGCTATGAATTCCGATTCCATGGTGGATCGGGCTATACACATTTGTTTCGCGGACTTCCATAGTGAGATTGTGTCAACATGATTCCATCTGATTTTTTCAAAATTTTCATTCCAAGAATCACATCGGCTGACCCCATGTCTTTCATGTCAAATTTTCTTTTTAACATGTTCTTAGTATCGTTAATCAGTTGTATATTGTTACCCATGATTAACATGTCATCTATATAAAGACACACAATAACATAGCCATTATTAGTGTTCTTAATATAAACACATTTATCACACTCGTTTATTTTAAAACCATTTGATAACATTACACTATCAAATTTCAAGTGCCACTGTAGTGGAGCTTGTTTCAATCCATATAGAGACTTAACTATTTTGCATACCTTTTTCTCTTGTCCAGGTACTACAAACCCTTCAGGTTGTTCCATATAGATCTCTTCATCCAGATCACCATTCAGAAAAGCAGTCTTAACATCCATTTGATGAATCTCAAGATCGTGCAAAGCAGCAATCGCAAGAAGCACTCAAATAGATGTAATTCTTGTTACAGGTGAATAGGTATCGAAAAAATCATACCCTTCCTTCTGTTTGAAACCTTTAACTACTAAACGAGTTTTATACTTATCAATTGACCCATCAGCCTTGTACTTTCTTTTAAGGATCGATTTGCATCTTAAGGGCTTACAACCTTTAGGTAAATCAACCAAAACCCAAGTTTGGTTTTGTAAAATTGAGTCAATTTCACTCTGAACAGCTTCTTTCCAGAGCAACCCGTCTGTTCTGGTATAAGCTACTTTGATCGATGTTGGTTCTTCATCCAACATGAATGCTATGTAGTCAGGTCCAAATGTCTTTGGTGTCCTAACCCTACTACCACGTCTCAGTTCTATATCTTCTAGATTAGATCTCGATCGTTTACGTGACTTTGGATCTACATCCACAGGTTTTGAACTTGTTTCTTCATTTTCAACTCTATTGCTAGAATTGTTCTCAACTTTATCATTGTCCTTAAAGGATATATGTTCTCAAAGAATACAACATTCCTTGATTCAATTGTTGTTCCCACAGTCATTTCAGGTACTTCTGACTTATGGACCGATAGGCACAACTGTTCATTACATATCCAAAAATGATACAATCGACCGTCTTAGGACCGATTTTAACTTGTTTAGGTAGAGGTACCTCAACCTTAGCCAAACACCCCCACACTTTGAGATATTTGTATGAAGGTTTTATTCATTTCCACAACTCATAAGGTGTAGCATCCTTACCGTTGCGTGGAATCTTGTTCAATATGTAGTTGGCTATCAAGACAGCTTTCCCCCACATGTTCTGGGGCAACCCTGAACTAATCAATAAGGTATTCATCATATCTTTAAGTGTTCGATTCATACGTTCAGCAACGCCATTAGATTGTGGTGCATATGGAGCTGTTGTTTGATGAATTATACCACTTGCGTTGCATAATTTCTCAAACGGGGCTACATATTCGCCACCTCTATCGCTTCGAACCAGCTTAATACAATAGCCTAATTGATTCTCGGCTTCATTCTTGAAGTTCTTAAAAGCTTCAATAGCCTCATCTTTACTTCCTAAAACATAAAGATAATAATATCTTGTGCAGTCATCGATAAAAGTGATAAATTACTTCTTACTACCTCTAGTTTACACAAAATTTAAATCACACACGTCTGTGTGAATTAATTCAATGGGTTTTGAGTTCCGTTTTACCGAATAAAATAGAAGTTTCATCATTTTTGCTTCAACACAAATCTCACATTTGTTTTGAGTATTGACTTCATTTAATTTTAGTCTAAGTTTACTAATCTTTTTATAGCATTTAGATTCACATGACCTAATCTACAATGCCATAAATCAGAACACTCAGTCAAGTAAGAGGAAGCAGTGGCATTTTCATTAGCAGACTTTGTTACATGGCGCTTAGCCAAAGCATTAAGTTTAAAGAGTCCCTCCGTGGGGTAACCCTTACCAAGAAACCTATCAAACTTTTTTATAATAATTCTATCTGACTCAAACACTAGTTTAAACCCCTTACTAACTAGTATAGAGCCTGAGATCAAGTTCTTCCTCATATCCGGAACATGAAGAACATTCTTCAAAGTGAGTGTCTGTTCGGACGTAAGTTTGAGGTCCACTTCTCTAACTCCAATAATTTCAGATGAAGCTGGATTCCCCATGTTGAGCTTCTTCCCCTCAATAGCTTGATAGTTCTTAAACTGACTCCTATCGGCACCAACGTGGGTGGTTGCACCGGTGTCGACGTACCAACCACCTTGGTTCTCAACGTGGTTGACCTCCTCGGTGACGACAACAGCAAGGTCATCCTCTTTCCACTCTCCGTTAGTCTCGGCGATGTTGGCAACATGTTTCTTCTTCTTGTTGGCTTTCGGCTTTCGACAGTCCTTCACCGCGTGCCCATGTTTGCCACAGTAGAAGCAATCTCCATCAAACTTCTTCACTGGTTGCTTCCCTTTGTTCTTGTTTTGAACACTTGGGTGAGCTCAACAGATTGACCTTAGTATCAATCAGGCCATTTGGTTTATGATCATTCTTGCGCACGTCAGACTTGATGCGCAATTTCACAATAAAGTCTTCAAGAGTCATCTCCTTTCGCTTGTGCTTAAGGTATCTCTTGAAGTCTTTCGAATTGGGGGAAACTTCTCGATCACAGTTGCAACAGTAAAAGCGTCCGGCAGGACCATTCCCTCGGCATTGACATCATGAATGATGAATTGGAACTCTTGCACTTGTTCCATGATTGGTTTTTAGTCAACCATCTTGTAGTCCAAATATTTGGCGACTACAAACTTCTTTGTACCTGCATCATCACTACGGTACTTCTTTTGTCAAGTGCATCCCACATCTCTTTTGATGTGTTTACAACAGAGTATACATTGTACAAACTATCTTCTAAAGAATTCCGAATAAAGTTTTACAAAGATAGTCTCCATTGTGCCAGTTTTCATAGGCAGCTCAGACTGTGAAACTAGTCTCTTGAGCACTTGGCGCCGCTGGCGCATCTTCCTTAAGGAAGTTCGCAAAGCCCAATGTTGTCAAATAGAACAACATCTTTTGTTGCCACCTTTTAAAGTCGGCTCCACCAAACTTTGGCGGCTTCTCGGCGGTAGGCATCATCCTAGGCCCCGAGGTTGTTCCAGAAAAGGAACCATTCGTGTTGAACCCATAGGCTCCGACACTGGATCATAACATGGATCCTACGGTAATACTAAAAGTGGAACCAACGGTGCCACTCGAGGTGGATCCACCAGTAGTCAGAAACGGGTTCGAGAACACCCATGGAGTTGTTGCTGAGGTAGTTGAGCTCATCATGTTGGACATGGTTGTGGCAAAGGTGTTCGCCACGGTTGAAGCGGCGGTCGCGGAGGCAGTGCCAGTGAAGGTATTCGAGTCAGTAGAAGCAGCGGTCGTCATCTCCAGTTGTAGAATTTAGTAGAGACAACAAGTAACCGGTATCTCGTCTTGCGCTTGTTGGTAAATTCGAGTTCGGAAAACTTGCCGATAAGAAACAAAATTACAACTGGAAACTAAAATTACAACTCGAAAACAAAAATTACAAACTCGTACAGAAATGAAAATACAAAAATCGAAATTGAATTGAAAATGCAAGAAAATAAATTATAAAACCATAAACTAATGCCGACTCGAGGAATCCTCTATCCGCAAGACGAAATACGCCCCGGTAGTACTCTCGGTTCTGACGTATCACCCCCAAAGATAAAACGGTAGCGTCTCGAAGGTAGTAGCACCACAAGACCTACGAGCTCGATGAACATGAACGAGTTGAGAACAGAACTGACTTATAAAATGCAGAGGTATGCAGAATACTTTTCGTTTTTTCTATGTGTCAGATGCAAATGAGATGCATGCCTATTTATAGGCCATCTCACCTACAGGGGATTTAAACACAGCGCTAATGGCTGTCATAATGCAGGCATTCATGCCTGCATTGAACACTGGAGTTACACAATTCAAATGCAGTGGTTACTGCCCGTTTTGAATTTGAACAGACAACCTTAACACACCTGGGAGGTTACTGCCCGTTTTTTTGCTGGGTTTGAATAGTCCGGATGCACCTGGACTGTAATCAGCTCCTTAACCGCTTGAGGGATGTACCTGGACATCCTTATGTGCACATACGAGCCCAACTACGTTGTTGAACTTGTCCAAAAAGTTCTTTAGGCATGCCAAGGCCTAGCCCAAGACCACGTCCACGACCAGGCCCAAAGAACAGCCCAAAGACCACCCAAATACCAATTGCCAAGTCCAAGTCCAAGATCAAGATCAAGGCCAAGTCCAAGGTCCAAGGCCAAGGTCCACGATCCAAGGTCCACGGCACGCGGCACGCGGCGGTGGTGGCGCGCGCGTGTGCGCGCGTGTGGGCTTTAAGCCCATACACATGTGCCATTAATTATTACATGAATAAAGATAACTCCTTATATACTAGAATAGTGATGGTTCATTATTCAATGTGGTATACCATCCCTTATTAATTCACAATTAAGTGAAAAACTTTAATTGACTATTTCTCATTCACCGGGAATCGGTTTAGAGAAAGCGAATATACCACGATCATCTACTCGGAACGTAGATCGATCCTATAATATTTAATTTTACAAAATAGAATTAAAATCATTAACGATTCCAACAATGAATTAAGCTAAACTCAAGGTATGTATTTTACTGACAAAGGGAATGTTGGTAAAAATTTTATGGTATTCTACGATGAGTTTCTTCTGTATACTTAGAATTCTGAATTATGAAAATGAGGGCTGGTTTCCATAAATCTGTAAAAGATAATAAGTTTGAACTCCAATTTTTCTCATAAAGAGTTGAATTTTTAAGCTTTAGAGGGGGGTAATTTCGAACAAGTGAAATATTCTTCCTTTTTATAAAAAGAACGATAGTATCATATGTACTCAAATCTAAAAATGTTTGAAGTTTCTCAAATACAATGTTTTCGGACTAAATTGTAACGACTAATATGTGTTGTTACCCAAAATATTATCCGGAGATGATATGCTGGAATGGACGAGTAACAAACAAATGCGAGAGTACGTCCGTGGGAATGTAAATAACACAAGATTTATCGGGTTTGTTAGGCCCGGGCTTGAATGCTCTCGCGAGATATTATTATTACGAATACGTTGGAGTACAAATATTAATGTAAGAGTACAATTACAATGAGTGTAAAGACCCTTGTTATCTAGCTCTTGAGTGCTGGTGATTGCCGGAAGAATCAGAGTCGAAGATCTGTGAGTTCTTGTTCTCGTTTCTGCTGACCATCTTTGGGTTAAGAGGTTTTGATAGAGAGAGAAAGATGTCCGAAGTTTATAGCGTGGCTAAGATAGAGAAGCGAAGCGTTCGAGAGAAAAGCAACAGAAAGCCGAGAGTTTTCCAAGTGCAGGAAGCCTTCTATTTATAGGAGGAGCTGGGATATCTTCCCCCTGACCGGCGATCATCTTTCCTGTATTATAATAAGGGGGCGATCGTCTTTTAGCACATGGGCTGGTTTCCTTAAAGTCCTCAACTGGTGCTGGCAGCCAGCTGTGCGAACCAATGAGAGGACAACACGCATCTCTTGTCGCTGTCTCGGGAGGTCCCACTTTGGACCTTTCGACGGGTCTGTCGATAGGTGAGAAGGTGGTGACAGGCTGGGGTCAAAGGGCCTTATCCTACGGCGCCTTTTCCGGATCTGCACGTGGGTCTCTATCCCGAGATTCGGCCTTCGCAGACTCGACGGATGTTGGATTTACGTGGCATGAGGCGGTCGTCCATGGTCGGGCACTTTGGGACGATCGCTAGTTGCCGGGAGTCGATTGCCTTGGCAGTCGATCGCTCATCGCTGGGTCCTGATCTGGGACCTTCGATCGGCAAGTCTGCCTTGGTCTATTTGACTCTGGTTCGGTCGCCCGGTCTTTGTGCCGATCACCTAGTGAGGTGTATAAATCTCAACACAACAATTGCCCCCCAGCTTTCTCCGATGTTGAATACATGGGGTGAGGTGGTTCCACTGGCGACCGTTTTAAGATAATGACGGGCAACCCAATCGTTTGGCGAGCTATCTTCTTGTCTTGTTCTTGAACTGTAGGGAGTTCTTCAATTTTGCAGATCCCTCGTGGAAAGCCGATTGTTTCGACCTTGAGGAACCGTGCACGGTTGCGGAGTTCGATGGACCGACCTCCATGACCATGTCTTGTGTGCGAGGGACATTCTACCTGTAGGTTTGTCTCACGACTCACTTTATTATGAGGGTCCTCCGTTAGGCTGCGCCCGCCTCGTATTTAAATGAAGAGCGTGCGATCTTGGTTTGGAGGAGTCCTTGGTGGGGCATCGTCGGATTAATCGACTCCACGTCCGCGGCTTGTTAGCACTTTTCTACTTCAGATCGTCATGTTAGATGGCAATCCCGACGGTATACGTTGTGACGGGGGTAGGGACGCGTCGCATTGACCGGGTCCACCATGTTTAGATGATGAACCTTTGAGGGTGGGTGAGCGTGTCCACATATTTGTTTGGAGCGTCCTTCGGCTACGCCCACCTCGTATTTAAACGAAGGGTGAGCGATCGCAGCCCAAAGGAACCTTGCATGGATGAAGCTGTCGGTTCCATCGACCTCCAGGACCATGGCTGCACTCTTCTACCTCGAATCGTCATGTTAGATGGCGATCCTCGATGGTATACGTTGTGCTGAGGGAGGCGATCTCGTGCCTAGGTCCATCATGTTAGATGATGAACTTTAGAGGGTGAGCGAGTCCTCCATTTTTGGAGATGTTGCTTGATTCTGGCGATCGGGTTGGAAGACTGGTGATCGTCGTTCTGTCGCCGATCACGGCCCTTGATCCTTTTCGTCTGGGGCTCTGGCTAATTGACTAGACTGTCCAGCTTGCCCTCCTCGAACAATCTCCAGAGTTTTCTGAGGATGTCGTGGCATTGATCGGTGTTGTGGCCGGAACTCTTGTGGTAAGCACAAAATTTGTTGCGGTCCAGATGACCGTGGTTCCTTACTGCCTTCGGCTTGCTTAGCCGCTCGCGCCCCTGGATGGCGTAGAAAATATGAGCTGAAGATAGATTGAGGTTGTGGTGTAGATGGGCTTCCAAATCCTCGAAGGTCCTGAAATCAACGGGTGGTTTGGCGGACGCCTTGTTGGACTTGGCGATCGCCGTTTCTGCCCCCTCGTCTTGGCGAAGGGCGAGCAACCTTCGCCTGGCCAAAAAGTCTACGGCCTTGGCGCGGAAGATCGTGTAGGTCGGAGGGATGTTCTTCGTAAGGTGCCTGAACATGGGCGAAAGACCATCGAATCCCCCTAGGACCGAGTAGAGGGCGATCTCGTCGCTTACGGGCTCGCTGTTGAGGATTATCTCATCTACCCGGTCGATGTAGTCCTCGTCGGACTCCTCTTCCCCCTGCCTGATTTTCATCATGCGGTGGGGACATTTTGGTCGGGCGACCTTGGCGGAAAAGTACGATGTGAAGTCGCTCGCCAGTTGTTCAAAGGAACTGATGGATCGCAGTGGCAATGAGATGTACCACCTATGGGCTAGGTCACCCAGTGTTAACGGGAACATTCGGCAACTGGTTGCGTCTGATGCCCCGCATCCGGTCATGTAGATCCGGAACTTGCTCAGGAAAGTTTCGGGGTTCGATCTCCCCTCGTACAAAGGTGTTTGAGGAGGAGTGATCCTTGGTTGCACGGGGGCAAGTTCGATCTGGACCGCGAGCGGCTCACTTGGCGCCTGTCCCAATTTCTAGGAGCGCCTTCATGCCAACGAGCTGGCGTTGCATTGCGGCCATCATCGTAGCTTGATCGCTCGTGGTTTGGCTCTCGGAGCGGGAGTCGAGGCGATCGTGTATCAATCTCCTGGCTCTGCGGTAGGCGATGAGGTCTTCGTCGCCGATCTCGGTTTTTCAGCGAGTAGGAGCCTGATGGCTGGGCTACCTTCTGGGAGTCGGGTACGCCGAACTCCTGGTGATGGATTCGGGCTCCGTCGTCTCATGGCTGGGGCCAGAATGCCCCGGTCGCCATGATGGGTCACTTCTAAGCTGGGTGAAGACGGAACTGTCCCACCTTGCGAGTGCCTTTTCTCATGAATCGGGGCTCCCTGACGATCGCTCGACAAGTAACCCCTTGAGCTTGTGTTTGCCCGCGCGGCGGATGGCCGAGGGGGTTATGGCGGGCGCTTCGCATGCTCTCTTTCGCTCCCTTAGGATGTCCATAGACTCCTCGATCTGTTCCGCAGTTCGGAACTGGTCGAGCGAGAGGCTAGGGTCGGCCCTCGGGGGCGGGATCAAGAGTCTTGCGCCACCGCGGCTACCCTCCTCCGTGGGTTGGGACTCGGATTGAGCCGAAATGAGGTGTCCAGCGGATCGGAGAGTAGCTCTCTTTGATGTGGTGGCAGATGTCATTATTCTGAAGGCTTTTCTTTAAAGAACAGTGAGTGTTTCTTCAAGTATATGCTCCGGAGAACAGTGAGTGTTCTTCGGAACGGTCGGAAAGAAAATGAAGGTAGATGCGTCCCTTCCTCTAGCGCCAATTGTTGTTACCCAAAATATTATCCGGAGATGATATGCTGGAATGGACGAGTAACAAACAAATACGAGAGCACGTCCGTGGGAATGTAAATAACACAAGATTTGTCGGGTTTGTTAGGCCCGGGCTTGAATGCTCTCGCGAGGTATTATTAACACGAATATGTTGGAGTACAAATATTAATGTAAGAGTACAATTACAATGAGTGTAAAGGCCCTTGTTATCTAGCTCTTGAGTGCTGGTGATTGCCGGAAGAACCAGAGTCGAAGCTCTGTGAGTTCTTGTTCTCGTTTCTGCCGACCGTCTTTGGGTTAAGAGGTTTTAGGAGAGAGAGAAAGATCTCCGAAGTTTATAGTGTGGCCAAGATACAGAAGCGAAGCGTTCAAGAGAAAAGCAAGAGAAAGCCGAGAGCTTTCCAAGTGCAGGAAGCCTTCTATTTATAGGAGGAGCTGGGATGTCTTCCCCCTGACGGGCGATCGCCTTTCCTGTATTATAATAAGGGGGCGATCGTCTTTTAGCACATGGGTTGGTTGCCTTAAAGTCCTCGGTTGCTGCTGGCAGCCAGCTGTGCGAACCAATGAGAGGACAACACGTGTCTCTTGTCGCTGTCTCGGTAGGTCCCACTTTGGACCTTTCGGCGGGTCTGTCGGTAGGTGAGAAGGTGGTGACAGGCTGGGGTCAAAGGGACTTATCCTACGGCGCCTTTTCCGGATCTGCATGTGGGTCTCTATCCCGAGATTCGGCCTTCACAGACTCGACAGATGTTGGCTTTACGTGGCATGAGGCGGTCGTCCATGGTCGGGCACTTTGGGACGATCGCCAGTTGCTGGGAGACGATCGCCTTGGCAGTCGATCGCTCGTCGCTGGGTCCTGATCTGGGACCTTCGATCGGCAAGTCTACCTTAGTCTATTTGACTCTGTTTCGGTCGCCCGGTCTTTGTGCCGATCGCCTGTTGAGGTGTATAAATCTCGACACAACAATATATTTTATAAAAATGATGTTGATTGCGTTTACAAATATTAAGATGAATACAATTCAGAGTCGCATTTTGAAAGAGTTTATCACTAGTACAATAAAGTTGATAGACTTCAGATATTCACTTAAGTCTATTTTTCTATTTACCGAAGTCTAGACGCGTGAAGTAATAGGTGTACTTTTTATTTTACTGAAAAACCAAAGTGTATTGCTTATATGTACCGAAGTCTATCACAGCTTTATTTGACGAACCGGGATGGGTTTTTAAATCACTGAAGTAAAAACGTCTTTAGTACTTCGGTTATTTATTTTTTTCCGAAGTAAAACAGATACTTTATTCTTTGTTTGTGTAAAATTTACTGAAGTAAAAGGAGTTCTTTTACTTCGTTCTATTTTATCATATTCGAAGTTAAAAAGGTACTTTATTCTTTATTAGTGTAATATATACTAAAATAAAAATGCTTCTATTACTTTGTTTCTTGAATCAATGTCGAACTCAAATTTTCTTCATTTTTGTTACGTATACCGAAGTAAAAAGCAAACTATTACTTCGTTTAATATATGGGTTTTGAAGCCAATTCCCTGTCAAACATGTAATAACCGTACAATAATAATAACCGTACTTTCATAAACATATTCACCCCATATATACCGACCTTCTAAAATGTTTGTTAGGTTAGACTTTGATAAGTATCAGTTTTATACACTTATCCATGTTTTGTATCGATATATTTCACCCGTAATTGAGATTGTCTACTCGTTTTTGCTTAGAATTAATTAGCTTTTAATAATTTTATTATTTATCAGATGAAGATGTGAATTTAGTCTTAATCGGATTGAATTACTGATTTACTCAAGAAATAATATGTTTATAAAATATTCTCTTTATTGAGTTTTTATGTATTCATGTTGTAGGGCTTTCCGAGACGAGTTCGGGAGTCTTTCCGGATTCAAAATCAGAGTTATATATCAAAAGTTATCATCCGAAGAAGATTTGGGTCAAAAACGCAAAGTCTAAGAAATTCTGGGCTGAAAACGTAACTCACAAACCAACCAGTATACAAAAAGCTGAAGCAACGTTACGGCCGTAACATTTGAAAGTTACGGCCATATGACCTCAATGTTACGGCCGTAACATCTGCAAGTTACGGTCGTAACTCTTGATAGATATGTGATCATTGTCCAATTTTTTATACTTTTGGTCTATTATTGAGGGGATGACTGCCATTGATCCGATATATTGTAATAATGCTGAAGTTTTGGATCTATTAGATGACTTTAGGTGTATAAATAGACCCCTTAGATCCATAATTATTCATGATTCATCTTATATTTTTCCACTTTTTGTAATTTTTTTTTTGTGTGAAGAACACACTTGTGTTCTAGAGTGATTTGTGTAATAGTGGTATAACATATGTTGTTCAGGGAGTTTATTGCTTCTTTCTACATTATCTACTAAGGGAGTTAGGATTAATTCTTTCTCTTTTTCAACTATAATGACCACTCAAGCTTGTATTATGTTTATTAAACCCTTCATGGTCTAAGTTACCTTAGTTGGGATTATAAACAAGGTTAGTCATGTTATTTAAGTTTGTATAAATATCTATTATGAAATACTTATTATTGTGTGTGATTTTCATTGTTTTAACAATCTTTATTTATTTGGCCAATAAATGATGGTATTTATGGTCTTCATATGTTTCGAAAGAAAATATGTTTGATTAGATCAAATGATCTTCACTCTAAGTTGTTCTAGGGGATAGAAATATACCTCTAGGCCTTGGATGATTCTTTGAGTTATTTTCATAAAACCTAATGCTATGTATTGAAGCCAATCAACATAGAAATATAGTGGATTGATTAAATATATAAGGGGCGTTTTATAGTTCGAAAGAGAAACCGTCTTTTTAAGGAAAATCGAATATACACAACATAATAAGTAAATTCATCTTATGATCTCCTATACATCTTCTATAACTAATGATTAACTAAGTTTGTAATCCCGACTATTTCATTATATCTTTTATTAATCTATTTTTAGTGCAATATTTCAATTCCTTGAATATTAGAACTATTATTGCATTTTCATTGCAATTGTCAAACCAAACTCTAAAATCGTGTTTCAATCATATTAATCTCTATAATAAATAGTTAAATAGTGTATAATTCAATATATAACCTAACTTCCTCATGGAATCGATAAACCGGACTCAAAAAGTCCACTTACTACTTGATACGATATCGTGCACTTGCGATAGTTACACTAAAGACGTGTCAAGTTTTTGGCGCCGTTGCCGGGGAAGTATAAGTGTTATTTTTGAAATCTTACATTGCAAACTATTGTTACAGGATACAATTTTTCGACGTTGTAACTTAGTACTCAATTGTGTTTGTCCGGTCAAGTGGCGGATAACGGTACTCCGTGACTATTAAGGTCGGATTCTTTAGTTTCCCACAACAACTGATATTTGTAGATATTTTCTCTTTTATTTTTATTTTTTTTATCATGGAAGAAACTTTGAATAAAATTGAAAAAAGATTTCCCTATCTGAGCAAAAATGTCATTTTAAAAATCTATAAGTCGAGACTTGAAATGATGAGGTTGCTTATGAATAAAAGCATACCTTTTGACATAAGATTTATTATTGAAGCCAAGGTGAGAATAGCAGGTGAATTCACAGAAATACCTACTAGATTTTTACCAGGGCTTGGAAAAAGTTCATATGCAAAGAAACGACGAGCAAAGATAATAGCCGTTTGCTATAATTGTGCTAGATGAAACTGTAATTTAAAATGTCGATCTTTAGGAATTCCATCTACAAACAGAGAAGATAAAATTCAGTTCATTAAGGATGGTCTAAATAAAGAGAATTTAGATAATATCGAAATTTCTCTTAACACGCATCCTAGTGGACTCGTACATTACGGAATTCGATGTTTGTGGAATAAATTCAAACCAGAATATGAACAACGTCTTGGGAATCTGACGTTAAAAGACCCTGTTTGCCAATTTGTAAGAAAATTGGATGGGAAGCTTCTCCCCGACTCATAGAAGTCGTTTAGGCCATTTCTGAACGTAAAATCAGAGGAAGATGTGATCCACAATCACAACTACTGTACATACACGTGAGTATCTTTTATTTTTGTCGTATGGTGAGATTTTCTGAATAAAAAAGGGGTGATACGCAATAAATGCATTCATTATTCTATTGAGTAGTTGAAGCGCAATCAACGCAATCACAAACTTGTTAAACAATTTTACCTCATTTTTCTTCTATAAGTAAACATTGTGCTTGTTTCTTTTATTCATCCCTCAAACTTGTACTTTTCTCTTTTTCTCTCAAATAAATTTCTTTTCAAAAATGGAGTCATCATCTTCCACAAAAAACTTTAGCACAGTCTGCATTTTTGGTGGAGCTAGTTATGGAAAAGAGGCATGCTTTACTGAAGCAGCCCACAACTTGGGTCGTACCTTAGGAGAAAAATGCATTCATGTAGTTTACGGAGGAGGAAGTCTAGGATTAATGGGACGAGCTGCTGCTTCTGCCTATATGGAAGGAATAAGAGTGTTGGGAATGATTCCAAAACCTCTGGCTGAAAGTAAAATCACAGGGGCAACTATTGGAGATGAGTTTAGATCTGTAAATATGCAAGATCGCATAACTCACATGATAAATAATTCTGGGGCCTTTATCACCCTTCCCGGTGGTTTTGGCACCCTTGAAGAACTTTTTCATGTGGTTACCAGAGCCCAGCTAAATGTTCATCAAAAACCAATAGGTCTGCTTAATGTCAATGGTTTCTTTGATGGTTTACTATATTTCATCGACTACTCTGTTGAAAAGGGTTTTATTTCCAAGCGTGCTAAATGAATCATAGTCGTTGCAACAACACTAGAAGAACTAATAAAAAAACTCAATGAATTTGTTCCTCAACCAGATCCAGCTCTAGCTAAAATTGTCTGGGTAGAAGATTTTACCGTGAGAAAATGAAAAGTGGATTCATTCCTCTCCCTTTGATAACCCATGTCGGACCTCTTGTATTTTTACTTTCTGTCGTGTGTAATAATCGTGCTAAATGATGGCAGCTTAAGGAGTTTCTTCTTGATCTCTTGATGCGCATCTATTCGCGATTTATGTATTGTTATTTTATTGCTGTAATTTTTATTGTTTGTTTTTTATAAAAGCATTGATGGCAGCGTAAGGCGACTATTCGGACTTTCTTGAAGCGCATCTTAAAAATTGTGTTATACTTCCGAGTATATTTTATTTTCTTTTGTTGTTTGCCTCGTATATTTATTCTCTTGCAGATTCTAAAAGGCGTTAGCTCAAGCATCAACTTTCATTTCAGGGAGTTTTCTGTTTTCTCACTTGTTGTTCATTTCTAAAAACTGAGGACAGTTTTATTTTCAAGTTTGGGGGTGATATGTTTTAATTATTTTGGTGTGTTGGTATTTTGGTGTGTTTTGATTATTTTGGTTATTCGCCTTAATTTTTTTAATATATATATATATATATATATATATATATATATATATATATTATTTTGATTTAGGAGATTTCTAGATCTGGCCATAACACCAATAAGTTAGCTATATACAAGCTTCTAAAATCGTTTTAACCGGTAAAAAAAATATATATTCCAAATTTTTTTGAGCCTTAATCTCTCTTTCCAAGCCTTGTAGTTATCATTTAAAATCGAGTCATTCGTTACCTTGAGAAAAGAAGAATTAGTCGGTTGATGAAAAATAGAACTAAAATTTACTTAATTTGTAGAGTTTTTGATTTTTCATGCTTAACTAATAAATGATTTTCTGCAAAAATTCTATTCCCTAAAAAAAAGTCATTGGTGAAAGGAGTCTAGTTGAAAATAAGGGAGATGTGTTGAGCAGCAACAGCTGCCTAATTTTGGGGGTCCTAAAATTTTGCGAAAAATAAAGGACTAACCATTGTTGGTGCGTAGCTGCCGTCTCGCACGAGATGGAAAATGTGTTGGTGAAAAGAGCTACACGTTAGCAAATAACGGTGTGAAAGCTATCACCTAATTAAAAAAAGGGATGTGTTGGTGAAAAGAGCTACACGTTAGCAAATAACGGTGTGAAAGCTATCACCTAAAAAAACGATTAATATGGAAATTGTGTTGGTGAAAAGAGCTACACGTTAGCAAATAACGGTGTGAAAGCTATCACTAAAAGGGATGTAGTTTATGAGCAGATTAGAATTAATTAGCGGCTGAATTTCAATACACTCAATTTCGTGAACAATCACAATATTTGATGATGCCAATGAAATTCTTCTTCATATTGAGTCGAAAAATAAATGAGTGATCGAGAGCAACCATTAAAGGGAGGTGTGCATCACGAGTGGGAAAGAAATAATCAACCTTTTGGGAGGAAACCTTGCATTTTGGAATTACAAAAATAAAACCGTGTTTTAACTTCAAAATCATTAGTAGATTTATTTTGAATCTTGATTCATTCTATCTACTATATAAAGCTGGTTATTGTGTATTAATGGAATTTTGATCTATTATCCTCTTTATATATATAATTATTTTTCTTAATTTATGTGTGTATTATTTTTTGTCTTATTTTTATTTTTGGAGTGTGATTAATAAAGAGTCTTGATCGGGACTAGCAAGAATTCAAGTTTGGGGGTGTGATAAGTGTCAGTTTTATACACTTATCCATATTTTGTATCGATATATTTCACCCATAATTGAGCTTGTCTACTCATTTTTGCTTAGAATTAATTAGCTTTTAATAATTTTATTATTTATCAGATGAAGATGTAAATTTAGTTTTAATCGGATTGAATTACTGATTTACTCAAGAAATTGTTTATAAAATATTCTCTTTATTGAGTTTTTATGTATTCATGTTGTATGTAATATCCGACGAAAATTCTTACTTACTGTTGTAGTATTCGGATAATTCAATACTGTTGTAGTCTTGTTGCATTTGTGTAATGAATATTGATGTTAGAATATATCATAATAGACTTAATAAAAACGATCAGTCGCACTATGTTTGAATTCTCAACGTTGTATAGATAAGTACATTTTTGAACTGTTTAACCGGAGCCTAACGTACGCTAATCCTTAGGCATAACGTACGCTATTTTAAGTCCTTTACGTACGTAAAGAAGAACCTGTTACGTACGTAACCAGTGTAATCGTATCCGATCTCAACTTTCGGCGTGTGGGGCCGGACGGGATTCGAATATCTGATCTTTTGGAAGCAACCTAGTTGACCTATATTACGTACGTAATGCTTATAGCGGTAACGTACGTAATGATGTTCGTATTTCAGTCCAGTAGCCTCTGGACTTAGCTTACGTACGTAACACTTTTCGTGTAGCGTACGTAAAGTTGTTAACGTACGTTATCCTCTTGTGATAACGTACGTAACGAGCTGTGCTGTTATAAAAAGACAACTGGTGTCTTTCATTGTGCACGTCCAAACTCCGATTTTTCACCCATATAATCATCCCCATTCATCCCTAGATCAAAATTACCTTCTTCCAACTTGTGTTTGAGCTTTACATTTTGATTTTGGAGCTTGTTGATTGGAAGTTGGAGTCATTCTTGAAGCTTAGATCGTGTTCTTGTGGTTTTGATGTATTATTCTTCATTTCTGAAGGTATGTTACATGATTTAACCCTATAATATCGTAATTGTAATGATAGTGATTAAGTATACTCCACCTAGTGATGAATTAATGAAGCTAAACATGTTTGAAGTTAAGCTTTCAACAAACTTAATTAATGATGAATATGATGATTAGGGGATTGGTAATGGTGTGTTCTTGGTATATTAAAATGGTAAGGATCATGTTTAGTTTAACCACACTCTCCTTGCTAGACTAATAACACCATTGGAATGATAATAGTCCTTGTTCCATTGTAATGTAAATGACTTGTTGGAATAATTACCATAAAGTGTTTTAAGAAACCCTTGTTGATCATTAGAAGAATGAAATGACCTTCTTGAGCCTAAGCTAGGTAAATACAGAGGTATGATATTTGAATCTCCAGGTTAGTTAGAAGATTATAAGGATGGTGTTAAACTTGAGATAGTCTTCATGATCATGATATGGATTTACAACTAATTAACTCAACATAAGTGATTGTGTGTAATGCAGATTTTTACTTGTAATCGATTGAGATGTTCTTAATAAGTTTAAATGGTACAAGATTATTGTTTAACACATTATGGATTAATTCTTAATCCAGCAAACATTTGGTAACACATTGTAATCAATTGTAAGAATAGAATGGTATGAATAAGGTTCTTGGAGTAACACTTCAATATCTTAAAAGTTGAACTACTCAAATGGGGGTTAGGATGTTGTCTCGTTAAAATTTGGTATAGATGATCATATGAACGTATTATTGAGTAAAATATACTTCATTGAAGGTTGATTGTTCGTGTAACCAATTTTGAATCGAGGGCCGTCCGTTCGTTCGTTCGACAAGGAAGGACTATTCTCGCCTCCTTATTGAGGCAAGTTATCTTGCTTGGTTATAATGATGAGTGGATTCTTATGATGATTATGCATTTCGTGTATATGAAACACTTATAAACTTGTGTCTTGTGATTTGAGGTTGTTCTTAATGATGCCCCGTTTTCATCGTGGGATTGTATTCCCAAGTTCGTCACTTTCGAACCCTTGATATTGTTGACCTTATTGTCATTTCGGTGAGTCCTCGATCTTTAATCGTATTTGTGAATTATTGAATTCGTTGTGATGTTGCATCATGACATATCCGGAGTCATATCTACGTTCCGATTGGATATTGTGTAGGATTTTTAGCCGGGCACATATATAGTCATGCGTGAATATTTTCCGTGTTGGGCTGTGCACACGAGACGCAGTTCGTTGAGGCTAATTAGGTACATTGTCCCACGTATATCCTGGATTCCGTATACGGGGTGGACATGTGCACTGACACATATTCGGATCGGGCGTACTGTGATGTCCCTCTTGAGCCGTACTATCGTAGTCGATCATAGTCCATTTATATACTTGGATGTGTTCGACATTTTGTGACTGAGCGTTCTATGTTCGTTAGTCGGGTTGTTATCCTTGAAATCTTATATATGTGAATTGTATAATATCTTGGGAATCATTTATCATGTATATCTGACCCTGTGTTGGGCGAAATACTTGTGTTGTATTTTAGGTCGAGGAAAGGGCAAGGCACGGGAAGATCAGGGTGATGACGAAGGGTTCGAAGGATACTAGTTCAGGGGGCCCAAGTCTTTTGAGTCCGGTCACGTTCGTACCGTGTAATGTTATCTTTCCACTTTATTTTAAGTATGAACAAATGTATTGTTATTTAAGGTATATTCCATCTCCATATGGATTATACTTATGTTTTGGATCCTATGTATAATAAGGCCATTGCCCATACTACTGTAAACTCCAAATCAGAGTAAGTACTACGTTTTGTCGTTCGGTATCACATGTATTGTGTATTTAATCTGTATTTTGGGTATCGCCTGGTGGGTCCCAGTGTGGGGTCCACGGCACTGTAATAGCCGCCTTATTGGGGTGTTACAGAAGATAGTATCAGAGATGTCATTTTTTTTCTTTAAGTCTTTGTGTATTGAACTAGTATCAAGAGACCTTCGTGTCACGTGTGAGCCGTGCGAGCGCCTGATCCTACGAGCCAAATGCGGTACGTACTTTATGAACCATGATTAAATTACTGACATGATATTGATATCTGAATGGATCTCTTTGTTGATCTTGGCATTTTAAGGGTTTGTGGCAGGAATTATCTGATTGATGATACAAATAAAATTCTGGATCGATTATATGATTGAAATTATTCGACTCAAACGCCGATATGATATTCTGTGTGGCCCTCGTAGTGTCGATAACTCATTACGAACTGTTTTCTTGAATATGTAATTTCTTCTTGCCATTAACTTAGCATGAATTCTGATTGGTATCATGAACTGTACTTATGGTTATCTTTACGAATTGATTCTTTCAGTATGGAAAGAAATTTGAGAGGCCGTGGCAGAGGGGGACGAGGCCGCGGAAGGGGCCGAATCCCGATACCACGAGCCAACAGGCGTGCGAATGCAGAGCATAGTTCCGCAGGCAGTGATTCGCCTTCTAGGGATCAATCGCACCACACTGGACGCGAGGATGCTTGTGTCGATCCCTACACTGTGATGCAGGGCATGATGGCTCAGATGACCTAAATGGGTCAGTTAATGGAAACTATGCAGAGAGCTGCTACCGACCAGCATCAGGGGCCACCCCCTGTACATGGCGGACCGGTGAGTCGGATCATCAACGACATCTCTCGCCAGCGACCCCCGATTTTTGAAGGTTCCTCTGAGCCGGATGATATCGTGCATTGGATCGAACACTTCGAGAAATTGTTTGATATGGTAAAGCATCCGTGAGAGAATCGCGTCTCGTGTGACTTACTACTTGGGCAAGGGCGCCCACACTTGGTGGCTTTCGGTGAGGCCAGCTGATGGCGTATGTACTTGGGAGGAATTTAAAAATCTCATGCTAGACCGTTACTATCCGGGTCCTATCCGCGAGGCCAAACTATCAGAATTGCTGAATCCGGACCCGTCCGAAGATGATGACGTACTATCTATCGCCGAGAAATTCCAGGCACTTCTTCCTTTTGCCGCGACGATTGTCCAAACGGAGGCTGATAAGATCAAATACTTTCTCAAAAGTCTTAAACCCCGAATGAGAATGCAGCTGTTGAACCATCATTGTGTGACCCTACCGGAGTTCATTGAGAAAGCTCTAGAGTACGAATTGACCGTGAAAGAAATTTCCAAGAAGCAACTACAGTCTAACAACAAGAAATTCAGGAACCAGAACCAGACAGATAGCAACCGGGGAACATTCAAGAGACCCCAACCAGTGCCAAATCCTTCTGAACGGCAACCTACGGCATCCAAGCCAATCGGATCGCAACCTCGAGCAGTCAGCCTATCTGTTGTGTGCTATAACTGTGGAGACCATGGGCACATCAATTCGAAATGCCCAAGGCCAGCCGTGTCATGCCATACTTGTGGGAAAAATGGACATCGTGCTCATTATTGCAGGAGTGGATCAGGACGTACTCCCACAGCACCTCATGCTCCAGTACAGTCTTTAGTTCAGGACCGTGTACCTCCGTCCGCTTCCTATCAGACTACCGGGGCAAACAAAGGGATGGGGCGAGGAAATCAAGGTGGTACCTCTGGTGCCGGGGCTGAAAAACCCAGAGTCTACTAGATGAAGAAGGCTGAAGATCCCGAAGCCAGCATGATTGCAGGTACTCTCGAGATCCAATCTCAGCCTGTCTGTGTTCTTTTTGATACCGGTGCTTCACACTCCTTTGTATCTGCTTTTTGTTTGAGTCGTTTGCAATTAGAGCATGTTATCAATTGTGAACCTTATATAATTGGTCTACCTGATGGTAGAAGAATTGCTGGGAATCGTGAAGTTCAGGACTGCTCGATTCGTATGAACGACCGTGAGTGGTTGTCAAATTTAATTGTGGTCGATTTACCTAAAGATGATGTGGTTTTGGGTATCGATTGGATGGACCGTCATGATGCCATAATTAGTGTCCGCAAGCAAAAAGTGACCGTCACATCTGACGATGGTGTTGAGTGTACCTCCCAGGGTGACAATCCCATCCGTTCTGGGAGAATCATCAGCGCTATGAAAACAGTGAAACTGCTTAATCAAGGATGTATTGGCTATTGGTGTTACATGACCAAGACAACGGATAGACCAGTTGAATTGATTGATATTCCGGTAGTACGAGACTACCTAGACGTATTTCCAGATGAGTTGCCAGGCTTACCTCCACATCGTCATGTAGAATTCAATATTGAGCTAGAGCCTGGTACGTCCCCGCTTTCAAAAGCACCGTATCGTATGGATCCGACTGAGATGCAGGAGCTAAAGAGCCAACTTGAGGATTTGACCGAGAAGGGCTACATTAGACCTAGCGCGTCCCCTTGGGGAGCACCAGTACTATTTGTACGAAAGAAGGACAGATCCCTACGTTTGTGTATTGATTATCGTGAGATGAACAGGGTAACCATTAAGAACAAATATCCATTGCCGCGTATTGATGATTTATTGGATCAGCTTCAAGGGGCTGCTGTGTTTTCTAAGATCGACTTGAGGTCTGGTTACCATCAGTTGAGGATTCGTGAGTCCGATATTTTGAAGACCGCTTTTCGTACTCGCTATGGGCATTATGAGTTCGTAGTGATGCCTTTTGGACTGACGAATGCACCGGAAGTCTTCATGGAGCTGACAAATCGAGTCTTTATTAACTATCTGGATCGCTTTGTAGTCATTTTTATTGACGACATTCTGATCTATTCTCGTGACCATGAAGAGCACGAGCGTCATCTCCATCTAGTTCTCGAGTCGTTAAGGCGGGAGCAGCTTTATGGAAAATTTTCTAAATCTGAATTCTGGATGCGTGAAGTTATCTTTCTCAGACATGTGATATCAGTTGATGGAGTGCGAGTAGACCCATAGAAGACAGAAGCTATCCGAGACTGGCTACCACCAAATAACGTTAAGGAAGTACGCAGTTTCTTGGGACTAGCAGGTTATTACCGACGGTTCGTGGAAGGTTTTTCCAAAATTGCCCAACCAATGACTAATTTGCTGAGGAAGGATAATAAGTATTTATGGTCAGAGCCATGTCAGCGGAGTTTTGATGAACTTAAGAGTCGTTTGATTTCGGAACCTATTTTAGTCCTACCGAAAGGAACGAAAGGGTTTGTAGTGTATAGTGACACATCTAAACAGGGCCTTGGGTGTGTAATAATGCAGAACGGGAAGGTGATCTCCTATGCATCGAGACAGCTATGACCTTACGAGGTCAACTACCCCACCCATTATTTAGAACTCGCAGCCATGGTGTTTGCTTTAAAAATCTGGCGTCATTATCTGTATGGAGTTACAGCCGATTTTCCGATCACAAGAGCCTGAAGTACATTTTTACTCAGAAGGAGTTAAACATGAGGCAGAGAAGGTGGCTAGAACTCATCAAAGATTATGATATCAAGATCCTTTATCATCCGGGCAAAGCAAATGTAGTTGCCGACGCTTTGAGTCGTAAAACAGTACAGGAGCAGATGCTTGCCCGCCTAACAACTCAGAGGGAATTGCAGTTGGAATTGGTAAGGCCGGAAATTGAAGTCTGGTTACAGCGTATTCAAGGACAACTCTGTACACTTGAGATTTCATCGTCCCTTGAGGATATAATTAGATCGAGGCAAGTTACGGACCCATTCATATCTCGAGTTCAGAATGAAGTAACTCAAGGGAAAGCCCCTGGATTTGTGATCCACGAGGATGGATTGATACGCTTTAGGAACCGAGTTTGTGTACCCGCAGACGATGAATTAAGGAATTCTATCATGAGAGAAGCTCATGCTACCCCGTACTGTATCCACCCAGGGTCTAGCAAAATGTATAAGGATTTGAAACAATATTATTGGTGGGGAAGTATGAAACGTGAAGTTGCGGAATTCGTTTCGAGGTGTTTAACCCGTCAACAAGTTAAGATTGAGCACCAGCGACCTGCAGGAATGCTGAAACCGCTTCCGATCCCCGAGTGGAAATGGGAGGCCATATCGATGGATTTTATCACCAGCCTGCCGACGAGTCGTCGAGGGATGAATACGATTTGGGTGATTATGGATCGTTTGACCAAATCAACCCACTTTCTGGAGATGAAGGATACTTGGGGACCCAATAGATTGGCCCAGCTATTTATCAAAGAGATTGTAAGGTTACATAGTACCCCTAAGAGTATTGTATCAGATCATGACGGGCGATTCGTGTCACATTTTTGGAAAGCAGTTCATCGTGCGATAGGTACGCAATTGAACTTCAGCACATCATTTCACCCGCAAACGGATGGTCAGACTGAGAGGACTATCCAAACTTTAGAGGATATGCTGAGGGCGTGCGTTCTCGATTGGAAGGATGATTGGGAGGCCCAACTACCTTTGGTGGAATTCACTTATAATAATAGCTGGCACACTTCGATCCAGATGGCACCTTATGAAGCGTTGTATGGCCGTCGTTGTAGATCCCCTCTGTGTTGGGACGACCCATCTGAAACCTTGGGTACGGAACCCGATATGTTGTTAGCAGCCCGTGAAAAGGTCACTCTGATTAGGAGTCGTTTGTTGACGGCTCAAAGCCGACAGAAGTCTTACGCAGACAACCGCCGCCAACCACTTGAGTTCGAGGTCGGCGACCATGTACTAATGAAGGTGTCCCCTACTCGAGGAGTTTTTCATTTTTGGAAGAGAGGCAAGCTGAGTCCGAGGTATATCGGGCCGTTTGAGGTTTTGGAATGAGTAGGCGATTTAGCCTATCGCCTGGCTTTACCACCAGCCCTGAGCCGGATTCATAACGTGTTCCATGTCTCCCAGTTAAGGAAATACGTTTCTGATCCGAGTCATGTACTTCAGTTCGATGAAATCGATTTAGCGGAGGATGATTCGTATGAGGAGCGCCCTGTACGGATACTTGATAGGAGGATCAAACAATTGCGGAATAAGACGATTCCCCTACTGAAGGTTCAGTGGTCACGACACGGGGTCGAGGAGGCCACGTGGGAGACGGAGAGCAACATTCAAGAGAGATATCCTGAATTGTTTATCCCTTCGTTTCGGTGACGAAACCCCTTTTAAGGGGGGGAGTATGTAATATCCGATGGAAATTCTTACTTACTGTTGTAGTATTCGGATAACTTAATACTGTTGTAGTCTTGTTGCATTTGTGTAATGAATATTGATGTTAGAATATATCATAATATCCTTAATAAAAACGATCACTCGCACTATGTTTGAATTCTTAATGTTGTATAGATAAGTACATTTTTGAACTGTTTAACTAGAGCCTAACGTACGCTAATCCTTAGGCATAACGTACGCTATTTTAAGTCCTTTACATACGTAAAGAAGTACCTGTTACGTACGTAACCAGTGTAATCCTATCCGATCTCAACTTTCGGCATGTGGGGCCGGTCGTGATTCGAATATCTGATCTTTTGGAGGCAACCTAGTTGACCTACATTACGTGCGTAATGCTTCAAGTGGTAACGTACGTAATGATGTTCGTATTTGTAATATCCGGATTTATTACAATGTATTTCATCTGTATTCAAATCATGTATTATTCGGATTGGTGATTATGATTATTGGAGTATGATATTTCATGCATTAATATCATTATACATAAGTATAGAAACTTGCAAAATTGCTCAAGCAGCCTCGTGATAGCGCACGCTAAGAATGTATCTTAATGCGCGCTATCGGGCCATTATTAGCGCACGCTATGCAGGTAGGAGTAACGTGCGCTAAGGACTCAATTATTGAGCGGGACGGCTAACACATGCGCCAGCCGGGACATGGGTCCGGATAAGATTCCCGCTGACGCACCCGGACAAATTCTGAAGTCAACCATTATTAGCGCACGCTAAGGGATGCTAGTAGCGTGCGCTAACTTGTCAATAATGCAGAATATTATAAATGGGACATCAACCGTGTTGGCTTGCATTTCTTTCGCACTTTCCTCAATCTTGAGAGTTCAGAGAGTTGTAGTAATACTCCTATACACTTAGAACACATATTGTTGATGTTTATACATTGGTTATCACGTGGAATGTTCATGGAAGTGGAATAGCACCTTGGAAGGGCATACAACCAACCGGAGTTGGATTCTACCTTACGGTTCAGTGATTTCGTCATTTTAAGGTATGTTCAATCTATCTCCAGACTTAGAGTTGGATTCTAACGATTTGGATGATCATGTTAACAAGATATGGATTTTCATAGATGAATTATCCAAGTATATCATGTTTAGAATAGTGAGTTAAATAAGCCTTAAATAGCTTGATTATAATCATCATGATTTGAATCTTAGTACACTGAATATGTGAAGAGAAGCTTCTATCATTGGTAAACCGAATCTAATAGATGATTTCATAGTAATCTTGGACTAGACGTTAACATCCTTATTGTTAGATAAATCTAAAGGTTTGATCATGGAAGGATTTATCTAGTATATATAGGACGTTTATCAACTTCAGTATGATGATATGGATCGATATAGATGTGTTGATATCAACCGTTTAGCTTTTCGAATTGTCGTATGAAGATTTGAAGTCGGAATAGAATATGATTTTATATTGGTATGCATATCCTTGAATCTGAAGTTGTCTTTATCCGTAAAATCATTCATAAGAGTATGAACATGGTATTCATGGAAGTAACATGAATTATCACGCAAGATTTCATTGTTTCTATCATGGCGAGAGCAGTTTCTTATTCGTGAAGAACCGCCATGCATAGATAGCGCCGCGCTATCTTTATGCAATTTAACGTGCGCTATCGGCGGTAGTTAGCGTGCGCTACGTTTGGTACATAACGTCGCTAGACCATCGACGCAGTCGATTGGCTGGTCGGTGAAATGCGACCATGCATCGTTAGCGTGCGCTAGGCTTTGTTGTTTGCGTGCGCTATCGAAAGCGCATTTAACGCACACTACACAGAGTACTTAGCGTGCGCTAAGCTATTCGGGCAGATTGCAGTTTATGAAATTTTGACCGTTAATCGAATTGTTAAACATTCATACGACGTGAGATAAATCCTATATCATTTCTTTTGTTAAGGTTTGGTCTCGTTACGTGATTGATTGAGGAGGACGATCTTCGAGTGTTCATTTTCGTGGAAGTATTGTTATTGTCTTCAAATCGAGGCAAGTACCTTAATTATTTTATGTATTGTTTTTATACATATTGTCGTGCATGTATGTCGTGATTGTATGTCCACCTCGTGTTGGTCCGACGGGATCATCGGGGGATCTATGCTAGCGTGCGCTGGATCATCGGACGGGTTTTTCCACCACGGGTTGGTCTGACGGGATCATCGTGGGTTCTAGGCATTGAACGCTGGATCGATGGAATTACCATGTGTATGTATTGATATCATGTTGTGATTATCAGTTGTGTATGTTATGTTTGAGTTTCTCGTAGGAGAAGACTCGTTGGTATTTTGTCGTTCACGTTATTATTATTCACCGTGAGACATGAATAATATGTTGTGGTACTTGTACTAGCATCGTTGTGCTAACCCCTTCGGGGGTGAACATTTTGTTTGTGTTCAGGATCCAGGAGAGTGGGAAAACAACCACTGGAACTGTATGACGACGAGGGTGCAGAGTGATGTCCCGACCGGGTTTATTTATCTGTTGTTTATTCGTTATTTCAATAAGTACTCGAGTACGAAGTAATTTGTGATGATTTGAATTTGGTGATGTATTATTGAGTTCTGTATTTGGTCAGAACTGATGTACTGTAATTCCGTTATTTCCATTCGTCAGTACCTTTTTATACTTGTTCAATTCTTCAGCCTTGTAAATCCTTATGTAAAGGATTTACGGCGCTGTAATATTCCCGAATATATTGGGGGTGTTACAGAATATGGTATCGGAGCCAAGATTATGGATATCTTGGCCGTTGGGTTAAAATAGGGGTCATTTATGTCTTTTGGGGTAACCGGCCGTGAATGACATCACTGCACTGCCTACGTCTTCATGCGAACAGTGGTTGTAAGTTCTTAAACTCTATCTCATTCTTTGCATATTGTATCTCTGTATACTCGAATATTAGAACGATGTTGTTTCCTGTATATTGAGTATTTATGCTTACAGTATGTTGAGAGGCGGACGTGGACGTGGTCGCGGTCGTGGACGCGGACGAAGAAATGCCGAAAGAGAGGCGTCGCCTTCTAACCAGGCCAGTCATAGCTCAGGCGAGCCGCAACAATCTATTAATAATGAACCAGATCCTGCTGTACCAGAGATCTTTCGTCAAGTGGTGAACCAGATGACTCAGTTCGCCCAGGTCGTGGACCGAATGCAAGTGGCGGTGGGACTACAGCAGGGAGAGAGACAGCAAGGGATCCTAGATATGGGAAATTGAGGTGACCGGTGGCTGCAAGAGGTGGCGAAGATACAACCACCCAAATTCGACGGTATTTCTGAGACTCCCACCTGGGATCATTGGTTAAAGGAGCTGGAGAAAATCTTTGCCGGAATCAAGCGCCTGGCAATAGGAGAGCCTCTATCGCTCAATATTTTACGATAGGGAAACGTCAGAATGGTGGGTAGCCATCCGGCCGGTAGACCATGATGCCGATTGGACGAGTTTAGATTGTTGATGGAAGCCCGATGTGCCCTCGTCTGTGAGGGAAGCCAAAGTTCGGGAGTTTTCTCCGCTCGGCCTTGATGTGCGGTATCGAGCGATCAAGGCGTTTAACCGGAAATGGCATTTGTTCGACATCCGGTCGAGCAGATGCGTAAATGATGATTCATTTCGATATGAGAATGAAACCAGAAGTTGAGGTACATGTCCGGATTCGAATGTACCACACTCCGCCAATACCAGGATAAGGCGTTGGCATATGAGATCAAGGAAGCGGCCATGGAGAAATTTTGAGAATCCAAGAAACAGAAAGTCTCTGGTACTTTTACGAGCACGAGAACAGTGGGGCCCGTAAGGCCCAGTCATCCTTCCATTCTTTCAAGAAACCTCTGCACCCGACTAGGAGCGGAAAGAATTTGGGCGACATCAACTATTACCGATGTTACCAGGAAATGCTTTAGCTGCGCCAGACGGGGCACTATCGACGGAATTGCCCCCTTCTGCCGTGATTTGTTTTGATTGTGGATGAGAGGGACATCGGGCGGTGTTTTGTGAAGAGGCTGCAAAGTCTTTGAGCCGTACACCACGGCCCGGTCCGAAGGAGGCCGGTATTCCACGACGCGGCAAAGTGTTCGGATGCCTCGGAATTTTGGCCGCAGGCGAGCGAGGACAATGGGACCGAAAAGGGAAATCGAGTGCGGATCTGCTCCCCACGTGCATGCGAGATGAGGAGGACAGACGATCGGAGATCTTCTTTGTCGCATCAGTCTTGTCCGAGATCCTTTCCCGGCCGATTAGCGTTTTATTTGATACAGGAGCTACACATTCTTTAATATCTTTGTCTTGTGTAAATCGTTTGAATATTTCCGGTTTTCATGCTTGTGAACCTTATGTGGTTGGTTTACCGAGTGGAGAGAGGATTGTCGGAAATTTAGAAACTAGAAATTTCCCTGTATCATTTGGAGGCAGAGAGTGGCTCTCAAACCTGATCGTAATAGAAATGCAAGGAGACGACCTGATACTCGGAGACGATTGGCTTAATCGATATGGAGCAATTGTGAACTACCGAAGGAGGAATATCTCGCTGATCGCTGACGATGGTTCCGAGATTCTGTTTGAGGGATGGAAACCGGAAGCTCGGGAAAATTGATCAAGGCGATGAAAGTGTCAAATTGTTAAAACAGGGTTGTGCAAGATGCTGGTGTTACGCAATGAAGAATGAAGACGAAATTGTGGAACTTTCATCCATTCTGTTGTGAACGAATTTCCAGATGTATTTCTGACGAGTTACTGGACTACCTCCACGAAGGGATGTGGAATTTACCATTGGTGGAACCGGAGCGACGGCAATTTCTAAGGCGCCGTATCGTATGGCACCTCTTGAGATGTCTGGCGAAGAAGCGATTAGAGGAGTTCTTGGACAAGGGCTATATTGACCAAGCGTTTCACCACAGGAGCGCCGATTCTTTTGTCCGAAAGAAGGATGGATCGCTTCGACTGTGTATTGACTATCGGGAGCTGAACATGATGACGATTAAGAACAAGTATCCGTTGCCACGGATTGATGATTTGTTTGACCAGTTGCAAGGGGCAACAGTATTTTCTAAAATTGATCTGAGATCAGGATACCATCAGCTGAGGATTAAGGAATCTGATGTTCCGAAATCAGCATTCAGAACTCGCTACGGGCATTATGAGTTTGTGGTGAAGCCGTTTGGTCTCACTAACGCACCTGCTGTATTTATGCAATTGATGAACCGTGTGTTCATTGAATTTTTGGATAAATTTGTGGTCGTGTTTATTGACGACATCCTGGTATATTCTAAGAGTCCTGAAGAACATGCGCAGCATTTGCGGATTGTATTGGAACTTTTGAGAAACAAACAATTGTACGCCAAACTTTCTAAGTGTGAATTCTGGCTAAAGGAAGTAATGTTCCTCGGCCATGAGGTGTCAGCTAGAGGAGTCCGAGTATATCCTCAGAAGATCGAAGCAATATTGGATTGGAAGTCTCCAAAGAACGTGAAAGAGGTCCGAAGCTTCTTAGGACTTGCTGGATACTATCGTCGATTCGTGGAAGGGTTTTCTAAAGTCTCCCGCCCACTTACTCGACTTCTGAAGAAAACTCAAAAGTTTGAGTGGAATGAATTATGTCAGATTAGCTTTGATGAATTGAAGAAGAGATTGACGACGGCACCGATTCTATCACTTCCGCAAGGAACTGAAGGATTCATAGTTTACAGTGATGCTTCGAACCAAGGACTTGGGTGCGTATTGATGCAGAATGATAAGGTGATCGCTTATGCGTCGCGACAACTGAAACCTTATGAAGTGAATTACCCAACACATGATTTGGAGCTAGCAGCAGTGGTTTTTGCCTTGAAGATCTGGAGGCATTATCTGTACGGGACTCACTGTCAGATCTTTACGGATCATAAGAGTCTCAAGTACATATTTAGTCAGAAAGAGTTGAACATGCGGCAAAGAAGATGGATGGAACTGATTAAGGACTATGACTTGGAGATTTTATATCATCCAGGCAAAGCAAATGTAGTGGCCGATGCACTTAGCCGCAAGCCTGTCTCTATTCAGATCCGGAGACGCGACATCCCAACTTAGCCTTCAACGAGAGATGATTCGTGAAGGGATTGAAGTGTGGTTACAAAGAGTCCAAGGACAACTGTGCGCGATGGAGATAACTTCATCTTTAACCGAAGAAATCAAATCTAGACAGGCAGATGATCCTCTAATGATTCGGTTACGTGATGAAGTGATCAAAGGAAAGGCCCCCGGATTCATAATTCATGACGATGGAGTTTTGAGATTTCAGAACCGACTCTGCGTTCCCGATGTTGATGTTCAAAGCAGACGATTATGAAGGAAGCTCATAGTTCGCCCTATTCTATCCACCCGGGCACCGGTAAAATGTATAAGGATTTGAAGCGAGAATTTACGGTGGGGCAACATGAAGAAAGACGTAGCGGACTATGTTTGAAATGCTTGACTTGTCGTGAGGTTAAGATCGAGCATCAACGGCTGCTTTGGAATGTTGAAGCCGCTCCCGATTCTGAATGGAAGTGGGAGGACATATCGATGGACTTTATCACTAATATGCCGAAAACCGGGACGGAATGAACATGATTTGGGTAATAGTTGATCGTTTAACCAAATCGGCTCATTTTCTAGGCATTAAGGATACGTGGGGACCGAGAGAGGTTGGCACGAGTATTTATTTCGGAGATAGTTCGATTGCATGGTACGCCGAAGACCATTGTTTACGATCGAGACGGCCGTTTTGTGTCTCACTTTTGGAAAGCGATTCATAAGGCCTTGGGGACCGAATTGAACTTGATCTGACTTATCACCCGATCGATGGACAATCCGAGAGAACTATACAAACGGTGGAAGATATGCTAAGGGCACGTGCCTTAGATTGGTCAAACGATTGGGAAATTCATCTACCGTTGATTGAATTTACCTACAACAATAGTTGGCATGCTTCCATTAAGATGGCACCATTTGAGGCATTATACGGAAGGAGATGCAGATCGCCCTATCTTTGGGACGATTCATCGGACTTGATCGGAGCAGAACCCGAGTTGATCGAGCGGACTCGAGAAGATAGCCTTAATTCGTGAGAGGCTGTTGGCCTGCAGTCGCGAAATCTATGCGGACGCACGCCGCCGCCCATTGGAGTTGATCGGAGATCACGTACTTTTGAAGGTTTCTCCTACTCGGGGAATCTTTCGTTTCGGAAGAAAAGGAAAGCTGAGTCCGAGATATATCGGACCATTTGAGATCCTCGAGAGAGTTGGGGAGTTGGCATACAGATTAGCATTGCCGCCGTCATTGTGCCATGTTCATAACGTGTTCCACGTATCCCAGTTACGGAGATATATACCAGATCCTAGTCATATCATTGATTTCGGCGAGATCGAAGTCGAGCAGGATGGGACGTTTGAAGAAAGACCAGTCAAGATACTCGAGAGTCGAGTTAAGCAACTGAGGAACAAGCCAATCGTTTTGGTCAAAGTTCAGTGGTCACGTCACGGAATGGAAGAAGCCACTTGGGAAACAGAAGCTGATATGAAGTCTAGGTATCCCGAGTTATTTTCGTCTTGAGTTTCGGGACGAAACTCCTTTTTAGTAGGAGAGTATGTAATATCCGGATTTATTACAGTGTATTTCATCTGTATTCAAACCATGTATTATTCGGATTGGTGATTTTGATTATTGGAGTATGATATTTCATGCATTAATATCATTATACATAAGTATAGAAACTTGCAAAATTGCTCAAGCAACCTCGTGATAGCGCACGCTAAGAATGTATCTTAACGCGCGCTATCGGGCCATTATTAGCGCACGCTATGCAGGTAGGAGTAACATGCGCTAAGGACTCAATTATTGAGCGGGACGGCTAACACATGCGCCGGTGACATGGGTCGGATAAGATTCCGGCCGACGCACTGCAGACAAATTCTGAAGTCAACCATTATTAGCGCACGCTAAGGGATGCTTAGTAGCGTGCGCTAACTTGTCAATAATGCAGAATATTATAAATGGGACATCAACCGTGTTGGCTTGCATTTCTTTCGCACTTTCCTCAATCTTGAGAGTTCAGAGAGTTGTAGTAATACTCCTATACACTTAGAACACATATTGTTGATGTTTATACATTGGTTATCACGTGGAATGTTCATGGAAGTGGAATAGCACCTTGGAAGGGAATACAACCAACCGGAGTTGGATTCTACCTTACGGTTCAGTGATTTCGTCATTTTAAGGTATGTTCAATCTATCTCCAGACTTAGAGTTGGATTCTAACGATTTGGATGATCATGTTAACAAGATATGGATTTTCATAGATGAATTATCCAAGTATATCATGTTTAGAATAGTGAATTGAATAAGCCTTAAATACCTTGATTATAATCATCATGATTCGAATCTTAGTACACTGAATATGTGAAGAGAAGCTTCTATCATTGGTAAACCGAATCTAATAGATGATTTCATAGTAATCTTAAACTAGACGTTAACATCCTTATTATTAGATAAATCTAAAGGTTTGATCATGGAAGGATTTATCTAGTATATATAGGACGTTTATCAACTTCAGTATGATGATATGGATCGATATAGAGGTGTTGATATCAACCGTTTAGCTTTTCGAATTGTCGTATGAAGATTTGAAGTCGGAATAGAATATGATTTTATATTGGTATGCATATCCTTGAATCCGAAGTTGTCTTTATCCGTAAAATCATTCATAAGAGTATGAACATGGTATTCATGGAAGTAACATGAATTATCACGCAAGATTTCATTGTTTCTATCATGGCAAGAACAGTTCTTGCTCGAAGAAATCGCCATGCATAGATAGCGCACGCTATGCTATGCAATTTAACGTGCGCTATCGGCGGTAGTTAGCGTGCGCTACGTTTGAAATGCGTAACGACGCTAGACCATCGACGAAGTCGATTGGGTGGTCGGTGAAATCGACCATGCATCGTTAGCGTGCGCTAGGCTTTGTTGTTTGCGTGCGCTATCGGGCAGACGTAACGCACGCTACACAGAGTACTTAGCGTGCGCTAAGCTATTCGGGCAGATTGCAGTTTATGAACTTTTGACCGTTAATCGAATTGTTAAACATTCATACGACGTGAGATAAATCCTATATCATTTCTTTTGTTAAGGTTTGGTCTCGTTACGTGATTGATTGAGGAGGACGATCTTCGAGTGTTCATTTTCGTGGAAGTATTGTTATTGTCTTCAAATCGAGGCAAGTACCTTAATTGTTTTATGTATTGTTTTTATACATATTGTCGTGCATATATGTCGTGATTGTATGTCCACCTTGTGTTGGTCCGACGGGATCGTCGGGGGATCTATGCTAGCGTGCGCTGGATCATCGGACGGGTTTTTCCACCACGGGTTGGTCTGACGGGATCATCGTGGGTTCTAGGCAGTGAAAGCTGGATCGATGGAATTACCATGTGTATGTATTGATATCATGTTGTGATTATCAGTTGTGTATGTTATGTTTGAGTTTCTCGTAGGAGAAGACTCGTTGGTATTTTGTCGTTCACGTTATTATTATTCACCGTGAGACATGAATAATATGTTGTGGTACTTGTACTAGCATCATTGTGCTAACCCCTTCGGGGGTGAACATTTTGTTTGTGTTCAGGATCCAGGAGAGCGGGGAAACAACCACTGGAACTGTATGACGACGAGGGTGCAGAGTGATGTCCCGACCGGGTTTATTTATCTGTTGTTTATTCGTTATTTCAATAAGTACTCGAGTACGAAGTAATTTTTGATGATTTGAATTTGGTGATGTATTATTGAGTTCTGTCGAACAATTGTACTGTTTCTGTATTTGGTCAGAACTGATGTACTGTAATTCCGTTATTTCCATTCGTCAGTACCTTTTTATACTTGTTCAATTCTTCAGCCATGTAAATCCTTATGTAAAGGATTTACGGCGCTGTAATATTCCCGAATATATTGGGGGTGTTACAGTATTTCAGTCCAGTAGCCTCTGGACTTAGCTTACGTACGTAACACTTTTCGTGTAGTGTACGTAAAGCTGTTAACGTACGTTATCCTCTTGTGATAACGTACGTAACGAACTGTGTTGTTATAAAAAGACAACTGGTGTCTTTCATTTTGCACGTCCAAACTCCGATTTTTCACCCATATAATCATCCCCCTTCATCCCTAGATCAAAATTACCGTCTTCCAACTTGTGTTTGAGCTTTACATTTTGATTTTGGAGCTTGTTGATTGGAAGTTGGAGTCATTCTTGAAGCTTAGATTGTGTTCTTGTGGTTTATGGTGTATTGTTCTTCATTTCTGAAGGTATGTTACACGATTTAACCCTATAATCTCGTAATTGTAATGATAGTGATTAAGTATACTCCACCTAGTGATGAATTAATCAAGCTAAACATGTTTGAAGTTATGCTTTCAACAAACTTAATGATGAATATGATGATTAGGGGATTGGTAATGGTGTGTTCTTGGTATATTAAAATGGTAAGGATCATGTTTAGTTTAACCACACTCTCCTTGCTAGACTAATAACACCATTGGAATGATAATAGTCCTTGTTTCATTGTAATGTAAATGACTTGTTGGAATAATTACCATAAAACGTTTTAAGAAACCCTTGTTGATCATTAGAAAAATGAAATGACCTTCTTGAACCTAAGCTATGTAAATTCAGAGGTATGATATTTGAATCTCCAGGTTAGTTAGAAGATTATAAGGATGGTGTTAAACTTGATATAGTCTTCATGATCATGATATGGATTTACAACTAATTAACTCAACATAAGTGATTGTGTGTAATGCATATTTTTACTTGTAATCGATTGAGATGTTCTTAATAAGTTTAAATGGTACAAGATTATTGTTTAACAGATTATGGATTAATTCTTAATCTAGCAAACATTTGGTAACACATTGTAATCAATTGTAAGAATAGAATGGTATGAATAAGGTTCTTGGAGTAACACTTCAATATCTTAAAAGTTGAACTACTCAAATGGGGGTTAGGATGCTGTCTCGTTAAAATTTGGTATAGATGATCATATGAACGTATTATTGGGTAAAATATACTTCATTCAAGGTTGATTGTTCGAGTAACCGATTTTGAATCGAGGGCCGTCCGTTCGTTCATTCGACAAGGAAGGACTATTCTCGCCTCCGTATTGAGGCAAGTTATCTTGCTTGGTTATAATGATGAGTGGATTCTTATGATGATTATGCATTTCGTGTATATGAAACACTTATAAACTTGTGTCTTGTGATTTGAGGTTGTTCTTAATGATGCCACGTTTTCATCGTGGGATTGTATTCCCAAGTTCGTCACTTTAGAACCCTTGATATTGTTGACCTTATTGTCATTTCGGTGAGTCCTCGATCTTTAATCGTATTTGTGAATTATTGAATTCGTTGTCATGTTGCATCGTGACATATCCGGAGTCATATCTACATTCCGATTGGATATTGTGTAGGATTTTTAGTCGGGCACATATATAGTCATGCGTGAATATTTTCCGTGTTGGGCTGTGCACACGAGACGTAGTTCGTTGAGGCTAATTAGGTACATTGTCCCACGTATATCCTGGATTCCATATACGGGGTGGACATGTGCACTGACACATATTCGGATCGGGCGTACTGTGATGTCCCTCTTGAGCCGTACTATCGTAGTCGATCATAGTCCATTTATATACTTGGATGTGTTCGACGTTTTGTGACGGAGCGTTCATACGCCCGAGGGGTATGTTCGTTAGTCGGGTTGTTATCCTTGAAATCTTATATATGTGAATTGTATAATATCTTGAGAATCATTTATCATGTATATCTGACCTTGTGTTGGGCGAAATACTTGTGTTGTATTTTAGGTTGAGGAAAGGGCAAGGCACGGGAAGATCAGTGTGATGACGAAGGGTTCGAAGGATACTAGTTCGGGGGCCCCAAGTCTTTTGAGTCCGGTCACATTCGTACCGTGTAATATTATCTTTCCGCTTTATTTTAAGTATGAACAAATGTATTATTATTTAAGGTATATTCCATCTCCATATAGATTATACTTATGTTTTGGATCCTGTGTATATTAAGCCATTGGCCATACTACTATAAACTCCAAATCGGAGTAAGTACTACGTTTTGTGGTTCAGTATCACATGTATTGTGTATTTAATCTGTATTTTGGGTATCGCCTGGTGGGTCCCAGTGTGGGGTCCATGGTACTGTAATAGGCACCTTATTGGGGTGTTACATTGTAGGGCTTTCTGAGACGAGTTCGGCAGTCTTTCCGGATTCAAAATCAGAGTTATATATCAAAAGTTATCATCCGAAGAGGATTTGGGTCAAAAACGCAAAGTCTAAGAAATTCTGGGCTGAAAACGTAACTCACAAAGCAAACAGTATACAAAAAGCCGAAGCAACGTTACGGTCGTAACATTTGAAAGTTACGGCCGTATGACTTCAATGTTACGGCCATAACATCTGCAAGTTACGGCCGTAACTCTTGACACATATGTGATCATTGTCCATTTTTTTATACTTTTGGTCTATTATTGAGGGGATGGCTGGCATTGATCCGATCTATTGTAATAATGCTGGAGTTTTGCAGCTATTAGATGACTTTAGGTGTATAAATAGACCCCTTAGATCCATCATTATTCATGATTCATCTTATATTTTTCCACTTTTTGTAATATTTTCTTTTTGTGTTAAGAACACACTTGTGTTCTAGAGTGATTTGTGTAATAGTGGTATAGCATATGTTGTTCAGGGAGTTTATTGCTTCTTTCTCATTTATCTCTCTAAGGGAGTTAGGATCAATTCTTTCTCTTTTTCAACTAATAATGACCACTCAAGCTTGTATTATGTTTATTAAACCCTTCATGGTCTAAGTTACGTTAGTTGGGATTATAAACAAGGTTATTCATGTTATTTAAGTTTGTATAAAGATCTATTATGAATTACTTATTATTGTGTGTGATTTTCATTGTTTTAACAATCTTTATTTATTTGGCCAATAAATGACGATATTTATGGTCTTCATATGTTTCGAAAGAAAATATATTTGATTAGATCAAATGATCTTCACTCTGAGTTGTTCTAGGGGTAGAAATATACCTTTAGGCCTTGGATGATTCTTTGAGTTATATTCATAAAAGCTAATGCTATGTATTGAAGCCAATCAACATAGAAATATAGTGGATTGATTCAATATATAAGGGGCGTTTTATAGTTCGAAAGAGAAACCGTCTTTTTAAGGAAAATCGAATCTACACAACATAATAAGTAAATTCATCTTATGATCTCCTATACATCTTCTATAGCTAATGATGAACTAAGTTTGCAATCCCAACTATTTAATTTTATCTTTTATTAATCTATTCTTAGTGCAATCTTTCAATTCCTTGAATATTAGAACTATTATTGTATTTTCATTGCAATTGTCAAACCAAACTCTAAAATTGTGGGTTTCAATCATATTAATCTCTATAATAAATAGTTAAATAGTGTATAATTCAATATATAACCTAACTTCCTCGTGGGATCGATAAACCGGACTCAAAAAGTCCACTTACTACTTGATACGATATCGTGCACTTGCGATAGTTACACTAAAGACGTGTCAGACTTCCACCCAAATCTACCACGCACATCAGTCACCACAAAAATATAACCTGTTTGTTTAAACCACATCAGTACATAAACTAAAATGAAAATGTTTATGAACTTTCGTTGACAACCCAAAGCTTTGATCTATCAATTTCCTCGTCATCTGCCAGCTCCTCGTTCTTCCTCTACAAAGAACAGGAATAAATGATTGGATCAAACCATTGATCGGGCAACGTGACCAATGTAGGACTGCAGCTGTTTGTTGTCCTCATACAAAGCCTGGCCCAAGCCATCATACCTCACCTTCACTTTCTTTCCTCGGCTTCTCGAAGCAACCAATTTCCACATTGATGTAGGACCTCGGTTCTGTAATACCCAAATAATTTTCGTGTATTTCATCTATATTTGATGCTTGTAGCATTTGATTATGAGGTATTAATAATCAAAGTGTGATTTTTTCGTATTCGTATTCCTACATTCATTAATTTTCCAAAACATGCATGCATGCATCTGTATGTCATAACGTACGCTAGCAGTTGAGCATAACGTACGTTATGAGCTGAAGATAACGTACGCAATAGGCGAGGCGTAGGTACGTAACAGGTAGTCAAAGGCAGATAAGTCTGGTCAGCGCATGGGGCCAGATAGGATATTGCTGGGTAAGGATTCCCCGCGTGAACCTGGACAACTTTTGATAAAGCAAGTCAACGAGGCATAGCGTACATTAAAGGAGAATAATAACGTACGCTACACTGAACATATTACGTACGTAAAAGTGATTATTAACGTATGTTAAGGAAGTCAGAAACGAGACAGTGAGCTACTGAATAACGTTAACATACGTAAGGAGTTTCCCATAACGTGCATTAAGGCTATAGCGTTTGCAATTTGTTGTGGCTAACGTACGTAAAGTTCAGAATATTATAAATAGGACATCAATCCACTTCATTTCACACTTTTTCTTCTTCGCTCCTTGTCCGAATTCTGTGAGTCCATAGAACCTCTCCCGCAACATAACCCTTGATTTAGCCTCTGTACTTGGTGGTTGAAGTTGGGAAGCATCTTGGATTGGTGTTCAAGCTTCTGGTGTCGAGTTCCGCCGAGTGTTTCAGTGTTTTCCCCCGTAATAAGATACGTGATGCTACCCCAGCCTAGAATTCATTTTCTTATGCTGATTATGAACATTACTACTGCTATTAAGGTTTATTGATAACTAATAGAATCGAACACCATGTTTTAGGAGGATTGGAAGAATTTATACTTATGATTTCGATTGTTAAGAGGGAGTAGAGTTGAGCCTTGATTTTGTTAAACATCGGAATGAAGTTTGCTGAAATCGTAACATGCCTTTGACGATGTATTTAAAACACTCTTTTGAGGAATGATTGGTTAAGAGGTTATCACATGTGCCACATGAATTCAAGAAAATAAATGTAGAGGGTGTTGTTGCCCGAAATATTTATCCGAAGATGAAATACTGCTGGAATGGACGGACAACAAACAAGGTTGCGGGAGCACTTCCGAGGGGGTGTAAATAACACAAGATTTGCCGGGTTTGTTAGGCCCGGGCTTGAATGCTCTCGCGAGATGTTATTAATATAAATATTCGTGGATACAAGTATTATTGTGAGAATCTAAGTACAATGAGTGTAAAAAGACTCTGTTAATCCAGCTCTTGAGCGAAGCCTTGGTGTTCTTGCTCTCGGACGATCGTCTTCTGTATGAGAGAGGCGGAGAGAGAAGAATGAACTGAGAGATAGCTGTTGCCAAGAGTAAGAAAGCCAAGTCGTGAGTATTATCCCGTGGGTGCTGAAGTTCTGAAGCCTTTCCCCAAGTGCAGGCAGCCTTCTATTTATAGGGGCTGAGGAGCCTTGATTCTTGGCGGGCGATCGCCTTTCGGCCAATAAAATAATGGGGCGATCGTCTTCAAGTCACATGGGCAGCCTGCCTAAAGTCCAAGCGGCTGCATCGGCCAGGTATGCGGTCAATGAGGAACCAAAGACGCTGCCCTGAGTTGTCACACAGTCCCACGGACACCTTTCGGCGGGCTTACCGGTGGAAGGATCTTGCCGGTGTGGTCAACGATCCGTGAAATGCGGATCTTGTCTTGGCTCTACACGTGGGTTTTTCCTGAGGTTCGGCCTTTGCCGACTGGATGATCATTGGCTTCGAGCGGCATGAGGCGATCGTCATTGGTCGGTCACCAAGGGTCGATCGGCAAATCACCAGGAGTCGGCATCGGTCGGTCACCAGTGGTCGATCGTCAAGTGACAGGAGATGATCGTCTGCTAGTCGGCCACCAGGAGTCGATTTCCAAGTACCGAGAGATGATCGTCTGCTAGTCGGCCACCAGGAGTCGATCGCCAAGTACCGAGAGGCAATCGTCTTAGATGTCGATCGCTCGGCACCGGGACTTGTCCTGGGACCTTCGGTCGACCGATCTATCTCGGCTGCTCGGCTATGGCTAGGTCGCCCGATCACTGAGGCGATCGCCGGTCGAAGAGTATAATTCTCGACACAACAATTGCCCCCCAGCTTGCTCCGATGTTGAAGACATGGGGCGAGGTGGTTCTTGCTGGTGATCGTGTAAGATGAGGACGGGCGATCCGTTGAGCTGACTGTGGGTTCGGACTTGGGCGATCTGGTCGATTGGCTAGCTATCTTTCAGTCTTGTACCTGCAAAAAACAACATGGGCCGATCCTTCGTAGAAACTTGATCGTTTCGTCGCTAAGGAACCGTGCACAGTCGCGGAGTTCGATGGACCGAATCCATGACCGTGTCTTGTGCGCGAACGACATTGTCTGTCTCGTGACTCATTTTATTGTGAGGGTCCTCTGTTAGGCTGCGCCTCGCCTCGTATTTAAACAAAGGGCGTGCGGTCTTGGTCTAGAGGAGTCCTTGCGCGAGGCAGCGTCGGATGATTTAACTCCACGTCCGCGGCTTGTTAACTCTGCTTCCACCTCGGCCCGCCATGAAGATGGCGAACCTCGACGGTGTACGTTGAGACAGGGGGTAGTGACGCGTCGCATTGTCTGGGTTCACCATGTTAGATGATGAACCTTTGAGGGCGGGCGATCGTGTCCACTGATTAGTTTTGGAGGGCCCTCAGACTACGCCGGCCTCGTATTTAAACGAAGGGCGGGCGATCTTGGCCCAAAGGGACCTTGCATGGCCGAAGCAGCCGGTTCCATCGACTATCAGGACCATGGCTTTATGATGTGTGGTGGAGGCGATCTCGTGCCTTAGTCCATCATGTTAGATGGTGAACTGTCGATGGCGAACGAGTCCTCCGGTTTTGGTGATGTTGCTTGATATTGGCGATCGGCCTGGAAGACTGGTGATCGTCGCTCGGCTTCCGATCGCATTATTCATAAGTTGTTATCGGCGATCGGGCTGGAGCTCGTCACTAGGGCGCCGATCGCGCTGCTCATAGGCTAAGGAGAAACCTTTGCCTGGCCATAAAGTCTGCGGCCTTAGCTCGGAACATCGAGTAGATCGAGGGTTGGTCCTTCGTAAGATGCCTGAACATAGGCGAAATACCATGGAATCCTCCTAGGACTGTGTAGAGGGCGATCTCATCGCTTATGGGTTCGCCATTGAGGATGATCTCGTCTACCCGGTCGATGTAGTCCGAGTCGAACTCTTCTTCCCCTTGCTTGATCCGCAACATGCGATGGAGACCTTCTGGCCGAGCGACCCTGGTGGCGAAGTACGATGTGAAGACGGTCGCCAGTTGGTTTAAGGAGTCGATGGACCGAGGCGGCAATGAGGCGTACCACCGGTGGGCAAGGTCGTCCAGCGTCAGAGGGAACATTCGACACCTGGTTGCGTCAGATGCCCCACACCCGGTCATGTAGATGTTGAACTTGCTCAGGTGTGTTTCGGGGTCCGACCTCCCTTCGTACAAAGGTGTTTGCGGAGGGGCGATCTTATGCTGCACGGGGGCGAGCTCGATGTAGACTGCGAGTGGCTCGCTCGGCTCGGCGATATTATTCTTGGCGCCTGCCCCGGATTCCAGGAGCGCCTTCATGTCGTCGAGCTGGCGTTGCATCGCGGTCATCGCTGTGGCTCGGTCGCTCGCGGATCGGCTTTGGGAGCGGGAGCCGAGGCGATCGTGTACCGATCTCCTGACTCCGCTGCTGCCGACTTCGGCTATTTGGCGAGGGGGAGCCAGACGGCTAGGCTGCCTTCTGGGAGTCGGATAGGCCGAGCTCCTGGTGATGGACTCGAGCTCCGTCGTCTCGTGGCTGGGGCCGGACTGCCCCGGTTGCCAAGATGGGTCATTGCCGAGGCGATCGAAAACAAAGGTGCCCCGGCTGGCGAGCGCCTCATCTTGCGAATGGGAGCCTCCTGGCGATCGCTTGGTCAGCAATGCCTTGAACTTACGTTTGGTCATCCGGCGGACGGCCGAGGGGGTGATAGCGGGAGGCGCGTCAAGAGCACTTCGTCGCTCCTGTAGGACGGCCATGGCCTCCTCGATCTATTCCGCGGTTCGGAACTGATCGAGTGAGAGACTTGGACCGCCCCCCAGTGGCGGGATCGAGCGTCTCGGACCGCGGCGGCTACCCTCCGCCATCGGTTGTGGCTCGGATTGAGACGGAACGAGGCGTCTGGCGGGCTGGCCAGCTGCTTTCTTCGACGCGGAGGCGGAAGACATGATTCTGAAAGCTTTCTCTGAAGAACAGTGAGTCTTTCTTCAGGTATACGTCTCGGAGAACAGTGAGTGTTCTTCGAGACGGTAGGAATAAAAATTAAGGGTTAGATGCCCTCCTTCTAGCGCCAATTGTTGTTGCCCGAAATATTTATCCGAAGATAAAATACTGCTGGAATAGACGGACAACAAACAAGGTTGCGGGAGCACTTCCGAGGGGGTGTAAATAACACAAGATTTTCCGGGTTTGTTAGGCCCGGGCTTGAATGCTCTCGCGAGATGTTATTAATATAAATATTCGTGGATACAAGTATTATTGTGAGAATCTAAGTACAATGAGTGTAAAAAGACACTGTTAATCCAGCTCTTGAGCGAAGCCTTGGTGTTCTTGCGCTCGGCCGATCGTCTTCTGTATGAGAGAGGCGGAGAGAGAAGAATGAACCGAGAGATAGCTGTTGCCAAGAGTAAGAAAGCCAAGTCGTGAGTATTATCCCGTGGGTGCTGAAGTTCTGAAGCCTTTCCCCAAGTGCAGCCTTTCTATTTATAAAATGAGGAGCCTTGATTCTTGGCGGGCGATCGCCTTTCGGCCAATAAAATAATGGGGCGATCGTCTTCAAGTCACATGGGCAGCCTGCCTAAAGTCCAAGGCAGCTACTGGCAGCCAGCTGTGCGGTCCAATGAGGAACCAGCACGCGTCTGGAGTTGCTGTCACAGGCAGTCCCACGGACACCTTTCGGCGGGCCTGTCGGCTGGTGGAAGGATGCTGACAGGCTGTGGTCAACGATCCGTGAAATGCGGATCTTGTCTTGGCTCTGCACGTGGGGTCTGTCCTGAGGTTCGGCCTTTGCCGACTGGATGATCATTGGCTTCGAGCGGCATGAGGCGATCGTCATTGGTCGGTCACCAAGGGTCGATCGTCAAGTGCCGGGAGATGATCGTCTTCTAGACGGCCACCAGGAGTCGATTGCCAAGTACCGAGAGATGATCGACTGCTAGTCGGCCACCAAGAGTCGATCGCCAAGTACCGAGAGGCGATTGTCTTAGATGTCGATCGCTCGGTACCGGGACTTGTCCTGGGACCTTCGGTCGACCGATCTATCTCGACTGCTCGGCTATGGCTAGGTCGCTCGATCACTGAGGGTGTTCTTAAAATATAGTTCATGATTTGTAGAGGTTTCTTGATGTGATAATCTTCATATTGATGGTTAGAAGGAAGTGATTTGTTTGGTGATAATTGTTTTGAACTTAAAACTTTGACAAGAAGGAGTTCGTGTGGGAGAACGAAAGATTGTAGAGATGAACTAATCTAGAACTCGGTTGAAATGTGTTAAAATAACCGAACCAAGTATTGGAATTGATACTCAGAACTTGAGTGTGGATTTAAGATGATTTGAATATCCTTGAATTCGTAGATGTTGACATTTCATCTCCGTTATGGTCATTTGATTCGCATGAAGTATGTCATTAGTTCGACTGAGAATTCGTCGAGTAGTTGAACCGCGAACCGGCCAACTTAGAATGTTAACTCGGCCGTGGTAGATGTTAGATGTTCGTACATTAGAATTATTACGTAAGTTGAGTTGTCGTTATTTCCTTTTGTTTAAGGTTCGAGGTCTGCGAACGGTTGATCGAAGGAGCGGCCTTCGAGTTTATTGAAGTCGTGAAGTATTTATTTCTTGCCATCCTTCTAAGGAAGTAATTTAATTACATTTTATGTATTGATGTTATACATGTTGTCGTGCATATGTGTCATTTTTGTATGTCCACCTCGTGTTGGTCTGACGGGATAATCTTGGGATCTATGCTAGCGTGCACTGGATCAATGGACAGGTTTTTCCACCTCGTGTTGGTCCGATGGGATCATCTTGGGATCTATGCAGTGAATGCTGGATCATCAGAATTACCAAGTGTATGTTGTATCATGTTGTGGTTATCATATTGTGTATAGTATTGTGAGTTTTCTCGTAGTAGAGACTTGTTGTTATTGTCATTGATGATGTTTTCGTTATTCTTCATGAGATGTTGAATAATCTGTTGTTGTATAATTATCGTACTTGTACTAGCATCATTGTGCTAACCCCTTCGGGGGTGGACATTCATTGTATGTTTAGGATACATGAGAGTGGGGAAACAATCACTAGAGTTGCATGAGGACAACGGTGTAGATTGATGTTACGGCCGGGATGATTTGACGGATTGTGTTTTGTTTTAATAAAGTACTCGAGTACGCTGTTTTTTTGTTTGTCTTTTGAGGTTTGTATTCGGATATTGGCTGATTTGTACGTTTTAGACTGGTGATGTAATAATTAATTTTACGGTTGGCATTTGACAATGTCGTTTTTAAATTCTTAGCCTAGTAAATCCTTATATCAAGGATTTATGGTGCTGTAATAATCCTGAATATATCAGGGTGTTACATAATATGGTATCGGAGCTAAGATTATGGATATCTTGGCTGTTGGGTTAAATTAGAGTTCAGATATGTCTTTTGAGGTAACCGGCCGCGAATACCATCACTATAGTGCCTACGTCTTCGTGTGAGCGGTGGTTGTAAGTTTCCTAAACTCTAACTTGTCCTTTACATGTTGTACTTTCGAATGTTAGAATGATATTATTTCCTGTATATTGAGTATGTATGCTTATAGTATGTTGAGAGGAGGACGTGGACGCGGTCGCGGTCGTGGACGCGGACGTAGAAATGCTTAGAGGGAAGTTTCGCCCTATGCCCCTGATTTATTGTCAAATCAGGCTAGCCACACCTCGGGCGAACAATAAGAGTCCGTCAACAATGAACGAGGGCAAACCGTGGACACGAATTCCGAACCTGCTGTTCCCGACATCCTTCGTCAAGTGGTTAACCAAATGACTCGATTTTCTCAAGTTGTGGACAGAATGCAAGTGGCTGTAGGATTGCAGACTGGAGAGAGACACCAAGGCATCCCAGACCTAGGAAATCGAGGAGACAGATGGCTACAGGAGGTAGCGAAGATGCACCCGCCGAAATTCGATGGTTTTTTTGAGACACTGAAGTGGGATCACTGGCTGAGAGAGCTCGAGAAAGTATTTGCAGGGATTAACTGCCCGGACGACCGGAGGGCCCCCATTGCCCAATATTTCCTGACAGGAGAAGCGTCCGAATGGTGGGAAGCTATCGACCTATCGATCATGATGCCTATTGGGGAGAATTCAAACATATGATGAAAGCTCAGTACTTCCCTCATCCGGTGAGAGAAGCCAAAGTTCGGGAATTTTTCTCCGCACAGCCTTTGGATTTGCCGGTGGCTCAGACGATTAAGACATTTAATCAGCAGTTGGCGTTTGTTCGACACCTGGTCAGAACCAATGCAAATATGATGATTCACTTTCATATGAGAATGAAGCCGGAGATACAGAGGTACATGTCAGGTTTTGAATGCACCACTCCCCGCCAGTACCAAGACAAAGCTCTAGCGTATGAAATGAAAGAAGCAGCTATGGAAAAGTTCTCTGAGTCCAAGTAGCAGAAAGTCTCTGGTAGCTTCACAGAGCACAAGAGTAGTGGGCCCCGCAAAAGACCAGTCATACTTTCATTCATTGAAGAGGCCTTCGCATCCATCCAAAGGCAGAAAGAACTCCAGATCAGTATCGGCAATGGCAGATGCAACCAGGAAATATTTTAACTGTGGACGGACATGACATTATCGATGTGATTTCTCACTTCCCTCAGTGACGTGTTATAATTGTAGACGAGAAGGACATCATGCAGTGTTCTGTGAAGAGGCTGCAAAATCTTTTGGAGCTCGTACTTCGCAGCCAGTTCAGAAAGAGGCAAGTGTCCCTCAGACGCAACAGAGTGTTCAGCCACCCCAAAAGGAAGCATCGAGTGTTGGGTCTGCTCCTACACACCTTTATAATATGAGAAGGGCAGTTGATCAGAATGCAGCTGTCACATCAGGTACCGTTCAAATCCTTTCGCAACCAGTTAGTGTTTTGTTCGACACAGGAGCTACACATTCATTTATATCATTGTCTTGGGTTAATCGTTTGAACATTTCTTGTTTTCATGAATGTGAGCCTTTTATTGTGGGTTTACCGAGTGGGGAAAGAATTGTGGGGAATTTAGAAACTAGAGATTTTCCTGTAACAATTGGAGGCAAAGATTGGCCCTCGAACGTGATTGTGGTAGAGATTCGAGGAGATGACCTAATTCCCGGAGACGATTGGCTTAACCGTTATGGAGATATTATGAATTACCGGAAGAGGAATATCTCGATGATAGCCGAAGATGGTTTCGAATTATTATTTGAGGGATGGAGATCAGGAAGCTCAGGAAAAGTGATCAAAGCTATGAAAGTCGTCAAACTACTAAAGCGGGGCTGTACCGGGTACTGGTGTTATGCAATGAAGAAAGAAGAAGGAAAAGTAGAGCTTTCATCCATTCTCGTTGTCAATGAATTTCCGGACATATTCCCTGATGAATTACCTAGACTACCTCCACAACGAGATGTAATATTTACCATCGAGTTAGAGCCGGGAGCTACATGGATTTCAAAGGCGCCGTATCGAATGGCACCCACCGCGATGTATGAACTGAAAAAGCAACTGGAATAATTGTTGGACAAAGGTTATATTCAGCAAAGTGTTTCGCCCTGGGGTACGCCAGTTCTTTTTGTTCGAAAGAAAAATGGATCGCTTCGATTGTGCATCTATTACCGAGAGCTAAACAGGATGACGATCAAGAATAAGCACCTGCTTCCACAGATTGATGATTTGTTCGACCAGTTGCAAGGATCGAGAGTGTTTTCAAAGATCGATTTGAGATCGGGATTCCATCAGCTGAGGATTAAAGAATCACATGTTGTGAAGTCAGCATTCAGAACTCCTTACTAACACTATGAGTTTGTAGTGATGCCGTTTGGTCTCACTAATGCGCCTGATGTGTTTATGCAATTAATGAATCGTATGTTCATAGAGTACTTGGCCAAATTCGTAGTTGTGTTTATCGATGATATCTTGGTCTACTCTAAGAGTCCGGAAGAGCATGAACAGTACTTACGGATCGTTTTGAATCTCTTGAGGAGCGAGCAGTTATAGGCGAAACTTTCAAAATGTGAATTCTGGCTAAAGGAAATAATGTTCCTTTGTCACGTGGTATCAGTGGAAGGGGTCCGAACAGATCCCCAGAAAGTCGAGGCAATTTTGGAATGGAAGTCTCCTCAGAACGTGAAGGAAATCAGAAGTTTCTTAGGACTTGCTGGGTATTATCATCGGTTCGTGGAAGGGTTTTCCAAAATTACCCGTCCACTTACTCGAATACTACAGAAGACCCAAATTTTGAATGGAACGAGACGTGCCAGGCCAGTTTTGATGAACTTAAGTAGAGATCAACAACGGCTCAATCTTAACATTACCGCAGGGAACTGAAGGATTTGTAGTTTTCAGTGACGCTTCAAATCAAGGTCTCGGTTGTGTACTGATGCAGAATGAGAAGGTGATCGCCTATGTCTCATGGCAGTTGAAGCTATATGAAGTAAATTATCCAACTCATGATTTGGAACTGGCAGCTGTTGTTTTCGCCCTGAAGACATGGAGACGCTATTTGTACGTGACTCACTGTTAGATCTTCACAGATCAGAAGAGTCTTAAATACATCTTCAGTCATAAAGAGTTGGATATGCGACAGAGGAGATGGCTAGAATTGATTAAAGACTATGACTTGGATATTCTTTATCATCCAGGAAAAGCGAACGTAGTGGCTGATGCACTGAGCCGCAAACCGATTTCTATTCGAACACTGGAGACGCTCACGTCCCAGTCCAGCATACAGCAAGAATTGATCCATGAAGGAATTGAAGTATGGTTACAAGGAGTTCAAGGACAATTATGTGATGAAATTAACTTCATCATCGACCGAAGAAATCAAATATAAGCAATTAGATGATCCTCTGATGATTCAGTTACGTGAACAAGTAAGCAAGGGAAAGGCCCTAGGATTTGCAATTCATGAAGATGGAGATTTGAGATTTCAAATTCGACTCTGTGTTTCCGATATTGATGTTTTGAAGCAGACAATCATGAAGGAAGCTCACAGTGCACCCTATTCTATTCACCCAGGCACTAGTAAGATGTATAAGGATCTGAAGCAGAATTTTTGGTGGGAAACATGAAGAAAGATGTGGCGGAATATGTCTCGAAGTGTTCAACTTGTCAGCAGGTTAAGATCGAATATCAGCGACCCGCCGAAATGTTGAGGCCACTTTCGATTCCTGAACGGAAGTGGGAAGATATATTAATAGACTTTATCACCAATATACCGAAGACCAGAATAGGGATGAACATGATTGGGGTGATAGTTTATCGTCTAACCAAGTCGGCTCATTTTTTGGGCATTAAGGATACTTGGGGATCAGAGAAGTTAGTACAAGTGTTTATTGCAGAGATAGTCCGATTGCATGGTACACAAAAGACCATTATTTCAGATCGAGATGGTCACTTCGTGTAACATTTTTGGAAAGCAGTTCATAGAACCTTGGGAACCGAGCTGAACTTTAGCACAACTTATTATCCTCAAACTGATGGACAGTCCGAGAGGACTATTAAGATAGTAGAAGACATGTTGAGAGCTTGTTCCTTAGATTGGTCGACTGATTGGGAAATTCATCTACCGTTGATTGAATTCACCTACAACAATAGTTGGCATGCTTCTATTAAGATGGCACCTTTTGAAGCATTGTACGGAAGAAGATGCAGATCACCCCTGTGTTGGGACGATTTGTCTGACTTAATTGGGATGGAACCAGAGTTGATAGTACAGACTCAAGAGAAGGTAGCTCTGATTCGCGAAAGACTGTTGACTGCCCAGAGTCGGCAGAAGTCTTATGCCAACGTACGCCGTCTCCCGTTAGAATTTGTAATTGGGGATCATGTACTTCTGAAAGTTTCTCCTACCCGAGGAATTTTTCACTTTGGGAGGAAAGGAAAGCTGAGTCCGAGATATATTGGGCCATTGCAGATTCTTGAGAGAGTTGGGGAGTTAGCTTACAAGTTGGCCTTGCCTCCATCGCTGAGTCATGTTCATAATGTGTTTCACGTATCTCAGTTACGGAAGTATATACCGGATCCCAGTCATGTCATCGATTTCGGCGAGATCAAAGTAGCTAATGATGGCACGTTCGAGGAGAAGCCAATTAAGATACTCGATAGTCGAGTCAAGCAATTGAGGAATAAACCCATCTCCTTAGTTAAATTTCAATGGTCATGATATGGAGCAGAAGAAGTAACCTGGGATACTGAAGATAGTATGAAGTCGAGATACCCGGAATTATTTCCATATTAAGCTTCGCGATGAAAATTCTTTTTAAAGGGAGAGTATGTAATACCCGGATAATTATCGTGTATTTCATCTATATTTGATGCTTGTAGCATTTGATTATGAGGTATTAATAATCAAAGTATGATTTTCCCGCATTCGTATTCCTACATTCATGAATTTTCCAAAACATGCATGCATGCATCTGCACGTCGTAATGTTCGCTAGCAGTTGAGCATAATGTATGTTATGAGCTGTTGTTAGGTGTATTTTTATGCGTTTATTTATCATTATTTTATATCCATTTTATGTCTAAATCTGCATAAATGAGCTTTTAATGCACTATTCTTATATGTTTTGCAGGAAATTAGAGTCCGGAAGCCTAAACGACGAAAAACGGGCGAAAACGGCAATTTTTGGCCAGGAGCCGCGGCACAAGGAAAGCGAGCCGCGGCACACGCACGGCACACAGAGGCACCAAGCACACTGTACCGGGGGCCGCGGCATGTTTAAGCTGATCCGCGGCCCATGAAGAAAATATTGCGCCCAGGTATAGGCGCTGAAGGTTAGGGGCCGCGGCACACACTTACTGAGCCGCGGCCCGCGGGGCGGTTTTGATGTGTTTGCCGCGTTTTTGGGCCATTTTTGGAGCCTGTTCTCAACCTAATTCCCGGACGCGTTTTGGAGACGAAGGAGGGTTATAAATAGAGATTAAAAGTCTAGAGGATCGAATCATCGAGGAATCAAAGAGAAGAAGAAAAACACCAAGGAGCAGAGCGCGGAAGCTAGAGAACGGAGGAATCCGAGTTCTTCGACTGCGTTAGAGGCAGAGGACAGTACGACCGAAAGGAAGCATCGAGTGTTGGGTATGCTCCTACACACCTTTATGATATGAGAAGGGCAGTTGATCAGAATGCAGCTGTCACATCAGGTACCGTTCAGATCCTTTCGCAACCAGTTAGTGTTTTGTTCGATACAGGAGCTACACATTCATTTATATCATTGTCTTGGGTTAATCGTTTGAGCATTTCTTATTTTCATGAATGTGAGCCTTTTATTGTGGGTTTACCGAGTGGGGAAAGAATTGTGGGGAATTTAGAAACTAGAGATTTTCATGTAACAATTGGAGGCAAAGATTGGCCCTCGAACGTGATTGTGGTAGAGATTCGAGGAGATGACCTAATTCCCAGAGACGATTGGCTTAACCGTTATGGAGATATTATGAATTACCGGAATAGGAATATCTCGATGATAGCCGAAGATGGTTTCAAATTATTATTTGAGGGATGGAGATCAGGAAGCTCAAGAAAAGTGATCAAAGCTATGAAAGCCGTCAAACTACTAAAGCGGGGCTGTACCGGGTACTGGTGTTATGCAATGAAGAAAGAAGAAGGAAAAGTAGAGCTTTCATCGATTCCCGTTGTCAATGAATTTTCGGACATATTCCCTGACGGATTACCTAGACTCCCTCCACAACGAGATGTAATATTTACCATCGAGTTAGAGCCGGGAGCTACACCGATTTCTAAGGCGCCGTATCGAATGGCACCCACCGCGATGTATGAACTGAAAAAGCAACTGGAAGAATTGTTGGACAAAGGTTATATTCAGCAAAGTGTTTCGCCCTGGGGTACGCCAGTTCTTTTTGTTCGAAAGAAAAATGGATCACTTCGATTGTGCATCTATTACCGAGAGCTAAACAGGATGACGATCAAGAATAAGCACCTGCTTCCACAGATTGATGATTTGTTCGACCAGTTGCAAGGATCGAGAGTGTTTTCAAAGATCGATTTGAGATCGGGATTCCATCAGCTGAGGATTAAAGAATCAGATGTTCTGTAGTCAGCATTCAGAACTCGTTACTAACACTATGAGTTTGTAGTGATGCCGTTTGGTCTCACTAATGCGCCTGATGTGTTTATGCAATTAATGAATCGTATGTTCATAGAGTACTTGAAAAAATTCGTAGTTGTGTTTATCGATGATATCTTGGTCTACTCTAAGAGTCCGGAAGAGCATGAACAGTACTTACGGATCGTTTTGAATCTCTTGAGGAGCGAGCAGTTATAGGCGAAACTTTCAAAATGTGAATTCTGGCTAAAGGAAATAATGTTCCTTTGTCACGTGGTATCAGTGGAAGGGGTCCGAACAGATCCCCATAAAGTCGAGGCAATTTTGGAATGGAAGTCTCCTAAGAACGTGAAGGAAATCAGAAGTTTCTTAGGACTTGCTGGGTATTATTGTCGGTTCGTGGAAGGGTTTTCCAAAATTACCCGTCCACTTACTCGAATACTACAGAAGACCCAAATTTTGAATGGAACGAGACGTGCCAGGCCAGTTTTGATGAACTTAAGTAGAGATTGACAACGGCTCCAATCTTAACATTACCGCAGGGAACTGAAGGATTTGTAGTTTTCAGTGACGCTTCAAATCAAGGTCTCGATTGTGTACTGATGCAGAATGAGAAGGTGATCGCCTATGTCTCACGGCAGTTGAAGCTATATGAAGTAAATTATCCAACTCATGATTTGGAACTGGCAGCTGTTGTTTTCGCCCTGAAGACATGGAGACGCTATTTGTACGTGACTCACTGTTAGATCTTCACATATCATAAGAGTCTTAAATACATCTTCAGTCATAAAGAGTTGGATATGCGACAGAGGAGATGGCTGGAATTGATTAAAGACTATGACTTGGATATTCTTTATCATCCAGGAAAAGCGAACGTAGTGGCTGATGCACTGAGCCGCAAACCTATTTCTATTCGAACACTGGAGACGCTCACGTCCCAGTCCAGCATACAGCAAGAATTGATCCATGAAGGAATTGAAGTATGGTTACAAGGAATTCAAGGATAATTATGTGATGAAATTAACTTCATCATCGACCAAAGAAATCAAATATAAGCAATTAGATGATCTTCTGATGATTCAGTTACGTGAACAAGTAAGCAAGGGAAAGGCCCTAGGATTTGTAATTCATGAAGATGGAGATTTGAGATTTCAAATTCGACTCTGTGTTTCCGATATTGATGTTTTGAAGCAGATAATCGTTAAGGAAGCTCACAGTACACCCTATTGTATTCACCCAGGAACTAGTAAGATGTATAAGGATCTGAAGCAGAATTTTTGGTGGGAAACATGAAGAAAGATGTGGCGGAATATGTCTCGAAGTGTTTAACTTGTCAGCAGGTTAAGATTGAACATCAGCAACCCGCCGAAATGTTGAGGCCACTTCCAATTCCTGAACGGAAGTGGGAAGATATATTAATAGACTTTATCACCAATATACCGAAGACCAGAATAGGGATGAACATGATTGGGGTGATAGTTTATCGTCTAACCAAGTCGGCTCATTTTCTGGGCATTAAGGATACTTGGGGATCAGAGAAGTTAGTACAAGTGTTTATTGCAGATATAGTCCGATTGTATGGTACACAAAAGACCATTATTTCAGATCGAGATGGTCACTTCGTGTCACATTTTTGGAAAGCAGTTCATAGAGCCTTGGGAACCGAGCTGAACTTTAGCACAACTTATCATCCTCAAACCGATGGACAGTCCGAGAGGACTATTAAGATAGTAGAAGACATGTTGAGAGCTTGTTCCTTAGATTGGTCGACTGATTGGGAAATTCATCTACCGTTGATTGAATTCACCTACAACAATAGTTGGCATGCATATATTAAGATGGCACCTTTTGAAGCATTGTATGGAAGAAGATGCAGATCACCCCTGTGTTGGGACGATTTGTCTGACTTAATTGGGATGGAACCAGAGTTGATAGTACAGACTCAAGAGAAGGTAGCTCTGATTCGCGAAAGACTGTTGACTACCCAGAGTCGGCAGAAGTCTTATGCCAACGTGCGCCGTCGCCCGTTAGAATTTGTAATTGGGGATCATGTACTTCTGAAAGTTTCTCCTACCCGAGGAATTTTTCACTTTGGGAGGAAAGGAAAGCTGAGGCCGAGATATATTGGGCCATTCCAGATTCTTGAGAGAGTTGGGGAGTTAGCTTACAAGTTGGCCTTACCTCCATCGCTGAGTCATGTTCATAATGTGTTTCACGTATCTCAGTTACGGAAGTATATACCGGATCCCAGTCATGTCATCGATTTCGGCGAGATCAAAGTAGCTAATGATGGCACGTTCGAGGAGAAGCCAATTAAGATACTCGATAGTCGAGTCAAGCAATTGAGGAATAAACCCATCTCCTTAGTTAAATTTCAATGGTCATGATATGGAGCAGAAGAAGAAACCTGGGATACTGAAGATAGTACGAAGTCGAGATACCCGGAATTATTTCCATATTAAGCTTCGCGATGAAAATTCTTTTTAAAGGGAGAGTATGTAATACCCGGATAATTATCGTGTATTTCATCTGTATTTGATGCTTGTAGCATTTGATTATGAGGTATTAATAATCAAAGTATGATTTTCCCGCATTCGTATTCCTACATTCATGAATTTTCCAAAACATGCATGCATGCATCTGCACGTCGTAATGTACGCTAGCAGTTGAGCATAATGTATGTTATGAGCTGTTGTTAGGCGTATTTTTATTCGTTTATTTATCATTATTTTAGATCCATTTTATGTCTAAATCTGCATAAATGAGCTTTTAATGCACTATTCTTATATTTTTGCAGGAATTTGGAGTCCGGAAGCCTAAACGACGAAAAACGGGCGAAAACGACAATTTTTGGCCAGGAGCCGCGGCACAAGGAAAGCGAGCTGCGGCACACGCACGGCACACAAAGGCACCGAGCATACTGTACCGGGGGCCGCGGCATGTTTAAGCTGAACCGCGGCCCATGAAGAAAATATTGCGCCCAGGTATAGGCGCTGAAGGTTAGGGGCCGCGGCACACACTTACTGAGCCGCGGCCCGCGGGGCGGTTTTGATGTGTTTGCCGCGTTTCTGGGCTATTTTTGGAGCCTGTTCTCAACCTAATTCCCGGACGCGTTTTGGAGACGAAGGAGGGTTATAAATAGAGATTAAAAGTCTGGAGGATCGAATCATCGAGGAATCAAAGAAAAGAAGAAAAACACCAAGGAGCATAGCGCGGAAGCTAGAGAACGGAGGAATCCGAGTTCTTCGACTACGTTTGATTTTTATGCTTTCTTTAATTCTTTTTGTATTTTTATTTTCTAGCATGTCAGGCTAGAATCCCTATTCTAGGATTTTGATGAAATCGAAGTTTTGACGAATTTACTTTTGATTATCAATATAATTCCCTTTTCTATTGAGTTTTCCCCAATTGTTCTTAATGCTTTCAATTGTGTGGCCTATAATTGAATTCTTTTGATTACGAAACTCGAATCGAGAGTGGAGAGTTGGTAGGAAAAATTGGTGAGAGCCGTTTTATCTTGTGAGATAGGAATATACTCATAGGAATTACGTGGCCTTTCTGAAGATTTCGTGCTTTTTGCCTATTGTCGATTTAATTCACCTCGGAATAGAGTGTGTTATTCGCCTTAGAAAAATCTATTGACCTCGGGAGAGGCGGTAGAGTATTTTAGCACCCTTCGCCTTCAATAAATTGGGAAATCATTAAATTCATATAATCGAGAGTAATTCGGATAAACCGAGGTGGATTCACAATCCTAGATTATTTCCTTATTTGAATTTCTTTCTTCAAACAATCATTTTTACTATTTATTCTTTTATTAATTTTCTATAATTATTACTTGCATCAAAATTTCGATAGTTCAAATAAAATTAGAATACGCATAAATTGGTAGTTAGTAAGTCAGTCCTCATGGGAACGATATCTTACTTATCAATTTATTACTTGTTTACGATAACGTGCACTTGCGTTCACAAAATTTTGCAACAAGTTTTTGGCGTCGTTGCCGGGGACTGATTATTTTACTAATATCGATTTCAGTATTTCTAGTCTTAATTTGAACATTATTTTATTTTTGTGTAATTTTTTTTTTTGTTTGTTTTTCCTTTCAGGAATTTCTGGTTAGTGCATGAGAAAATTCGGTAACGAAGGCCTACTACCTTTGGATACTAAACTCGAACGCACTCTTCAGAAAAGCAAGAAGGAGAAACGTGAGCTACCGACAACAGGCACCATGGCCGATAACACGGAAAATCATGGAGTAGACAACCCTATTCAGCAAGATCAACCGGCATTAGCACTCCGTGATTATGCAATGCCACAAATCAATGCAAAATTGTCAGGGATTCGGCGTCCAACCATCCAAGCGAACAACTTTGAGATTAAGCCGGCTATTATTCAGATGGTGCAAGCAAGCCAATTTTGTGGACTGGTGAACGATGACCCTAACGCACACATCGCTTCATTTCCCGAGATTTGTGACACCTTCAAGAATAATGGTGTTACCGATGATGCCATTCGTCTGCGGCTAGAGTTTTGGTTGAATTCTTTACCTCCGGGCTCTATCACGACTTGGGTGGAATTAGCGCAAGTCTTTCTAGCTAAGTTCTTTCCACCATCGAAGACAGCGAGACTTAGGAACGAGATAACTACCTTCGGGCAATTAGATATGGAGTCGCTTCATGAAGCGATACAAAGATTTGCTAAGGAGATGCCCACACCATGGTCTACCGGATTGGCTGCAAATTCAAACCTTTTATAACGGATTGAGTGCTTTTACCCGCACTCTTGTTGATGCAGCCGTTGGAGGAGCGTTAATGGGAAAGACGATGGCAGAAGCTCATTCTCTATTGGAGGCGATGGCTGGAAATGCTTATCAGTGGCCTTCCGAACGAGTGATCCCGAAACGAGTAATGGAAATCTCCAATAATGATCCAATATCTACACTATCGGCCCAAGTTGCGGCCTTGACTCAGCAACTTCAAGCTTTTTCACATGCTCCTTTTACCGTCACTACAGAATCATGTAATTGGTGTAATGGGTCTCATCCTAGCGCAGAATGCCAAGTTGGAAATACTTTTAAGCAACACCCGATGGAACAAGCTCAGTTTGTGGGGAATGGGAATCGGCAAAACAATCCGTACTCCAACACATATAATCCGGGGTGGCGTAATCACCCTAAATTTTCATGGAAAAACGGACAAAACTCAAACCAACCTCAGTTTGCTCAACACCAACAGCAACCTCCTCCCGCTCCAAAAATCTCTCTAGAGGAATCAATGGCGAAATTAGCAGCAAACACGAGTCAGTTCATGACCCGTACGGAAGCAACCTTGCAAAACCATTTCGCTTCTATTCACAACTTGGAAGTCCAATTGGACCAAATAGCAAATATGTTAACAGCCCGCCGTGAGGGTACCTTGCCAAGTACAACTGAGACAAACCCCGGGGAGAGTATAAATGCCATTAGTTTGAGAAGCGGGAAGGAAGTGTGTGACCAGCCCGAGAGGAAAAAAAAGAGAAGTGAGGATGAGGAGAAGAAAAATTCTGCGACCGAGGAATCACAATTTTCTAGATCCTCGAAATTGTCTCCAGATAATCCGACAGCCTATGTATCACCCATCCCGATTCCGCAGCAATTGCAAAAGCAAAAATTAGACAAATAATTTTCCAAGTTTCTCGACGTCTTCAAGAAACTACACATCAACATTCCATTTGCTGATGCCTTAGAACAAATGCCGAGCTATGTGAAGTTCAGGAAAGAAAACTTATCTAACAAAAGGAAGCTTGAGGAATATGAAACGGTGGCACTGACTGAAGAGTGCAGCGCAATCTTGCAGAGAAAGCTCCCGCCTAAATTGAAGGATCCAAGAAGCTTCACTATACCGTGCACTATTGGGAACTTGTCTTTTGATAAAGCATTATGTGATCTCAGCGCTAGCGTTAATCTCATGCCTCTGTCTATTTTCAAGAAGCTAGGAATTGGGGAAGCAAAACCCACTACGGTTTCTTTGCAACTAGCCGATAGATCCATCAAATACCCGAGAGGGGTGATAGAAGACGTCTTGGTCAAGGTCAATAAATTCATTTTCCCTGCTGATTTCATTGTTCTTGATATGGAAGAAGACCATGAGATTACGATTATTTTGGGTAGACCGTTCTTAGCCACCGGAAGGACCCTTATTGATGTTCAGGAGGGTAAATTAATACTTCGGGTTGAAGATGAGCAAGTCACATTCAAAGTGTTTCGATCTCTCTCGTGTCCAAGCAAGGGCCAGAAGTGTTCACAAATTGATAGCTTAGAGAAAGTCACACATCGGGAGAGTTTTCGGTCGAAGTATTCAGAATCCGTTTCAGCTGCTCCGACGTCTAATAAAAATGAAGAGCAAGTCGTATATCTTAGGCATTTGAATATGTCGTCTTCAACATCCGTTCATCCACCATCGAAAAATTCTCATCCTGTCATAAGTTCGCCCGTGGAGTTGAAAATTAAGCCGGATGTCAAACGAGTACCAAGTCAATTGCAAAAAGGGTGTTTTGGAAGGCTACTATTGTTAAAGCCGTTTTGCAAAGAACGTTGGATGTCCAAACCAAAAGTCGAACGGTTGAAATTTAATGGTCAACAATTTAAATCACGTAATAACGGTTCGATGGACTGTACGGAGTCCAAATGGTCATTGCGAGATGCGAACTGATTTTCAGGAAAAGTCCGGTTGAAGACTATAAACTTAGCGCTTCTCGGGAGGCAACCCGAGTTTTAGTTGTAGATTTTTATTTTTCAGTGTTTTCTTGCATTTTAGAGTCTTTATTTTTCGTCATTTTTGCTTAGATATGCTTATCCCTCACGTTCTTGGTGTTTTCCTTTGAAAATTCTGTGCAGGAATATCCCCAGGGAAAAATTTAACCCTGAGCCGCGGCACAAGGATAGTGAGCCACGGCACACACAAGTCGAAAAAAGGGGGCTAAACTTCTTGTACTCTGTGCCGCGACACGAGCTTACTGAGCTGCGGCACACCCGGTCTTTGAGCCGCGGCACCCATATGTTGAGCCGCAGCACACGGCAATGTTACAACAAGGCCCAGGCAGGCTGTACTCTGGGCCGCGGCTCACTTAAGCTGTGCCGCGGCCCCTGTTGCGAATTTGGAACGCCCAGCATTCTTTCATATACTTGATCGGCCGACACCAGGTAAGTTTTCTTCCGTTTCTTCACACAGCGCTCGGCCGAATGCTATTCACACTTCTTCTTACCTTCTTCCATACAAAGCAAGGTAATTCTAAACTCTTAATCTCAATTGCTACATGGTTTGAAAAGTAAGGTATTGTCCTTCATTCAATATTGAATATGTTTAGTTCTATGAAGGTTGAGTTGGGATATGAAATTATTGATTGATTATTGATGGTATTTGTTGATTATGAATGAATGGTGGATGTTATTTGTCGTTTGACATGACTTTCAATCGATGTTGTTATTATTGGGGATTGGATTTAGCCATTATAATTCTTGTTCTTCATTTAAACTCATGAAGACTAGGTGTTTGATGAAATGCGTAAATTGAAATTGTTGAGCCAAACGTTTTTAAAACTATAGGCAACGAATTATTTTATCGGATTACATTATACCCCAACCCTTACGTCATGCTTAAATCTGAAACCTCAGTCTTAATTTCCCCTTATGATGGTGCAAGACTATATTCACGTTTAGCGTATCTTAAGTCGAGAGTGGTCTGGGTTTCCTTAAAGGTTGTGTAATTTTCGGTGTTTATCTTTTCAGGCCCGCCGGGCCAATCGACGTGAGGAGAGGGGCTTGGCGGCGAGGGAAGCTTACCATCGGGACTACCTTTCTGCATGGACGAGCCATATTCTGCACCCGGACAGGCCATTCATTCCACCAGTTAGGCCATCCACACCACCCTCCTCGCCGGACGAGGCCGGCACCAGTTCCTGAGCTGACATTAGGGGAGTACTTGACCTTTTCTTTTATTGCATATTACATTCTGTGTACATTGAGGTCAATGTACGTACTAAGTTTGGGGGGGGGTTTACTTTCATATTGCTTTTTACTCATTCGTTGTTATTTTTTATGTTATTTTTGATGCTAGCCTTGCTTATCTTGTTTTTATTTACATTCGTGAATTTTTCGTGCTTCCTTGTGTAAAACTGGTGATATGACACTGATTTCTCTTTGGAAGAAACGGTTGAGTTTTAGTCGAGTTTATAATCTGCGATATTTTTTTTCCTCTGAGTATTCATTTAGGTCTGATATTTTTCGTGATTGTAGAAATTTTAGCGTATAAGAAAGGAGACATATGTGTTTTCAAATCGCCGTCTATACGTTTGGTTACACTTTTTGCGTAGCTCGTCGTCCAGTAACATGAGTCTTGTTGGAACTTAGATTGAATTTAGAGTCGGACAGTCTTTCCCAAAAAGTCGAGAAATTGTTCTATGATGGGAAGTCTAGTAACCGGGGGTATTCGCGTGACCCGTTGTTTACTCTCGCGTAAAACGACAACCCTAAATAAGCTAATGGTTTTGAGTTATTGCATTTGCCGATGATGGGAAGCCTAGTAACCGGGGGTATTCACGTAACCCGTGTTTACTCTCGCGTAAAACAGCGACCTTGAATCGGACATGCGGGAATAGCTATTCGAGTTTTTTATTCGCTGTGGAGGGGAACTTAGTAACTAGAAGCATCCATGTGCCCCATGAGTGTCTTTTACGTCAAACGGATCCCCAATTCATGAGAATGGAAATTCACCCTAGGGTTATCCCGATGAAACATCCTGAGAGCCGGAACCTAGTGGTTAACTCGAATCATTTTATTGATCATATATAAGGGAATGTTGTCCGAGGATTATTTTTGACGATGAAACTCTTGAAATTTTTGCCACTAAACTGTGGGACTAGGTGAGTTGGCTTGTATTATCTAACCCTTCATATTGGCGGTCGGTTAAATTCACGCTTGTTAATCTTTGAGCTTGATTTTCTTCATGAACGATTGATTAGCACTAAAAATGGTTACTTTGTGGAATCAGTATCCTGGATGTGACTCACTATTACGAGACTTGTATTATTCTTTGAGATTTTCAGGGTAGTATTGATTAAGTTGAGCACTATGGATTTGCACGATTATTCACGATACTTCTTGTTTGAAATTGATTTTTTTGCTTGAGGACAAGCAAAGGCTCAAGTTTGGGGGTATTTGTTAGGCGTATTTTTATGCATTTATTTATCATTATTTATATCCATTTTATGTCTAAATCTGCATAAATGAGCTTTTAATGCACTATTCTTATATGTTTTGCAGGAAATTGGAGTCCGGAAGCCGAAACGACGAAAAACGGGCAAAAACGACAATTTTTGGCCAGGAGCCGCGGCACAAGGAAAGCGAGCCGCGGCACACGCACGGCACACAGAGGCACTGAGCACACTGTACCGGGGGCCGCGGCACGTTTAAGCTGAGCCGCTGCCCATGAAGAAAATATTGCGCCCAGGTATAAGCGTTGAAGGTTAGGGGCCGCGTCACACACTTACTGAGCCGCGGCCCGCGGGGCGGTTTTGATGTGTTTGCCGCATTTCTGGGCCATTTTTGGAGCCTGTTCTCAACCTAATTCCCGGACGTGTTTTGGAGACGAAGGAGGGTTATAAATAGAGATTAAAAGTCTGGAGGATCGAATCATCGAGGAATCAAAGAGAAGAAGAAAAACACCAAGGAGCAGAGCGTGGAAGTTAGAGAACGGAGGAATCCGAGTTCTTTGACTGCGTTTGATTTTTATGATTTCTTTAATTCTTTTTGTATTTTTATTTTCTAGCATGTCAGGCTAGAATCCGTATTCTAGGATTTTGATGAAACCGCAGTTTTGACGAATTTACTTCTGATTATCAATATAATTCCCTTTTCTATTGAGTTCTCCCCAATTGTTCTTGATGCTTTCAATTGTGTGGCTTATAATTGAATTGTTTTGATTACGCAACACGAATCGGGAGAGGAGAGTTGGTAGGAAAAATTGGTGAGAGCCGTTTTATCTTGTGAGATAGGAATATACTCATAGGAATTACGTGGCCTTTCTGAAGATTTCGTGCTTTTTGCCTATTGTCGATTTAATTCACCTAGGAATAGAGTGTGTTATTCGCCTTAGAAAAATCTATTGACCTCGGGAGAGGCGGTAGAGTATTTTAGCACGCTTCGCCTTTAATAAATTGGGAAATCATTAAATTCATATAATCGAGAGTAATTCGGATAAACCGAGGTGGATTCACAATCCTAGATTATTTCCTTATTTGAATTTCTTTCTTCAAACAATCGTTTTTACTGTTTATTCTTTTATAAATTTTCTTTAATTACTACTTGCATCAAAATTTCGATAGTTCAAATAAATTAGAATACGCATAAATTGGTAGTTAGTAAGTCAGTCCTCGTGGGAACGATATCTTACTTATCACTTTATTACTTGTTTACGATAACGTGCACTTGCGTTCACAAAATTTCGCAACAGCTATAGATAACGTACACTATAGGCGAGGCGTAGCGTACGTAACAGGCAGTCAAATCCAGATAAGTCTGTTCGGCGCATGGGGCCAGATAGGATATTTTCGGGTAAGGATTCCCCGTGTGAACCTGGACAACTTTTGATAAAGCAAGTCAACGAGGCATAGCATACGTTAAAGGAGAATAATAACATACGCTACACTGAATATATTACGTACATAAAAGTGATTGTTAACATACATTGAGGAAGTCAAAAACGAGACAGTGAGCTACTAACGAACGTTAACGTACGTAAGGAGTTTTCCATAATGTACGTTAAGGCTATAGCATACGCAATTTCTTATGTCTAACGTACATAAAGTTCAAAATCTTATAAATAGGACATCAACCCACTTCATTTCACACTTTTTCTTCTTCGCTCCTTGTCCGAATTCTGTGAGTCCAGAGAGCCTCTCCCGCAACATAACCCTTGATTTAGCCTCTCTACTTGGTGGTTGAAGTTGGGAAGCATCTTGGATTGGTGTTCAAGCTTCCGGTGTTGAGTTCCGCCGAGTGTTTCAGTGTTTTCCCCCGTAATAAGGTATGTGATGCTACCCCAGCCTAGAATTCATGTTCTTATGTTGATTATGAACATTACTACTGGAGCTATTAAGGTTTATTGATAACTTATAGAATCGAACACCATGTTTTAGGAGGATTGGAAGAATTTATACTTAGGATTTCCATTGTTAAGAGAGAGTAGAGTTGAGCCTTGATTTTGTTAAACACCGGAATGAAGTTTGCTGAAATTGTAACATGCCTTTGACGATGTATTTAAAACACTCTTTTGAGGAATGATTGGCTAAGGTTATCATATGTGTTAGATGAATTCAAGAAGATAAATGTAGAGGGTGTTCTTCAAGCATAGTTCATGATTTGTAGAGGTTTCTTGATGTGATAATCTTCATATTGATTGTAGAGGGTGTTCTTCAAGTATAGTTCATGATTTGTAGAGGTTTCTTGATGTGGTTATCTTCATATTGATGGTTAGAGCGAAGTGATTTGTTTGGTGATAATTGTTTTGAACTTAAAACTTTGACAAGAAGGAGTTCATGTGGAAGAACGAAAGATGGTAGATATGTGACACGCTTTTAGTATAACTATCGCAAGTGCACGATATCGTATCAAGTAGTAAAGTGGACTTTTTGAGTCCGGTTTATCGATCCCACAAGGAAGTTTGGTTATAATTTGAATTATACACTATTAGTCTATTTTTATAGATACTTAAGATGAGTGAAACACACAATTAAAAAGTTTGGTTTAATAATTGCAAAGAAATTGCAATAATAGTTCTAATATTATAAGGAAATAGAAAGATAGCAATAATAATAGATTGATTATCGATATAATGAAATAGTTGGGATTACAAACTTAGTTCGTTATTAGTTATAAAAGATGTATTGGAGATCATAAGATGAATTTACTTATTATGTTGTGTAGATTCGATTTTCCTTAAAAAGACGGTTTCTCTTTCGAACTATAAAACGTCCCTTACATATTGAATCAATCCACTATATTTCTATGTTGATTGGATTCAATACATAGCATTAGGATTTATGAAAATAACTCAAAGAATCATCTAAGGACTAGGGGTATATTTCTATCCCCTAGAACAACTTAGAGTGAAGATCATTTGATCTAATCAAACATATTTTCTTTCGAAACATATGAAGACCATAAATATCTTCATTAATTGGCCAAATAAATAAAGATTGTTAAAACAATGAAAATCACACACAATAATAAGTAATTCACAATAGATCTTTTATACAAACATAAATAACATGACTAACCTTGTTTATAATCCCAACTAAAGATTACTTAGCCCATGAAGGGTTTATTACACATATTACAAGCTTTTGTGGTCATTTTTAGTTGAATCAAGAGAAAGAATTGATCCTAACTCCCTTAGTAGATAAAGGAGATAGAAGCAATAAACTCTCTGAACAACATATACTATACCACACGTACAAAGATCACTCAAGAACACAAGTGTGTTCTTCACACAAAAAGAAAAGTTTACAAGAAAATGGAAAATTATAAGATGAATGATGAATGATGATGGATCTAAGGGGTCTATTTATACACCTAAAGTCATCTAATAGCTCCAAAACTCCAGCATTATTACATTAGATCGGATCAATGCCAGCCATCCCCTCAATAATACACAAAAAGTATAAAAAATTAGACAAATCATAGTAATCACAAGAGTTACTAGTAACATTCAGGAGTTACGGCCAGAACTAGTGACTTACGGCCGTAACTCTGAATGTTACGGCCGTAACGTGGCTTCGTAAATTTGCTCATTTGAAGCTTTGATAGTTACGTTTCAGCCCGAATTTCTCGACTTTGCGTTTTTGCCCCGGATCTTTCTTCGGATGATAACTTTTGATATATAACTCTGATTTTGAATCCGGAAAGACTGCCGAATTCGTCTCGGAAAGCCCTACAACATGAATATATGAAAATTCAATAAAGAGAATATTTATTAAACATGTTGTTTCTTGAGTAATTCAGTTATTTAATCCGATCATCATCCGATAAAAATAAAATTATTAAAACTAATAAATTAAAAGCAAAAAACGAGTAGACTAGCTCAATTATGGGTGATTTTTATCAATACAAACCATGGATAAGTGTACAAAACTGACACTTATCACACCCCCAAACTTGAATTCTTGCTAGTCCCGAGCAAGACTCTTTATTATTCACACTCCAAAAATAAAATAAAAAATAAAACAAAAATAAGAAAATTAATACACACATAAATTAAAATATAAAAAGAGAAAAGGAGATCAAAATGCCATTAATACACAACAACCAGCTTATACAGTAGATATAAATGAATCAAGATTCAAAATAAATCTACAAATGATTTTGAAGTTAAAACACGGTTTTAGTATTTTAATTCCAAAATATAAGGTTTCCCCCCAATAGGTTGATTATTTCTTTCCCACTCGTGATACACATGACTCCCTTTAATGGTTGCTCTCGATCACTCGTTTATTTTTCGACTCAATATGAAGAAGAATTTAATTGGCGTCATCAAATATTGTGATTTTCACAAAATTGAGTGTATTGAAATTCAGCTGCTAATTAATTCAAATCTGCTCATAAACTACATCCTTTTTAGTGATAGCTTTCACACCGTTATTTGCTAACGTGTAGCTCTTTTCACTAACACAATTTCTATCTCATTTTTATTTTAAAAGGTGATAGCTTTCACACCGTTATTTGCTAACGTGTAGCTCTTTTCACCAATTTTTCTGAGACGGCAGCTACGCACCAACAATGGTTAGTCCTTTATTTTTCGCAAAATTTAAGACTCCCAAAATTAGGCAAATTCTGTCGCTCAACACTTCTCCTTTTCGTCATTTTTTTAGGTGATAGCTTTCACACCGTTATTTGCTAACGTAGCTCTTTTCACCAATGACTCATTTTTTTAGGGAATAGAATTTTGCGTAAAATCATTTTTAGTTAAGCATGAAAAATCAAAAACTCCACAAATTAAGTAAATTTCAGTTTTATTTTTCATCAACCAATTGATTCTTCTTTTCTCAAGGTAACAAATGACTCGATTTTATATGATAATTACAAGGCTTGGAAAGAGAGATTAAGGCTCAAAAAATTTTGGAATATACAATTTTTTTACCGGTTAAAACGATTTTAGAAGCTTGTATATAGCTAATTTATTGGTGTTTTGGCCAGATCTAGAAATCTCAAAAATCAAAATACTATATATATATATATATATGTGTGTATATATATATATATATAAAATAAGGCAAATAACCAAATCAATCAAAACACACCAAAATTACAACACACCAAAATACTTAAACAAACCACCCCCAAACTTGAAAATAAAACTGTCCTCAGTTTAAAAATAAGAAAATAAAAATCAATGCAGAAAAGCAGAATACTCCCTGTTAAGAAAGTTGATGTCTGAGCTAACGCCTTTTAGAATCTGCAAGAGAATAAATATACGAGGCACAAAACAAAAGAAAATAAAATATACTCGTAAGTATAACACAATTTTTAAGATGCGCATCAAGAAACTCCGAAGAGTCGCCTTACGCTGCCATCAAAGTTTTTATAAAAAACACACAATAAAAATTACAGCAATAAAATAACAATACATAAATCGCGAATAGATGCGCGTCAAGAGATCAAGAAGAAACTCCTTAAGCTGCCACCATTTAGCACGATTATTACACACGACAGAAAGTAAAAATACAAGAGGTCCGACATGGGTTATCAAAGGGAGAGGAATGAATCCACTTTTCGTTTTCTCACGGTAAAATCTTCTACCTGCATAATTTTAGCTAGAGTGGATCTGGTTGAGGAACAAATTCATTGAGTTTTTTGATTAGTTCATCTGGTGTTGTTGCAACGACTATGATTCGTTTAGCACGCTCGGAAATAAAGCCCTTTTCAGCAGAGTAGTCGATGAAAGACAGTAAACCATCAAAGAAACCATTGACATTAAGCACACCTATTGGTTTTTGATGAACATTTAGCTGGGCTCTGGTAACCACATGAAAAAGTTCCTCAAGGGTGCCAAAACCACCGGGAAGGGTGATAAAGGCGCCAGAATTATTTATCATGTGAGTTATGCGATCTTGCATATTCACAGATCTAAACTCATCTCCAATAGTTGACCCGGTGATTTTACTTTCAGCCAGAGGTTTTGGAATTATTCCCAACACTCTTACTCCTTCCATATAGGCGTACGGCACTCGTCCCATTAATCCTAGACTTCCTCCTCCGTAAACTACATGAATGCATTTTTCTCCTAAGGTACGACCCAAGTTGTGGGCTGCTTCCGTAAAGCATGCCTCTTTTTCAGAATTAGCTCCACCAAAAATGCATACTGTGTTAAATTTTTTTGTTGAAGATGATGACTCCATTTTTGAAAAAAAAAAAATTTTAGAGAGAAACAGAGAAAAGTGCAAGTTTGAGGGATGAATGAAAGAAACCAGTAGAAAGTTTATTTATAGAAGAAAAAGAAGGTAAAAATTGTTTAACAAGTTTGTGATTGCGTTTGATTGTGCTTCAACTACTCAATAGAATAATGAAAGCTTTTATCGCGTATCACATTTTTGATTCAGAAAATCTCACCACACGACAAAAATAAAAGATACTTACGCGTATATACAGTAGTTGTGATTGTGGCTCACATCTTCCTCTGATTTTACGTTCAGAAACGGCCTAAACGCCTTCTATGAGTCGGGGAGAATCTTCCCATCCAATTTTCTTACAAATTGGCAAACAGGGTCTTTTAACGTCAGATTCCCAAGAAGTTGTTCATATTCTGGTTTGAACTTATTCCACAAACATTGAATTCCGTAATATACAAGTCCATTAGGATGCGTGTCAAGAGAAATTTCGATATTATCTAAATTCTCCTTATTTAGACCATCATTAATGAACTGAATTTTATCTTCTCTGTTTGTAGATGGAATTCCTAAAGATCGACATTTTACATTATAGTTCCATCTAGCACATTTATAGCAAACGGCTAGCATCTTTGCTCGTCGTTTCTTGGCATATGAACTTTTTCCAAGCCCTGGTAAAAATCTAGTCAGTGTTTCTATGAATTCACCTTCTATTCTTACTTTGGCTTCGATAATGAATCTTATGTCAAAAGGTATGCTTTTATTCATAAGCAACCTCATCCTTTCAGGCCTTGTCTTGTAAATTTTTAAAATTGCATTTTTGCTTAGAAAGGGAAATCTTTTTTCAATTTTAAACAATGTTTCGTCCATGATAAAAAACAAAAATAAAAAGACAATGAAAATAATTGAATAAAATATCTACAAATATCAGTTGTTGTGGGAAATCAAAATCGACTTTAATAGTCACGAGTACCGTTATCCGCCAATTGACCGAACAAACACAAATGACTACTAAGATACAACGTCGAGAAATTTGAACTTATAAAAATAGATTAAAATGTAAGATATCAAATATAACTTATACTTTCAAGAACGGCGCCAAAAACTTGACACGCTTTTAGTGTAACTATCGCAAGTGCACGATATCGTATCAAGTAGTAAAGTGGACTTTTTGAGTCCGGTTTATCGATCCCACAAGGAAGTTTGGTTATAATTTGAATTATAAACTATTAGTCTATTTTTATAGATACTTAAGATGAGTGAAACACACAATTAAAAAGTTTGGTTTAATAATTGCAAAGAAATTGCAATAATAGTTCTAATATTATAAGGAAATAAAAAGATAGCAATAATAATAGATTGATTATCGATATAATGAAATAGATGGGATTACAAACTTAGTTCGTCATTAGTTATAAAAGATGTATTGGAGATCATAAGATGAATTTACTTATTATGTTGTGTAGATTCGATTTTCCTTAAAAAGACGGTTTCTCTTTCGAACTATAAAACGTCCCTTACATATTGAATCAATCCACTATATTTCTATGTTGATTGGCATCAATACATAGCATTAGGATTTATGAAAATAACTCAAAGAATCATCTAAGGACTAGGGGTATATCCCCTAGAACAACTTAGAGTGAAGATCATTTGATCTAATCAAACATATTTTCTTTCGAAACATATGAAGACCATAAATATCTTCATTAATTGGCCAAATAAATAAAGATTGTTAAAACAATGAAAATCACACACAATAATAAGTAATTCACAATATATCTTTTATACAAACATAAATAACATGACTAACCTTATTTATAATCCCAACTAAAGATTACTTAGCCCATGAAGGGTTTATTACACATATTACAAGCTTTTGTTGTCATTTTTAGTTGAATCAAGAGAAAGAATTGATCCTAACTCCCTTAGTAGATAAAGGAGATAAAAGCAATAAACTCTCTGAACAACATATACTATACCACACTTACAAAGATCACTCAAGAACACAAGTGTGTTCTTCACACAAAAAGAAAAGTTTACAAGAAAATGGAAAATTATAAGATGAATGATGAATGATGATGGATCTAAGGGGTCTATTTATACACCTAAAGTCATCTAATAGCTCCAAAACTCCAGTATTATTACATTAGATCGGATCAATGCCAGTCATCCCCTCAATAATACACAAAAAGTATAAAAAATTAGACAAATCATAGTAATCTGTCAAGAGTTACGGCCGTAACATTCAGAGTTACGGCCGTAACTAGGTGACTTACGGCCGTAACTCCCGAATGTTACGGCCGTAACGTGGCTTCGTAAATTTGCTCATTTGAAGCTTTGATAGTTACGTTTTCAGCCTGCACTTTCGGACTTTGCGTTTTTGCCCCGCATCTTCTTCTGATGATAACTTTTGATATATAACTCGATTTTGAATCCTGAAAGATCGCCGAATTGCCTCTAAAGCCCTACAACATGAATATATCAAAATTAAATAAAGAGAATATTTATTAAACATGTTGTTTCTTGAGTAATTCAGTTATTTAATCCGATCATCATCCGATAAAAATAAAATTATTAAAACTAATAAATTAAAAGCAAAAAACGAGTAGACTAGCTCAATTATGGGTGATTTTTATCGATACAAACCATGGATAAGTGTACAAAACTGACACTTATCAATATGAACTAATCTATAACTCGGTTGTAATGTATTAAAATAACCGAACCAAGTATTGGAATTGATACTCAGAACTTGAGTGTGGATTTATGATGATTTGAATATCCTTGAATTCATAGATGTCGACATTTCATCTCCATTATGGTCATTTGATGCGCACGAAGTATATCATTAGTTCGACTGAGCGTTCGTCGAGTAGTTGAACCGTGAACCCGCCAACTTAGAATGTTAACTCGGCCGTGGTAGATGTTAGATGTTCGTATGTTAGAATTATTATGTAAGTTGAGTTGTCGTTATTTCCTTTTATGTAAGGTTTGAGGTTTGCGAACGGTTGATCGAAGGTGTAATACCCCGATTTTTCGGATATATTTTTCGTTTATATATTAGATATCGTGGATGGTTAATTATGCTCGAGGACGTTGTGAACGTTTGATAATGTTATTGAATTGAGTATATGTATTGATTTTGCCGTATGCTCGTATTTGGTATGTCGTGACTTTGGACAGGAATTGATGAAATTGGCTAGGTATGGAATTGTTACGTACGTTAACAAGGTGAGCTTACGTACGTAATATTGGCATGGTTACGTACGTTAAGGCTAAGGTATTACGTACGTAACGAAGGCATCGGACAGGACCGAGTCCTGGTCGGCAGGTGGGACCCTGTGTCGGCAACTTTCGGCGGAGGATGTTGACAGGTGAGTCAACGTACGTGTTACGACGCGTTATACAGACGTGTTACGACGTAACACGACCATTATCGTAGCAAGTCAACTGGTATATTACGTACGTTATATGGTATGGGTTACGTATGTAATGGACTTCACGGAATGAGACAGTGAGTTTGTTACGTACGCTATGGATTCCGGATTACGTACGTTAAGGTTGTTACGTACGTTAAGTAAGGACACTTACGTACGTAACGAGATGCGCAGTTTATATATTAAGAGCTGGTCTTTCATTTGTTCATGAAAGGAAACTCATTTCTCCCACCCCAGCTCGTCCCTCTTCACTTCTAAGAGTGTTCTAAACACTTCTAACATGATTGTGATCTTGGAATCATGCAATTAGAGCTTGGTTATGGAACTATTGTTGATTCTTGAAGTGATTTCTTGTGTTATCCATATTCTATGAGGTATGTTGGATATTTCTCCTTTTTATTTCGGAATTTTGATGTTATAGTTGATGAATGATTCGTATGAAGATGATTATGATGTTGTTATTGCGATTCTTGAGGATATATGAGGTTTATGTTGAAGGAAGATAATGATATGCTTTGAATACGTTGATTATGATTATGGAATCATAGAGTTCTTGATGTTCTTGAGGCCATATGATGACTATGATGATTTGATGATTCGTTTAACCGATTTAAGATGGTATTCTAAATCATAGTGATGATAGTGGTTGATTTAGATGAGATGAATCTTGATATGAGGTTGAATTCCGGATTGAATATGTTATGATCATTGTTACCAAGTTGGTTCGATTATTGACATGATTATTGTTCTAGGTTGATTAACCAATAGGTATAATCGTTTTGCCGCTGAAAGGCCGTAGATTCCGTCTACGGGTCAAGAGCTCGAGACGAGGGCGATGAGTTCGATGTTGGTTTTGTCGTGTTGGTATCCAGGCAAGTGTTTACTTGTTCGGTTGTAATGTTTTGATGAGTAATTCCATTTACATTTCATAAGTATTTTATGTTGTATTGCATATTGACGAATGTTCAGTGATGTTCTAAAAGGATTAGAATGCACAGTTGATGATTGTTGAGATACTTGGACAATCTTGGGAAGATTGTAGTATTCGGATATTGTTGATGTCATTTTGGATATTCTTGGTCTATGGTATACATTTCGGAAGGAAGTCCGGATAGAGGTATGTTTTGTGGTAATCATACATAGAAGATTGTGTACGGGAAGGTATTCGGTATTGAGGTATTATGTGGTATTATCGTGATATTGGGATTTTGATGAGAATCGTTAGATTACCGGAAGTGGTAAGGTTATCGTTGAGGTTATTATTCTCATGATGCATGGCATGTGAATATTTATGTTTATGTACTTGCGGTTATTTGTCGGGCATTATTGCTGACCCCGTTGTGGGACTTGTTTTTCAGGTATTGAGAACTTTGATGGTAGCGGTCGTGAAGCGAGGATTACGGACGATACTGGCTATGGCATATTGTTGGGGAATCGTGTATTTTGTTTGTGTATATTATTATTGATGTATATGTATCTTGGACTGTATTTTTATCCGCTGTGTGAGTTCTTTCAAATGGCTTTCGGCTTTATGCCAACTGAGTTTGATTTCAAAAACCGATTCCCTTAACCGAGTTTTTGGCCTTGATTATCTTGACGGTAGTTGGTGTTTTCAAATGATTTTGTGAGTTTTGAAAAATACTACCGTCATCGGCCTTTTTGGGCGTTTTGTAATTGGTTATTAGCCTGGTGGGTTCCGTCGCGGGGCCCACGGCGTGTAATACTCCCGTAAGGTTTTGGGGGTGTTACAAATATGGTATCGGAGCCCATGGTTTTGTGATAACCGGGCATGTGTGTTATGTGGCTCTACCAGTGTGGTAGTTGCGTGATTTTTGTGTAGCTGGATTTCTGGCTATTTTGGACTGTGTTGTTTTGGTTCTGTGTGATTTTCTGAGTACTGTCGTGGTGATGTGTGGGTTTGGGGATTGTTGGTGTTTCCGAGACCGACGAGGCAGGGAGTGAACGCCGGTGCCGTGGTCATGTGCAATGTGCGGCTCCAATTGGGAAGTGAACGCCGGTGCGAGGCACGTGCAATGTGCGGCTTTCGATGTGGAGTGGAACGCCGGTGATACGTGCATGTGACAAGGAGCGGCTCATGCGCTTTAGGTGAGGAGACACAGCGTCACAGATCCCACAAAACTTGACAGTGCTCTAAACTTGTTGTGGTCTTGGCGGAGACCAATCGTTTTCAAATTGTGATTATTCCTATTTTGGCATTCTTGTTGTGTCGAGATTTTTGAAATGGTGTCATATGCTAGTATCACGGGAGATCTTCGTCTTCACTGACCTGTAAGTATGCTGTTCGGATTATTCAATAATTCTTGGTTATCTTGGAGATTTTGGATTTTCCGTTGAAATGTTGTTTGTGCGAGTGATTGCAAGTTTCGAGGACGAAACTTATTTTAAGGGGGGTAGAGTGTAATACCCCGATTTTTCGGACATATTTTTCGTTTATATATTGGATATCGTGGATGGTTAATTATGCTCGAGGACGTTGTGAACGTTTGATAATGTTATTGAATTGAGTATATGTATTGATTTTGCCGTATGCTCGTATTTGGTATGTCGTGACTTTGGACAGGAATTGATGAAATTGGCTAGGTATGGAATTGTTACGTACGTTAACAAGGTGAGCTTACATACGTAATATTGGCATGGTTACGTACGTTAAGGCTAAGGTATTACGTACGTAACGAAGGCATCGGACAGGACCGAGTCCTGGTCGGCAGGTGGGACCCTGTGTCGGCAACTTTCGGCGGAGGATGTTGATAGGTGAGTCAACGTACGTGTTACGTACGTTATACAGGACGTGTTACGTACGTAACACGACCATTGCACTATAGCAAGTCAACTGGTATATTACGTACGTTATATGGTATGGGTTACGTACGTAATGGACTTCACGGAATGAGACAGTGAGTTTGTTACGTACGCTATGGATTCCGGATTACGTACGTTAAGGTTGTTACGTACGTTAAGTAAGGACACTTACGTACGTAACGAGATGCGTAGTTTATATATTAAGAGCTGGTCTTTCATTTGTTCACGAAAGGAAACTCATTTCTCCCACCCCAGCTCGTCCCTCTTCACTTCTAAGAGTGTTCTAAACACTTCTAACATGATTGTGAGCTTGGAATCATGGAATTAGAGCTTGCTTATGGAACTATTGTTGATTCTTGAAGTGATTTCTTGTGTTATCCATATTCTATGAGGTATGTTGGATATTTCTCCTTTTTATTTCGGAATTTTGATGTTATAGTTGATGAATGATTCGTATGAAGATGATTATGATGTTTGTTGTGTAAAGAATTAACACCTTCCGACCGGCGATCGCCTAGGAGGTCGGGCGACCGAGTCGCTGCCGAGCGGCCAAGTCAGATCTGCCGAGCAGCGACCAGGCGACCGAGCCTTAACCCAGTGGGCGAGCTACATCGACCGACCGAAGGTCTCAGGACCAGTCCCGGTGCCGAGCGATCGACATCAAGACGATCGCATCTCGGTACTCGGTGACCGACTCCTGGCGACCGACTAGCGGACGATCCTCTCTCGGCATCTGCCGATCGACCCTTGGTGACCGACCATTGCCGACCCTCAGCACCTGGCCGATGACGACCTCTGATGACCAGCTAGGGACGACCGCCTCATGTCGATCAACACCGATGGCCATCCAGTCGGCTAAGGCCGAACCTTGAGACTGACACCACGTGCAAGGACCGAGACAAGATCCGCGAATCTCGGGCCATTGACCACAGCCTGGCAGAATCTCTCCACCAGCCGACAAGCCGCCGAAAGCTTGTCAGTAGGGCCACATGTTGACTGATTCCGGACACGTGATGGCTCCTAATTGGACCGCCCAGCTGTGCCAGCCTCTTCCTTGGACTTTAGCCCGACAGCCAGCATCTTCCTTGGACTTTAGCCCGACAGCCCAGGAGATCGCCCCATTAAAGTATTTGCCGGCAGACGATCGGCAGATTATAATATTGGCCGGCAGGCGATCGGCCGCAAAAGGACAGGACCCGGCTACCTCTATATATACAAGGCTCCCTGCACTTGTATTCTCTCTCTGGCACTCTCGCATTACACACGCAATACAGAAGCAATATACAGCACTTGGCTAATCTCCAACTCTTGGCAACAGCTATCATTCGGTCTTACTTCTCCCGGCCTTTCTCCTCGAGCAGATCACCGGCAGGGACGAAGAACACCGAGCTTCGCTCAAGAGCCGGATTAACAGAGTCTTTTTACACTCATTGTATTTAGATTTCTCTCATTAATACTTGTATCCACGAATATTTGTATTAATAACATCTCGCGAGAGCATTCAAGCCCGGGCCTAACAAACCCGGCAAATCTTGTTTTATTTATCTTCTCTCGGAAGTGCTCCCGCAATTGTTGTTTGTTGTCCGTCATCCAGCAGTATTAATCTTCGGATAAATATTTTGGGCAACAACAATTGGCGCTAGAGGAAGGGGCCCTCCAACCCTCGAATTTTTATACCTACCGTCCTGAAGAACACTCACTGTTCTCGGGGCAGATACTTGAAGTGACACTCACTGCACTTCAAAGAAAAGCTTTCAGAAATCATGTCTTCCGCCTCCGCGTCGAAGAAAGCGGCCACCGGCCGGCGGACTCTGCCGTCCGTCCCCGAGCCGGCACCGATGGTGGAAGGTAGCCGCCGCGGTTAGAGACGCTCGACCCCGTCCCGGGAAGGCGGCCCAAGCCTCTCGCTCGATCAGTTCCGAACCAATGAACAGATCGAAGAGGCCATAGCCGTCCTTCAGGAGCGACGGAGTACTCTCGACGCGCCTCCTGCCATCACACCCTCGGTCTCCCGCCGGAAGTCCAAGCGGAAGCTCAAGGCATTGCTGGCCGAGCAAGCGCCAGGAGGTTCTCGCCCGCAAGAAGAGGCGCTCGGCAGCCGGGGCACCTCTGTCTTCGATCGCCTGGGCAGTGATCTGACCTGGCGACCGGGGCAGTCCGGCCCCAGCTACGAGACGACGGACTTTGAATCCGTCACCAGGAGCTCGGCCTACCCGGCTCCCACAAGGCGATCCAGCCACCTGGCTCCCGCTCGCCAAATTCCCGAGGTCGGCAGCAGCGGGGTCCGGAGGTCGGTACACGATCGCCTCGGCCCCCGCTCCCAAAGCCGATCCGCAAGCAGCCGAGCCGCGGCGATTGCCGCAATGCAACGTCAGCTCGACGACGTGAAGGCGCTCCTGCAATCCGGGGCAGGCGCCATGAAGACGATCGCCGAGCCGAGCGAGCCGCTCGCGATCAACATCGAGCTCGCCCCTGTGCAGCACAAGATCGTTCCTCCTCAGACACCCGTGTACCAGGGGCGATCGGACCCCCAAACACACCTGCACAAGTTCAACATCTACATGACCGGGTGTGGGGCATCTGACGCCACCCGGTGCCGGATGTTCCCTCTGACGCTAGACGACCTCGCCCACCGGTGGTACACCTCATTGCCACCTCGGTCCATTGGCTCCTTTAACGAGCTGGCGCACGTCTTCACGGAACACTTCGCCACCAGGGTCGCCCGGCCAGAAGGTCGCCATCACATGATGCAAATCAGGCAGGGAGAAGAAGAGTCCGACTCGGACTACATCGACCGGGTTGACGTGATCATCCTCAACGGCGAGCCCGTAAGCGATGAGACCGCCCTCTACGCGGTTCTAGGAGGTTTTCAGGGCTTCTCGCCTATGTTCAGGCATCTCACGAAGACCCTACCGACGACCTACGCAGCCTTCCGGGCAAGAGCCGCAGATTTCCTGTCCAGGCAAAGGCTTCTTCTCAGCCTAGGAGTAGAGCGATCGGCGCCCGTACGACGACCTCCAGTCTCCCAGCCCGATCGCTACTACCCAGCAGAGCCGGAGGACTCGATCCCAGCCTACAGTCCATTTTAAATAAGGGACTAACTCCAGCCGATCGCCGATATCGACCTACGAATAAAGCGATCGGCTGCCGAGTGACGATCGCCAGCCTTCCGGCCCGATCGCCAATCATCACGCTACATCATCAGCAACCCGGCGGACACGATCGCCATTTACAGTCCAGCATATAACATGACGGACTAAGGCATAAGATCGCCTCCACCGCACATCATAAAGCCATGGCCCTGGCAGTCGATGGAACCGGCTGCTTCGGCCATGCAAGGTCCCTTTCGGCCGAGATCGCCCGCCCTTCGTTTAAATACGAGGCCGGCGTAGTCTGAGGGCTCTCCAACATTAATCAGTGGACACATGCCACAACCCCGTCTCAACGTACACCGTCGAGGTCGTCCATCTCCATGGCTGGCCGAGGTGGAAGCAGAGCTAACAAGCCGCGGGCGTGGAGTTGATTCATCCGACGCTGCCCCGCGCAAGGACTCCTCTAGACCGAGACCGCACGCCCTTCGTTTAAATACGAGGCGAGGCGCAGCCTAACAGAGGACCCTCATAATAAAGTGAGTCACGAGACACTCAATGTCTTCGCGCACCAAGACACGGTCATGGAGTCGGTCCATCGATCTCCGCGACTGTGCACGATTCCTCAAACAGAGCGAAACCACCAAGTTTCCGTGGGGGATCGGCCAATGTTGTTTTTGCAGGTACAAGACCGAAAGATAGCTAGCCAATCGACCATGATAGCCCAAGTCCGAATCCTAAGTCAGCTCAGCAAGATCGCCCGTCCTCATCCTTACACGATCGCCAGCAAGAACCACCTCGCCCCATGTCTTCAACATAGGAGCAAGCTGGGGGGCAATTGTTGTGTAAAGAATTAACACCTTCCGACCGGCGATCGCCTAGGAGGTCGGGCGACCGAGTCGCTGCCGAGCGGCCAAGTCAGATATGCCGAGCAGCGACCAGGCGACCGAGCCTTAACCCAGTGGGCGAGCTACATCGACCGACCGAAGGTCTCAGTACCAGTCCCGGTGCCGAGCGATCGACATCAAGACGATCGCCTCTCGGTACTCGCTGACCGACTCCTGGCGACCGACTAGCGGACGATCCTCTCTCGGCATCTGCCGATCGACCCTTGGTGACCGACCATTGCCGACCCTCAGCACCTGGCCGATGACGACCTCTAATGACCAGCTAGGGACGACCGCCTCATGTCGATCAACACCGATGGCCATCCAGTCGGCTAAGGCCGAACCTTGAGACTGACACCACGTGCAAGGACCGAGACAAGATCCGCGAATCTCGGGCCATTGACCACAGCCTGGCAGAATCTCTCCACCAGCCGACAAGCCGCCGAAAGATTGTCAGTAGGGCCACATGTTGACTGATTCCGGACACGTGATGGCTCCTAATTGGACCGCCCAGCTGTGCCAGCCTCTTCCTTGGACTTTAGCCCGACAGCCAGCATCTTCCTTGGACTTTAGCCCGACAGCCCAGGAGATCGCCCCATTAAAGTATTGGCCGGCAGACGATCGGCAAATTATAATATTGGCCGGCAGGCGATCGGCCGCAAAAGGACAGGACCCGGCTACCCCTATATATACAAGGCTCCATGCACTTGTATTCTCTCTCTGGCACTCTGGCATTACACACGCAATATAGAAGCAATATACAGCACTTGGCTAATCTCCAACTCTTGGCAACAGCTATCATTCGGTCTTACTTCTCCCGGCCTTTCTCCTCGAGCAGATCACCGGCAGGGACGAAGAACACCGAGCTTCGCTCAAGAGCCGGACTAACAGAGTCTTTTTACACTCATTGTATTTAGATTTCTCTCATTAATACTTGTATCCACGAATATTTGTATTAATAACATCTCGCGAGAGCATTCAAGCCCGGGCCTAACAAACCCGGCAAATCTTGTTTTATTTATCTTCTCTCGGAAGTGCTCCCGCAATTGTTGTTTGTTGTCCGTCATCCAGCAGTATTAATCTTCGGATAAATATTTTGGGCAACAACAATGTTGTTATTGCGATTCTTGAGGATATATGAGGTTTATGTTGAAGGAAGATAATGATATGCTTTGAATACGTTGATTATGATTATGGAATCATAGAGTTCTTGATGTTCTTGAGGCCATATGATGACTATGATGATTTGATGATTAGTTTAACCGATTTAAGATGGTATTCTAAATCATAGTGATGATAGTGGTTGATTTAGATGAGATGAATCTTGATATGAGGTTGAATTCCGGATTGAATATGTTATGATCATTGTTACCAAGTTGGTTCGATTATTGACATGATTATTGTTCTAGGTTGATTAACCAATAGGTATAATCGTTTTGCCGCGGTGAAAGGCCGTAGATTCCATTCGATGGTTTGAAGAGCACGTAGACGAGGGCGATGAGTTCGATGTTGGTTTTGTCGTGTTGGTATCCAGGCAAGTGTTTACTTGTTCGGTTGTAATGTTTTGATGAGTAATTCCATTTACATTTCATAAGTATTTTATGTTGTATTGCATATTGACGAATGTTCAGTGATGTTCTAAAAGGATTAGAATGCACAGTTGATGATTGTTGAGATACTTGGACAATCTTGGGAAGATTGTAGTATTCGGATATTGTTGATGTCATTTTGGATATTCTTGGTCTATGGTATACATTTCGGAAGGAAGTTCGGATAGAGGTATGTTTTGTGGTAATCATACATAGAAGATTGTGTACGGGAAGGTATTCGGTATTGAGGTATTATGTGGTATTATCGTGATATTGGGATTTTGATGAGAATCGTTGGATTACCGGAAGTGGTAAGGTTATCGTTGAGGTTATTATTCTCATGATGCATGGCATGTGAATATTTATGTTTATGTACTTGCGGTTATTTGTCGGGCATTATTGCTGACCCCGTTGTGGGACTTGTTTTTCAGGTATTGAGAACTTTGATGATAGCGGTCGTGAAGCGAGGATTACGGACGACATCAAGGCTATGGCATATTGTTGGGGAATCGTGTATTTTGTTTGTGTATATTATTATTGATGTATATGTATCTTGGACTGTATTTTTATCCGCTGTGTGAGTTCTTTCAAATGGCTTTCGGCTTTATGCCAACTGAGTTTGATTTCAAAAACCGATTCCCTTAACCGAGTTTTTGGCCTTGATTATCTTGACGGTAGTTGGTGTTTTCAAATGATTTTGTGAGTTTTGAAAAATACTACCGTCATCGGCCTTTTTGGGCGTTTTTGTAATTGGTTTTTAGCCTGGTGGGTTCCGGCGCGGGGCCCACGGCGTGTAATACTCCCGTAAGGTTTTGGGGGTGTTACAGAAGGAGCGGCCGTCGAGTTTGTTGAAGTCGTGAAGTATTTATTTCTTGCCATATTTATAAGGCAAGTACTTTAATTACATTTTATGTATTGATGTTATACATGTTGTCGTGCAAATGTGTCATTTTTGTATGTCCACCTCGTGTTGGTCTAACGGGATAATCTTGGGATCTATGCTAGCGTGCGCTGGATTATTGGACAGGTTTTTCCACCTCGTGTTGGTCCGATAGGATCATCTTGGGATCTATGCAGTGAATGCTAGATCATCAGAATTACCAAGTGTATGTTGTATCATGTTGTGGTTATCATATTGCGTATAGTATTGTGAGTTTTCTCGTAGTAGAGACTCGTTGTTATTGTCATTGATGATGTTGTCATTATTCTTCATGAGATGTTGAATAATCTGTTGTTGTATAATTATCGTACTTGTACTAGCATCATTGTGCTAACCCCTTCGGGGGTGGATATTCGTTGTATGTTCAGGATACATGAGAGCGGGGAAACAATCACTAGAGTTTCATGAGGACTAGGGTGTAGAGTGATGTTACGGCCGAGATGATTTGATGGATTATGTTTTGTTTTAATAAAGTACTCGAGTACGCTGTTGTTTTATTTGTCTTTTGAGGTTTGTATTCGGATGTTGGCTGATTTGTACGTTTCAGACTGGTGATGTAATAATTAATTTTACGGTTGGCGTTTAACAATGTTGTTTTTAAATTCTTAGCCTAGTAAATCCTTATATCAAGAATTTACGCCGCTGTAATAATCCTGAATATATCAGGGTGTTACAGGTTCGGCTTCACAGTCCCAGGCTCTAGCTTGACAACATCATTTGACAACTCTTCAGTCTCTATCTGACCAAGTGCATTATCCCCACAATCAACAAGTTTATCCGACATCACGGGTCCAGTTTTCTTCTGCTCTGTCTTCCTAGTGCTTTTACGGGCCATCTTCCTTATCCTAAAAAACAAGAGAAACCACATTTAGAACATCTGTAATATAATGTGAAAATAATGAAAATTACATAGCTTAATTTCAATAAACATTACATGAAGACAGACTATATAGGAAGAACCATATACAATATACATAACAGCTAAAAACCAATTAAACAACATAAGATAACTACTACTACTCAACTATAAATCTAGTAGATACTTAACACCAACATAAGTACATTTCTTTGAAGATACACGATACACTTTTGGTCCAGAACAAATTGAAAAAAACACAAATCACTTTTGTTTTTTTTTCCAGAAACCAAACACCCTCACTCTCTGGCCTAACATATTTTTCCTTGGTAGGAATACAATGAGTATCAAGATTATCAAGTGGCCGCGAATCAGTAATCGTAGTCATATCCTCAACATCCCCCTATGTCGATTTATTTGGAACAGGTAGGACAACTGACCATCCCTTCTTCAATGGGTCGTCAACATAAAAGACTTGACTCACTTAGACTCGCAAGCACAAAGTCATCCTTCCTGTGTCCTTGTTTGTTCAAATTGACCAAGGTGAATCCACACTCGTCATTAGTAACTACACCATTGTCACTTGAGACCCACGAAGACTTGAAAAGTGGAACCTGAAATAAATGGTAGTTCAATTCCCAAAATATTACCACTGGTTCTTGTCGATTTTTTGAACAGTTCTGCTGTCCTAACAGTGACAAATGCTAAATTATCAATTGATATTATGAACAATCACACAGTAATAAAAATACCATATGGTATTTATATAACACACTAGTAATTTACAATCATTCCAGAAATATAAAATAAATACAACCACAGAAAAATACTTCAGTGCGGTGTCGGCCCAGTGTAAAACCAAGAAATAAAAAGTTCCATAAATTTTAACATAGAAACAAACAGTCTCACCAAGCAAAAAATAAAAATTACCAACAGGTAATTGGGATTACCATATTATAACAATAAGAACAACAAAAATACTGATTTGCATTCCAAAAACAGAAAGCACAACCAGCTCTCATTTGTTTACTTAAAAAGGTCAAAAATAGAAGCTCTTTTTCGATCATTCATTTTTTTGAAAAAAAAAACAATAACAAAAGTCAATCTTATTATACCAGATCTACCGCACTTGACTTCGACCAGATCTACAACAGCCAATGGGATGTGACAGATGAGTCAGGAAGCGGCAGCATAAAGCGGACAAGTTGTTGGATCTGCAAGCCGCAACTTGGAAGGAAACATTTGGCGGTCGGAAGGAAGGGGTTATCTTCAGTGCGGCTCAAAAAGAAGCGGCTGGTAGTCAGAAAAAGGGGGTAGCTTCAGTGTGGCCCAAAAAGAAGCGGTTGTCGGTCGAAGCACGAAATCACCGTCGTCGAGGGAAGGTGACATGAGTCATCGCCGTGAATAGCCGCCTCGTGCCTCAGCGCCGATGTTCTCCAGCCATGGCCAATCTAGAGAGAAGTGAAAAAAATTTCTTAGAGACAGTAAAAAGGTTCGGCGAAAAGAGGAAAGGAGCGCCGAAGAAATAAAGGGAAAAAAATTTCTTAAAGAGAGTTAAAAGGTCCGCCACTTGGGGTATTTTTGGGGTGGTTTTTTTTTCAAAGCCTGCCACTTGGCTTTCACTTTAGTTTTGGTGGGATATTTTTTTTAGAATTTTTTTACCATTGTTTCCACTTCGTTATTTAACAATTTACTGAAGTGTATCTTACTTAAAGATCCCGCTCAAGCTCTGTTTTTTATTTTAGCGAAGTGTATGCAATCTAATACATCACTACTGTCAAACGTGAAGTTAGTGCGATATTATGACTTTAGTTTCTATAATTAATGAAGTAAGAGGTACTGAAATCTATTAACAAAATTCTACTGGTGTATGAAATCCTCTTAGAGTAAGTTATGAACTAAGAGTGGTGGCAACGGACCGCGGCTTAGCCGCGGGTTGGGCTAACCCGCACGGTGAACACCGCCGCCACCTCCGCGGCTTGGCTCGGGTAGAAGGCTTCGCGGGTTCTTAAACCGCTGTGGCTTGTGAAGGAAAAGAGCCGTTGAACGGGGCGTGCGTGTGTGGTTATATATATATACTGTGTTTATATATATATATATATATATATATATATATATATATATATATATATATATGTATTTGCAGGTTGTATATATATGGTTGTATATATATATTTCGAATGGGTGTGTGTGTGCTGCGTTTTTTTTTTTGCGGGTTGTATATATATGGTTGTATATATATATGAACGAAAGAGAGACTTGCAAAGAGGATGGGTGTGTGTGTGCTAGTAGCATGGGTGTGTGTGTGCTGTGTTTTTTTAATATTTATATGTATTTTGTTTTTTTAATCTTATATTTGTAATTATTTAAAATTTGTTTTTTTCTTTTAAAAATAAAAGTTAGATGTGGTGTGGTATATAAAAGTTAATTTTTTAAGTATTTTGTAATTTTCTTATAATTAATTAGGAATTTTCGCTTTAAACCCTCAATTATTTAATGCTTTACATATAAAATTTAGTATGTTTTTTTTAAGTATTATTTCTTTTTTTAGGATCTAATTTTTTTTTAAGTATTATTTCTTTTTTTTTAGTATTATGTAATTTTTTTTAAGTGTTTTGTAATTTCCTTTTAAGTAATAATAAAATATTATGATATTTTATTAAATTGTTTGATATAATTTTTAATATAAAAAGGTAAAAAAAAAAAAAAAAGTGGTGAGGGTAGATGAGACATGGTTGCCACTAAAAAATGGTGAGTGAGTGTAGAGTGGGGGTAGAGTGGGAGTTGAATGAGTTGCAAGAATATTATTGGTGGAGAGTGGGGGTAGATGGGGGTAAGTGAGGCACCATTGCCACCACCCTAAGACTTAAAACATAAGTTGGTTTGATAAGCTAAACAATAGCATAATATGATGATATCTTGATTGTTGATTCTGTTCTATGTTTTCTTGCTGATTGTGGTACTGGATTGTGACAAATTTTATAATTCCGGCACCGACGCAAAGTCAGTCTAGGAATTCATTGCAGACATTGATCGATTAGTTGTATGGATTAATATGATGATAGGTATTCGGGCATGTCAGCCTTGTAAACAGGGACCTCATCCCCATACACATTGTCTGGAGCATATTAATTATCTTGATGAGCTAATGTTATATCTTAAAGATGGGTCAGATGGCGCAGGCCATGGCTACCCAGGAACACGATCATGCTTTACAATGGAGGCCCAATAAACTGTAGTGCAGGACACTCTCCAAGATAGAGATCGCCAGGTGGAACAATTAAGTGAGTTATTATCACTCTACAACACTTAGGGAGGTGTTACCTTCTTGGATATTACCATAGCTATTAAATTTTGGACCTCTGTGACGTTCGGGTTATGATGGCCAAATCACGAAATATATGTTCTACTATAAAAGGTGTAGCTACCGAATACTTAAGGAGTGTGTTTCCTTAGAGTATTAATAAAAAATTTTTTGAATTTTATATAAAATTAATGATTTAATAAATTTTTAACTTTAAAAATAATTAATTTTAATAAAACATTGAATCTATTTTTATAAAAAAATTATTCTATCAAATAATGAAATATATATATTTTTTTATAAATAATAAAATATTTTTAATAAATTTAAATTGAAAAAGTTTTAAAATAAAGTAGTATTTGAAAATTAATAAATTTTGATTTAAATAATTAAAAAAAATTATTAATGTATATTCGATCCGATCCGGCCGTACCGTATGGACGTCCGCAGACAATCAATTAAAAAGTCGGTCCAAGCCCGAACTAAATAACCTGATTTGTATCACCGGTCGGATGGGCACGACATCCCTACTTAACTTGGGCCGGCTCCTAACTTTTGTTAACCCTAGTCAAAGTGCACCCGCTTATCACTTCACTTCACCGCCACAATCAGGCAGAAACACTTCTTACATCTTCTGTCTGGTGGCGCGTATTCCAATCCTTCTGCCGCTCTTGCCAATTCTTTTCGCCGCGCTTACCGTCCACTTATCGCAGCCGACGGTTTAATCCTTCTGATGGTAGGATCCAATGCCTTTTCGAACTCCAAACAAGCAGAATATACGAAAGACGAAGCTTATCTTCAATCGGTGATCTTCAAATGCATAACGCTCTTTGAGTCAATACAAAATGAGCAAAAATTCAATCAGATGACTCTTTCTGATTAACGAATCTGGTAATTTCCGTTTCTGTTCTCTCCCACTCTCTCTTTATTTTTTTTTTCTTCTATATTTGTTATGTTTCGATTGATTGGTTGATTTATATGTGGTTTGATGATTGGGAAAAAGGATTACATTGCCGGACAAAAAGGTTAAGGAAGGGAATAAATGGAAAACCACCCCGTTTGATGTCACGAAGGAGATATCAAAGAGCTTGGCGTCGAACGCCCAAATTGCTAAAGTGGATGGAATCTTGTGGGATATGAGTCGGCCTCTGGAAGATGATTGCATTCTTTCGTTGTTTACGTTTGAAACTGAAGAAGGGCGCGATATATTCTGGCATTCGAGTGGTCACATTTTAGGCGAAGTAACTTTCTTGATTTTCTATACTGAAGATATTGAGTTTGCCTAATCTGATTATTGACAATCAGCTTGGTTTGGGTTATTTCAGGCTTTGGAGCAGACATATGGATGTAGGTTATGCATCGGTCCGTGCACCACGAGAGGGGAGGTGATGTTTCTGTTTTCAATTATTATGCTTGTTTTTTCTAATTTTTGTCTTTCTGGATAGTGGCGTTTGGTTGCTGGGTTTGATGACAAGGGTCCATAGCTATATCAGGTATGCCCAGTTCTTGTAGTTTTTTGTGCCTTCTACTGATGAAGGGTTATCCATTACTTCTTCACTTTATTTTATCATTCCTTCCATCATTTTCTTGTTTTGACATAGTCCTTGCATTTTTTTTTTGGCCTTTCCTTTACCTCTAGTTGTTGTCACTTCTAGCCGCGAGGTCTAATAAATGAATGCCTTTTCTCGTTTAGTGTTGTTGTTGTATTCACTTGGAAGATCATGTTGTTCATTCTCTTCAGGGACTGGTTTTATTTATTTTTTTCTTTGTCACCTTGTTGTACAGCCTTTAGTTGTATTTATTGAAAAAAAAATGGATACCGAGGAGCTTAGGAAAATGGAAGATGAAGAATCCGCTCTGATGAAAACTATGAAAGGGGCAGCCACAGGGCTAGCAGCCGGTACTATTTGGGGTACGGTTGTTGCTACTTGGCATGATGTCCCTCGTGTAGAATGAAGTGTTGCACTCCCTGGTTTGATCCGGACTCTGAAAATGATGGGTAACCACGGAGTCACATTTGCTGCCATAGGTGGGGTCTTCATTGGGGTGGAACAGCTAGTGCAGCAATAGTTTCTTAGAGTCTTTGTGTATATTAGTCTTAGACGTCCACTGATGTAATTGGTTAAAAATCACCAAGTTATTTTCTTCTAGTACTTGTATATATATAGTTGGTGATGTAGTTGGTTGGTTTTGTGATTGGATATAGTTGTTTTTTTATGATGGAATTTTGTAGTTGGATGATGTAGTTGGTTTCTGTGAATTGGTTTGTTGGTTTTTTAATGGGAAATGTTAAATTTAAAATTTACATTTTTATTTTGTTAAAATGAAGGTGTTACCTTAGGTACTATATATATGTTGCAAATGTCTTTCATGGGTAACACCTGTAACACCTAGTGGGTTGCAATTGGTAATATAGATATTGTAATAGACTAAATATTGCGGCACATTTGTGGCCCCACTAACAGGCCCAAGAAAAATGGGTCCCACATATGGGCACCACCAGCTGACCCCACTAAGTGGGTCCCACAGGTGGTCCTGGACAGTGGGACCCACAAAATGGGCCCCACATGTGGAACCCACTAAATTGGCTATATATTTTACAAAATTATAAAGTTTATTGCAACACGAAAATGATGTTGTTGTGGGGTTCTTAGGATGTTGCTGTAGGGTCCTTAGGTAACAAATAATCCTATGTTAGTTTAGGATGATCCACATGTTGCCTTTGAGTTCAAAGGCTACTGCTCACAGAGCAATTTAATTAAAATGTTACCTTTGCTCATTTTGGGTTTTTGGCAACAGAAAATTGGGTCTAAGGTAACACCAGTGTTCTAAAAATCCCCGCCTAGGCCGATTAATCGTCCGATTAATCCCTAGAAGGTCCTCTACCTTTCCGATTATAGCCTAGGCGCTTGTACTGGGCGTTTGGGTGATTAATCAGTCGTCTAGGCTGACTGGCGGGGGCCTGTGAAGGTAAGTTAAGATACTATGAATACTATAGACTACTTTAAACCTATATCAATTTTTCAAATTTCCTAACTATGTGTGCGACTAGGCAGATGCGTAGGCTGTTATGTCTTTTTTTTTATTTTGTTCTAATAGTACTATAAATTCCTAAATTAAGATATTATGTATTTTATGGACTCCTTGATATCTATATAAGTATTTCCAATTTAATATAATTGATTATATATCTGTGTAAATGATTAAATTTTAATTATTTTACATATATATAATTTTTTATATATAAAAATGATTAAAATGATAATAAAAAATAAATCCGCCTAGTCCGATTAATCCCCGATTAATCTCCGAATAATCCTTTGGGCGCTAGGCGTTAGCAATCCGAACACCTAACGCCTAGCGTTTTTTAGAACCATGGGTAACACAGTTATGTGGTTACCGAAGACCAATTATGGCGTAGTGCATTGGCCTCCCAAGCACAATACGATCAGGAGAGCAATACGATTCCAGCCCATATTGGCCACGATAGGGCAGCGACTACGAGATAGTACATATGAAATCCTTTCCACTGTCCCGGTGGCTCCAAGCCCCACACATTTCCCAGTATCGGAGAGTGAGTTCTCAGAGTTTGAGGAGATCCTGAGAAGGATCTTAAGGTGGATCTAGTTTAACAGCTGGTGGATCTTGAGTCTTCTGATGTTGATGTCGTGGTGATGTGGGGACCTATGCTAAGGGTGTGATTACCCTTGATTCGTAGATTATGTTCTAGTTGGGAGGTATTATATATATTAGGATTCATGAGTTACAGGAATGCAATTATCTGGGACACCTACCCAAAGGGTCCTGCAGAATGTGTGTCCTGATAAAGATTTTGATTGTATGTACATAGATATTCCTGATCCTGCTTGACAACACATTTTGGCTAGAGTGCTGCCACTAGTAGTATATCTTGTACCTTTGTTGTAATAGTGTAAATATAGATAATTCAATCCATATTTATCAATATATTATGACTGTTGGTTGCTTAGCTCGTTGTGCTTCAAGTTTCAGGGATGAAACTTTTTCTTAATGGGGTGTGTGATACCAGTACCCTTTTTATTTTTGTTAATTTCATTAACTACTGTTGTCATGATGCGGGTAGATCGTTTATGTATTTGATTGGAGGACTGTTTATGAGATGATAACCTTGTTTATGAATGTCGGTGATAGTTTACGCATGGCGTCAATTTGTATTGTCCATATAGGGCTACTGAAGTTTTATGACTTACATGTTTACATCTCACAATCCGTCATTTGGAATCCATATGGAATCTTTGATCAAAATCACCAAAAATAATTTAGCGAGAAAACTTGTTTTGCTCTTTTGCATATAGTAATAATTTTTTCTGCCCCAAGTTTAATAACAACTCTTTTGATACTCAAATTGTCGGAATTGACTTTTACTCGAACAAATTCGAGTCATATATTGTAATTTCGAGTCAACTTCAAAAAAAATACAATATTGAGGAAGGTTGAAAATCGGGTAACACGTATTGGCCTATTCGAGTCACACGAGTAAAATTGGGATTACATGAAAAAAATGGAGTTAACCGAGCAGAATTCGGGTTACTCGAACTCGTATTACCCGATCTTTCGCCTAATACCCGTGTTGACCAATTACCCGAGGAGATTTCGGGTTACACGTAAGACACGAAACGGGTTACTCGAATCCGTGTTATTCGAATACCAATCGGGTAACCCGATTGTCATGAGTAACCCGAGTTCGTGTGACATTAATTCCATTCGTGTAATCAATTTCGTGTCACACGAAATAAAACTACTGTAACTCGAATTTCGGGTAACTCAAGTTCGTGTGACTCGAGCTTCCGACAAGCATGTGACCTGATTTCTAATTCATGACTCGAGTATTACAACCGAAAATTACTCGAAGCGTGACTCGATTATTAGATTCGAGTAGCCCCAAAAAATTCATAAATCAAGTATTACACATATTGTCCAATTATCCGAGCAGAATCGGTTACACGTATTACCCGAAATGGTTACTCGAGTAACCCGAGCAGGATTCGAGTTACACGAATTGGCGAATTACCCGAAAACGGGTTACTCGTATTACCCGAAAGAGGTTTACACGTATTGGGTGAGTTTCAGAATAATAAATACCATGCTCAGCACGCCACAACTATAATATCCCCAATCCGCTCAGGGATATTACACGCCGTAGAACCTTTCCTCAAGGATCTAACAGGCTGGTAACACATATAACAACTCAACCATGCCTTTAAGGCTAAAATGACTCAGTAGACCGATTTGGTCTTTCAATAAATACATACAACTCAAATACAACTCATGCTCACGCAGGGGTCAAAACACAACCACACCCGTACAACGGGAAAAATATAGTAGCGGAAAATAAAGTACAACTGAACCAATAAACAATGTACGGTTCCTCATGTGATTAGTATCGATCATCTTTCATCATCCTTCGTGCCGACCCTGTGTTATGCTCCAAAACCTGAATGCAAAAATAGACATCCACCCCCCGAATACTCGGGGGTTAGCAAAACTCCACTGTTTTGCTAGTGCAAGTACAAGTGCAAAAATACGAGTCATACAATTCACATTCCACGAACGATAATAATTCGGAATCCTCACAACAAGATGAACACTTCCCGAGGCGAGAGTTTGAATAAAGACTTCTCAAAATTTCAAGATCAAAATATCTAGGGAAACAATTTATAAAATGATTTGAAATACCATTGGGAGTTTTAATAGAAAATGATTTTGGATTATCAAATCCTACTTTTCAAAACCCAAAAGACGAAAGGGGTCACCGCCCCAAAGGTTTACTTTCCGAAAAATGACCTTTACCAAACCGTTGGGATTTTAGCCCCAAATCCGTAAAATGACTTTTACAAAACCATTGAGATTTTAGCCCCAAATCTCATCAACTCACAGTACACAAGAACGACCACAAGGTTCGTCTCCCAACATCAAAATCCACAAATAAAGGATTTAACACAAACAACAAAATACTCTAGTGCCATCCTAGCCAAGTAAGCGTTGTGTCGAGAATTATACTCCTCGACCGGCGATCGCCTCAGAGATCGGGCGACCGTGCCGTAGCCGATCAACCAAGGCAGAACTGCCGACCGAAGGTCCCAGGACAAGTCCCGGTGCCGAGCGATCGACAACCAAGACGATCGTCTATCGGTACTTGGCGATCGACTCCTGGTGGCCGACTAGTAGACGATCATCTCTCGGCACTTGCCGATCGACCCTTGGTGATCGACCAATGCCGACCGCCTCATGCCGCTCGAAGCCGATGATCGTCCAGTCGGCAATGGCCGAAGCTCACGACAGAACCTACGTACAGTGCCGAGACAAGATCCACATTTCACGGATCATTGACCACAGCCTGTCAGCATCTTTCCACCAGCCGACAGGCCCGCCGAAAGGTGTCAGTAGGACCGTCCGTGACAGCAACTCCGGACGCGTGCTGGCTCCTCATTGGACCGCACAGCTGGCTTCCAGCAGCTGCCTTGGACTTTAGGCGGACAGCCCAAGTGACTTAAAGATGATCGCCCCATTATTATATTGGACGAAAGGCGATCGCCCGCCAGAAAACAAGACATCTCAGCCCCTATAAATAGAAGGCTGCCTGCACTTGGAAATCTCTCTGTCATTCTCGCTATTTCACACACAATACAAAAGCTCCACACAACTTGGCTTTCTCAACTCTTGGAAATAGCTATCCCTCGGTTCCTTCTTCTCTCTCCGCATCTCCTACACGGAAGACGATCGGCAGAGAGCAAGAACACCAAGGCTTCGCTCAAGAGTTAGATACATAGGATCTTTTTACACTCATTGTATTTAGATTCTTACATTAGTACTTGTATCTACGAATATTGGTATTAATAACATCTCGCGAGAGCATTCAAGCCCGGGCCTAACAAACCCGGCAAATCTAGTGTTATTCATACCCCCTCGGAAGTGCTCCCGCAACCTTATTTGTTGTCCCTCCATTCCAGCAGTATTTCATCTTCGGATAAATATTTCGGGCAACAACAATTGGCGCTAGAGGAAGGGGGATCTAACCCTCAATTTTATTTCTACCGTCTCGAAGAACACTCACTGTTCTCCGGGACATATACCTGAAGAAACACTCACTGTTCTTCATAGAAATCTTTCAGAATCATGACTTCTGCCTCCTCGTCGAAGAAAGCCGCTGGCCAGCCCGCCAGACGCCTCGTTCCATCTCAGTCCGAGCCACAGCCGATGGCGGAGGGTAGCCGCCGCGGTCCGATACGCTCGATCCCGCCCCTGAGGGACAGCCCAAGTCTCTCGCTCGATCATTTCCAAACAGCAGGACATATCGAGGAGGCCATGGCCATCCTACAGGAGCGACGGAGTGCTCTCGACGCGCCTCCCGCTATCACCCCCTCGGCCATCCGCCGGATGACCAAACGAAAGTACAAGGCGTTGCTGACCGAGCGATCGCCAGGAGGCTCCCGTTCGCAGGAAGGGGCACTCGCCAGCCGGGGCACCTCTGTTTTCGATCGCCTCGGCAGCGACCCATCTTGGCGACCGGGGTAGTCCGGCCCCAGCCACGAGACGACGGAGCTCGAGTCCGTCACCAGGAGTTCGGCGTATCCGAATCCCAGAAGGCCGACCAGACATCTGGATCCCCCTCGCCAAGTAGCCGAGGTCGGCAACAGCGGAGTCACGAGATCGGTACATGATCGCCTCGACTCCCGCTCCAAAAGCCGACCCACGAGCGACCATGCTACAGCGATGGCCGCGATGCAACGCCAGCTCGACAACATGAAGGAGCTCATAGAATCCGGGGCAAGCGCCAAGAACAAGATCGTCGGGCCGAACGAGCCGCTCGCGGTCCACATCGAGCTCGCCCCCGTGCAGCACAAGATCGCTCCTCCTCAAACACCTCTGTACGAGGGGAGATCAGATCCTGAAACACACCTGAGCAAGTTCAACATCTACATGACCGGGTGTGGGGCATTAGACGCGACCAGGTGCCGAATGTTCCCTCTGACACAGGATGACCTTGCCCACAGGTGGTACACCTCATTGCCGCCTCGATCCATCGGCTCCTTTAACCAACTGGCGAACGACTTCACAGCGTACTTCGCCACCAGGGTCGCTCGGCCAGAAGGTCCCCATCGCATGATGCGAATCAAACAAGGGGAAGAAGAGTCCGACTCGTACTACATCGACCGGGTAGACGAGATCATCCTCAACGGCGAGCCCATAAGCGATGAGATCGCCTTATACGCGGTCCTAGGAGGATTCCATGGTCTTTCGCATATGTTCAGGCATCTTACGAAGGACCGACCCTCGACCTACGCGATCTTCCGAGCTAAGGCCGCAGACTTTCTGGCCAGGCAAAGGTTTCTTCTCAGCCTTTGAGCAGCGCGATCGGCGCCCAAACGACGATCTCCACTCTTCCAGTCAGATCGCCGATCTCAAGCTACATTACCAAAACCGGAGGACTCGTTCGCCATCTACAGTTCACCATCTAACATGATGGACTAAGGCATGAGATCGCCTCCACGGCACAACGTACAACCATGGTCCTGGTAGTCGATGGAACCAGCTGCTTCGGCCATGCAAGGTCCCTTTGGGCCAAGATCGCCCGCCCTTCGTTTAAATACGAGGCCGGCGTAGTCTGAGGGCCCTCCAAAACTAATTAGTGGACACGATCGCCCGCCCTCAAAGGTTCATCATTTGACATGGTGAACCCGGACAATGCGACGCGTCACTACCCCCGTCTCAACATACACCGTCGAGGTTTGCCATCTTCATGGTGGGCCGAGGTGGAAGCAGAGCTAACAAGCCGCGGAAGTGGAGTTTATTAATCCGACGACGCCCCGCGCAAGGACTCCTCTAGACCAAGACCGCACGCCCTTCGTTTAAATACGAGGCGAGGCGCAGCCTAACAGAGGACCCTCACAATAAAATGAGTCACAAGACATACAATGTCGTTCGCGCACAAGACACGGTCATGGAGTCGGTCCATTGAACTCCGCGATTGTGCACGATTCCTCAAACGACGAAACCATCAAGTTTCTAAGCGGGATCGGCCAATGTTGTTTTTTGCAGGTACAAGACCGAAAGATTGCTAGCCAATCGACCAGATCTCCAAGTCCGAAACCAGAGTCCGCTCAACGGATCACCCGTCCTCATCCTACACGATCGCCAGCAAGAACCACCTCGCCTCATGTCTTCAACATCGGAGCAAGCTGGGGGGCAATTGTTGTGTCGAGAATTATACTCCTCGACCGGCGATCGCCTCAGAGATCGGGCGACCATGCCGTAGCCGAGCAACCAAGGCAGAACTGCCGACCGAAGGTCACAGGACAAGTCCCGGTGTCGAGCGATCGACAACCAAGACGATCGTCTCTCGGTACTTGGCGATCGACTCCTGGTGGCCGACTAGCAGACGATCAACTCTCGGCACTTGCCGATCGACCCTTGATGACTGACCGATGCCGACCTCTGGTGACCGACCAATGCCGACCGCCTCATGCCGCTCGAAGCCGATGATCGTCCAGTCGGCAATGGCCGGCTTCGGGGCGAGAACCAGTGCGGTGCGAGACAAGATCCGCATTTCACGGATCATTGACCACAGCCTGTCAGCATCTTTCCACCAGCAGACAGGCCCGCCGAAAGGTGTCAGTAAGACCATCCGTGACAGCAACTCCGGACGCGTGCTGGCTCCTCATTGGACCGCACAGCTGGCTTCCAGCAGCTGCCTTGGACTTTAGGCGGACAGCCCATGTGACTTAAAGACGATCGCCCCATTATTATATTGGACGAAAGGCGATCGCCCGCCAGAAAACAAGACATCTCAGCCCATATAAATAGAAGGCTGCCTGCACTTGGAAATCTCTCTGTCATTCTCGCTATTTCACGCACAATACAGAAGCCCCACACAACTTGGCTTTCTCAACTCTTGGCAACAGCTATCTCTCGGTTCCTTCTTCTCTCTCAGCATCTCCTACACGGAAGACGATCGGCAGAGAGCAAGAACACCAAGGCTTCGATCAAGAGTTAGATAAATGGGATCTTTTTATACTCATTGTATTTAGATTCTTACATTAGTACTTGTATCCACGAATATTGGTATTAATAACATCTCGCGAGAGCATTCAAGCCCGGGCCTAACAAACCCGGCAAATCTAGTGTTATTCACACCCCCTCGGAAGTGCTCCCGCAACCTTGTTTGTTGTCCGTCCATTCCAGCAGTATTTCATCTTCGGATAAATATTTTGGGCAACAACATAATCCAAACGAACAACTTACCTCTTACACACTTAGTCGATGCATGCAATCATGAAAACCGTTCAAAAGCACTCATTTCCGGAAATGCCAATATCGAAACAAATTTGCAAAATGCACCACAATTAACTCCGGATCCACCCCTCCGTGGACCCCTACCGAGACCCCGTCGGATCTAACCCATAGTGGTTAAAAGCAAGCTCGCGGATCCACCCCTCCGTGTACCCCTACCAAGACCCCATCGGATCTAACCCATAGTGAGCATACACACACACGTTACTCATGCAATATTAATATGCTAAGAATGTAAGTTCATTAAGAATACTCACTGGAGATGGCCACTAACTCGACACCATTATCAAACTCTTCAAAAAACAATAACAAGATTAAATACGGAATACACGATTCCATAACTTTAAACAATAGGGGGTATCCTCAAAGCCTTCAACGTTCAAAACAATCAAACCATAATCAATTCCGAAAACACACCGTTCACAAAACACACACGCGTTTTTGAAAGAAGCCCTTAACGGGGCCAAAACAAATCTCTTGGAAATTCATTTCAAATAACCAAACAAACACACCAAGACGACCACCGATCATCATATCCATAAAACGAGAAGCGTATGAACAAGGTACTTGCCTCGAATAAGAACAACACGGAGAATCGACCGAAGTAGGTTGGCACGAACCGACTACGAACTCACCGACTCCACCAAACGCCAACTCGCGATAATAAACTACTAAGGACAAATATAACAACGAAAATGAATTCCAAAGTACGACAAAGCCGCTGAATTCAAAGAACGAATGACGAAAATTGAAGTGTTTCCCCCAAAATGGCCAAGAACACGATTCGTCCCGACAAAACACGAAAACGGAATTCCAAGTTTAAATATGGATATACAATCCATAGAATGTGTTTAACAACATCATTTAACCACAATCGATCCATCAAAAATGGATGAAAAACGAGATCGAGAACAAATCCCCCAAAAAGTCGATTCGAAGGAAATCAAGAAATATACTTCGATTCGACGAAGAACAATGAATTAAATGATGTTAAACACAAGAATACTACCAAGATTAATCATAACCATCATGAATTAATCAACAATACAGAACGAATCGGACAAAAACGCAAAAATCCCCAAATTCAAGAATTTAGGGTTCTAGGAAGAGATTACCTTGATTCGCTGGATCAAAGGATGATAACGGATGATTAATCGATGATATGAACTCAAGAACTTTCGTGGATTTGTTGTTAAACAACATGGCTTCGCCACCTCCGAATCGCCAGCCGCGGACCGAAACGGAACGAAGTGAAAAATGAATGAAAATGTGACTGCTCTGTCACATTTATACTGGGCCGGAACTAGCGTGCGCTAGCCTTCCCGGACTAGCATGCGCTATCGGCCCAGTACCCTCGGCCAGGGCCCGCACGACCCCCGCTAGCATGCGCTACGACCGGAAGCCTGCACGCGCTAGCCGACCTGTCCAGTAACCTATGGACTAAACAGCTCGCCCAGGTAACGTACGCTAGTCGGCCGACAGCGTGCGCTACCCCTGCCGGTTAGCATGCGCCACGACCGACAGTAGCGTGCGCTACCTGCCGATCCTACCCGAGTCCAGAACCTCTCTGCCCTGACCCGATAGCGTGCGTCGGCCGGCCGCGTAACGTGCGCTACTCCTGCCGGTTAGCGCACGCAGCCTTCCGGCAGTAGCGCGCGCTACGCCGGGTCTCGTATGTCGGCCGGCCGATGCCATAGCCGTCCGGCTAGGACCCGCCACCGTCCGGCCAGCTGCTCAGTCGTCATGATCCGACGAATCGATTTCCAAAAACGTACGGAACGAACACGACGAAAATCTCGCGGACAACATCAACGACCCGAAATGAAAACATAATGCAATAATTAATCATACGCGACCAAGAAACGGGTCGAGACAACAATTACAGATACAGATACCCATAACTTTGGGTAAATTACATAATGGCCCAAAACGCCCGAAAATCACGATACGTGATCGAATAACCAAACCGAAGTTCATAACACGTCTAACAAAGTTAAACGGACTTACGGGAAACTCGAAACAGCAGTTTCGAACGAGATTCGCAAGAATCGAACTCAAGTGCAGAAAAGTCGCTAAAAAGCACGGAACTCAACAAAACGACACCGAAACGAACTCGGATGTCACAAAGTGTAGAATTAATCATTCCCAGAATGACGAAACGGTCATGAGTGTGTCGTCAAAACGGACTTCTACCGAAAAAAAATTACCGGAGATCGAAATTACGGGTTTTACATTCTACCCTCCTTAAAAGAAGTTTCGTCCCGAAACTTAAAATAAGTAGGGAGAAGCAATATCCCCTGCCAGGAAAACTCGACGAGATACGCAAAAACCAAAAACTCACGCCCGACGGCGAAACGCTGCAAGAAACGCAAAGAGACATACGGCGTGAAAACACGCTCCACGATGACCAACACAACGCCACCGGTAGAAACATAATAAAACCAACAAGTGACAAACGTCATCAAATAGATAGTACAATCAAATCGATTATTCGAACAGTCACAAAACACTCGAACGAAAATCAATATGATTGACCAACCCAACAGTTCATCAATCAAAACGCGAGCCAAATGCTGAACAAATACGGAATTCCACCGCCTAAGGGTTAGAAAATCGAAAACGAGACTAATTTCCCGAAATTAAGGGAATTACGAAGGAGCCTGAATGCTCAACAATCACGAAACGAGAACAAAAACCGAACAAACAAACGATCGAGACAACCGAAATAGAACAATCATGTCCGAAACACGAAGGATAATAAAATTCAAACAACAACTCCCAGGATGATTTGGTGAGAACAACAAGACATGCATTCCCATAAGATCCATAGGAAAGGGAATAGCGATTGAAAAGTCACAACGACAAACGAGTTATTCCGAAACAATACCACCCTCGTTCGATCAACAAAAGCAAGGGATAGGGAAAGTTCAGAAAATGTTAACGAGCATAAACGAGTCGACAGAGTCGAAAACACAGGAATTCCCAATCTGATCTAATTCGAATAAAAGAACTAATAGAACCAAATGATGTCACTTCCGAATAAGGTTCACAAGAATCGAACCGAACTCGAAAAAGTCACAGCGATAACCAGATCGACCCACAACAAGATCACAGTTCGTTCGGACGATGAAACTAAAATACAGAACAAGTTCATAAAGTATCAACGAACATGAGCGAATCGATAGACTGGAGAAAGAGAAAATACCGAAGTCAAAATAGTACGGGTATTACCTTCGACCTCGTCCACGGAATTCACAAAAATGGGAGCAAGGTAACAAGACATTAAACAACTGACACATAACGGAACAATCACCGATGCACAAGGTCATACCAAACCAAGCTCTAACAGCTCGCACATGCGCGACAATGCAAAAATCACTACGAGGCGACAACATTCAACACCAACATCCCGCCTCTCACAGGGGGCTAACACAATAAATGTGTGGAAAACGACTCAACGCTCACACTGCCAATTCGATCATACTCAGGAGCAAACATCATAATGACAACAAGAACATCATACATACATATCCATCCCTCAAACGGGAATGGATAGGTTTTAAAAACGAAAACCTCATTTTGAAAATAATTTTAGAAGAACACCAGTTGATCTTGAGTATCACCTTTCAAAAAAAGTACAAACGTGAAACATCGTTATCGAGACTTTGGAGAACCATTTCGCATTTGATAAAAATGAGGACACTTTCTCTTAGTGAAAACTTTCAGAGTATTCGACCCTCGAGTCTAAATAAAAGTGTTTCTAAAACATTGAAATTATCTCAAAACATTTTGGTCCTCGAGGTAGAAGAATTTGGAAACATATTGTGGCACCTTGGATGTACCACGAGAAAATAATTCATTTTAAAAGTACGTCTCGAAATTTATTTTCTAAGATACTCAAGGTTTTCAAAGATAATTCAATGGGCTAGAATGCCCAAAAATTTCAGGTAATTACATGAAACATTATAGCGCCGTAGGTCCCGCGCCGGAACTCACCAGGCTAAAAATCATTTACAACGTCAAAAAGGCCGATTACAGTATTATTTCAAAAACTTACAAAAGCCATTTACAAAATACTAAATACCGTCATAAGAATTTCGCCAAAACGATCAAGGCCATAATGCCACAAACTCAGTCAAGGGAATCGGTTTTTGAAATAGAACTCAGTCGGTAAAATACCGAAATCCATTACAAAAGAACTCACGCAGCGGATAAAAGAAATAAAGTCAAACATGCACAATCCAGCAACACTACTCCTCATATGAACGAAATATGAGGGTCAAATAACAGCATATCAAGAAATCAAAATCCATAAGAGGATTCCATCACTTAACAAATAATCATAAAAATAGCTCGTGTCACACGAGGCACAACACAAAGAAGGGAGGCTTACATCCACAGGTCGCATGAAGATGATGATCGCCCCACGATATTAATCACGACCAACAAACTCAGACGACGCGTCGCGACACGACTCAGTCAGATAAAATCCGATGAAACAAGACTCAAACAACACGACTTGACCCGATAGCCTAGGTTTCCACAACCTAAGCTATGATACCATTTATGTAACACCCCCAATCCGCTCAGGGATATTACACTCCGTAGAACCTTTCCTCAAGGATCTACCAGGCTGGTAACACATATAACAACTCAACCATGCCTTTAAGGCTAAAATGACTCAGTAGACCGATTTGGTCTTTCAATAAATACATACAACTCAAATACAACTCATGCCCACGCAGGGGTCAAAACACAACCACACCCGTACAACGGGAAAAATATAGCAGCGGAAAATAAAGTACAACTGAACCAATAAACAATGTACGGTTCCTCATGTGATTAGTATCGATCATCTTTCATCATCCTTCGTGCCGACCCTGTGTTATGCTCCAAAACCTGAATGCAAAAATAGACATCCACCCCCCGAATACTCGGGGGTTAGCAAAACTCCACTGTTTTGCTAGTGCAAGTACAAGTGCAAAAATACGAGTCATACAATTCACATTCCACGAACGATAATAATCCGGAATCCTCAAAGATTCAAATACAACAAGATGAACACTTCCCGAGGTGAGAGTTTGAGTAAAGACTTCCCAAAATTTCAAGATCAAAATATCAACGGAAACAATTTATAAAATGATTTGAATTACCATCACGAGTTTTAATAGAAAACGATTTTGAATTATCAGATCCTACTTTTCAAAACCCAAAAGATGAATGGGGTCACCGCCCCAAAGGTTTACTTTCCGAAAAATGACCTTTACCAAACCGTTGGGATTTTAGCCCCAAATCCGTAAAATGACTTTTACAAAACCATTGGGATTTTAGCCCCAAATCTCATCAACTCACAGTACACAAGACGACCACAAGGTTCGTCTCCCAACATCAAAATCCACAAATAAAGGATTTAACACAAACAACAAAATACTCTAGTGCCATCCTAGCCAAGTAAGCCAAACGAACAACTTACCTCTTACACACTTAGTCGATGCATGCAATCATGAAAACCGTTCAAAAGCACTCATTTCCGGAAATGCCAATATCGAAACAAATTTGCAAAATGCACCACAATTAACTCCGGATCCACCCCTCCGTGGACCCCTACCGAGACCCCGTCGGATCTAACCCATAGTCGTTAAAAGCAAGTTCGCAGATCCACCCCTCCGTGTACCCCTACCAAGACCCCATCGGATCTAACCCATAGTGAGCATACACACACACGTTACTCATGCAATATTAATATGCTAAGAATGTAAGTTCATTAAGAATACTCACTGGAGATGGCCACTAACTCGACACCATTATCAAACTCTTCAAAAAACAATAACAAGATTAAATACGGAATACACGATTCCATAACTTTAAACAATAGGGGGTATCCTCAAAGCCTTCAACGTTCAAAACAATCAAACCATAATCAATTCCGAAAACACACCGTTCACAAAACACACACGCGTTTTTGAAAGAAGCCCTTAACGGGGCCAAAACAAATCTCTTGGAAATTCATTTCAAATAACCAAACAAACACACCAAGACGACCACCGATCATCATATCCATAAAACGAGAAGCGTATGAACAAGGTACTTGCCTCGAATAAGAACAACACGGAGAATCGACCGAAGTAGGTTGGCACGAACTGACTACGAACTCACCGACTCCACCGAACGCCAACTCGCAACAATAAACTACGAAGGACAAATATAACAATGAAAATGAATTCCAAAGTACGACCCAAAGCTGCTGAATTCAAAGAACGAATGACGAAAATTCAAGTGTTTCCCCCAAAACGGCCAAGAACACGATTCGTCCCGACAAAACACGAAAACAGAATTCCAAGTTGAAATATGGATATACAATCCATAGAATGTGTTTAACAACATCATTTAACCACAATCGATCCATCAAAAATGGATGAAAAACGAGATCGAGAACAAATCCCCCAAAAAGTCGATTCGAAGGAAATCAAGAAATATACTTCGATTCGACGAAGAACAATGTATTAAATGATGTTAAATACAAGAATACTACCAAGATTAATCATACCCATCATGAATTAATCAACAATACACAACGAATCAGACAAAAATCCAAAAATCCCCAAATTCAAGAATTTAGGGTTCTAGGAAGAGATTACCTTGATTCGCTGGATCAAATGATGATAACGGATGATTAATCGATGATATCAACTCAAGAACTTCGTGGATTTGTTGTTAAACAACATGGCTTCGCCACCTCCGAATCGCCAGCTGCGGACCAAAAAGAAAGGAAGTGAAAAATGAATGAAAATGCGACTGCTCTGTCATATTTATACTGGGCCGGAACTAGCGTGCGCTAGCCTTCCCGGACTAGCGTGCGCTATCGGCCAGTATCGGCCCAGTACCCTCGGCCAGGGCCCACACGAGCCCCGCTAGCGTGCGCTACAGCCGGAAGCCTGCGCGCGCTAGCCGACCTGTCCAGTAACCTCTGGACTAAATAGCTCGCCAACGTAACGTACGCTAGTCGGCCGACAGCGTGCGCTACCCCTGCCGGTTAGCGTGCGCTACCCCTGCCGGTTAGCGTGCGCTACCCCTGCCGGTTAGCGTGCGCCACGACCGACAGTAGCATGCGCTACCTGCCGATCCTACCCGAGTCCAGAACCTCAGAACCTCTCTGCCCTGACCCGATAGCATGCGTCGGCCGGCCGCGTAACGTGCGCTACTCCTGTCGGTTAGCGCACGCAGCCTTCCGGCAATAGCTCGCGCTACGCCAGTTCCTGCCGTGTCAGCCCGGCCAGTGCCTGCAACCGTCCGGCAGCTATAAGAGAGCAAAAATGCAGTTGTATGATGTTCCAGCATGATATGATCTCGTGCAATCATGTCGTTGCAGCTATAAGGTACCTAAATCACGACCAAATTATGTATATACATGATTACTATAAAGTGTCCACACTTCGCCAAATGTGCGGACGGTATATGATTCTAGTACCTCACCCAAGTGATTGGTTCATTCCTGCTAACGTCAAGGTAAAAGTTTGTGAACCACCAGACAATCCGAGGCAGGCAGGGCGACCAAAAGAAAGGAGACACACATCAGGGATTGAGTTCTCGACTCATACCCGTAAAGTTCAAACATGCCTTAGATGTGGAGGCACATGGTACAATAGAAAGACTTGCACTGCAGTTATTCCCCAACTATTTGAGGATTTCACAATGCAACCAACTCCGTGTAAAAAGGGACGTGCAAAAAAAAATGTACTATATGTCATTCTGTTGACCACACTGCTCCAAACTGTCCAACTAATCATCGTTTCGACCTAAATGAGCCCCTAGTGTAAAATTAGTTATATTTATTTAAAGTATTTAAATATTTCATATTTATTATTTCGGGTATTAAAATTGAAGCTTAAAATATTTGTATGTTTTAGATTTCAAATTAATTAAGTTCAACCTCAAACCAATTAAGTTTAATTTCAAATATATTAAGTTCGATTTCAATTGCTTAAGTTCAATTAAACCAATTAAGTTCAAATTTCAAATTGATTAAGTTAAAAATGAATCAATTAAGTTCAATTTAAACCGATTAAGTTAAATTTCAAATTTATTAAGTTCAGATCCAAATTGGTTAAGTTCAATTTCAAATCGGTTAAGTTCAATTTGAACATATTATGTTCAATTTCAACCGATTAAGTTCAATTTGAACCGATTAAGTTTAATCTCATCTCAACTGATTAAGTTCAATTTTAAATTGGTTAAGTTCCATTTCAAAGCGGCTAAGTTCAATTTGAACAGATTATGTTCAATTTCAACTGATTAAGTTCAAATTTCAAATTGATTAAGTTAAAATTGAATCAATTAAGTTCAATTTGAACCGATTAAGTTTAATTTCAAATTGATTAAGTTCTATTTCAAATTGGTTAAGTTCATTTTGAACAGATTATGTTCAATTTCAACCGATTAACTTCAATTTGAAGTGATTAAGTTTAATCTCATCTCAACCGATTAAGTTCAATTTTAAATCGGTTAAGTTCAATTTCAAATCGGTTAAGTTCAATTTGAACAGATTATGTTCAATTTCAACCGATTAAGTTCAAATTTCAAATTGATTAAGTTAAAATTGCATCAATTAAGTTTAATTTGAACCGATTAAGTTTAATTTCAAATTGATTAAGTTCAATTTCAAATTGGTTAAGTTCAATTTCAAATCGGTTAGGTTCAATTTGAATAGATTATGTTCAATTTCAACCGATTAAGTTCAAATTTCAAAGTGATTAAGTTTAATCTCAAGCGATTAAGTTCAATTACAACCGATTATGTTCAATTTTAAATTGGTTAAGTTCAATTTCAAATCGGTTAAGTTCAATTTGAACAGATTATGTTCGATTTCAACTGATTAAGTTCAAATTTCAAATTGATTAAGTTAAAACTGAATCAATTAAGTTCAATTTGAACCGATGAAGTTTAATTTCAAATTGATTAAGTTCAATTTCAAATTGGTTAAGTTCAATTTCAACCGATTAAGTTCAATTTCAACCGATTAAGTTCAATTTGAACCGATTAAGTTCAACTTGAACCGATTAAGTTTAATCTCATCTCAACCGATTATGTTCAATTTCAACGGATTAAGTTCAATTTTAAATTGGTTCAGTTCAATTTCAGATCGGTTAAGTTCAATTTGAACAAATTATGTTCAATTTCATCCGATTAAATTCAAATTTCAAATTGATTAAGTTAAAATTGAATCAATTAAGTTCCATTTGAACCGATTAAGTTTAATTTCAAATTGATTAAGTTCAATTTCAAATTGGTTAAGTTCAATTTCAACCGATTAAGTTCAATTTTAACCGATTAAGTTCAATTTGAACTGATTAAGTTCAATTTTAAATTTGTTAAGTTCAATTTCAACCGATTAAGTTCAATTTTAACCGATTAAGTTCAATTTCAACCGATTAAGTTCAAATTTCAAATTGATTAAGTTCAATTGAAGCAGTTAAATTTCAAATTGATTAAGTCCAATTCATTAAGTTTAATTTCAATATGATTAAGTTCAAATTCATTGTGTATTTATTAGAAAAGAAAGCTATTCATACACAATAATCATTATAAAAAAAATGAATTGTTATCTACTGATTTGGAATATTTATATACATGTATATCACTAAAAGAAGATATCACTAATCTCTATCATCCCACCGTATAAACAAACTAGTGGGATCACACACTACAGTATATACATCATCGCTAAACCTCCATATAGCTCGGGCCATACGTCCTCTAAATGCATAAATATCCGCCTCGGTCTTTCCATGAGAGAATGACTGATGAACGAGAGACTCTAAAGTTCGTATAGAATACGCACCACAAGAGGTCGAGTCATCCTGTACATAGCATAGATCCTTCCTCGCTGTAGCAACTCGAAACGGAGTAATCGGGGTGATATCAGGGCGGCGCTCGTAAAATCCAAAACATTATAGAATGGTAGGAATTAAGCGACATATACCCGATGTGTAACACCCCCAAATCCCATTGGGTCATTATAGTGCCGTGGACCCCACACCAGGAGATCCAGCAGGCGAACACGACCAAAATACAACAAACTGACCAAAAGGGGAACCTCAGTCCCTACTATGACATCCGACATAATATTCCGATATGGAATTTAAACAACAAAAGTGGGCCTAAATGGCCAAAATAAAGGTACAACAACATCCACGAGCCTTGCTCGGGTAATACAAAAAGACAACAACTGAACAAAACTGGAGTACTCCAAACTGTCTGACTGACATGAACACCAAAACATCTCGGACTAGTATCGCTCGAATGCCTCGTCGCCAACGTCATGCCCCTGTGTCTCAACTCTCTCCTCGCAAGCACCTAAAACATGAAAACATGTTCCGCCCCCACTGGGTCAGGTATTCAGATAATGAATATCAAATACATGTACAACATGATGTGCATCCAAAGGCGGAATAAATAGTACGACAATGGTAATACGAGATACTCACAAACCAAAGTAAGAGTCGAGCATTCGTGAAACACTATGCCCACGACATATGATCAATACCTGCTCAACAGGTTAGAACACAAGTGCCCAACGGCGAATCATCAATACAGAACACAACCATGAATTACCCGAAGGTAAGCCAAACCAGAACTGGAATAAATACGAATCACAATGCCCGAAGGCTCCAACGGAAATACCAATACATCACAATGGCCTGAAAGCCACTCAGCCGAAGTTGCCACAATATCAGAATGGTCTGAAAAACCACTCAGCCGAAGCTGCCAATCATCACAATGGTCTGAAAAACCACTCAGCCGAAGCTGCCAATCATCACAATTGCTCGAAGCCAAACAGCCCAAAGCTGCATCATCTAAGGTTCGAAGCCACGGCACGAAGCCGTATCACAATGAGGGCCGAAGCCACGGCACGAAGCCATATCACAATGAGGCCATACTGTGACCTGCTAAATTGCAGGTGCTGGGAAACCAACCACGAAGGTTCAAGCCCCAGACTTACCCATCGAGCACTAGCCGAGACTAGCCTCCAAAACACAATTATTCAGAAACGGCAACGATCCCAAGATTACTGAATTCACAAGAATAATAGTGTGCTGCCTTGAGTCGCCCAACACGACAACAATAACTCACGAATGGGCACCGTCCTCGGCGGTCCCAGTTCAAATACCTCGACTGCCTTGTAATGGCCAATCGATCACAACAACTCAACGAATGGAAATCATCTTCGATAATCCCAATTCAATACGTCGATTACCTTAGAATGGTCAATCGATATACAATGATACAACGGATGGGAATCATCTCCGATAATCCCAATTCAATACCTCGATTGCCTTAGAATAGCCAATCGATAACAACACAATGGATGGGAATTATCTTCGATAACCCAATTCAATACGTCAATTACCTTAGAACGGTCAATCGATAAACAATGCTACAACGGATGAGAATTATCTTTGATAATCCCAATTCAATACCTCGATTGCCTTAGAATAGCCAATCGATAACAACACAATGGATGGGAATTATCTTCGATAATCCCAATTCAATACCTCGATTGCCTTAGAATGGCCAATCAACAACAACAACACCACAGATGGGAATTATCTTCGATAATTCCAAATCACTACGTCGATTACCTTAGAACGGTCAATCGATAAATAATGATACAACGGATGGGAATTATCTTCGATATTCCCAATTCAATACCTCGATTGTCTTAGAGCGACCAATCGATAACAATGACTCAATTAGAATAGATGTCCCGGTGCTTTAAACCGACCACCGAAAACAGAGATGATAATCGGATACGTCAAATGCCTTCAATCGTCCAATACAATAGCAACAATACCAATTTGATAACAACGATCCCAATGATGTCTTAAACTGACATCAACGTCAACAATAATAATCGATACATCGATACCACGAACCGCCTATCGATAATAACATCAACCACGAGTATCTCAAAGCCCTGAATGGCTTTTATCGGACAACAACAACATTTGGCATAATTTGCTGAAGGGTATCGTATCAAACAATCCCTTGATATCAACAAAATCATAGAGAGACCAAGTATCGAAATGATACAACACATTCATACATATACATGATAACATTAATCTCATTGACTAGTACAAGTATAAAACGTGCCTCAAACTGAAGGCGAGAAAGTCCTTCCACGATCAACGTCCTCCCGCAAAACGACGAACGGCGCCTACCGACGATCGCAAACACTCGAACAACCTTGAATGAAATATAATTCATTCAATAACACAAAATCAATGGAAAGCAACACCAAAACAAGCCCGATTCAATCCTGAATCGGTTAAACTCCCCAAACGAAAATCATAGTTCTCAACTATGAATCCAAACTTCCTCCAATCCTTCTCAATGATAAAATAGCATGATCATCATGTTCTTAACACTTTTGAAAACAATTCAACAAGAATCACTTAAGAACAACATTATACCAATCATCTCAACATGATAATATCACTAGTATCATCATCAATACCCTAAAGAACATCATCATCTCAACAATCATGATGTCTAAACAATAATCAATCAACAATTCATCATGAATTCGGATTAAACCACAAGATTAAATCAACCATTGTAAGATTATGATAATCATTACATAATTCATCATAATTCCTTACTAAAATAGTTATATTCCCTCCAAAAACACAAACAATAACAACAATCATATCAAGACTATGTTAATCATATAGCAATCTTAACATAATCCTTCCTAGACATGATTATAACCTCCAAACATTCTAAAACATCAAGAACAACTCCTCCTCAAGACAAAATCATCACAAGTTTATAAAACTCATCAAGAATCATGATATACTCCAACAATCAATCAATACCCGAAGAAAACAACAACAACATCATCATCATACTCGGAAATCACTTGAAGAACAAGAGATTAAGAGAACTTACCAATGAAGGACAAGAAGAATTCTCCAAACAACAAAGGAGCACCAACAAGCTTCCAACTTGAAGCTTCAATCCAGGCTAGGATGATCAAAATCGTGTTGGAAGAAGCTAAATGTCAAGAACAAGTCCAGAAGGACGATTCTAGGGAGAGAAAAATGATTTTGGTACGTGAAGAAATGAAATATGAAACCAAGTTATATAACTTGACAAGCTCATTACGTACGCTATACACCAAGAATAACGTACGTACGGACAATTACGTATGCTATATCATTAACATAGCGTACGTAATGCTAGTCCAGAACCGCCTGACCAACAATACGAAGACCTTAACGTACGTAAAGAGCCACACTTTACATACGTTAACAAGCCGCATGGATAACGTATGTAAGGAGCACACCCTAACGTGTGTAAGGATCCGTTGACTGCAATTGTGAGATCTGATCGAAAGATGCCCCGGACCCACCGTCTTAAAGTTGACTCCGAGGAAGGTTCCTTCTTCTACCTACCACGCATTACGTACGTAGAATGAATAGGATAACGCACGTAATGCTGAGGATCTAACGTACGTTAAGCAAACAAGCTAACGTACGTTGGCTCAACAAAGTGAACAACTAAGTTGTTCCAACAAATCTCAACCCGAAATGAACGAACACAATCCAACACACCTCAACAAACACGAATAATATAATACAACGGCATTTTTACAATTTCAAATGAATATGTGCAACTCAATAGTAACACGAAAAAAAATTACCCTCAGATATTACATACTCCCCCCTTAAAAAGAGTTTCGTCCCTGAACTCAGGCTGCACAACTTGGGGTATGAAGTATCCATCAGGATATGAAAACAACATCTCCAGAAATACTCCTCACTGAGAACCACTCCGCCTGAGTAATCGGGCCAACCCCACGGGTCCCGGCGTCTCCTCTGCCCGAACACGGTGAGAACTAAGAGATAAAAACACTCAACCCAGTGCGAGATCAGTCGAATCATGTCTCCTCCATCAGAGACCAGCCAGCAAGTCGTACCACCCGTATGACTCGTAACACCAGCGTACACACCCTGTGGGAGCCGCCCATTGAACATGTCTACAATCATTTGATTCTTTGCACAATCTTGAAACTTATCAAATTGATGTGAAGATTGCATTTCTGAATGGAGAATTGGAAGAAGAAACTTAGAATAACATGAAGGGTTTATTGTACCACGACAAGAGAATAAATTGTGCAAATTGATTAAGTCACTATATGGACTTAAACAAGCTCTAAAATAGTGGCATGTTAAGTTTGATATTGTGATGTTATCAAATGGTTCCAAAATCAACAAATGTAAAAAAAATGTGTTGATCTCAAAGTAATGTCAAATGCATATCTCATATTATGTTTATATGTAGACAACATGTTGATCATGGGCAGTAATCCTGATTTAATTATATGTTCAAAGAGAATGTTAAAAATATTTTTTGACAGGAAAGATATGGGCATTGCTGATGTAATCTTTGGGATCAAAATTATTAGAACTCAAGTTGGTATAATATTGTCAGAAATCTCACTTCGTTGAGAAAGTGCTCAAGAAATTCAATGCCTATGATGGTCCAATTTGTAGGATGCACGTAGATTTAATTATAGACCTAGTTGTTAACAGAGGTAAATGAGTTTATCAACTTGAATACTCAAAAGTAATAAGAAGTCTGATGTACTTAACAAACTATACACATCCAGACTTGGCATATCGAATAGCAAGTTGAGTAGATACACGAGTTGTCCAAGCCATGAGCATTTGAATGCATTGAAAAAGGGTATTAAAGTACTTAAAGTACCACCAAAGTGTAACACCCTGAGATATTCGGAATAATTACAGCGCCGTAAATCCTTCATATAAGGATTTACAAGGCTAATTAAAAAGAAATACTGAACAATACGAAAGTACCACCAAACGTTGAGTAAATTAATAACCGGTTTAATTATCCAAAGCAAACCATTTATTAAAAATTTCTCAAATCACCCAAAAGAACACACGTACTAGAGTCCTTAAAGCAAAACCAGAAAACCAAAACAATACAACGGATAACATCACTGAGCCCCTTCGTCATCATGCCGGTACTGTGGTAGCTTCCCCGCTCCTCGGCTAGCTGAACATCAAAACAAATGTCCACCCCTACAGGGGTTAGCAAAATGATGCTAGTATAAGTATCATAATATACAAAATCAGATATGCAACAACGATGCATAGCAAAATACAAAACGCGGACTTCCTCTACCGGAATCCAAGGATGCGAATCCACATGATTCCATCAACACAACACAGGGTAATCTAATGATCCAGCACCCTTAGCATAGATCCCAAGATGATCCCGTCGGACCAACAAGAGGTGGAAAACTTGTCCAATGGTCCAGCGCCCTCAGCATAGATCCCAAGATGATCCCGTCGTTCCAACACGAGGGGGACAACTGATCCAGTGCCCTCAGCATTGATCACACGATCCCCTTCGGATCAATACAACATATGCAATTCAATATGTTCATCAACATGAACAACACATGAATCAATAACCTGAACGACATTATGACAATTCAACTTGGATGGTCTCATTTTCAACAGCATGAATGACAATATGCATGATCAAAATCATCGACATTAACCAATAGTCATATTACGATACTTGCATTAGAAAAATGTCAAGAATTAAATACTTCAACGACCGTCAATACTCCCGAAGATCGCCTCCCTCGATCAATCAACTTGTTCAAAAAAAAATAACAAAGGTTTCAACTTACTTCACAAAGTTAACGTACGAACACCTAGCATCTTAAGTTATATCCGAGTTAACATCGGTGTACACTTCCCCGTTCTCGTCGGCGTCGGACGCCCATGCAGAAACTGACTCACGCCACGCAAAGATAATAATAATACATAGTCTTCGGGACCATATCAATCGCACGCCCCAAGTCCTCATGACTTGACGTCTCGGATCACAATGAATAATTACCCAGATTATCACGAAATCTCGGGTACAACACGAAAAGGAAAGAAAAAAATACATCAAACGACCTTAAATCTCAAGATTATCAAATACTATCGTTACAAGATAGATCAACAACAAATGATTCACAACCACCACACTACAATACAGACGGAGTCGAACATCAATTCGAAAACAAGGAAAAAGTACAAATCAAGGTTACATCTCAAATGTACCCGAAATCAACATCCTCCAGATCATCGAGCTCCCTTATCTCATCGACTCGAGGAAGACCCAAACCTAAACTCGCTGCTCCTCCTCGGCTGTCCATACCTCTGGCTCCCGAAGCCTGATAGGACCCCTTGGATGAAGTACGGACTGGAGTAACAAAATCTCTCGAGGCCCGTGAGCTCTCTCGAGACCTACTGGCACTACAACTCCTGCAGTATTTCTGAAGGTGTCCCTGCCTCCCACATGAATGACAAACAAAATCCGGCACTGTGCAACGAGTACTAACATGTCCCGCCGAATCACAGTTAAAGCAAACAACAGTCAAACTCGTCGTCTGAGAAGAAGATGCTTTCCCAGCATGAAGACGAATAGAAGACGACCTCTTGGACTTCGGAGCCCAATGTCCTTCTGAACGAACCGGCATCCTAGTTCTCTCACCAGAAGAAACGGAAGGGTGCTTCCGAGCATGCTCCTTGATCAAAAGCTCCGCTCCAAGATCCTTCTCGATGAATTCACCAAGTGAGTTACAATTATGGTTGAACAACTGCATCCTCAACTGCGGGTTTAGCCTCTTGCTAAAATACTTGATTTTATCCGCTTCAGTACGGATAACAGATGAAGCAAACTGAAGAAGTCCTTGAAACTTCTCAGCAATAACAATAATACCCTCGTCCTCGATGGATTCGGGTTTCAAAACCTCTGACAACTTGGATTCACGAAGTGGAGCCGGATAATACCTCTCTAACATGAGGGTCTTGAACTCACTCCAAACACAATCACGATCGGTGGGCTTCACAGAAAGCCACCAAGAATAAGCGCCTTTACTCAAATTGTAAGCCGCTACTGCCACCTTACTCTATTCTGGACAGTGAACCATGTCGAAGAGTTTATCAAATTGTTCAAGCCAATGAACAATGTCAGCTAGTTCTGACGAACCCTCAAAAATAGGCGGCCTCTGATGAGAGATGTCGCCGACAATCTGACTCACTCTCCCGGCCTATCCATAAAACGGCACCTGGAGTCCCTGCTGCGGTGGACCACGAACCACTGAGGTCTTCATGGTCCCCATTACCTGCGTCATCTGAGTCATCTGGGCCATCATGCCCCTCATAAGCAAGAAAGGGTCGATGTGTCCAATCTCAGTCTGGTCGACTCCTCGAGTATGACGTCCTGATGGGATATTGGTCGCGTAAGTAACACCACTGGCCGAACTCTGATCCATATCGGCATCTGTACGCGTATAAACATGAGGTTCTGGGTTCCGGCCTGCTCTGCAGCCTTTAACCCCTCTGCTACGTCCTCGAATTCCTCTTTCCATACTGAAAGAATAACGTTCGATCATGAACAAAGCTCAAATATGCCTCAACGGCCAATCCACAATGCTAAGTCAATAGTCAAACACGAGTATACATACTCAACAGATAAGCAATCACCTCAAACATGCTAATTATAGCCAATACTGAGCCCACACGTTCCAAAACAAATAATCATGAATGAATTGTAACACAAATGTTATATACAGGTTTTCAACAAAACATGTATAATCAATGACATAATGAATGTACGAACATAAAATAGAATTGAGTCCTTACACAGGTTATACGGAGCTTCGAGGTCTTGCGATACTAGTCTTCACTGATGACAACTCGATGAAAGAATGACTCATACAGTCGCCCAACTATCACGACTCACAAAACCCGACTGTCCAGATTGTCGTAACCTGACAGCCCCACTACTACTGCATCGGTAGAACCACATAACTCACATATCAGGGTATCTCACAACCCAATGATCTGATACCATCTTCTGTAACACCCCCAAATCTCATTGGGTCATTACAGTGTCGTGAAACCCACACCAGGAGATCCACCAGGCGAACACGACCAAAATACAACAAACTAACCAAAAGGGGAACCTCAGTCCCTATTATGACATCCGACATAATATTCCGATATGGAAGTTCAACGACAAAAGTGGGCCTACATGGCCAAAATAAAGGTGCAACAACATCCACGAGCCTTGCTCGGGTAATACAAAAAGACAATAACTGAGCAAAACTTGAGTACTCCAAACTGTCTGACTGACATGAACACCAAAACATCTCGGACTAGTATCGCTCGAATGCCTCATCGCCAACGTCATGCCCCTGTGTCTTAACTCTCTCCTCACAAGCACCTAAAACATGAAAACATGTTCCGCCCCTACGGGGTCAGTCATCCAGATACAGAATATCAAATACATGTACAACATGATGTGCATCCAAAGGCGGAATAAACAGTACGACAATGGTAATACGAGATGCTCACAAACCAAAGTAAGAGTCAAGCATTCGTGAAACACTATGCCCACGACATACGATCAATACCTGCTCAACAGGTTAGAACACAAGTGCCCAACGGCGAATCATCAATACAGAACACAACCATGAATTACCCGAAGGTAAGCCAAACTAGAACTGGAATAAATACGAATCATAATGCCCGAAGGCTCCAACGGAAATACCAATACATCACAATGGCCTGAAAGCCACTCAGCCGAAGCTGTCACAATATCACAATGGTCTTAAAAACCACTCAGCCGAAGCTGCCAATTATCACAATGGTCTAAAAAACCACTCAGCCGAAGTTGCCAATCATCACAATGGCCCGAAGCCAAACAGCCCGAAGCTGTATCATCTGAGGGCCGAAGCCATGGCACGAAGCCGTATCACAATGAGGGCCGAAGCCACGACACAAAGTCTTATCACAATGAGGGCCGAAGCCACAGTATGAATCCGTATCACAATGAGGTCTGAAGCCACGACACAAATCCGTATCACAATGAGGCCATCCAATGACCATGACCTACTGAATTGCAGGTGTTGAGAAACCAACCGCGAAGGTTCAAGCCCCAGACTTACCCATCGAGCACTAGCCGAGACTAGCCTCCAAAACACAATTAATCACAAACGGCAACGATCCCAAGATTACTGAATTCACAAGAATAATAGTGTGCTACCTTGAGTCGGCCAACACGACAACAATAACTCACGGATGGGCACCGTCCTCGGCGGTCCCAATTCAAATACCTAGACTGCCTTGGAATGGCCAATCAATCACAACAACTCAATGGATGGTAATCACCTTCGATAATCCCAATTCAATACGTCGATTAGATTAGAGTGGTCAATCGATAAACAACGATACAACGGATGGGATTTATCTTCGATAATCCCAATTCAATACGTCGATTACCTTAGAACGGTCAATCGATAAATAATGATACAACGGATGAGAATTATCTTCGATAATCCCAATTCAATACCTCGATTGCCTTAGAATAGCCAATCGATAACAACAACACAACGGATGGGAATTATCTTCGATAATCCCAATTCAATACCTCGATTGCCTTAGAATGGCCAATCGATAACAACAACACAACGGATGGGAATTATCTTCGATAATCCTAATTCAATACGTCGATTACCTTAGAATGGTCAATCGATAAACAATGATGCAACGGATGGGAATTATCTTCGATAATCCCAATTCAATACCTCGATTGTCTTAGAGCGACCAATCGATAACAATGATTCAATTAGAATAGATGTCCCGGTGCCTTAAACCGACCACCAAAAACAGAGATGATAATCGAATACGTCAAATGCCTTCAATCGGACAATGCAATAGCAACAATACTAATTTGATAACAACGATCCCAACGATGTCTTAGACTGACATCAACGTCGATAATAATAGTCGATACATCGATACCGCGAACCGTCTATCGATAATAACATCGACCACGAGTATCTCAAAGCCCTGAATGGCTTTTATCGGACAACAACAACATTTGGCGTAATTTTCCGAAGAGTATCGTATCAAACAATCCCTTGATACCAACAAAAACGTAGAGAGACCAAGTCTCGAAATGATACAACACATTCATACATATACATGATAACATTAATCTCATTGACTAGTACAAGTATAAAACTTGCCTCAAACCGAAGGCGAGAAAGTCCTTTCACGATCAACGTCCTCCCACGAAACGACGAACGGCGCCTACCGGCGATCGCAAACACTCGAACAACCTTGAACGAAATAATTCATTCAATACAAAATCAATGGAAAGCAACACCAAAACAATCCCGATTCAATCCTGAATCGGGTAAACTCCCCAAACGAAAATCATAGTTCTCAACTATGAATCCAAACTTCCTCCAATCCTTCTCAATGATCAAATAGCATGATCATCATGTTCTTTAACACTTTTGAAAACAATTCAACAAAAATCACTTAAGAACAACATTATACCAATCATCCCAACATGATAATATCACTAGTATCATCATCAATACCCCAAAGAACATCATCATCTCAACAATCATGATGTCTAAACATTAATCAATCAACAATTCATCATTAATTCGGATTAAACCACAAGATTAAATCAACTATTGTAACATTATGATAATTATTGCATAATTCAACATAATTCCTTACTAAAATGGTTATAATCCCTCCAAAAACACAAACAACAACAACAACAATCAAATCAAGACTATGTTAATCATATAGCAATCTTAACATAATCCTTCCTAGACATGATTATAACTTCCAAACATTCTAAAACATCAAGAACAACTCCTCCTCAAGACAAAATCATCATGTTATTCATCATAAGTTTATAAAAACTCATCAAGAATCATGATATACTCCAACAATCAATAGTGAGATCTGATCGAAAGATGTCCCGGACCTACCGTATGAAAATTGACTCCGAGTAAGGTTCCTTCTTCTACCTACCACGCATTACGTACGTAGAATGAATAGGATAACACACGTAATGCCGAGGATCTAACATATGTTAAGCAAACAAGCTAACGTACGTTAGCTCAACAAAGTGAACAACTAAGTTGTTCCAACAAATCTCAACCTGAAATGAACGAACACAATCCAACACACCTCAACAAACACGAATGATATAATACAACGACATTTGTATAATTCCAAATGAATATGTACAACTCAACAGTAACACGAAAAAAAATTACCCCCGGATATTACATGATGCCTGCCGCGATCTCAACTTTCAATATGCATCATGTTCCTGCGCCAGAGAATCATGCATGATGATACTCTCCTCGAGTATAATGCGGAGAACAACACAATGTCCGCTCGAGGAATCTGGAGACGTATTCCAGATGGTCAACACCTGGATTGTTCAAAAAGTACATTGTCAGCATAATAGTACACGAATAACTAATACAAATAAATAATAAAACATGCAATAAATTATCAGCTCACGTAACTCCCACCAAGGGCGATGATCGCCCCAAAATGGTCTGAGACCGTGAACGTGGCTGATCAAGAAATCGAGATCATCATCATCAATACTCAATGAACCTCCTCTCCTATTGGAGTTATTCCATACATTGATACACGTAGCCTAATATAAAATAATTTTGCCAGTAACGAAGCACTCATTTAATTTGGAATAAATTTATTAATATTTTTTCATTACCAAGAAGCTCGTATGAACCAAAACCGTCCGGGCGGCCCAATCATCGAGCCATCTAACGCCAGCAAATCTGGGATCAAATTGTAGGATCCCCATATATGCATCTAGATGCTGGATATCATTTAAATTTCAAATAATTTAAACATTTTCAATACACGTTTCAATAAGAGATTACGTACATATAAATTGAAAGACCTACTTCTGCATCTATCAATCTGGATCCGTCCTGTAACATAAAAAACCAGGAGTTAGTAGCTCCGCATGCAGCACCAACATTGACACTACAATTTACTTTTTGTTTAAGTATGGACAATTTTAGTAAATAATATTGGATTTACAATTTAAATCACCTCTCGCCGCTGGCCAACCACCTGCTATACGTGTCCTCATCCAAGTCCTTCCTCTTCCAAACTACAGTGGTCGAGAAGGGGGAATGCGGTTTGTATGACCTATACTGCAGTCTAGGCACATCACACGAATCTGCTCGAATAGGAATAAAAGAATACTCAAGTGGGATAAGGCTCAGATCCGCAGTGGAAGAGGATGGTCGAGTCCTAGGGGCAACCTCTGGTGGTTTCACCAACATCTCAGCAGGAATAATCGGGGGTGTAACTGTCGGGACCGAGGCTCCATCAACATGATGATCGAGACTCTCAGTGTGATCTACCGGGACTGATGCTCCGCCGGGGCTAGGGACACCCTCAGTCTGCTCGGCGGGAGACGATGCTCCATCTACACGAGTCTCTGTCGGCAATGATGATCCGCTAGCATCGGGGACTCTCTCAGTGTGCTCGGGGGGAATAGGCGCTCCGTCAAATCGAGGCTCTGTCGGAATCGAGAAATGAAGGAAAATCGCACATAAGATCACTAATACCTCCAAAGTCCCATGACGGCGTATCAAGAGGAGCAGACTGGCCCACTACCTCATCAATATGTCGACATATCTCCTTGACACTCTTGCCCACTGCATCATCAACATATCGATGCATCTGCTCGACCGCTGAATCGATATATATATGTGCAGATGGGTGAAAAGAGTATCAAAATCAGTAATCGGTGTAGTCTCCTGAGTACCCCATGTCGAAGAAGATGCAGTCTGGTGAGGATCCCTTATCGGAGAATGGCGCGGCAAATCAGTATGCACAGGCTCATGAGGCTCTGCTGATGACTCACATCCATTAGTAAGATATAGAGGGTCAGAAATAACCGGACCATGTCCGCTTCCGGAGAATACGCTCTCCGGCTAGATCACCGATAGAAGCATCACCATCACGAGCCCTCCCCTTTCCCTTCCCCTTCCCCTTCCCCTTCCCCTTCCCCCTCCCCCCACCCTTCTTGCATAGGGCCATCCTGTGCGTATACTACACCCTCTCGTTCGCAGTATCATTAATGTACTGCATATATGGCTCCTGCTCCTCCTCACGTGTCGGAGATAACACCTCAAAACAATCAATATAAATATAATTCAATGATTCATTTTGAGTAATTGTTACCTTAAATATCTACAAGACTATTTACGTATTGAAAACTTATAACTAATTACCTCATCATCAAATAATATGGTAAAATAAACATGACCTAGCTTATTCAACTTCCAGCGTGTACAACGAGGTCGCTGGATGAAAGAAGCTCCGAGCATGGTCCCACATTTGGAGCCTAACGAAGGTATAGCCTCACAAGCCCATATCTGAAAACAATAATTGAATCCCAGCATAAGAAACAATAACAATATTTATTTTGAGTTTCAGTATATAATTAAGTTAATGAATGCGAGGATGTACCATAATAGCGTATATGTTACCATAAAAATGGTAACTCGGATCCAGACCAGCGGGGACCTCAGTGGGAACATCGCTCAAATATGTAACCAAAATCTGATATGAATATAAGCCCCATAGAAATCTCTCCCATCGAGTTTGGTCCTCAAGCAACGTCCACAACCACCGGTCAGCAATACGCTTGCCACCATCCACACTGAATATCAAATGGCAGACGCACAACACCTTAGCGACCTTTAGCGCATCACCGGATGCTCTCTAAAATATCCAGCAGCAAATTGATCACGAATACGGTCTAACATCTTGTCACGACCCAATATGTCGTGTCTTTGTTGACCGTCCAAATGAGGCGTGCTTTCTGGTTAGCTTACCACAAGAGGGGTAAAGGGGGAGACATTAGCGTTAAGGCATTGTTTGCCCGGATGCATCGGTCTGGCCGAGTCAGGCAAGCCAACCCGGTTTAGTCCGGAGAGCTTGTCGCTGGTCGAGGACTTGACTATGAAGGGGATCGTTGCGGGTAGGGCACAACTGGTCGGGGGATATTTCCGTCTCCCTGATGAGCCCATGGAAGGGTGAAACTAGTTGGCATGCTATGTGGGATAGGCTGGTCTCGGGGTGTGAGGGCCCCTGGGACGCTGCATGGGCTTCGGAACTCCCGTCCCATGACATGTGGTATCGGAGCCAAAACCTCTCTCAGTACGGTATGGTTCGGGTGTGGTCAAGTTCTGCCCAAACCAATGAGGGCGGGGAGTGAACACTGGTGAAAAGAGGGCACGGTCAAAGTGCGGCTCCTGTCAACGCTTCTAGGCATAGAACGTGAACCGATTCTATGCCGGAATGAGAGGTGGTCCTAGGCTTGTGAGATCAGACGGTCCAGAATGTGGACACACTTATATTGCGCACTTTTGGTAGCTCCACCTTCGGAGACCGGGGTGTAAGAGTGTGGATAATCGTGGGCCATTGTGGGAACCTCGACATGCGGGAAAAATGCAGCGGCTGAGGGAATGTCGTTCAACCGAGGTACTAATGCCAGGAAGCGCGTAGGGTGAAGGTTGTTGTCGATTAGTGATGCGGTATGTGCGTGGCGCACTGTGGGCTAGCGTGAGGCGCGCGAGTGAAGAGCCCGTCCATCAAGGGATGGTGCTGTATGTGTTTGGCCACGATCGTTTTGTGTGCCTGGGACAATACAGTGTGCGTAAAGAAACATTTTCCCCCAGCACGAGGGCGTGCTGTGCTTTGGGTGGGGTAGGATGTCACGACCCGATATGTCGTGTCTGTGTTGACCGTCCAAATGAGGCGTGCTTCTGGTTTGCTTACCACAAGAGGGGTAAAAGGGGCGACATTAGTGTTAAGGCATTGTTTGCCCGAATGCATCGTTCTGTCCGAGTGAGGCATGCCGACCCGGTTTAGTTCAGAGAGCTTGTCGCTTGTCGAGGACTTGACTATGAAGGGGATCGTTGTGGGTAGGGCACGGGCTTCGAAACTCCTGTCCCATGACACGAATATAATATCCGTACTTTCCCTATTTTTGGTAATTTTTATTTTTGGAGCATTTTCCATTTTTAGCGACTCGCTTGTAACCGTTTCAATATTTTGAGAATGTTTAATTCTTTTCGTTTTGACATTCGAATATGTTTCGAGATTGTTCTACTCGATTTTATATTTAGTCATGGTATTCTCCGCTCATTGGCTTGTTTTGTGTGATTGTGGTGCAAAACGGTTGTTTCAGGTTTTGTGTGAGTTCGTTTAATGTCGTTAGACATGTTGTAAGTTTCGGTACAGTTGTTTGTTTCTGTATTATAGTTTTCGGCCATTTTGGGTCATATTGTAAATTCCAAAAAGTTTGGGCCATTTAATTTTATGGTCGTCTTCCTAACCATCAGGTATTTTGTATCGTGTTTCCTTTAGTGCTTAAGTTCGTGGTCTCGAATCTTTCGCTAGTTTGCTCTTGTTTTGTAATTTCATCATCTCGTGTTTCCGTTGCGTTCCTTATTATAAAATTGCTCCTACATATGAATTGTTTAACACCCCCAAACCACTCGGGAATATTACAGCGCCGCAGACCCTCTCCGCGAGGATCTACCAGGCTAAATACAAAACAATGCGTCACTTCACAAGCCGACATGGCTACATAAAGGACCATTAGACCGATTAGGTCTTATATCACAACACACACAACAATACATACAAGATCCTTGCCCAGCACACATACCCACGCAGGGGCTAGAATACAATAACACTTCCATAATTCGAGAAAATAACACATCGGAGGAATAACCAACACGACTCTACCAAATACTCTATCATTGGTCTTCACGTGATTAGTATCTTCGTCTCCCATCATCCTTCGTATCGATCCTGTGGCTCGCTCCCCAGCTACCTGCAAGTACGGGCCTTGTCTGAGACATCCACCCCCCGAATACTCGGGGTTAGCAAAACTCCACTGTTTTGCTAGTGCAAGTATAGAACAGAAGTACAAGCCATACACAACGTGCTTCAAGAATATAATAATCTTGAATATATTTCCCGAGATAATTCACTTAGTCAAAACAGTCTGATTTATAAAAGGTAGGAATAGAACCATGTATTTCATACAAAATATTTAATGATCTCGGGAGTTTGAAAACATTTGAAATAAAGGAATTCTCAAGCCCTTCGAAAACACTTAGGGACATGGCCCAAAATCCTCTTTCCAAAATACGATTCCAATAATAAAACGCGGTTTCACAACCCAATTCACAACACACGGGGTCCAAGACCCGAATCATAAGCCACAGGGTCCACGACCCGAATCACATAACACATGTTCCTAAGGATTATTCGCGTCCCGTGCTAACAAGCCACGAACCTCAGATGCTCCCGTAGAACATACCTGAGTGAATAACCCAACAGGAAGCCATACCAAAATCACATGTCCTCGTGGCAACAACCACAGAACCATTCCAAATCATAACCATAAGTTATCCCGGCATCGGGCTAACAAGCCACGAACCTCGGAGTCCCCGCAAGACATACCCGATGATAACCCCACAAGTTATCTCGACATCGGGTTAGCAAGCCCTGAACCTCGGAGTCCCCGCAAGACATACCCGGATTGGATAACCCTACGGTCACGCCCGACCCATACTAGCAAGTATGGATCCCGGAGATTCAACAATCCTACCCGGAGGCACATCACTATCAACGATCACATAACAATGAGCAAAATATCAAGCCAAGCAACACTTAAACATTACAACCTCCTTTCAAAGGAGTATCAACTAATATCACACCCAATACGTTCTTACCGAACAAGTACACATAACAATACGAAATCCCCAACAAAGAATTACGGTCTATTAAACTCACTCAAAGTGGTCATAGCATCTTTTCAACATACAAAACCAACACCCATATCCCGAGAACACATATATTCACGAAGTGCACGAACTATCGTTGAAAGACAACATTTATCGAGAACATACCGATCCCTTTTTACGTTCATTAAACATTGGGTTTCGTATATAATCATTTATCAATAATTACGCCTATGAAACATGAAATGTATGGACAAGATACTTGCCTCGGTAATACGAGCGACGAAACGACGAACGGGCACGATCGGGCAACCTTCGAACCTCCAAAAACGATCAAGACTTCGACAGCCCACGAATACTACGAAAATAGCATCACCACGAATCAATAACACTAATCGAAATCCGAAACGATCCTAAAAACGACAAGGATCTAAGTATTCTCAAAGAAATCAAGAATCGTTGATCCGGGCAATAAAAATCGATGAACGGTTAACAAAATCTGAAGATTACGGTGAAGACAACCAAAAATACACAACCGATCGGATGAGATCGGTTAAGAATCACAAATCCAAGGAAAAACCCCAAATTCAAGAAACTAGGGTTCTAAGAAGAGATTACCTTGATCTGGACCAAGAAGACAATTAGATGTTGTTAAACATCTACAAATCCGCTCAGAGATGAAGCTAGAAGAAAAAGATCGGCCCTAATCGCCTCTGGATCTCACTCCCGTCGGAAGGGATGAGGAAAAGTGGAAAATGACGACTTAATCTGCTTGTCGGTATTTATCTTTGGGCCGATTATTAGCGCTAAACACCTGCCTTAGCGTGCGCTAACGGTCAACGCTCCAGAGAAACCGCCTATAACACGATTAGCGTGCGCTAGCTAAAAGCCGTAGCGTGTGCTAACGGGTCACAAAACCATCCAGTAGCCTGGACGTAACGCACCTACCGGGTAGCGTGCGCTAGAAAGAAGAGAGAGCGTGCGCTAAGCGGTCGATAGCGTGCGCTAGCTATCGGCCTTAGCGTGCGCTAACAAAGCTCGATCCCGATCCGGTAGCTCTTTGGTGTCTCGGCTTGCCGATTAGCGTGCGCTACAAATTCAGTAGCGTGCGCTAAACACCACGCAGTAGCGTGCGCTATGCTTCAAGCATTAGCATGCGCTACACCACAAAAACTCAAAAACTCACAAAGTGATCCGAAATGCCTCCAAAAACATGTCCCAACAAGTCACAACCAAACATGGCACGAAATTCCTACGATGAGGACAATGACAATCCGATAAAACCCAGAAAACCCATCGAATCCGGAATAAAGATCTCGGGTATTACATTCTACCCCTCTTAAAAGAAGTTTCGTCCCCGAAACTCGAAACATAAAACGAATAACACAAAACAATTCCAGATGGCACAAGCTATCCGTTATCGACAAGGTGAAACGAATCACATGCAGCACGTGTCTGCTACCATGCATGTCGCTACGTCGGAAAGATAACATAACGCAACGAACAAAATCAATATGGTTGATCAGTCCGAACAGTACGCCAAACACAATGCGATCTAATCGCTGAACAAATACGAAATTCCACAACACGAGGATTAGGAGGTCGAAAATGAAGCAAATTTCCCGAACTTAAGGAAATCACGAAGGAGTCCGAACGCTCAACAATTACGAAACGAGATCAACAAAAACTGAACCATCAAACGATTGAGTTACAACGATCGAGACAACAACAGTCGATCAATCATGTTCGAATCACGACGAACAATAATACTCAAAACAACAACCCCAAAGTTCACATCTCGACTCGAGACAATATGCGATCCGGTGAAGACAACAAGATGTGTATTCACATAAGATCCACAGGAAAGGGAATAGCAATTGGAAAGTCATAACGACAAACGGTTTATTCTGAAACAATACTACGACTCGTTTGATCAACCAAAAGCACAAGACAGGACAAGTTCAGAAAATATCAACGAACATAAACGATTCGACAGAGTCGAAAGTACAGAGTTCAAAATCCGATTCACTTCAAATAAAAGAAGTTAATCTCCGGAATATCAAAACAACAAAACGATGGAAATAACATAACAAACAACTGATAGGATAAGCCACTCAGGGGCTTCTCGGAGTCGATCCAGATATCGGTGCTCAATTCCGTGCCCCGGAAGGCTCGGTAACCATCTCGCAAAACTGAACTCGGTGTCCCTCGAGTCCGCACCTGTAACACGTTACTGGCGGAGAAGGACAATGTGCACGAACATGTCCCGCCACATTACTGTTAAAACATCTCCTGGCTTTACCAGAGTCGAAATGACGACTTGGAACTCTCAGTTCCACGCATCGAGCGATGGAGCTTCACAGCGGAAAGGCTACGACATTGAAAACTAGAAACACCAACTCCTGTACCGTCCACACGGTCATCGGACTTCTTCTGCTTCTTCGACTCGGACACACGCTCCGATGATAACGAAGCTAGTTCACGGGCTAATTCTCGATCTTGATAATGTAATACCCACGATTTCCGTTCCGGTTATTTTGGATTTTTCTTGGATATTTCCCGGTTGTCGAGTTCCAGTATTATTTTCTCGACAACTGATTTTGGCGTTTAAGACCATAGGTGGTGATTTGTTATTCGTTGTTTTCATTTCGGACCAATGATGTTGTCCCCGAGTATTTTGTCGTGTTCGTTCTGTGCGATTTCGGAAAATCGAGTCGTCGAATCATGGTGGTCGGACACTGGCCGGACGGTTGGGGACGGTGGCCGGACGGCTGCGAGCCTGGCCGGGGCGAGTCTGCCGGCCGGCGATTGCGCAGAACCGGCGTAGCGCACGCCACGTCCGGAAAGTAGCGCACGCTACGGCCGGGAGGCGCGCACGCTATGGCCGGTTGGCTGCGCGCGCTAGTCGGCCGAGGCGATGGGCGAAATGTTCGATCGGGAGGATCGGCGGGTAGCGCACGCTCTCGCCGGACATCGCGCACGCTACGGAAGGTTGCGCACGCTACTGGCCGAGCCGAAGTCTCTGGATTGTGGTCGGGCCGGCAGCGCACGTGTTCGGCGCATGATGGCGGGCCCGACCGAACATTCTCGACCATGACCGCTGCTAGCGCACGCTAGCTCGGCGATCTAGCGCACGCTAGTTGCACGATATAAATATGACCAAAGCGATCTTGTTTGCACTCATTTTCATTTTCTCCCTTTCTCTTCCGCGTTTGGATTCTTGGAGGTGACGAAGGCATGTTATTATACAACTAATCCACGAAGTTTGGGAGCTGATAACATCGATTAATCACTCCTTAACATCCTTCAATCCATGAATCAAGGTTAGTTTTCCTAAAATCATAGTTTTGGGAAAAATTGGGGATTTTGTGGATTTCGTCCGTTTGATTCGTTATAACTTAGAATAGTGATGGATTGATGATTATTAAGTTGTTTTATATCGAATCCCTTGTTTTTCCACGGTTGTATTGCCGAGGATTCGTCGTTTTATTGAGTTTCAAATCGACACCTTGAAAGTGTTCGATAAAATGTCACAAAGGGGATTCGGGCGTTCTACGATTATTCTTCCTTGTTCGATCGTCGATTTATTCATGGTATGATGTTGGGGTCAGGTTCCTTGCGAAGAACTCGAGCCGGAACCCTTCCGTTCGCCGTTTTCCGATCGGTGGTGTTACCGTCGTTTCCGCCGGAGAGTTGTGGGCATTCGAGGTTTTCCGGTTAATCCACGTTCGTCGGAGTGTGCGGTGTCAACTACCGAGGCAAGTATCTTGCCCATACACTTCGTATTCCGTATACATAATAAATTGGTGATTGTCTATGTGGAAAATTGAATGTTATTTAACTTTCAAAAGAATCAATATATATAAGTATATTCCCGATAAAGGTCTTATTCAAATTAACTTGAGTGTTCAAGAACGAATGTGTCATTCTGAGAATGGGTACTAGTATTGTATGTTGTGCCCGGTTTTCGTGTGGTACTGTTAGATGACTGTCGTCACGATGATGTGTGATGTTGTGTGATTTTCCATTGGGTTTTTCACTCGGGGATGTCTCAAGGAGGCTCCGAGGTCCGTGGCTTACTAGCACGGGATGCGAATAACCCTTGGGAGGATGTCGATGTGAGTATTTGGGTCTTGGACCCTGTGATTTGTGATTGGAATTGTATTTTGGAAATAACCTTGGGTTGTGTCCCAAAATGGCTTCCGTAAGGCTGTGAATTCTTTAAAACATTTTACTTGTTGTTTACCTCGTTTCATTCCTACCTTTCATAGTTTGTAGATTATATTGTTAATCTTGCATGTGTCCGATTTGGGGAGGCCATTCTGGTGAGTACTCTGAGTATATGGTTTATAGTCCTTTGCATTGGAAGTCGGATATTACTTATGAGTGTGAGAGTTATATTTGTTCACTCCGAGAGGGCCTGACGGGGCTTATGACGGTTCCGCGAACATTTGGGTTAGCCACTCCGAGAGGGCCCGACGGGGTCGAGGAGGGATTCACGTATTGTCGGATCCACGGTTAACCAGGAGTAATTTTTAACCTTGTGACTTGATGCATTTTTGTGATATGTCCGGAGTATCACGATGTTTTGACTTGCCATAATGCTTGGGATGTAAAACATATTCATCAGAGGTGCTTGGACTAGAATGGCTTATGGATGATGTGTTGTGTGTAATTGGTCCACCGTTGTGAATTGATGTATGGCTATAGGTTTTGTGATTATTTTCCAATCAAAAACTCCCGGGATTCGGAGTTGTTTTCAAAGTGCTTACTTGTTCAATTCTACTTTCAAGACTTGAACTATTTTAACTAAATGAAACATCTCGGGAAGTCTTTCTAAATTAATCAAGCTATTGTATTCCCGAATATGATATGTATGGCTTGTATTTATATTTTATACTTGCACTAGCAAAACGGTGGAGTTTTGCTAACCCCGAGTATTCGGGGTGGATGTCTGTATTGCGTCCGTGTATTTGTAGGTTCTTTGGGAGCGAATCACAGGATCGATACGAAGGATGATGGAAGACGACGATACTAATCACATGAAGACCAATCGTTGAGTCTGGTGAATAGTCTTGTTGGTTATTTCTACGATGTATTGTTATCCCGATTTATGGGAGCGTTATTGTATTCCGACCCTGCGCGGGTATGAGCTTTGGGAAAGAATCATGTATGTAATGTTGTGTGTTGTGATAAAAGACCAAATCGGTTTAATGGTCCTTTACGTAGCCATGTCGACATGTGAAGTGATGCATTGTATTGTATTTATCCTGGTAGATCCTCGCGGAGAGGGTGCGGCGCGTAATATTCCCGAGTGGTTTGGGGGTGTTACAGAATATGGTATCAGATCTTAGGTTGCGGAAACCTAGGCAGTCTGGTCCAGTAAGGTCTTGTCGAGTCTTGTCCTGTAAGATTGTGATTGTCTAAGTCGTGTCGACACGCGTCGTCTTTAATGTCGGTCGTGATTAGTATCATGGTGCGACCATCATCTTCGTGCGAACTGTGGATGTAAGTCTCCCTACTATATTGTGCCTTGTGATATACGAGCTTGTATGATTTTGTATTATGATGTGGAGTTTAAAGGTGATTTGTGATTATGTGGCCTATGTTGTTTGGTCCTCGTATGATGCTAGGATAAAAGTGGTACCAACGTATATGTATATATACACACATCCTGATATAAGTCGTTTTTACAAGAATAATGGCCTTGATGTGGTTACGCAAGGAAGAATTCATCAATGTGATATTTTAAAACTTTACATGTTTTGAGGAGTCACGTATATTTTGTTTTAAAACATCCTCCAAAGGGAGGAAAAAGTTTGATTTTCGTATTATGACCTCAAGGCCAAATTTTTTTAAGAAGTCAAACTACCGATATTTTATTTTCATTTTGTATTATAGGTTTTCAAAACACGTTTTTTGAACCCAAGTGAAGTTTACAAAATGTAGACAAGACGTGACTCGTTTTCAACTTATCGGTTTTATGGCTGTTAGTCGAGAAAGACGTGATGATGTTCTTGTTGTTCGGGCAGTGTTGCCAGTTTTAGATTAAAACAGTGATGTGAATGCTAAGTCGTTCGGTATGAGTTAAGACAGCTCTCTTTATTAATAGACGAGATTTCGATTTTTGATGACAATTGTCCTTTGATGGTTGTTCGCGAAGTGTTGTAAGCATGTGAATCGATGGCAATTAGATTCATATGATGTCGTTGTTCATTTGTAACTATCGGTTTTAGTAATGTCGTATATATGTTCGTAATCACGTGCTGAATTCGAGCTGTTAGCGCACGCTAAGTACAAGCTAGCGCGCGCTAATGTGGCATGAGTAGCGCACGCTAATGTTGTTGTAACACGCGCTAATGCAGCATGAATAGCGCACGCTAAATAATGGTTGTAGCGTGCGCTAGTTAGCTGGGACTGAGGATGTGGAACCGCATTTTTGCCATTAGGTCTAACTTTCTGCAGTCAGTCGTCTGTGACTGTATTCTATGTGTGTTGTCTAGTGATGACAACCGTTTTATGTGAACGTGTGTTGTGACCTTTCATTCGCGCTAAGTGATAATTGATTTTGTTCGGTGAGTTGATAAATTATGTCTGATGTATGTGTGTGTTCGAAAATGTTTTCCTGAAACTTTCATAAGTTTGTGCAAGTTGTGGGAATCAATTTTTTAAAACTAATTTGACGTTTCGATTAATTCGGCGGCTTCGTATGAACTTTGAAAACTGTTTGAAATTTGCGAGCCGGCCTAGGATTCTCAAATAAAACCTCGACGGTATTGAAAGAGTTGTTTTAAAATACCTTGAACATTTTGTAAAATGTTACCGTCGTTGATTCTTGTGTAGTGTTGGGAGAATTCTCAGAAATGACTTTAACGTACTATTGTATTTTCGAATGATTCGAGTACATGATTTTCAAAAATCTTTCACATCATAAAATATATAGTGAAAGATAAAAAGAAATCTCACTCGATGTAAAGTTCAAACTCGGATTTGGAAATGTTAGAGTATGTAAGAATGGTTTGATGATCTTGCATGGTGAACTTGTTGTTTGTTAACGGTGATGATGATGCGTAGAGGCATGACGATTTTGATAACGCCGGTTACATAGAAATATTATTTTTGCAAATGATTTCAAATGAAACGGTTAGAGTATGTTGTTTACAAGTTTTGATGAAACAACCCGAGGTACCAAAAGTGCTTTTAAAGTTTATTTTTAATAGCATACAAATCTAAGGATTTTCAAAAGATTTCCTTTAAAAGGATACCTCGTGGATTTTCTTTCCAAGTTGTTATTGGTTACCTTATGTGATATGTCATGCTAAGTTGGTACTTTAGCATATTTATTTTTGCGAAGTGGTGCAATCGTATTGAGTGAGAATCCGCTTAGTATGCCGAGGGACAGAGGACGCGACCGTGACCACGGATGATTGGTTATGGAGATTAAATGCGGGACCAAGAGGATATGGCCGGGAAGGTTGATATTCAAGCACTTCGTTTTCGTTATTTAGGTTTCGGGGACGAAACTTCTTTTAAAGGCGATATGATGTAATACCCACATTTTTTTTTTCTTCTTCTCGTTTCCGTTTCGTTCGACCGTATTGAGGCGATTGGTTCGTTAATGCTTCTGACCTTATGTTGTTTCTCACATTTGTCATTCGAGCGAGTTCTGATATTGTTCCAAATTGATGTGCATATCGTTGTGATCTTTCCAAGTTCGGATCGATTTCTTGTGAACCGTGTTCGAAACTAACACCTCGTGCTTCCTATAAGTTATTGATGTCTTGATTTGAGGTATGAACTTCAAAGGTTATCGTTGTTGTTCGATCATTGCTATTCGTTCATCGTTGTCCAATCATTATCGTTTGACCTCGAAATCGTGATTATTGTACATCTGGGCCATTTTGCGATTTCCATAAGTGTTGGGAAATTTTCTTCATATTCGATCTTCCAAATCATGGAGTTCGGAATTTCATACCTTTCAGCGTTGGAATCGTGACTTGATTTTTGTATTGCTTGGACTTATCAACCGCAATGATTCATGCTCGTTGCTTTTCATAAGCATTCTTGCGTATTGAATCGGATCGTAGTGGCTTTATACTGCATGGAGTTCTGGTGTGTTGTCGAGGTTCGCCTTGCTTTTGTTTTAAGTTTCGGGACGAAACTTATTTTTAGGGGGGTAGAATGTAATACCCACGATTTTCGTTCCGGTTATTTTGGATTTTTCTTGGATATTTCGGTTGTCGAGTTCGGTATTATTTTCTCGACAACTGATTTTGGCGTTTAAGACCATAGGTGGTGATTTGTTATTCGTTGTTTTCATTTCGGACCAATGATGTTGTCCCCAGTATTTTGTCGTGTTCGTTCCGTGCGATTTCGGAAAATCGAGTCGTCGAATCATGGTGGTCGGACACCGGCCGGACGGTTGGGGACGGTGGCCGGACAGTGCGAGCCTTTGGCCGGGCGAGTGCGCAGCCTTGGCGGCGAGTCTGCAGCCGGCCGGGCGATTGCGACAGAACCGGCGTAGCGCACGCTACGTCCGAAAAGTAGCGCACGCTACGGCCGGGAGGCGCGCACGCTATGGCCGGTTGGCTGCGCGCGCTAGTCGGCCGAGGCGTAAGGGCGAAAGGTTACGGGTGGGAGGATCGGCAGGTAGCGCACGCCATCTTGCCGGACATTGCGACGCCTTCTGGCCGGCAGTAGCGTACGCTTCTGGCCGGAAGGTTGCGACGCTTCTGGCCGAGCCAGAAGTCTCTGGATTGTGGGTCGGGCCGGCGCACGTGTTCGGCGCATGATGGCGGGCCCGGCCGAACATTCTCGACCATGACCGCCGCTAGCGCACGCTAGCTCGGCGATCTAGCGCACGCTAGGCCGATATAAATATGACCAAGCGATCTTGTTTGCACTCATTTTTCATTTTCTCCCTTTCTCTTCCGCGGCTGGATTCTTGGAGGTGACGAAGGCATGTTATTATACAACTAATCCACGAAGTTTGGGAGCTGATAACATCGATTAATCACTCCTTAACATCCTTCAATCCAGCGAATCAAGGTTAGTTTTCCTAAAATCATAGTTTTGGGAAAAATTGGGGATTTTGTGGATTTCGTCCGTTTGATTCGTTATAACTTAGAATAGTGATGGATTGATGATTATTAAGTTGTTTTATATCGAATCCCTTGTTTTTCCACGGTTGTATTGCCGAGGATTCGTCGTTTTATTGAGTTTCAAATCGACACCTTGAAAGTGTTCGATAAAATGTCACAAAGGGGATTCGGGCGTTCTACGATTATTCTTCCTTGTTCGATCGTCGATTTATTCATGGTATGATGTTGGGGTCAGGTTCCTTGCGAAGAACTCGAGCCGGAACCCTTCCGTTCTCCGTTTTCCGATCGGTGGTGTTACCGTCGTTTCCGCCGGAGAGTTGTGGGCATTCGAGGTTTTCCGGTTAATCCACGTTCGTCGGAGTGTGCGGTGTCAACTACCGAGGCAAGTATCTTGCCAATAAACTTCGTATTCCGTATACATAATAAATTGGTGATTGTCTATGTGGAAAATTGAATGTTATTTAACTTTCAAAAGAATCAATATATAAGTATATTCCCGATAAAGGTCTTATTCAAATTAACTTGAGTGTTCAAGAACGAATGTGTCATTCTGAGAATGGGTACTAGTATTGTATGTTGTGCCCGGTTTTAGGTGGTAGTCTTGTTAGATGACTGTCTTCACGATGATGTGTGATGTTGTGTGATTTTCCATTGGGTTTTTCACTCGGGGATGTCTCAAGGAGGCTCCGAGGTCCGTGGCTTACTAGCACGGGATGCGAATAACCCTTGGGAGGATGTCGATGTGAGTATTTGGGTCTTGGACCCTGTGATTTGTGATTGGAATTGTATTTTGGAAATAACCTTGGGTTGTGTCCCAAAATGGCTTAAGGTCATGAATTCTTTAAAACATTTTACTTGTTGTTTACCTCGTTTCATTCCTACCTTTCATAGTTTGTAGATTATATTGTTAATCTTGCATGTGTCCGATTTGGGAGGCCATTCGGTGAGTACTCGAGTATATGGTTTATAGTCCTTTGCATTGGAAGTCGGATATTACTTGAGTGTGAGAGTTATATTTGTTCACTCCGAGAGGGCTGTGGGCCGAGGAGGGTTCCGCTTATGACGGTTCCGCGAACATTTGGGTTAGCCACTCCGAGAGGGCCCGGGGTCGAGGAGGGATTCGCGTATTGTCGGATCCACGGTTAACCAGGAGTAATTTTTAACCTTGTGACTTGATGCATTTTTGTGATATGTCCGGAGTATCACGATGTTTTGACTTGCCATAATGCTTGGGATGTAAAACATATTCATCAGAGGTGCTTGGACTAGAATGGCTTATGGATGATGTGTTGTGTGTAATTGGTCCACCGTTGTGAATTGATGTATGGCTATAGGTTTTGTGATTATTTTCCAATCAAAAACTCCCGGGATTCGGAGTTGTTTTCAAAGTGCTTACTTGTTCAATTCTACTTTCAAGACTTGAACTATTTTAACTAAATGAAACATCTCGGGAAGTCTTTCTAAATTAATCAAGCTATTGTATTCCCAGAATATGATATGTATGGCTTGTATTTATATTTTATACTTGCACTAGCAAAACAGTAGAGTTTTGCTAACCCCCGAGTATTCGGGGGGTGGATGTCTGTATTGCGTCCAGGTATTTGCGAGTTCTTTGGGAGCGAATCACAGGATCGATACGAAGGATGATGGAAGACGACGATACTAATCACATGAAGACCAATCGTTGAGTATGTTGAATAGTCTTGTTGGTTATTTCTACGATGTATTGTTATCCCGATTTATGGGAGCGTTATTGTATTCCAGCCCCTGCGCGGGTATGAGCTTTGGGAAAGAATCATGTATGTAATGTTGTGTGTTGTGATAAAAGACCAAATCGGTTTAATGGTCCTTTACGTAGCCATGTCGGCATGTGAAGTGATGCATTGTATTGTATTTAGCCTGGTAGATCCTCGCGGAGAGGGTCTGCGGCGCTGTAATATTCCCGAGTGGTTTGGGGGTGTTACAGATAATCCCTCAACGAAGTGCAATTGAATCCCGACATATACACGCGAATATCCGGCTTCATCCGTCTGTCAAAGTGAAGGATCCTCTCTTCCTCGGTTCTCACCCGGTCTCGCACATAACTGAGTTGTTTGCTATAATCAATGATAGCTTGCGACACCGATATATCTTGCGGTTCTGCCAAGTATAATTCGCGAATCCTCTGCTCTCTAATCGGTTTTGGACAGAACTCAGCTTCCATAAATGCCTGGAACTCCACCCACGTGACATCACGATCACGAGGTTTAACAGCTTCCCACCAATTAGCAGCATCCTTGTCGAGAAGGTACTGAGCGATAGGTACCTTCCGCTCTTCAGGACATCCGACAGCCTCGAAAATCTTTCCCAACTGGAAAATCCAACCATCCCAGCCCAACGCATCCGCAGCACCCGCGAATCGAGGGGGATTCATACGAACTACCTCGCGAAGCCATTGATTTACACCGACGTTCTGACTCGCGTCGATGCTACGTTGAACCACCTGGGTCAACTGAGTCATCTGAGTCGCCACTTGTTGCAATATAGTAGCAACACCCAAACTAAAATCATTCTCAACAACATTCTCTCGATTCTGCATCTGATTCCCGTGGCCATCAACACCACGGTTACGACCACGACCTCTGCCCCTCGGCATACTAACAAACAACAACCTATGGTAACGAAAGATCATAACACATAGCAAGATATTCACATCTCTGTCTTTAATCCAACATCATTAAATTATATACATATTACCATTTAGTTCCAGCTAGAGCACAATATACAAACTATTATACCAAAAATCTTCATTTATAATGTCGTTATGCGATTTATAAATGCAATGAAATTGAAATCATCCATTATATCAAAATCATTTTCTGTACGGTTTCCGCGCCTGAACTTACCAAGTTGAAAACCATTTTCAAAAACATTCCAAAATGCTAAAAAGGTCGATGACGGTAATACTTTCCAAATACTCCCCAAAAGTCATTTTCCAAATACCAAATACCGTCACCAAATACCATTTGAAATTACAAGGCGTAGACGCGAAAACTCAATAGTTTCAAAATATATGTTAAATCGCCCGACAAAAGAGTTGGGAAAAAGGGTCAACGAAATAATTCAAATTTACAAACACGAAAGGTCATTTTGAAACACACACACTATTTGGTAAAAGTACCCAAAAAGTCACTTTGAACTTTACACACGCAGCGGACAAGAACACAGTTCAAATTACACATAACCACACCCAACAATTGTTATTCATGAACAACACACATGGAGTACCGTCTCAAACGGTCAGCCTAACAATCGCAAAAGTTAGACTTACGGCCAGAATGTAGTTTCCGAGCTTCTGCTCAGACCGGTTAGGGTATGATTCAACAGAGACTTAGCGTGCGCTAGCCATGCCACGTTAGCGCGCGCTAGCTATACTAATTCAGCAACACATTCATGAACATATACCAAATAATTCCAAAATCCGAAGGTTACATATAAACAACAACATACGAATCCAAACGCCAACAATTTACATTCTCACTACATATCGTTTAATCGAAAAAGTTGAAGGCGAAAGTCACGTCTCAAGTAAACTATTGGTAGACCTCGTTTAAGCATTTAAAATCAAATTTTGAAAATTTTCAATGCAAGATGAAAATATAATATGTGTAGTTTGAATTCTCAAAATCTTTGGTCTCGAGGTCATCATACGAAAATCAAATCATTTTTCCTTCTCGAAGGATATTTTTAAATAGAATTTACGTGACTTCCCCAAAACATTTGAAATTGAAATACCACATTGATAAACTTTTATTGAGTAACCAATCCAAAACATCACTCCTGTAAAAACGATTTTACACAAAGATGTATACATATATACATGCATACCGGTACTACTCTTTATTCCAACACAATACGAGAATCAAACAAGTATGGAGTAAGTATTCACGAGGCATAATTAAACTCCACATAATAACACAGAATCACATAAACTCGTATAACACGAGACACAACAAAATAGGGAGACTTACATCCACAGATCGCACGAAGATGATGGTTGCACCTCGATACTAATCACGACCGATAACTCAGACGACGCGTCGTGACACCACTCAGTCAGACCAAATCTGACAAGGCAAGACCCGACAACACACAACTCAACCCGACAGCCTAGGTTTCCTCAACCTAGCTCCGATACCATATTCTGTAACACCCCCAAACCACTCGGGAATATTACAGCGCCGCAGACCCTCTCCGCGAGGATCTACCAGGCTAAATACAAAACAATGCGTCACTTCACAAGCCGACATGGCTACATAAAGGACCATTAGACCGATTAGGTCTTATATCACAACACACACAACAATACATACAAGATCCTTGCCCAGCACACATACCCATGCAGGGGCTAGAATACAATAACACTTCCATAATTCGAGAAAATAACACATCGGAGGAATAACCAACACGACTCTACCAAATACTCTATCATTGGTCTTCACGTGATTAGTATCTTCGTCTCCCATCATCCTTCGTATCGATCCCGTGGCTCGCTCCCCAGCTACCTGCAAGTACCTGGACGCAATACAGACATCCACCCCCCGAATACTCGGGGGTTAGCAAAACTCCACTGTTTTTCTAGTGCAAGTATAGAATAGAAGTACAAGCCATACACAACGTGCTTCAAGAATATAATAATCTTGAATATATTTCCCGAGATAATTCACTTAGTCAAAACAGTCTGATTTATAAAAGGTAGGAATAGAACCATGTATTTCATACAAAATATTTAATGATCTCGGGAGTTTGAAAACATTTGAAATAAAGGAATTCTCAAGCCCTTCGAAAACATTTAGGGACATGGCCCAAAATCATCTTTCCAAAATACGATTCCAATAATAAAACGCGGTTTCACAACCCAATTCACAACACACGGGGTCCAAGACCCGAATCATAAGCCACAGGGTCCACGACCCGAATCACATAACACATGTTCCTAAGGATTATTCGCGTCCCGTGCTAACAAGCCACGAACCTCAGATGCTCCCGTAGAACATACCTGAGTGAATAACCCAACAGGAAGCCATACCAAAATCACATGTCCTCGTGGCAACAACCACAGAACCATTCCAAATCATAACCATAAGTTATCCCGGCATCGGGCTAACAAGCCACGAACCTCGGAGTCCCCGCAAGACATACCCGATGATAACCCCACAAGTTATCTCGACATCGGGCTAGCAAGCCCCGAACCTCGGAGTCCCCGCAAGACATACCCGGATTGGATAACCCTACGGTCACGCCCGACCCATACTAGCAAGTATGGATCCCGGAGATTGAACAATCCTACCCGGAGGCACATCACTATCAACGATCACATAACAATGAGCAAAATATCAAGCCAAGCAACACTTAAACATTACAACCTCCTTTCAAAGGAGTATCAACTAATATCACACCCAATACGTTCTTACCGAACAAGTACACATAACAATACGAAATCCCCGACAAAGAATTACGGTCTATTAAACTCACTCAAAGTGGTCATAGCATCTTTTCAACATACAAAACCAACACCCATATCCCGAGAACACATATATTCACGAAGTGCACGAACTATCGTTGAAAGACAACATTTATCGAGAACATACCGATCCCTTTTTACGTTCATTAAACATTGGGTTTCGTATATAATCATTTATCAATAATTACGCCTATGAAACATGAAATGTATGGACAAGATACTTGCCTCGGTAATACGAGCGACGAAATGACGATCGGCACGATCGGGCAACCTTCGAACCTCCAAAAACGATCAAGACTTCGACAGCCCACGAATACTACGAAAATAGCATCACCACGAATCAATAACACTAATCGAAATCCGAAACGATCCTAAAAACGACAAGGATCTAAGTATTCTCAAAGAAATCAAGAATCATTGATCCGGGCGATAAAAATCGATGAACGGTTAACAAAATCTGAAGATTACGGTGAAGACAACCAAAAATACACAACCGATCGGATGAGATCGGTTAAGAATCACAAATCCAAGGAAAAACCCCAAATTCAAGAAACTAGGGTTCTAAGAAGAGATTACCTTGATCTGGACCAAGAAGACGATTAGATGTTGTTAAACATCTACAAATCCGCTCAGAGATGAAGCTAGAAGAAAAAGATCGGCCCTAATCGCCTCTGGATCTCACTCCCGTCGGAAGGGATGAGGAAAAGTGGAAAATGATGACTTAATGCTGCTGTCCAGTATTTATACTGGACAGTTATTAGCGCGCGCTAAACACCCTGCGTTAGCGTGCGCTAACGGGGTCAATGCTCCAGAGAAACTGCCTATAACACAGTTAGCGTGCGCTAGCTAAAAGCTGTAGCATGCGCTAACGGGTCACAAAACCAGTCCAGTAGCCCCTGGACAGAACTACACCTACCGGGTAGCGTGCGCTAGAAAGAAGAGAGAGCGTGCGCTAAGCAGTCGATAGCGTGCGCTAGCTATCGGCCTTAGCGTGCGCTAACAAAGCTCGATCCCGATCCGGTAGCTCTTGGGTTTGTCTCGGCTGCCCGATTAGCGTCTTATTGCAAATTCAGTAGCGTGCGCTAAACACCATGCAGTAGCGTGCACTATGCTTCAAGCATTAGCGTGCGCTACACCACAAAAACTCAAAAACTCACAAAGTGATCCGAAATGCCTCCAAAAACATGTCCCAACAAGTCACAACCAAACATGGCACGAAATTCCTACGATGAGGACAATGACAATCCGATAAAACCCAGAAAACCCATCGAATCCGGGATAAAGATCTCGGGTATTACAAATTGGGACTGTATTACGTACGTAACACTCAAAGATTTACGCACGTTAAGACTGGTACGTGAAGGCCTTACCTTTAACGCACGTAACAGCCTTTGTAATTCTGGTCAGGGAGTTCTGTAGTTTTTGTTACGTACGTAATGGGGGAAGTCTTTACGTATGTTATGGGACTTACGTATGCTAATCCTTATGGATTACGTACGTAAGCCAACCTGGGTTTAAATACCCAGGAACAGACCGAATTCGTCCATTTTTTTACCTTCTCCTCTTCCTGCACGACTTGGGCGATTTTTGGGCGACTCTCGTGCGATTTCAAGCCTTCCACTATCTAGTCATCATCTTTCTTGGAATTGTGGAGTAGATTAGCAACACCACATCATCCTCTTTATCTTCGATCCGAGGTAAATCACTAGAACCCTAGATTTTTGGAAATGTGGGGGTTTCTTCATAATCCTTCAATTTTAGTTGTAAATTGGGAATAAGTGAGATGAGTATAATTTTCCTACCACCAATACATGTTTATCCTACAAGATTATAGTTTATACTTGAATCGTTGAGAATAGATAGGGTTTTGGTTGCGATCCGCCCCCGTTGAATATGATGTTGGATTAATTGTGTCGTATGCGGGGTTTTCGGGCGTGTTTCCATTTGATTTTCCAATCGTACTATTATTGATAGCTGTTGTACGAATCATTTAGGTCCAAAGTCTCTGAATTCCTTCGTCGGTGGTCTTTTACCTTCTCGAAACAATCCATCATGTCTCAAAGGCAAGTAACTCTTACGAACTTAATATCTTGAATGTGCAAAGTAGTGTATCTCAGTGTTGAGAGAGTTATGTTCACTCCGGGACGGTCCGACGGGTCCTCGGAGGAATCCACGCATGGTTGGGTTCATGAATTTTTGGGTTAACTAGAAATAATTCACTGATCATCAGCAGGCAAAATCATTCCTCGGCGGAAATTACCATGCAAGTCAAAACTAATGACCCTCTAAAACAGTGTCCATGAATGGACGACAACATAATTAAACTTTTGAACTTATATGCTTAGAGGAAATGCTCCTCTCCTGGAAACAGAGAGAACATGAAATAGTAATCTAGATCGAAAACAACCTTTGTTTGTTGTTTTTAAGGGTCTGTTCTCCGCAACTTATTTTCAGTTCAATTCAGTTTCGTTCCAATCAGTTTAGTTCAGTTCAGTTTCCTGATAATAAAACAATGATTATCATATACATTGAAAGATTAGGTCCTAAAAATTGATTGTGGAGTATTAATGACACCATTTTTGAAGTAAAAATATATGGAGATTAATGTCATGACATGCGAGGTGCGAATGTAATTATTGAGAGCCATGTGAAGTGTTCATGTAGTTATTGAGGCACTAATTGATTGGAGTATTAATGACTTCAATTTTAAAGTGAAAACTCGTTCATATCAAATAGCTTTTACAAGAATTGCAACCGTATGTATTGTTAATTCCTTTCATATTGTGTCAAATTTAATGAGCCAAATATTAATTGCATAAAGTTATCAAATTCTTTTCAAGTCTCCTTCATTTAATCATTTGCTCCTTTCATTTACATTCAAATAAATGTACAAACCCTTCAACCACCATCATTTGATACTATAAATAACACCATTTGAAGAGCAAAAAGTACAAACTGTTCGAATAGTCAAAGCTAGAACGTAGCAAAGCATTTGGAGAATTCACCCAAGACATGGTTTTACAAACCTGTATTATGAGTGGATGTGATTATTTACATATCCCAGAAGTTGGTGTATCACGAGCCATCCGTGCTATGAGAGATCGTAAAGGTGTTATGAGAGAGGAGTATGACTATCTCAATGTACATTTATGATCTCGCATGTGATTTTTTACTTTTCCTACTTTTAAAAGATTCTAAGCATTTGCACCATGTTACAAGTTATTAAGGATGCGGGCGCGATCGATGCAACTCCCAAAAACTTCAACGGGTATACAACCCCGACAACAAAACTATAGTCCATCTTACAAATATGGCTTCCGAAAGAAAAGAAGATTTCTGTCTCATTGTATGGCGGTGGCTTATTGTATGTATAAAATAATGAGTTTGTACTAAACAAAATTTCTGTCTTCTAAGATTTTTTCCATTTACGTTTAAAGTGATGTGTTGAAAGAATATGGGAGCATAATGAGGACTTTATCTAATAAAATCATTGAGATGCTATTGATGTGTTTGGGGGAAGATTTTAAAAAGAAGTTTGAATCTGAGTTTAGAAATTCAGAAGGGTACTTGCGGATTAACAATTAATCCCCACCCAAAAATACGGAATGAAGCTTTTTAGTTGATTATTAATGGTGGAATTATGGGGAAAAAATTTTGTTAAGGGTGGGAGCAATAGCATCAAATATTATCAGTAAGTTGTAAACATGAAAATTGTGAGACATGTAATGGAAGGTATTGCTATTCTAAGGCGTATTGGTGTAATATTTATAAGAGATATTTGTTTCCATGACAATATAACTTTTATCGACTAATATAAAAAATTATGCACGCACATAAGTCTATACATGAGGTACATTTTATCCTTGGTATTTCAGCTTGCTTTTTATTTGAGTCCCGAATATTAAATGTGTGAGTCTTAAAGATTTTTAAAGAGGATTTTCTGGGATATAAAGGAAGGGGTTGACACTCTACTAAAAGTGATAATACGATTCAAGTAATATTTTAATGATGTTCTGGAAATATACATAAGTACCGAATTTGTTATCCTCATGAGAGGCTAAAAAAAGTATTTTTATTTGCTTGATATGTAGTCAAATCAACGAAAGAAAACGTCACATGTTTTGGTGAAAAATGTAACCCATTATCTAAAACTTACACTATAAATATTTTAAAAATAAAAAAAAATACCAAGACAACAACAAGAAATAAACTATAAACTCAACAAAATGGTTACATATATGTAAACATTAACGGAATACTTAAAACAATCAACAAAGATCTCCCGCGGCAGCCTTAGTTATAGATTGTTTTATATTCGGCAATTTACACAAACATTACGGGATGAACACTTAGATACAACATTTGTGCATCGCATGGATCAGTGAGTTTTAGTACATCTGATTTAAACAGATAAACTCAAAGAGTTTGCTAAAATAACAAAATACGACATATTAAAAATATCACCTTGAATAATGAATAGAAAGAAAAAAGTAAAAAAGTTGATTTTTAGGTATAAGAAGAATGTGGAAGAAAACCCCGATTTACCACTCCAGTTAAGCACAAGAAAATTAAGACAAGTGTGTTTCAAAGCAACTCACAACAAGAAAAAAACAATGAGGTTGATACTATCAATAACTGATTCGACAACATCAAATGTTACTACACATTTACCATCATCATCTTCTAACAATGATGCAGATTGTTAGGTGATGAAAGATGATTACGACAGTCATTACGAAGGCCAAGAGTAGTTAAATTTGCAGATTTACCTTTTGCAATATTAGGAAGATGTTGCTTAACTACAATAACGAGTTATGGAGAGTGCAGTTTTGTATCATTTATGACATATGAAATGCATATTAAGACGGAAATATTTTACATAAGTGTTATATTGATCGATCTTAATATTGGTCGAAATTATAACTACGGGATTTCGTTAAAATATATAAACTAACACAATTGATATACAAAAACTTGAGAGAAATAAATGGACAATGGACCACATCACATAACAAGGACCAATTACTTTGTATTGAATATGGGCCATCTAAGACCAATACTCTATAATGAAACATCAAGCACATATCAACTAAAATTATCCCAATACATTACATATAACTAATTATATAAAACTTATATTACAAACATTAAAAAAAAGGCTATAATCTTCTCAAAAAGCAACAAACAAAATCCGACGCAATCTTGATAACAAGTATTCAACCATCTGCACCAACATCACGTCCAAACCACGTACATATTCAACCAAAATCACAGCCGGTGCAACACATGGGTTCGTAAAGCCTCATTATTATTATTATTATTATCATTATTATTATTACAATTACTATTGGTTTTACTATTAAAATTAATATCATTATTATTATGTTAATATTGCTAAGTATAATTTTGTCAATTTCTTTTTTCTTTAAGAAGTACACATTTCAATAGTATTCCCCTTAGCTAATATTTTAGAAAACCTCAATTGGATTGCTAAATTTGTTGAATCCTTACATTTATGTAAAATCAATCCACGTCATCTTCGGCAATTTCTTCCCCTCCCCGCTCAAAAATGATTTCTTTTATACAAATTCACACACATATACACATATATACATAGAGAGATAGAGATAGAGGGGAGAGAGAGAGTACCGGAGAGTAGGCTGAAGCAAAAATCTTACTGGTAATTGATACCAGATCGAAAGGAAGAGACCGAAGAATCCGAAGAAGACGAAGCTGTGCGGCGAGCAAAAAGGGAAGCGAGGGAGAGCCGAGAGAGAGGGGTTTGTTTGGGATAGGGAATTAGGGATTTATCAGGGAGGATAAGATGAGTATATATATATATGCTGAATTTTTTTTATAAAGGTAAATTTGATATATTTTACCTGTAAATATTAAAATTTAAAAAGTAAAACTATAATATCATAAATATTTTAAAAATATTATTGAAATTAATATTTTTATTTAAATAATTTTATTAATAAAATTAGTAAAATATTGTTTTTCAAATATTTCTTATGATTTTCGTTGCATCATACCCCCAACTTACTTTTAGTTCAGTTCAGTTTAATTCAGTTCAGTTCAGTTCATTTCAGTTCAGTTCAATTCAGTTGTTTTATGCCGAAAAGAACCCACCTTAAACCTATAATTACTTGCCTATCAAATTACTCATCCTATATTTAGTGGAGCAATCAAGCTTTTTAATTTGAATTTTAATTGGTATTGCATCTTATACTCTTATAAATTGTTTGAATCATATACGGAAATGACAATATATCATGTAAATGTGGTGTGTAGTAACATTGTTAAAATAGAATATGATATACGAAATTAAGTAGAAGATCTGAAATAAGATAGAATATGAAATACGAAATTAAGTAGAAGATCTGAAATAAGAGCATCTCCAACAGTTTTCTCTATTTTACAGTTGAACTAATACTAAAATACTACAGAAATAATAACTCATCTCCAACAGTTGCACAAAAATACAGCAGAAAGGAATATTCCAGAATATTTCTATTTATTTATTTATTCTTAATAATGTTTAAGACAAGCAATGTATCGACTACGTATTAGTTTTTATTTTATGTAAGTGTGTTTGATTTTTATGTTTTAGTGTTTGTGTCTTGTATTTTTTATCAATATTAATGTAATTTTCTTATTAATATACACTACTACAAATCTGGGCTTAGGAGATGCTGCTTGCATAGCGCTTTTTCAAAAACGCTATGCAAGTAAGGCACTTAGACGGCACTTCACGAGAAAAGCGCTATCCAAGTTATTATCATAATTTTTAAAAATAAAAGAAAATACTTCAATAGCGTTTATTTTGAAAACGCTATATTAATTTTTATCTTCAATAGCGTTTCGGATAGCGCAATGCTAGTTAGCAATTTTTAAGTAACATTTAGATTTTTTATTAGTTTCTAATGCTACAATAGCGCTTTCAAAAGCGTTTTTGAAGTCCTACATATCCTAACTAAATTTGTGAACCCTCATTTGTGACTCCACTCTTTTTCCTCTCGTCTTACTCTATCCTCTTCTCTCTCTCTCTCAAATCTTCTTGGCGACATCTCAAAATATGCAGGAAACACATGCACACAATCGGTAAGAGGCGCACACACACACAAACATCAATATACACACCAATCGTGCAAACACTAAATCGGCCACATACACCCGCTGCGAACTAGGCGGCTCAGGCGGTGGCGAGGTTTCAGCGTGCTGCAGCGCGGAGGTGCTGGTGCTGGTGCGGGCTCGGCTTCCTGGTTCTCGAGGTGAGTTCGGTTCTGAGTTCGGTAAAGTACGGTGTTACGGGTTTGTGGATTTGGGATTCTGTGTTCATATAAATTAGGTCATGGGTTCTGAGTCGGACGAACTCGGATGGGGATCTGAGTTCGATTGGGATTTAATTTGTTGTTTTCTATTGGTTTCTGAGGTCCGATTCGGGCTATGATGTTTGGGTTCGGCCGTGGCCATGGTTTGCCGATAACAAGCCGTGATAAACATGTAGGGGAATTGATTATAGGTTGAGTGGCTTTGGGTTGGCTCAGTTGAGAGATTCTGATTTTGTTCAATTAAATGGTATGAAGATGAAACAATAGTGCAGAAGGTGTCGAGAATTGAGGTTGCTTCGGTCGTTCGGCAGGATTTGATGTGTTTTTTTATGTATTTTTCTGCTTCGGTCATTCGGCAGGATCCTAGTACGAGTCCGTTTACATTTTTGTGATTGTTTTTCTCATTTTTTATAAACTCCTGATGTCAGGAGCTTATATAACTCTTTTTGAAAAGTTCTTATTCAGTAAAGGGAAGAAGCAGGTTATTTTATCTATGGTTTGCTAAATGTCCTTTAATAAAAAACAAGAACATGTTAGTTTATTTTTTGCTTGCTTGGTAGCGATCATACGAATAACCAACAATGTGGAGCTATTATAATTTATTTTTCGTTCTCCATCTCTAATTTTCTACTTTGGTAATATTTTAACTCTATTTTTATACTTTTGTAATATTCGAAACTATACAGGTGATTGTAATTCTTCTTGGTTGAATTTGTTTTTGAATGCAGTTATGATGTTATGATCATGTCAAACTGTCAATTAAACGCTTCATCAATTGCTTTCAGTTATGCTGCTCATGAGCTTGCTAGCCAAATTATTTAGGATAATCTTGATCGATGAGAACTCTTGATATTTCTCATTTATTTTGCTACTTCTCCAGTGAAAAGTCTGCATTAGTCATAGCATCACACGAAAAATGCAATTTACAAGCTTTGTGGAAATCGGTGGCGCGATTGCTTTTCCGGTTTAAGTCGATTGCAAGCCTTGTGTTTTCCTAAAATTTGTCGCTCATCCAGTCATCCTTTTATTTTGAACCACTATCTAGTACAATGTCAGAATTTCTGATCAAAAGACCTTGAAAAGGTATGTAGGAATGAGATATGTGTTCTCCGTGATCTTGTTTTGCAGAGTTTCATATGGAGAAATATTTCTAGTGCTTTTTATTGCTTTCCTTGAGTTGAAATTTTATGCTGTAGCATACAATATCACTAAGACAAATTCTTGACATAATTATGTCCTAGATAATGCTTCTCTTCTGGGTGATTGGTCTCCGAAGGAGTATGCTGTGTGGTTGCACTTATGTTAAACAAATCCAGATTGGGCCTGAAATTGGAGACACTTTTTCAATCAATTATTACGATTCAAGATCTTATTTATTTTATACTCATTTTCTCGCATTTTCGCGCATAATGACTTAAAATAGGCAAAGTTGGAGAAGAGTGTATTAGTATCTCTACACTTGACACTGAATTCACATAGCAACACCGAGGGCCACTATTTAGAATATTAAAAACCTATTAATTAGGGTAATTGAAGCAAGCTTCTTATTTGAATGCTGTTGTACATTTGTCAGGAGAACATCGTGGAAAGCTTTAAGGAACTAAAGATATTGTTTAAGGATATGTTTTTATTATGATCCTGTCAGTATTAATTCAGTGTTAATTCATGCATCTTCCTAAAGTGGGGCTATAATGATGGTATATCTGCTTGCTGGTGTCAATTATTATCACGAGAGAAGTTTCAGGAAGGAGGATGTGCTCAAATGGTATTACTTTCAGTATTGGTTTCGTGATGGACTAAACTACTTAGTTTATATATAGCATGTTCCTCGTATAATGCCATAGCCCAGTCAGGTGTATTTTAACTCTTGTTACTTACTCTGGGATTTTTTTTGGCTATTTCTTATATTTTTGCCTTGTAACAGTTTTCTATAGCTGATTATTTGCAGGGTTGTGGCTAACACTCTTTTCGGTCTACGTATAAATTTTGTATGGTCATTGCTACAAGGTTTCTTCTTGGAAGTTTGAATGGTGTACTTGGACCAATAAAGGTATCTCTAAATGCTATTCCCTGAAACTTCTCTTTACACTTTTACCAGTTACTATTCTTACACTTTTACCAGTTACTATTCTTGTCGTAACACTTGTATTATTTCACTGAAATGGGATGGGATTGTTTTTTATATAGTCAGCCTTATTATATAAATGAGTTAATAGTCAATATTGTTTACGATAAGGACCTGACAATGTCAATAGTTATTAGCATGCATGCTTTTATCTTATTTACCTTTCTGTTAATCCGTTTTGTTTGTAATCATAGTTTATATGTATATTAGATATCAAGCGAGACTATAAATAACGACAACTGAGCTATTCTCCAGGTCCTCGGCTCATGTTCACATCTTGCTAGTTGATGCATTTGCTTCAGATTTTTCTCTGTGACGGTTTCAAAGTTTGATTCATGTTAGCCGACCCCAAATCATTTTGGGACTAAGGCTTAGATGTTGTTGTTGTTGTTGTAATGTTTGCTTTTTCAAGACTTTATCTTTGACTACCTATGTTTCGCCAGTCAAATGCATGCCTATGTAGGGAGGCCTTCCGTGGAGGGGAAATCTACCATAAATTCGACATCTAACAAAGGAATCAACAATGCCGCGACTGATTCTGCAGTTCAAGTACTTGGTCTTACTTAGAAGCATGATGATCTAGTTTAGTCTATGTTTATGCTTTATGTTTTCTTGTATCCCCGCGAGCTAATCCCCTGTACTAGACACCAGAACATGTTCCCTGTAGTAGACACCAAATAAATTAATGAAGTTAATATTTGTGATTTATATTAATTACATCAAAGAAATTTGGATTGTGCATTTTGTCTATTTTTATTGTATTTATGAATTTTTTGGAATATTACTCGTAAAAACAAAATACATAATAACAATGAAATTTTAAAAAATATCACTTAGAAAACGTTTTTTTTTAAGAGCTATTGAAGTAAACATACTTAAGTGCTATTTAAGCGATGCACTTAGAAACCACATACTTATATAGCACTTTAAAAAATGTTATCTAAGTATGCTACTTGCATAGCTCTAAAAAAAATGCTATGCAAGTCATATGCACTTGCATAGCGGCGCCTTACATAGCGCTCAAAAGCGCTATGTAAGTGCAAAAAAGAGCGCTATGCAAGTGCAAATCTGTAGTAGTGATAATACTAGTTTTAACAATTTCGTATCACTAAGATTAATTTAATACTTATTTAAGTAATTGTGTATCATTATAAATTACCTCATATCTAGAGATGTTCACGGTTCCGGTTCGAACCGCCGAACCGCCGGTTTTGAACCGTTGACCGCGGTTCGGTTAACCGTTGACCGCAGTTCGGTTCAATACCGGAACCGTGAACCGTTTTTAGACGGTTCGGTTCGGTTAAATCAAAATGACGAATCATGAACCGGTTTCAAAAAAATTCAAAAATTCAAAAATGTGGCCGTTGTGAACCGGCGGTTCAACGGTCACATTTTCAATTTTTTTTTTTACATTTTTACACCTATAAATACCCCCCTCATATCCTTCATTTTTCTCACACCAACTATCTACTTTCTCTCTAATTTCTATTATCTCAACTATCAAGTATACACTTTTAATTCGAAAAAATGTCAAGTGGTCAATTCAATCGGGGAAAGGGAAAGGCTATCACCGGCATTCCTCGACGTGGAAGAGACGGTGCTAGTGGTAGTACTCCTCCTCCTACTCATACTCCGAGTTCTCATTCTATACCAAGTCCGAATTTTGGAGATTATGTTCCCGATGAATTAACCGAGGAACAAATCAACGAAATGTTTGAAGCCTCAAAATCGATTCATGAAGATGATGAGCAAGAGCAACCAACAAAACCAAAACAAAGGAAACCATCCGAGCTGAAATCTCCATTATTTGCGATCCATTATACAAAAATGGACGACGTTGCATTCGGTCCCGGTTATTTCTTGGCCAAGTGCAACTATTGCGATAAAATGTACAAGTTTAAAAAAGGAGGAGGTTACGGGACACTCAATGGCCATATACAAAGACAACATCCCGACAAAGTTGGCATCGAGTCTAATCAAACCCAACTTCGAGGCACGGCGACGTCGTCTAATGCCCCCAATCAAGGTAATAGTACTTTATTTAAATTTAATCCAATTACCGCTAGAAAAGAATTAGCTAGGTTTGTTTGTGGTAAATATCTTCCTTTTAACTTTGCCGACGACCAAATGTATGAAAATTTCACTCAACTAAGTTTTAATCCCGCTAGTAAAAAAATTTCATGCTCCACCGTAACTCGTGATGTTCGAAAAACTACTAGCGAGGCAAAATTAATTTTAGCAAATATGTTTTTAAACTTAGATCATAAAGTTTGTATATGTTCCGATGCTTGGAGTGATCATTGGGAAGCAAATTCATATATGGGAATTACTTGTATTTGGATTGATGATTCTTGGACTATACAAAAACGTTTAATTGGTTTTAGAGAGTTTAATATCCCACATACCGCTCAAAATATTTCGCATAAAATTCATACAATTTTATCTGAATATAATTTAGTACAAAAAAAATTTTCAATTTCTTTTGATAATGCTAGCTCCAATACAGCTAGTTTAGAATCACTTATTGCAATATGTGAGCCATCTCTTGGTGGTAAATTTTTTCATGTTAGGTGTATTTGTCATGTTCTTAATTTATGTGTTCAAGATGGTTTAACTGTTTTACAAGAAGCATATGCTCCTATCCGTGAAGCAATAATGTATTTAATTAGACATTCGTCTCTAGGTAAAAAATGGAAAAGATATTGCATAAAAAATAATATTCATCCAAATTTTTTTTCAAAAGATGTGCCAAATCGTTGAAATTCTACTTACAATTTGTTAAATGATAGTTATGAATATCGTATTGCATTATGCAATTTTTATAACGAAGCCAACTCAATGGGATAAGTGCTCTAGTTTAATGGCACTTTTAAAAATCTTTAAAGAGGCAACTGAATCTTTGTCCGGTGTTTATTATCCTACTTCTACACTTGTTGTTGAACATTGTGTTAAAATTGTACTTGTATTCAAGTCTTTAATTAAAGTTCCCGAGTTATTTAATTGTATAAAAGAAATGAGAGACAAATGGATTAAATATTTCGCCTACATTCCTCCGGTTTTTTTAGTTGCTAAACTTTTAGATCCTCAAGTTAGAGAGGAAGGTTTGCTAAAATTACTTTCACTTTACTATAATGCTTTATTTCTTAATCCTATTGGTAATTTTAGTCCTCCAAATCCTAGCGAGTTAGTTCAAAATGCAAAAAATTTATTATCTACTCTTTATCGTGAATATGCTTGTAGTTATAGTGGTAGTCTTGATCTTGGTACGGGTTCTTCTTCTCCTGTTCACATTCCTTCTAGTAGTAGTACATCTTCTTTTGGTTTTGCTATTCCGGATCTTAGTGAATGGAATGCCTATCAAGAAGATTTATCCCGAAAACGAACAAGGTATCAAAGTAATGCTTATCAAGAACTTGAAAATTATTTAACTACTTGTGAATTGGGAGCTTTAGAACGTGGTTCGGATGGTAATAACAATCTTCTTAAGTGATGGGCAAAAAGGTCTACAATATTTCCTGTAGTTGCCACGATTGCGAAGGAAATACTAGCTGTCTCCGCCTCAATAGTTTCTGTTGAACAAGCCTTCAGTGTAGGAGGATACATTCTGGATGAACGGCGATCTCGATTGACGCCTCAAAATCTTGAAGCCCAACCATTATTGAATGATTGGGTGAAAGCAGAGTTACGCCAACAAGAACCAAATTATAATGAACAAGAAGACAGTGATACATATGATACCGGATCTAGCAATGATTCGGTTGACTTGGGTGATTGAACCATCTCCTCTCCGCCTCCACCTCCGCTCCCTAAGGTAAGTATAAGGTAAGTGAACTACGAGGATTTTGATTCCTAAGGTAAGGGGATACGTAAACAACTTAATCCAAATATTTAAAGTTGAAATTTTTAATTTTAACTTTGAATATTTGAATTAAGCTCAAGTCCATTTTATTTTTTTTCCTTCCCCCCACCAAATTTAAAAATGAACTACGAGGACTTTGATTTTGATTCCTAAACTCTAAAGTTACGGATATCAAATACGTAGGCGCTTAATTCAAAGATTTAAAATTACAAAATTCAAGTTCAGACTTTAATATCTGAATTAAGCTCAAGTCCAATTTTTACCACATATTTTTTTTTTTAAAATTAAAATTTAAAAATTAAAAAAAAAAAACCGCCGAACCGCCGGTTCGGTTCCGGTTCGGAACCGGCGGTTCACGGTTCAAAACCGTAACCGTGAACCGCTATAAGGCAGTTCGATTCCGGTTCCGATTTTTGGCAAACCGGAACCGACGGTTCATGAACCGGCGGTTTTGAACCGCCGAACACCTCTACTCATATCATTAAAAGAAAAGAATAATGATAGGATTCCTTCTAAAATATGCAACATTACTTAAAAAGGAAAAGAAAAAAAAAGAGGGGATGGCGCAGCAACAGTGTTGCTCGATAAATAAAGCAACATTGTAGCTATCTGTAAAATGAAGTAGCGATGAAGCAAACTGTTGGGCAATATTTCACCCAAGAATAGCGTTGAGCGCTTGTTTTCAGTTATTCTTGGAGATGCTCCAAGGAAGGAAAACAGTCCGGAAATTAATATATATATATATATATATATATATATATATATATATAGAGAGAGAGAGAGAGTGTCAGGTTCAAACGAGAATACTAACTATTTAAGAGAATACAAGAATGGTCGCTCATGTACAAAATCATATATGATTCACGTACAAAATCATATATGATTACGTGAGTGTGTATATCAGTATAAAATCATATATGATTTTATACGTATATATTTGATTATTTTGGTCAGTATAAAATTATATATGATTTTTTAAAATCATATATGATTTTATACATGGGCGATCATTCTCGTATTATCTGAAATAGTCAGCATTCTCGTTTGAACTTGACACTATATATATATATATATATATATATATATTAATGGAATTTCTACGATGATAGATATTGAAATTCAAACCAAAAATATAAGTAACCCTAGTTTTTCGAATATATATGAAGAATTATATATTGAAAAAAACAAATGAAAGCACAAATCAATTATCGAACCAAACATCAAAAAACAAATATATGTTTTAGATCTTGTTTACTCCACACGATGAAAATCCATCTTTATTACATGAAATTAGAGAGAAAGAAAGGAATCTAGAACACAAATCACCAACAACATTACATAAAATCATTTTCTTCCCTCACCTTAACCAAACCAGACATGATATAACTTTACAATTTAAAAGAAAAAAAGACAAGAATAAAACCACTCACACACATAGAGAATGTGATGCTATTTGTTGCAAATGGATACCGATTTTTGATGTAACGAATGAACAACCGGACCATTACGCTTCAATTCCCTGGAGAGGAAGCAGAAGAAAGATTACCCATCAGCAAGATCTAAGCGCCTGAAGACCGTGGCCATCATCAGGAATAGAAACTAGGGTTTCTTCTTCTCACTCTTCTTGTTGAAAGAAAGCCATAATCAATTGATTATGGGCTAATTATTATTTATTCTTCATTTTTCAGTCTTTTTTCCCTCTCATTTTCTTCCTTCCTCTGGCTTATTTTTGAGGCTGAAGAAGTGGGTGGTTGAACTGGAAGATGGAAAAAGAGGGCCATGCTGTGATGATGAAGTAAGCCAGGACAAAGAATGATGAAACGCTGAGTTTTGAGGACAACATTATTATTATTATTGCTGCTGGTTGTAAGAGGGGGCCTAGAAAAATTTTGTTAATGTCTAAGCAAGGAAAATATATAGGGAATTCAACTTTTAACGTTTGACGTTAAAATTTAACTTTTCCAAAATTATCCATGGAAGTTATTTTCTTCATCTGATTTTCAATTTTTTGCTAATCGTACAATTTACGTTTCAATTTACGTTTCAGCGGTCAGAAAATGTCAAAACTACGTCATTTTTATCCACGTGTAATCCAAAATCGGGAGTTTCCAGGCTCCGTGCAGAGGTGGTCTTCGCCAATTATTTTACTACCTCCAAGTGTACGGAGTAGATGTAGAAAGTGTTGAGCAAGATCGTATTCACAGAGACGCACTATTCTTATTGTATCAAGATTTTAGTGTTTCCAATTTTATCAAGATGATCGAGGTTTGATAAGAGTCCAATTCACTAAAAATCAAATTAAATAAAATAATAATAAAAACAAGTTTCAAAGGGTAAGAATTTGTATGATGAATAAGTAGTAGATTCCAAGACTAGGTTTCATTTGTATGCTAGGATCGAAAAATTTGACTTATGAGTTATGATTAATATTCTACTTGTCTTCCTAATATGACGATCACAAAATTCCTCTAAAAGTCTCTCTCGAGATGCAATTAAAACGTAGATTAAATAACCTATGATAACATCTCCATCTACCGTAAATTATATAACTCCAAAAAGAACAAACGATCAAAAACATCACAATCAATTACCGGTCTCTCGATCTCAGAATCGATGATGTCAATTAATTGCGATCTATTATCGAACCCGTCTCTCGAATTATGAACAATAATTTTAAGCATATAAAAACATTGATCAAGTATTCAAACATGAATCAAAACAAATTAAATGAAAAACGAATTCAAATAGATCTTAATTTACCTAACAATCCATCACAAACAATGTACTCCTATGTCCCGAATCTAACAATTTTAGCTGGAAATAGTGAAAAGAGAAGAAGAAATAAATAAAAAAAGAAAGTAAAAAAGTATCTAGAAAGACTGCATTACTTCCGCTAAGGAGTTTGAAAAGTAAATTCAAATATCAGTCCGTTGGAAAGCATCTAGAAGGTTAACGTACGCAATATGAAGATATAATGAATGCAATGAAAAGAAACGTAGCTACTGGACTGCAATGGACAGATGATAACGTACGTAACCTTGCGAGGTTAACGTACACAACAAGCTCAACGTACGCTACAGATGTAGTATAGCGTACGCTAAGGAGGAGCTGGCCGCAACGCCTAGTTGAGGCTTTGGAGCATACAAATACCACTTCATTTGGTATTCAAGATACAACAACTTCAAGGAACTTCGATATACATCTGAGATTATTGTAAACATTATTGTTGTTGTAATCGAGCTTAACTTATAAAATTTTGGGTGCTTAATTCACTCAATCATAAACGAGGGGAAAGAAAGGATTGTCGATTTGTTCGGTGTTATTACACTACGTCATAAGTGATCATAGTCAAGCCCTGTTTATTGTTGCAGAAGACACAAAAAGTGTTGCCTTAGGCAAAAGGCAACACCAAACCCTTGTTGCCAATACGGCCGTTGCCTTTGAACCTTAAGGCAACACTTTTTCTCTCTACTGCAACGGAACAAAAGTATTGCATTATGCATATAATGCAACAACATAACCAAGTAAGGCAACAAGAAACGGTGTTGCCTAAGATTGCATAAAAGCAATAAAACATGGGCCCACATATTGCCACATCATCAGTAGGGCCCGCATTGGTGCCGTCAGCAATGGGGTCCCACCTTAGTGCCACATCATCAGTGGATCCCACATTGTTGCCACGGCAGAAATGGATCTCACACTAGTGCCACGTCAGTGGGCCCCACATTTTGTTTTGCAACATTACTTTTTGATTTTAGGCAACACCAATTTTTTTAAGGCTGACACTAGGTTTTTTATAAATTGCAACAGCAGCTAAAGTAAAATGCAACACTGCTTAAAAATATTTTGAAATGACCATTTGATTTTTACATCAACCCATCCAAAATAAAGTCTTAATTTTTAAAACCAAGCAAGACTGCCAATAACCATCCAAGTCTGCCAATACAAAATAAACAACAAACCACCAATTTAACTTCCAAAGTATCAAAACCAAACAAACCACCAATTTAACTTCTAAAGTACCAAAACCAAGCAAACACCACCAATCTAACTTCAAAAGTACGAAAGTACCAAGTCTAAATACAAGTTATCGAAAGTTACATATTAAAATAACTAATAGGTGGTGCCGCCTTGAGTCATAGGAGTACCATTATCATCCCGATCACTTGATATCGTGGCACAAAATTCTCCTATATCCAAGTTGAGGTTGGGATTAGCTTCTCCCAATTTTTTCAACAGAAAAGTCATGTTCTCTTGCACCTTTCTGTTCACCTTCGCTTCTAATTCACTCTCAAGATCATTCTTCATCCTTGTCGTCAACTCAGTTACGTACTGATCTGTAGGAGGAGCCTGAGTTGATGTTGAAACAGCCTTTTTGCCTCTCCTTCCCACTATCCAGTTTCGTGCATGAGACTTTCCATTAGAAGGTATTGCATCCGCTTCGGCGTCATTTCCCGTACTTGGTAGTCAGAATACTAGTAGGCAGAATACTACATAACTGATCTAGTGATGCTAACATGCAGAAACCAATACTTACCTAATGTCGATGCTATTCTCATTAGATGGAGGTCGAGGAGGGGCAGTATAACCTGGCTGATATAGCTGCACGTCAAAATGAAGAATGTGGCGTCATTTATAATTTGACTAGTATGTGCCAGTATTTAAGAACGAGGGGGGCAACAGGCGAGCATGAAAAAATATAATGGGCCAATTTTTGTTTTTTTTTCAAATTCATACAAATAAACTAATTTCTTTATTTTCTATATTCTTTTAACATTATGTGGGTTGAGATTCTTGGGACATGGTTGGGCCGGGTCACGAATTATCCCTTACCTTCATCCTTCGTGTAAGAAAACAGAATTTAAATATATCATATTTGCGTGAAGAAAGTACATCAAATTCATAGTAAAATATTATATAATACGTCATTGAGTCTTAATCTATTAAATCCACCACAAATTGTACTGATCAACATTTGAGTTGGGGCAAAAACATTGACAAACTAGCCCTGAATCCCCTTGATTCGCAAAAACATTGACAAACTCTAGGTCTATACACATTACAACAAGCTGTACCAATAATCTTGGTGAAAGAAAAAATCTTTGCACAAAGAGCACTACACAAAACTCTGGACAAAACATCTGAACTAGAATAACAAACAAGTTGTTTAGGAATCTAACGCAAGAACCCTATATATGTATATAACAAGCAGTCAGATTCATATAGACTTTGAGTAATACCGATGAAAATAAGGCGTTTGTCAGGCTTGGAAGCGTACTTCATCCACCGGAGAAGTTCGGTCATAATGTCCATGGATGGTATACAGTCTAATGGCACACCTTGGCTTTCCATCTTCCTTCTATTAGTCTAGGTGGCTTCTCTATTACTACTACTCCCTTTTGTTATCCTGCAATTCAGACGCAGATTAAAGCCAAAGGAAAAGATAAATGTTCGAGGGAGAAAGTATTTAGGTATCGAGATTGGGGGTTTTACCTATGAGTGAGAATGATGTGTATCTCGCGGCGGACGACGGACGAACCCTTGCGTGAGAATAGAGAAGGCATGGATGTTGTTGTGAAGAGAGAGAAGAAACAAGAGAGAGAGAGAGAGAGAGAGAGAGAGACGAGGAGAGAATGAGGGAGGCGGTGAGAAGAGGGAGTAGGGTTAGGGGGTTATAAGGGGGAGGTCGGACGGTCCTGATCAAGGGTAGATTAATAATCTCAATCGGACGACTCCCACTAAAAAAGGCTGCCATGGGCTTTGGGCCGCGTTCAGGCTGGGATAATAAAAATATTATAACAGGCTAGGTTGGGGCAAAATATTATAACAAAACCGACCACACCAGCAAAATACACTTAGCAATCAATCAAGGGAAACAAAATTATGAAACCCTTGAGAAATCATTCAGATCTAAACAAAAAAAAGAATTTAATTCTTCAAATCAAATTCAAAATAAAAAGTTCAACATACCTTTTTAATTGACGGGTCGAAAATTAAAGAAATATTACTTAAAATACGGAACCTATCACAGCGTTTTCTAAAAATACCGTGTAAGTGTACTCTTACACATAGCTTCCTAATTAAACGCTATATAAGTATTTTAAAAAAGGATCGTATTATTTTTTGTAATTTAAAATTTTGAAATTTTAATATTAAAATTTATAATGTGTATTTATATTAAATAATTTAAATATATATAAGATATAATTTATATTATATTATATTATATATCAAACTTTGAAAATAAAACATATATCGTAATTTAAATTTCATTATATATATATTGATAATATTTTAAACTTTAAAATTATAAAAAAATATTTATAATTTTTAATTACAATATTAAAAAATATGATAAGTATTTATATTAGATATAAATAATTTAAATCAAATTTCTCATATGTTATATATCAAACTTTAAGAGTAAAAAATTATCAAAAATTAAATTTCATTTCATTGTGTTTGTTTTTGACAATAACTTGAAAAAATTATTAAAAAATAGACATAACGCAACACCATTTTTATCTTGCAACACCAAATGTATATCTAGTGCAATACTATTTTAGTAGTGTTTCAAAAGATCAAAAATCAGCAATCTATTGAAACGCTTTGGTGGCAACACTAGCAAAAAGCATTGCCTATGAGCACTTATGGCGTAGTGTTAGGATCGTGGATCCGCCATTATTAAAATCATAATATAAATCCAAGTGAGGTTTTTCTAGTACCGATAGAAAGTTTGAAAAAGTTGTTTCCATGTCCGATAAAAAAAGGAAAAATGATTTATCTTGGATCGACAAAAAGACAAGACTGTAATGGTTTATCTTGGACCAGTTGAAGACAAGATTGTAATGGTTTACCTCGACCAACCGAAGACACGGCGTAAAGGTTTATCTTGAACCTATAGAAAAAGATAGTGAAAGAGAAAGGACGTAGGCACGTGCCTACCTCTAAAAACCTCTATGTCATTTATATTCCGCATTTGTCTATCACTTTCGCACCCAAAAAGAGTTCAACACTCTACACCGCACTATTTTACCCCCTTCTAGTGGCGGTACCAACCCAATAATTGTAACACCCCCGATATATTCGGGAATATTACAGCGCCGTAAATCCTTTACGTAAGGATTTACAAGGCTGAAGAATTGAACAAGTATAAAAAGGTACTAATAAATGGAAATAATGGAATTACAGTACATCGATTCGACCAATACAGAATAGTACAATTGTTCAATGTAACTTAATAATACATCACCAAATTCAATATATCACAACCGACTTCGTACTCGAGTACTTATTGAAATAACGAATAATCAACAGATAATTTATGCCGGTCGGGACTTCACTCTGCAACCTCGTCGTCATCTTGTTCCAAGAGTTGTTTCCAGCTCTCACGGATCCCGAACACAAACAAAATGTTCACCCCGAAGGGGTTAGCACAACGATGCTAGTACAAGTACCACAAAGATATTATTCATATCTCACGGTGAATAATAATGATAACGTAAACGACAAAATACCAACGAGTCTTCTCCTACGAGAAACTCAAACATAACATACACAATCGATAATCACAACATGATATCAATACATACACATGGTAATTCCATCGATCCAGCGTTCATCGCCTAGAACCCACGATGATCCCGTCGGACCAACCCGTGGTGGAAAAACCCGTCCAATGATCCAGTATGCGCTAGCATAGATCCCCGATGATCCGTCGGACCAACACGAGGTGGACATACAATAACGACATACATGCACGACAATATGTATAACAACAATACGTAAAACAATTAAGGTACTTGCCTCGATTTGAAGACAATAATAACACTTCCACGGAAATGAACACTCGACGATCGTCCTTCTCAATCAATCACGTAACTAGACCAAACCTTAACAAAAGAAATAATATAGGATTTATCTCACGTCGTACAAATGTTTAACAATTCGATTAAGGGTCAAAAGGTCATAACCGCAATGCCCGAATAACTTAGCGCACGCTAAGTATTACGGTAGCGTGCGTTACGTGCGCACGATAGCGCACGCAAACAACAAAGCCTAGTGCACGCTAACGATGCATGGACAGTACTACACTGATCAGCCAACTGACTCGTCTGATGGTCTAGCGTACGTTACGTACCAAACATAGCGCACGCTAACTAGTGTTCGATAGCGCACGTTAAACTGCATATCATAGCGTGCGCTATCTCTGCATGGCAGTTTACTGCTGAGCAGTAAACTGTTCTTGCCATGTTCGAAACAATGAAATCCTTCGTGATCATTCATGTTACTTCCTTGAATACCAAGTTCTTACTCTTATGAATGATCTCCAGGATGATAGCAACTTCAAGATGCAAATATACGTATAATCATCATGACACCATAATCCATCTTGATTACAATTCTCATGCAAAGTTGGTGATCTCCGGTTGATGTATTAGATGCTACTATCTTTATACATATTCAGACTTCATCTTGAGGTGAACTAACAATTCCGACTTATACGAAAGAATATTTCCTAAGATGATTCTTCCTTTAAGTTCTTATAACATCTTTTCCAAATCATGATCACAACGATAACATAAATCATACGGATTGTTAACTTCAGAATATTTCTCTCATCATTTGAAGTACTAGGATTCCAACTACGGGGTTCCAACAATAATATCGTAATTGTAGACATTCCAATCTTCTAAACATGATGTTGTTGAAATAATTCACTAATGAAATCCAATATCTCGTTAACATGACCATCATATCCATTGGAAATCCAAATCTAATACTGGTGATAGGTTGAACATACCTTAATATGTCGAATTCCGAGCCACAAGGTGTAATTCAACTCCGGTTGATTATGTGCCCCTCCAAGGTGTTACTTCTCTTCAATAATCACTCACAAGTGATACTCAATCATTCAATGATCACTCATAAATGTTCTAAGTGTTTAGAAAGGAAATTCTTGCTCTCTGGACTCTCAAAGATGAAGTATAGACGAAGGAAATGAAAGCCCAAGCGGTTGTTGTCCCATTTATAAAATTCTGCATTATTGACAAGTTAGCGCACGCTACTAAGCATCCCTTAGCGTGCGCTAATAATGGTTGACTTCAGAATTTGTCCGGGTGCGTCAGCGGGAATCTTATCCGGACCCATGTCCCGCTGGCGCACGAGCCAGCTGCCCCGCTCAATAATTGAGTCCTTAGCGCACGTTACTCATACCTGCATAGCGTGCGCTAATAATGGCCCGATAGCGCGCGTTAAGATACATTCTTAACGTGCGCTATCACGAGGTTGTTTGAGCAATTTTGCAAGTTGCTATACTTATGTATAATGATATTAATGCACTAAATATCATACTCCAATAATCAAAATCACCAATCCGAAATAATACATGGTTTGAATACAGATGAAATACACTGTAATAAATCCGGATATTACATACTCTCCTACTAAAAAGGAGTTTCGTCCCGAAACTCAAGACGAAAATAACTCGGGATATCTAGACTTCATATCAGCTTCTGTTTCCCAAGTGGCTTCTTCCGTTCCATGACATGACCACTGAACTTTGACCAAAACGATTGACTTGTTCCTCAGTTGCTTAACTCGACTCTCGAGTATCTTGACTGGTCTTTCTTCAAACGTCCCATCCTGTTCGACTTCGATCTCGCCGAAATCGATGATATGACTGGGATCTGGTATATATCTCCGCAACTGGGATACGTGGAACACGTTATGAACATGGCACAATGACGGCGGTAATGCTAATCTGTAGGCCAACTCCCCAACTCTCTCGAGGATCTCAAATGGTCCGATATATCTCGGACTCAGCTTACCTTTCCTACCGAAACGAAAGATTCCCCGGGTAGGAGAAACCTTCAAAAGTACGTGATCTCCGGTACTGAACTCCAATGGGCGGCGGCGTACGTCCGCATAGGATTACTGGCGACTGGGCGGTCAACGGCCTTTCACTATTCAATGATATCTTCTCTCGAGTCTGCTCGATCAACTCTGGTTCTGTTCCGATCAAGTCCGATGAATCGTCCCAACATAAGGGCGATCTGCATCTCCTTCCGTATAATGCCTCAAACGGTGCCATCTTAATGGAAGCATGCCAACTATTGTTGTAAGTAAATTCAATCAACGGTAGATGAACTTCCCAATCGTTTGACCAATCTAAGGCACAGGCCCTTAGCATATCTTCCACCGTTTGTATAGTTCTCTCAGATTGTCCATCAGACTGCGGGTGATAAGCTGTACTGAAGTTCAATTCGGTCCCCAAGGCCTTATGAACTACCTTCCAAAAGTGAGACACAAAACGGCCATCTCGATCAGAAACAATGGTCTTCGGCGTACCATGCAATCGAACTATCTCTGAAATAAAGACTCGTGCCAACCTCTCTGGTCCACATGTATCCTTAATGCCTAGAAAATGAGCCGATTTGGTTAAACGATCAACTATCACCCAAATCATGTTCATTCCTGTCCTGGTTTTTGGCATATTAGTGATAAAGTCCATTGATATGTCCTCCCACTTCCATTCAGGAATCGGGAGCGGCTTCAACATTCCAGCAGGCCGTTTGTAATACCCGGTTGTAATTCAGTCATTATCATTCAGTAATTTCATTCGGTGATTGTCATTCAGTGGATTTTCACTCATTTATAATCATTCATCAATCATATTCGTTCACCGTGTTCACCGTTCGGAGAAACTTCGAGTGGTGTATCGTTATTGTTCATTGTTTCAACTTTCCTCATATGAGTTCGACTTTGTTAGATCACCATTAATTTTTGGTAACTCCAAAAATTCTAAATCTTTGCAATATTATAGAGCATCGAGTTAGCTTTCCAATGGTTCAAACGGTGAGTCAATCGGAGTCCGGACGAGAGAGTTATGGTCGTTTTAGCTCAACCGCTCATTGGCCGATCACTGCCGGACGAACTCGGCCGTGTCGTCCGACACGGCCCGTGCCGTACTCGTCCGGAAAGTGCCGAAGTGTCTGCCTCAGGACCCGACCGTGTCGTCTGGCACGGCCGAGTCGAACCCTTCCGGATAAGCGAGCCATTGCCCGGCCGCGCGGCCGTGTCGCACGGCACGGTCGAGTCATGCCGAAGTCATTGTCGGACGGGTCATTTGTCGGGAGGCCCTCGCGCCGCGACCGTGTCAGCGAGGACACGGTCGAGTCACTGTCGGCGGTGTCGGCCCGGTGCGCCAACACGGCCGTGCCCGATCGGCGCAGGCGTGTCCGGCAGCGATCAACTCCCTTAAATTCGTTTTTTCAGCATTTCTTCCATTCCTTTCCCATTTTTTTCACTTGCAACCGAGAGAGGAAGCTTGAGGGAGGGTTTTTCCTTCACAAATCATTTGGGTGTTTGATTTTCTTCATCTCCTTTCGATCGTGAAGCCCGGATAATCAATCTAACGCGTGTTCTTCGGATTAAAGTACTTGTATCTTCAAAAGGTAATTCCTTCAACACTTTGGACTTCGATTTTGTGTTGAGATATGATGTTTTGGACGTTATAATCATGTTATATGAAGAGATATGTATATGAGTATGAGTTTGTATAAGGATTCATTGGATTATTGAGGGATTATTCAAGAACACTTTGAATATCGAGTTGGAATTGGGGATTTTCGACTAATTGTTGTTATAATCACGTTTTCGGATATTCATATTGGATTATTGATCGTATTGGAGATGTTTTGATGGTTTGAAACACTTCTTGGAGATTTTGATATTGGTATATTGAGGTTTGATTGTAAACAATCGGAGTTTGGATACAACGTGTTTGATTTAATGCCTCTATGGACTTGGTTTAATCGTATCGACGTTTTGAGTTCGTTATATTCGTGTTTGATTCGTATATTGAATGGATTGTTGGTAATTGTATTATTTAAGGTTGTTCGAGCGACCGATATCTCAATTAGGACGTTGTTCGTGGAAGGATAATTGTCGCCGGTGTTGTGTAAGTTGATTCTTACTCGGTTAAAAGGACATTCATTCCTTTTGTTGTTGATCATTCATAATCATAATTCATTCATCATTGTATTAATCATTTTGAGACTTGTAATTGTCGGATAATCATTTCATTAGCGAGGAACGGCGGTTCCAATCATTTCATTGAAAACTATCAATCACTTCATTATCACTTTCGTATCGGTGAGTCATTCTTGACCTTGTCGGATTATTATTATTCATTGATATTCATTATGGTCATTCTTGTTCATATGACCTTACGGTTCATATTGCGTGGCGGGTGCGGATGTGTGGAATTTTTAGTCGGGCACGTGATGGCCATGTATTGGGAGTGATACATTGGGTGTGCACACGGTAACGATTACCTCAGTTAGAATAATTAGGTACAAGGACGGGTGTGTCCGGTCATCCGTCTTGTACACTTGCACAGAACACTACGGTCGTACTATGATACTCTTCTTCAGCGTAATTCATAACTAAGAATATTTCATAACTTGATTAAATCATGTTTGTGTATTTTCAACCCTTGAGGATTGTTGTTACATTTAAGCGGCCCATTTGGGGATTTTGTTTTTCAGGTCATGGCAAGGCAAACGCACGGGAATAGCATGTTGATGTCGAGGAGTCCTAGTGATACTAGTAGGGGGCCCCGATCTTTCAGTTATTCATGTTATTGTCCTTTATTTTTCCGCTGCAGACTTTCATTTGAATACTCCGTTTCATTCAGTGTTGTGTATTTTATCTTCATATAAAATACACTAGTGTTCGGTATTGTCCTGGTGTGTTGTAACTAAACTCCTAATCGGAGTAATTATTGTTGTAATGTAGTTCGGTACTACATTTATCTTATGTAATTCATTCATTTTCATTTGCCTGGTGGGTCCCAGTTGGGGATCTACGGCACTGTAATATCCGCCTAGTTTGGGGTGTTACAGAGTTGGTATCGGAGCGTGGTTTTGAATACTACCCTCCAAGTCATGTCTCATTTGAAATCATCGTCATCGGACTAGTATCATTGGACTTTCGCGTCACGTGTGACCTGTGCAAATGCCGAGCCAATTAGACCAAGAACTGTAAGATTTCTAACGCCATGGTATAATTTCTGGCAATAGTCATTCATTCATCATTCATCAATTAACAATCCTCAAACATCATCATTCATTATGATCAGGACGATCATATTAACTCATTAATCACTTAATTCATTTCAATACTCAGTTAATGATCAGGACGATCATGTTAACTCATTAATTACTCAATTCATTTCATTACTAAGTTGTCAATCTGGAGGATCATATTATCAATCTTGTTAAGTTAATCAAGATAATCATTTTAAGAATTTCATCAGATAATCATGTAACTTCAGTAAATCATACATATAATCACTAAGTTAGAGCATATATACTCATTTTCATCATCTCATGACATAATCATAACGTGCTAATCATGCGGGAAATATAATCATTATGCGACCTTCCTACTTCAGTATGGAGAGAACTGTCAGGGGATGCACGGGGAGAGGCCGCGGTGCGGGCAAACCAGAAATAATCACTTCTGCCGAGAAATCGTGCCCAGGACTCGGCTCGATCGGAAGATGTTCGGGTTGATCCACTCACTTTTATGCAGGCCATGATGACCCATGTGCGGTTGCTCAATCATCATTGCGCCACTCTGACCGGATTAATCGAGAGAACTCTCCCGTATGAGCCAGCTGCTAAGGAAAGTGCTGAACAACAACCTTCATTTATCAGCAAGAAATCAACGAAGCGTAATCAATCCGAAGGCGGTCAGTCATCCTTCAAGAAGCCTCGTGTGAGTCCTATCATTTCTGAGCGACCTCTACGGCGCATCACCGTGCGGGATCTCATTCCCGGCGGCCGATTCGCCATCACTGTTTCAATTGTGGAACGCCGGGTCATTTCAGCACCGAGTGTCCAAACCGTCTATCACGTGCTATAATTGTGGGAATTTTGGGCATAAGGCCCGTTTTTGCCGAAAAGGACTCCAGTCGGCTCGGTGACATCTCGGGCCCGAAGCAACAGCGTTTGAGAATCGATCGCTTTGTCATCGTCGTTTAAGATAATGGAAGCAAATAGAGTTGGAGCTCGTATTTATCGGGCGGGAGCGTCGGTTCGGGGACCGGCAAGTCCCGATTCATATGATGAGGAGGATCGACGATCCGGTGGTCGAATGATTTGGTATACTCGTAATTTTATTTCAACTTGTGTGTACCTTTTGATCTTTGGTACACCGCATTCATTCATTTTCGAATCATGCTTGAATAGACTTATTTCGGGATAGTCCTATTGCTTGTGGACCTCATACCATCGGTCTACGACGATGGAAGAATTTTCGGAATCATACCTAAGTAAGCTTAGTAACCACGATTGGTTGGTGGACCTAATCGTGGTGAATTTATCTTAGGACGATGTAATTTCGGTATTAGTTGGTTTAACCGTCTTGATACTATCCTCAGTATTTGTTAGCGTTTGGTCGCTATCTTTCCGTCGTTGGTTGTCGAATGTGTGCTTCAGGGAAGTAATCCCCGTTGTTCCAGTAGAATTTCTATTATGACGGAAACAGAGAAATTCCGCAATCGAACTATTCAATCATTCATTGTATCATTTCCATCGATTGGCTTTTCTAAGACAATCGATTCATTCAATCATTCATTGTATCATTTTCACCGATTGGCCTTTCTAAGGCAATCGAGTTATTCAATAATTCATTGTATCATTTTCATCGATTGGCCTTTCTAGGGCAATCGAGTTATTCAAACATTCATTGTATCATCTTCATCGATTGGCCTTTCTAAGGCAATCGAGTTGTTCAATCATTATTGGTATCTCTTTTTATCGATTGACCATTCTAGGGCAATCGAAATGTTCAATCATTCATGATATCATTGTCATCGATTGACGATGTATTTCCAGACGAGTTATCTAGTTGCCTTCACATAGAGTAGGGGAATTCAGGAGTGAGTTGGAACCGGTACGTCCCCTTTATCGAAGGCACCGTATCGGATGACCCCGACCAGAATGCAGGAGTTGAAGATTCAACTTGAGGAATAGTTCGAGAAAGGTCATCTTCGACCGATTGCGTCCCCGTGAGGAGCACCAGTGTGATCTGTGAAGGATAAGGATGGCTCGTCTCGTGTGTGTATTAATTACCAGGAGTTGATCAGGGTGATGATCAAGAGTAGTATCCCTTACCCCGTATTGATGATCTTTTAGATCAACTTCAGGGAGCCTCAGTATTTTCCAGGATCGACTTAAGATCTGGATATCACCAGTTGCGGATTCGAGAGTCGGATATCGCAAGGACAGCGTTTCATATACGCTATAGTCATTATGAGTTCGTAGTTATGCCGTTCGGGCTAACTATTGCTCCTGCAGTAATCATGGAGTTAATGAATCGGGTTTTCATCGACTTTTTAGATCAGTTGTTGTTGTCTTCATCGACGACATTTTGATTTATTCTCTTAGCCGAGAGGAACACGAGGTTCATCTTCTTCAGGTTCTCGACGTATTGGGACGCGAGCAATTTTTACAGAAGTTTTCTTAATGTGAGTTCTGGATGTCCGAAGTGACTTTTCTCGGGCATGTAATTTCATCAGCGAGTTCGTGTCGACCCTCAGAAGACGGAGACTATCCGAGATTAGCAACCTCCGAAAGATATTAATTAAATCCGATGTTTCCTCGGATTAGCTGGTTAATTATCCAACCCACGACCTGGAACTAGCAGCCGTGGTGTTCGCTTTGAAAATTTGGCGTCGTTACCTTTATGGCGTCACCTTTCAGTTATTCACCAATCACAAGAGTTGAAGGATATATTTACTCACAAGGAGTTAATTATGCGACAGAGGCGGTGGTTGGAACTAATCAAAGATTATGATATCGAGATCCTTTACCACCCGGGCAAGGCGAACGTTGTCGCCTACGCCTTGAGTCGTAAGTCCGTTCAGGAGCATATGCTTGCCCGTTTAACAGTTCAGAAGGAGCTTCAGCAGGAATTCCTTAGAACCGAGATCGAGGTCTGGCTTCAGCGAGTTCAGGGGCAGCTTTGTATGTTAGAGATTTCATCGTCACTCGAGGAGGAAATCCGAGAGAATCAGGGTTTGGATCCATCATTGTTGCGCATCCGAGAGGATGTGGCGCGGGGAAAAGCCCCTGGATTTGTGGTCCACGAGGATGGACTTCTGCGTTTTAAGAATCGGTTGTGCGTACCGGCGAATGACGAGTTGAAAAACTCGATTTTGAAAGAAGCTCATGCTACCCCTTATTCTGTGCATCCGGGGTCTAGCAAGATGTACAAGGACTTGAAACAAAATTACTGGTGGAGTAATATGAAGCGAGAAGTCGCAGAATTTGTTTCGAGATGCTTAACCTGCCAACAAGTTAAGATTGAACATCGGCGGCCGTGGGTATCTTGAAACCTCTTCCTATTCCCGAATGGAAGTGGGAAGACATTTCTATGGATTTCATCACGAGTTTGCCGACGAGTCGTCGTGGCATGAATACGATCTGGGTGATCGTGGACCGCTTAACTAAATCAGCTCATTTCCTTGAGATCAAGGATACGTGGGGTCCCGAGAGACTTGCCCAACTTTTCATCAAAGAGATAGTGAGGCGCACGGTACTCCTAAGAGTATCGTTTCCGATCGTGACGGACGGTTTGTGTCACATTTTGGAAATCAGTTCATCGTGCTATGGGAACTCGGCTTAATCTCGATCGCCTTTCATCCTCGGTCCGACGGACAATCGAGAGGACTATTCAGACATTAGAGGACATGTTGAGGGCATGCGTCCTCGATTGGAAAGACGATTGGGAAGCCCAACTACCATTGATCGAGTTCACGTATAATAATAGTTGGCATGCTTCGATCAAGATGGCACCTTACGAGGCCTTGTATGGTCGTCGTTGTCGATCTCCGTTGTGTTGGGACGACTTATCAGAATCAATCGGCACCGAGCCCGATATGCTTATAGCCGCCCGTGAAAAGGTAACTTTGATCAGGAATCATTTGTTGACCGCTCAGAGTCGACAGAAATCATATGCAGATAACCGTCGTCGACCATTAGAGTTCGAGACAGGTGACCACGTGTTGGTCAAGGTATCCCCGAGTCGTGGTATCTTCCGTTTCGGGAAGACGGGGAAGTTAAGTCCGAGATTCATTGGACCGTTTGAGATTTTGGATCGAGTGGGCGAGTTAGCTTATCGTTTGGCTTTACCTCCGGCGTTGAGCCGAATTCATAATGTGTTTCATGTCTCTCAGTTGCGGAAGTATGTTGCAGACCCGAGTCACATACTTCAGTTCGATGAGATCGAGATCGCCGACGATCATTCATATGAGGAGCGTCCTGTGCGAGTTTTAGAGCGGCGAATCAAATTGTTGATGAATAAGATGATCCCTTTGGTCAAGATTCAGTGGTCTAGTCACGGAGTCGAAGAGGACACTTGGGAAACCGAGGAGAATATGCGGGAGTGTTATCCCGAGTTGTTTGACCCTTAGTTTCGGGACGAAACTCTTTTAAGGGTGTATGTAATACCGGTTGTAATTGATCATTATCATTCAGTAATTTCATTCGGTGATTGTCATTCAGTGGATTTTCACTCATTTATAATCATTCATCAATCATATTCGTTCACCGTGTTCACCGTTCGGAGAAACTTCGAGTGGTGTATCGTTATTGTTCATTGTTTCAACTTTCCTCATATGAGTTCGACTTTGTTAGATCACCATTAATTTTTGGTAACTCTAAAAATTCTAAATCTTTGCAATATTATAGAGCATCGAGTTAGCTTTCCAATGGTTCAAACGGTGAGTCAATCGGAGTCCGGACGAGAGAGTTATGGTCGTTTTAGCTCAACCGCTCATTGGCGATCATGCCGGACGAACTCGGCCGTGTCGTCCGACACGGCCCGTGCCGTACTCGTCCGGAAAGTGCCAAAGTGTACGCCTCGGGACCCGACCGTGTCGTGCAGCGCGGCGAGTCGAACCCTTCCGGATAAGCGAACCGATCGCCCGGCCACGCCCGGCCGTGTCGCACAGCGCGGTCGAGTCATGCCGAGTCATTTGTCGGACGGGTCAGCTTCGGGAGGCCCTCGGCGCCGCGACCGTGTCAAGCGGGACACGGTCGAGTCACTGTCGGCCGGTGTCGGCCGGTGCGACACGACCGTGCCGATCGGCACGGGCGTGTCCGGCGATCAACTCCCTTAAATTCGTTTTTTTCACATTTCTTCCATTCCTTTCCCATTTTTTCACTTGCAACCGAGAGAGGAAGCTTGAGGGAGGGTTTTTCCTTCACAAATCATTTGGGTGTTTGATTTTCTTCATCTCCTTTCGATCGTGAAGCCCGGATAATCAATCTAACGCGTGTTCTTCGGATTAAAGTACTTGTATCTTCAAAAGGTAATTCCTTCAACACTTTGGACTTCGATTTTGTGTTGAGATATGATGTTTTGGACGTTATAATCATGTTATATGAAGAGATATGTATATGAGTATGAGTTTGTATAAGGATTCATTGGATTATTGAGGGATTATTCAAGAACACTTTGAATATCGAGTTGGAATTGGGGATTTTCGACTAATTGTTGTTATAATCACGTTTTCGGATATTCATATCGGATTATTGATCGTATTGGAGATGTTTTGATGGTTTGAAACACTTCTTGGAGATTTTGATATTGGTATATTGAGGTTTGATTGTAAACAATCGGAGTTTGGATACAACGTGTTTGATTTAATGCCTCTATGGACTTGGTTTAATCGTATCGACGTTTTGAGTTCGTTATATTCGTGTTTGATTCGTATATTGAACGGATTGTTGGTAATTGTATTATTTAAGGTTGTTCGAGCGACCGATATCTCAATTAGGACGTTGTTCGTGGAAGGATAATTGTCGCCGGTGTTGTGTAAGTTGATTCTTACTCGGTTAAAAGGACATTCATTCCTTTTGTTGTTGATCATTCATAATCATAATTCATTCATCATTGTATTAATCATTTTGAGACTTGTAATTGTCGGATAATCATTTCATTAGCGAGGAGCGGTTCCAATCATTTCATTGAAAACTATCAATCACTTCATTATCACTTTCGTATCGGTGAGTCATTCTTGACCTTGTCGGATTATTATTATTCATTGATATTCATTATGGTCATTCTTGTTCATATGACCTTAAGGTTCATATTGCGTGGCGGGTGCGGATGTGTGGAATTTTTAGTCGGGCACGTGATGGCCATGTATTGGGAGTGATACATTGGGTATGTGCACACGGTAACGATTACCTCCGTGAGACTAATTAGGTACAAGGACGGGTGTGTCCGGTCATCCGTCTTGTACACTTGCACTGAGAACACACTACGGGCGTACTATGATACTCTTCTTCAGCGTAATTCATAACTAAGAATATTTCATAACTTGATTAAATCATGTTTGTGTATTTTCAACCCTTGAGGATTGTTGTTACATTTAAGCGGCCCATTTGGGATTTTGTTTTTCGAGTCATGGCAAGGCAAACGCACGGGAATAGCATGTTGATGTCGAGGAGTCCTAGTGATACTAGTAGGGGCCCCGATCTTTCGATTATTCATGTTATTGTCCTTTATTTTTCAGCTATGAGACTTTCATTTGAATACTCCGTTTCATTCGGTGTTGTGTATTTTATCTTCATATAAAATACACTAGTGTTGATATTGTCTGGTGTGTTGTAACTAAACTCCTCATCGGAGTAATTATTGTTGTAATGTAGTTCGGTACTACATTTATCTTATGTAATTCATTCATTTTCATTTGCCTGGTGGGTCCCAGTTGGGGATCTACGGCACTGTAATATCCGCCTAGTTTGGGGTGTTACACCGTTGATGCTCGATCTTAACCTGCTGACAAGTCAAGCATTTCGAAACATAGTCCGCTACGTCTTTCTTCATGTTGCCCCACCAGAAATTCTGCTTCAAGTCCTTATACATTTTACTGGTGCCCGGGTGGATAGAATAGGGCGAACTATGAGCTTCCTTCATAATCGTCTGCTTTGAAACATCAACATCGGGAACGCAGTCGATCTGAAATCTCAAAACTCCATCGTCATGAATTATGAATCCGGGGGCCTTTCCTTTGATCACTTCGTCATGCAACCGAATCATTAGAGGATCATCTGCCTGTCTAGATTTGATTTCTTCGGTTAATGACAAAGTTATCTCCATCACGCACAGTTGTCCCTGGACTCTCTGTAACCACACTTCAATCCCTTCACGAATCATCTCTCGCTGAAGGTTAAGTTGGGAGGTCAGTGTCTCCAGCATCTGAATAGAGACAGGCTTGCGGCTAAGTGCATCGGCCACTACATTCGCTTTGCCTGGATGATATAAAATCTCCAAGTCATAGTCCTTAATCAGTTCCAACCATCTTCTTTGCCGCATATTCAACTCTTTACCGATCGAATATGTACTTGAGACTCTTATGATCCGTAAAGATCGGCGGTGAGTCCGTACGAGATAATGCCTCCAAATCTTCAAGGCAAAACCACTTTGCTAGTTCCAAATCATGTGTCGGGTAATTCACTTCATAAGGTTTCGATTGTCGCGACGCATAAGCGATCACCTTATCATTACGCATCAACACGCACCCAAGTCCTTGGTTGAAGCATCACCGTAAACTATGAATCCTTGATTCCCGCGGAAGTGATAGAATCGGTGCCGTTGTCAATTTCTTCTTTAACTCATCAAAACTAGTCGACACGACTCGTTCCACTCAAACTTTTGAGTTTTACGAGAAGTCGAGTAAGTGGGCGGGAGATTTTAGAAAACCCTTCCACGAATCGACGGTAATATCCGGCAAGTCCTAAGAAGCTTCGGACCTCTTTCACATTCTTTAGAGGCTTCCAATCCAATATTGCTTCGATCTTGAGGATCTACTCGGACTCCTTTAGTGACACCACATGGCCGAGGAACATTACTTCCTTTAGCGAATTCACATTTAGAAAGTTTGGCGTACAATTGCTCGTTTCTCAAGAGTTCCAATACAATCCGCAAATCCGCGCATGTTCTTAGGACTCTTAGAATACACGAATGTCATCAATAAACACGACCACAAATTTATCCAAAATTCAATGAACACACGGTTCATTAATTGCATAAATACAAGTGCGTTAGTGAGACCAAATGGCATCACTACAAACTCATAATGCCCGTAGCGAGTTCGAACGCTGATTTCGGAACATCGACTCCTTAATCCTCGATTGATGGTATCACGATCTCGAGATCGATCTTAGAAAATCATTGCTCCTTGCAATTGGTCAAACAAATCATCAATCCGTGGCAACGGATACTTGTTCTTAATCGTCATCTTGTTCAGCTCTCGATAGTCAATACACAGTCGGAGCGATCCATCCTTCTTTCGGACAAAAAGAACTGGCGCTCCCCAGGGTGAAACGCTTGGCTGAATATAGCCCTTGCCCAGTAACTCCTCCAGCTGCTTCTTCAGTTCGTACATCTCAGTAGGTGCCATACGATACGGCGCCTTAGAAATTGGTGTTGCTCCAGGTTCCAGCTCAATAGTAAATTCTACATCCCTTCGTGGAGGTAGCCCAGGTAATTCATCAGGAAATACATCTGGAAATTCGTTCACAACAGGAATAGATGAAAGTTCCACCATTTCGTCTTCTTTCTTCATTGCGTAACACGATTGCCGATCTGACCTTGTTTCAACAATTTGACAGCTTTCATCGCCTTGATCAACTTTCCTGAGCTTCCCGGTTTCCATCCCTCAAACAAAATCTCGGAACCATCGTCAGCGATCAGCGAGATATTCCTCCTTCGGTAGTTTACAATTGCTCCGTACCGATTAAGCCAATCGTCTCCGAGTATCAGGTCATCTCCTTGCATTTCTATCATGATCAGATTTGAGAGCCACTCTCTGCCTCCAAATGATACAGGGAAATTTCTAGTTTCTAAGTTTAGGCAATCCTTTCTCCACTCGGTAACCCAACCACATAAGGTTCACAAGCATGAAAACCGGAAATATTCAAACGATTTACACAAGACAAGGATATGAAAGAATGTGTAGCTCGATTATCAAATAAAACACTAATCGGGGGAAAGGATCTCGACGATGCACGATGCGGCAAAGACATCCTGATCGTCTGTCCTCCTCATCTCGTATAGACGTGGGGGAGCAGATCCGGCACTCGATGTCCCCTTTCGGTCCCATTGTCCTCTGCCTCGCCCGCGGCCAAAATTCTGAGGCATCTGAACACTTTGCTGCGTCTGTGGAATACTGGCCTCCTTATGGACTGGCTGTGGTGTACGGGCTCTAAAAGACTTTGCAGCCTCTTCACAAAACACCACCCGATGTCCCTCTCGTCCACAATCAAAACAAATCACGGCAGGAAGGGGGCAATTCCGTCGATAGTGCCCCGTCTGGGCGCAGTTAAAGCATTTCCTGGTAACATCAGTAAAAGTTGATGTCGCCCAGAAGTTCTTTCCGCTCCTAGCTGGGTGCGGAGGTTTCCTGAAAGAGTGAAAGGATGACTGGGCCTTACGGGCCTCACTGTTCTTGTGCTCTGTAAAAGTACCAGAGACTTTCTGTTTCTTGGTTTCCGCAAATTTCTCCATGGCTGCTTCCTTGATCTCATATGCCAACGCCTTATCCTGGTATTGGCGGAGTGTGGTACATTCGAATCCGGACATGTACCTCTGGACTTCTGGTTTCATTCTCATATCGAAATGAATCATCATTTCTGCATCTGTTCTGACCAGATGTCGAACAAATGCCAGCTGCTGGTTAAACGTCTTGATCGCCTGGGATACTGGTACATCAGAAGGCTGAGCGGAGAAAAACTCCCGAACTTTGGCTTTCCTCACAGGAAGAGGGCAATACTGAGCTTCCATCATCAATCGAAACTCTGTCCAATCGGCATCATGGTCTACAGGCCGGATGGCTTCCCACCATTCGGACGCTTCCCCTATCAGAAAATATTGAGCGATAGAGGCTCTCCGGTCGTCTGGGCAGTTGATTCCGGCAAAGATTTTCTCCAACTCCTTTAACCAATGATCCCAGGTGGGAGTCTCAGAAATACCGTCGAATTTGGGTGGTTGCATCTTCGCCACTTCTTGCAGCCACCGGTCACCTCGATTTCCCATATCTGGGATCCCTTGCTGTCTCTCTCCCTGCTGTAGTCCCACCGCCACTTGCATTCGGTCCACGACACAGCGAACCGAGTCATCTGGTTCACCACTTGACGAAGGATCTGCGGTACAACAGATCTGGTTCATTATTAATAGATTCTGCGGCTCGCGAGCTATGGCCAACGGTTAGAAGGCGACGCCTCCTTTCGGCATTTCTTCGTCCGCGTCCACGACCGCGACCACGTCCACGCCCGCCTCTCAACATACTGTAAGCATAAATACTCAATATACAGGAAACAACATCGTTCTAATATTCGAGTATAAAGAGATACAATATGTAAAGAACGCGATAGAGTTTAGGAACTTACAACCACTGTTCGCATGAAGACGTAGGCAGTGCAGTGATGTCATTCACGGCCGGTTACCCCAAAAGACATAAATGACCCCTATTTTAACCCAACGGCCAAGATATCTATAATCTTAGCTCCGATACCATATTCTGTAACACCCCCGATATATTCGGGAATATTACAGCGCCGTAAATCCTTTACGTAAGGATTTACAAGGCTGAAGAATTGAACAAGTATAAAAAGGTACTAATAAATGGAAATAATGGAATTACAGTACATCAGTTCTGACCCAATACAGGAATAGTACAATTGTTCAACAGAACTTAATAATACATCACCAAATTCAAAATATCACAACCGACTTCGTACTCGAGTACTTATTGAAATAACGAATAAACAACAGATAAATAAACCCGGTCGGGACATCACTCTGCACCCTCGTCGTCATACTGTTCTAGTAGTTGTTTCCCAGCTCTCCTGGATCCTGAACACAAACAAAATGTTCACCCCCGAAGGGGTTAGCACAACGATGCTAGTACAAGTACCACAGCATATTATTCATATCTCACGGTGAATAATAATGATAACGTAAACGACAAAATACCAACGAGTCTTCTCCTACGAGAAACTCAAACATAACATACACAACTGATAATCACAACATGATATCAATACATACACATGGTAATTCCATCGATCCAGCGTTCACTGCCTAGAACCCACGATGATCCCGTCAGACCAACCCGTGGTGGAAAAACCCGTCCGATGATCCAGCGCACGCTAGCATAGATCCCCCGATGATCCCGTCGGACCAACACAAGGTGGACATACAATAACGACATACATGCACGACAATATGTATAACAACAATACGTAAAACAATTAAGGTACTTGCCTCGATTTGAAGACAATAATAACACTTCCACGGAAATGAACACTCGACGATCGTCCTTCTCAATCAATCACGTAACTAGACCAAACCTTAACAAAAGAAATAATATAGGATTTATCTCACGTCGTACAAATGTTTAACAATTCGATTAAGGGTCAAAAGTTCATAAACTGCAATCTGCCCGAATAACTTAGCGCACGCTAAGTATTCTGTGTAGCGTGCGTTACGTCTGCCTGATAGCGCACGCAAACAACAAAGCCTAGTGCACGCTAACGATGCATGGACAAGATTACACCGATCGGCCAACCGACTCGTCGATGGTCTAGCGACGTTACGTACCAAACATAGCGCACGCTAACTAGTGTTCGATAGCGCACGTTAAGCGCATATCATAGCGTGCGCTATTCGCATGGCGATTTGGCCGCGATGGCAATCTGCTCTTGCCATGTTCGAAACAATGAAATCCTTCGTGATCATTCATGTTACTTCCTTGAATACCAAGTTCTTACTCTTATGAATGATCTCGGGATGATAGCAACTTCAAGATGCAAATATACGGATAATCATCATGACACCATACTCCATATTTATTACAATTCTCCTGCATAGTTGTTGATCTCCGGTTGATGTATTAGATGCTACTATCTTTATACATATTAGGACTTCATCTTGAGGTGAACTAACAATTCCGACTTATACGAAAGAATATTTCCTAAGATGATTCTTCCTTTAAGTTCTTATAACATCTTTTCCAAATCATGATCACAACGATAACATAAATCATACGGATTGTTAACTTCAGAATATTTCTCTCATCATTTGAAGTACTAGGATTCCAACTACGGGGTTCCAACAATAATATCGTAATTGTAGACATTCCAATCTTCTAAACATGATGTTGTTGAAATAATTCACTAATGAAATCCAATATCTCGTTAACATGACCATCATATCCATTGGAAATCCAAATCTAATCTTGGTGATAGGTTGAACATACCTTAATATGCTGAATTCACTGAGCCACAAGGTGTAATTCGACTCCGGTTGATTATGTGCCCCTCCAAGGTGTTACTTCTCTTCAATAATCACTCACAAGTGATACTCAATCATTCAATGATCACTCATAAATGTTCTAAGTGTTTAGAAAGGAAATTCTTGCTCTCTGGACTCTCAAAGATGAAGTATAGACGAAGGAAATGAAAGCCCAAGCGGTTGTTGTCCCATTTATAAAATTCTGCATTATTGACAAGTTAGCGCACGCTACTAAGCATCCCTTAGCGTGCGCTAATAATGGTTGACTTCAGAATTTGTCCGGGTGCGTCAGCGGGAATCTTATCCGGACCCATGTCCCGCTGGCGCATGAGCCAGCTGCCCCGCTCAATAAATGAGTCCTTAGCGCACGTTACTCATACCTGCATAGCGTGCGCTAATAATGGCCCGATAGCGCGCGTTAAGATACATTCTTAACGTGCGCTATCACGAGGTTGTTTGAGCAATTTTGCAAGTTGCTATACTTATGTATAATGATATTAATGCACTAAATATCATACTCCAATAATCAAAATCACCAATCCGAAATAATACATGGTTTGAATACAGATGAAATACACTGTAATAAATCCGGATATTACAATAATTGGTGTCAGAGAGGTTCTCTTATAATAATACGCTTAACATCCGAGGAGTAAAAGATTCTGATGGCATTTACTATTACTTAGGTAGAAGGTCTTGCCTTAAACCAACCACCATTTTTCGACGGAGCAAACTTCATGACATGGAAGAAAAAGATGTCAATCTTCATTCGAGCTTATGATATCGAATTTGAAAGGTTATTTGCCTTGGGCCAAAAATTCCTAAAAACCCCGACGGCTCTCTCAAAAGTTTTGAAGAATATAGTGATGAGGATTGGAAAAATGACCATTACAATACAAAGTCACACAATTGTTATATTGTGCTCCAAATATGGAAGAACACAATCGAATCTCTTCGTGTAAAAGTACTAAAGAAATTTAGAAAATACTCTAAGTAACTAACGAAGGAACAACTCAATTTCAGGAGACGAATATAAATATGCTTCTCCACGACTATGAGTTATTCATGATGAAAGATAACAAGTACATATCAAACATGCTCGATCGATTTTCATTCATCATAAATGGACTAGCTTGTTTTGGCAAACAATTATCGGGTAGTGAAAAAGTGAAGGAAATATTACGATCACTACCTCGTGAATGGGATGGGACGGTCACGGCTATTATGAAGTCGAAAGATCTAAAGACGTTAGATTTTAGCGCTTTTGTCGGTTCGCTAATAAACTACGAGATCGTGTTAAAATCACGAAATACCAAATTAAAACCCAAAGAGAAAACTATAGCTTAGAAAGCTAAAACTATGTCAAGAAATGAGGAAGTATATATAGCAACCTGGAGTGATGATGATGAAGAAGATGAAAAAGTTCAAAATAATCTCGCATTCTGTAATATCCGCCATTTCGGATTCCGGTAATTTTTCTTTTGTTGGTGAGGGTCCATTTTGACGACTCGCTTGGAACTGTTTCGTTGATTAATTCTACACTTTTTGACATCCGAGTTCGTTTCGGTGTCATTTTGTTGAGTTCCGTGCTTCTTAGATACTTTTCCGCACTTGAGTTCGATTCTTGCGAATCTCGCTCGAAACTGCTGTTTCGAGTTTCCCGTAAGTTCGTTTAACTTTGTTAGATGTGTTGTGAACTTCGGTTTGGTTATTCGATCACGTATCATGATTTTCGGGCATTTTGTGCCATTTTATAATTTACCCAAAGTTATGGGTATCCTTCTTAATTGTTGACTGACCCTTTTTCTTGGTTGCGTACGATTATTTGTTGCATGGTATTTCGTTTCAGATCGATGTTGTTGTCCGCGAGTATTTCGCCGTGTTCGTTCCGTGCATTTTCGGAAACCGAATTGTCGGGTCATGGCGGCTGGGCACTGGCCGGACGGGTGCGGCAGGCACTATCGGGAGTGCTGGGCACTGGCCAGGCATACGCGGCAGGAACTGGCTTAGCGCGCGCTACTGCCGGCAGACTGCGCACGCTAGCTCGGCAGGACTAGCGCATGTTAATAGGCCGGCCAGCGCACACTATCGGGCTGGGCAGAGAGGTTCCTGGAGTTCTGGACTCGGGAAGGATCGGCAGGTAGCGCACGCTACTGTCGGTCGTGGCGCGCGCTAACCGGGATGTGTAGCGCACGCTGTCGGCCGACTAGCGCGCGTTACCTGGCCGAGCAGTTTAGTCCAGAGGGTTCTGGACAGGTCGGCTAGCGCGCGCTAGCGCGCAGCCGCACGCTTATCGGGTCGGGCAAAGTAGTCCCGGCCGGGCAGTCGTCGACAGCGAAGCCGGGCCGTGCGGTCCCCGGCCGAGAGTTCTGGGCCGATACTGGCCGATAGCGCACGCTACTGCCGAAAGGCTAGCGCACACTAGGCCTCGCCAGTATAAATATGGCCGAGCAGTCATATTTTCATCCGTTTTTCATTTCCATCTTCTCATTTCTGCGGCTGGAGGCTTGGTGATCAAGGAGAGATGTTGTCAAGTAATTAATCCACGAAGTTTGGGAGTTCTTATCATTGATTAATCATCCTATAACATCCTTTGATTCAGCGAATCAAGGTTAGATTTCCTAGAACTCTATCTTTGGGAAATTTTGGGGGTTTTGGGTTTTTGTCCGATTCGTTCTGAATTGTTTATTAATCCATGATGGGTATGTTTAATCTTAGTATTATTCATGTGTTTAACATTATTTAATCCATTGTTCTTCGCCGAATCAAGGTATATTTCTTGATTTTCCGTCAGGTTGACTTTTTGGGGATTTGGTTCTTGATTTCTTTTTCCATCCATTTTTGATGAATCGATTGTTGTTAAATGATGTTAAACATATCCTATGGATTGAACATCCATATTTCGATTGGGAATTCCGTTTTCATGTTTTGACGGGACGGATCGTGTTCTTGGCCGTTTTGGGAGAAACCCTTGAACTTTCGTCGTTTGTTCCTTGAATTCAACAGCTTTAGGTCGTGCTATGGAATTCGTTTTCATTGTTGTTATTATCCTTCATAGTTTATTATCGCGAGTTGGCGTTCAGTGGAGTCGGCGGGTTCGTAGTCGGTTCGTGCCAACCTACTTCGTTCGATTCTTCGCGTTGTCGTTATTCGAGGCAAGTACCTTGTCTATACAATTCTTGTTTTGTGGATACGATAATTAGTGATCGTCTTAATGTGTTTGTTTGGTCGTTCGAATTGAACTTTTGAAAAATTCGGTTTAGCCTTGTTAAAGGCTTGCTTTCAAAACGCATGTGTTTTGTGAATGGTGTTGTTTGTGAATGACTATGTGAATCATATGGATATGTTTGGTGTTGATGTTGCACTTGGTATTGCGTGTAGACGTATATTGTTTCATTTCGGTGCGTTGTGGTTTCACGTGGTGTTTTGCTAAGTGTTTGATGCCTCTAGGTGAATTGTTTGGATATATGTGTTGTATTGTGCTGTGTGTGAATGTATGGATGTGGGCGGGGCCTACGGTGGCACATGGCATGCGATCATGTGGCCAGGATGCAACAAGTGATTGATCCAACCGTGAGAGCCTAATAAAAACTATGGTGACACATGGCATGCGATCATGTGGTCAGGATGCAACAAGTGATTGATCCAACCGTGAGCGCCAAAGATAATCTACGGTGACACATGGCTTGTGATCATGTGGTCAGGATGCAACAAGTGATTGATCCAACCATGAGATGTTGTGACTTGTGTTTTGCTAGCCAGCTCGGGAGGGTCCTTAGAGGCCTCGAGTGGGATTTGTGGCTTCGTCCCGGTCCTAGGCGATGGCTGTGTGTCACTTGTGTTTTGCTAGCCAGCTCGGGAGGGTTCTTAGAGGCCTCAAGTGGGATTTGTGGCTTCGTCCCGGTCCTAGGCGATGCCTGTGTGTGATTTGTTTCGCTAGCCAGCTCGGGAGGGTCCTTAGAGGCCTCGAGTGGCATTTGTGGCTTCGTCCCCGTCCTAGGCGATGCCTGTATGTGATTATGTTGTGTTGATTTTATGTCCGTTGAGGACACGTGACGTGGGTTTTAACCCTGTGAATTGTTGTTGGTTTTCTATTTGGAAAAACAAAACCTTTGGGCTGTGACCCTGTTGATTTTGGAAAGAGAAGAATTTGATAATCCTAAGTTTTTTTCTATTAAAACTCTCGATGGCATTTTAAATAATTTTATAAATTGTTTCCCTTGACTTGGGATTTTTCGATTTTGGAAAGCTTTACCTAAACTCTTGCCTCGAGAAGTATTTTTGTTATGTTTAAATCTTTGAGGATTCCTGGTTATTATTGTCCTTGGAACTTGTATTGTATGGCTCGTATATTTTGCACTTTGTACTTGCACTAGCAAAATAGTAGAATTTTGCGAACCCCCGAGAAATCGGGGGGTGGATGTCTGTATTGCATTCAGGTTTTGGAGAATAGCACAGGGTCGGCATGAAGGATGATGAAAGATGAACGATACTAATCACACGAGGAGCCGTTGATGTCGTATTGGTTTAGCTGTATTTTATTTTCCGCTGCAATATTCTTTCCCCGTTGTACGGGAGTGTGTTGTACTCGACCCCTGCATGGGCATGTGTTGTGATTGAGTTGTATGTATTTATTGAAAGACCAAATTGGTCTCCTGAGTCATTTTAGCCTTAAAGGCATTGTTGAGATGTTCGATGTTGTTACCAGCCTGGTAGATCCTTGAGGAAAGGTTCTACGGCGTGTAATATCCCTGAGCGGATTGGGGGTGCTACATAAATGGTATCAGAGCCTAGGTTGTGGAAACCTAGGCTATCGGGTCAAGGGGTGTCTATTGAGTTTTGTCTCATCGGATTTTGTCTGACTGAGTCGTGTCGCGATGCGTCATCTGAGTTTGTTGGTCGTGATAAGTATCGTGGGGCGATCATCATCTTCGTGCGACCTGTGGCCGTAAGTCTCCCTTCTTTGTATTGTGCCTCGTGTGACATGAGCTATTTGTTTGATTATGTGTTAAGTGATGGAACCTTGATGCAGATTCTTGGTTTCGTGATGCATTCGTGTGATTCTCATATTTCGTTTATATGAGAAGTGTTGTCATTATTTATGCCTTTGACTAGGATATTTGACTGTTTATTTCCGGTAAAAGACAGATGTTGTCTTGGTTTTAAACGAGTTGATGCGTGTATTATGATTGTATGTAAGTGAATGTCGATACGTGTGAGTTTTGGGCACTCTGGCCTATTGGATTTTTGAAAACCTTGAGTGTCATAGAAAATAAAATTCGAGACGTACTTTTAAATGGATTGTATTTTTGGGGCGCCTACTAGCACAACTATCTATTTCAAAATTTTTCTACTTCGAGGAACAAAATATTTTGAGATATTTTCAATTATTTTTAGAAGTGCAGTTGCTTAGACCCAAGGGTCGAATATTTCTGAAAGTTTCAATTTAAAGGAAAGTGTCCTCGTTTTATCAAACGCAAGATGGTTTTCAAAGTCTCGATAATGGTGTTTGTACAACTTTTTGAAAATGTGATACTCAAGATCAACTGGTGTTTCCAAATTGTTTTCAAAAGGTGGTTTTCGTTTTTAAAACTTATCATTCCTGTTTGCGGTCCAGGAATATGTATGTGATATTCGCATTGTCGTTAGAATATTAGCTCCCGAGTATGATGGAATCGGTGGCGTGAACGTTGAGTCGTTTGCCACGCATTTGTTGTGATTAGCCCTCTGTGAGAGGTGAGATGTTAGTATTGAATGTTGTCGCTTTGTGATGATTTGTGTGTTATCGCACCAGTGCGAGCTGTTGGAACTTGAGTTTGCACGTTTGTGTAAATGCGTGATTGTTTCATGCTGTTTTGTGATTATGTGTTGGTTATCGTTCGGGCCGTTGAGATCGCCGAACGATGCCATCGTTGCTGTGGTATTGATGTGTGTGTCGCTTTATGATAGTAACCATCGTATGTGTTGCGTGATACGATTTTCTGTTGTGCTGAGTTGGCATCTCCGGTTTGTTGTTTGGTGATGTTATATTCCATTATACCTAGTAGTTGTATATTCGGTATGCCGAGCCGAGGTGCTTCAACCGTATTGTGCCGGGGGCATGTACGTACAAATTATCCTTCTCGTTAGTAACGCGTTTCAAGTGTGAACTTCGGAGTTATTTTTCGACCGTTGTTGTTCGATCATTGTTTTTCGATCGTTGTTGTTTGATCATTGTTTTTCGATCATTGTTGTTCAATCGTGGTTGTCTGACTGTTGCTGCTTGATCTCGAACCGCGAAGAATTGTCGTTCACCGTTAGTCAGCTGTTTCGAGTGTGGCCAGACGGGTCACCGAGCCGCGCATTGCGAGTCAGTAACTGAGAGATTTGGGGATTGAGGTTGCGTCTCTGCTCCGAAAGGACACGGAGATGCCTAGTGCAATTTTTTGAGAATTTCGGCGTAGTCCGAACTGTTTATGATTGTCCTTGTGAACCGTTTTGTGTTTAATTGCTCTTTTCTCGACTGTGCGGGTTTTTTTGTAATAGGTGCTTAGTGTTTTGTGATTGTTCGGATAATTGACTTGACTGTATTATCTGTTTGATGACGTTTGTCACTTGTTGGTTTTATTATATCCCTAACGGCGACGTTGTGTTGGTCGTCGTGGAGCGTGTTTTCACGCCGTATATTCCTTTGTGTTGCTTGTAACGTTTCGCCGTTGGGCGTAAGTTACGCGTTTCTTATGTATCTCGTCGAGTTTTCCTGGCGGGATATTGCTTCTCCCTACTTGTTTTAAGTTTCGGGACGAAACTTCTTTTAAGTAGGGTAGTATGTAATACCTGCCATTTCGGATTCCGATAATTTTTTTTATTGGTGAGGGTCCGTTTTGACGACTCTCTTGGAATCGATTCGTCATTTCGAGAATGATTAATTCTACACTTTTTGACATCCGAGTTCGTTTCGGTGTCGTTTTGTTGAGTTCCATGCTTCTTAGCGACTTTTCCGCACTTGAGTTCGATTCTTGCGAATCTCGCTCGAAACTGCTGTTTCGAGTTTCCCGTAAGTCCATTTAACTTTGTTAGACGTGTTGTGAACTTCGGTTTGGTTATTCGATCACGTATCATGATTTTCGGGTGTTTTGGGCCATTTTGTAATTTACCCAAAGTTGTGGGTATCCACATTCTTAATTGTTAACTTGACCCTTTTTCTTGGTTGCGTACGATTATTTGTTGCATGGTATTTTGTTTCGGATTGATGTTGTTGTCCGCGAGCATTTCGTCGTGTTCGTTCCGTGCGTTTTCGGAAACTGAATCGTCGGGTCATGGCGGCTGGGCACTGGCCGGACGGGTGCGCCAGGCACTGTCGGGAGTGCTGGGCACTAGCCAGGCAGACGCGGCAGGAACCGGCGTAGCACGCGCTACTACCGGCAGACTGCGTACGCTAGCTCGGCACGACTAGCACACGCTATCGGGCTGGGCAGAGAGGTTCCTAGAGTTCTGGACTCGGGAAGGATCGACAGGTAGCGCACGCTACTGTCGGTCGTGGCGCGCGCTAACCGGCATGTGTAGCGCACGCTGTCGGCCGACTAGCGCGCGTTACCTGGCCGAGCAGTTTAGTCCAGAGGGTTCTGGACAGGTCGGCTAGCACGCGCTAGCGTCCGCGCAGCGCATGCTATCGGGGTTGGGCAGGCGAGTCCCGGTCGGCAGGTCGGGTCGATAGTGCCGGGCCTTGCGGGCCCCGGCCAAGAGTTCTGGGCCGATACTAGCCGATAGTGCACGCTACTGCCGGAAGGCTAGCGCACGCTAGGCCGCGCCAGTATAAATATGGCCGAGCAGTCATATTTTCATCCGTTTTTCATTTCCATCTTCTCATTTCCGCGGCTGGAGGCTTGGTGGTCAAGGAGAGATGTTGTCAAGCAATTAATCCACGAAATTTGGGAGTTCATATTATTGATTAATCATCCTATAACATCCTTTGATCCAATGAATCAAGTTTAGATTTCCTAGAACCCTATCTTTGAGAAATTTTGGGGTTTTTGGGTTTTTGTCCGATTCATTCCGAATTGTTGATTAATCCATGATGGGTATGATTAATCTTAGTATTATTCATGTGTTTAACATCATTTAATCCATTGTTCTTCGCCGAATCAAGGTATATTTCTTGATTTTCCGTCAGGTTGACTTTTTGGGGGATTTGGTTCTTGATTTCGTTTTCCATCCGTTTTTGATGAATCAATTCTTGTTAAATGATGTTGTTAAACATATCCTATGGATTGAACATCCATATTTCGGTTGGGAATTCCGTTTTCATGTTTTGACGGGACGGATCGTGTTCTTGGCCGTTTTGGGAGAAACCCTTGAACTTTCGTCGTTTGTTCCTTTAATTCAACGGCTTTAGGTCGAGCTATGGAATTTATTTTCATTGTTGTTATTGTCCTTCGTAGTTTATTATCGCGAGTTGGCGTTCGGTGGATTTGGCGGGTTCGTAGTCGGTTCGTGCCAACCTACTTCGGTCGATTTTTCGCGTTGTGGTTATTCGAGGCAAGTACCTTGTCCATACAATTCTTGTTTTGTGGATATGATAATTAGTGATCATCTAAATGTGTTTGTTTGGCCGTTCGAATTGAACTTTTAAAAAATTCGGTTTAGCGTTTTTAAAGGCTTGCTTTCAAAACGCGTGTGTTTTGTGAATGGTGTGGTTTGTGAATGACTATGTGAATCCTATGGATATGTTTGGTGTTGATGTTGCACTTGGTATTGCGTGTGGACGTATATTGTTTCATTTCGGTGTGTTGTGGTTTGACGTGGTGTTTTGCTAAGTGTTTGATGCCTCTGGGTGAATTGTTTGAATATATTGTTGTATTATGCTGTGTCTGAATGTATGGATGTGGGCGGGGCCTACGGTGACACATGGCATGCGATCATGTGGCTAGGATGCAACAAGCGATTGATCCAACCGTGAGAGCCTAATAAAAACTACGGTGACACAAGGCATGCGATCATGTGGTCAGGATGCAACAAGTGATTGATCCAACCGTGAGCGCCAAAGATAATCTACGGATACACAGGGCTTGTGATCATGTGGTCAGGATGCAACAAGTGATTGATCCAACCGTGAGATGTTGTGACTTGTGTTTCGCTAGCCAGCTCGGGAGGGTCCTTAGAGGCCTCGAGTGGGATTTGTGGCTTCGTCCCGGTCCTAGGCGATGCCTGTGTGTGATTTGTTTCGCTAGCCAGCTCGGGAGGGTCCTTAGTGGCCTCGAGTGGGATTTGTGGCTTCGTCCCCATCCTAGGCGATGCCTGTATGTGATTATGTTGTGTTTATTTTATGTCCGTTGAGGACACGTGACGTGGGTTTTAACCCTGTGAATTGTTGTTGGTTTTCTATTTGGAAAAACAAAACCTTTGGGCTGTGACCCTGTTGATTTTGGAAAGAGAAGAATTTGATAATCCTAAGTTGTTTTCTATTAAAACTCTCGATGGCATTTTAGATCATTTTATAAATTGTTTCCCTTGACTTGGGATTTTTCGATTTTGGAAAGCTTTACCTAAACTCTTGCCTCGGGAATTATTTTCGTTATGTTTAAATCTTTGAGGATTCTTGATTATTATTGTCCTTGGAACTTGTATTGTATGGCTCGTATATTTTGCACTTTGTACTTGCACTAGCAAAATAGTGGAATTTTGCGAACCCCCGAGAAATCGGGGGGTGGATGTGTGTATTGCATTCAGGTTTTGGAGAATAGCACAGGGTCGGCATGAAGGATGATGAAATATGAACGATACTAATCACACGAGGAGCCGTTGATGTCGTATTGGTTTAGCTGTATTTTATTTTCCGCTGCAATATTCTTTCCCCGTTGTACGGGAGTGTGTTGTACTCGACCCCTGCATGGGCATGTGTTGTGATTGAGTTGTATGTATTTATTGAAAGACCAAATCAGTCTACTGAGTCATTTTAGCCTTAAAGGCATTGTTGAGATGTTCGATGTTGTTACCAGCCTGGTAGATCCTTGAGGAAAGGTTCTACGACGTGTAATATCACTGAGCGGATTGGGGGTGCTACATAAATGGTATCAGAGCCTAGGTTGTGGAAACCTAGGCTATCGGGTCAAGGGGTGTCTATTGAGTTTGGTCTCATCGGATTTTGTTTGACTGAGTCGTGTCGCGACGCGTCGTCTGAGTTTGTTGGTCGTGATAAGTATCGTGGGGCAATCATCATCTTTGTGCGACCTGTGGTCGTAAGTCTCCCTTCTTTGTATTGTTCCTCGTGTGACATGAGCTATTTGTTTGATTATGTGTTAAGTGATGGAACCTTGATGCAGATTCTTGGTTTCGTGATGCATTCGTGTGATTCTCATATTTCGTTTATATGAGAAGTGTTGTCATTATTTATCACTTTGACTAGGATATTTGACTGTTTATTTCCGGTAAAAGATAGATGTTGTCTTGGTTTTAAACGAGTTGATGCGTGTATTATGATTGTATGTAAGTGAATGTCGATACGTGTGAGTTTTGGGCACTCTGGCCTATTGGATTTTTGAAAACCTTGAGTGTCTTAGAAAATAAAATTCGAGACGTACTTTTAAATGGATTGTATTTTTGGGGCGCCTACTAGCACAACTATCTATTTCAAAATTCTTCTACTTTGAGGACCAAAATATTTTGAGATATTTTCAATTATTTTTAGAAGTGCAGTTGCTTAGACCCAAGGGTCGAATATTTCTGAAAGTTTCAACTTAAAGGAAAGTGTCCTTGTTTTATCAAACGCAAGATGGTTTTCAAAGTCTCGATAATGGTGTTTGTACAATTTTTTGAAAATGTGATACTCAAGATCAACTCTTGTTTCCAAATTGTTTTCAAAAGGTGGTTTTTGTTTTTAAAACTTATCATTCCTATTTGCAGTCCGGGAATATGTATGTGATATTCGCATCATTGTTAGAATATTAGCCCCCGAGTATGATGGAATTGGTGTCGTGAACGTTGAGTCGTTTGCCACGCATTTGTTGTGATTAGCCCTCTGTGAGAGGTGAGATGTTAGTATTGAATGTTCTCGCTTTGTGATGATTTATGTGTTATCGCACCAGTGCGAGCTGTTGGAACTTGAGTTTGCACGTTTGTGTAAATGCGTGATTGTTTCATGCTGTTTTGTGATTATGTGTTGGTTATCATTCGGGCCGTTGAGATCGCCGAATGATGCCATCGTTGCTGTGGTATTGATGTGTGTGTCGCTTTATGATAGTAATCATCGTATGTGTTGCGTGATACGATTTTCTGTTGTGCTGAGTTGGCATCTCCGATTTGTTGTTTGGTGATGTTATATTCCATTATACCTAGTAGTTGTATATTTGGTATGCCGAGCCGAGGTCCTTCAACCGTATTGTGTCGGGGGCATGTACGTACAAATTGTCCTTCTCGTTAGTAACGCGTTTCAAGTGTGAACTTCGGAGTTATTTTTCGACCGTTGTTGTTCGATCATTGTTTTTCGATCGTTGTTGTTTGATCATTGTTTTTCGATCATTGTTGTTCGATCGTGGTTGTCTGACTGTTGCTGCTTGATCTCGTACCGCGAAGAATTGTCGTTCACCGTTAGTCAGCTGTTTCGAGTGTGGCCAGACGGGTCACCGAGCCGCGCATTGTGAGTCAGTAACTGAGAGATTTAGGGATTGAGGTTGCGTCTCTGCTCCGAAAGGACACGGAGATGCCTAGTGCGATTTTTTGAGAATTTCGGCGTAGTCCGAACTGTTTATGATTGTCCTTGTGAACCGTTTTGTGTTTAATTGCTGTTTTCTCGACTGTGCGTGTTTCTTGTAATAGGTGATTAGTGTTTTTTGATTGTTCGGATAATTGACTTGACTGTATTATCTGTTTGATGACGTTTGTCACTTGTTGGTTTTATTATATCCCTAACGGCGACGTTGTGTTGGTCGTCGTGGAGCGTGTTTCCACGCCGTATATTCCTTTGTGTTGCTTGTAACGTTTCGCCGTTGGGTGTAAGTTACGCGTTTCTTATATATCTCGTTGAGTTTTCCTGGCGGGATATTGCTTCTCCCTACTTGTTTTAAGTTTCGGGACGAAACTTCTTTTAAGTAGGGTAGTATGTAATACCCGCCATTTCGGATTCCGATAATTTTTCTTTTTTTGGTGAGGGTCCGTTTTGACGACTCGCTTGGAACCGATTCATCATTTAGAGAATGATTAATTCTACACTTTTTGACATCCGAGTTCGTTTCGGCGTCGTTTTGTTGAGTTCCATGCTTCTTAGCGAATTTTCCGCACTTGAGTTCGATTCTTGCGAATCTCGCTCTAAACTGTTGTTTCGAGTTTCCCGTAAGTCCATTTAACTTTGTTAGACGTGTTGTGAACTTCGGTTTGGTTATTCGATCACGTATCATGATTTTCGGGTGTTTTGGGCCATTTTGTAATTTACCCAAAGTTGTGGGTATCCACATTCTTAATTGTTAACTTGACCCTTTTTCTTGGTTGCGTACGATTATTTGTTGCATGGTATTTCGTTTCGGATTGATGTTGTTGTCCGCGAGCATTTCGTCGTGTTCGTTCTGTGCATTTTCGGAAACCGAATCATCGGGTCATGGCGGCTGGGCACTGGCCGGACGGGTGCGCCGGGCACTGTCGGGAGTGCTGGGCACTAGCCAGGCAGGCGCGGCAGGAACCGGCGTAGCGCGCGCTACTGCCGGCAGACTGCGCACGCTAGCTCGGCAGGACTAGCGCACGCTATCGGGCTGGGCAGAGAGGTTCCTAGAGTTCTGGACTCGGGGAGGATCGGCAGGTAGCGTACGCTACTGTCGGTCGTGGCGCGTGCTAACCGACATGTGTAGCGCACGCTGTCGGCCGACTAGCGCGCGTTACCTGGCCGAGCAGTTTAGTCCAGAGGGTTCTGGACAGGTCGGCTAGCATGCGCTAGCGTCCGCGCAGCGCATGCTATCGGGGTCGGGCAGGCTAGTCCCGGTCGGCAGGTCGGGTCGACAGTGACGGGCCGTGCGGGCCCCGGCCAAGAGTTCTGGGCCGATACTGGCCAATAGCGCACGCTACTGCCGGAAGGCTAGCGCACGCTAGGCCGCGCCAGTATAAATATGGCCGAGCAGTCATATTTCCATCCGTTTTTCATTTCCATCTTCTCATTTTCGCGGCTGGAGGCTTGGTGGTCAAGGAGAGATGTTGTCAAGCAATTAATACACGAAGTTTGGGAGTTCATATCATTGATTAATCATCCTATAACATCATTTGATCCAATGAATCAAGTTTAGATTTCCTAGAACCCTATCTTTGGGAAATTTTGGGGTTTTTGGGTTTTTGTCCGATTCATTCCGAATTGTTGATTAATCCATGATGGGTATGATTAATCTTAGTATTATTCATGTGTTTAACATCATTTAATCCATTGTTCTTCGCCGAATCAAGGTATATTTCTTGATTTTCCGTCAGGTTGACTTTTTGGGGGATTTGGTTCTTGATTTCGTTTTCCATCCGTTTTTGATGAATCAATTGTTGTTAAATGATGTTGTTAAACATATCCTATGGATTGAACATCCATATTTCGGTTGGGAATTCCGTTTTCATGTTTTGACGGGATGGATCGTGTTCTTGGCCGTTTTGGGAGAAACCCTTGAACTTTCGTCGTTTGTTCCTTTAATTCAACGGCTTTAGGTCGAGCTATGGAATTTATTTTCATTGTTGTTATTGTCCTTCGTAGTTTATTATCGCGAGTTGGCGTTCGGTGGATTCGGCGGGTTCGTAGTCGGTTCGTGCCAACCTACTTCGGTCGATTTTTCGCGTTGTGGTTATTCGAGGCAAGTACCTTGTCCATACAATTCTTGTTTTGTGGATATGATAATTAGTGATCATCTAAATGTGTTTGTTTGGCCGTTCTAATTGAACTTTTAAAAAATTCAGTTTAGCCTTTTTAAAGGCTTGCTTTCAAAACGCGTGTGTTTTGTGAATGGTGTGGTTTGTGAATGACTATGTGAATCCTATGGATATGTTTGGTGTTGATGTTGCACTTGGTATTACGTGTGGACGTATATTGTTTCATTTCGGTGTGTTGTGGTTTGACGTGGTGTTTTGCTAAGTGTTTGATGACTCTGGGTGAATTGTTTGAATATATATATGTTGTATTATGCTGTGTGTGAATGTATGGATGTGGGCGGGTCCTACGGTGACACATGGCCTGCGATCATGTGGCCAGGATGCAACAAGCGATTGATCCAACCGTGAGAGCCTAATAAAAACTACGGTGACACATGGCATGCGATCATGTGGTCAGGATGCAACAAGTGATTGATCCAACCGTGAGCGCCAAAGATAATCTACGGCGACACATGGCTTGTGATCATGTGGTCAGGATGCAACAAGTGATTGATCCAACCGTGAGATGTTGTGACTTGTTTTTCGCTAGCCAGCTCGGGAGGGTCCTTAGAGGCCTCGAGTGGGATTTGTGGCTTCGTCCAGGTCCTAGGCGATGCCTGTGTGTGATTTTTTCGCTAGCTAGGTCGGGAGGGTGCTTAGAGGCCTCGAGTGGGATTTGTGGCTTTGTCCCGATCCTAGGCGATGCCTGTGTGTGATTTGTTTCGCTAGCCAGCTCGGGAGGGTCCTTAGAGGCCTCGAGTGGGATTTGTGTCTTCGTCCCGGTCCTAGGCGATGCCTGTATGTGATTATGTTGTGTTGACTTTATGTCCGTTGAGGACACGTGACGTGGGTTTTAACCCTGTGAATTGTTGTTGGTTTTCTATTTGCGAAAACAAAACCTTTTGGCTGTGACCCTATTGATTTTAGAAAGAGAAGGATTTGATAATCCTAAGTTGTTTTCTATTAAAACTCTCGATGGCATTTTAAATCATTTTATAAATTGTTTCCCTTGACTTGGGATTTTTCGATTTTGTAAAGCTTTACCTAAACTCTTGCATCGGGAAGTATTTTCGTTATGTTTAAATCTTTGAGGATTCCTGGTTATTATTGTCCTTGGAACTTGTATTGTATGGCTCGTATATTTTGCACTTTGTACTTGCACTAGCAAAATAGTGGAATTTTGCTAACCCCCGAGAAATCGGGGGGTGGATGTCTGTATTGCATTCAGGTTTTGGAGCATAGCACATGGTTGACATGAAGGATGATGAAAGATGAACGACACTAATCACACGAGGACCCGTTGATGTCTTATTGGTTTAGTTGTATTTTATTTTCCGCTGCAGTATTCTTTCCCTATTGTACGGGAGTGTGTTGTACTCGACTCCTGCGTGGGCATGTGTTGTGATTGAGTTGTATGTATTTATTGAAAGACCAAATCGATCTACTGAGTCATTTTAGCCTTAATGGCATTGGTGAGATGTTCGATGTTGTTACCAGCCTGGTAGATCCTTGAGGAAAGGTTCTACAACGTGTAATATCCCTGAGCGGATTGGGGGTGTTACACATTCATGGCACGAAGTTCTTATGATGATAGCGACAACGAAAGCCAAGTAAGTACTTTGTATCAATATGAACTTTTTAATGCTTTAGAATTATTATATACGGATTTTCAAAATTCTTTGAAAGGTAATAAATTTCTTAAATTAAGAAATAAAATTTTGGAAGATGAAATTTTCAAAATAAGAGAAGCGGAAATCAATTGAAAATTATCATTCTTTGTGGTTAGAAAAAAAATTAAAGGATGATTTATTAAAAGTTCAAAATGAACTTAAAAATTGAACGAATTAATTTTCTTTTGGAAATGATAAATTTGGAACTTTTTCAATTCAAAAATTTTCATTAAATAAACAAGAAATTGGATTCAAAAAATTTCATATAAATGAATCCAATGAAACTTTAAATTTTAAAAATACCCATTGTGGTAACTGTTTGAAAATCGGGCATCATATCTCAAATTGCAAAAGTCCAAGACGAATGGTTAAAATTAAGAAAATATGGATTCCAAAAGAAACTATAGTGTCGAATGTCGTCTATTTGCCAAATCAAAAACGACCCAGAGTTGGCTGGATGCCGAAAATTCAAAATTAATTATTTATACATCTATTAAAATGATATTTAACTCAGGGGGAGTTATTATTCAAGGGGAGTATACCCATTTTTTGTCAAAATGATTTTTATTGATTGTATTCATAACTATATGATTTTCATATACTTTTGCTAATGACAAAAAAGGGGAGAAGGAATAATGGGAGAAGAAAACTAACCAAAATAGACAAACCGAAAACTTTTATCTGTATATTTTTTGTTGTATTTTTGGCAGTGTATATCCCATCAAGAATTGTTTTGTCATCATCAAAAATGGGGAGATTGTTGAAAAATTTTATTCCACACAAATAATTTAAAGGATTTTGATGATGTGTTGATGAATAAATAAAAACAACAATTTATCAACAACAGTTGAAGAAGCAACTGGACAGAAAAGCAAAGAACTAAAGCATAGACAAAGATAACATATGCTAACAAGAAGACATAATGTACGTGATGATCAAATCAAAAGAAACTGTACGATGATATTCAGGCATGTTAACGCACGCAACGAAGCGACACAACATACGTAACAAGCACAACTTAACGTACGATGTACTATCCGCATTTTTCTTTCCCAGTATTATCATTTTTGGTGTATTTTTCATTTTTAGTGACTCCCTTGTAACCGTATTGGTATTTCGAGAACACCTATTTCTGGTATTTTTGTCATCCGATTCTCGTAATTGTTGTTCGGAACCGCCGTTTCGGGGTTGCCGTAAATCCATCCTATGTTACTGTGCTTGTTGTCGGCTTCTGTTTGATGTTTCGTTCGTGTTTTGGAGTTTTGGGGCCATTATTATTCCATGTCTAGCGCGCGCTATCATTCTTGTATAGCGCACGCTAAGCACCATATATTAGTGCACGCTATGTTTGCTTTGTAGCACGCGCTAGCGAGTCGAGTCTGGTAGTGGCAGTGAGTTTGTTTCTGGCCTCTCCTCTCTGGACGAACAGATTATCCCATGCCAAGAATTGTCTTAGCGCACATTAATGTTGAGGCCTAGCGCACGCTGAGTGTCCAGGTAGCGCGCGCTAGTCTGGCAGACCAGTACTGGGCAGTTTGTTTCTGGACTAGGTCTGGTGCCCAGGTAGCGCACGCTATGGCCCGATAGCACGCGCTATCGAGAGGCTGTTAGCGCACGCTACTCTTGTGTAGCGCACGCTAACGGTCTAGAATCATAGGTTCGGGACTGATTATAGTTGGGTAGCGCGGTTCTGAATAGGATTATAGCTGGGTAGCGCACGCTAACATTAATCTTTAGCGCACGCTAAGGCTCCCTGGCTATAAAAACCAGGGAGTTGACCCTGACTCTCATTTCACTCTCATTTTTCTCTCTCTCCGGTTTGTGGGCGAATCTTGGGCAATTTCCGAGCGATTTGAAGCGTTGAAATTCCTAGCCAACATTTTCTTGTGTTCTTGGTGAAGATTAACAACACCAACACTTATTATTCATCTTTAGTCCAAGGTAATATCCTAGAACCCTATTTTGGGAAATTTGGGGGTTTTTGAGTTTTTGTCCGATTTGTTCCGTGTTGTTGATTAATCCATGATGAATATGATTAATCTTATTAGTATTCTTGTTTCCCTACGAATTCATGGTGTATTTCATGGATTTTGCGTAATCGAGAGGGTTTGGTTGCGATCCGCCCTCGTTGTTGTTCTTGTACAATACACATGAATTGTAGGCGGGTTTTCGGGTGTATTCCATTTCCGTAATCGTTTAGAAGTGGTTGTAATTATATTCTTCGAATCGTTAGGTTCAGTTTCGTCGGTTCCTAGCGGTCATGTTTGATTCCTTCCGTTCGTGTCGTCGTCAATTACTCAAGGCAAGTAGTTTCGGAAACCTTTATGCTTAACATGAAATAGTGGTGTATATTGTGTGTGCTTTGCTCACCTCGGGAGGGTCCGACGGGGCCTCGAGGGAATCTATGACTGTAATACCTGCATTTTTCTTTTCCTTGTATTTTTATTTTCGGTGTATTTCTCGATTGTAGCGACCCTCGTGTATCTTTCAGTGTATCTTTCCCGTCATCTATTGATCTGAGACTCGTTATTGTTGTGCGGAACCGCTGTTTCTGGGTTGCCGCGGATCCATTCTATGTTTTGATGCGCTTTGAGGTGTTCCGTTTGATGTTTCGTTCATATTCCGGTGTTGTGAACCGTTTATACTTCGTAACCTAGCGCACGCCATCTTTTCTGCATAGCGCGCGCTAGGGGTCCCTTAGTAGCGCACGCTACGTCTTATTCGTAGCGCGCGCTAGAGAGCAAGCCACAGGAGTGGCGATCTTATTTCCGGCCTTACGGGTGGCGTATTAGCGTCGCTACGCGGACAGCGCACGCTAATGTCGGGAGGCTAGCGCCGCGCCGATGATACCGTAGCGTGCGCTAGCGTGGGTGTCAAGATCGACAGTTTACTCCGAACTCGGTCAGTGCCGGTTAGCGCACGCTACGCTCGTATGGTAGCGCACGCTAACGGTCGGGTGAGTTACAGGCGGTTAGCTTCGGACTCGGTGATGTCCAGGTAGCGCACGCTATTGGTCGATAGCGCGCTACCGAGTGGCTATTAGCGCACGCTACGTTTCGAGTAGCGTACGCTAACGGCCAGAAATCTGGCTACTGGACTGAACGCTAACTATTTTGGCCTGTAATTTTATCCCGTTAGCGCACGCTAACCTTGAGGATTAGCGCGCGCTAACACTCCCTGGCTATATAAACCAGCGAGTTGACCCAGATGAACACATCATTTTCATTTCTTCTCTCCCCGCGACGCAGAACCCCTCCAGGCGATTTCCGAGCGATTCTTCCCTTCGATTATTTCAGGCATCCTCTACCTTGAGTTTTTGAAGTAGATTAACAACACCTACTTGTGTTCTTCATCATCAATCCAAGGTAAATCTCTTAGAACCCTACTTTTGGGCGATTTGGGGGTTTTGGGATTTTCTTCCGATCCGTTCCGTTTTGTTGGTGGATTCATGATGAATATGATTAACTTGTCAATATCATTAGTTTCCCTACGGATTCATGGTATATTTTCATGGTTTTGCGGAATCGAGAGGGTTTGGTTGTGATCCGCCCTCGTTGTTATTTTTGTACGAATATACATGAATCGTAGGCGGGTTTTCGGGTGTATTCCATTTCCGTATTCGTCTAGAATTGGTTATGATTGTGTTATTCGAATCGTTAGAATCATTTCTGCCGGTTCCTCGCGGTCATGTTCGATTCTTCATTTCCGTTCGTACCACCGTCTATTAACCGAGGCAAGTATCCTTATGAACTTACAATCTTGACATAGTGTTATTGTATGAGAAATGGTGTGTGTGTGTGTGTATGCTCACTACGGGTTAGATCCGACGGGGTCTCGGTAGGGGTCCACAGAGACGTGGATCGACGAGCTTGCTTTTAACCACTACGGGTTAGATCCGACGGGGTCTCGGTAGGGGTCCACAGAGACGTGGATCGACGGTTAATTGTGGTGCATTTTACAAATGTGATTCGTTTATGGCATTTCCGGAAATGAATGTTTTGGAACTATGTTTTCGTGATATCGTGCATTGACTATATGTGTAAGATGTAAGTTGTTCATTTGGTTACTTGTACTAGCGTAATTGCTAACCCCTCTGGGGACCCGTTTTGGGGAAATTCGTTTTATGAATTTCAGGTCAGGTTCATCGAGACGAATGGGCGCTGGACCAGTATGCGGATGATGGTCGTACGTGATGATTGTGCACGAGTGATTTCTTAGTGTCTTCTATCTTTTTATCTTTTGTGGTTTTGTTTGAACTAATAGAAGTACTCGAGTACTTAAGAATTTTTACTCGTCTGGATTGTATTGTTGTTTATCATGTTTGTGTCGAATTATGGTGTTATGTTGACCGGTTGAACCGGGTGGATTATTTTGTTGGGCGTCTTTATGACGAGGTGTTATTCTGTTGTTCTATTAGTCGATGAGTATGATGTTTGTTCAGCCTGGTGGGTCCCATATAGGGATTCACGGCGCTGTAATATACCTCGAATATCTTGGGGGTGTTACAGAAAATGGTATCAGAGATCTAGGTTATGGATACCTAGGCTTGTCGGTTTATTGGGTCTTGTTGTGTTTTGTTTTGCACATCATCGTCACGCTGCCATGATTCCGGTACTACCAGTGTCCGTAAGTCTCCCTTCCTCTGTTCCTTATTCCCTTGTATCGTACCCTTGATTCTCGATTTGTGATTGTTCTTTTCTTGTACTTACCATCGTATGGCTTTTGCTACTTATTTAACTCCAGTATGGATGCTGGAAGAGTTCGTGGTCGCGGTCGTGGTCGTGGACGCGGCCGAGGACGTGGGGCAGCCAGTGGGGCGGCCACATTGCAGTCTTCGGGAGCCGGCAGTACCAGCGACCGTCATAGTCATGCTTCTTCTCAGGAGCGTGCCGACCTTGGTATTGCGGCCGTTATGCAGCAAATGGTGAACCAAATGGCGGCGATAGCTCAAGCGGTTCAGAATCCGGATCAGGCCCATGCTAATCGGGGCGGAGCGGACCGTTGGCTCCAAGATGTCATCAAGATGCATCCTCCTCAGTTTTCGGGAGCTTCAGACCCGATTGGCTGGGAAGGGTGGATCAAGGAAATATCTAAAGTTTTCACTGCTACCAACTGTCCTGAGGACCGTAAGGTCCCTATTGCCCAGTACTTTCTCACTGGGGACGCTACGGACTGGTGGGAGGCCGTTGGGCCCAAAGATCATGCTACTTCATGGGCCGAGTTTCAAGAATTGATGGAGACTGAATATTGCCCGTGGCCGGTCAGACAGGCTCGGGTACATGCTTTCTATGATGCTCAACCACTGTATATCCCTATATCTCAAGCTATTGCCGATTTTAACAAGGAGTTGGGTTATGTGAAGACCCAAGTTGTCGAGGAGAGCGACAAAATTTTCCATTTCTCCAGATGGATGAAGTTGTCGATTCGGGACTATATGTCGGGGCTCGTATGTACTACCTTGAAAGATTACCAGAGTAGGGCCCTTGATTACGATATGTCGGTGATGGCTAGCGAGGCGGCCCGCGAGAGCAAGAAACATAAGTCCGCTGGGAATTTTTCGGGCCACAAGGGAGGGGGTCAACAGAAATCTCAATCTGCTAACTTCCCCGCCGGCGGTGGTCCAGCTCGTTCTGCTGGGGGTCATCGTGGAACTACCAGTGCTCCTTTCCGTGACGTGAAGTGTTTCAATTGTGGCCGTACAGGCCACGTCAGTCGTACTTGTTTGAGCCCTTCTTGTGTCAGTGTGGCAGTAGGGCCCGGCCACAAGGCTGCTTTCTGTGCTGAGAGGGAGAGAATTCTTGGTGCCCGGGCTTCCGTTCCAGCGCCTAGGGAACCAAGTGTGAATCAAGGATCGTTTGCTTCTCAGTCCCCATCGAGTGCCAGTCGAGGGAGAGGTCGGGGTCAGACCGTCAGAGGGGGAGCTTCTAGTGTCGGCTCCGCCTATCCGCGGGTTTATGAGATGCGGAAAGCCGATGACCAGAGGCGGCTCGTGGCGGCAGTACCGTTCATATTCTTTCTCATCCTGTCAGTGTGCTTTTCGATTCTGGTGCTATGCATTCGTTCATATCTTTGGATTGTGTGCACCGTTTGAGTCTCGACTATTTGATGCCTTGTGAACCCTTCATCGTTAAGCTTCCTAGCGGTGATAGGATCGTTGGTGATCAGGAGGTTCGAGACTGTTCTGTGCTTATTTGTGAGAGGACTTGGCCCTCTAATCTTATTGTTGTGGGTATCGAGGGTGAAGATTTGATTCTTGGTGATGATTGGCTCGAGCGGCATGGTGCGATCATGAACTACCGCACGAGAATCATCACTACGTTAGCCGAGGACAGCACCGAGCACTCTTTCGCGGGGCGAAAGAGGGGAAACCAGAAGTTCGTTATTAACGCCTTGAAGGCGATGAGACTCCTGCAAAAGGGGTGTACTGGCTATTGGTGCTACGCCTTGAAGGCGGAGAGTGGTGGAGTCGAGCTTTCGTCGATTCCAATCGTTAGTGAGTTTCCTGATGTATTTCCTGACGAGTTACCGGGATTGCCACCGGATCGTGAGGTCGAGTTTGCTATAGAGTTAGAGCCGGGCGCGGCTCCTATTTCGAAGGCGCCCTATCGCATGGCACCTTCAGAGATGTCCGAATTGAAGAAGCAGTTGAGTGAACTTCTTGAGTCGGGGTATGTTCGACCGAGCGCCTCGCCTTGGGGCACACCGGTCCTGTTTGTGCGGAAAAAGGATGGTTCACTACGTTTTTGTATCAACTATCGCGAACTAAACAAGGTGACCATCAAGTACAAGTATCCCTTGCCGAGAATTGATGACTTGTTCGACCAGTTGCAGGGAGCTGCGGTATTCTCGAAGATTGATTTGAAATCGGGGTACTATCAGCTCAGGGTGAGAGAATCTGATGTGCCGAAAACAGCTTTTCGGACGATATACGGACATTATGAGTTCGTAGTTATGCCTTTCGGGTTAACTAATGCGCCAGCGGTGTTCATGCAGTTGATGAACAAAGTCTTTATCGAGTATTTGGATAAGTGTGTTGTCGTCTTCATTGACGATATTCTTATTTATTCGAGGAGTGAGGAGGAGCATGCCCATCATTTGCGAGTAGTGTTAGACATTTTGAGGACCGAGCAACTCTATGCAAAGTTCTCGAAATGTGAGTTCTGGCTGAAGGAAGTGATGTTTTTAGGTCACGTGATTTCAGCCGAGGGGGTTCGTGTGGACCCGCAGAAGGTCGATGCAGTGTTGGAATGGGCACCGCCCAAGAATGTGAGGGAACACCGTAGTTTCTTGGGTTTGGCTGGCTACTATCGTAGGTTCGTCGAGGGTTTCTCGAAACTAGCTCGGCCACTTACGCAGCTGCTCCAGAAATCCGAGAAGTTCGTCTGGAATGACGATAGGCAGTCGAGTTTTGAGGAGCTGAAGAAGCGTTTGACTTCAGCCCGGTTTTGGCGTTACCATGTGGCAACGAGGTTTTTGCCGTTTATAGCGATGCTTCAGCTCAGGGCCTTGGGTGCGTATTGATGCAGCACGGCAAGACCATTGCCTATGCGTCGAGACAGTTGACGCCGTATGAGCTGAACTACCCTACTCATGATTTGGAGTTAGCGGCAGTCGTTTTTGCGCTAAAGATTTGGCGTCACTATCTTTTCGGCTCTGCATGTCAGATTTTTACCGATCATAAAAGTGTGAAATACATATTTACCCAGCGGGAGTTGAATATGAGGCAGATGAGGTGGTTAGAGCTAATTAAGGATTATGACCTCGAAATCCTTTATCATCCGGGCAAAGCGAACGTCGTAGCCGACGCCTTGAGTCGGAAACCAGTTGCGTTACGAACGCTTGAGATCCTTACGTCTCAGTCTGAGCTTCGGCGGGCTTTGATTGAGTTAGATGTTGAAGTTTTGTTGCCTGGAGCCGTCGGGCAACTTCGTGCTTTAGAGATTTCGTCGTCTTTGATCGATGAAATTAAGCTGAAACAGTTAGAGGATCCGATGATTACTCAAATCCAAGAGAACATTCTTAAAGGAAAGTCTCCCGGGTTTGTGATTCACGAGGATGGTGTTTTGAGATTCCAGAGTCGGCTTTGTGTGCCGAACGACTCGGAGTTGAGGCAGAGTATTTTGCGGGAGGCCCATGCTACACCTTATTCCGTTCATCCTGGTTCGAGTAAGATGTACAAGGACCTGAGAAGAAATTTTTGGTGGAATGATATGAAGGAAGAGGTTGCACAGTTTGTAGCGAGATGTTTGACTTGCTAGCAGGTTAAAATCGAGCATCAGCGACCGGCTGGATTATTGCAGTCACTTCCCGTTCCGGAATGGAAATGGGAAGATATTTCGATGGATTTCATTACGAGTTTACCGAGATCGAGGTCGGGTATGAATATGGTATGGGTGATTGTTGATCGCCTGACCAAGTCGGCACATTTTCTGGGCATCAAGGACACTTGGGGCCCGGAAAAGTTAGCTCGTGTGTTTATCGCACAGATTGTGAGACTTCACGGTACTCCGAAGTCTATTGTTTCGGATCGCGATGGCCGTTTTGTATCGCACTTCTGGCAGGCGGTGCATAAGGCGTTGGGTACCCATTTGCGTTTGAGTACCTCTTTTCATCCCCAGTCAGATGGACAGTCGGAACGCACTATCCGGACGTTCGAGGATTTGTTGCGTGCTTGTGCTTTAGATTGGAGCAATGACTGGGAGGAGCATTTGCCATTGATCGAATTCACGTACAACAATAGTTGGCACGCGTCGATTCGGATGGCACCGTATGAAGCACTTTATGGGCGGCGATGTCGATCACCGATTTGTTGGAACGAGACGTCCGATTTGGTCGGGACCGAGCCAGATGTCGTTTTAGAGACGAGGCGGAAGAGAGAATTAATTCGGGAACGGATGTTGACTGCCCAGAGTCGACAGAAGTCATATGCCGACGTCCGTCGTCAACCTTTGGAATTCGGGGTGGGAGACCACGTTTTGCTAAAGGTGTCGCCGACAAAGGGAGTTTTTCGTTTCGGGAAGAAAGGGAAGTTGAGTCCGAGATTTATTGGACCCTTTGAGATTCTCGAGCGAGTCGGTGGGTTGGCATACCGTTTGGCATTACCTCCGGCCTTGAGTCATGTTCATAGCGTTTTTCATGTTTCCCAGCTGAGGAAATATGTCCCGGATCCTAGTCACGTCATCGATTATGCTGAGATTGATGTCGCCGAGGATATTACTTTTGTGGAGCGTCCTTTGAATATTTTGGAGCATCGTGAGAAACGACTGAGGCATAAGACCATCCCTCTGGTCAAGGTGTAGTGGTCGAGACACGGTGTCGAGGAGGCAACTTGGGAAACCGAGGATAGCATGCGTGCTAGGTACCCTGAGTTGATTGTTTCTTAAAGTTTCGGGATGAAACTTATTTTTAGAGGGGTAGAATGTAATACCCGCATTTTTCTTTTCCTTGTATTTTCATTTTCGGTGTATTTCTCGATTGTAGCGACCCTCGTGTATCTTTCAGTGTATCTTTCCCGTCATCTATTGATCTGAGACTCGTTATTGTTGTGCAGAACCGCTGTTTCGGGGTTGCCGCGGATCCATTCTATGTTTTTATGTGCTTTGAGGTGTTACGTTTGATGTTTCGTTCATATTCCGGTGTTGTGAACCATTTATACTTCGTAACCTAGCGCACGCTATCTTTTCTGCATAGCGCGCGCTAGGGGTCCCTTAGTAGCGCACGCTACGTCTGATTCGTAGCGCGCACTAGAGAGCAAGCCCTGGGAGTGGCAGTGCTATTTTCCAGCCTTCTGGACTGGCGTATTAGCGTACGCTACGCAGACTAGCGCACGCTAATGTCGGGAGGCTAGCGCACGCTGATGATACCCGGTAGCGTGCGCTAGCGTGGGTGTCCAGTACTGGACAGTTTACTACTGAACTCGGCCAGGTGCCAGTTAGCGCACGCTACGCTCGTATGGTAGAGCACGCTAACGGGTCAGGTGAGTTCTGGGCAGTTAGATTCTGGACTCGGCTGATGTCCAGGTAGCGCACGCTATTGGTCGATAGCGCACGCTACCGAGTGGCTATTAGCGCACGCTACGTTTCGAGTAGCGCACGCTAACGGCCAGAAATCTGGCTACTGGACTGAACGCTAACTATTTTGGCCTGTAATTTTATCCCGTTAGCGCACGCTAACCTTGAGGATTAGCGCGCGCTAACACTCCCTGGCTATATAAACCAGGGAGTTGACCCAGATGAACACATCATTTTCATTTCTTCTCTCCCCGCGACGCAGAACCCCTCCAGGCGATTTCCGAGCGATTCTTCCCTTCGATTATTTCAGGCATCCTCTACCTTGAGTTTTTGAAGTAGATTAACAACACCTACTTGTGTTCTTCATCATCAATCCAAGGTAAATCTCTTAGAACCCTACTTTTGGGCGATTTGGGGGTTTTGGGATTTTCTTCCGATCCGTTCCGTTTTGTTGGTGGATTCATGATGAATATGATTAACTTGTCGATATCATTAGTTTCCCTACGGATTCATGGTATATTTTCATGGTTTTGCGGAATCGAGAGGGTTTGGTTGTGATCCGCCCTCGTTGTTATTTTTGTACGAATATACATGAATCGTAGGCGGGTTTTCGGGTGTATTCCATTTCCATATTCGTCTAGAATTGGTTATGATTGTGTTATTCGAATCGTTAGGATCATTTCCGCCGGTTCCTCGCGGTCGTGTTCGATTCTTCATTTCCGTTCGTACCACCGTCTATTAACCGAGGCAAGTATCCTTATGAACTTACAATCTTGACATAGTGGTGTTGTATGAGAAATGGTGTGTGCGTGTATGCTCACTACGGGTTAGATCCGACGGGGTCTCGGTAGGGGTCCACAGAGACGTGGATCGACGAGCTTGCTTTTAACCACTACGGGTTAGATCCGACGGGGTCTCAGTAGGGGTCCACAGAGACGTGGATCGACGGTTAATTGTGGTGCATTTTACAAATGTGATTCGTTTATGGCATTTCCGGAAATGAATGTTTTGGAACTATGTTTTCGTGATATCGTGCATTGACTATATGTGTAAGATGTAAGTTGTTCATTTGGTTACTTGTACTAGCGTAATTGCTAACCCCTCTGGGGACCCGTTTTAGGGAAATTCGTTTTATGAATTTCAGGTCAGGTTCATCGAGACGAACGGGCGCTGGACCAGTATGCGGATGATGGTCGTGCGTGATGATTGTGCACGAGTGATGTCTTAGTGTCTTCTATCTTTTTATCTTTTGTGGTTTTGTTTGAACTAATAGAAGTACTCGAGTACTTAAGAATTTTTACTTGTCTGGATTGTATTGTTGTTTATCATGTTTGTGTCGAATTATGGTGTTATGTTGACCGGTTGAACCGGGTGGATTATCTTGTTGGGCGTCTTTATGACGAGGTGTTATTCTGTTGTTCTGTTAGTCGATGAGTATGATGTTTGTTCAGCCTGGTGGGTCCCATATAGGGATTCACGGCGCTGTAATATACCTCGAATATCTTGGGGGTGTTACAATGACTTCACTCCAGATTCATTAGTTTGATTCGCTAGCCAGCTCGGGATGGTCCTTAGAGGCCTCGAGTGGGATCAGTGGCTTCACCCCGGTCCTAAGCGATGCCTGTGCGTGATTTTTTTATGATATGGCCAGCTCGGGAGGGTCCTTAGAGGCCTCGAGTGGGACCAGTGGCTTCACCCCGGTCCTAGGCAAATTGATTGTTGACTGTTTGTTTCCGAAAAAGGCATGTTTGGTTTTGGTTTTGAAATGAATTTAATGCATTGTACTATGAAATGTGTAAGCGAATGGTTTGCCTTAATTACTTGTACTAGCGTAATTGCTAACCCCTTTGGGGACCCATTTTGGGGAAATTCTTGTTATGGATTTCAGGTTATGTTCAGCCGGACGAGCGGGCGCTGGGACAGTACGAGGATGCTAGCCAGGGCCCTTAACATGTGCATTTGAATCCATTTATTACCGTTGTTCTTTTAGATATGGTTGTTGTCCACTTTATAAACTTATAGAGTGTACTCGCGAGTACTTAAGTTTTCTCCTTTGGATTGTGGTTTGTATTCGTTGTAGTTATTTACGTTTGTCGGTGTTGCTTATTCCGCCGGTTGTACCGGGCGTGTTATTTGATTTTCATCTGGATGATGTGTGCTTTTTTCCTATGGTATTTCGTGTCCAGCCTGGTGGGTCCCATGTAGGGTCCACGGCACTATAATATACCTTCAATATCTCGGGGGTGTTACAGAAAATGGTATCAGAGATCTAGGTTTATGGATACCTAGGCTTGTCGGTTATTTGGGTCTAGTTGTGTTTTGTTGCATATCGACACACCGCTGCCATCATCTCAGTACTTCCAGTGCTCGTAAGTTCTCCTTACTCGATTCCTTATTTTCTCGTACCGTATTCCTATTTCTTGAACTGTGGATGTTTTTTCCTCTCTTACATATCATCGAGTTCTTTTTACTACCTTTTAACACTAGTATGGATGCTGGAAGAGGTCGTGGTCGTCGACACGGCCGGGGACGTGGGGCAGCCGGTGAGGCGGCCACATCGCATTCTTCGGGAGCCGGCAGTACCGGTGACTGTCATAGCCAACCGAGTGTGAACCAGGGCTTATTTGCTCCGCAGTCTCCGCCGAGTGCCAGCCGAGGGAGAGGTTGGGGTCATCCCGCTAGAGGTTGAGCTTCCAGTGTCGGCTCCTGACACGCTTTTAGTGTAACTATTGCAAGTGCACAATATCGTATCAAGTAGTAAAGTGGACTTTTTGAGTCCGGTTTATCGATCCCACAAGGAAGTTTGGTTATAATTTGAATGATACACTATTAGTCTATTTTTATATATACTTAAGATGAGTGAAACACACAATTAAAAAGTTTGGTTTAATAATTGCAAAGAAATTGCAATAATAGTTCTAATATTATAAGGAAATAAAAAGATAGCAATAATAATAGATTGATTATCGATAAAATGAAATAGTTGGGATTACAAACTTAGTTCGTCATTAGTTATAAAAGATGTATAGAATATCATAAAATGAATTTACTTATTATGTTGTGTAGATTCGATTTTCCTTAAAAAGACGGTTTCTCTTTCGAACTATAAAACGCCCCTTACATATTGAATCAATCCACTATATTTCTATGTTGATTGGCTTCAATACATAGCATTAGGATTTATGAAAATAACTCAAAGAATCATCTAAGGACTAGGGGTATATTTCTATCCCCTAGAACAACTTAGAGTGAAGATCATTTGATCTAATCAAACATATTTTCTTTCAAAACATATGAAGACCATAAATATCGTCATTTATTGGCCAAATAAATAAAGATTGTTAAAACAATGAAAATCACACACAATAATAAGTAATTCACAATAGATCTTTATACAAACATAAATAACATGACTAACCTTGTTTATAATCCCAACTAAAGATTACTTAGCCCATGAAGGGTTTATTACACATATTACAAGCTTGTGTGGTCATTATTAGTTGAATCAAGAGAAAGAATTGATCCCAACTCCCTTAGTAGATAAAGGAGATAGAAACAATAAACTCTCTGAACAACATATGTTATACCACACTTACAAAGATCACTCAAGAACACAAGTGTGTTCTTCACACAAAAAGAAAAGTTTACAAAAAATGGAAAATTATAAGATGAATGATGAAGGATCTAAGGGGTCTATTTATACACCTAAAGTCATCTAATAGCTCCAAAACTCCAGCATTATTACATTAGATCGGATCAATGCCAGCCATCCCCTCAATAATACACAAAAGTATAAAAAATTAGACAAATCATAGTAATCTGTCAAGAGTTACGGCCGTAACATTCAGGAGTTACGGCCGTAACAAGGGTGACTTACGGCCGTAACCCCTGAATGTTACGGCCGTAACTTGGCTTCGTAAATTTGTTCACTGGTTGCTTTGAAAGTTACGTTTTCAGCCCAGAATTTCTCAGACTTTGCGTTTTTGCCCCAGATCTTCTTCGGATGATAACTTTTGATATATAACTCTGATTTTGAATCCGGAAAGACTGCCGAATTCGTCTCCGAAAGCCCTACAACATGAATATATCAAAATTCAATAAAGAGAATATTTATTAAACATGTTGTTTCTTGAGTAATTCAGTTATTTAATCCGATCATCATCCGATAAAAATAAAATTATTAAAACTAATAAATTAAAAGCAAAAAATGAGTAGACTAGCTCAATTATGGGTGAATTTTATCGATACAAACCATGGATAAGTGTACAAAAATGACACTTATCACACCCCCAAACTTGAATTCTTGCTAGTCCCGAGCAAGACTCTTTATTATTCATGCTCCAAAAATAAAAATAAGAAAAATTAATACACACATAAATTAAATTATAAAAAGAGAAAAGGAGATCAAAATGCCATTAATAAACAACAACCAGCTTTATACAGTAGATAGAAATGAATCAAGATTCAAAATAAATCTACTAATGTTTTTGAAGTTAAAACACGGTTTTTATTTTGTAATTCCAAAATGTAAGGTTTCCCCCCAATAGGTTGATTATTTCTTTCCCACTCTTGATACACACGACTCCCTTTAATGGTTGCTCTCGATCACTCGTTTATTTTTCGACTCAATATGAAGAAGAATTTTATTGGCGTCATCAAATATTGTGATTTTCACAAAATTGAGTGTATTGAAATTCAGCTGCTAATTAATTCAATCTGCTCATAAACTACATCCCTTTTAGTGATAGCTTTCACACCGTTATTTGCTAACGTGTAGCTCTTTTCACTAACATAATTTCTATCTCATTTTTTTTCGTAAAAAGGTGATAGCTTTCACACCGTTATTTGCTAACGTGTAGCTCTTTTCACCAATTTTTCTGAGACGGCAGCTACGCACCAACAATGGTTATTCCTTTATTTATAGCAAAATTTAAGAATTCAAAAATTAGGCATTGTTGCTACTCAACACTTCTCCTTTTCGTCATTTATTTTTTAGGTGATAGCTTTCACACCGTTATTTGCTAACGTGTAGCTCTTTTCACCAATGACTCCTTTTTTTTTTTTAGGGAATAGAATTTTGCGAAAAATCATTTTTAGTTAAGCAAGAAAAATAAAAAACTCCAAATATTAAGTAAATTTCAGTTTTATTTTTCATCAACCAATTGATTCTTCTTTTCTAAAGGTAACGAATGACTCGATTTTATATGATAATTACAAGGCTTGGAAAGAGAGATTAAGGCTCAAAAAAAATTTGGAATATACAATTTTTTTACCGGTTAAAACGATTTTAGAAGCTTGTATATAGCTAATTTATTGGTGTTATGGCCAGATCTAGAAATTTCAAAAATCAAAATACTATAAATATATATATATATATATATATTTATATATATATATATACATATAATAAAAAAAATTAAGGCAAATAACCAAATCAATCAAAACACACCAAAATTCTAAAACAAACCACCCCCAAACTTGAAAATAAAACTCACACGCTTTAAAAATAAAAAAATAAAAATCAATGCGAAAAGCGAGAATACTCCTGTTAAGAAATTTGATGTCTTAGCTAACGCCTTTTAGAATCTGCAAGAGATTAAATATACGAGGCACACAACAAAAGAAAATAAAATATACTCGTAAGTATAACACAATTTTTAAGATGCGCATCAAGAAAGTCCGAAGAGTCTCCTTACGCTGCCATCAAAGTTTTTATAAAAGCAAAACACGAAATAAACATTACAGTAATGAAATAAAAATACATAAATCGCGAATAGATGCGCGTCAAGAGATCAAGAAGAAACTCCTTAAGCTGCCATCATTTAACACGATTATTACACACGACAGAAAGTTAAAATACAAGAGGTCCGACATGGGTTATCAAAGGGAGAGGAATGAATCCACTTTTCATTTTCTCACGGTAAAATCTTCTACCCAGGCAATTTTAGCTAGAGCTGGATCTGGTTGAGGAACAAATTCATTGAGTTTTTTGATTAGTTCTTTTGGTGTTGTTGCAACGACTATGATTCGTTTTGCACGCTCGGAAATAAAGCCCTTTTCAGCAGAGTAGTCGATGAAAGACAGTAAACCATCAAAGAAACCATTGACATTAAGCACTCCTATTGGTTTTTGATGAACATTTAGCTGGGCTCTGGTAACCACATGAAAAAGTTCCTCAAGGGTGCCAAAACCACCGGGAAGGGTGATAAAGGCGCCAGAATTATTTATCATGTGAGTTATGCGATCTTGCATATTCACAGATCTAAACTCATCTCCAATAGTTGACCCGGTGATTTTACTTTCAGCCAGAGGTTTTGGGATTATTCCCAACACTCTTACTCCTTCCATATAGGTAGAAGCAGCAGCTCGTCCCATTAATCCTAGACTTCCTCATCCGTAAACTACATGAATGCATTTTTCTCCTAAGGTACGACCCAAGTTGTGGGCTTCTTCAGTAAAGCATGCCTCTTTTCCAGAACTAGCTCCACCAAAAATGCATACCGTGTTAAATTTTTTTGTTGAAGATGATGACTCCATTTTTGAAAAGAAAAAATTTTTTTTTAGAGAGAAACAGAGAAAAGTGCAAGTTTGAGGGATGAATGAAAGAAACCAGTAGAAAGTTTATTTATAGAAGAAAAAGAAGGTAAAATTTGTTTAACAAGTTTGTGATTGCGTTTGATTGTGCTTCAACTACTCAATAGAATAATGAAAGCTTTTATCGCGTATCACATTTTTTATTCAGAAAATCTCACCACACGACAAAAATAAAAGATACTTACGCGTATGTACAGTAGTTGTGATTGTGGCTCACATCTTCCTCTGATTTTACGTTCAGAAATGGCCTAAACGCCTTCTATGAGTCGGGGAGAAGCTTCCCATCCAAGTTTCTTACAAATTGGCAAACAGGGTCTTTTAACGTCAGATTCCCAAGATGTTGTTCATATTCTGGTTTGAATTTATTCCACAAACATTGAATTCCGTAATATACAAGTCCACTAGGATGCGTGTCAAGAGAAATTTCGATATTATCTAAATTCTCCTTATTCAGACCATCATTAATGAACTGAATTTTATCTTCTCTGTTTGTAGATGGAATTCCTAAAGATCGACATTTTACATTACAGTTCCATCTAGAACATTTATAGCAAACAGCTAGCATCTTTGCTCGTCGTTTCTTGGCATATGAACTTTTTCCAAGCCCTGGTAAAAATCTAGTCGGTGTTTCTGTGAATTCACCTTCTATTCTTACTTTGGCTTCGATAATGAATCTTATGTCAAAAGGTATGCTTTTATTCGTAAGCAACCTCATCCTTTCAAGCCTTGTCTTGTAAATTTTTAAAATTGCATTTTTGCTTAGAAAGGGAAATCTTTTTTCGATTTTATACAATGTTTCTTCCATAAAAAAAAATATAAAAATAAAATGACAATGAAAATAATTGAAGAAAATATCTACAAATATCAGTTGTTGTGGGAAATGAAAATCCGACTTTAATAGTCACGAGTACCGTTATCCGCCACTTGACCGGACAAACACAATTGAGTACTAAGTTACAACGTCGAGAAATTTGTACCTATAAAAATAGTTTACAATGTAAGATTTCAAATATAACTTATACTTCCCTAAGAACAGCGCGCCAAAAACTTGACACGCTTTTAGTGTAACTATCGCAAGTGCACGATATCGTATCAAGTAGTAAAGTGGACTTTTTGAGTCCGGTTTATCGATCCCACAAGGAAGTTTGGTTATAATTTGAATGATACACTATTAGTCTATTTTTATATATACTTAAGATGAGTGAAACACACAATTAAAAAGTTTGGTTTAATAATTGCAAAGAAATTGCAATAATAGTTCTAATATTATAAGGAAATAAAAAGATAGCAATAATAATAGATTGATTATCGATAAAATGAAATAGTTGGGATTACAAACTTAGTTCGTCATTAGTTATAAAAGATGTATAGAAGATCATAAAATGAATTTACTTATTATGTTGTGTAGATTCGATTTTCCTTAAAAAGACGGTTTCTCTTTCGAACTATAAAACGCCCCTTACATATTGAATCAATCCACTATATTTCTATGTTGATTGGCTTCAATACATAGCATTAGGATTTAAGAAAATAACTCAAAGAATCATCTAAGGACTAGGGGTATATTTCTATCCCCTAGAGCAACTTAGAGTGAAGATCATTTGATCTAATCAAACATATTTTCTTTCGAAACATATGAAGACCATAAATATCGTCATTTATTGGCCAAATAAATATATTGTTAAAACAATGAAAATCACACACAATAATAAGTAATTCACAATAGATCTTTATACAAACATAAATAACATGACTAACCTTGTTTATAATCCCAACTAAAGATTACTTAGCCCATGAAGGGTTTATTACACATATTACAAGCTTGTGTGGTCATTATTAGTTGAATCAAGAGAAAGAATTGATCCTAACTCCCTTAGTAGATAAAGGAGATAGAAACAATAAACTCTCTGAACAACATATGTTATACCACACTTACAAAGATCACTCAAGAACACAAGTGTGTTCTTCACACAAAAAGAAAAGTTAACAAAAAATGGAAAATTATAAGATGAATGATGAAGGATCTAAGGGGTCTATTTATACACCTAATGTCATCTAATAGCTCCAAAACTCCAGCATTATTACATTAGATCGGATCAATGCCAGCCATCCCCTCAATAATACACAAAAAGTATAAAAAAATTAGACAAATCATAGTAATCTGTCAAGAGTTACGGCCGTAACATTCAGGAGTTACGGCCATAACAAGGGTGACTTACGGCCGTAACCCCTGAATGTTACGGCCGTAACTTGGCTTCGTAAATTTGTTCACTGGTTGCTTTGAAAGTTACGTTTTCAGCCCAGAATTTCTCAGACTTTGCGTTTTTGCCCCAGATCTTCTTCGGATGATAACTTTTGATATATAACTCTGATTTTGAATCCGGAAAGACTGCCGAATTCGTCTCGGAAAGCCCTACAACATGAATATATCAAAATTCAATAAAGAGAATATTTATTAAATATGTTGTTTCTTGAGTAATTCAGTTATTTAATCCGATCATCATCCGATAAAAATAAAATTATCAAAACTAATAAATTAAAAGCAAAAAACGAGTAGACTAGCTCAATTATGGGTGAATTTTATCGATACAAACCATGGATAAGTGTACAAAAATGACACTTATCATCTCCACCCATCCACGTGTCTATAAGATGAGGAGGGCCGATGATCCAGCCACCACCGTAGCCACAGGTGTCGTTCATATTCAGTCTCATCCTATCAACGTGCTTTTTGATTCGGGTGCAACGCATTCATTCATCTCCCTGGAGTGTGTGCGCCGTTTGAGTCTTGATTGTTTGTCGCCTTGTGAGCCTTTCATCGTTAAAATTCCTAGCGGTGATAGGATCGTCGGTGATCGAGAGGTCTGATACTGTTTTGTGTTTATTTGTGTGAGGGCTTGGCTCTCTAATCTTATTGTTGTGGGTATTGAGGGCGAGGATTTGATTATCGGGGATGATTGGCTCGAGCGGCATGGTGCGATCATGAAATACCACACGCGAATCATCACCATGGTAGCCGAGGACGGCACCGAGTACTCTTTCGCGGGGCGAAATAGGGGAAGCTGGAAGTTCGTTATTGTTGGCCACTTAAGTATACTGGATACAGTTTGGGAAATCGTTTAAACAACAAACTGTACGGAATCTAAATCTGAGTGCGTAGCGGAAGTCTTGGATACAGTTAGTTGCCGTGGATACAGCAACGACGTATTTGATGTATACTTAATATATCACAGTTATTTCAAACAGTAAAAGCAGAAGGTAAATAACACAGTAATTTAAGTGGTTCGAGGTAAACCCCTCTACGTCCACTGGTCCTCCACATAGGAGTAAAAAGTTTATTATATAATTACTGCGTACACAACTACGTAATTATAAACAAACCTATCCTTGTATCGTTCACACAGATTGATACAAAGAATGTCACTTTCAATCGTTCACACAGATTGGTTAAAGCTTCCTTCTTGACTAGCTTCTTCACACACAGTTCCAAAGCTTCGTCCTTATTCGTCCCACACAGGTCAGAATAACTTGTTGAGTTCACACAGAGCTCGGTTTTTACACAGAGGTAAAAGGTAGGTAACTGTAAGAACAATGACTTTGAAGTTCTTGAGCTGATGATAGCTGTTCTTGATGTTTGAGCACTGTATATCTCTTTTGTTCTTAATAGCAGTATGTTTTGGAGATATGTTTGCTCAGATGATAACTTTGATAGCTTTGAGAGTTAGATTACTTTCAATTCGTGTAGCTGATCTTCAATGTCTTCAAGGATATATATAGTCTCTGAAGAAAGTATCCGTTGAGATATCCGTTTGAATAAGATTTCCTTCAACGGGAATAAGACATGATCCGGATTTCATGGATTCTCAAGATTCGAAGATCGCGGTATTTAAATACTTTATCCTTGAGTATTTAAATACTTCTTTGTTCAACGGAACTTGACTTGTGTTCTTTCTTGTCCTTTTTGCGAACTGTATGGAAGATGACTGTATTTAGGGCATCGAGACAGTTTCCATACTTGGTCTTTTTACAAGTCTTCTTGCTGTACTGACGAGCTTTACTTATGCTGATTCGAGGCAGGTCTTCGATATAGGATAAAGCCTTGAAGCCTCGATACAGTTTCCTTACTGTATATTTGGCATATATGTCAAAACCTTCTCAATAACAAATAACGATCGATACAGGGATCGGGTATCCCGGCTGATTAGATACAGGGTGTTTGTTTTTCCCAACAATTTCCCCCTTTTTGACAATTTGCCAAGACTAACTTATTTCAACTTTTCGAGTCTTCTTGATGATGCCAAAACCTTCTTCATGAAGCATTCTTCTTCGATGACTTCTGGCAGATTTCTTGGTCTTTTGTCAATAGGTCTGACTTAGTGACTTAGTCTACAATAATGAATCGCTCGAGCACGTTAAATCTGATTTACAACTTAAGCCTATGATTGGCGCGCAGGCACAATCTTACAATGTATTCTAAGTTTACAACTGAAATTATGAACTGTTCGTAGACTAGTTCGTACAGCTTATTTTTCAATCAAGTTTATCTAACTTGAGATTCCTATTAAACAATTTAAATAATCATACATTAACACAGTAGATTACGAGTTGTAATCTTTCAAGACAAACAAACTGTTTTATTGATTTTCAAAATAATTGAGTACAAAGTTTGCTGTTTTGAATAGAAATTACAAAAACAAAAATATACATAAATTTCAGCTCTTTATCTTTGATCCGCATGCCTCCATGGTCTCTTTCCTTGCTCGTACTCGGTGCCGCGCCACCAGTTTTGAAGTGAATCATTGCCTCGTTCCTGGTAAATCGCTCTTCCTTCATATGAACGATCAAAGGCAAGTATCCAATCCTCTGGATGGGTGACCCGATCTCCTCTTCTATGTTTTGATTTCATTTCGACTTGGAGAGGGAGTTTACCTTCTTCTAGCATCTTTGAAAATTTATCTGCCGCTTCCGCTAACGTTTTATAATTTTTGAAGATGGCGGATTCCCTGATGAGTCTTACAAAATATCTCATCAGTTCATTCTTCCTCCAGTGCTTCACTTCTTCGGCAGATGGGTTGAGGTTGGTCGGCAGACGTATTTCCGAAGGTCTTTGAACAAGATTTTGCCAAGGGACATTTGGGTTATGGAATTCTGGTCTGGAGCCTGAAATTCTAAAGCTTTGGGGTTGAGGTGCTAGCTTGTTCAATTCGGCAGCGATACTGCTCTGAGCAGCCTCAAATTCCCTTTCCTGTTGCAGTCTTATTCTCCTTGCAGCTTCTCGTGCCTCTTCCCCCTTTTTGGCCTCATCAAGACTTTGCAGGATTCCAAGAGCGGCGTCCTGTTTGGTCTCGATGCTGGTTATTCTTTCAACAAGGGAGGAAAGAGTCTGCGACATTTCTTGAATGGATTTGTCGTGCGCACGCAGCTGAGAGCTGTTCTCAATCATTGCACAGGCGGTCTTGGCTTCAGCAATCCTTGTCTTCGTAGCTTCCTCCTTCAGCAGTTGCTCTTGTTTATCTCCCATGATCTTCAAGGCTTGCTTGAAAACTTCTGGCAGAAGAATGAATGCATCGACAACTCGAGATACTTCGTGTTGAAGAGTGGTCATTTATTCTACGGCAGAGGTGTGCATCCAATTCAGTGCCTTTTCAACGGAAGATAGAGCGTTGACTGCGTCTTGGATAAATACAGTCTGAAGGCCAAGAGCTCGCAGGCGCTCTTTGCGTGCAGCAGAGATCGGAGAGTCAGGCTGGGCGAAGTCTTCAGCACCGTTCAACCTCCTTACATTCACGGATGGACGTGAAGTAAGTTGGACATTCTCAGGTTCGTTACCGTCCTCGGATTCCAAGGTTGCAGGGGCGGGAGTATCTTCTTGTGGTTCGGCGATAGTTGGTTCAGAAGCGTCCTGTGGCGAAGGTTCTTCGGTAGATACGGATGCAGGAGGGACTGAATCCTCCTGTTGGTTGGCAGGAATGGCTTCTTCGGTCGCAACAGGCTCGGATGCCTGTTCCAAAATTTCTTGATCTTCCTCGACTGGAGGGACTGATTCCTCCTGGTCGGGGATGTTCTCCGGCTGTGGCGAAGGTGGATTGGCTTGGGTAGATGGTCCTTCGTCTTTTCTGGGTGGGGAGGCATCTCGGGCTTCAGCCTCTTCACGGCTCATTCTCAGACCTGCTTGAAGAGCATCGTCGTCGTTGTCTGAGTCATGATCGTTGTCGTCTTTTGGATTGATGGGAGAGTCCTCTGACTTCTTCTTTCCTTTTCTTCTGGCGTCAGATTTGTGCAGCAGGTGGATTTCAATGAGATCTTTGCAAGAAGCATTGTCCCATCGAAGCAGGGCCTCAATTTCAGTTGAGTCTGTTACTTCGGAGACAAATCGCTCTTCGTGGCTCCATTCGCTCCAGTTGTACAGTGTGTCGTACGGAGCTAGCCTATAGCCTTTCCATTGCAGAAATCTTTCGTACGCTTGTTCGATTTGAACCGAAAGAAGTGTTTGATTTATAATCGAGTCAGGGGAGGGACTTCGAATCACGTCTGGAGACGCTGGTTCGAGGGATTCCGGTACAGGTATGGGATCCTGTATGGAAGATGGACTCCTTGCAGGGGATGGTGCCCCGAAGGAAATTGGATCCTGTACGGGTGTGGGATCCCGCAGAGGAGAGGTAGCTTTTGGCTCCGAATGGGCAGCCGACGTGCTAACGTCTTGAATGTTGGCAGATGTCTCTACATCCGTCGTAGCCGCCAAAGGCTCAGGACCTACTGTCGATGCAGTAGGATACACCTTCTCCACAGGGGTTGGGCCCTGAGGTTCTTCAGTGAGTTGCGCCACGGGCGAGACATCCTCGGAGTGCTTGGTTTTGATTTTTGAGAGCCTCCGGAGTCTCTTCTTCGATTTCTCACCAGCAGAGTGCTTCTTGCTGTGAGAACGCTTGCGCTTCTTCTTTGAAGATTCCATTTCTGGGACCTTCACGGTTTCATCTCTGGGGTTGTCAGAAATAGGCATGTGCCTGGTTCGCGGGTGATTGGCATGCATTGTGCTCTGGTTATAAGCAGTGGGCTTGACGCCTCCTAAATATATCCGTGAGCTGTTTTTCTTGGCGTCGGCGGATTGCGTCACTCCGCACCTCGTCAGAATGTAGTTCAGCATTAAACCAAATGATTTCTTTTGGGTGGCAGGCTTGCACACCTCTTCTTGAAGACGTTTCAAAATGATTTGGCACCAATTGACCTTTTCACAGGTCAAAATGGCTACCATCATTCTGAACCTTAGATTCGTGCACATCTCGAACGCACTGGTTCGATTTTCAATGATTCTGGAACAGAAGTCATGCAGATAAACGAAATGAAGAAGAAAATTTTTCTTGTGACAGGTGGTTGTCACCATATCAACAACTTTGGGCCCGGTAAATAGTCCATAAAACTTGGTAATCAGCTCTTGAGACCCAAACGTCTCAAGCTGGTCCATGGACAGGCCGTCGGCGGGCAGCCTGTAGATTTTCTGAAGTAGGTCGCTATTGATGCAGATTTGCACTCCTTGGACTGTTGCAGTGATGTCAGCAACATGTCCTCCCTGAGCTAGTGACAGAAAACGGACGGCGGCGTTGAGGTAGAATTCCTCAACCAGATGGGCGTCGTATTTGTCGGCGGTTTTGCTCCCGAAGCGATAGAGTCCTTGTTGTTCAAGACGAGTAATGATATACTCCATTGGTTCGGTGTCGTTGATTTCCGAGATGATACGCTCGATGATGACAGGTTTCGAGAAGATGCGGCCATCAATGATGTTGGAGGTTTTCTTCAGAGCAGGGGAAGAAGATTGACTAGCCATGGATGTTTTCTTAGAATGAAGGTGGAAGAATACAGTAGAAATTCGCAGTGAAATTTCAGAAAATATGTAGGCTGTTTGCTTGAGAACTCTTGTAATTGCAGAAAGCGTAAAGAGTCTCTAATGGCAGATACTGTCCTTTTATACTTGGGCGGCGAAATAGGGTTTGCAGAGTACGAATGGTCAGATTTTAAGGGATGGGAACCGGTTTTGAAATCAACGGTCAAGATGGATTCAGTGTAACTGGTACGCTAATCCATTAAGAGGTTTTAAAATACAGCGGGTCCCACTTCTGACATAGGTTGATTACCCTAAATGCCTAAAACGGCGGTTTAAAAATAATAAACAATTTGAAAACATCGCGGCTTTTGACATTCAGTTGTCCAGATGTTGTGTAAGGCATTTAATGAACATGACGTTTGACATAAAAACAGGGCACGTGGACAAAAATTATTTTAAAAAGGAAATAATAATATATTATATACTGAATCGAAATCCTATAGCATGTGCTGTTCTCCGCGTCGATACAGCGTTCCCCCTTAAAAAGGTACTAATAGGTTTTATATTCCATACATCAATATTTGGATATATGTTGTATTCATGGGTCCTACAGTATTCCCCCTTAATTATTGCACACACCAGCTGTAGGATTCATATGTCTTCGTTCGCTACAGTACTGTATTGATGATTCTGAGTGTACAGATAATTAATGTTGGATACTGTATTCACGGGTCTTACAGCATTCCCCCTCAATTGTTGAGTAAAAACAGTAAATTTACTTACAAGGAGTCTGGCTGTAGTATTCCCAATTCTGTTCTTAGCATGTTGAATCTTGCTGTGTCGAGAGGCTTGGTGAAAATGTCGGCCAGCTGGATGTCTGTATGGACTTTTTCCAGGCGAACATCCTTGTTCTCGACATGATTCCTGATGAAATGATGCTTCATGTTGATGTGCTTAGTGCGCGAGTGCAAAACAGGATTGTGCGTGATTGCAATTGCACTCGTGCTATCACACATGATTGGAGTCTCTCTAGCATCGATTCCATAATCTGACAGTTGTTGCTGCATCCAAAGGATCTGCATACAGCAGCTACCAGCAGCATAGTACTCTGATTCAGCCGTGGAAAGAGAATTAGCCAATTGCTTCTTACTGAACCAAGAAACTAGTCTAGGTCCGAGAAAGTGACAAGTTCCACTTGTACTCTTCCTATCTAGCTTGCAGCCTCCGAGATCCGAGTCGCTGTATCCAACTAAATCGAATCCGCCTTCCTTAGGATACCACAGTCCTGCATCGACTGTTCCTTTAACGTATTTCAGGATTCATTTAGCTGTATTAAAGTGTGATTCCTTAGATGCGACTTGATATCTCGCACACACTCCAACAACAAACTGGATATCGGGCCTGCTAGCCGTTAGGTACAGGAGCGAACCAATGAGCTTCCTGTAGAGTGATTGGTCAAACGGCTTTCCGGCTTCATCAGCACTAATTTGCACGGAAGTGCTCATGGGGGTTGGCGAGGATTTGGAAGTGTTCATTCCAAATTTGTTGAGAAGCTCCTTGCTGTATTTCTCCTGGTTGATGAATATACCTGTAGGCAACTGCTTTACCTGCAAACCTAGGAAATAACTAAGATCCCCCATCATACTCATTTCAAATTTGCTTTGCATGAGATGTGAGAACCTTTGACATAGAGCAAGGTTAGTTGAACCAAAAATAATATCATCGACATAGATTTGTACCATTAGAAGGTCATCACCTTCCTGTATCTTGAACAAGGTTTTGTCGACAGCACCCTTCTCAAATCCGTTGTTGGTTAGATCTTTGGGACAGGGTTTCGTACCAGGCTCTAGGGGCTTGTTTAAGTCCGTACAGCGCTTTCCTTAGCCTGTAAACTAGATCGATACCGTCTGTGTTGGCAAACCCTGGTGGTTGTTCAACATAAACTTCTTCTGTAAGCTCTCCATTCAGGAAAGCACTTTTAACGTCCATTTGGTATACGATAAAACTCTTATGGGCGGCAAAGGCTAAAAATATCCTAATGGCTTCTAGTCTCGCTACAGGGGCGAAGGTTTCATCATAGTCGATTCCTTCTTCCTGACAATAGCCTTATGCTACTAGTCTGGATTTGTTCCTTATGATAAGTCCATTTCCATCCTTTTTGTTTCGAAATATCCATTTGGTTCCTATAACCGATTGGTGTGTCGGTCTGGGTACAAGATACCATACATTGTTTCTTTCTAAACCGTTAAGCTCTTCTTCCATAGATGTTATCCAATGAGAGTTGTTAAGAGCGTCTATGGTCGAAACAGGTTCGGACTGGGCTAAGAATACAGCGATAGTGCACATATTGAGTCTCCTAAGTTCGGATTGAGATTTCCATTCAGAAGCTGTGAGACTTGACATTAGATTCTTCTTGTGCACAAAGTACATTTCCTTGTGTACTGTATTCTCCTACGAGTAGAAACACTGCATTAATGTTTCCAATGATCGGTTCTTGTGGGTGATCTCTCAACCATCTTCGGTCGGGTTCTAGTTCGGGATCCGTCTTGTATCGAAAGTTTCGGTGGGTACGGCTTGACATGCAGTGTCGGCTTCATCCACATCGATTCTTACAGTGCGGGGTTGATTTCTAAATCAACTACGGGTTCTATGGGTGTAGGTGGATCCAAGATAGATAGATGATGAATGTCCCGAGTGATATCATCTACTCTGTAGGGTCATGGTATGGTTCGTCGAACACTACATGAATCGATTCCTCGATCGTCACCTCCTTTTATTAAAGATTCTCAATGCTTTGGCGACGGAGGAGTATCCTACGAATATTCCTTCATCGATTTTTCATCAAAGGTTCTAAGTTGGTCCTTCCGTTGTTCAAAACATAACACTGCATCCAAAATGTGAAAATACGAAACTAATGGAGTTTTGTTATTCCATACCTCGTAAGTCGCTTTTGTTGTGGTGCTTGTTGACGATACGGCGGTTTTGAGTGTAGCACGTTGTATTGGTTGCTTCACCCGGAAATCTTTGCGGCAATTTGCTTGCGGCAATCATTGTCCTTGTTGCATCTTTCAACGTCCTATTCTTTCGCTCGGCAACACCATTTTGTTGAGGTGTACGGCGGTGAGTACTCGTCTTTGTATTTCATTCTCCGACAGTATTGCTCTATAAAGCGGTTAGTAAATTCAAGATCTGTCCGGAACGAATGCACACGATACTCGATGCTTTTTCATTCGCAACTTTCTCGGAGCTGGGCGGCCTTGATGTTGTTTCCTTCTTCTTGCTAAGAAAGATCGTCCAAGCATACCTGGAATAATCATCAACAACAACCATACAATATTTCTTACCTCCCAAACTTACTGGGTCTACAGGACCGTAGAGATCCATGTGTAGCATTTCCAACACTCTTTGGGTTGAAAGGTAGGATTTGCTTTTCAGGGTTGACTTGATTTGCTTGCCTTTCTGGCATGGTCCGCAGACGCTGTCCTTCTTGAATGACACATCTGGCAAACCTCTAACAATACTTTGTCTTGAAAGCTTGTTGATCGTCTTGAAGTTGACGTGAGACATCCTCTTGTGCCATAGCCAGCTAAGATCTGCAGTGCCTTTGGCAAAAAAACACGGAATTGAGGAGCTCATAGGCTTCCCAAAGAATGTACATATTACGATCGCTTCCTGTAAGCACAACTTCCTTGGTTTGGGTGTTCTTGACTCTACAGTGATCTATATAGAACTTCACCGAGAACTGTTTATCACAGAACTGGCTAATACTAAGTAGATTATACTGTAAGCCTTCAACATATGAAACATCGGTGACCTTGAATTTCCCGACAAGTAGGTTTCCTTTCCCTCTTGTTCTTCCTTTAGACTTATCACCGAAGCGAACTTTTGGACCGCGCCCTTCTACAAAATCAGATAGCTTGCTCCTGTCTCCGGTCATGTGACGAGAGCATCCACTATCGAAGTACCAGGTATCCTCCTCTAGAATGTCCTGTAACAAAGAAATTAGGTAGATTTAGGTCCCCTTTGATTTTTGGGTCCATATATGTTAGTTCCTTTAGGTACCCAGATTTTCCTGACAGCAATTGGTTTACTGTAGGATGTACTCGGTACAGTATTGCGATATCTACGGGGGGCATATCCGTAGTTGTTATAATCATGATAATTACTATGCATGTAAAATTCAGGATTATTGTTATTGTTCCAGTACGAGTGCCGTCTAGGAGGTGGAGCCATTTTCCTAGGCCTAACAGCTTGTATTCTGGGTCTCCAGTTGGATTCCCAAGGCTGTTGTTGATACTGAACTGGCATCTGCTGTCTTGAGGGATAACGGGGCTCCTGTATCCGATACCTAGGCGCACTGTACTGAGTGTACTGCTGTGCGGGCCTTTGGTGGTTGGATACCGTCTTCTTTCTGAATGACTGTCGGCTTGGATGATATGCTTGTGGAGCATGCTTTATATTACGCCTTCTGAGTGGGTGTTGGTTCCACTGTCTCGAATAGTAGAGTTGAGGGGGCGGAATTGCAGCCTTGGGTCTTCTCGGTACAGCAGGTTCCTTTATGGGACTCGGAGTATCTTCCGATTCTGGAATGTGTTCCACACTCTTGACGAACACAGTACTAGTTTTACCTTTATTCGAACATGAGCTATATCCTAAGCCACTTTTATCATGAGCATGTTGCCCAGTGCTCAGAATTTCTTCCATTCTTTTGGACGATTTTTCAAAAGACTTCAGAATGGTCTCAAGTTCAGTTTCTCGCTTCTCGAGAGTTGTAATTTTGGTTTGTAGTAGAACCAAATCATTTGTCTTGCTCTCATTATGGGTTTTAACCGCATTTAGTTCATGAGCAAGTTGATGATTGCTCTCCATGAGTTTTTCAAAATCGACCTTCTTTGGTTTCACAATCAAGAGACATATTTTCATAGTTTATTTTCAGAAGTCATTTTCATCTTTCACTCTAGATTTGTTAATTGAAGTCAGTATATTCTCGATTTTAGAGTCTCATGGGCTTTTTGAATGTTTTTGAATTCATTAATCATATTTTGAAAGTATGAGATGCATTAGGTGGAATAACCGAGGTTGAACTTACCTCATCGTCATTGTCTTCACCTTCGGAACATCTTTGGCCATAAAGCACATGTATGCTTTATCATCGAACTCATCGTCGATGAATCACTTTCATGACCACACGAAGACATTCTGCTGATTTGGATGGTGTGGGGAGGCTTCGATTCTCCAATCGGGGCCTTGAGCTTGTCTTTCCAAGCACGTCTTCTTTCATCTCTCTCTTGTTGCTCGGCCTCGTGCAATCTTTGGACTTTGGGATGAGGACATTTGTTTGCATAATGGCACGGTTTCTGCAGATTATAACACAGTTAGCATCACCGGATGATGTTTGGTACTTACCTTGTTGTGAGTTTGGTCTGTAGGGAGTCTTTCCAGTTGTTTGATGAACTTTTTGAATTTATGCATTAGAAGCGCCATTTCATCTTGTGACAGGATGTCGTTGCCATCAGCGCTCTTGTGACCGGACTTGACGAGCTAGGCATGCCGTGTCGACAGTTCGATACGGCCGAGAGCTGTGACCTTTGAAGGAGATTCTTGACTTTCTCTCTTGTCACAATGTCATACTCAAAAGCTTTAAGGTCGAGAAGAGATCAAAAGTGGATATTTCATTAAGATTACAGGATACACGCATAGCCGTGGTCTTAATGTCCCATCGGGCCGAGAGATCTGAAAATTTTTAAGTTCTTCTCCTTTTGGGTGTAAATCTTGCCCAACGCTTCAAGTTCACCAACAATACCAAGAACTGAGGTCAAGTTCCTCAAGTGTTTCCGTTGGTTTCATTTCAAAAGATTCGAATTCTTGAGTAAGTTTTGAAATCTTGTTTTCTTTTGAGAGCTCGGTTCCTCACAAATTAACTTGAGTTTATCCTGATTTCTTTGGTCGCTTTTGCAGCTCTTTACCTTTGAGAACGTGCCTTTGTCAAGAGTGACAAATAATGCGTTCTTAGCCACGTTGTCGAGATTGGCTCGCTTCCTTTCATCGGTTGTCCATTGCTCGCGTTATTTCTCGAGCATTTCAGCATGGGCTTGGCCCTCAATCCTTGCGGCTGGATTGACCTTCATAATCTTGATCGGACCATCCTGTATAGCAAAAATCATCTCTTCGTGCATTGCTGCAAGATGAGCTTCCATTCTAATTCTCCAGTCGTCAAATTCGTTAATAGAGAACATAGGGACTTTGTTAATCATAGAAGTATCCATACTGATAATATAGGAATGAAAGAGACTGTTTTGAAAATAAGTGATTTGAATCTGATTCGGTTAAAAGAAATACGACTGATTCTTTTTAGAATCAACCGCTCCGATACCACTTGTTGGCCACTTAAGTATACTGGATACAGTTTGGGAAATCGTTTAAACAAAAAACTGTACGGAATCTAAATCTGAGTGCGTAGCGGAAGTCTTGGATACAGTTAGTTGCCGTGGATACAGCAACGACGTATTTGATGTATACTTAATATATCACAGTTATTTCAAACAAGAAAGCGAAGGTAAATAACACAATTTAAGTGGTTCGAGGTAAACCCTCTACGTCCACCGGTCCTCCACACAGAGTAAAGTTTATTATATAATTACTGCGTACACAAGTACGTAATTATAAACAAACCTATCCTTGTATCGTTCACACAGATTGATACAAAGAATGTAACTTTCAATCGTTCACACAGATTGGTTAAAGCTTCCTTCTTGACTAGCTTCTTCACACACGCCCAAAGCTTCGTCCTTATTCGTCCCACACAGGTCAGAATAACTTGTTGAGTTCACACAGAGCTCGGTTTTTACACAGAGGTAAAAGGTAGGTAACCAGGTAAAAACAGCAGCTTTGAAGTTCTTGAGCTGATGATAGCTGTTCTTGATGTTTGAGCACTGTATATCTCTTTTGTTCTTAATAGCAGTATGTTTTGGAGATATGTTTGCTCAGATGATAACTTTGATAGCTTTGAGAGTTAGATTACTTTCAATTCGTGTAGCTGATCTTCAATGTCTTCAAGGATATATATAGTCTCTGAAGAAAGTATCCGTTGAGATATCCGTTTGAATAAGATTTCCTTCAACGGGAATAAGACATGATCCGGATTTCGCGGGATTCTGAAGATCTGAAGACTGACAGTATTTAAATACTTTATCCTTGAGTATTTAAATACTTCTTTGTTCAACGGAACTTGACTTGTGTTCTTTCTTGTCCTTTTTGCGAACTGTATGGAAGATGACTGTATTTAGGGCATCGAGACAGTTTCCATACTTGGTCTTTTTACAAGTCTTCTTGCTGTACTGACGAGCTTTACTTATGCTGATTCGAGGCAGGTCTTCGATATAGGATAAAGCCTTGAAGCCTCGATACGCTTCATCGTATATTTGGCATATATGTCAAAACCTTCTCAATAACAAATAACGATCGATACAGGGATCGGGTATCCCGGCTGATTAGATACAGGGTGTTTGTTTTTCCCAACAGTTATTAACGCTTTGAAGGCGATGAGACTCATGCGGAAGAGGTGTACTGGTTATTGGTGCTACGCCTTGAAGGCGGAGAGTAGTGGAGTCGAGCTTTCATCGATTCCAGTTGTTAGTGAGTTTCTTGACGTCTTTCCTGACGAGCTACCGGGGTTGCCATGGGATCGTGAGGTTGAGTTTGATGTCGAGTTAGATCCGGGTGCGGATCCAATTTCGAAGGCGCTGTATCACATGGCACCTTCAGAGATGGCCTAGTCAAAGAAGCAGTTGAGTGAGCTTCATGAGTCGGGATATATTCGACCGAGCGCTTCGCCTTGGGGCGCGCCGGTTCTATTTGTGCAGAAAAAGGATGGTTCATTGCATTTGTGTATCGACTATCGCGAGCTAAACAAGGTCACCATCAAGAACAAGTATCCCTTGCCGAGGATTGATGACTTGTTCGATCAGTTGCAGAGAGTTGCGGTATTCTCGAAGATCGACTTGAGATCGGGGTACTATCAGCTTCGGGTGAAGGAGTCCGACGTTCCGAAAATAGCCTTTCGGAGGAGATACGGACTTTATGAGTTTGTGGTTATTCCCTTTGGACTAACCAACGCGCCGTCAGTGTTCATGCAGTTTATGAACAAAGTTTTCATAGAGTAAGTGTGTCGTCGTCTTCATTGACGATATCCTTATCTATTCGAGGAATGAGGAAGAGCATGCCAATCATCTACATGTTGTGTTACACATTTTGAGGACCGAGCGACCCTATGCGAAGTTCTTAAAATGTGGGAAGTGATGTTTCTGGGTCACGTAATTTCAGCCAAGGGGGTGCGTGTGGATCCACAGAAGATTGAGGCAGTGTTGGATTGGGCAGCGCCCAAGAATGTGAAGGAGGTCCGTAGTTTCTTGGGTTTGGATGACTACTACCGTAGGTTCATCGAGGGGTTCTCGAAACTAGATCGGCCACTTACACAGTTGCTCCAGAAGTCCGAGAAGTTCGTCTGGAATGAGGAGAGACGGTCGAGTTTTGAGGAGCTGAAGAGACGCTTGACTTCAGCCCCGATTTGGCAATGCCGTGTGGCAACGAGGGTTTTGCCGTTTATAGCGATGCTTCGGGTCAGGGTCTTAGGTGTGTGTTGATGCAGCACGGCAAGACTATTGCATTTGCATCGAGGCAGTTGAGGCCGTATGAGCTTAACTACCCTACTCACAATTTGGAGTTAGCGGCAGTTGTTTTTGCGCTCCTGATTTGGCGTCACTATCTTTTTGGCTCTGCATGTCAGATTTTTACCGATCATAAAAGTCTAAAGTACATATTTACTCAGCGGGAGTTGAATATGAGACAAAGGAGGTGGTTAGAGTTGATTAAGGAGTATGACCTTGAAATCCTTTATCATCCGCGCAAGGCGAACGTCGTGGCCGACGCCTTGAGTCGGAAACCAGTCGTATTGCGGATGCTTGAGATCCTTACGTCCCAATCTGAACTTCAGTGGGTTTTGATCGAGTTGGATGTTGAGATTTTGTTGTCGGGAGATATTGGGCAACTTTACGCTTTAGAGATTTCGTCGTCTCTGATTGATTAAACTGATGCAGTTGGAGGACCCGATGATTACTCAAATCTGAGAGAATATTTTTAAAGGAAAGTCTCCTGGGTTTGTGATTCATGAAGATGGTGTATTGAGATTCCAGAGTCGGTTGTGTGTGCCGAACGACTCGGAATTGAGGCAGGGTATTTTGCATGAGGCCCATGCTACGCCTTACTCCGTTAATCCGGGTTCGAGTAAGATGTACAAGGACCTGAGGAGGAGCTTTTGGTGGAATGATATGAAGGGGGAGGTCGCAGGTTTTGTAGCAAAATGTTTGACTTGTCAGCAGGTCAAAATCGAGCATCAGCGACCGGCTGGGTTATTGCAGTCGCTTCCTGTTCCGGAATAGAAATGGAAAGATATTTCGATAGACTTCATCACGAGTTTGCCGAGATCGAGGTCAGGCATGAATATGGTTTGGATGATTGTTGATCGTCTGACCAAGTCAGCACATTTTATGGGCATCAAGGATACTTGGGGCTCAGAGAAGTTAGCTCGTCTGTTTACTGCGCAGATTGTGAGGCTTCACGGTACTCTGAAGTCTATCATTTCGGATCGGGATGGCCATTTTGTATCGCACTTTTGGCAGGCGGTGCATAAGGCGTTGGGTACTCGTTTGCATTTGAGTACCTCTTTTCATCCTCAGTCAGATGGACAGTCGTAACGCACTATCCAGACATTCGAGGATATGTTGCGTGCTTGTGCTCTCGATTGGAGCAGTGACTGGGAGGAGCATTTGCCATTGACCGAATTCACGTACAACAATAGTTGGCACGCGTCGATTCGAATGGCACCGTATGAGGCGCTTTATGGGCGGCGTTGTCGATCGAGGATTTGTTGGAATGAGGCGTCTGATTTGGTCGGGACCGAACCAAATATCGCTTTGGAGATGAGGCGGAAGGTGGAATTGATTCGGGAGAGGATGTTGACTGCTCAAAGTCGACAGAAGTCATATGCTGATGTCCGTCGTCGACCTATGGAATTCGAGGTGGGGGACCACGTTTTGCTAAAGGTGTCGCCGACGAAGGGGATTTTCCGCTTCGGGAAGAAGGGAAAGTTGAGCCCGAGATTTATTGGCCCCTTTGAGATTCTCGAGAGAGTCGGTGAGTTGGCATACCGTTTGGCGTTACCTCCGGCCTTCAGTCACGCTCATAGTGTTTTCCATGTTTCCCAGCTGAGAAAATATGTTTCGGATCCTAGTCACGTCATCGACTATGGTGAGATTAGTGTCGCCGAGGATATTACTTTCGAGGAGCGCCCCTTGAAGATTTTGGAACACCGCGAGAAGCGACTGAAGCATAAGATCATTCCTTTGGTCAAGGTGCAGTGGTCGAGGCACGGTGTCGAGGAGGCAACTTGGGAAACCGAGGATAACATGCGTGCTAGGTACCCTGAGTTGTTTGTTTCTTAAGTTTCGTAACGAAATTTATTTTTAGAGGGGTAGAATGTAATATCCGCATTTTTCTTTCCCGGTATTATCATTTTTGGTGTATTTTTCGTTTTTAGTGACTCGCTTGTAACTGTATTGGTATTTCGAGAACACCTATTTTTGGACTTTTTGTCGTCCGATTCTTGTAATTGTTGTTCGGAACTGCCGTTTCGGGGTTGCCGTAAATCCATCCTATGTTACTATGCTTGTTGTGATCTTCCGTTTGATGTTTCGTTCATGTTTTGGAGTTTTGGGGCCATTATTATTCCATGCCAAGCGCACACTATCATTCTTGTTTAGCGCACGCTAAGCACCATATAGTAGCGTACGCTATGTTTGCTTCGTAGTCCGTGCTAGTGAGTCAAGTCTGGCAGTGGCAGTGAGTTTGTTTCTGGCCTCTGCTCTCTGGACAAATAGATTAGCGCACGCTAAGAATTGTCTTAGCGCATGTTAATGTTGAGGCCTAGCGCACGCTGGGTGTCCAGGTAGCGCGCGCTAGTCTGGCAGACCAGTACTGGGCAGTTTGTTTCTGTACTCGGTCTGGTGCCCAGGTAGCGCATGCTATAGCCCGATAGCGTGCGCTGTCGAGAGGCTGTTAGCGCATGCTACTCTTGTGCAGCGCATGCTAACGGTCCAGAATCGTAGGTTCTGGACTGGATTATAGCTGGGTAGCGCACGCTAACGTTAATCGTTAGCGCACGCTAACGCTCCCTGGCTATAAAAACCAGGGAGTTGACCGAGACTCTCATTTTACTCTCATTTTTCTCTCTCTGGTTTGTGGGCGAATTTTGGGCGATTTCTGAGCGATTTGAAGCGTTTAAATTCCTAGCCATCATTTTCTTGTGTTCTTGGAGAAGATTAACAACACCAACACTTATTATTCATCTTTAATCCAAGGTAATCTCCTAGAACCCTATTTTTGGGAAAATTGGGGGTCTTTGAGTTTTTGTCCGATTTTTTCCGTGTTGTTGATTAATCCATGATGAATATGATTAGTATTATTGGTATTCTTGTTTCCCTACTAATTCATGGTGTATTTCGTGGTTTTTGCGTAATCGAGAGGGTTTGGTTGCGATCTGCCCTCGATGTTGTTCTTGTACAATACACATGAATCGTAGGCGGGCTTTCTGGTGTATTCCATTTCCGTAAACGTTTAGAAGTTGTTGTAATTATATTCTTCGAATCGTTAGGTTATGTTTCGTCGGTTCCTAGCGGTCGTATTTGATTTCTTCCGTTCATGTCATCGTCAATTACTCAAGGCAAGTATTTTCGAAAACCTTTATGCTTAACATGAAATAGTGGTGTATATTGTGTGTGCTTTGATCACCTCGGGAGGGTCCAACGGGGACTCTAGGGAATCTATGACTTCACTCTGGATTCACGAGTTTGATTCGCTATCCAACTCGGGAGGGTCCTTAGAGGCCTCGAGTGGGATCAGTGGCTTCACCCTGGTCCTAGGCGATGCCTGTGCGTGATTTGTTTTATGATATGGCCAGCTCGGGAGGGTCCTTAGAGGCCTCGAGTGGGACCAGTGGTTTCACCCCGGTCCTAGGCAAATTGATTGTTGACTGTTTGTTTCCAGAAAAGACATGTCTGGTTTTGGTTTTGAAATAAATTTGATGCATTGTACTATGAAATATGTAAGCGAATAGTTTGCCTTTATTACTTGTACTAGCGTAATTGCTAACCCCTTTGGGGACCCGTTTTGGGGAAATTCTTGTTATGGATTTCAGGTTATGTTCATCCGGACGAGCGAGCGCTGGGACAGTACGAGGATGCTAGCCAGGGCCGTTGACATGTGCATTTCAGTCCATTTATTTTCGTTGTTCTTTTCGATATGGTTGTTGTCCACTTTATAAACTTATAGAGTGTACTCGCGAGTACTTAAGTTTTCCCATTTGGATTGTGGTTTGTATTCGTTGAAGTTATTTACGTTTTTCGGTGTTGCTTATTCCGCCGGTTGTACCGGGCGTGTTATTTGATTTTCATCTGGATGATGTGTGTTTTTTTCCTATGGTATTTCGTGTCCAGCCTGGTGGTCCCATGTAGGGTCCACGACACTATAATATACCTTGAATATCTTGGGGTGTTACATACGCTACAAGGACTGCATTACTACCGGTAAGGAGTTTGAAAAGCAAATTCAAGTATCAGTCTGTTGGAAAGCATCTAGAAGTCAATGTGTATAACGTTCATATACCCATTGTACTTAACGTTTGCAACATGAACATATAATGTACACAATGGAAAGAAACATAGATACTAGACTGCACTAGACAGATGATAATGTATGTAACCTTGCAAGATTAATGTACACAACACACTTAATGTATGCTATGGATGTAGTATAGCGTACGCTAAGGAGAAGCTGACATCAACGGCTAGTTGAGGCTTTGGAGCCTATAAATACCACTTCATTTGGTATTCAAGATACAACAACTTCAAGGAACTTCGATATACATATGAGATTATTGTATAATCGAGCTTAATTGATAAAAGTTTGAGTGCTTAATTCACTCAATCATACATGAGAGGAAAGAAAGGATTATAGATTTGATCTGGTGTTATTAGGATCATGGATCCAACATTATTAGAATCATACTCTAAATCCAAGTGAGGTTTTTCTAGTACCGATAAAAAGCTAGAAAGTTTGTTTCCTTTTCCAATAAAAAAAAGAATTTTATCTTGAATCGATAAATAGACAAAACTGTAACGGTTTATCTTAGATCGATTGAAGAAAAATTATAACAGTTTATCTAGGACCGATTGAAGACAATGCGGAAAGGTTTATCTTGAACCTATAGAAAAAGATAGTGAATGAGAGAGGACGTACGCACGTTGCCGAACCACTATAAATATCTGTGTCATTTATATTCCACAATTATCTATCGGTTCCACACATGAAAAGAGTTCAATATCAACCCCCTTCTTGTAGCAGTACCAATCCAACAGAACTGCTAAAAAAATCAATTTTTATCCACATTGATAAACGACCGGGACCTCTGCTGTGTCATTTGACATGGATGTGTCGCCAATCGTTTCGGATTTTTTAGCTCCACTTTTCGATCTTTTTTAGCTCGTTCTCTCATTTGTGCATCGCCTGATATGTGTTGCGGGTCGGGACTTCGTTGATGCTTGATAATGGCCTTTAAAAACTCCTGGAAGCATAATGAAAAACACCAAAGCGTAATCGAGTCAAACAAAGGGATAAACTAAGTCTAAACACTATGGTTTCCCACACTGAAGATCAATAAGTACCAAAAATATATGATAAAAATGTTGAAAATTAAGTGAAAAAGAAATCCCCCAAACCAAAACATTGATCGTCCCGAGCAATGCACTTTAAAATAAACACTCCTAAGGGAACTCAACTCTCAACACACTTCAAAGTATAATTATAAAAATTCATCAATACACCTCAAGTAATGAATAAGTCTAGTTCTTTAAAGTTTTCAAATCTTCCTTAAACATCATAGCCAATGCTTGAAACATAGAAACCTCACCGGTCAAGTGTATAAAGGGACGTGTATACGCTCAAAACTCATTCAATGAAATAAGATCCCCATAAGCTTGCCAAGTCTACCACTATTTTATGCATGCAAATTTGTGAACGAAAATGAATACAATGGTTATAATGTAGGCTTTGGTCGGGTAGGATAATATGGATTAAGTGACTTTTACTTGAGAAAATTAGAATTAGATCACACTAGTCCCTTCAAACCCATGAAACACTTAAGAAGCTCAACATCTTAAAATTACTTCTTTCAACCCCTTAACTCATGTTACTCATAAAAGCGCTATTAGAAGTGAAAAATGCAATTTTATTTCTCCACCTTTTTATTTTCCTTTGCAATTGTTTGATTATCCGAGCAAATTATTAGGGCTGACCCTCTATGACCCTTCATGTAATAGATAGCCCCATTTTTCTGATACTTTTTCTCCCTTCATACTTATTTTGATATATTGACATGAACCAACTCAAGCTTAATATTAAAACCATCTTCCCTAATTGCCATCCCACATCCTTAATTTATCCTTACCAATTAATTCTAACAAACTCAAGTATAGAAAAAAAGGATATAAAGGAACGAAAATCTCATTATGTGGCTAAAAATAAAATACGCTCAAAGTTCAAGTGGGCTAACTGGGGGATTAATAATTATCGGGTAGGCAAAATGGATTGAAGGGCTAAATCAAGAATCACCAAAAATCATTTTCAATAGTTTGCGCACACTTGTGGTTTCGAATAAGCTACCAGGGCAAGTTCTAGAGCCCTAAAATATAAATGGTACACTCAATAATAAACTTGCATATTTAATAATGCTCAAAGGCTCAAAAGCTCACAAGTTAAAAGTTGTTCACACCTCAAAGATATTAAAGTACTTAATTAATTCTACACTCTTTTGATTATCTACAATTTTTCCTCGTCAAATCATTCTCAACGTGTATATCAAAATAACAAATAAACCCCAAGGCATCCAAGCTAAGACTTCATTCTTCCGAGTTCTTATCAAAATCCAAAATACTCGAAAAAAATAAAAATAAAAGTACAAAAGTACCAACTAAAATAACCCAAAGTATTGAAAAATAAATATGCTGAAGCAATAAACCTAAATTGCATATTACATGCAATCAATAGGGGCGTGCAGAAAAACCGAATCCGAAAAACTAAACCCAAAATTCGAACCGAACCAGTCCGATCTGATGTCTTCGGATCGGATTTCGGATTAGGATTTTACAGATCCAAAAATTTTGGATCGGATCGGATAAAATCAGTGGATTTTCGGATTTATCCGATCGATTTGAAATATATAAAAAACAAACTTTTTATTATATTTTAAGTAAAACACCAGAAAAAATTTCGGATCGGATTGGATTAACCGCGTATTTTCGGATTAATCCGATCCATCCGAAATATATATAAAAAAGTAATTTTTTATTATTTTTTATTATGATTTTATTATTTTTATTAGTTTTTAAAATTTTCGTATTTTTCGGATTAGATCCGATCCGGATTCTAATTGATCCGAATCCAATCCGAACGATCGATTCGGATTTCGGATTGTGCAAAATGTGATCCGAAATTTCGGATCAATCGACTTCGGATCGGCTCGGATCGATCCGAATGCACACCCCTACAATTTAATAATTAAAAATAAAAGTATTTTCTTGACGCAAAGCTCTCCATAAATTATATCAAATAAAGGCAAGTATAGAATTTAATAGTAGAAGTCAAGAAATACTTACAAGGGGGTATAAGGAGGAGCTCCTGATCGACAAGGCCCGTGTCCAATGACACGGCCGCGTTATGCCTGATACTAAGTTTTGTCCTCTCGAGCTATTTTCCTACAAAATAGATACCACAACTTGAACCGGTCAGTCCAAAAACCGAAATAACCTAAATAAAAATAAACAACTAGAAAAAACACATTATACAAAAAACAAATTAACAAAAATGATAGAAAACAATAAATATATGAAAACCGTTGTGTTGCCTTCCAACCAGCGCTAAGTTTAATGTCTTCAGCGAGACGCCTGTTTCATTCATCCTGGATCATTTAATGAGCCTCACAATCCAGCTTACGTGCAAATTTATTTGTAGGTTCTCTACTCATCAATCCATCCAATCGAGGGATCATCAAAATACGACGTCTTCCACATACGTTCTAATCATCAGCTTTGCTTGATCCGCACCAATTAAAGCTCTTGATGTGGCTAAGAATGGGTGCCCCAAAATCAACTCATTGTTTCTCTATTGACCATCATCTAGTACCACAAAGTTGACTAGGAAGGATAATTGATCTATCTTTACTAGCACATCCTCCATGAATCCTTTAGGAATGACTAGTGAATGGTCCACAAATTTGAGATGCATTCATGATCACATAATAGATCATTTAACGAAAAACCCGAGATAGAATAAGGAATTGAGAAACTCTGTGAATCCTTCATCTTTTGGGACAAACACTCCAACTCATGATCTTGACGCCATAGCTTGCAAGAAATCCCCCAAAAAAAAAAAAAAAAAAATTCTCCTTGACATGCTCAGTATCGACTCGATATTTTACCTCATCTGTGATAACTATCCAATTAGCCTCTTTTGACTATACGATCGCAACTTGGTCCTCATCCTCCGACTTCGGCAGCTTTTCATTCACACGGCATTATAAAATAGCATTGCACTGTGCTTTTGGATTCACCTCGATGTTTCTCGAAAATTGGCCCTTTTGATGTTGGCTCCCTACGATCTTAGTCAATTGACCTGTTTGTGTCTCTAGATTTATCATTTGAGCTCCAATAGTGGTTACTAATTGAGTCATCTAATTTTCAATCTGATCGAGCTTCTTTTCATCTCGTACGAACCGACTCTGTTTCCGTTATGAACGTTGCAAGTATATTCTTAAAATTCGGACCAGATTTGGGCTCCTCGACCACCTTGCCATTTGGTACCTTAAATCCAGTAGGAGGTTGTAGAAGTATTTCCCGAATTCCCGTAGCTGAGATTTTCGTGATTCCTATTGGAATGATGATGGAACCCTAGAGGTCGGTTTCCAATAATTATTAAAATTCTAATTGTTGATGTAATGAGCCTCCTCAAAAGGATCTGATGGTAGTATAATTGCTAGAGGTGTTGGAAACAAAACGCAGTGGAAGCGAAGTGATTAATTTTGAATAAAGCATTTTATGCATCCACGAGCACAAAATCTATATACGCATGCTAATTAATTAAGTATTAAGATTAATAAGCAATTTAAAAATTATTTATTATTTATTAAATAATATTGTTGGTGAATTCAATATCCTAATAGATCAAAAGATCATAGGATATTTATCTCTTGAAGCGTAGTGGTTGCTACTTTGATTTCTTCCTCAAAACCTTCTAGAATATGATCCCACCTTAATTCGGACGTTGTGTGGGCAACGAGCTGCCAAATCTTGCTTGACTATAGAGATGGATCGACCGAACCTATTCCTTAGAACTCTTGATTTTTTTTCTTCAGGTATTTCCGACTGATAGCAAGAATTAAACTGTTATCTCAATTGTGGAATGAAAGACAAAAGCCAAGTTCCACAATCAAACATATAGAAGAAAAAATCGAAACCCTTGAGTTAATGAAGTATGTCGCGGCTGATACCCTTCTCTATATGTTTTATTTATAGGTTTTGGACTACTCTAGGGATTTTAAGAAGGATTAAGGTTAGGACTCCTAGTGTAATCCAACCTTCCATATTAAGCCCTTTCTAATATGGTTGTATTCACTAATATCAATTCAATCTACTAAAGAATTAATATTGCACTTCCAACCTAAATCTCAATTTACAAAATCGGGCTCCTTATTTAAATATATTATTTTCCGTATGTAAGATATTGAATGTCTATTAATTAATTTAAGCTACTAACAACTTTAATTAATTAATTTTTTGTCCTAGAGTAGTACCACTTGAACCTTATTATTATATCGGAATTCAATCCACATGCATGGTTTAATATAATAATCATTATCGAGCTCCTCAAGGGGACATCATTAACCCGCATTAGCCGGGACACGATTTCTAATTATAATAATTATCATATAGATAATGTTATTGCCCAAGATACGAAACATGTTGAGTCAATCACTGTTACTCTCACCCATGGTGAATCAAAGCAATAAATATTATAAATACACAATTAAATATTATATACTTAGAATTAAGAAATGATAATTAGTCAATATTTAGGTTCTTCTTATAGTTAGTACAGAAGAAACTATCTCAATTGCATCCAGTTTAATGTACGCAATACGCTAATGCATGCTAATAGTCAAGACCAACGAATCTCACGCATATATAGGTTGTGAACTATTATATTATTTTATAAGGCACAAATAATGTGCTCTTCCGTGTGACATCAACACACCATATTATCTACAATATAAAATAAATAAATAATACATTTACATAACCATAACGTGAATTAATATGAAAAATATATAATTAAATATAATTTATATTCCCATAGGTAGTTACAGGAAAAAAAGGTAACACAAGAATAAAGTATGTGTTACAGTATACAACCCTAACAAGAGGTGTTACCCTTGCATCCGTTCCCTCAACCACCCTATGCATATTATTCCTTTCGGTAGGCCACCAATAGTTGTTCATGGCCATTTCCTTTCAAGCCATATGCTTCCTCTGTGCTTATGGCTAGTAGTGCTCCTCCGGATGATGCATCTACAAGATTTCTAGTCTCTCCGACTAGCCCACTGTAAAAGAAACAAATCTATTGGTCTTCCTAAAGACCATGACGAGGACATCGTCTCAATAAATACTTGAAGCATTCTCACGCCTCATATAATGGCTCCGAGTCCATCTGCCGGAACTGCATTATTTCACTCTTCAATTTCATGGTCTTGTTGGATGATAAGAACTTGTTAGATTTGTGTACTGCAAAGCATATTTTATGCTTGCATTACCTTATTTCCCTTTAACTACCTATGAGAATATTAATTACATTTAATCACATATTTTGCATATTTATTAACGTTATGGTTATGCAAATGAAATGTCTAATTATTTTATATTGTAGATAATGTGGTGTGTTGGTGTCACACGGAAGATCACATTGTCGTTGCCTTATAAAATAATATAATAGTTCATAACCTATATAATTATTAGACAAGTTATGTGAAAGGTGTAGTGTGTGCTTGAGATTAATTGGTCTTGACTATTAGCATGCATTAGCGTATTTGCATATGTTGAATGGGTTCGAAATGAGATAGTGTCTTCTGTACTGATTGCAAGAAGAACATAAATCTCGGATAATTATTATTTCTTAATTCTATGTATATAATATTTAACTGTGTATTTATAATGTTTATTGCTTTAATTTACCATGGGTGAGAGTCAAAATGATTGACTCAATAAGCTTCGTATCTTGAGCAATAATATTATTTATATGTCAATTATTGTTATAACTAGAAAATGTGTCCCCACTCATGCGATTTGATGATGTCCCCTTGAGAAGCTTGATAATGATTATTATATTAAACCCTCAAGGTGGATTTAATTCTGATATAATGATAAGGTTCGAGTGGTACTACTCTTGGATAAGATATTAATTAATTAAAGCTCTCAGTAGCTTAAATTAATTAATGGACATTTGATATCTTAAGCACGGGAAAAAATATATTTAAATAAGGAGCCCGATTTATAAATTAGGATTTGGGTTAGAAGTGCAATATTAATTCTTTAATAGACTGAATTGATATTAGTGAACTCAAACATATTAGGAAAGGGATTAATATGGAAAGTTGGGTTGCACTAGGAATCTTAACCCTAATCCTCTTTAAGATCCCTAGAGTAGTCCAAAAGTCTATAAATAGGGACATATAGGGGTTCGGCCGAATTGACTACATTATACACAAGGTATTTCGATTTTTTCTTCTTAGTGTTTAATTGTGGATATCTTGACTTCTGTCTTTGATTCCACAATTGAGATAACACTTTAATTCTTGCTACATATTGAAATTACTTGAAGAAAAGAAAATCGAGAGTTGTGAGAAATAGATTTCGGCCGGATTAAGGCGGATAATACTCTAGAAGATCTAAAGGTAAAAATACAAGAAGATCGAGGAGCAAGCAACTACTATGCTTCAAAGGTAATATCGTATGATCTTTGATCTAGATTGGCATATTCAATTTACCAACATATTTATTCAATAAATAATAAATAACATTTAAATTTCTTATTAATCCGAGTAGTTAATTAATTAGCATGCCTAAATAGATTTTGTGCTCGTGGATGCGTAAAACGCTTTTGTTAACATTTTCCCTACTTCGCTTCCGCTGCGTTTTATTTCCAACAATTGGTATCGGAGCCAGTTTTAGGCTTTTACTATTTTAATTAATTTGGGTGATTAATTGATAGCAATTTAAATATTCATATAATTTGATGTTGGAGTATTTTGCTAGATGTGTTCTTGTAGGGAATATGATCTAATTATCATGGTTATGTGAATAGTTTATTTATTTATTTATTTATTTTTATTATGCAATTGTTGGTTTGGCCCAGTTTTGAGGCATGTAATGGTTTTTCCCGTGAGAAAATCTACGGATAGATCTAGGATCTTATTTTTTGTATAATCTTGTTGTAAATTCGATGTATTTTATTTTGTATAAAATTTTAATCGGATTCGGAGAAGACAAAGTCATGAAGAAGTAGAGCTGAACCAAAACACCGGATCGCTGATGGGCCGAGGCCAAGAAGACGTGGCGCGCCGGCAAGACACGGCCGCCGAGGGCCGCGGGCCGGTTCGCCGGTTCGGGTTGGGTCGTCCAGTTTTTGGTCCGGTCCGTTTCACCGCCGTTCGTTGCGTCCGCTGGAGAGTCGGGATTTAAAATTATTTTTTTTGTGTAATTAATTCTTTATAAAAGTGAAACTTTAATTTTGGAAAACCACAACTCGGCAGGGGAGGAGTGACGAGATGCTTGATCCAGTGGGAGAAATCGATTCAAAGATTTTCTCGGATTCAAATCATGGAAGAAGACCATGATAATTGGATAATTTAATTATCCATGCTTTATTTTACTTTTTACTATTTTGATGTATGGCATGTATGAATGTATGCGTGATATGTTTCTTGCATGTTTGGACGAGAAAATTAAAAACCTTAAGGCTAAAATAACTAAGTGATTTAATTGATTTATTTTTTAAATAAAATCAAATCGGCCTTCATAATTAATTTAAATTGTGAATTAATTAGCATGCACGTTGACATTAGGGTCTTCCTCCATATCAGATGTGCTAATTATAGGTTCACTAGTTTTAAATTTCAAATGATAACAAAAGGTAAATATTATTTTTTATGATAGAACTTCTCTTATCTGTAGGACTATTATTTAAAGGATAATATTTTAAAATTGTTAAATTATGGTGTTCACTTAGGTGTATTAATTATAAGCTCCCCATCGAAATCTATGTTAATTAATATATGGCCAATAGGAACCAACTATTAATTTTACTTGTCATGATGTAAATTGACTAGATAGTAAAATTAAAGACATAAAACTCTATTTGAAAAATATGTGTGTAAACGTCCACACGATCGTGGCTTGCATATGCGATTCGAGGAATTGGTTGCTAGCATATATATTGTATTTTTAAGGTTTTTCAATATATTTTGCTATGCATTATATGATGAATGTTTTAATTTTGTCTCAGATGTCTTGCAATCTATTGCTGTAATTCTCAAAGAAAACAAACTAGATGGCACTAACTTTGCTGATTGGAAACGTAATCTTAATATTATCCTGACTGCTAAAGAACACAAGTTTGTTCTAACTGAGGAATGCCCATTGGAACCAGATGCGGATTTGACACTCGACGAGGTGAAAGAATTCCGCAGATGGAAAAAATCTAATGAGATGGCTCGCTGTTACATCTTGCCTTCTTTAGAAAATGTATTACAGCATCAGCATTAGAGTATGGGCAGGGCCGTGGAAATGATGAAAAATCTCGGCGAGATGTTTGGTCATCAAAACTGGGCGGCTAGGCAAAATGCTATGAGGGTCTTGATGACGACCCAAATACCTGAAGGAACCCCAGTAATGGATCATGTTCTAAAGATGATGTTGGCCACCAAGTATACTAATGACCAGCTTAGAATATAGAAGCATAGTAAGCTGTACGATTTTCTAAAGTGAGTTTGCGTAGCGGAAGTTTAGGTGTGAGTTGCTGTAACTATAGCAACTAGGTGTTCTCCTCTTTGCTTGGTGCGTACAAGGTTTTAGCAATGTATACTTATATAAATCACAGTTATGAAAGCAATAAAGACAGAAGGTAAATAACACACAGTTTAAAGTGGTTCAAGGTAAAACCCCTCTACATCCACTGGTTCTCCACACAGGAGTAAAATATTTATTATAATCACTATGTACACAACTACGTGACTATAACAAAACCTATATTTGTATCGTTCACACAAATTGATACAGAGACCAAAGCTTTTTGCCGTTCACATAGATTGACTTGAGATCTTCCTTGACTCGCTTCTTCACACACAGTTTGAAGCTTCGTCTATAATGCTATTTTTCCCACATAGGTCGGAATACGCAAGGATCTTCACTCCACACAGGACTGATGATTAACTCAAAGGTAACGGGTAGAATTCTCCGAACATCAGCTTGATCTTTGATATACGTTTGTTTTATGCTGTGCTGTTCTCGTTGAGTATATTTATTTGCTATAGATACGATGTATGCTTTTGAAATATACTTGCTCTTGATATAGCTTAGATTGTCACAATCTTTGTCAGAGCTTTTGCGAGTATAAATTCTTCGTATGTATGTCCGTTGTAAGTCCTCTGGCTAGGGAGTATTTATAACCTTTGGAAAATACATTCGTTATAAATGTAGATGTTGCAGGTAGGTGAGATATTGACATCTCTGATTGGCGGCCTACTGAATATTTTAATTAAAACAGATCGCATTTAATGCTTTAGATATTCTTTTTTACTTCACATTAAATGCTCTTCAGTGCGTTCAGACTTGTCTCACTCCGGCTGCATTAAATGTTGTCCTATCAGCAACAAATGTTACTTTAATCGTGAATACTTTATGAATAAACAATGTTTATCTCACAACGGTTTAAAGCATTCATTAATCATGAATGTCAGATGTGTTTTATTCTTCCCAAGTAAAACATCTTACAGCCTGACTATTGTATCTGACGCATTGTCTTTTGCTGTAGCTGTAGGCTCTGTAGGATAGACTGTATGAGATCTTCAATGCTGTATGGAAGGGCTGTGTAGAGATTCCAGACAGCTTCTATACTTAGCGGCATTTTAACTCTTTCGACTTCTTTGCTGTATGATGGAAATTCAAAACAGGATTGTTTATCCCAACAATTTCCACCTCTTTGATAATGCCAAAACTTCTTCAAGATAACTTCTTGATTCACAGAGGATGACACTTGGTCTTCTGTAGAATGTTCTGATCTTCAGCACTTAGTCTAAAAATGTGAACTGCTCGCAGGCAAGTTCTAAGAAATTGAAAACATCTACAGGAAAGTGTATTACAACTTTTAAACTTATGATTGGCGCGCAGGCACAATCTTACAGTGTTTGTCTAGGTTGGATACAACTTAACCTATGAACTTTTCGCAGACAAGTTCTATACTTGTTTGTTTGCAGTACATAAATTCGTAATCAAATAGTAAAACAGTAGGCATAGATTACGAGCTGTAATCTTTCAAGATAACAAATTTGATTGATAATCAAGGAAAATTACAAGTTCTTGAAATAGAGAAAGAGTGCATACTGCAATAATAAGCCTAAGGAACAGGTATAGTGAGAAGGGCCAGACAAGCTAATTCCTATACTGAGAATGCCTCCAAGGTCTCCTGTCAGGATCATTTTCGGTCCCTTTCCACCAATTGACTAGTGAATCCTTGCTTCGATCCAGGTAGATAGCTCTTCCTTCATCGGATTGGTCTAAAGCAAGTATCCAGTCATCTGCGTGGATGAGTCGATCACCTTTTAGGTGACTTGATTTCATCAGCATTTGCATAGGGAGCTTTCCTTCTGCTAACATCCTCGTGAATTCATCTGCAACATCCGCCAGCGTCTTGAACTTGTTGAACATAAAGGACTCCCTGGTCAGTTTAACAAAGTATCTCATCAGTTTGTTTTTCCTCCAGTCCTTACTTCATCAGATGTAGGCTGTCGTTTATTGGGCAGAATAATCTCGGATGGTTTTTGCACGTTGTTCTTCCAAGTAATGTTGGGGTCATGGTACTCCAGACGAGAATAAGATACCCTGTATCCTCTTGTAGGCGTGGCCAGATGGCCTATTGCAGTAGCTACACTTTCTTCAAGAGCAACATCCATCTCTTTTTCTCTCTCCAACCTCCATTGCCTTCCAGCCTCTCTGGATTCTTCCCCCTTTTTGGCATCATCAATAACTGACACCTTTGTATGAAGCTCCTATACGAGTTGTATAGCATTTTCTTGTTTGGTTGTCATATTATCGATCTTATCTACCAGAATACTGAGCACCAGAGACATGTTATCTATCTTTAGATCATGGTTTGTCAGCCCGGTTCCGTTCTCCTTGAGGACAACAACCTTCTTAGCCTCTAAAGTCCAAAGCTTTTCTTGTTCTTGTCATAGGACTCTCTCCTGATGCTGATTGATATGATGGAGCGCTTGCTACAATGTATTAGGCATTAGGTGGAATACGTCCTCGATATTGGTGATAGCAGTCTTCAGATGGGAGAGCTCATCTTGGGCAGTTCCTCGTATCCAATAAAATTCCTTACCGACATCATACAGTGCCTTCACGGCATCTTATAGGAACACGGTCTGTCGGCCGATTGCATGGAGTTTCTCAATACGGGCTTCGGTTTACGAGGAGCTTGGACGTGCGATTTTTGAATCCTCTAGTTTATTGAGTCGATGGAAAACCACATTGTGACGAGGGCATCGTGGTCTGTCATCTGGCAGGAAACTGTCATCGGAACCAGATTTGGAGCTCACAGAGATGGGAGATGCAGGGGAATCTTGAGTTGGAATAGCATAGGGTGTTGTTGGTTTAGTCTCGGCGTCAGGTGCTTTGGGAGCGGGGGATTCAGAAGCATGTGTTGCGGAAGAGTGTGCAGCATGATCATCAGTAGTCGGAAGTACATGAGGGACTAAATCCCCCTGCCAACTCTCAGCTTCCGCCTGCTCTGGAAGAGGGACTGATTCCTCTTGGTGGATGGCGCGGGCTTCTTCTTCATGATCTGAGACAGGTTGGGCTGCTTGTTCAGTAACTGTTTGTTGTATAGGAGGGACTGAACCCTCATGTATATCTTGAGAAGCTTCCTATTTAGGGGTAGGGGAATGATGTCTTTTAGAGGTCCCCTGAAGCTGTTGGTCTTGCATTCGATCCATTTATCCTTCCCTTGCCTCTCTGCGGCTGGTCCTTAGACCGGCTTGTAGAGCATCGTCATCAGTGTCTGAGTCAGGGTCGGAATTTTGGCTGTTAGTGGGAGCTTTGTCATCAGAATGATACTTACCTTTCAATCGAGACTTCTCTTTTGCCAGGTAATAATTTGAATCAGCTCACGGCAAAATTGATTCTCCCATTAAATCAAGACTTCGATATTTTGGGTGTCTATGACCTCCAGAACGAAAATTTCTTCCTCCTTCCACTCTTCTCAGTTATACATGTCGTCGTACTGGGTGACTCTGTATGATTTCCAAGTTGCAAAGTGCTCGTAGGCTTGTTCAATGTGCACCTGGAGAAGAGTTTCATTGATTAGAACTGATGGGGAGGGATTCCTTACAGTATTTGGGTCTATTGTATGGATGGTATCCGCAACAGGTATGGGAGCCTATATTTGAGAGGGATTCCTAACAGGGTATGGTACCGTGATGGGAGAGGGATCCTGTACAGGTGTGGGTTCCCTTACAGGAAAGGCGGCTTTTGGCTCCATGGGGATAGCCGACTCGTGTTCGCTATATTTTTAAACAATCCGCAAGTGTACGGAGTAAATGTAGAAAGCGGAGAGCAAGGTCGTATTCCACAGAGACTAATTATTTGTATTGTGTTGATTACTAGATTATAGTGATCCTAGTTTTATCTAGACGATCAATAGAGTGGATGAATGGTTAACTAAATAAAATAATGACAATTAATTTGATAAAAATATCCGAATTAAAGAGAATTGTAAGAGTTTTGAAAGATAGATTCCAGGGCTAGGTTTCCGTTGATCACTAAGTTTAGTCGGGATTGATGTCGAAGGGTTCTAAGTGCGTTGCTAAAATGATAATCACAACTATGTCTTAAAGTCCCTCTCGAGATGCAACAAAACATAGATTAAACAACCTATAACAACATCTTCATCTATTATAAATTATCTAACTCCAAAATATTCATAAGATCTAATATCATCATATTTTATCATCGATTTCCCAATCTTGTAATTAACTAAGTCAAATACTCGAAACCTATTAATGCCTTCTTCTCTCGAATTATGATCAATTAAGTTTAACATGTAAAAACATTGATAAAGTGTTCTAACATGAATCAAAACCAAGTATTTTGATAAAGAAAACACATTAGATATAAATAATCATCAATCCTTAAAAATAATTATGAATCAACGTACTCCCATGCCTGGAATCTAACAAGTTTAACCGGACATGGTAAAGAAAGAAAGATCAATAATCATCATGTTCATCATGTTCAAGATAAATATATAACAAAAAATGAGTAAACGATAGGAAGAAGATAAAACTCGGATGGTGTCTTGAGTGAACTTGGTTCAAGCCTTCAAGTGTTCTTGATGTGTTCTTCCTTGTGCTTCCTTCAAAGTCTCCTTCTTTTGGTAAGTTTTCTCCCAAATCTTGTGTCTTTCCTCTCTCCAACTCTCCAAATCTCAGGATATCTTCTTCTTCAAGTCTAGTCCAAGGCCTTTTTATTAAGCCAAAAAGCCAAAAATCTTGTTCAAATCTTGTAAAAATATCAATAAAGTGATTTTGCACCGAAAAGTGACACGGCCCGTATCAAATGACACGGCCCGTGTCATAGTGTTCTAGAATTGACAGTTGCTTCTGGACAGGCAACCCGACTGTGTTGTATGACATGGTCGATCCAGTGACACGGCCCGTGTCAAATGACATGGCCGAGTCCGTGTTGCATTGTTTTAACTCCATTTTTCCTTCTTTTTCGGCTCGATCTTTTGTTTCTGTATTGCTTGATATGTATTGGGGATTGAGACTTCGTTCTTGATTGATAATGTCCTTAAAACACCTATAAATTCAATAAAATGTACCCAAGCGTGATCGAGTCCAACAAACACAATTTGAGCTCAAACGACACAATTCTATACATTTTAGGATCTTAAAATCCGGAAAAACCTTATAAAAGTATGTGTAAAAATGAGTATTACCAAAATCCCCCAAACTTAAACATTGATCGTCCCGAGCAATGCACTTCAAAATAACCACGCTTAAGGGAACTCATCCCTCAACACATCTCGAATGATCATTTTGAAAATTCATCAATACGCCTCAAGTAATTAATAAGTCGAGTTCTATAAAGTATTCAAATTTCTGGGGTATGTCCTTAACATCATAGCCAATACTTGAAGAATAAGAATCCACATAAGCTTGCCAATGGTCTACATCTCTACCACTATTTGTGCATGCAAATTTGTGAATCATAAAGGACTTTACTGGTTGTAATTTAGGCTTTTTGGTCGGGTCTGATAAGTATGGCTAAAGTGACTTGACTTGAACAAATTAGAACTACATCCCAATAATCACTTCGCTCAATTAGAAGCTCAAATTTTTTTTTCTGGAATTTGCTTCCTTCAACCCCTTCATTTTAATATAATCGCAAAAAGCCCTTTTTGAAAGTGAAAATCACAACATTATTCCTCCTTATCGCTCCATTTATTTTATTTCCTCCTTATCGCTCCATTTAATTTTTTTTGTACACTTTTTTGTTTTTTTGCCTTTTCATGTGGTGGAAAACATCGTCATTATAATCACACCATTCTTCCTTCAAATTTATTTTGATAAATCAACGCAATTGAACCAACAATCTTCCCAATCGCCTCCACACACATTTTCATTCTTTTGCCAATTTGTTCTAATAAGCTCAATTATAGGGACAAAAGTTTATAATGGAACGGGAAGCTCATAATGTGGATAACAAGAAATAGGCTTTTAAGCTCAATTGGGCTAACTAGGGAATTAATAATTGTCGGGTTGGCCAAAAGGTTTGAAGGGCTAAAAAAATCGCCTAAAATCACTTTCACTGATTTGCACGCACACTTGTAGTTTCGAATAAAATACCAAGGCAAGTTCTAGAGCCTTAAAACATGAATGATACACTCGATAATGAAACTTGCATATTTAATGATGCACGAAGGCTCAAAAGCTCACAAGTTAGATTTGTTCATATTTCCAAGATATTAAACTATTTATTCAATTTCACACCCTTTCGATTATTCTACAATTTTCCTCATCAAATTATCCTCGATTTGCAAATCCAAATAACAACATATATCCCGAGGCATCCAATACAAGAGTTCATTCTTTTGAGTTTCATCCAAGTACATGATACTCAAAACACACCAAGTTAAAAAAAAAAATCACACCAAAATCCAAGCAAAATTTCACACCAAAATTCGAAAAATAGAAACAAACAAACAATAAAACAAACAAATAATGAGAAAAAACAATCAAAACAAGATGTTCAAAAAAATAAACAAACGAACAATATAAGTATTTCTTGACCCAATATCTCCCCCCAAACTTGAATTAAAGAGTATACACATGAAAGGGGGTATAATATTTAAACAATAAAAACCTTTGGGTCAATTACAACCGGTCCTACTGATTGGGCGGAGGGAAGTGGCCTTGTTGGACATTCCATTCGTGCATTTGTCGCAATAAGGTCAGCATATCATCTTGTTTCTGTCGGGTCTCCTCTCGGAAAGCCTCAAATTCCTCTCTAAGTTTTGAACAAGATGGGGCATATCTTGATTCGACCTCTCTCGATGACTCGGGTCGATCCCTCTCACTTTCTTCTTCCTCTTCCTCGTTGTCTGGCCCTCTCTCATAAGCATCCTCTTCCTCCATTTTCTCCACTCTGTCTTCATTTTCTGTATGTCGAGCTCGTTACGAGCAAAGTGGCTATCACAGGGGGGGAGACCAATCCAGCTGCTATCCGGGCTAATTTATGTGCGTCCGTGGCCATTTGTAAGTTTCTTAAATCCCAAATATTATCAATCGTCGTCAGATGTGTATTCGGGAGGAGGAAATGATCACTATCATTTTGGAAAAATATTTTACGCGAGTCGTAGTCCAGGATGTTCATCAATTTCATCATGATAAAGATAGAAGCATATTTCTTGGAAGGGCAGTTCGGTTGTCCAGTGATATATCATAATGAAGTGCGATAGGGGTAATCAAACCCCCTATCCAAATATCCCCTCTCGGTTTCATAACGACATCCTCAAAATGATCCATTAGTATAGCCCCGGTTGCTGGATCTGTCCCATCGAGCATGTGAGTTAGAACGTATAACTCTCACTGGGTGATCGGCCCTGTTTTTTTTCGCCCGAAAATAGTGCTCGCAATCACTTTGTGAAGATATCGTAGTATTGGATTGCGAATAGAGGATCCTTTGGCCAACTTTGGAATATAAGGACGTGCCTTGCTTCCCGGATACTCTACCATAGCTCGCCAGTAGGTTTCGCACTTGAAACTATTTATTCGGTATTCTCCGTACCTTCGTGTGTCATATATATATCCTCTAATTCCCTTGGAGATAGCTTCTCGTTCTCATTGTTCAGGCGGAATTCTAAAGCGAGTGGCTCATGGGTGATCGGATCTCTTTTAACGGTTAACGTGCTTAGGAATTCTAGTGTGAGGCATCTGTAGGTGGGCCAATGTTGTGTCATCATCCACTCCCACTTTATCCTTTCTAGCAGCTTCATCATGTCGTCTTTTATACCCATGGCTGTCATGCATTCATCGTCGGGCCATCTAGCTGGAAGCATTTTTTCTGCCCCAACATCTCCCACTGCGCTTGTCGGATCTCCGGAAGTCCAATTCCGTATGTTTTCGGTGTCTGAACAACCCCTTGGGCCGGCATTCTTGTCGGTTGCTCTATTTCAGTCGTCGGTCTCCCTCGTCCTCTTTGAGCAGTACCACGTCCTTGTTAGGCATTACCACGTCCTCGACATTTGGCCATTTTTCTGCAAGAATTTATCAATTATCATTTGTTTCAAACAAAACATCATGGCTCAATAATTTTCAATGATATTATCTCCCCCAAACTTATAACCAAATACACATTTGCCCCAAAATATCCATATTTTTTTTCAAAATACCCACAGGTATAATTCAAAATACCACTCTTCTTGAAAAATGATTTCCATCATATACAACATCCCTTTCATAACACGAATTTCCAACATTTTGATTCCAATCACCAAACACATCATAATTCATGAAAAATCCCCAAACATTCGACTCAAGAACCCTAAATTATGCAAGGATTCATAATTCACACAATCTTAGTGTACTGAAGAATTAAACCATCCAAAATCGTAATACATACCTTGAATTCGGAGTAAAAAGACGAAGAAAATTGAAAAAAAATCGCGAACTAAGAACTTGATGATTACGTCCGATTTCTAATGCTTTGAAGCTCTTAGATTGTGGAATAATGATATGAATCGTGTTCTTATGCTTGAATTAGCACAATTTTTCCTTGATTTTGAGGATTTGTAGGGATATGGGGGTCAGGGTTTTCGGAATGGGGAAGAAGAAGGGGAACAAAAAAATCTGGGGAGGAAGATGAACAAGGCACGGTCGGGTTCTATTTATATACCCCTGACTGACACGACCCGTGTCATACCTGCTCAGTTTTTTCAAAAGACGCCTACCTACCTGACCCGTCCGTGTCAATTGACAAGGCCCGTGTCGTACTTGCCCAGAAAGTGAAAAACCATTGTATACCTAACTCGACCGTGTCAATCGACACGGCCCGTGTCATACTGTTAGGAATACTTGTTAGATTTTGATGATGTCATTAATATAAATTCAAATGTTTATTACTTGGCAAAAATGTAAGGAAGAACCAAATGAGTATCTTCCATAGGCCAAATAATGTTAAGTGTAAAAACTTGGCAAAATGTAAAGAAGAACCAAATGAGTATCTTCTATAGGCCAAAAATAAGTTAGGCTGAAAAATGGCTAAGTACTAAAATCAGCTAAGTACATCAGAGAGGTACAACTGAGTCAAGTCAGAGTAGTTCTGGTCAACAAAAATCATCAGGGATGTTTGACGAGACTGCAGTCAAGATACCTCAGACAAGTCATCTGATCAGACAAGTTCTAAACAGTGTACATCAGAGAGGTCCAGGACTGTAGAGAAGTTAACTGGACATCAGCCTAGTCAAGATCAGCCAAGTACTCCAAGTCCTCGTCATCATGCGTTGAAAAGTCAAATATTACGGAAAGTCACATGCAACGTGAAGAGACAAATTGGAGTGATTCCCGCAAAAGATATGAATTAAAAATTCTATCCAGACCCACCTTGAAGACTTTAATCGTTTTATATTCAAAAGATTCGGTGCATCACATGCAGAAATCTTCACAACGGTCGGAAGATAGATTAAAATAATGGGAATCCAGCCTTGCAACGTTCAGAAAAGAATAAACAAAGAAGTCTCCCTCCAACGGACTGATTTGTTACAGATTTGCAACGGCTATGAAGAAATGCTCATGGATCAACACCTATATATATCTAAAGATTTGAAGTTGAGCAACGACCGGTGCGAACATACTTTCAAGCGATCAAAGCATTCAAGCAATCCAAAAGCGAAATACAGCATCGTGAAAAGAGCGGTTCTAAAAAGTTCATACTTGAAGAAGCTCTTAGTTGGAGAAGACAAAAACTCGTGTCTTAAAATCCTGAGTTCGGGGTACTTCACTGGTTGAAGTTCGAGACTGTAAAGGCATCCAAGGATCGAGGATCAAGAGGTGCAAGGCAGTCAAGTGTGTTACAACGGCACGGATTTCCACTGGTTGGAAGCTGTTGTAATTTAGTTGAATCACTGTAATATTTATCACTGGTTGAGAATTATAGTGAATTCATCTCCAACTGGTTTGGAGAAAAGTGGATTAGTAGAGGATTACCCCAACTCTGAGACAACTATAATTGCCTGTGTACTTTACTGTTTCATAGCATCATATCTTAACTGCTGCATTCATCGTTAAGTGTTTCATTAGTTATTTTGTATTCGTCATCAGCTGACTTCCGCACGTATTAAGAAACAAACGACTCCAAGTCATTTGTTTACCTATCAGCTGAAGAAACTTACTCTTTGAGAAAAAGAGTTTAAGAGTTTCAATAAGTCTATTCACCCCCCTAAACTTATTCCTGGACGACTTGTGACCTACAAGTAGTATCGGAGAGGTTGGTTCATTTATTTCACGAACCAGATCTATATCTGAGATATATCTTTACTCTCATTTTATAATGGAACACATGCATTCTAGACTACCTGTGTTTTCAGTTGACGTGTATGATCTTTGGAAGATAAGGATGCAGGCACACTTATCTTCAATCCATGATGACATGTGGTGCATCATAGAGGATGGTCCATTCATTTTCGAGAAGGACAACACTGCAGAGGAGATCGCAGCAGGGAAGCCGGAGAAGATCCCAAAGAAGAGGACAGAGCTGACTCCCGAAGAAAGAAAGCTGGCCAATCTTGTTAACTGGGCCAGAGATGTGCTATATCAAACTCTTGACAAATCGACCATGGTCAAGATCAAGAATTGCAAGAATGCCAAAGAAATCTGGGACACATTAGCCCTAATGTGTGAAGGAACGGAGTTGATCAAGGAAAACAAGTTGTCAATTGCTATTCAAAAATTTGACAACTTCAAAATGAAGAATGGCGAATCCATAGACCAAGTGGACACAAGGTTCACTGAGATTATCAATGAGATCAACTCCCTCGGCAAATCTTATGGCAATAGGGAGATGGCGCTGAAGGTTCTAAGATCTCTCAATCCTGAATGGAGTATGAAGGCAGTGGCCATGAGAGAGTCCAAGGATCTTAATAAAATAAAGATCCAAGAGCTGTTCTCTCATCTGAAGGCTTATGAGTTCGAGCTTCCAAGTTCATCCTCAACTGAGCCTTCAAAGAAGGGAATAGCCTTTGCAGCCGAGTCCCCCTCCAAGAGCTTATCTGATGTAAAGCCTCCAAATCCATTAGATTTTGAGGAAGCAATGGCGTTTATAATGCAAAGGTTCAGAAACTTCCGAAAAAACTACTCCAAATACAAGAAAAATTATAAGGAGAATCCCAGGAGAAATCAGAAAGCTGGAAGCTGGGAGGTGGAGTGCTACAATTGTCACAAGACAGGACACATCCAAATCGACTGTCCTGATCTTAAGAAGGACGAGAGCAAGAAGGAGGTGGGCAGAAAAGAAGATAGAAGGAAGGCCCTCATCAGATAAGATCAGGAGCATATAGAATCTAGCAGCGGATTCTTTTCTGATGATGATGAAGAGTATGATTGCCTGATGGCCAACCTAGCTGATGAAGAGGTAACATCTAAACCCTCTGGTTCAAATAATAGTTCAGCCATGTCACAAGATATGGATCTGCACAAATCTGTAAATCAGCTATTTAAAGATTTTGAAACACTCAAATCTGCACACCAAGTTGTATCAGCAGAGAAGACTCAGCTGCAAGATGAGAATAGGCAGCTGAAAAATGATTTTGAAAAACTCATCTTAGAACTGAATAAGGTTGAGATAACTGCAGCTGACTTGAAAAACCAGACTGATGTTAATACAACTGAGATAAATCGACTAACTGTTTTACTTAAAGAAAAATCAGCTGCACTCGCTCATGTCAAAGCCGAATTTACTAAGCTGACTCAGGCAAATAAGACTCAGGCACAGGAAATAACCTCCCTGAAGGCGTCTTCAACCCTGGAAGAATTGTGTACCAATAAAAGGCCACTATATTCCAGATCAGGCCTTGGATATGATCCTCACACTCCCTCTAGTTCTAAAACTACTTTTATCAAGGGAGAAACAATTGTCTCGACTACTGAGCCTACGTATAAACCGATATTTAAAAATAGGCAACAGCCAAATCACATGTCTAGGCTGCAGCCAGGTTACACAAGGCAGTGATCGCTAGGATTCGCGTAGTATGGTTTTCAAATCCGATCAATTTTAAAATTTGTAAAACCTCGGAGTATTTCCAAGGTGTCGAACCCAAGGGAATTGATGTGTCGAAAATAAAGGAATTAACTCTACTCAAAATTTGACTGCTATTTAGGAAACCGAAAATTTGGTTTGTTTCTAAATTATCTAACTTTAAAAATCGAAAAATAAAAATTAAATAAAAGATGAATTATCTAAATCAAGCAAATAAAGCAAATTAGCAAGATAAAATCTATGGTCGAAAGGTAATTGATCCTAGGGTAGTATCATCTAATTGAGTTCACACAATCCATTCACCTGATTCCTTTTCCCCAAATTTTAATTCAATCCTAGAAATAATCACTCAGTCGATCTAGAATTCCGATCAAGACAACCTAGAAAGATAGTTAATTTAAACCCTTTTCCCCGCCAGGGCTCAAAGAATTCAAATCACTTAAAAAGCGCCAACTTATTTATCTATGATTTATCTTTCTCCGTCAGGTCTCAAGATTAAATCATATTGTGCATCAAGTATTTCCACTAATTAATTACTCCTTCCGGACAAAATCAATTAGCTAACATGCATCGATTAAGGGCCCTTTAATCTAGCATAAGATTTAACACAACTTGAACACAAGCCTAGGATGAAAGGTAAAAAGGTAATCAAAGGAACATCATGTGAACATCAATTAAAATTACTAACCCTAGAATCAATCAATGAATTAGCCAGACATAATTGAAATTAAACAAGAAATTGATGAAGAATGCATATTATTAATATGAAAAGAGAGATTACAACCCGTACGGATGAACTCCGAGTCTTCAATCTCTGAAAAACAATAATAATTGCTCTCCAAAAAGTTCTTGCATCAAAGGAATAAATCTTGCTAAAATATGTAAAAATCTGCTAAAGATAATAATGGATGAAAAAGAATGGTGAAAGATGATGATGGAAGATGATAAAGAATAGCAAAACTAGGTCTAGGAGGAGGTTTATATAGCCTAAGGGGGTTACATTCCCGATTAGCCCTAATCTAGGAAACAAAATCTGTCTAAAAGAGTCATAATCCGTCAAAATACGAGAGTCCGCTGGGTAGCCTATCGGACTGGCCTATCGACCGATAGGCTGGCCGATAGTTGGTTCGTCGATCTCTTCACTTGGCAGGGCAGAATCTCCTTTCGGACGGGCCTATCGGCCGATAGGCTGGCCGATAGGTGTGTCTGTCTTTCGCAAAAATCTGTTTCTTCGTCCGTTTGACTCGACTCTCGGTCCTTTGTCTCGTTTTGGGTCCTTTTGGCTCTAAAAACCTGCAAACACACTAAAACCAACCCAAACGCGTAATACGGCTCGACTAATCATAAATAAGCCAAATACGAGCACATTAATCACGAAATGAGATAAAAACCTAGTATAAAATCCTAGAAATAAGTGGTAAAATTACCACTTATCAAACCCCCCCAAACTTAAGCCTTGTTCGTCCCGAACAACGAAAAGAAAAGAAAAAGAAAGCCGTGAATCATCGTGCAACTCATAGTGTTCAACCTAATCAATACTATCCTGTAATTCTCTCTAAATAATCCGAGTGTCGTAAAAGCGAGCTGCACTCAGAATAAAGATTCCGCAAAGTAATCAAGTTCAGTCCTAATCATTCGTTCATGAAGAAAATCCAGCTCAAAGATTAACAAAACGTGAGTCAAATCGACCGTCAATATGAAAGGCTAAAATAAACAAGCTAGTTCGTCCCGTTACACAGCCTAGTGGCACATTTTTCACGAGTTTCATAACAAATAAACCTCGGTCAGTATTCCCTTATATATATGTTCAAGAATTTGATTCGAGTTGACCACTAGGTTAGGATCTCGGGATGTTTCATCGGGGTAATCCTAGGGTGGAACTTCCATTCTCATGTATTAGGAAACCGTTTGACGTAAAAGACACTCATGGGGCACATGGATGCTTCTAGTTACTAAGTTCCCGTCTACAGCGGAGAAACAATTCGAATATATAATTTCCGCATGTCCGAATCAAGGTCGCCGTTTTACGCGAGAGTAAACAGCGGGTCACGCGAATACCCCCGGTTACTAGGTTCCCTATCCTTGGCACATGTGAAATATCTAAATCACTAGTCTAATCAGAGTCATCGTTTTACGCGAGGGCAAACAACGGGTCACGCGAATGCCCCCGGTTACTAGACTTCCCTTCATAGAACAACATTATCTCAACTTTTGGGAAAAACTGGCCGACTCTAAACTCACTCTAAGTGCCAACACGACTAAAGAAACAGTACGACTCACTATCCGGAAGATGTAACCAAACGTATTGACGGTGATTTTAAAACAAGTATGTATCGTATCTTATCTGCCAAGACCTCTACAATCACGAAAAATTTTGGACCTAAATGAATACTATGCAAAACAGAAATAACTGACTACAACTCGACTAAACTCGACCGTTTCTTCAGAGAGAAAAACAGTGTCGTAACATCGGTATCACACAAATAGAAGCACGAAAAATTCACGAATAACGAAAAACTAAGATAAGCAAGGCTATCTAAAACAAACAACGAAAAGCAAATAAAAGCAAACACGAAATCTAAAAAAAACTACTACGACCTAAAAAAAATAGAATCTAGCAAACACACCAAACGAAAATGAACATAAAAATCTAAAAAAAACTAAGCAACAAAAAGCTAAATCCACGCAACACCAATATGATAAGCACAAATAAAAACAACGGGCACCAACACAAGTAAATAATGATACAAGGCAAACAAGGTACTCACACGTAAAGAAATTAACAAAGCCGCACTTCTTCCCCCCCCCCCCCCAAACTTATTTCGTATCCCAAAGGAGGAATAAGTTTGAAAAGAGAAAGGAGTGGCTTTGTTAACGGAGTACCTGATCACTGTGGCGGAAATGGCGGGTTTGTCGGCCGGGTATGTCCTATCGGGCAGGCCTATCGGCCGATAGGCTGGGCCGATAGGAACTTCTGAAGCTCACATACCTTATTATCGAGCAGGATATCGGTCGATACGCAGACTCTATCGACCACTGCTTGTACATTAAAAATTTTCGTAATTTTCCTCAGCCTATCGGCCGGGCCTATCGGCCGATAGGCTCGCCCGATAGGATCGTCTGTCTCAAAAAAATTTTCAACTTTGTCTATTTCGCACACTTGGTCCCGTTTTCGCTTGGATATGGCTATTAAAGACCTGCAAGTATTCAATACTCGGCATGCATGGATTAGAACTTAACAAAACTAACAAAGCTACAACGAAACTAGAAACTACAAAAATCACGCAAACGAAAAATCGAAAATAAACGAATAAAACGAACTAATATACATACGTTGGGTTACCTCCCAACAAGTGCTACGTTTAACGTCTTTAGCTAGACGATACCTCATTCAATCCGGGTCTTCAGTGACAACTCCCCCTTGAACGGGTTTGTTGATATCAAGATAGCATACGCCCCTCTCATTAGATCGACTCTCGTTCGCCTCCAACATTCGAACATACTCTGGCAAATCCTCGGAAATTTCATGAACATCAGAATGTGAGTAAATGGAGTGTGAAATGCAATGCTCCAACAAGTCGGTCGGGGGCGGCATAATAGACTCAATTTCAAAACATTCCTCGGGCGCATCCTCGGGCTTCTTCATCGCGTCATAGATGGAAATTTTCAGATTTTGATCATTAACCCGGAAGGTAAGATTACCCTCTTGGACATCGATAAGTGCTCTCCCCGTCGCTAGAAACGGTCTCCCAAAGATCAATGGTTGATTCTCGTCCTCAGGCATATCAAGAACTACGAAATCGGCCGGGAAGACTAAGTGTTGGACTCTAACTAACACATTCTCCACAACTCCCCTCGGATAAGCGATCGACCGGTCCGCCATGAGTAGAGAAATGGTAGTCGGCTTCATCTCCCCAATCTTCAACCTCTTAAAGATGGATAGAGGCATAAGATTGATGCTTGCCCCATGATCACACAACACATTACGGAACGTTTGGTCGCCAATCATGCATGTCAAAGTAAAACGTCCCGGATCCTTCTGCTTGAGCGGGAGCTTGTTTTGAATGATAGCACTACACTCCTCTGTCAAATTTATTGTTTCAAACTTCGCAAACTTCCTCTTGCTTGTCACAGCGTCTTTCAAGAATTTAACGTACCCCGGCATGTCTCTCAAAGCGTCTAGAAGTGGAATGTTGATATTCACCTTTTGAAACATGTCGATAAATCGTTGAAGCTTTTCATCGTATTTCGACTTGGCCAATCGCTGTGGAAATGGAGCTTTTGCCTCAAAATCCTTCACATTCGAACTTCCAGGAGCCTTTCGGCCGATAGGGTGGTCGATAGGATCCACTGCCGGCATTCTGTCTGGGTATCGGTTGGGACTATCGGCCGATAGGCTTGGCCGATGGGCCTGCTGCATTTCATCTTCTTTCTCGTTCTCGGCTCCCGTTTCTAGTACATCCTCGTTTCCAGATTTCTCAACTTCAGCCCCATGATTACTGTACCTTGTCCCACTCCAAAGCTCGATTGCGTTGCATTGTTGTGTCTTCGGGTTGGTCTCGGTGCTGCTCGGAAAATGGCCCGGCTTATGAAATCCGGCTTGGGCGTTCGCCATTTGACTCATTTGGGTCTCCACCATCGACATCTGCTTTGTCAAGGCTATCACTGAGTTTCCAATAGATGTCACACTATGCTCGAGAGCCCCGAACCTCTTGTCTACTTTATAGATAAAATCTTTTTGACTTGCCTCCAACCATTCCAACATCTCTTCCATCGGTGTCTTAGCAATCGGCTCTTGAATAACCCCGTTCTTCACGTTAAATCCCGGTGGTGGCTGAAGAGCATTGTTCGGATTGGCATAGGAGAAATTAGGGTGGTTTCGATTGTTCGTGTAATAGTTCCCCCAATTTCCCCCCTGCCGGAAGTTTCCTCCTTGCACGTAATTCACATCCTCCTCAATTGCAATAGGCTCGTTTAGCTCTTCAAAAACTGCATTGACTCCCAAAGTCTTCTTTTTTAGCATCTCCAGCTCTTTTTGTTGTTTTTCAAATTTTGCCTTCAAATCACCGTAGGCGTCCTCGTCACCGGATGGGACCTTTCTTCTCGTCATCCTCCTATCGGTCACCTCCTCATAATCATTGTTGACCGCTAGCTCAATGAGATTCTTGGCCTCTTCATAATCGTTAGCCAGAAATCCCCCTTTCGATGAATAGTCCAACTCTCTTCTAGCCTTCCTCGTCAAACCCCGATAAAACCGAATGTAGATTTCCTCCTTTTCAATTCCATGCTGTGGGCATTTGCGAAGTAGCTTCTTAAATCGGATCCATGCCTCGTATAAGTATTCATCCTCATATTGCTCGAATTGCAAGATATCGTTGATTTGTTTTTGCACCTTCGAGGGAGGATAGAACTGTGCTAAGAACAACCGAGTCATCTCTCTCCAAGTACCAATTTCCTTCCGATCTAGGCTCTTGTACCAATCTAGCGCATCGTCTTCTAAAGAGAACCGGAATAGGCGGAGCTTAATGACATCCGGAGCCACTCCGTTTTGCTTGATGGTGGCACATATGTCCAGAAACGACTCAAGATGAGCGTTTGGATCTTCATTAACCCCTCCTCCGTATGTTTGAGACTTCACTGTAGCAATGAGGGACGGCTTAAGCTCGAAGTTGTTGGCATGAATCTTTCCCCAACCTCCTTCTTGATAATCGTCCAGCTTAGGTCGAAAGCGGGCATTCAAAGAGATCTTCTCGGGATGACCGAGTTCTCGTGGTGGGTCAACAATGCCGGCCATGGTATCAACGAAAGGTATAGAAAGAATCTCGGTTCTCGCTTCTTGCTTCTTCCTCCTCAAAGATTTCTCGATTTCCGGATCCAAAGGAAATAAGTCCTTTCCTTGGGATCTTGTGATCATGCACCGCCTACAAAGAAGAGAAAACAAGATGTGAGGAAACGAGATCGAATATTAATAATAAAAGTAAACTACCTAAAGTAACAATCTCTTCTTTTTCGAATTATCCCCTTAAGTTTTCTATCAATTCCCCGGCAACGGCGCCAAAAATTGATCGCTAGGATTCGCGTAGTATGGTTTTCAAATCCGATCAATTTTAAAATTTGTAAAACCTCGGAGTATTTCCAAGGTGTCGAACCCAAGGGAATTGATGTGTCGAAAATAAAGGAATTAACTCTACTCAAAATTTGACTGCTATTTAGGAAACCGAAAATTTGGTTTGTTTCTAAATTATCTAACTTTAAAAATCGAAAAATAAAAATTAAATAAAAGATGAATTATCTAAATCAAGCAAATAAAGCAAATTAGCAAGATAAAATCTACGGTCGAAAGGTAATTGATCCTAGGGTAGTATCATCTAATTGAGTTCACACAATCCATTCACCTGATTCCTTTTCCCCAAATTTTAATTCAATCCTAGAAATAATCACTCAGTCGATCTAGAATTCCGATCAAGGCAACCTAGAAAGATAGTTAATTTAAACCCTTTTCCCCGCTAGGGCTCAAAGAATTCAAATCACTTAAAAAGCGCCAACTTATTTATCTATGATTTATCTTTCTCCGTCAGGTCTCAAGATTAAATCATATTGTGCATCAAGTATTTCCACTAATTAATTACTCCTTCCGGACAAAATCAATTAGCTAACATGCATCGATTAAGGGCCCTTTAATCTAGCATGAGATTTAACACAACTTGAACACAAGCCTAGGATGAAAGGTCAAAAGGTAATCAAAGGAACATCATGTGAACATCAATTAAAATTACTAACCCTAGAATCAATCAATGAATTAGCTAGACATAATTGAAATTAAACAAGAAATTGATGAAGAATGCATATTATTAATATGAAAAGAGAGATTACAACCCGTACGGATGAACTCCGAGTTTTCAATCTATGAAAAACAATAATAATTGCTCTCCAAAAAGTTCTTGCATCAAAGGAATAAATCTTGCTAAAATATGTAAAAATCTGCTAAAGATAATAATGGATGAAAAAGAATGGTGAAAGATGATGATGGAAGATGATAAAGAATAGCAAAACTAGGTCTAGGAGGAGGTTTATATAGCCTAAGGGGGTTACATTCCCGATTAGCCCTAATCTAGGAAACAAAATCTGTCCAAAAGAGTCATAATCCGTCAAAATACGAGAGTCCGCTGGGTAGCCTATCGGACTGGCCTATCGACCGATAAGTGGCGATAGTTGGTTCGTCGATCTCTTCACTTGGCAGGCGAGAATCTCCTTTCGGACGGGCCTATCGGCGATAAGTGGCGATAGGTGTGTCTGTCTTTCGCAAAAATCTGTTTCTTCGTCCGTTTGACTCGACTCTCGGTCCTTTGTCTCGTTTTGGGTCCTTTTGGCTCTAAAAACCTGCAAACACACTAAAACCAACCCAAACGCGTAATACGGCTCGACTAATCATAAATAAGCCAAATACGAGCACATTAATCACGAAATGAGATAAAAACCTAGTATAAAATCCTAAAAATAAGTGGTAAAATTACCACTTATCAGGCAGCCACCTAGACAAGCGACTAGGCAATGGCCCAGGCAAAAGCAGCAGCCCAGCCAACATGCCCACTATTATCAACAACTCCCCAAAAACAGATTTCAAAATGGGAGGGGCAGATGGAAACCTCAAGGTTATCCTAATTTCCAAAATGAACAAGTGTGGAGACCTCAAAGATTTAATAAATGGTCTCAGCCAAGGTTTAGAAATGGCCCACACTATCAGTATTTTGAGGAATATCCGGTATACAATCCCAACAGGAGATTCAGACCTCGACCTTACACACCATATAAGGGTAATAATAATAATTTTTATAATCCAAGGAGAAATCAATTCTCCAGGAAACCAACTAACCCTAGAGGACCCACACAGATCTGGGTACCTAAATCTCTGCTTGTCTGATTGCAGAAAAGGTAAAGGACTACAACCACATCTCCACAAGCTCAAACTTTGGAGGTGAAGAATGGTTTGTAGATTCTGTATGCTCAAGGCACATGACCGGGAACAAGAAGATGATGTCCAAATACACCAAAGAAAGAGGTCCTGATGTAACCTTTGGAGATAGCTCTAGAGGACAAACAAAGGCTTTTGGAGAGCTGCACCGAGGAAATATTGTGATATCCAAAGTTCACTATGTCAAAGGGCTCAAGTACAACCTCCTGAGCATAAGCCAGTTTTGCGATGAGAAGAATCTAATAGTCTTCAACATTTGGAAATGCATGGTGATAGATATCCTATCTGGAGAAGTGAAGCTACAAGGATTCAGAAGGAGAGATGTCTACATGATAGATTGGAACACAGGAATTCCTAACACCTATTTTCTATCCAATACAGTAGCTGAGAATGGATGGCTGTGGCACAAAAGACTATGTCACCTGAATTTCAAAGCCATCAACAAGATTAGTTCTCAGAAGCTGGTCAGAGGACTTCCAGATGAAGCATTCAAGAAGGAAGCGCTTTGTGATGCATGTCAGAAAGAAAAACAGACCAGAGCATCATTCAAGCCAGTCCAGCCTACAACTCTCACAACAAGGATATTAGATCTACTCCACATGGATCTATTTGGTCCAATCAAACCAAGGACTCTGAGCGGCCGAAAGCATGCACTTGTTGTAGTAGATGATTACTCAAGGTACACTTGGATCATCTTCCTGTATAAGAAGAGTGAAACCTTGACCAAGCTACCTGAGCTGCTGAAAAGGATCCAGAATGAGAAATCCCTATCCATCATCAAGACCAGATCAGATAGAGGAGGAGAGTTTATCAACAAGGCGATCACTGATTACAGCGATCAGAATGGGATCCAGCATGAGCTCTCTGCAGCCAGGACTCCCCAGCAGAATGGTGTTGCTGAAAGAAGAAACAGAACCCTGAAGGAAGCAGCAAGGTCCATGATTGCAGAAGCGGACCTGCCCAAGAGGTTCTGGGCTGAAGCTGTCAACACAGCTTGCCATACTCAGAACAGGAGTATGATAGTAGGGAGACATGGCAAAACTCCCTATGAGGTTTGGAATAATAGAACTCCTACTATTGCTTACTTTCATGTTTTTGGTTGTAAGTGTTTCATCCACAACAATGGTAAAACACAACTAAATGCCTTTGATGCTAAAACTGATGATGGTCTCTTTATGGGATACTCACAAAGAAGCAAGGCATATAGAGTATTTAACAAAAGAACCTTAGTTGTGGAGGAAACACCCCATGTTGTTTTGATGAATCTACTATTGAGTACAGGAAGCAAGTTGAGCTAATTGAGAACAAGCTCAAATCAGCAACCCTTGAAGAAGTCATTGTACATGACACTGGAATGGTGGACTCACCTGCAGACTAGCCTGAAGATCCAACTGTAGCTGCTGAAGACCCAACTGCAGATCAGACAGGATCACCAAACCTATCTGATCCAGTTGCCGCTGATGAAGACCCAGCTGTAGCTGATAAAGACTCATCTGCAGATCAGACCCAAGCTGCAGATGACAAGACGGTAGCTGATCCAGCTGCAGACCAAGGAGATCAGAACCCAGCTGATGCAGAAATCCACCAGAGCAATTCAACAGGGGGAATAGACCCAGAAGAAGACGATATCCCCAAATGGCTCAAAGATCATCCAATCCAGCAAATCATCGGGAAGATGACTGATGGAGTTAAGACAAGACAGTCAACTCTACCCGCAGGAATGGCTATGTTCTCATGCTTTTTGTCTCAGATAGAGCCTAAAACAACAGAACAAGCTTTAGAAGATTATTCTTGGATAAATGCCATGCAAGAAGAACTGGAGCAGATGGAAAGAAACAAAGTTTGGGAACTAACAGACAGACCAGATCACAAGAAGGTTATTGGCACCAAATGGGTGTACAAAAACAAGAGTGATGAAGACGGAGCTGTTGTTAGGAATAAAGCCAGACTTGTTACAAAAGGCTATGCACAGTGCGAAGGAATATATTTTGATGAAACCTATGCACCTGTTGCAAGATTAGAGGCCATCAGACTATTCCTCGCATATGCTGTATTCAAAGATTTTGAAGTCTATCAGATGGATGTAAAGAGTGCTTTTCTAAATGGCATCCTAGAAGAAGAAGTCTATGTAGAGCAACCCCCAGGTTTTGTCAAAGGAGACAAAGTCTACAAGTTGTTGAAGGCTCTCTATGGACTTAAGCAAGCACCAAGAGTGTGGTATGAAACACTATCTGTGTTTCTCGAGAAGAATGGTTTTTGCAAAGGGACGGTGGACAAGACCCTATTCAGAGTGGAGCACGAAGGCCATATATTAATAGTTCAGATATATGTGGATGACGTCATATTCGGCTCAACCAATCCAGAGCTATGTGAGAAATTCTCCAACCTCATGCAAGGAGAGTTTGAGATGAGTATGATGGGAAAGCTTAACATCTTCCTCGGACTACAAGTTAAGCAGATGGAAAATGGAATTTTCATCAACCAAGCTAAGTATACCAAAGATCTAATCAAGAGATTTGGAATGGAATCAGCCAAGCCAGCAAGAATCCCTATGAGCACAAGTACTCACGTAGATGCAGATGAGGGAGGTATATCAGTGGATTCAACCCACTACAGAGGACTCATTGGATCATTGCTTTACCTCACTGTAAGCAGGCCAGACATATCCTATGCCGTAGGAGTTTGTGCGCGATTCCAGTCCAAGCCGAAGCAATCACACCTAGATGCATCCAAGAGGATAATAAAATACCTTAAGTCTACAGTCAACGTTGAACTATGGTATCCTAAGGATGACAACTTCGAGCTGTCAGGATATTCAGATGCAGATTTCGCAGGTTGCAAAATTAATAGGAAAAGCACTAGTGGAACGTGCCAATTCCTAGGAACCAGACTGATATCCTGGTTTAGCAAGAAGTAGGTTTCTAACTCAATCTCCACCACAGAGTCAGAATACCTAGCTGCAGGTAGCTGTTGTGCCCAGATCTTATGGATCAGACAACAGCTGAGGGATTATAATATCATTGCCAATGAAGTCCCTATTTGGTGTGATAACAATAGTGCTATTGCAATAACCAACAATCCGGTTTTGCATTCGAGAACCAAGCACATTAATGTTAAGCACCACTTCATCAGAGACCACGTGCTTAACAAGAGAGTTAGAGTTGAAAGAGTCAGCACAGACTACTAGATAGCTGACATCTTTACCAAACCTCTGCCAGAAGAAGGTTTTTGGAGCTGAGCAGAGATCTTGGTTTACTAGATTGGGAATCTAGTACAGAAGCAAGCTAAAGCATATCAGAGTTAGGACGGACTCAGCTCACTAAAGGAATCAGATCCTAGCTGATGCAGGCAAGAGGACGAAGGACGGACAAAGGAACCTAGCTGATCATAATATCAGGCGAGAAGTCCATGGAGCCAACTCACCTGATGCAGAGCAGTCAACAGTCAACAGTCAAACCAGCTAAGTTTTCTAAACTCAACCGACCTCTGAATATTTAATTATTATCTACCATATGTATAATAATATTATATTAATTTTGGTTCACAAGTGGCATTTAAATATATTAATTTTTGGTTCGCAAGTGGCATTTAAATACACGTGGCGATCACTTGATAAATCGACCTCCACGGTGGCCAATTAAAACTAACCGTCAAATTTCAAAATTAAAACCTGGACCACCGTTTCAAATTTGAAATTTAAATAGAATCTCAAAAGGCGTACCACCGTTTCAAATATATAATAATTTAATCCATACGTCTTTTCATCTTCTTTATAAGGACGAAAACCTCTTCACTTTACCTTTTACGCTTACCAGTATTTCAAAACCCTAGAGCAAAAATTCTTGAACTCCAAATACACTAAAAATCCTTTGTTTGCAGAAATGGAATCGTATTTCGAAGGCGTTAACATGAAGGCGGTCAAGGACCAGATTATCTTCTCTCTTGTCATTGATTTCGAAGGTTTATTGGAAGCAAATCTGGAGAACTTCGATGTCCTGGACCTGATTCGCTCGATGAAATTAAATGGGATCTACCCATTCCTGGACATCAGCCCAAAACATCTGTACAAAGAAGACGTCATTGCCTTCTACCGTGCAGCCCGTATAATTGAAGAAGGAATCAGAAGCACTGTCGGCGGAATTCAAGTCGACATCTCGCCGGAGACAATTCGGAAAGTTTTTGGTATGAGACACCGCGGCATAGCCGTTGAAGCTCTCAAGCAGACAGCGGCCGACGTTTGGCTAAAGATTAAGGCGATTGACCAACCTACAAAGCTAAAACTCACTGCTAAAAGGAGCGAGATTAAAAAGGTCTATCGATATGCGTTGGATATTACCAACAAAATCATCATGGGTATGACCGACAATTACGACCAACTGTCATCGGCAAAGTTCACAGTGCTGGGAGCACTGATTCAAGACGAGCAGATTGATTGGGCAGATTACATTTTTAGGCAACTTGTTCGCGAGGTCAACAAAGCCGAATGGCTTGTTGACGAGAAGAGATTTAAATCCAAGCTGGCGTTTGGAACGCAGCTGAGTTGGATGTTGGAAAAGATGAGTGTGGCAAAGGGTACTACTGATCCCTTTCACATCAATAAGAGGCTTGGTCACCTGGACCAAGAGACGTTGAGAAAGTTGGGAGGCACAAGGAGAGCAGCCCAGATATTGAAGGATTTGCCTGATACGAGGACCTACCCCATACCCTCGCCAGATGAGTCTGACCAACCTGCAGACGTCAACCCAACTGCAGTCGAGTCAGACTCCGAGTCATACAACACTCCCATAGCTGTCCGCTTCAAGAGAAGGGTGTAATATCCGCAATTTCGAATTTCGGTAATTTTCTTTTTTTCGAAGGAAGTTCGTTTTGACAACTCTATCATGACCGTTTCGTCATTCCGAGAATGATTAATTCTGCACTTTTTGTCATCCGAGTTCGTTTCGGTGTCGTTTTGTTGAGTTCCGTGTCCTTAATCGACTTTTTCACGTGGGAGTTCGACTTTGTAAAGTCACCATTAATTCTTGGAAACTCCAAAAATTCTGAATCTTTGCAACATTATAGAGAATCAAGTTAGCTTTCCAATGGTTCAAACGGTGAGTCAATCGGAGTCCAGACAAAGGAGTTATGGTCGAAATAGCGAAGACTGCACGGTGTGCCTTTTTGGCGTTGAAGGGGGCATGCCGTGTGCGCGGCACACTCGGCTGTGCCGCGGCACTAAGCTGATTCCTGGGCGTTTTTGGTGGCCCCAGGCCACGGCACACTTGTCTGTGCCGCGGCACAGGCTTTTCTGCGTTTTATAGAAGATTTGCGAGGAGAAAAACTTCATTTTTTCTCCTCTCTTCTTCCTCCTTCATCTTAGGCGATTGTGGGCGATTCTTGGGCGATTTGAGTGCTCCAAAACTTGTAGAGATCATCTACCTCAAGTCTTGTTGTAGATTTTCGACCTCTACTTGAATCCTTCATCCAAATCAAGGTATATTTCTTGATTATCCTTCAAGTTGACTTTTTGGAGAAATTGTTCTTGATTTCGTTTCTAATCCGATTTTGATACATCTATTGGTGTAGTATGATGTTATTAATCATGTTCTATGGGTTGTATATACATATATCAAGTTTGTTTAACTCGATCGACGATTCGAGTGTTCTTGGGAATTATTGAACATTTAGTGTTCGATTAAATGTCCCAATGAGTTTCCCTTCGATAGTTTGTTGGGATTTCCGTTGTTTTGGCCTTGATTCTCGTCGTAACCATGTGTTATTGTTACTTCCGGAGGTTTATAGGTGTCCGAGGATTCCGATGTTGAATTCCGTTTGGTGATTGATGATTCGTGTGGTGTTATTCTCGTAATACTCGTGGTGCTATCGCGTTCTTGATATTGTTCGGGGGTTCGGGGCTATTCGACCGCGTCCTATCCGTCGTCTCGTTGCGATTGTGATTTCGAGGCAAGTACCTTGCCCATACTTTTCTTATTTTGTGGATATGATGATCGGTGATCGTATTAGTGTGTTTGTTTGGTTGTTTGAAACGAAGTTTCAAAAGATTTCGGTTAGGCCTCGTTAAAGGCTTTCTTTCAAATGCGTGTGTGTTTTGTGAACGGTGTGTTTTGGGAATTGATTATGATTTGATTATTTTGAACGTTGAAGGATTTGATGATGATACTCCTCTTGTTTAAAGTTATGGAATCGTGTATTCCGTATTTAATCTTGTTATTGTGTTTTGAAGAGTTTGATAATGGTGTCGAGTTAATGGCCATCTCTAGTGAGTATTCTTAATGAACTTACATTCTTAGCATGTTAGTATTGTATGAGTAACGTGTGCGTGTGTATGCTCACTGCGGGTTAGATCCGACGGGGTCTCGGTAGGGCTCCACGAAGCTGTGGAACCGCGAGCTTGCTTTTAACCACTGTGTGTTAGATCCGACGGGGTCTCGGCAGGGATCCACGAAGCTGTGGGTCCGCGGTTAATTGTGGTGCATTTTACAAATGTGGTTTGATCATTGGCATTTCCGGAAATGAGTGCTTTTGAACGGTTTTCATGATTGCATGCATTGACTAAGTGTGTAAGAGGTAAGTTGTTCGTTTGGCCTACTTGGCTAGGATGGCTCTAGAGTATTTTGTTGTTTGTTTTAAATCCTTTATTTGTGGATTTTGATGTTGGGAGACGAACCTTGTGGTCGTTCTTGTGTACTGTGAGTTGATGAGATTTGGGGCTAAAATCCCAATGGTTTTGTAAAAGTCATTTTATGGATTGGGGCTAAAATCCCAACATTTTTGTAAAGGTCATTTTACGGATTTGGGGCTAAAATCCCAACGGTTTGGTAAAGGTGATTTTACGGAAAGTAAACTTTTGGGGCGGTGACCCCTTTTGTCTTGTGGATTTTGAAAAGTAGGATTTGATAATACTAAATGGTTTTCTATTAAAACTCTCGATGGCATTCTAAACCGTCTTATAAATTATTTCCATTGGTTTATGGTATTTCGATTTTGAAATGTTTTCTCAAACCCTTGCCTCGAGAAGTACTTTTCGTTTTTTTTGGATCTTTGAGGATTCCTGGTTATTGTTATTCGTGGAATGTGAATTGTATGGCTCGTATTTGCACTTTGTATTTGCACTAGCAAAACAGTGGAGTTTTGCTAACCCCCGAGTATTCGGGGTGGATGTCTATTTTGCATTCGGGTTTTGGAGCATAACACGGAGTCGGCACGAAGTATGATTAAAGATGAACGATACTAATCACACGAGGATCCGTTGATGTAGTATTGGTCTAGTTGTATTTTCTTTTCATTGTAGTATCTTTTCCCGTTATGCGGGAGTTTATTGTACTTTGACCCCTGCGTGGGTATATGTTGTAATTGAGTTGTATATTTTATTGAAAGACCAAATCGGTCTAATGAGTCATTTAGCCTTGAAGGCATTGTCGAGATGTTAAATGTTGTTACCAGCCTGGTAGATCTTCGAGGAGAGGGTCTACGGCGTGTAATATCCCTGAGTGTATTGTGGGTGTTACATAAATGGTATCGTAGCTTAGGTTGAGGAAACCTAGGCTGTCGGGTCAAGTCGTGTTGTTTGAGTCTTGTTTCGTCGGATTTTATCCGATCGAGTCGTGTCGCGACGCGTCGTTTGAGTTTGTTGGTCGTGATTAGTATCGTGGGGCGATCATCATCTTCGTGCGACCGGTGGAAGTAAGTCTCCCTTCTTTGTGTTGTGCCTCGTGTGACACGAGCTATTTTTATGATTATTTGTTAAGTGATGGAATCCTTATGTGGATTTTGATTTCACGATATGTATTTAATCGACTCGTATTTGATTTATACGAGGAGTGTAAATCGCTTGAGATGTCTTTTTATTATTGTTTTTGTCCGTTCTTGATGATTTTGAATCGATTTGCACGTTTACGAGTTCTCTTGTGGAAGCTTTGTGCTTATACACGTTTGACTTGTTCACTAGCCGGTGCGGTAGGGTCTTTAGAGGCCTCGAATGGGGCCAGTGGTTTTGTTACGAATGTGGTTATTTGACTCTAATATTTTGTTCTTATGAGGAGTGGTGTTCTTTGGATTGTGCGTGTTGAAGTATTTCTTTTATTATGCGTGAGTTGTTTTGTAATGACTTTCGGTATTTTATCGACCGAGTTTTATTTCGATAACCGCTTCCCTTAACCGAGTTTTTGGCATTATGGCCTTGACCGCTTTGACGAAATTCTTATGACGGTATTTAGTATTTTGTAAATGGCTTTCGTGAGTTTTGAAATATTACCGTCATCGACCTTTTTGGCATTTTTGTAAATGGTTTTTAGCACAGGGTTACGGCCGGGACCCAGCGCCATGATGTTCCGTGTGATTACCTGAAATTTTTGGGCATTCTAGCCTTTTTGGCATCGTCCTTTTTGGCATTGAATTATTTTCGAAAACTTGAGTATCTTAGAAATAAATTTCGAGACATATTTTTTTCAAATGAGTTATTTTCTTGTGGTACATCCAGGTGCCACAATATATTTCAAAATTTTTCTGCCTCGAGGACCCAAAATGTTTTGAGATATTTTCAATGTTTTATAAACACTTTTACTTAGACCCGAGGGTCGAATATTATGAAAGCTTTTCACTAAAGGAAAGTGTCCTCATTTTTACCAAATGTGAAATGGTTCTCCAAAGTCTCAATAACAATGTTTCACGTTTGTACTTTTTGAAGGGTGATACTCAAGATCAACCGGTGTTCTTCTAAATTATTTTCAAAATGAGGTTTTCGTTTTTTTTTAAAAACCTATCCATTCCCGTTTGAGGGCTGGGTATGTATGTATGATGTTCGCGTTGTCATTATGATGTTTACTCCCGAGTATGATCGAATTGGCGGTGTGAGCGTTGAGTCGCTTTCCACACATTTGTTGTGCTAGCCCCTGTGAGAGGTGGGATGTTGGTGTTGAATGTTGTCGTCTCGTGGTGATTTACGTGTTGTCGCGCATGTGCGAGCTGTTAGAGCTTGGGTTGGTATGGCCGTGTGCATCGGTGATCGTTCCGTTATGTGCGGTTGTTTAATGTCTTGTTACCTTGCTCTGTTTTTGTGAATTTCGTGGATGAGGTCGGGGTAATACCCGTATTGTTTTTGGCTTGTATTTTCTCTCTCTCAATTCTATAGACTCGCTCGTGTTCGTTGATACTTTACGAACTTGTTACGTATTCGGTTTCATCGTTCGAGCAGTGTGATCTTGTTGTGGGCGATCTGGTTATCGTTGTGACTTTTCGAGTTCGGTTCGATTCTTGTGAACCTTGTTCGGAAGTGACATCATTTGGTTCTATTAGATCTTTTATTCGAAGGGTATCGGATATGGAACTGCTGTGGTTTCGACTCTGTCGGCTCGGTTATGCTCGTTAACATTTTACGAACTTTCCTGTCCCTTGCTTTTGTTGATCGAACGAGGGTGGTATTGTTCCGGGATAACTCGTTTGTCATTGTAACTTTTCAAATCGCTATTCCCTTTCATGTGGATCTTATGTGAATGCATACGTTGTTGTTTTCACCGGATCATATATTGTCTCGAGTCGAGATGTGAACCTTGGAGTTGTTGTTTGAATTTTATTGTTCTTCGTGATTCGAACATGATTGTTCGCTTTTTGTTGTCTCGACCGTTGTGGTTCGGTCGTTTGTTTGTTCGGTTTTTGTCCTCGTTTCGTGATCGTTGAGCATTCAGGCTCCTTCCTAATTCCCTTAAGTTTGGGAAATTAGTCTCGTTTTCGATCTTCCAACCCTTGGCGGTGGAATTAGTATTTGTTCAGCGATTGGCTCGCGTTTTGATTGATGTACCGTTGGGTTGGTCAATCATACTGAATTTCGTTCGTTGTGTTTTGTGATTGTCGGATAATTGACTTGGCTATATTATCCGTTTGATGACGCTTGTCATTTGTTGGTTTTATTATATCCCTAACGGCGACGTTGTGTTGGTCGTCATGGAGCGTGTTTTCACGCCGTATGTCTCTTTGCGTTTCTTGCAGCGTTTCGCCGTTGGGCGCGAGTTTTCTATTTTTGTGTATCTCGTCGAGTCTTCCTGGCGGGTATATTGCTCCCCCCTACTTGTTTTAAGTTTCGGGACGAAACTTCTTTTAAGGAGGGTAGAATGTAATATCCGCAATTTCGAATTTCAGTAATTTTCTTTTTGTTGGTGGTCGTTCGTTTTGACAACTCTATCATGACCGTTTCGTCATTCCTAGAATGATTAATTCTGCACTTTTTGTCATCCGAGTTCGTTTCGGTGTCGTTTTGTTGAGTTCCGTGTCCTTAATCGACTTTTTCACGTGGGAGTTCGACTTTGTAAAGTCACCATTAATTCTTGGAAACTCCAAAAATTCTGAATCTTTGCAACATTATAGAGAATCAAGTTAGCTTTCCAATGGTTCAAACGGTGAGTCAATCGGAGTCCGGACGAAGGGGTTATGGTCGAAATAGCGAAGCGCACGGTGTGCCTTTTTGGTGTTGAAGGGGGTGCCGTGTGCCGCGGCACACTCGAGCTGTGCCGCGGCACTAAGCTGATTCTGGGCGTTTTGGTGGCCCCGGGCGCGGCACACTTGTCTGTGCCGCGGCACACGGGCTTTTCTACATTTTTAGCGGTTGCGAGGAGAAAAACTTCATTTTTCTCCTCTCTTCTTCCTCCTTCATCTTAGGCGATTGTGGGCGATTCTTGGGCGATTTGAGTGCTCCAAAACTTGTAGAGATCATCTACCTCAAGTCTTGTTGTAGATTTTCGACCTCTACTTGAATCCTTCATCCAAATCAAGGTATATTTCTTGATTATCCTTCAAGTTGACTTTTTGGAGAAATTGTTCTTGATTTCGTTTCTAATCCGATTTTGATACATCGATTGGTGTAGTATGATGTTATTAATCATGTTCTATGGGTTGTATATCCATATATCAAGTTTGTTTAACTCGATCGACGATTCGAGTGTTCTTGGGAATTATTGAACATTTAGTGTTCGATTAAATGTCCCAATGAGTTTCCCTTCGATAGTTTGTTGGGATTTCCGTTGTTTTGGCCTTGATTCTCGTCGTAACCATGTGTTATTGTTACTTAGGAGGTTTATAGGTGTCCTAGGATTCCGATGTTGAATTCCGTTTGGTGATTGATGATTCGTGTGGTGTTATTCTCGTAATACTCGTGGTGCTATCGCGTTCTTGATATTGTTCGGGGTTCGGGGCTATTCGACCGCGTCTATCCGTCGTCTCGTTGCGATTGTGATTTGAGGCAAGTACCTTGCCCATACTTTTCTTATTTTGTGGATATGATGATCGGTGATCGTATTAGTGTGTTTGTTTGGTTGTTTGAAACGAAGTTTCAAAAGATTTCGGTTTGGCCTCGTTAAAGGCTTTCTTTCAAATGCGTGTGTGTTTTGTGAACGGTGTGTTTTGGGAATTGATTATGATTTGATTATTTTGAACGTTGAAGGATTTGATGATGATACTCCTCTTGTTTAAAGTTATGGAATCGTGTATTCCGTATTTAATCTTGTTATTGTGTTTTGAAGAGTTTGATAATGGTGTCGAGTTAATGGCCATCTCTAGTGAGTATTCTTAATGAACTTACATTCTTAGCATGTTAGTATTGTATGAGTAACGTGTGCGTGTGTATGCTCACTGCGGGTTAGATCCGACGGGGTCTCGGTAGGGCTCCACGAAGCTGTGGAACCGCGAGCTTGCTTTTAACCACTGTGTGTTAGATCCGACGGGGTCTCGGCAGGGATCCACGAAGCTGTGGGTCCGCGGTTAATTGTGGTGCATTTTACAAATGTGGTTTGATCATTGGCATTTCCGGAAATGAGTGCTTTTGAACGGTTTTCATGATTGCATGCATTGACTAAGTGTGTAAGAGGTAAGTTGTTCGTTTGGCCTACTTGGCTAGGATGGCTCTAGAGTATTTTGTTGTTTGTTTTAAATCCTTTATTTGTGGATTTTGATGTTGGGAGACGAACCTTGTGGTCGTTCTTGTGTACTGTGAGTTGATGAGATTTGGGGCTAAAATCCCAATGGTTTTGTAAAAGTCATTTTATGGATTGGGGCTAAAATCCCAACATTTTTGTAAAGGTCATTTTACGGATTTGGGGCTAAAATCCCAACGGTTTGGTAAAGGTGATTTTACGGAAAGTAAACTTTTAGGCGGTGACCCCTTATGTCTTGTGGATTTTGAAAAGTAGGATTTGATAATACTAAATGGTTTTCTATTAAAACTCTCGATGGCATTCTAAACCGTCTTATAAATTATTTCCATTGGTTTATGGTATTTCGATTTTGAAATGTTTTCTCAAACCCTTGCCTCGAGAAGTACTTTTCGTTTTTTTTGGATCTTTGAGGATTCCTGGTTATTGTTATTCGTGGAATGTGAATTGTATGGCTCGTATTTGCACTTTGTATTTGCACTAGCAAAACAGTGGAGTTTTGCTAACCCAGAGTATTCGGGGTGGATGTCTATTTTGCATTCGGGTTTTGGAGCATAACACGGGGTCGGCACGAAGGATGATGAAAGATGAGCGATACTAATCACACGAGGATCCGTTGATGTCGTATTGGTCTAGTTGTATTTTCTTTTCATTGTAGTATCTTTTCCCGTTATGCGGAGTTTATTGTACTTTGACCCTGCGTGGGTATATGTTGTAATTGAGTTGTATATTTTATTGAAAGACCAAATCGGTCTCGAGTCATTTAGCCTTGAAGGCATTGCCGAGATGTTAAATGTTGTTACCACAGTAGATCTTCGAGGAGAGGGTCTACGGCGTGTAATATCCCGAGTGTATTGGGGTGTTACATAAATGGTATCGAGCTTAGGTTGAGGAAACCTAGGTGCCGGGTCAAGTCGTGTTGTTTGAGTCTTGTTTCGTCGGATTTTATCCGATCGAGTCGTGTCGCGACGCGTCGTTTGAGTTTGTTGGTCGTGATTAGTATCGTGGGGCGATCATCATCTTCGTGCGACCGGTGGAAGTAAGTCTCCCTTCTTTGTGTTGTGCCTCGTGTGACACGAGCTATTTTTATGATTATTTGTTAAGTGATGGAATCCTTATGTGGATTTTGATTTCACGATATGTATTTAATCGACTCTCGTATTTGATTTATACGAGGAGTGTCGTCGCTTGAGATGTCTTTTTATTATTGTTTTTGTCCGTTGCTGATGATTTTCGAATCGATTTGCACGCTTTACGAGTTCTCTTGTGGAAGCTTTGTGCTTATACACGTTTGACTTGTTCACTAGCCGGTGCGGTAGGGTCTTTAGAGGCCTCGAATGGGGCCAGTGGTTTTGTTACGAATGTGGTTATTTGACTCTAATATTTTGTTCTTATGAGGAGTGGTGTTCTTTGGATTGTGCGTGTTGAGCTGTATTTCTTTTATTCATTGCGTGAGTTGTTTTGTAATGACTTTCGGTATTTTATCGTGAGTTTTATTTCGATAACCGCTTCCCTTAACCGAGTTTTTGGCATTATGGCCTTGACCGCTTTGTGAAATTCTTATGACGGTATTTAGTATTTTGTAAATGGCTTTCGTGAGTTTTGAAATATTACCGTCATCGACCTTTTTGGCATTTTTGTAAATGGTTTTTAGCACAGGGTTCCGACTTGGGACCCACGCGCCATGATGTTCCGTGTGATTACTGAAATTTTTGGGCATTCTAGCCTTTTTGGCATCGTCCTTTTTGGCATTGAATTATTTTGAAAACTTGAGTATCTTAGAAATAAATTTGAGACATATTTTTTCAAATGAGTTATTTTCTTGTGGTACATCCAGTGCCACAATATATTTCAAAATTTTTCTGCCTCGAGGACCCAAAATGTTTTGAGATATTTTCAATGTTTTATAAACACTTTTACTTAGACCCGAGGGTCGAATATTATGAAAGCTTTTCACTAAAGGAAAGTGTCCTCATTTTTACCAAATGTGAAATGGTTCTCCAAAGTCTCAATAACAATGTTTCACGTTTGTACTTTTTGAAGGGTGATACTCAAGATCAACCGGTGTTCTTCTAAATTATTTTCAAAATGAGGTTTTCGTTTTTTTAAAAACCTATCCATTCCCGTTTGAGGGCTGGGTATGTATGTATGATGTTCGCGTTGTCATTATGATGTTTACTCCCGAGTATGATCGAATTGGCGGTGTGAGCGTTGAGTCGCTTTCCACACATTTGTTGTGCTAGCCCCCTGTGAGAGGTGGGATGTTGGTGTTGAATGTTGTCGTCTCGTGGTGATTTCTGTGTTGTCGCGCATGTGCGAGCTGTTAGAGCTTGGGTTGGTATGGCCGTGTGCATCGGTGATCGTTCCGTTATGTGCCGGTTGTTTAATGTCTTGTTACCTTGCTCTGTTTTGTGAATTTCGTGGATGAGGTCGGGGTAATACCCGTATTGTTTTTAATACGTATTTTCTCTCTCTCAATTCTATAGACTCGCTCGTGTTCGTTGATACTTTACAGACTTTACGTATTCCGGTTTCATCGTTCGAGCAGTGTGATCTTGTTGTGGGCCGATCTGGTTATCGTTGTGACTTTTTCGAGTTCGGTTCGATTCTTGTGAACCTTGTTCGGAAGTGACATCATTTGGTTCTATTAGTTCTTTTATTCGAAGTGGATCGGATTTGGAACTCCTGTGTTTTCGACTCTGTCGACTCGTTTATGCTCGTTAACATTTTCTGAACTTTCCCTGTCCCTTGCTTTTGTTGATCGAACGAGGGTGGTATTGTTCCGGGATAACTCGTTTGTCATTGTAACTTTTCAAATCGCTATTCCCTTTCATGTGGATCTTATGTGAATGCATACGTTGTTGTTTTCACCGGATCATATATTGTCTCGAGTCGAGATGTGAACCTTGGAGTTGTTGTTTGAATTTTATTGTTCTTCGTGATTCGAACATGATTGTTCGCTTTTTGTTGTCTCGACCGTTGTGGTTCGGTCGTTTGTTTGTTCGGTTTTTGTCCTCGTTTCGTGATCGTTGAGCATTCAGGCTCCTTCCTAATTCCCTTAAGTTTGGGAAATTAGTCTCGTTTTCGATCTTCCAACCCTTGGCGGTGGAATTCCGTATTTGTTCAGCGATTGGCTCGCGTTTTGATTGATGTACCGTTGGGTTGGTCAATCATACTGAATTTCGTTCGTTGTGTTTTGTGATTGTCGGATAATTGACTTGGCTATATTATCCGTTTGATGACGCTTGTCATTTGTTGGTTTTATTATATCCCTAACGGCGACGTTGTGTTGGTCGTCATGGAGCGTGTTTTCACGCCGTATGTCTCTTTGCGTTTCTTGCAGCGTTTCGCCGTTGGGCGCGAGTTTTCTATTTTTGTGTATCTCGTCGAGTCTTCCTGGCGGGTATATTGCTCCCCCCTACTTGTTTTAAGTTTCGGGACGAAACTTCTTTTAAGGAGGGTAGAATGTAATATCCGCAATTTCGAATTTCAGTAATTTTCATTTTTTTGGAGGAAGTTCGTTTTGACAACTCTATCATGACCGTTTCGTCATTCCTAGAATGATTAATTCTGCACTTTTTGTCATCCGAGTTCGTTTCGGTGTCGTTTTGTTGAGTTCCGTGTCCTTAATCGACTTTTTCACGTGGGAGTTCGACTTTGTAAAGTCACCATTAATTCTTGGAAACTCCAAAAATTCTGAATCTTTGCAACATTATAGAGAATCAAGTTAGCTTTCCAATGGTTCAAACGGTGAGTCAATCGGAGTCCAGACGAAGGAGTTATGGTCGAAATAGCGAAGACTGCACGGTGTGCCTTTTTGGTGTTGAAGGGGTGCATGCGTGTCTGCGGCACACTCAGTGTGCCGCGGCACTAAGCTGATTCTGGCGTTTTGGTGGCCACAGGCCGGCACACTTGTCTGTGCCGCGGCACACGGGCTTTTACGCATTTTTAGCAGTTGCGAGGAGAAAAACTTCATTATTCTCCTCTCATCTTCCTCCTTCATCTTAGGCGATTGTGGGCGATTCTTGGGCGATTTGAGTGCTCCAAAACTTGTAGAGATCATCTACCTCAAGTCTTGTTGTAGATTTTCGACCTCTACTTGAATCCTTCATCCAAATCAAGGTATATTTCTTGATTATCCTTCAAGTTGACTTTTTGGAGAAATTGTTCTTGATTTCGTTTCTAATCCGATTTTGATACATCGATTGGTGTAGTATGATGTTATTAATCATGTTCTATGGGTTGTATATCCATATATCAAGTTTGTTTAACTCGATCGACGATTCGAGTGTTCTTGGAATTATTGAACATTTAGTGTTCGATTAAATGTCCCAATGAGTTTCCCTTCGATAGTTTGTTGGGATTTCCGTTGTTTTGGCCTTGATTCTCGTCGTAACCATGTGTTATTGTTACTTAGGAGGTTTATAGGTGTCTAGGATTCCGATGTTGAATTCCGTTTGGTGATTGATGATTCGTGTGGTGTTATTCTCGTAATACTCGTGGTCTTTATCGCGTTCTTGATATTGTTCGGGGTTCGGGGCTATTCGACCGCGTCTATCCGTCGTCTCGTTGCGATTGTGATTTGAGGCAAGTACCTTGCCCATACTTTTCTTATTTTGTGGATATGATGATCGGTGATCGTATTAGTGTGTTTGTTTGGTTGTTTGAAGCGAAGTTTCAAAGATTCAGTTTGGCCTCGTTAAAGGCTTTCTTTCAAATGCGTGTGTGTTTTGTGAACGGTGTGTTTTGGGAATTGATTATGATTTGATTATTTTGAACGTTGAAGGATTTGATGATGATACTCCTCTTGTTTAAAGTTATGGAATCGTGTATTCCGTATTTAATCTTGTTATTGTGTTTTGAAGAGTTTGATAATGGTGTCGAGTTAATGGCCATCTCTAGTGAGTATTCTTAATGAACTTACATTCTTAGCATGTTAGTATTGCATGAGTAACGTGTGCGTGTGTATGCTATGTAATATCCGTATTTTTCTTTTCCTTGTATTTTCGTTTTTGGTGTATTTCTCGGTCGTAGTGACCCTCGTGTATCTTTTCAGCGTGTCCTTCCTGTCAAACTGTTGAACTGTATCCTCGTTGTTGTTGTGCGGAACCGCCGTTTCGGGGTTGCCATGGATCCATTGCGTGTTGTTGGTCCCTAAATATTGATTCCCATCGTTTTATTCTCTTTCCGGATCATTTTTATCATTTTGGGACCCAAAATGGGGTGTGGGCCGCGGCACAAGGTGCGTGCGCCGCGGCACACAAATTTCTCCAAATGTTGGTCGGACAATCATACTGTGTGCCGCGGCACACCCACCCGGTGCCGCGGCACGGTGCAGGCAGTGCCGCGGCACACCTATCCGGTGCCGCGGCACACTCGTGTGTCTTCCGCGACCAAAACCCGGTATGCCGTGTGCCGCAGCTGCCGAAGTATCTTGCAACTGAAAACACAGGCGTAGATTTTCGGCTGTGCCGCGGCACACTTTGGCTGTGCCGCGGCACACGGAGCGATCAATGCGATTCGTCTTTATTAGGCGAAATCGGCCATTTCCATCCCCATTTTTCATCTGCGTCGCGAGAGAGGGTATAGAGGAGAGTTCTTCATCCGGGTCGATTTTCATCATTTCTCTTCGGTTGTGAAGCTGGAAATCAATCTAACGCGTTCTACGGATCTTAGTACTCGAATCTTCCAAGGTAATGCTCTAAAACCCTATTTCGATTAATTTGGGGGTTTTGGGTTTTTCTTCCGATTCGTTCCGTTTCGTTGGTGGATTCATGATGTATACGATTGATATTGTTAGTATCTTTAGTTTTCCTACGGATTCATGGATATTTTGTGGATTTTTATGGAATCGAGAGGGTTTGGTTGTGGTCCGCCCTCGTTGTTATTTTTGTATGAATATACATGAATCGTAGGCGGGTTTCCGGGTGTATTCCTTTTCCATAATCGTCTAGAGTTGGTTGTGATTGTGTTGTTCGAATCGTTAGGTTCATCCGTCGGTTCCTCACGGTCGTGCTTGATTCTTCCGTTCCGTTCGCGTCACCGTCTATTAATCGAGGCAAGTATCCTTATGAACTTACAATCTTGGCATAGTAGTTTTGTATGAGAAATTGTGTGTGTGTGTATGCTCACTACGGGTTAGACTCGTCGGGGTCTCGGTAGGGGTCCACGGAGGTGTGGATCGACGAGCTTTGCTTTTAACCACTACGGGTTAGATCCGACGGGGTCTCGGTAGGGGTCCACGGAGGTGTGGATCGACGGTTAATTGTGGTGCATTTTACAAATGTGATTTGATATTGGCATTTAGGAAATGAGTGCTTTGAACGGTTTTCTTTATTGCATGCATTACTATATGTGTAAGATGTAAGTTGTTCATCGGTTACTTGTACTAGCGTAATTGCTAACCCCTCTGGGACCCGTTTGGGAAATTCGTTTATGAATTTCAGTCGGAGTTCATCGAGGCAATGGCTGGACGATTACGGATGATGGCCGTGCGTGATGATTGTGCGAGTGATGTTTTAGTGTCTTTTTGTGTCTTTTCGTCTTTTGTGGCTTTTGAACTAATGGTTGTACTCGAGTACTTAAGAGTTCTTGTCCGTCAAGGTTGTATCGTTGCCTATATGTTTGTGTTGATTGATGATGTTATGTTTGGCCATTAAACCGGGTGGATTATTACATTTTGCGTCTTTATGACATGGTTTTGGTTTGTCGTTTACGTGAGTCGATGAGTATGATCTTTGTTGGTGGTGGGTCCCATATAGGGATTCACGGCGTAATATACCTCGAATATCTTGAGGGTGTTACGAGAAAATGGTATCGAGCTCTAGGTTTATGGATACCTAGGCTTGTCGGTTTATTGGGTCTTGTGGTGTTTGTTTTGCACATCATCGTCACGTTGCCATGATTAGGTACTACCGGTGTCCGTAAGTTTTCCTTCCTCTGTTCATTATTTCCTTGCATCGTACCTTTGATTCTCGACTTGTGATTGTTCTTCTCTCGTACTTACCCTCGTATGGCTTTTGCTACTTATTTAACTCCGGTATGGATCTTTGGAAGAGGTCGTGGTCGCGGTCGTGGTCGTGGGCCTTGGCCAGGGGGCGTGGGGCGGCCGGTGGGGCGGCCACGTCACGATCTTGAGGCCGGCGTGGCGGCGACCGTCATAGCCATGCTTCTTCTCGAGGCGTGCCGATCTTGGTATTGCGGCCGTAATGCAACAAATGGTGAACCAAATGGCGGCAATAGCTCGGGCGGTTGAGGCCGGATCGAGCCCATGCTAATCGGGGCGGAGCGGACCGTTGGCTCCAAGATGTCATCAAGATGCATCCTCCTCAGTTTTCGGGAGCTTCGGACCCGATGGGCTGGGAAGGGTGGATTAAGGAGATATCTAAGGTCTTCGTTGCCACTAACTGTCCCGAGGAACGTAGAGTCCCTATTGCTCAATACTTTCTCACGGGGGACGCTACGGATTGGTGGGAGGCCGTTGGGCCCAAAGACCATGCTGCTTCGTGGGCTGAGTTTTAGGAGTTGATGGAGACTGAATAATGCCCGTGGCCGGTCAGACAGGCTCGGGTACATGCTTTTTATGATGCTCCACCACGGGATATCCCCGTAGCTCAAGCTATTGCCGATTTTAATAAGGAGTTGGGTTATGTGAAGACCCAAGTTGTCGAGGAGAGTGACAAGATTTTCCATTTCTCCAGACGGATGAAGTTGCCGATTCGGGACTATATGTCGGGGCTCGTATGCACTACATTGAAGGATTATCAGAGTAGGGCCCTTGCTTATGATATGTCGGTGACGGCAAGTGAGGCGGCCCGCGAGAGTAAGAAGCAGAAGTCCGGCAGGAACTTTTCGGGCCACAAGAGTGGGGGTCGGCGAGATCCCAATCTGCTACCTTCCCGGCGGTGGTCCGGCTCGTTCGGCCAGGGGGTCCTCGTGGAACTACCGGTGCTCCTTTTCGTGATGTGAAGTGTTTCAATTGTGGTCGTACAGGCCACATCGGTCGTACTTGTTTGAGCCCTTTGCGACGTGTAATCAGTGTGGCGGTAGGGCCCACAAGGTGCTTTCTGTCTTGAGAGGGAGAAAATTCTTGGTGCCGGGCTTCCATTCCAGCGCCTAGGGAACCAAGTGTGAATCGAGGATCGTTTGCTCCTCGGTCTCCGCCGAGTGCTAGTCGGGGAGAGGTCGGGTCAGCCCTCTAAGGGGAGCTTCTAGTGTTAGCTCGCCCACCCGCGTGTCTATGAGATGCGGAGAGCCGATGATCCGGCTACCGTAGCGGCAGTTACCGTTTATATTCTTTCTCATCCTGTCAGTGTGCTTTTCGATTCCGGTGCTACGCATTCGTTTATATCTCTGGATTGTGTGCGCCGTTTGTGTCTCGACCGTTTGACACCTTGTGAGCCCTTCATCGTTAAGCTTCCTATCGGTGATAGGATCGTTGGTGATCAGGAGGTTCGAGACTGTTCTGTGCTTATTTGTGAGAGGACTTGGCCCTCTAATCTTATTGTTGTGAGTATCGAGGGTGAGGATTTGCTCCTTGTTGATGGTAGCTCGAGCGGCATGGTGCGATCATGAACTACCGCACGAGAGTCATCACTATGTTAGCCGAGGCGGCAAGAGCACTCTTTCGCGGGGCGAAAGAGGGGAAGCAGCTTCGTTATTAACGCCTTGAAGGCGATGAAACTCTGCGTAAGGGATGTACCGGTTATTGGTGCTATGCCTTGAAGGCGGGGATGGTGGAGTCGAGCTTTCGTCGATTCCGATCGTTAATGAATTTCTGATGTTTTTCCTAACGAGTTCTGGGATTGCCACCGGATCGTGAGGTCGAGTTCGCTATAGAGTTAGAGCCGGGTGCGGCTCCTATTTGAAGGCACCCTATCGCATGGCACCTTGAGAGATGTCCGAGTTGAAGAAGCGGTTGGGTGAGCTTCTTGAGTCGGGTATGTTCGACCAAGTGCCTCGCCTTGGGCGCACCGGTCTGTTTGTGCGGAAGAAGGATGGTTCACTACGTTTGTGTATCGACTATCGCGAACTAAACAAGGTGACCATCAAGAACAAGTATCCTTTGCCGAGAATTGATGACTTGTTCGATCGATTGCGAGGAGCTACGGTATTCTCGAAAATTGATTTGAAATCGGGGTACTATCGGCTCGGGTGAGAGAGTCCGATGTGCAAGAAACTGACTTTTCGGTCGAGATACGGACATTATGAGTTTGTAGTTATGCCTTTCGGGTTAACTAATGCGCCGGCGGTGTTCATGCGGTTGATGAACAAAGTTTTTATCGAGTATTTGGATAAGTGCGTCGTCGTCTTTATTGTGATATTCTTATTTATTCGAAGAATGAGGAAGAGCATGCCTATCATTTGCGGGTAGTATTAAACATTTTGAGGACCGAGCAACTCTATGCAAAGTTCTCGAAATGTGAGTTAGTGAAGGAAGTGATATTTTTAGGTCATGTGATTTCAGGTAGGGGGTTCGTGTGGATCCGCGAGAAGATTGAGGCCGTGTTGGATTGGGCACCGCCCAAGAATGTGAAGGAGCTCCGTAGTTTCTTGGGTTTAGTGGCTACTACGTAGGTTCGTCGAGGTTTCTCGGCGGCTCGACCACTTACCTGATTGCTCGAGAAATCCGAGAAGTTAAATGCGGAATGACGAGAGGCGATCGAGTTTTGAGGAGTGAAGAAGCGTTTGACTTCACCCAGTTTTGGCGTTGCCATGTGGCAACGAGGTTTTGCGTTTATAGCGATGCTTGGTCGGGGTCTCGGGTGCGTATTAATGCGGCACGGTAAGACCATTGCCTTTGCGTCGAGGCAGTTGAGGCCGTATGAGCTTAACTACCTACTCATGATTTGGAGTTAGCGGCGGTCGTTTTGCGCTCAAGATTTGGCGTCATTATCTTTTCGGCTCTGCATGTCGATTTTACCGATCATAAAAGTCGAAATACATATTTACTCGGCGGGAGTTGAATATGAGGCGGAGGAGGTGGTTGGAGTTGATTAAGGATTATGACCTCGAAATCCTTTATCATCCGGGCAAGGCGTCGTGGCCGGCGCCTTGAGCCGAGCCGATTGCCGCTGCGATCGCTTGAGATCCTTACGTCTCGGTCCGAGCTTGGCGATCTTTAATCGAGTTAGATGTTGAAGTTTTGTTGCTGGAGCCGTCGGGCAACTTCGTGCTTTAGAGGTTTCGTCGTCTTTGATCGATGAAATTAAGTCAAGCAGTTAGAGGATCCGATGATTACTCAAATCCGAGAGAACGTTCTTAAAGGAAAGTCTCTGGATTTGTGATTCACGAGGATGGTGTTTTGAGATTCCAGAGCCGGCTTTGTGTGCCGAGAGACTCGAGTTGAGACAGAATATTTTACGGGAGGCCCATGCTACACCTTACTCCGTTCATCTGGTTCGAGTAAGATGTACAAGGACTTGAGAAGGAATTTCTGGTGGAATGATATGAAGGATGAGGTCGCACGGTTTGTAGCGAGATGTTTGACTTGTCGCAGGTCAAGATCGAGCATCGGCGACCGGCCGGGTTATTGCGATCACTTCCCGTTAGGAATGGAAATGGGAAGATATATCGATGGATTTCGTTACGAGTTTGCCGAGATCGAGGTCGGGCATGAATATGGTATGGGTGATTGTTGATCGCGACCAAGTCAGCACATTTTACGGGCATCAAGGACACTTGGGGCCGGAGAAGTTAGCTTCGTGTGTTTATTGCGCAAATCGTGAGACTTCACGGTACTCGAAGTCTATTGTTTCGGATCGTGACGGCCGTTTTGTATCGCACTTCGGCAGGCGGTGCATAAGGCGTTAGGTACCGGTTGCGTTTGAGCACCTCTTTTCATCCCAGACAGATGGGCGGTCGGAACGCACTATCCAGACGTTCGAGGACTTGTGGCGTGCACATGCTCTCGATTGGAGTAGTAGGAGGAACATTTGCCGTGATCAATTCACGTATAACAATAGTTGGCACGCGTCGATTCGGATGGCACCGTATGAGGCACTTTATGGGCGGCGATGTCGATCACCGATTTGTTGGAATGAGGCGTCCGATTTGGTGGGACCGAGCCGGATGTCGTTTTAGAGACGAGGCGGAAGATAGAATTAATTCGGGAACGGATGTTGGCGCGAGTCGGCGAAGTCGCATGCCGGCGTCCGTCGTCGACCTTTGGAATTCGAGGTGGGAGACCACGTTTTGCTAAAGGTGTCGCCGACGAAGGAGTTTTCGTTTTGGGAAGAAAGGAAAGTTGAGTCAGATTTATCGGCCCCTTTGAGATCCTCGGCGAGTAGGTGGGTTGGCATACCGTTTGGCGTTACCTCCGGCCTTGAGTCATGTTCATAGCATTTTCATGTTTCCCGATTGAGGAAATATGTTAGGATCCTAGTCACGTCATCGATTATGGCGAGATTGATAATGCTCAAGATATTACTTTTGAGGAGCGTCCTTTGAAGATTTTGGAGCATCGTGAGAAACGATTGAGGCATAAGACCATACCTTTGGTCAAGGTGCAGTGGTCGAGACACGGTGTCGAGGAAGCAACTTGGGAAACCGAGGATAGCATGCGTGCTAGGTACCCGGAGTTGTTTGTTTCTTAAGTTTCGAGACGAAACTTATTTTTAGAGGGGTAGAATGTAATATCCGTATTTTTCTTTTCCTTGTATTTTCGTTTTTGGTGTATTTCTCGGTCGTAGTGACCCTCGTGTATCTTTTCAGCGTGTCCTTCCTGTCAAACTGTTGAACTGTATCCTCGTTGTTGTTGTGCGGAACCGCCGTTTCGGGGTTGCCATGGATCCATTGCGTGTTGTTGGTCCCTAAATATTGATTCCCATCGTTTTATTCTCTTTCCGGATCATTTTTATCATTTTGGGACCCAAAATGGGGTGTGGGCCGCGGCACAAGGTGCGTGCGCCGCGGCACACAAATTTCTCCAAATGTTGGTCGGACAATCTGTACTCTGTGCCGCGGCACACCCACCCGGTGCCGCGGCACAAGCAGTGCCGCGGCACACCTATCCGGTGCCGCGGCACACTCGTGTGTCTTCCGCGACCAAAACCCGGCCGTGCCGCGGCACACGCAGTGGCACAACGCGAAAACACAGGCGTAGATTTTCGGCTGTGCCGCGGCACACTTTGGCGTGCCGCGGCACACGGAGCGATCAAATGCGATTCGTCTTTATTAGGCGAAATCGGCCATTTCCATCCCCATTTTCATCTGCGTCGCGAGAGAGAGGGTATAGAGGGGAGAGTTCTTCATCTGGGTCGATTTTCATCATTTCTCTTCGGTTGTGAAGCTCGGAAATCAATCTAGCAGCGTTCTACGGATCTTAGTACTCGAATCTTCCAAGGTAATGCTCTAAAACCCTATTTCGATTAATTATGGGGTTTTGGGTTTTTCTTCCGATTCGTTCCGTTTCGTTGGTGGATTCATGATGTATACGATTGATATTGTTAGTATCTTTAGTTTTCCTACGGATTCATGGATATTTTGTGGATTTTTATGGAATCGAGAGGGTTTGGTTGTGGTCCGCCCTCGTTGTTATTTTTGTATGAATATACATGAATCGTAGGCGGGTTTCCGGGTGTATTCCTTTTCCATAATCGTCTAGAGTTGGTTGTGATTGTGTTGTTCGAATCGTTAGGTTCATCCGTCGGTTCCTCACGGTCGTGCTTGATTCTTCCGTTCCGTTCGCGTCACCGTCTATTAATCGAGGCAAGTATCCTTATGAACTTACAATCTTGGCATAGTAGTTTTGTATGAGAAATTGTGTGTGTGTGTATGCTCACTACGGGTTAGACTCGACGGGGTCTCGGTAGGGGTCCACGGAGGTGTGGATCGACGAGCTTTGCTTTTAACCACTACGGGTTAGATCCGACGGGGTCTCGGTAGGGGTCCACGGAGGTGTGTATCGACGGTTAATTGTGGTGCATTTTACAAATGTGATTTGATATTAGCATTTCCGGAAATGAGTGCTTTCGAATGGTTTTCTTTATTGCATGCATTACTATATGTGTAAGATGTAAGTTGTTCATCTGGTTACTTGTACTAGCGTAATTGCTAACCCCTCTGGGGACCCGTTTCGGGGAAATTCGTTTTATGAATTTCAGGTCAGGTTCATCGAGACGAGCGGGCGCTGGACCAGTACACGGATGATGGCCGTGCGTGATGATTGTGCAGAGTGATGTTTTAGTGTCTTTTTGTGTCTTTTCGTCTTTTGTGGCTTTTGAACTAATGGTTGTACTCGAGTACTTAAGAGTTCTTGTCCGTCCGGGTTGTATTGTTGCCTATATGTTTGTGTTGATTGATGATGTTATGTTTGACCGGTAAACCGGGTGGATTATTCTGTTTTGCGTCTTTATGACATGGTTTTGGTTTGTCGTTTACGTGAGTCGATGAGTATGATGCTGTTCAGCCTGGTGGGTCCCATATAGGGATTCACGACGCTGTAATATACCTCGAATATCTTGAGGGTGTTACATGCTCACTGCGGGTTAGATCCAACGGGGTCTCGGTAGGGCTCCACGAAGCTGTGGAACCGCGAGCTTGCTTTTAACCACTGTGGGTTAGATCCGACGGGGTCTCGGCAGGGATCCACGAAGCTGTGGGTCCGCGGTTAATTGTGGTGCATTTTACAAATGTGGTTTGATCATTGGCATTTCCGGAAATGAGTGCTTTTGAACGGTTTTCATGATTGCATGCATTGACTAAGTGTGTAAGAGGTAAGTTGTTCGTTTGGCCTACTTGGCTAGGATGGCTCTAGAGTATTTTGTTGTTTGTTTTAAATCCTTTATTTGTGGATTTTGATGTTGGGAGACGAACCTTGTGGTCGTTCTTGTGTACTGTGAGTTGATGAGATTTGGGGCTAAAATCCCAATGGTTTTGTAAAAGTCATTTTATGGATTGGGGCTAAAATCCCAACATTTTGTAAAAGTCATTTTACGGATTTGGGGCTAAAATCCCAACGGTTTGGTAAAGGTGATTTTACGGAAAGTAAACTTTTGGGGCGGTGACCCCTTTTGTCTTGTGGATTTTGAAAAGTAGGATTTGATAATCCTAAATGGTTTTCTATTAAAACTCTCGATGGCATTCTAAACCGTCTTATAAATAATTTCCATTGGTTTATGGTATTTCGATTTTGAAATGTTTTCTCAAACCCTTGCCTCGAGAAGTACTTTTCGTTTTGTTTGGATCTTTGAGGATTCCTGGTTATTGTTATTCGTGGAATGTGAATTGTATGGCTCGTATTTGCACTTTGTATTTGCACTAGCAAAACAGTTGAGTTTTGCTAACCCACGACTATTCGGGGGGTGGATGTCTATTTTTGCATTCAGGTTTTGGAGCATAACACAGGGTCGGCACGAAGGATAATGAAAGATGAACGATACTAATCACACGAGGATCCGTTGATGTCGTATTGGTCTAGTTGTATTTTCTTTTCCGCTTCAGTATCTTTTCCCCGTTGTACGGGAGTTTATTGTACTTTGACCCCTGCGTGAGTATATGTTGTAATTGAGTTGTATATTTTATTGAAAGACCAAATCGGTCTACTGAGTCATTTAGCCTTGAAGGCATTGTCGAGATGTTAAATGTTGTTACCAGCCTGGTAGATCTTCGAGGAGAGGGTCTACGGCGTGTAATATCCCTGAGTGGATTGGGGGTGTTACAAAGGGGACCAGCCCCTGGAGAGCCATCCATCATGCAGTCATCTCCAGAACCCTCTCCCAAGAGGCCTAGGCGACTGCAGTTTAGTCAAGAAGAGCAGTCAGATCATCATGCCAGTCCTGCAGCCAGGTCACCTACTCACCTGGAAGACCAGCCTGCTCCAGGCAGCCTGGAAACTCAGATTGTGGCTGTCCTCACTCCAGCATACATCCCGGAATAAGAAGAAGAAGCAGGTTTAATCATCTCAATTCCTGAAGCAAATTATATATTTAACCTGCTGGACAACAATGTTTTCGATCTGTCCATTGAACAATTACATCTTGTTAAACCACAAGCCTTAAAACATTCTTTTGTCAATATTTTCGAAGAGTGGAAATTTTTCAAATCTCTGTCATTTACAAAACTTCAGTCTTACATTGAAACCAGTGGTTGGGAATATCCCCAAGCCACAGAGGAGGTACTGATTCATTTTTGTAAAGAATCAGACATAGTGTTGATCCTCCAGGATAATTGGTTCATGACTCATTTTAAAACCAACATGGACCAATTCATCCATTCTATTATGTATAGTATATTTGATGGTTCATTTGTAAAAGAAGAAGAGGAGGAAGAAGAGAGAGAAATTAGGATTGAAGAGGTAGATGGAGAAGAAGAGATTATTGTTTTAGACGACGAAGAAAAAGAGCAGAAAGAGAGAAAAGAAGAAGAAAACATTTTAGTTGAAAAACAATCTGAGGAGGTTGAGAAAACAGAAGAGTTAATCGATGAAGAAGAAGAAGAAGAAGGTGAAGAAGTAGAACAGGAGGATGAAGAAGTAGAGAAGGATGATGATGAAGGTGAAAAAGATGATGAAAATGAAGGAGAAGATGGGAAAAAGGATGATGATAATAATGATGATGATGAGGATGATGATAAAGATGAAGGAGGAGATCAAGGAGCTGAGAAAGAAAAAGAAAATATTTATGAAGAAGAGAAGGAGGAAGAGCAGGAGAAAGAGCAAGAGAAAGAAGAAGGAGAAAGGGAGCCGGAGCAAGAGCCAATACAAGAGGCTGCAGACAGGGCTGGGGCGCCTGCCCGGTATACCAGCCTGGACGCCGAGTTGGCTGAGGACTCCAGATCAGGGACCCCAGAAAAGACCCCTTCTGGAGTACCAGCTGCAGATAGGAGCCTGCAGTCTAGTGGTTCAGTCGCAGAAGGCTCATGTGAGCACTCTCCACCATCGCAGATCTCACCCGCGATGACTGAACTGATAAGGCAGATAGTGAAAGACACTATTGGAGAGTTGCTTGCATCCTAGGTCACCCCTGACCTTCAAGCCATCAATGCCAAGATTGACACTTTGCTGCAGAGGGAAGTACCTCAGCCTCCTCCCCCTACGAACAACAGAATGCCATTTGGCATGTCTGACTGGATGTGCAGAATAGAGCAGCAGTTGACTACATTAGTTGATGCTGGCAAAAAGGGGGAAGATAGAATACAGGGGGAAGGAAGTACTCAAGGAGAAATAAGGGAAGAGCTAAGATCAAAGAAGAGGCAAGATATTCTCCAAATTGAAGGAGGACCATCAAGCCTGAAAAGAAAGAAGAATTCTGCCCCCAGCCAACCTGAAGAGCAGTCTGTGGAGAATAAGAGAAGAACAAGAGAGAAAGAAGAACAAAGATTCGAATGGGAAGGCAAACAGTTGTGGTATGTTGAAGAATTCTTACCAACAGAATTCATGACTAGTTGGGCGGATGCCAAGAAACAATTCACAGAGCAATTCTACCTCTGGGAGATTCTCCAAGATAAAGAATGCTCGCCCCAACAGTCATTCATCAACTACATGAATGCTAGATGGCCTACTCTGTGGAAGATCATGCTTAAATATGCAGCCAAATGGCATGCTTATCTTATGATTCCTCCATTCAGAGCAGTGGAAGCGCCGACCCGTTTGGATAATGAGCTTAACGAGCTAGAGCTTCAAGAAGAAATTAGAAAGCTATGTGAAGAGCACAAGTTCTCTTCAAAAGAAGACCAAGACTTTGCTGCCCTAGTCATAAGGAGGAAATATGGTCTTGCACCCATCAAAAGTAGACCAATCGGTGCAAAACAATTTAGACCTCCCAAGCAAACTGTTCGCAGAGGAAGGGGCAGATAGTTTTTGGATGTAATTGTAATTTTTGTAAGTTTTCTGTATTTATTTTATTCAAGCCATGTACTTGTAATCAACAGAAAATTAATATATACAGTCATTTGAATGACAACTCCTAGTTGTCTCAAAACAAGACTGATTTTGAGTTTGTGTCTTGCACCTAAGTGCAGACTTGTACATTTGAGTACTTGTTTAAGGTTTTGCCATCATCAAAATAGGGAGAATTTGTTAGGAATACTTGTTAGATTTTGATGATGTCATTAATATAAATTCAAATGTTTATTACTTGGCAAAAATGTAAGGAAGAACCAAATGAGTATCTTCCATAGGCCAAATAATGTTAAGTGTAAAAACTTGGCAAAATGTAAAGAAGAACCAAATGAGTATCTTATATAGGCCAAAAATAAGTTAGGCTGAAAAACGGCTAAGTACTAAAATCAGCTAAGTACATCAGAGAGGTACAGCCGAGTCAAGTCAGAGTAGTTCTGGTCAACAAAAATCATCAGGGATGTTTGACTAGACTGCAATTAAGATACCTCAGACAAGTCATCTGATCAGACAAGTCCTAAACAATGTACATCATAGAGGTCCAGGACTGCAGAGAAGTTAACTGCACATCAGCCGAGTCAAGATCAGCCAAGTACTCCAAGTCCACGTCAGCATGCGTTGAAAAGTCAAATATTACGAAAAGTCACATGCAACGTGAAGAGACAAATTGGAGTGATTCCCGCAAAAGATATGAATTAAAAAGTCTATACAGACCCACCTTGAAGACTTTAATCGTTTTATATTCAAAAGATTCGGCGCATCACATGCAGAAGTCTTCACAACGGTCGAAAGATAGATTAAAATAATGGGAATCCAGCCTTGCAACGTTCAGAAAAGAATAAACAAAGAAGTCTCCCTCCAACGGACTGATTTGTTACAGATTTGCAACGGCTATGAAGAAATGCTCATGGATCAACCCCTATATATATCCGAAGATTTGAAGTTGAGAAACCACCGGTGCGAACATACTTTCAAGCGATCAAAGCATTCAAGCAATCCAAAAGCGAAATACAGCATCGTGAAAAGAGCGGTTCTAAAAAGTTCATACTTGAAGAAGCTCTTAGTTGGAGAAGACAAAAACTCGTGTCTTAAAATTCTGGGTTCGGGGTACTTCACTGGTTGAAGTTCGAGACTGTAAAGGCATCCAAGGATCGAGGATCAAGAGGTGCAAGTCAGTCAAGTGTGTTACAATGGCACGGATTTCCACTGGTTGGAAGCTGTTGTAATTTAGTTGAATCACTGTAATAGTTATCACTGGTTGAGAATTATAGTGAATTCATCTCCAACTGGTTTGGAGAAAAGTGGATTAGTATAGGATTACCCCACCTCTGAGACCACTATAATTGCCTGTGTACTTTACTGTTTCATAGCATGATATCTTAACTGTTGCATTCATCGTTAAGTGTTTCATTAGTTATTTTGTATTCGTCATCAGCTGACTTCCGCACGTATTAAGAAACAAATGACTCCAAGTCATTTGTTTACCTATCAGCTGAAGAAACTTACTCTTTGAGAAAAAGAGTTTAAGACTATTCACCCCCCCTCTAGACTTATTCCTGGACGACTTGTGACCTACACATACTTGTCCAGAAAGTGAAAAACGCCTGTATGCTAGACCCTACCGTGTCAAATGACATGGCCCGTGTCGCAACTGCTTGAAAAATGAAAAAGAACACTGCCTGTCTGACCCGACCGTGTCAAATGACACGGCCCGTGTCGCACCTGCTTGAAAAATGAAAAAGAACACTGCCTGCCTGACCCGACCATGTCAAATGACACGGCCCGTGTCAAACAAGCCTGGAAAGTGCGTTTTTTTTTCTCTGGGTCTTTTTCCTACGAATTGGACACCTACAATTGAACCGGTCTGTTCCTCATCAATGGAAAATAAAAATGAAGTGCGAATAAGAACAAAACTAAAAAGAACTATTGGGTTGCCTCCCAATTAGCGCTAAGTTTAACATCTTCAGTCGAACGCCTGCAACAGGAAGTCCTATGGGTCGATTAAAGTTATCACGGACACGACTTCCTTTTGATTTGGATGATGGTAGTGTTTGACTTGTTGTTCGTTAACTTTAAATAGCTCACCATCTTTGCTCATGAGCTCGACTACTCCGGGTGGAAGTACTTTCTTGATCATGAATGGCCCTGACCATCTTGATTTTAATTTTCCGGGAAACAATTTTAATCTTGAATTATAGAGAATTACTTGTTGTCTCGGCACAAATTCACATTTTACGATCATCTTGTCGTGCCATCTTTTAGATCTCTCTTTGTAGATTCGAGAGTTTTCGTAGCATTCATCCCGGAATTCCTCCAACTCGTTCAGCTCTAACAATCTTTTCTTTCCAGCGGCCTCAAAATCCAGATTTATTCTTTTTACCGCCCACATCGCCTTATGCTCCAACTCTAGAGGTAGATGACATGATTTCCCAAATATGAGTTGGTAGGGAGATATTCCCAAAGGTGTTTTATAGGTCGTGCGATAAGCCCAAAGTGCATCGTCAATCTTGGACGACCAATCTTTCCAAGATGTACTCACCGTCTTTTCCAGGATTAGTTTAATTTCTTTGTTAGCCGCTTCGGCTTATCCATTTGCTTGTGGATGATAGGCCAATGATTTCTTTGATCGGACCCCATATTTTTGAAGGAGTTTATCCATGATTTTGTTTACAAAGTGTGAGCCCCGATCACCAATTAACGCTCTTGGGGTTCCAAACCGGCAAAAAATGTTCTTCTTTAAAAACTTCATCACCACTTGTGCAGCATTTGATGGGGAAAAAATTGCCTCGACCCACCGAGATACATACTCGACTGCTAGCAGAATATACTTATTCCCAAATGATGAGGAAAAGGGACCCATGACGTCAATGCCCCAGACGTCAAAAAAGTTCAACCTCAATTACGTTGGTCATGGGCATCTCATGACGCCTTGAAATATTCCCCACTCGTTGGCATTTATCGCATTGTTGAATGAAGAGATAGCAATCTTTGTATAACGTAGGCCAATAAAATCCAATTTGCAACACCTTTGAAGCAGTCCGTGTTGCTCTGAAGTGTCCTCTGGTTGGTGAAAAATGGCATTGTTGAAGAATTTCCTCCCATTCCTCTTGCGGCACACACCTCCTCATTATCATGTCGGCACATCTTTTGAAGTAGTGGATCATCCCACATATAGAACTTGATATCATGGAGGAATTTCTTCTTTTGATAATGAGATAAGTCCGGAGGTAGTACGCCTAAAAAATTAATAATGTTAGCATACCAAGGAAATTTAGCTTCTACCATAAAAAGCCGCTCATCCGGAAACTCTTCTTTAATCCCTTCAATTTCGGGCTCCTCCTCCTTCTTGTACTCAAGGCGATATAAGTGGTCAACCACCATATTCTCACAACCCTTCCTATCTCGAACTTCCACGTCAAACTCTTGCAAAATAAGAATCCATCGAATCAAGCGAGGTTTGGAATCTTTCTTTTCGAACAAGTACTTGATAGCTGCGTGGTCCGTATGTACTATCGTCTTTGTCCCAATTAAGTATGATCGGAACTTATCAAAAGAAAATACCATGGCAAGCATTTATTTCTCCGTTGTTGTGTAATTTTACTGGGCTTCGTCTAATGTTTTTCTTGCATAGTAAATAGCCCGAAAAAGTTTCTCACGATGTTGTCCCAACACAGCTCCAACCGAGTAATCACTTGCATCGCACATGATCTCAAAAGGAGACCAATCCGGTACTACGAGGATAGGAGCACTCACTAATGCCTTCTTTAGAGTTTCAAATGCCTGCAAACACTCATTTGAAAGAATGAAAGCAGTATCTTTTTCTAACAACTTACTCAAAGGTTTAGTGGTTTTTGAAAAATCTTTTATGAACATCCTATAAAAACCCGCGTGACCAAGAAAACTCCTAATAGCCTTTTCATTCTTCGGCGGGGGAAGTTTCTCAATGGAAACAATCTTCTCTCTATCAACCTCTAATCCTGCAGCGGACACTCTATGGCCTAGGACAATCCCTTCTTGCACCATAAAGTGGCATTTCTCCCAATTTAGCACAAGATTAGTATCTTCACAGCGCTGCAAAACTAAAGTGATATTACGCAAGCAATGATCAAATGAATTTCCAAACACCGAAAAATCATCCATGAATACTTCCATTATATTTTCGATCAAACCATGGAAGATAGCCATCATGCAATGCTGAAAAGTGGCTGGGGAATTACATAAGCCAAACGGCATCCTACGATAAGCATAAATTCCATAAGGACATGTAAAAGCCATTTTTTCTTGATCTTCCGGCGTTATGTAAATTTGATTATATCCTGAATAGCCATCAAGAAAATAGAAAAATTCATGCCCTGCCAATCTATCAAGCATTTGATCAATAAAGGGGAGAGGAAAATGGTCTTTGCGAGTAACCGCATTCAAAGCCCTGTAATCAATACACACTCGCCATCCCGTAACTACCCTCATAGCAATTAATTCATCTTTCTCATATTTAGTCATGGTCATCCCCCCTTTTTTAGACACAACTTGTGTAGGACTCACTATCGGAAATTGGATAAATCATTCCAGCATCTAACAGTTTGAGCACTTCCTTTTTTACCACTTCTCATTATAGGATTAAGTCTTCGTTGATTTTGCACTTTAGGTTTATAATTTTCTTCAATAAAAATCCTATGCATGCATATTGAAGGGTAATTCCCTTCAAGTCTGAGATAGACCATCCTATAGCCGACTTATAAGCTCGTAACACACGAAACAATTTATATAATTGAGTAGAGGTAAGGCAAGAGTATACAATTACCGGATTTGTATTATTACCATCTAAAAATGCATACTTGAGGTGTTCTGGAAGGGTTTTAAGGTCCAAGCTTAGTTGTGATACACCCGAGTGAGATGAAATGGGAATTAAATTTGGGACTGTGTTAGTTGACACAGTCGAGTCGCCCGTCAGCTTGATTTCAGCAACTACTGCATGCTCCTCTTGTTCCGTTTCTTTGTCAAAATCATCGAATTTATTGATTTGCGGTTCTTCCTGTAGGGAATTCAATTCACAGACATAATCAAACAAGTCAGAATCATCAAACTCCAAGGTTGAGTCACTAGAAAAGCATGATTTCGGAAGAGCAAACTCTAACGGATCTGAAGATAATGAGTATAAGACTTTTTTCTTTTCATACGAACTTATACTATCAATAATTGCAATATTCCATATCATCATGAAATTTCATAGCTTTAAATATGAAAAATAGAACATGCTCATCGTTAACACGTACTGTTAATTCTCCCCTTTCGACATTAATAAGAGCCTTTCCCGTTGCTAAAAATGGACGCCCAAGGATAAGTGGTAGATCTTCATCTTCTTCCATGTCGAGAATGACGAAATCCGATGGAAATAAATTTGTCGACCTTTACGAGCACGTCTTCAACAATCCCCTTGGGGTGTTATGGATCGATCCGCCAATTGTAACATTATCGTTGTGGCTTTCATTTCCCCGACTCCTAATTTCCTGAAAATAGATAAATGCATAAGGTTAATTGAAGCACCTAAATCACACAAAGCTTTATCGAATGAAACTTTTCCAATGGTGCATGGAACGGTAATGCTTCCAGGGTCCATAAGCTTTTGAGGTAATTTGCGTTGGATAATAGCACTACATTCTTCAGTGAGTTTAACTGTATCATGCTCTTCCATCCTTTTTTTCTTGACATCACATACTTCAAGAGTTTTGCATAATTAGGCATTTGGTCCAAAGCGTCTGCAAAAGGAATATTAATGTTAACTTTCTTGAAGATGTCTAAAATTTTTGCAAATTGTGCATCTAACTTTTTCTTTTTAAAACGTTGAGGAAAAGGGAGAGGAACTTTAAAAGTAGAAGTAAAGTTGGAATATATTTTAGGCTTCTCAGCCCCCTCAGATGTGTCATGCTTCACTCACTACACCATATATGGGTTTCAGCAACACCTGAAAAACTGTGTTCAAAAGTCCAAAAAGTGTTGCTGAAGGTAGAAAAACAAGCTATGGCTACACTTTGACCAAATTCGAAAGTGTTACAAAAACGGCCGCAACCATAGGGGTCTAAGGTAACACTTTTCTTGTTTTTGGTAACATGTTAAAAAAGTGTAGCAATAGACCCCTATGCCAACACTTTTATTGTCTGTGGCTACACTAGATTTTGTGTTGCCGTAGACTTAAGGCCACACTTTTATATATTTGGTGACACAAAGATTTGTGTAGCCGTAGACCTATGCCAACACTCATGAGGTCTAATGTAACATTAAATTGTGAAACACTTTGACATATTTACCAACAACTTTAACACTATGGCTACACTTATATATGAACAGTTATAACTTTTGCCAACACACTTTTAATCTTTGCCAACACAATTTTTATATTTTGCCAACAGAAAGAATTATAAATTATAGTCTATGGCTACATTTTTGCAGGTTTTTACCAACATTTTTCATGCTAAAAAGCAAAATGTTATATTGGAAAATAAATATTACCATAAAAAAGTCGATACCAGTAAAACAATGTCAACCATGACAACATCCAAAATACATGACTGCTAATATTCAATCCATAATAGCTAAGAACATGTTACGATCGCAATTCATAAATATAACAAAACTACTTAAGTCACTTAGCTAGCATAATATAAAATGATGAGATCAGTCAAGGAGTGACATTGTCACCGCCATAGGACTCCTCGACTGATTTCTGAGAGTCATCAATCTTTAAGTTCAAATCTGGATTCTTCTCGACCAACATTTTCATCATTTCTCGAACTTTTTGGTCAAGTTTTTCATCCATCTCTTGTTGAAGTTGAGCCCTGATCTTAGCCGTTAGGTCCGCCACATACTGATCAGCAACTTGAACGGATGGTGATGCTGAAGACTTCGATTTTGGTTCCTTTTTTCTGAATAAGTCTCCCAATTAGATAAGATGGTCGGTGTTCTTTGCCATCATGAATCAATTTATTAGCAGCCTCAACACCTTCCATTTCAAGAGCTTTCTTAACATCAGCCTATAAATAAAAGTATCAAGTATTTCCCTCAAATAATTAACAAAAACATAAAATACAAACAATAACAATAATATATGCATAGTACCAAAATTCTGAGAACTATACAACTTTAGAAATTCTGTTAAGTAACAGCAAAGTACCATTCAGAACCAGAAGGAACAAATGACAAGGTAATTCATGAAGCTCATTCTTATATGTTTCAAAATATTTTCCATGAAAAGTGCCTATTAGTAATCACCAGTTTCCATATTCGCATAAATATGCTTAGACAATATATATGCATAGTAATCTATTTGAACAATCACTGACCCATAACTGTCTCAATAAAGAGAGAATGGAACAGAACCATGAGAAAATAACTTTTAGTAACGACACGAATAGTAACTGGTAAAAGTGTAAAGAAAAGTTTCATGGAATAGCACCACTTCATTTTTGTTTAGAAGGTCATCTCGTTTTTGGATTCATGAAGGCAAGATGGTTTAGATATCATTTAGACCTCAGTTCCCAGGTGACAAAAAGCACTCCATAAGAATTTCAATGTTTACTAAATACTAATTCCCAATTGGAAAACGTTTTCATCAATCGTTGGATTTGCGGTACCATTTTATCTCAAAGACTTCGATCACTTGCAAAAGTCCATGAATTCATATGAAACTGGAATATTCGCATACTAGTTAACTAACAATAACAGCTTTTATCAAGATGATAACAGAGGAATTTCAAGGCTAAGGTTCATTGATAAAACAAGAAAAGGTAGAATGTGTTGTAAATGTATTGTCCTTGGCCCTCCCGAATGAAACGTCGATAGCCAATAAATAATAAATATTTTGTTAATGCGATAATTGTGTAACAAGCAGTTGCACCAACCTTGAGATGACTCGGCAAAGACAGGACATAGGAATAAAATCGGTGGACATGTTCATTGAGTAGCTTTTGGGCATGTGTCTATCTGCCGGCCCAACTCCATTGTAAATTGATCATCAAAGTGAACGGTGTAAGAGAGAGTTAACACAAGGGCAGACAAGCCAAAATGAACAAGATATAGTCTGGTGGTTTTTCGTTAACCTGGAATTTACGAAAAAATCAAAAAGGTAGGCATGCATTTATAAAGATGGTGCTTTGCACATAAGGAGGGGGGATGAACAAAACATCAAATGAACAATACTCGTCTACCTCGGAGTTGTTGCTCTCATTTACTTCATAAATGATCTGACAGAAGACTTATTTTTAATTCTATTTTTCTTCTCCTCAAAAATTTGCCCAACTACTTAAGCTAATGAGCAACACCATAAACTGCCGACCATTTAATTAATTTAAAGAGTGAAAGTGTAAAGAAGCACCCCAGAAAAAACTCAGATTTTGAACCATAAAAAGCCAAATCAAATAAGGATCGTAATTTTGGAGTAAGATACTTAGCAGCATATGGAAAGGACATAGCAGTCAATAGCGATTAGCGGCCCGTAGCGGTCACGTGCCCGTTTAGATATATAGCGATGGCGGTACAATAGCGGCCGCTAAATTCAAATATAGCGACAAGTTTGTAAAAAAGTGGTATATATATATAAAACAAGTCAGGCAAATATGTTTCTCATCACTAATTGACCATGGCTCCACCACGGATCCACCTCTTTTTCTGCATTTTTACTTGTCATAATTGACTGCAAATTAAACAAAAATTAAAGTGAGTTGAAGAATTAAATTAAAAACAGAATGACAAATATAAAACTCCCTTCAAAAGGTAATTATCTTGCAAATTTTTTTACAAAAAAAAAAAAAAAACTTCCTGCAGAAATAAAAATAAAACCTTATTTATAACATTAAAAATTAAATTAAAAAACTGCTATACAATACAAAAGCTTCACAGCAACAAACGATGCATATCTGTTCTATTAAACAAAAGAAAGCAATAAACAAAAGACAGCAGTGCATTCAAGGCTCCAACAGTGCCTGAAGGCTTAAACAAGAATAAGTAAAAATAAATACTTACTTAGATGGAGAGGCGCATGACGGAGAGGGCGGCGGTCGGCTGAGTTGGGCAATCACTTGGAATTTTGGCAATGGGTAGGAGGATATTTTCTTTTTTACTGATCGATCGACTTGGATATAGGTTCTTTTGCGGGGTTGGGCTTTATATTAATTAGGGTTGGGCTTAATTAGCAGATTCTTGTTTTTGCTAGGTTTTATTATTAATACTTATTTATGTTTTACTACAATAAAAAAAAAAAATTGAACTTAGCGCCATTATCGCTATCGCCACTGCGCAATAGCACAGAAAGCGGCGGATCGCGGCCGCTACCCTAAAGGCCGCCGCGAAGGACCTGGATTAGCGACGGGCCGCCGCTACGCTACGTGAACAGCTATAGCGGCCGCTATGGCCGCTATTGACTACTATGGGAAAGGACCATAAAGTACGATCAGCCTGCCTTTATATGACAGAACAAAAATAGAGCATGTACAGCTTAGCTAATATCCCACAAACACAATTTTTCTTAGAATATCAGATTCACAAGCATAAATGGTTGAAAGATCCCTCGAAAATACAAAAAAACACCATGACTTAACACAATACATGTGGACAATGAATAACACAAAAGAGCCTCAATGCTTAAACCTGAGCAACAATGTCTTGGTAAAGATAAAAGTAATCTGAGCTTGTAACTGCCATTGACATATGTACCTCATTAGTCATTAGATATGGAACTAACTGAAAAGTATTTAACAAGAAAATAGGGTTGTTTTACACAAAACGCAATGACATCCCGTAAATCATTCTGAATTCACAGCCCAGCGTCTCTCGTGGCGTCAGGTATGTAGAGTAAATTACCATATCAACAAATAGCGGATACAGCAGACACTTTAGCATGTAAAAGCTCCTTCAACTAATTCCACTCTTTGAGCAATAGAAGGCGTTTAGAGGGTGCATTTGGACAATATAATTACTGATAACAAGTGAACCAATTGAAAGCAGTGTTATTGGTGCACTACCTACTCCAGAGAATAACAGATCCAAACCCCCCTACCCCCCCAACCATCCCAAAGACAATCACAGATAATGTTTGTCATTCCTTATTACTATCCAACAATAGGAACTTTATCCACAGCTTTCCAAACATAAGAGGCATTAAGTTCCCACCCTCGCCCCCTCTATCCCAGGAAATTCATTAGATAGATTATGAAATAACAAATAGATTTCACAACAAATAACAATAATAACACAGAACAAGATGTACATGCATACCCCATGGATGCTGAGCTGAGAGAACGTTAGGGATCTAGGACGAGGTTTGACAGAGAAAACGCTGAGGTCTGTGTAAAACCCTAATTTGAGAATCAATTTTTTTCTCACCGCGGCTGCTCAAACAGAAGTCCTTGGCGCGGCGGTAGTGTTAATAAAACGGCAGACCTTCGCGGTAGTGTTGACGCATGGCTAGAGATTCTCCGAAGCAGGTTTCTCCAATAACATGAAGGAAAATAAATGGTGGTTACTAGGTGTACGATGAGGAAGAAAGGATTCGAGAAAGGGGCAAGGCTGCGGGAAGAAAGGGAAGAAACCAGAACTCACGAATAGTGAAGAATTAGGGTATAGATAGCTAATTAATATTCGATTAAAATTAAATAAAAAAAATTAATGAATTCATTATTATAGGTTATTGTAATTTTTTATTATTGATATTCAAGTGTCTGTAAATTCCGATACTCAAATTACTCATACTTAAGTGTCAGTATCTTATGACACAATTATGTTAAAAACAAAAAATGAGTCAAATGTCTGAAGTTACTGACACTTTTGATAAAGTGTCAGAAACTAAGTGTCAGTAAATGCTGTTTTTGCAGTAGTGTTTGTTTTTACTTTACTAATATACATTACAAAAGTGAGACGTACCGAAGTCTTTGATGTTTATTCTACTAGTGTAACGACTTTAAATTTTTACAGGCTTTCCTTATTATAAAAATATATTCATAAAATACTATAGAAAAATCGGGTCGTTACAATTTTTACAGTTTTTTCCTTATTTTCCGCCTATTTTTTTCTTCCCTTGTAACGCTTTTTTTAAAGATCAACGGTAACACCTAATTTGGTGTTACCCTAGATACTATGGCAACACCGGTTACTATCAATTGTAACAATAAAAACAAGTGTTAGCGTAGATCAATTTTAAGGCATCTATGCTAACACTTTTGCTTGTAACATCGAAATAAACGTTGCTGAAGGCCATTTGTGGCGTAGTGACTTCTTCCTCTACATTTTTTATTTGATCCTCTTTGGCTCCCTCACTTGGTTGGACCGTAGGCATCTTTGGCCCTTCATAATTCGTTCTGCTTCTTAAGGTGATAGCTTGACAAGACTCTTTTGGATTTACTTTGGTATTGCTCGGAAATTGTCCCCAGTGATGTTGACTTCCGACAACTTTAGCCAATTGTCCAATTTGAGTTTCGAGATTTTTCATTTGAGCTCCCATGGTGGTAGCTAATTGAGTAACATGGCCTTCGATTTTGTCTAATTTTTTCTCATCTCGACTAAATCGACTCTTTGTTTCTATCATAAAGGTAGCTATAATATTCTCGAGATTTGACGTTGGCTTTGCTTCTTCAATTATTTCACCATTTGACACTTTAAATCCGGACGGTGGTTGTAAAACTTTCTTTTGATTAACATAGCTAAAATTTTCATGATTTCTATTGGAGGGATGGTAGAAACCTGGCGGTGGATTATTTCAGAAATTGTTGTAATTCCAATTATTAATGTAATGTGCCTCCTCCAATGGGTCGGACGGTAGTGAACTTTCTTGAGGAGCTATTTTCGAATCACCTCTTTTTGTTAGGGCCCCCAACTGAGTAGTTAACATCGTCATTTGTGCGGTTAGTGCCTTGATAGGGTCCGAATCGGATATCTCAGCCACCTCTCTAACATTTGCTCTTTCCATCGGCCATTGATAACTATTCATAGCCATTTCTTCTATTAATCCATATGCTTCTTCAGTGCTTCTTGCTATCAATGCCCCTCCCGCAGAAGCATCAATAAAATTCCTCGTTTCTCCCATAAGACCATTGTATAAGAAACACATTTGGTGGTCTTCTGGGAAACCATGTCTAGGACATCGCCTTAGTAGATCTTTGAAATGTTCCCAAGCTTCATATAACGGTTTGGAGTCCAGTTGATGAAATTAAGTAATCTCACTTTTTAGCTTCATCATCTTCTTAGGTGGGAAAAATTTGAACAAAAGTTTTTTGCTCAAATCCTCCCATGTACTTATACTTCCCGGGGCTAAAGTCCCAAGCTAGTTTCTTGCTTTCTCTCTCAAAGAGAATGGAAACAATTGTAAGTGTATTGCACCATCCGAGACCCCATTCATTTTGATAGTATCACATATTTACATTAAATGTGTGAGATGGGCATGTGGACCATCGCCAGCAAATCCTCCAAATTGATTTTGTTGAACCATTGAAATTAAGGCGGGCTTCAACTCGAAAGTTAGAGCGTTGATTGGAACATGAGTGATTCCTCCAAAGTTTCGGTCAATCTTTGGTCGGAATCCATCCCGAATTGATTGCACCCTAGTTGTTGGATTTTCAATCCTTCCTCCATCGTTGTCCTGGATTATTGCATTCTCGTTCGTGTTATTCATCCCCGTGTTATCTCTTTCTCTCTCCATGTCTTCAAAAAGATCCCTTCTTAGTTTCCTTGAGGTAACACTTGTTCTTCGGGCGAAAGCTTCTACTTCCAGGATGAAAGTTTCTAAAGGCACTCGAGATGAACGGGTGTTCATGCACTCCCTAAGTAGGATTTAAATGTGCACAACATGAGTTATGTAAAAAAATTAGAAAATATCTAAAGTAAGACTAGAAACACTTATCGTAATATCAAAACTAATAAAAATAAATTAATCCCAGGCAACGGCACCAAAAACTTGTTCGCTATATTTTTAAACAATCCGCAAGTGTACGGAGTAAATGTATAAAGCGGCGAGTAAGGTCGTATTCCACATAGACTAATTATTCGTATTGTGTTGATTACTAGATTATAGTGATCCCAAATTTATCTAGATAATCGATAGAGTGGATGAATGGTTAACTAAATAAAATAATAACAATTAATTTGATAAAAATATCCGAATTAAAGAGAATTGTAAGAGTTTTAAAAGATAGATTCCAGGGCTAGGTTTCCGTTGATCACTAAGTTTAGTCGGGATTGATGTCGAAGGGTTCTAAGTGTGTTGCTAAAATGATAATCACAACTATGTCTTAAAGTCCCTCTCGAGATGCAATAAAACGTAGATTAAACAACATATAACAACGTCTCCGTCTATTATAAATTATCTAATTCCAAAATGTTCATAAGATTTAATATCATCATAGTTTATCACCGATTTCTCAATCTCGTAAATAACTAAGTCAAATACTCGAAACCAATTAATGCCCTCTTCTCTCGAATTATGAGCAATTAAGTTTAACATGTAAAAACATTGGTCAAGTGTTCTAACATGAATCAAAACCAAGTATTTTGATAAACAAAACACACTAGATATAAATAATCATCAATCCTTCAAAACCATTATGAATCAACGTACTCCCATGCCCGGAATCTAACAAGTTTAACCGGACATGGTAATGAAAGAAAGATCAATAATCATCATGTTCATCATGTTCAAGATAAATAAATAACAATTGAGTAAAATATAGGAATAAGATAAAACTCGGATGGTGTCTTGAGTGAACTTGGTTCAAGCCTTCAAGTGTTCTTGATGTGTTCTTCCTTGTGCTTTCTTCAAAGTCTCCTTCTTTTGGTAAGTTTTCTCTCAAATCTTGTGTTTTTCTCTCTCTCTCCAACTCTTCAAATCTCAAGATATCTTCTTCAAGTCTAGTCCAAGGCCTTTTTATTAAGCCAAAAAGCCAAAAATCTTGTTCAAATCTTGTAAAAATGTCAATGAAGTGATTTTGCACCGAAAAGTGACACGGACCGTGTTATAGTGTTCTAGAATTGATAGTTGCTTCTGGACAGGCAACCCTACCGTGTTGTATGACACGGTCGATCCAGTGACACGGCCCGTGTCAAATGACACGGCCGAGTCCGTGTTGCATTGTTTTGACTCCATTTTTCCTTCTTTTTCGGCTCAATCTTTCGTTTCTGCATTGCTTGATATGTATTGGGGATTGAGACTTCGTTCTTACTTGATAATGTCCTTTAAACACCTATAAAATCAATAAAACATACCCAAGCATGATCGAGTCCAACAAACACAATATGAGCACAAACGACACAATTCTACACATTTTAGGATCTTAAAATCCGGAAAAACCTTATAAAAATATGTGTAAAAATGAGTGTTACCAAATCGCCAGAACCCTCTAGTTTGGCAAATAGTTGTTCATCCGTCATAGCCACCACTGTCGGGATCTGCTGTTTATGCAGTAACTATTTCTTCCGAAGGGGTTACGCCCTTTGGGATTTGTACAGCGGGTTGAATCATTAGAGCATCTACAGTGACCAATGTAGCCACTGCAGCCTTAGCCTTAGAAGCTTTCTTTAGTTTCTTCTTCGCTTTCTCTGCAGCATGTGGTGACCTGCTGTCAGAGATACTTCTCTTTCTCTACTTCTTCTCGCAAAGCCTTGATAGCAACATCCCTGGGGTCATTAGAAATGGGAATAAGCCTAGGATGAGGCCTGCTAGAGATCAGTCCGTCTATGTTGTAGACAGTGGGCTTGCTCCCACCTATAAATTTCCCTGGGCCAATCTTCTTGGCACTTTGAGACTGCGACACACCACAGCGAGTGAAAATGTAATTGAGGATGAGGCCGAAGGATTTCTTCTGAGTTCCTGGCTTGGCGACCTCTTCCTATATCCTTCTCAACACAATTTGGCACCAGTTCACCCTTTTGCCGGACATGATGGCTACCATTATCCGAAAGTGAAGGTTCGTGTACATTTCGACCGCTCCGGTCCAGTTCTCAATAACCCGGCAGCAAAAATCGTGGAGATAAACATACGGTAGGCAAAGCCTCTGCTTGTGGCATGACGGGTGGACGTTATTATCCGAACCGTTACCTATGAACAGCCCCCAGTAGGACATTAACAGTTCTTCCGACTCGAAGGTCTCAAGTTCCTCCATTTTCAGGCCATCGGACGGCAGCCTGAATAAGCTTTCCACTAGCTCCTAGTTCACAAAAATCTCAACTCCTCGAACAGTAGCAGTGATTTCAGAAATATCTCCTCCTATTTTCAGATAAAAGAACTTGATAGAGGCATCAAGATAGAACTTTTGAGCAATACGCTCATCGTAGAGCTCAGGGTGCTCACTTCCAAGGCGGTACAAGCCTTGTTGCCTGATTATGGATACAACCAGTTCCATTCCATCAACGTCATCAGTTTCAACGTTAACTCTCTCCATGATGACAGATCTAGAGAAGATTCGCCCGTCAATGATTGATCCCTTCTTCTTCAGGGACAGAGATGAAGTATGTGAAGTTGCCATTTGATTTGCAGAAAAAGATTTGAAGAAACAAATAAATAGTGCAGTAAATTTGCAGAAAGTTTGTAGTCTATTTGCTCTTGAATCGTTTAATATTGCAGAAAGTTTAAAGAGTCAAAGGAAGGAAGATACAGGCCTTTTATAGTGTGCAGGTAAGATTAGGTTTACATACAGTGAACGGTCATATTTAAGGGATGTGTACTGTATTTTAAAAGAACGAACAGGATGAACTGAGAGTAACTTGTACGTCTTATCCATCTGTTTTTGAAATGATAACCGGTCCCACTTCTAACAGTTCGTCTTCTCTTATTGCACGAAATGTAGGTTTTGAAATCATTAATATCGCGGTGTTTGAGGTAATAAAGTCCAGATGTCGTTTAGCGCTTTAAAGAATAAAATGTTTGAATTTTAAAATAGGGCACGTAGACTAAAAACGTTTTCAGTATGAATAGAATAATAATATAATGTTAATTGACATCCCATAGTTTATGTGCTATATCCGCGAATAATACAACCCTTAAAAGGTACATACAGGATTCAATTCTTACAGCAATATTTGGATTAATATTGTATTCATGGGTCGTATTGTATTCCCCCTTAATTAATGCACACGTCAGCTGTATGAAGATTTTGTACCTTTTTCTTACAGTAAGATCTTACTTGTTCTGAGTGTACAATTAATTAACAGTGGATACTGTATTTTTAGGTCTTACAACATTCCCCCTCAATTGATGAGTAAAAGCGTAAAAACTTACAGGGAGTCAGGCTGTAGCATTCCCAATTCTTGTCGAAGCATACAGAATCTGGTTGTTTTGAGAGGTTTTGTAAAGATGTCGTCTAACTGGATGTCTGTATGAACCTTCTCGATCCGAACATCCTTATTCTCAACATGATCCCTGATGAAGTGATGCTTCATATCAATATGCTTAGTTCGCGAGTGCAATACAAGATTGTGCTTTATTGAAATTGCACTCGTGCTATCGCACATGATCGGTGTTTCTCTGGCACTGATTCTATAATCTGATAACTGCTATTGCATCCAGAGAATCTGCATACAACAACTTCCAGCAGCATAGTATTCTGACTCAGATGTAGAAAGCGAGTTGGCCAATTGCTTCTTACTGCACCATGATACAAGTCTAGGTCCAAGGAAGTGACAGGTACCGCTTGTACTCTTCCTATCCAACTTACAGCCACCGAGATCCGAGTCGCTCTAGCCAACCAAATCGAATCCTCCTTCTTTAGGATACCATAATCCTACATCAATTGTTCCTTTGACATACTTAAGGATTCGTTTGGATGTCGTGAAGTGTGACTCCTTAGGTGCTACTTAATACCGAGCACATACTCCCACAGCAAACTGGATATTGAGCCTGCTAGCCATTAGGTATAGGAGTGAGCCAATAAGCTTCCTGTAGAGTGCTTGATCAACCAGATTTCTAGCTTCGTCGGCACTAATTTGCACGGAAGTGCTCATGGGGGTGACGAGTATTTGGAGTTGTTCATCCCAAATTTGTTGAGTAGCTCTTTGTTGTACTTCTCCTGGTTGATGAAGATTCATGTAGGCAACTACTTTATCTGCAATCCTAGGAATTAACTAAATTCTCCCATCATACTCATTTCAAATTTACTTTGAATGAGATGAGAGAACCTTTGACATAAAGCAAGGTTAGTAGCACGAAATCTAATATCATCAACATATATTTGTACCATTAACAGGTCATCTCCTTCCTGTATCTTAAATAGGGTTTTGTCCACAACACCTTTCTCAAATCCATTATTGGTAATGTACATGGATAAGGTTTCATACCACGCTCTAGGTGCTTGATTAAGTCCATACAGAGCTTTTTGTAGCCTGTATACAAGGTCTCCGCCTTCAGTGTTGACAAACCCTGGTGGTTATTCAACATAGACTTCTTCAGCGAGGTATCCATTCAGGAATGCACTCTTAACATCCATTTGATATACTATAAAGCTCTTATGGGCGGCAAAAGCTAGAAATATCTTAATAACTTCTAATCTGGCTATAGGGGCAAATGTTTCATCGTAGTCTATGCCTTCTTCCTGTCTATAGCCTTGTGCGACTAGACAAAAATTGTTCCTAATAACAAGTCCATTCTCATCCTTCTAGTTTCTAAATACCCATTTGTTTCCAATTACATCTTAATGTTCAAGTCTGGGTACTAGATACCATATATTATTTCTTTTGAAACCATTAAGTTCTTCTTCCATAGAAGTGATCCAGTAAGAATTATTCAAAGCTTCATTGGTAGAAACATGTTCGGATTGAGCTAAGAATACAGCTAGGGTGCACATGGCTAGTATCTTAAGTTTAGTTTGAGATTTCCATACAGGAAATGGATATTTATCAGAATCGGATTCTTCTTGCGCACCAGTTCCTTGTGTACTCTGTATTCTTCTTCGTGTAGATACACCAGCATCAACATCTCCTATGATTAACTCTTGAGGGTGATTTTTCAACCATCTCCTGTCGGGTTCTAGATCTGCATCCCGTACTATATCTTGTGGTGCTGTAGTTTTGGCTTCAGCTTGTACAGCATCAGCTTCAACAACCTCTGTTCTTACAACTGCGGGGTTGATCTCTAAGTCTACGACAGGCTCTGTTGGAGTTTGAGGGTCATTAATGGAGAGTGTTCGGATATTCTGAGTCAAGTCTTCTACTCCTGTAGGATCATGGTGAGGTTCATCAAACACTACATGTACAGATTCCTCGATTGTCAACTTCCTTTTATTAAAGATTCTGAAAGCCTTGCTCATAGAGGAATATCCTACAAATATCCCTTCATCCGACTTCTCATCAAAAGTATTGAGTTGATCTTTCCTGTTATTTATAACATAACATCGGCATCCAAAGATGTGAGAATATGAAACTAACGGAGTTCTATTATTCTATACCTCATAGGCTGTTCTGTTGTGATTCGTGTTGATAATATAGCGGTTTTGTGTATTGCACGATGTATTTGTGGCTTCGCCCCAGAACCGATGCGGCAACTTGCTTGCGGCAATCATGGTTCTTGTGGCTTTCTTGAGTGTCCTATTCTTTCGCTCAGTAACACCATTTTATTGAGGAGTTTGAGCTGCTGAGTATTCGTGCTGTATTCCATTATCCGAATACTATTGCTCTATAAACCGGTTAGTGAATTCAATACCTATGTCGGAACGAATGGACACGATACTCAACCCTTTCTCATTCTGAAGCTTTCGTAGGTGCTCAGGCAACATTGTATTGGTTTCTTTCTTCTTGCTTAGAAAGATTGTCCAAGCATACCTGGAGAAATCATTAACAATAACTAGACAATATTTCTTATATCCCAAACTTACAGGGTCTACAGGACCATAGAGATCCATATGTAGCATATCCTCTAACCATTCCCTGTCTTGCGAGTTTGTTGATCGTCTTGAAGTTGATGCGTGACATCCTCTTGTGTCATAGCCATCTTCGACCTACAGTGCCTTTGTCAACAAAGCAAGGAATAGTGGAGCTCGTAGGCTTCCAGTCAGCAATATACATATTACATGACCTGCTTCCTGTGAGAACAACTTCTTTGGTCAAGATGTTCTTCACTCTACAGTGATCTATATAGAATTTCACCGAGAACTGTTGGTCACAGAACTAGCTATTACTAAGTAGATTGTACTATAAGCCTTAAACATAAGCTACATCGGTGGCTTTAAACTTTCCTACAAGTAGGGTTCCCTTCCCTCTTGTTCTTCCTTTGGACTTATCACCGAAGCAAACTTTTGGACCGCGACCTTCTACACAGTCTCATAGATTGCTGATATCTCCTATCATGCGAGAACATCCGCTGTCAAAGTACTGGATGTCCTTCTCCTTGATATCCTGTAAGCATAGATTTAAGTATATTAGGTCCTCTTGATTGTTGGGTCCATGAATGTTAGTGCCTTTTGGTACCCAAATTTGCCTAACAGCAATTGGTTTACTGCAGGTTACTTTTAGTCCAGCTTTACGATGTCTATGTGGGGCAGGCACGTATTCATTGTAACCTTGATTATTAAGCATGTAAAATCGAGGATTATTATTATTATTCTAGTATGATTGCCATCTCGGAGGTAGAACCATTGTCTTAGACCTTGCAGTTTGCCTCCTGGGTCTCTAGTTGGATTCCCAGAGTTGTTGATTATACTGCACGGCGACCTGCTTTTTGGATGGATACCAGGGCTCCTATATCCAATATCTAGGCGCACTGTACTATTGGAAATACTGTTGTGCATGTATTTGATATTTAGATACAGCCTTCTTTCTGAATGGCTATTGTCGCTTTTGATATGCTCGGGGAGCATGTTGTTGGTTACGCCTTATAAGTCCTTTAGGCTGAGGGTTCCACTGTCGATGATATGACATTGGTGGCGGAATGGCAGCCTTTGTTGTACGTGAGGCAACTGTTACCTTTACGGGACTCGGAGTTTCTTTAGGTACAGCAATGGATTCCACACTCCTGATGAACACCATACTTGTTTTCCCTTTGTTGGATAATAAGTTATATCCCAAGCCACTTTTATCATGAGCATGTTGCCCGGTGCTTAGAATTTCTTCCATCCGTTTAGAGGATTTCTCGAATGACTTTAAGATGGTCTCTAATTCTCCGTCTTGCTTTTCGAGAGATTTTACTTTGGCTTCGAGCAAAGCATATTATTTGTCTTGCTTTCATTATAAAGACTAAGTCTCATATAGATCTTTAGCAAGTTGATGATTGCTTTCCATGAGTTTTTCAAATATGACCTTGCTGTTTTCGCAATCAATAGACATATTTTCGTAGTTATTTTTCAGCAAGTCATTTCTTATTTCAGCTCTAAGTTTCAAAGTTCGAGCTATATGTTTTCTCGTTTCAGAGTCTCATGGGACTTTTGAATATTTTTGAATTCATTCATCATGTCTTCAAAAGTATGAGATGCATTTATAGGAGTAGTTGATGTTGAGATCACCCCATCATCGCTATCTTTGTCATCCTGTATTTCTTTAGCCATAAAGCACATATAGGCTTTATCTTCGATCTCATCATCAGATGAGTCACTGTCAGTGACTGCCTGAAGGCACTCATCGGTCTTGGCTGATGTGGGTGAGGCTTCTGATTCACCAATCAGGGCCTTGAGCTTGTTTTTCTAGACATGCCTTCTTTCATCCTTTTCTTGTTATTCGGCTTCCGGCAACTTTTGCACTTTCAGGTGCGGACACTTATTTGCATAGTGCCCGGGTTTCCTACAGTTGTAGCACAAGTTAGAATCACCAGAAGGAGAAGATTCGGAACTTACCTTGTGAAAAGACTTTGGCCTGAATGGAGTCTTTCCAGACTGTTTGATGAATTTCTTGAATTTATGCATTAGAAGGGCCATTTCATCTTGTGACATGATATCATCATCACTGTCAGCAGTCTTGTGGGCAGACGTGGATGTGCTGGTGTGGAGCTATGTATCCTGTCAGATATAGCAGCCAGTGTTGTAGTCTTGGCAGGTGACTCTTCGGCCTTCTCTCTCCTGTCAATATCGTACTCAAAGGCTTTGAGGTCACAGAATAGGTCAAAAATAGAAATATCATTAAAATTACATGACACATGCATAGTTGTAGTCTTAATGTCCCATCGGGCAGGGAGTGATCTAAAGATTTTCAAATTTTTCTCCTTTTGGGTATACACTTTATCCAATGCTTCAAGTTCACTGACAATGCCAGTGAATCTGAGGTCAAGCTCCTCAAGAGTTTCGGAAGATTTCTGTTAGCCACTAAGTATACTGGATACAGCTTGGAAAGTGTTTTGAACAACAAGTTGTACTGTTTTAAATCTGAGTGTGTAGCGGAAGTCTTAAATACAGTAAGTTGTTGTGGATACAGCAACTCGATGTGCAGTGTATACTTAAATAATCACAGTTAAATAAAACAATAAAAGCAGAAGGTAAATAAGTGGTTCGAGGTAAACCCCTCTACGTCCACTGGTCCTCCACACAGGATTAAAAAGTTTATTACAATTACTGCGTACACAACTACGTAATTATAACAACACTTAATCAATATATCGTTCACACAGATTGATATAAAGATCTTAGCTTTCAACCGTTCACACAGATTGGTTTGATCTAACACTTTGACTGGCTTCTTCACACACAGTTCTGAAGCTTCGTCTTCTTCAATACAAGTCCTTCACACACAGTTCGGGAGAAGCAAAGATTCCTCAGTCCACACAGGGCTGAAATGAGTTTGTTTAAAGATAGAACAGGGTTGAACAACAGCTATGACTTTCTGGGCTATAAGCTGATGATGTGTTGTTCAAGGTTGAGCATTGTATATCTCTTATATCTGAATAGCAGAAAGCTTGAGGAGATATGTTTTGCTCTGAATATTTCTTGTTAGCTTGATCGTTTGTAAGTCGTTCAGTGGTTTTTCAGTAGTTGATGATCTTCAAACTCTGGAGATATATATAGCCATCTAAAATATATCCGTTTGAAATCTATCCATTGAGGCAAGATTCTGCGACAACTAATATTTGACTGAGATCCGAATATTGCGGGATTTTGAAGATCTTCTGAGTTAGAGTATTTAAATACTTTATCCTTTAGTATTTAAATACTTCTTTATCAACGGGACTTGACTTCTAGCGAATACTAAATATTCCTTCTTGTCCTGTTGAGAGCTGTATGGAAGGTATCACTGTATTGATATTCGAGATAGCTTCCATACTTTGCTTTGCGGGACTCTTTGCTGTATGATCAATATATTGTATTGTAGGGACTGCGAGAAGTCTTTGATACAGGTTTGATACTTGATCAGCTTTTCGATACAGCTAGAGGCGGTATTCAGGATTTGGCATATTGTCAAAACATTGTGACAATACGATTAATACAGGGCAGCATCGATACAGTGATTTGTTATCCCAACAATTTCCCCCTTTTTGATAATTTGCCAAGTCCTTTCGAGTCTTCCTTTTTGAAACCATAAGATGTTTATCCAAACATCCTTGATGATGCCAAAACTTTGGCACTTTAGCGGTTTGAAGTAGGGCAGACTTCTTGGTCTTCTTTCGAATGTTCTGGCCTTTGGTTTTTGGCTTAACACTAAGAACTGCTCGCAGGCAAGTTCATCTTTTATCAAAAGAAAGTTACATTGAAAACTTATGATTGGCGCGCATGCACAATTTTACATTGTTTTCTAGATGCATACAACTTAAACTATGAACTGTTCGCAGACAAGTTCTTACAGCTTGTGTATGAAATAGATTTCATAATATGAATACAGTAAGAATAAATAAAGTGACCGTAAACAATTATGAACACAGTAGATTACGAGTTGTAATCTTTCAATACAGGCATACATTTTATTGATATTCAAATAGAGTACAAGGATTGCTGTTTTGAAAGTAAAATTACAATCGAATAATATGCTAAGGTATTCAGCTCCTAAAGTCAGAGTGTCTCCATGGTCGCTTTGGATCATTCTTGGTGTTTCGCCACCAGTTCTGATGAGCGTCCTTGTCTCGATTCTGATAAATTGCACATCCTTCATAAGATTTATCAAAGACTAGGATCCAGTCCTCTGGATGGGTCACCAAGTCACCATTTCGATGCTTTGACTTCATCTGCTGCTGTAGCAGGAGCGTTCCTTCTTCTAGCTTCTTCTTGAATTCCTCGGCGGCTTCCTGTACCGTTCTGCATCTATTGAATAAGGTGGAATCCCTGATAAGTACAACGAAGTATCTTAGCAGTTCATTTCTCCTCCAATTCTTGATCTCTGCAGTAGTGGGTTTTCGGTCAGTCGGGAGGTTCATAGAATGAGGCTTTTGAACGAAGCTTTTCCAAGGATACTTAGGATCCTGGAATTCTAGTCTATCTCCCTGTATCCTTACGTTTGGTGTTGAGATACGGGCTATATCAGCAGTGATTGAGTTTTCAAATGGAGCTAAGTACTCTTTTTCTTGCTCCAACCTCGTTCTCCTGGTGGCTTCCCGAGCTTCTTCCCCCTTTTTGGCATCATCAAGGTATGATACCTTTTCATCAAGACGTCCTAGGATTTCCAGAGCGGTATCCTGTTTTGTCTCCATATTTGATATTCTCTCAACAAGGGAGGATAGCACCTGTGACATATCCTTAATGTTCTTGTCATGAGCTCGCAGTTGGGAACCAGTTTCGATTAAAGCAGATGCGGTCTTGGCCTCAGATACGCATAGTTTCGATTGCTCTTCTCTCAGGATCGTTTCTTGCTTCTCTTGCAAATTGCTCAGGGCTTGCTTGAAGACTTCTGGCAAGATAGTGAAGGCTTCGACTACTCGAGAGACTTCATGCTTTAATCCAGTCATTTCTTCAACAGCAGATGTGTGAAGCCAATCCAGAGCCTTTTCTACTGAGTGTAGAGCATTGACTGCATCCTAAATAAATACAGTTTGGAAGCCAAGAGCACGTAAGTGCTCTTTCCTTGTTTCAGTGCGGGGAGAATCTGGCTGGGCAAAGTCTTCTACTCCATTCAACCTTCTTAAGTTCACGTTTTGGCGTGAAGTGAGTGGGACATCCTCAGGTATAGTACCATCATCGCATTCCAAGGCGGTTGATGGGGCGGGAGCAGCTGTTGCGGGTTCGGCGGCAGGAGGTGAGGCACCCTCCTGTTTCGAAGAGGTATCTGTAGAGATGGATACAGGAGGGACCAAATCCTCATGGTGTCTCTCAGCGTCCGCCTGTTCTGGTAGAGGGACTAATTCCTCTTGCTGGAAGGCGCGTGATTCTTCTTCTTCGGCGGCGACAGCAGGCTTGGGTGCCTGTTGCGGAACATTTTTTTCTTCCTCGACATGAGGGCCTGAATCCTCATTTTCAGGAACATTGTCTTGTTGTGGCGAAGGGGATGATTGATGGGTGGATGTCCCTTCATCCTTCTTGGCTTGAGCTTCCTCTAGACTCATCCGCAAACCAGCTTGGAGTGCGTCGTCATCATCGTCGGAATCAGGATCAGATTTTGGACTGTCGGGAGCTTCCATTGACAAAGATTTTCCATTCCTATTGGCCTCATCCTTATCAAGCAGATAAGTCTCAATTAGCTCCTTGACGAATAAGTTGTCCCATTGGATCAGGATAGCAATTTCTTGGGTGCCCGTTACTTCCAAAAAGAACTTCTCTTCATCACTCCACTCACTCCAGTTGTACAAGGTTTCGTACGGAGCAAGTCTAAAATTCTTCCATTGGAGAAATCGCTAGAATGACTGCTCAATCTACACGGAAAGCAGAGTCTTGGAAATTATTGTGTCAGGGGAGGGACTCCGTACTGCGTCTGGGTTTGCTGTAGGAAGGGGTTCCTCTATAGGTGTGGGATCCTGTATTGGAGAGGGATTCCTTACAGGGGATGGTACCCCGAAGGAAGGTGGATCCTGAACGGGTGTGGAATCCCGTATAAGAGAGGTAGTTGTTGGATCCAAACAGGCAGCCGACTCGCCAGAGTCTTTTGAGTTGGCAGATGTCCTCGTATCCGTCATTGCCGCCAAAGGCTCGGGATCTACTGTTGATACAGTAGCGGGCATATCTTCCACAGGGGTTGGGCCCTGGGGTAGTTGATCAGTGGGTTGCGCCACGATAGGAGCATCCTCGGAGGGTTCTGTGGATTTAGCTTTCGTGAGACTCCTTAGCTTTCTTTTCAGCTTCTCAGCAGCAACTGGTGTGTTGCTTTGAGATCTTTTTCTTTTCTTTGAAGATTCAACACTCTGGGACTTAGAAGTAACGTCCCTTGGATCTTCAGATAAGGGCATTCTTCGGACGAATGGTCGGTTGGCGATCAGGGTGCTCTGGTTAAAAATCGAAGGCTTGACGCCTCCTAAATAGATCCGGGAACTTATTTTCTTCGCCTCCAGGATTGTGGAAGTCCGCACTTCGTCAAAATGTGGTTTAGAAACAAACCAAACGATTTCTTTTGCGACGCAGGTTTTGACACCTCTTCCTGCAGACGCTTCAGAATAATCTGACACCAATTGACCTTTTTACAGGTCATAATTGCTACCATCATCCTAAACCTAAGATTTGTGCACATCTCAAAGGCACCTGTGTGTTTCTCGATGATACGGCAACAAAAGTCATGCAAGTACACGAACGGCAAACAGAAATTTTTCTTGTGACAGGTAGTGTGAGCAGATTCCACCAAAGTTGATCTGGTGAACAGGCCATAGTACTTGGTCAACACCTCTTGAGACCCAAAAGTCTCAAGGTCTTCCATGGTCAGGCCATCAGCGGGCAGCCTGAAGATATTCTGGAGAAGTTCTTAGTAGACGCGTATCTCCACTCCGCGAATGAGAGCGGTGATGTCAGCGACGTGGCCTCCCCGGGCCAGCGATAGAAAGCGGACGGCAGCGTTGAGGTAGAAGTCCTCAACTAAATGTACGTCGTATTTCTCGGCAGTGTGGCTCCCAAGGCGGTAAAGGCCTTGCTGATGGATTCTGGTGATGACAAACTCCATGGATTCGACGTCATCAGTTTCAGCGTGAATTCGCTCGATGACGACATATATGGAAAAGATCCATCCATCAATGATGTTCGAGGCTTTCTTCAGAGAGGTGGAAGATGTCTGAGTGGACGCCATTGATGAATCTCAAGAAAAGATGAAAATATTCAAGAGGAATATGCAGTAAATACAGAAAAACTTGTAGGCTGAATTGCTTGAGTGATTTTAAAGTATGCAGAAGGCGTAAAGAGTCTCAAGTGGCATTTGCAGTCCTTTTATAGTAGGCGGCGAAGAAGGGTTTTCAGAGAACGAATGGTCAGATTTAAGGGATGAGAACCGGCGTTTGAAATGAACGGTCACAATGGACTGAGTGTAACTGGTACACTTATCCATTGAATTTTAAAATAGGAGCGGGTCCCACTTCTGACATTTGTTTTTACCCTTAATGCTTGAAACGGCAGTATTAAATATTAAACAATTTGAAAACATCGCGGCTTTTGAGATTTGATTGTCCAGATGTCGTGTAAGGCATTTAATGTAAACGACGTTTGATATGAAAACAGGGCACGTGGACAAAAATTATTTTTAAAATGAAATATTATAATATATAATGAATCGAAATCCCATAGTATGTGTTGTATCCGCGACGATACAGCGTTCCCCCGTAAAAGGTACATATAGGTTTCAATTCCATACAGCAACTTTTGGATTAATGTTGTATTCATGGGTCATACGGTATTCCTCCTTAATTATTGCACACGTCAGCTGTAGGATGATTCATATTGCTTTGTTCCCTACAGTGCTGTTTTGAAGGTTCTGAGTGTACAGCTAATTAATGGTGGATACTATATTCTTGGGTCTTACAGCATTCCCCCTCAATTATTGAGTAAAAACAGTAAATACTTACAGGGAGTCAGGCTGTAGCAATCCCAATTCTTGTCGAAGCATGTTGAATCTTGCTGTGTCGAGAGGCTTGGTGAAGATGTCGGCCAACTAAATATCTGTATGAACCTTTTCGAGCCGAACATCCTTGTTCTCGACATGATTCCTTATGAAATGATGCTTCATGTTGATATGCTAAATGCGCGAGTGCAATACAGAGTTGTGCGTTATTGCAATTGCACTCGTGCTATCACACATGATTGGCATTTCTTTGGCTTCAATCCCATAATCTGACAACTGTTGCTGCATCCAAAGGATCTGCATACAGCAACTACCAGCAGCATAATATTCTGATTCAGCCGTGGAAAGTGAGTTTGCCAATTGCTTCTTACTGAACCAAGAGACAAGTCTAGGTCCAAGAAAGTGACCAGTTCCACTTGTACTCTTCCTATCTAACTTGCAGCCTCCGAGATCCGAGTCGCTGTATCCAACTAAATTGAATCCGTCTTCTTTAGGATACCACAGTCCTACATCGATTGTTCCTTTAATATACTTCAGGATTCGTTTAGCTGTATTGAAGTGTGATTCTTTGGGTGTTACTTGATATCTCGCACACACTCCTACAGCAAAATGGATATCGGGCCTGCTAGCCGTTAGGTATAGGAGAGAGCCAATAAGCTTCCTGTAGAGTGATTGGTCAACCGGCTTTCCGGCTTCATCAGCACTAATTTGCACGGAAGTGCTCATGGGGGTTGACGATGATTTGGAAGTGTTCATTCCAAATTTGTTGAGAAGCTCCTTGCTGTATTTTTCCTGGTTGATGAAAATTCCTGTAGGCAACTGCTTTACCTGCAAACCTCGGAAATAACTAAGTTCTCCCATCATACTCATTTCAAATTTACTTTGCATAAGATGAGAGAACCTTTGACATAAAGCAAGGTTAGTTGAACCAAATATAATGCCATCTACATAGATTTGAACCATTAGAAGGTCATCACCTTCCTATATTTTGAACAAGGTTTTGTCCACAGCACCTTTCTCAAATCCATTATCGGTTAGATACTGGGACAGGGTCTCATACCATGCTATAGGGGCTTGCTTAAGTCCATACAGTGCTTTCCTCAGCCTGTATACTAGATCGATGCCGTCTGTGTTGGCAAACCCTGGTGGTTGTTCAACATAAACTTCTTCGACAAGGTCTCCATTTAGGAATGCACTTTTGACGTCCATTTGGTATACATTGAAGCTCTTATGGGCGGCAAAGGCTAAAAATATCCTAATGGCTTCTAGTCTGGCTACAGGGGCAAAAGTTTCATCGTAGTCTATGCCTTCTTCCTGTCTATAGCCTTGCGCGACTAGTCTGGATTTATTCCTTATAATTAGTCCATTTCGATCCTTCTTGTTTCTAAATACCCATTTGGTTCCTATAACCGATTGATGCATAGATCTGGGTACAAGATACCATATATTGTTTCTTTCGAAACCGTTAAGCTCTTCTTCCATAGATGTTATCCAATGAGAATTATTAAGAGCTTCTATGGTAGAAACAGGTTCGGACTGGGCTAAGAATACATCAATAGTGCACATATTGAGTCTTCTAAGCTCGGATTGAGATTTCCATTCAGGGAATGGTGATATCTCAGTATCTAGTTCTTCTTGTGCACACAGTACATTTCCTTGTGTACTCTGTATTCTCCTACGGGTAGAAACACCAGCATTAATGTTTCCAATGATCAGCTCTTGCGGGTGATCTCTCAACCATCTTCGATCGGGTTCTAATTCGGGGTCCCGTACTGTATCGAGAGTTGCTGTAGTTTCAGCTTGACATGACGGATCGGCTTCATCTACGTCGATTCTTACAGCTGCGGGGTTGATTTCTAGGTCAACAACAGGTTCTATGGGAGTTGGTGGATCTAAAATGGAAAGTTGTTGGATGTTCTGAGTAACAACTTCTACTCCTGTAGGGTCATGGTGAGGTTCGTCGAACACTACATGAACTGATTCCTCGATCGTCAGCTTCCTTTTATTAAAGATCCTGTAAGCTTTGCTGACGGAGGAATATCTTACAAAAATTCCTTCATCTGACTTCTCATCAAAGGTTCTAAGTTGATACTTCCCATTATTCAACACATAGCACCTGCATCCAAAAATATGAAAATACGAAACTAAGGGAGTTTTGTTGTTCCATACCTCGTATGCTGTTTTGTTGTGGTGTTTGTTGATAATACAGCGGTTTTGAGTGTAGCATTCTGTATTGGTTGCTTCACCCCAGAAACGCTGTGGCAACTTGCATGCGGCAATCATTGTCCTTGTTGCTTCTTTCATCATCCTATTTTTTCGCTCGACAACACCATTTTGTTGAGGTGTACGGGCAGCTGAGTATTTTTGTTGTATCCTATTTTCCAAACAGTATTGCTCTATAAAGCGATTAGTAAATTATGTACCTCTGTCGGAACGAATGGACACGATACTCGATCCCTTTTCATTTTGAAGCTTTCTCAGAAGCTCGGGAAGCTTCGATGTTTTTTCCTTCTTCTTGCTTAGGAAAATTGTTTAAGTATACCTGGAGTAATCATCAACAACAACAAGACAGTATTTCTAACCTCCCAAACTCGCCGGGTCTACAGGACCATAAAGATCCATGTGTATCATCTCCAACACTCTGTGGGTTGAAAGGTAGGATTTGCTCTTCAGGGTGGACTTGATTTGTTTGCCTTTTTGACATGGTCCACAGACACTGTCTTTTTGGAATGATACATTCGGCAATCCTCTAACCAGTCCCTGTCTTGATAGCTTGTTGATCGTCTTGAAGTTGACATGTGACATCCTCTTGTGCCATAGCCAGCTTAGATCTGCAGTGCCTTTGGCAACTAAACAAGGAATAGTGGAGCTCGTAGGCATCCAGTCAGCAATATATATATTACCTAATCTACTTCCTGTGAGCACAACTTCTTTGGTCAGGATGTTCTTGACTCTAGAGTGATCTATATAGAATTTCACCGAGAACTGTTTGTCACAAAACTGGATAATACTAAGTAGATTGTACTGTAAGCCTTCAACATGAGCTACATCAGTGACTTTGAATTTTCCGACAAGAAGGTTTCCTTTTCCTCTTGTTCTTCCTTTAGATTTATCACCGAAGCGCACTTTTGGACCGCGACCTTCTACAAAATCTGATAGCTTGCTTCTATCTCCTGTCATGTGCCAGGAGCATCTGCTGTCGAAGTACCATATGTCCTTCTCCAAAATGTCCTGTAGCACATAAATTATGTAGATTTAGGTCACATTTGATTGTTGGGTCCGTGAATGTTAGTGCCTTTAGGTACCCAAACTTTCCTGACAGCAATTGGTTTACTGTAGGTAATATTTGGTTCAGACTTGTGGTATCTACGTAGGGCATGTACGTAGTTACTGTATCCATGATAATCATTATGCATGTAAAAATCAGGGTTATTATTATTAATCCAGTACATATGCCGTCTCGGAGGTGGAGCCATTTTCTTTGGCCTTACAGCTTGCCTTCTGGGTCTCCAGTTGGATTCCTAACGCTGTTGTTAATACTGTGCGGACACTTGCTGTCTCGATGAATGACGAGGCTCCTGTATCCAATACCTAGGCGTGCTGTACTGAAAGTACTGCCGTGCAGGCCTTTGGTATTTGGATACAGCCTTCTTTCTGAATGGCTGTTGGCACTATTGATATGCTCGGGGAGCATGATGTTGCGTGCGCCTTACAGGTTGGAACGGCTTATGATTCCGCTGTCTTGAATAGGATTGCAGGGGCGGAATGGCAGCCTTTACTTTTCGCGGTGCAGCAGGTTCCTTCACAGGACTAGGAGTATCTTCCGATACAGGAATGTGTTCCACACTCTTGACGAACACAGTACTCGTTTTCCCTTTGTTGGAAAATGAGCTGTATCCTAAGCCACTTTTATCATCAGCATGTTGCCCAGTGCTTAGAATTTCTTCCATTTGTTTGGATGATTTCTCGAAAGATTTCAGAATGGTCTCAAGTTCACTTTCTCGTTTCTCGAGAGTATTAAATTTAGCTTGAAGTAGAGCAAAATCAATTGTCTTGCTTCCATTTTGAGACTTAGTCTCACTTAGTTCATAAGAAAGTTGATGATTGCTCTCCACGAGTTTTTCATGCTCGACTTTGCTGTTTGCACAATCAATAGATATATTTTCATAATTTATCTTTAGCAAGTCGTTTTCTTCTTTCAGATCTATGTTGGAAAGTTGGAGCTGAATGTTTTCATTCTTCAAAGTCTCATGGGCTTTTTGAATATTTTTAAATTCATTCATCATGTTTTCGAAAGTATGCGATGCATTTACTGGAATAGCTGAGGTTGAGCTTACCTCATCATCACTATCTTCTTCTTCCGGAATGTCTTTTGCCATAAAGCACATATATGCCTTATCTTCGAACTAATCATCAGATGAATCACTTTCAGTGACCACCTTAAGACATTCTTCGGATTTGGATGGTGTGGGGGAGGCTTCTGATTCTCCTATCAGTGCCTTGAGCTTGTTTTTCCAAGCACATCTTCGTTTATCCCTCTCTTGTTTCTCGGCTTCTGGCAACCTTTGAACTTTGGGATGAGGACATTTGTTTGCATAATGTCCTGGTTTCCTGCAATTATAGCATAGGTTAGCGTCACCAGAGGAAGTTTTAGTACTTACCTTGTGAACAGGCTTGGGCCTGTAGGGAGTCTTTCCAGACTGTTTGATGAACTTTTTGAATTTGTGCATGAGGAGCGCCATTTCATCTTGTGACAGGATATCGTCGTCACTATCAGCATTTTTGTAATTTGGCTTTGATGGGATGGGCATGCTGTGTCGACGGTTAGATACATCGGCTAAGGCTGTAGTCATAGCTGGAGATTCTTCAGCTTTCTCTCTCCTATCTATATCATACTCGAAAGCTTTGAGATCAGAAAAGAGATCAAAGGTAGATATTTCACTAAGGTTACATGACACACGCATAGCTGTGGTCTTAATGTCCCATCGAGCAGGAAGAGATCTGAAAATCTTTAAGTTTTTCTCCCTTTGAGTATAAATTTTGCCCAAAGCTTCAAGTTCACCAACAATTCCAGTGAATCTGAGGTCAAGTTCCTCAAGTGTTCCAGTTGATTTCATTTAAAAGATTCAAATTGCTGAGTTAATTTTGAAATTTTATTTTGTTTAGAGAGATCAGTTCCCTCACAAATTAACTTGAGTTTATCCCAGATATCCTTCGCTGTTTTACAGCTCTTTACCTTCGAGAATGTGCCTTTGTCAAGAGTGACAAACAACGCATTCTTCGCAACATTATCGAGGTTGGCGCGCTTTCTTTCATCTGTGGTCCATTGTTCGCGCTCCTTCTCGAGCATCTCAGCATGGGCTTGGCCTTCAATCCTTGCGGCCGTATTTACCCTCATGATCTAAATGGGGCCATCCACTATAACAAAAATCATTTCTTCGTGCATTGCTGCAAGATGAGCCTCCATCCTGATTCTCCAATCATCAAATTCATTAATAGAGAACATAGGAACTTTGTTGATCATTGATGTATCCATATGAGACTGTAGGAATGAAAAAGACTATTTTATAAAATAAGTGATTTTGGATCTGATTCGGTTAAAAATACGACTGATTCTTTTTAGAATCAACCGCTCCGATACCACTTGTTGGCCACTAAGTATACTGGATACAGCTTGGAAAGTGTTTTAAGCAACAAGTCGCATCTTTTAAATACGAGTGCGTAGCGGAAGTCTTAAATACAAGAAGTTGTTGTGGATACAAAGAACTCGATGTGCAGTGTATACTTAAATAATCACAGTTAAATAAAACAATAAAAGCAGAAGGTAAATAACACAGTATTTAAAGTGGTTCGAGGTAAACCCCTCTACGTCCACTGGTCCTCCACACAGGAGTAAAAAGTTTATTATAATTACTGCATACACAACTACGTAATTATAACAACACTTAATCAATATATCGTTCACACAAATTGATATAAAGATCTTAGCTTTCAACCGTTCACACAGATTGGTTTGAGCTAACACTTTGACTGGCTTCTTCACACAGTTCTGAAGCTTCGTCTTCTTCAATGCAAGTCCTTCACACACAGTTCGGGAGAAGCAAAGATTCCTCAGTCCACACAGGGCTGATATGAGTTTGTTCAAAGATAGAACAGGGTTGAACAACAGCTATGACTTTCTGGGCTATAAGCTGATGATATGTTGTTCAAGGTTTGAGCACTGTATATCTCTTATATCTGAATAGCAGAAAGCTTGAGGAGATATGTTTTGCTCTGAATATTTCTTGTAAGCTTGATCGTTTGTAAGTCGTTCAGTCGTTCAGTGGTTTTTCAGTAGTTGATGATCTTCAAACTCTGGAGATATATATAGCCATCTAAAATATATCCGTTTGAAATCTATCCGTTGAGGCAAGATTCTGCGACAACTAATATTTGACTGAGATCCGGATATTGCGGGATTTTGAAGATCTTCTGACTTACAGTATTTAAATACTTTATCCTTTAGTATTTAAATACTTCTTTATCAACGGGACTTGACTTCTAGCGAATACTGAAGATTCTTTCTTGTCCTGTTGAGAGCTCTATGGAAGGTATCACTGTATTGATATTCGAGACAGCTTCCATACTTTGCTTTGCAGGACTCTTTGCTGTATGATCAATATATTGTATTATAAAGACTGCGAGAAGTCTTCGATACTTGATCAGCTTTTCGATACAGCTAGAGGCGGTATTCAGGATTTGGCATATTGTCAAAACATTCTGACAATACGATTGATACAGGGCAGCATCGATACAGTGATTTGTTATCCCAATAATTTCATTTCAAAGGATTCAAATTGCTGAGTATTGCAAATCATCTTGAGCTTCTCCTAGATTTCCTTAGCTGTCTTACAGCTCTTTACCTTCGAGAATGTGCCTTTGTCGAGAGTGACAAACAGCGCATTCTTAGCAACATTGTCGAGGTTCGCACACTTGATATTGTCGGTTGTCCATTGATCACGCTCCTTCTCGAGCATTTCAGCATGAGGTTGTCTATCTATCCTTGCATCAGGATTAACCTTCACTATCTTTATTAGACCTTCTTGGATGACAAATATCATTTCATCGTGCATGGAAGCAAGATGGGCTTCCATCCTGATTCTCCAGTCATCAAACTCGTTAATCGAAAACATATGAACCTTGTTTATCATTGAGGTATCCATTAGAGAAAATATGAAAGATAAGACTGTTTTAAAAAATAAGTGATTTTTGGATCTGATTCGGTTAAAAATACGACTTATTCTTTTTAGAATCAACCGCTCTGATACCACTTGTTGGCCACCAAGTATACTAATGACAACTTAAAATATAGAAGCACAGTAAGATGCACGATTTTTTAAAGTGAGTTTGCTTAGCGAAAGTTTAAGTGTGAGTTGTTGTAACTACAACAACTAGGTGTTCTCCTGTTTGCTTGGTGCGTACAGGGTTTTAGCAAAGTATACTTGTATAAATCAGAGTTATGAAAAAATAAAGAGAGAAGGTAATAAGATACAGTTTAAAGTGGTTCAAGGTAAACCCCTCTACATCCACTAGTTCTCCACATAGGAGTAAAATGTTTATTATAATTACTACGTACACAACTACGTGACTATAACTAAACCTGTCTCTGTATCGTTCACACAGATTGGTACAGGGACCAAACCTTTTTGCCGTTCAAACAGATTGGCTTGAGATATTCCTTGACTCGCTTCACACACAGTTTGAAGCTTCGTCTATAATGTTATTCTTCCCACACAGGTCGGAATACGGAAGGATCTTCAGTCCACACAGGGCTGATTATTAACTCAAAGGTAATGGGTAGAATTCTCCGAACATCAGCTTGATCTTTGATATACATTTTTTGTATGTTGTGTTGTTCTTGTTAAGTATATTTCCTTGTTGTAGATACATTGTATGCTTGCGAAATATACTTGCTCTTGATATAGCTTAGATTGTCAGAATCTTTGTCAGAGCTTTTGCGAATATGAATTCTTCGTATGTATGTCCGTTGTAAGTCCTCTAGCTAGGGGGTATTTATAAAATTTGGAAAATACATCCGTTATAAATTTAGCCATTGCAGGTAGGTCATCTCTGATTGGAGGCTTGCTGAATATTTAAATTAAATCATATCGCATTTAATTCTTCAGACATTCTTTTTGACTTCGCATTAAATGCTCTTCAGTACGTTCAGACTTGTCTCACTTCGGCTGCATTAAATGTTGTCCTATCATCAATAAATGCTGCTTTGATCGTGAATACTTTAAGATTAAACAATGTTTATCTCACAACAGTTTAAAGCATTCTTTAATCATGCCTGTCGGATGTGTTTTACTTTTCCCAAGGAAAACATCTTATAGCCTGACTGCTGTATCTGATGCATTGTCTTTTGATGTAGCTGTAGGCTCTGTAGGATAGACTGTATGAGATCTTCAATGCTGTATGGAAGGGCTGTATGGAATAATCATGCGAGTCAAAGGTACACTGCTTGATACAGCAGTCAGGCTATAAGATACAGCAGTGTACCTTTGACTCGCATGGTTTTCAGGTAACCAAGAAGCTTAGTGTGGGCAAGATAACCATCAACTGGGGCGATTATTCCAGGATTATGGCTATTGCAGTGGGAGTCATGCAGTTGCAGATTAATGATATAATAATAATCCTCAATAATGTATTATTAGTACCATATTTTATAATGAATTTTAATTTCGGTTTCTAAATTAAAATGTGATGGTTATTCAGTTTCTTTTGATGATGATGTTATTATTAGAAGAAGAAACGGTGAATATATTTGCAAAGGTATTTTTACTGATAGGCTGTATGTCATTAATACTGCACAAACTCCCATGTATAAACATAAATCTCTTAACTCTTTGTCTGAACCTAAAGAGAGAAAAGAACCTTCGAGCATAAACCAAACATATATGTGGCATCTATGGTTAGGTCATAACTTTAGGAGGATTCAAAGATTGGTAGATGATGGCCCATTGGATGACCTCCATGTTGAGTCATTTCCAATTTGTGAATCCTGTCTGGAAGGTAAGATGACAAAAGGGTCTTTAAGACCAAGGGAAACTGTGCTCAGAATGTATTGGAATTGGTTCATACAGATGTATGTGGTCCAATGAATAACCAGGCTAGGGTGGTTTCGAATACTTCATCACGTTTATAGATTATCATTCAAGATGTTGATACATCTATTTGATGCGATGTAAGTCTAAAGCCTTTGACAAGTTTATAGACTTCAAGGCTGATACGGAGAAGCGTCATGGTAAGAGTATCAAGTCACTACGATCTGATCATGGTGGTGAATACCTTAGTGGATAGTTTTTGGATATCTTGGCAAATGAGGGGATTTCGTCCTAGCTCACTGCGCCGGGAACTCCACAAAAAACTGGTGTTGCTGAGAGAAGGAACATAACTCTTTTATAAATGGTTAGATCAATGATGAGTTATTTGAATTTACCTATTTCGTTTTGGGTATGCGCCTTAGAAACAACGACATATACCCAAAAACATCGACAAAACTGTAGAGTGGGCGAATGCCAAGTCTAGGACATATTCGGATTTGGGGTACTCCAGCACATATGCTGAATAAGAAAGTTGATAAGATTGCATCTAGTACAGAAGTACGAGTGTTTGTAGGATATCCTAAGGGAACGAATGGTGGCTTGTTCTATAGTCCCCATGATCCGAAGGTCATTATTAGAACCAATGCCCGATTCCTGGAAGAGGATTATATAATTCGTCACAAGCCCATGAGCGAAATAATTCTATAAGAGTTGAGGGGAGAGACTCCGTCTATGCCAATCGTACAAGCGCCAACTAACACTGCACCACATATCAATTTTGAGACTTTCACACCAACTCGGGATTTGCCTCGTCGTAGTGGGAGGGTTGTTTGTCAACCGGAATGATTCGTAGGCATGGGACAGTCTTTGGACTCAATCCCAGGCGAAGATGAATCAGATCCCTGGACCTACAAGGATACAATGCAATATAAAGAGGTTGACTCCTACCAAGTAGCAATGGAATCAGAAATGGGATCTATGGATTCCAATCAAGTGTGGGAGCTAGTAGAACTACCTGATAAGGTACAAGCCATTAGGAGTAAGTGGGTACACAAGCGAAAGAAAGGAGGTGAAGGAAATGTAGAAACCTTCAAAGCAAGGCTTGTTGAGAAAGGTTACACCCAGAAAGAGGGTATCGATTATGATGAAACCTTTTCGCCGGTATCCATGCTTAAGTCAATCCGAATTCTTTTAGCTATAGCTGCGCATTTGGACCTAGAGATTTGAAAAATGGATGTCAAGACTACATTCTTGAATGGAAGTCTAGACAAGAAAATCTACATGCACCAACCAGAGGGATTCATTGTTGAAGGAAAGGTACACTTAGTATGGAAGCTTAAGAGATCCATTTATGGACTTAGGCAAGTATCTGGATCTTGGAACACTCGATTTGACAAGCTAGTCCAATCATATGGATTCATCCAATGTCCGAGTGAGAGTTGTGTGTATAAGAAATGCGATGGAAACGTGTCGGTGTCTCTTGTACTGTATGTAGATGATATCCTTTTGATAGAAAACAACGTGAAGGAATTATCAGGCATACGGGTATGGCTATCTGAGCAGTTCGATATGAAGAATTTGGGAGAAGCAGGACACATCCTTGGAATCAGGATCTTTCGTGATCGGAAGAAAAGGATGTTGTGCTTATCTCAAACATCCTATATCGATACGGTGCTAAAGCGGTTGAGCATGGAGAATTCCAAGAAAGGTTTTCTACCTTACAGACATGGAATTCAACTATCTAAGGATATGTGTCCCAAGATATAAAAGGAGATAGATGACATAAAGATGATCCCTTATGCGTCAGTTGTGGGAAGCCTCATGTATGCTATGTTTTGCACTAGACTAGATATCTGTCATGCCGTCAGCATGGCTACTAGATATCAGTCGAACCCAAGACCAGGACACTGGGTTGCTGTCAAGCACATACTCAAGTACCTGAGAAGGACTACGGAGCATATGCTAGTATATCAATAATACGTCTTGTGTCCAGTGGGTTATATTGACTCAGATTTTTCACCAGACAAAGAAAAGTCCAAGTCTACTTTAGGTTATGTGTTTAGCCTGGGAGGTGGAGCCATTAGTTGGAGGAGTGTGAAGCAGAAATGCATCTCAGACTCTACCATGGAAGTGTTGTACATGGAAGCCTCTGAGGCAGCCAAGGAGGCAGTATGGCTCAAGTACTTCCTGCAGGACTTAGATGTGATTCCCGATTTGCCAAAGGATATTACACTTTTTTGTGATAATAACAGTGCAGTGGCAAATTTGAGGGAACCACGAGCCCACAAGGCAAGTAAACAAATCAACTGTGAGTACCACATCATACGACACTTCGTCAAGTAATGAGGCGTAATTGTAGCTAGGGTTGCATCAGAAGATAAACTTGCTGATCCTTTCACGAAAGGCCTACCCTCAAAAGTTTTTGAAAGGCATGTGGAAGGAATGGGATTACGATGTATGGCAGTATTGCGTTGAGTATAAGTGGGAGAAATGAGAGACTATGTAATAGAGTATTATACTTAAAAGCATGCTTTGAGTAAAGTGGGAGATTGGTAGGGTTGTATACTGCAATGCATACTTTATGCTTGTATTACCTTATTTTCCTGTAACTACATATGAGAATATTAATTACATCTAATCACATATTTTGCATATTTATACACGTTATGGTTAAGCAAATGAAATGTCTAATTATTTTATATTGTAGATAACGTGGTGTGTTGGTGTCACACGGAAGATCACATTATCGGTACCTTATAAAATAATATGATAGTTCACAATCTATATAATTATTAGACAAATTGTGTGAAAGGTTGTAGTGTATGCTTGAGATTAGTTGATCTTGACTATTAGCATACATTCGCGTATTTGCATACGTTGAATTGGATCAAAATGAGATAGATTCTTCTCCACTGAATGTAAGAAGAACGTAACTCTTGAATAATTATTATTTCTTAATTCTAAGTATATAATATTTAATTAGGTATTTATAATATTTATTGTTTTGATTCACCATGGGTGATAGTCAAAATGATTGACTCAATAAGCTTCGTAGCTAGGGCAATAATATTATTTATATGATAATAATTATTATTATAACTAGAAATCGTGTCCTGACTCGTACGGGTTGATGATGTCCCCTTGAGGAGCTCGATAATGATTATTATATTAAATCATGCAGGTGGATTTAATTTTGATATAATAATAAGGTTCGAGTGGTACTACTCTTGGATAAGATATTAATTAATTAAAGATGTCAGTAGCTTAACTTAATTAATGGACATTGATATCCTAAATATGGAAAATAATATATTTAAATAAGAAGCCCGATTTTATAAATTGGGTTTGGGTTGGAAGTGCAATAATAATTCTTTAGTGGACTGAATTGATATTAGTGAACTCAACCATATTAAGAAAGGGATTAATATGGAAAGTTGGGTTGCACTAGGAGTCTTAACCCTAATCCTCCTTCAGATCCCTAAGGGTAGTCCAAAAGCATATAAATAGGGACATATGGGGGTTCAGCAGAATTGACTAGATTATACACAAGGTATTTCGATTTTTTCTTCTTAGTGTTTAATTGTGGATCTTGACTTGTACCTTTGATTTGTTCTTGCTACATATTGGAATTACTTGAAGAAAAGAAAATCGAGAGTTATGAGAAATAGATTTTGGCCAATCCATATTTTTTCAAGCAAGATTCGGTAGCTCGTTGCCCGCACAACGTCCGGATTAAGGCGGATCATACTCTATAAGATCTAAAGGTAGAAATACAAGAAGATTGAGGCGCAAGCAACCACTACGCTTCATAGGTAATATCCTATGATCTTTGATCTAGATTAGGATATTCAGTTTACCAACATATTTATTTAATAAATAATAAAAAATATTTAAATTGCTTGTTAATCTTAGTAGTTAATTAATTAGTATGCCTAAATAGATTTGTGCTCATGGATGCGTAAAACGCTTTTGTTAAACTTTCCCCTACTTCGCTTCCGCTGCGTTTTATTTCCAATAGAACTTGAATAAAAACTTTCCACTCATCCCGTCCCATGTACTAATGTTGCCCGAAGAAAGAGTTCCAAGCAACTGCGAGCCTTCTCTCTCAAGGAAAATGGAAATAACTACAACTTTATCGCATCGTCCGTCACCTCATTCATCTTGATGGTATCACAAGTTTGAAGAAAGTGGAATAAATGGGTGTGCGGGTTCTCTATAGCAAATCCTCCAAACTTATTATGTTGAACTATGGATATCAAGACCGGCTTCAACTCAAAGTTGAGGGCGTTAATAGGAACATGTGCGATTCTCCCATAATTTCGGTCGACTTCGGTCAGAATCTGTGTTTTAACTCACCGTTATTATGTTGTTCGTCTGGCACCATGTACCTAGCTATCCGGATTCCTACTTCTATAGAAATGACAACTTCTGTTCCATAATTTAGACTGAAGGGTGTCTCTCCAGTGGGGGTCCTCGACATGGTTCGGTAGGACCACAAGACTCCTGGCAGTTGGTTCGCCCAATCTCCCTTGGCTTTACTCAATCTTTTCTTCAGGCAGCTGATAATTATCTTGTTGGTTGATTCGGCTTGTCCATTGGCCTGAGGGTACCTTGGGGTAGAAATGTGAGTTTGATGTCCCATTCTCTACAGGAATCTTAGAACTCGTATCTCACGAACTGAGATCCGTTGTTCATTACATATTCTTCCGGGACTCCGAACCTGCAAAATGACATGTTTCCAAATAAAGTTTTTTACCTCCCGGTCACGAATTTGCTTGGAAGCCTCTGCTTCTACCCATTTTGTGAAGTAGTTCGTGACCACAAGCATGAATACTCATTGTCCTGGTGCTACAAGAAGCTTCCTCACTATATTCAAGCAATGTGAGCTTGTTCAAGCTACCCATTTCTACCCCATTTTGCTTGGGGTAGAAATGTGAGTTTGATGTCCCATTCTCTACAGAAATCTTAGAACTCATAGCTCACGAACTGAGATCCATTGTTCGTTACATATTTTTCCGGGAGTCCGAACCTGAAAATAACATGTTTCCAAATAAATTTTTTTACCTCTCGGTCACGAATTTGCTTGAAAGCCTCTGCTTCTACCCATTTTGTGAAGTAGTCCGTGACCGCGAGGATGAATACTTGTTGTCCTGGTGCTACAAGAAGCTTCCTCACTATATTCATCTCCCATTTCATGAAAGGTCGCGGGCTGATAATACTGTGCAGCTTCTCCACCGGGATATGGATAACTTTGGAATGCCTCTGACATTGGTCGTACTTTTTATGTAGTCGGCTGAGTCTGCCCTCATGGTTGACCAGTAGTACCCTACAGTGAGTGCACGTTTCGATAGACTCCTTGCTCCTGAATGGCGCACTCCCCTTGGTGTAGCTCTGTTAAGATGTACTTGGCTCCCGCTGGGGTGGCACACCTTAATAGTGGGCCAGAGAAGGACCTTTTATAAAGTTGATTGTTGTGTAAACCATAGCGTGCGGCTCGCACTTTCAATCTTCTTGCCTCATTTTTATTTTCTGGGAGTTGACCTGACTTTACATATAATGTAATCGGTGTCATCTAGTCTTCTTCAATCGATACCTCGGCTATGAATCCTTCACTGGACTCTCCCTTCCATGTTGTTGGCCACTAGAGGTAGACTATAGGAATACCGAGGGCTGATGTTGTTTGGATGGACGCACCCGAATTAGCCAAAGAATCTGCGTGCCTGTTATCCGTGCTTGGCCCTTGTGCTATTGAGAATTCTTCAAATTTCGCTTGCAAGTCCTTAACTAATTTGAGGTAGGCCACCATATCCGGATCTCTTGTTTGGTATGACCCCTACCATTGATTAACAACTAATTGCAAGTCAGAATGTACCTGTAAGTTTTTTATGCCCATCTCTTGAGCGAGGTGTCCAGCTATGAGCGCTTTGTATTCAGTTTCGTTGTTGGTGGCCTTAAACCCACAATGAATAGCTTTTTGGATGATATCTCCTTCTGGTGATGTGAGGACCATCTAAAGTTCGGCCAATTTGGAACTGCTTGAACCATAAACTGATAGCATTTATTATTGGGTGGACTTCTCTTGTAAGAGGATCTTCGTCTCTAATCATGCGAGTTCGATTGGTGTAAAATTTGTAGTGAATTCAGCAAGAACTTGGGATTTGATGGCACTTCGTCGTTGAAATGAGATGTCATGTTCACTAAGTTCCACCGCCCACTTTGTGAGTCTTCCAGAGAGCTCCAGTTTGTGAAGAACATCGGAGTGGGAAGCTTGTGAGTACCGTGATATGGTGGCACTAAAAGTATAGGCGTAACTTTCGTGCCGCGACGATCAGGGCTGGGCTAGTTACTCCAACTGACTATGGCAAGTCTCTGCATCAATGAGGGATCTAATTACTTAGTAGACTGGAAGTTGTCTCCCTTATTCTTCTTGGATGAGCACCCCACTTACAACGGTGTCGTATACTGCAACATATAGGAGTATGGTCTATCCATATTTCAGCTTTGAGAGTAACGGGGTGAAGTGAGGTAATGCTTTATTTGTTGTAATGAATTTTCACACTCATTGGTCCATTGAAAGTCTTTGATCTTTCGTATGACCTCAAAAAATGGACGGCACTTCTCGGATGACTTGGAAGGTCTTCTCCTCAAAAAAAGGTCTTCTCCTTTTGTCGACCGGATAAGGATTGACACGATGGTCTGAACTTCTACGTTCCGCACATTTGTCTCCTTTGAATTCCCTGCGGTCATTAGAGTGAGGTACATATGGTTTATTTGCATCAACCTCCCGCCACTTGATTTGGCCCATGATTTAGCGAGTACGTCTTCCATGGTTCGACAAGGGTACTTGATCATCTCCTCATAAAGATCAAAATTGGGCGGGAGGCCTTTCCTGAAGGTTGTGATTGTTGTGTCGACATTTTAATGCGGAATTGATACTTTTTCCTTGTTGAACCTGCCAATAAAATCTCGTACTGGCTCACCCATCCTCTATCGACATCGGTAGAGGTCGTCTGATAGTTTCTCCAATTTCCTGCTACTTGCAATTTGCTCTACAAAACAATCTGTTAGTTGTTCAAATGAAGAGATATAATTATTTAGGAGGTTTGTGTACCACTTGAGGGCCGGTCCCATTAGACTAGAACCAAACCCTTTACACATGCATGCTTCCCGGAGGTCACACAGGATGGCCGCCGTGAACATCTTTTGTTTGTATTGAGAGATGTGATCGTCTGTATCAGTCTTTCCGTCATAGAGTTTCATGTTTGGGAAGCTTAATTTTTTGGGCATCTCCACAAGAGCGATGGCGTCCACAAATGGTGAATCCGCAAAACTGCTTGATAGACTCTTCCTGGTCAGCATCGGTACCCTTATTATTCTTTGGATCATATCTTCCATTTGAGATAACTTGAAGGCGAGATCTTGATTAAGGTCCCATGGATTCGGCATGTGCTCTGGAACCTGAATGTGTTGGTCCACCCGAGCATCTGATATAGCATGATGGGAAGGTTCAGTCGTATTTGCCATTTTCGTTTGCTCGGAGGGCTCGATAATGATAATTGGATTCACCATAGATTTGGGTTTAGCATTATTGACAGCCCCAGACAGAGTATCGAAAGACACCATCCCCTTGAGCCTGCTCATCACAGGAGGCGGTCCAGTGTTGGTTATGGCTCTAGAGGTGTCCGTTGGAGAAATTGGAATTACGGGTATCACGTCTTTCACATCGTCGAGTGATACTAGAGTCCTTCTAGTACACCGATTTGACTGGCCTCCATGGTTGGCGCTCCTTACTATCACAGATCCGTCATTCTGACTGGAGGGAGTCAGCCTCTGTTGTTGTCTCGCATGAGTTAGTGAATCTTTAGGTTGGAGTTTTCCTCCTCGAGGAGTCAGATTTTGTTAGCACTTTCTTTTATTTGGGCTGTGAGAGCGGTGACTTGAGCAGCCATGTCGATCTCACCGTCTTCTAGGTTATTTGCCATTGCGATAAGTGTGACTCTAGCATTGTCTTTGTTCTAGCTGACCCCACGGTGGGCGGGCGCCAAATTGTAGACCCTCATAAATCTACAATCGATTTTTGAGTGAATAGGGGCAAACTACAAGACAACCAATACCAAGATCTAGAACGTAAAGATACAAGCGGTGTGGTGTCGTCCGTATGGACTCCGATGCTCAAGTTAGTAAATTTGCAGAAATGATAGGTACAAGAAAATAAATAAATAAAGTGGAACTTATCCTCATCACGGGGATTGACCAAGAGGGATCAGAGATCCGTCTGCCTGATCTAAAGAACCGTGAGTTTTATCAGCTCGAAACCACAAGTCACCAGACTTGGAGATGTCCGATGATCTTCAGGGAGTGTCGATGAATATCAGAGGCAGTCGGAATATATAGCACAACACAGAGAGAGAGAGTAAGAGTAGGTGGATAAGAGAGGGGAGATGGCGAAGAGAGCGTTATCAGTTCGATTGCTTGATCCTCTCTGGAGTTTGGAGTCCCTCTACTTATAGGTGGGGTGGGACGAGTTCTGTTTGAGTGTATCTCGTAACCCTTCACCATATTCGGTAGTCGTTAGAGTTTTTTTCGAGATTATAGACTTACTCTCACTTATCTCCATATGTGTGTTGACCAAGCTGGCCCATTTCGTGGTCCACGTGTAGAATCCATTGAGATATTTACTCTCAACGTTCGGGAGGCACATTCATCACGTGGATTGGGGAGGCACAGTTCAGGTTGACAGGTCTACCGTCATATTCTTTGGTTTCGTATTGACTCTATCAATGAGATGCAGCCTCCAAGTGGATTGGGCCATTTGGGGCTAAGTGGGTAGGTCAACCTTGGTCTTGGTCTGTCTTTAGGTTTTACTTTTAAGTAGAGGTCTGTCTTCAGGTTTTATCTCTAAGTATTTTAATATATGAAATTTATGGTGATGGGATTATATTTATGGTATATTAGTTATAAATTATGGTGAAGATATCAAACAAATATATATATATATATATTAATTTCAATTATTTTGATCAATAGAATTTATGGTAATAAAATCATATTATGGTATATTAGTTAAATATAAATTTATTTTGTCTATATATATATATATATATATATATATTAATTTCAAAATTATTTTGATATATATATATATATATTGGGAAAAATAATACCCCATGTGTTTTGATAAATGCACCCTACAGCCTGTCCTTGTAGGCCACTTCATGCAACGCCCAAAGAAGTCAAATCCTCCCGTTACTGGAAGTTCCAGCGTACAGCAAGAAGAAGCGTTAACTACAGCAAAAAAGTTGTATGTGTTTTACTTAGGAAAATTAAAACACAAATTCAACAAGATATAAACTTAGAACTTAAACCGTTGTGAGATAACTAATCCCTTATTCACAAAATATTCATAGTATTAAAGTAGCATTTAATGCTGATAGGGCAGCATTTAATGCGATCGAAAAAAATGTGGACAGAAAAGCATTTAATGTGGATCAAAGAGAATGTCTGAAGCATTAAATACGACACATCTTTAATTCAAACATTCTAAAGCCACTAATAAGAGTTTTCTATATCTCACCAACCCGGCCAACAGCTACACTTATAACGGATCTATTTCCAAGGTTAAAAATAGCCCAAGCAAGCGTAGATTGCTCGCACACTAAACAATGAACATTACTCACTCACGAACTTACTGATTGATATAGAACTTACTATCCAAGAGAAATATACTTCTTCAAGCATACAACAAATATTTTGAGTGAAGAAATATCAAAGTCCTCAACAGAGAATAGTACAACTATAGCCTACAAAGCCTACAGATGTTGTTTCATTCGTAATACTTCAACAACCTTGTTGTTGAGACCCTTATCCATGTGTGGGATAAGTCAAGCTATTCCGACATGTGTGGGAAGAATAGTGTTTGACGACGAAGCTTCAATCTATGTGAGAAGAAGCAATTCGAAGAAGCCTATAGCCAAACTATGTGAACGACTCAAGCTACATTAAGCTATATCAATCTGTATAAACGATAAAGCGACCAGTTTAGTTGTGTACGCCTTGATTTTAATAAACCTTTTACTCCTATGTGGAGGACATGTGGACATGGAGTGTTTTACCTCGAACCATATTAAGCTGTGTGTTATTACATTCTATACTTAATGTTTTCATACTGCCTGTAATTTTAGTATACTCACTTTGAAAACCTTGTAAGCACCAATATACAGAATACCGCAACTTACTCTAAGACTTCCGCTACGCAAATCTAACTTTGAAAAAGAGTGCAGCTTATTCAACCCCCCATCTAACAAGATAGTATACTCTGACCAACAAGTGGTATCGGAGCGGTTGATTCTACAAAGAATTAGTCGATTTTTAACCTGAATCATATTCAAATCACTAGCTTTTGAAAACTCCACTTTTGTACTCCTATCACTCATCCTACGATTGTCATGGATACATATATGATCAATAAAATTCCCATATTTTCTATTCATGAGTTTGATGACTGGAGAATCAGTATGGAAGCCCATCTTGCTACTATGCATGAATAAATGATCTTTATAATACAAGAAGTACCTACCAAAATCGTGAAGGTAAGTCCAGCCGCCAGAATACAAGGACAACCTCATGCAGAAATGATCGAAAAAGAAAGCGAACAGTGGACTACCGATGATTGCAAGTGTGTGAATCTGTACAACATCGCCAAGAATAGGCTATTTATTACTCTCGACAAAGGTACATTCTCCAAGGTAAAGAGTTGTAAGACAGCTAAAGAAATCTAGGAGAAACTCAAGTTAATTTGTGAGGGAACTGAGCTCTCAAAAGAAAACAAAATTTCAAAACTCAGTCATCAGTTTGAATCCCTTGAAATGAAAACAATTGAAACACTTGAGGAACTTGACCTCAAATTTACAGTATTGTCGATGAACTTGAAGCTTTGGGCAAAGTGTATACCCAAAAGAAGAAGAAACTCAAAATATTTAGATCACACCCTCCCGATGGTGTAACACCCTCGGTTCAAACTAGAAATATTACAGCATCGTAGACCCTTACGATAAGGGTCTACCAGGTTAGGCACCTTATATTACAATATCACAAAGGACCACCAAGGTCAAAAGATACAACGGATCGAGAAGGTCACTCGACAATACAAATGATCATCATGGTCAACAACTCCATATCAAGGCTATGCTTTTAATGCAGAAGAAAATTAATAATTCAATTCCACAACATAACTCGCACCCGTGCAAGGGTGATTAATCGATAAATATAGCCATTCATTACAACATAAACGAAAGAAAGAGACATTGACTCCTGTTTGATTAGCATCGTTGCCCTTCATACCGCTCCCGAGCTGCAAACACCTGAATGCATAATAGGCGCACACCCCTGGAATACTCTGGGGTTAACAAACTGGAATTTTGCTAGTGCAAGTATATAATATATATAAGTTGCATGAGAAACATTCACATCAATCCAAACGAGTCACAAATACAACATAAATCATAAGATCCCACACATGACCAAAGAGTATTCGCATACACAAGAATACCAATCATTCGTAAAGTCACTCCTTCTCTAAAGAGAGGTAAAAATACAAGGTTTTCTATAAATGCCCCATTGAGTCAAGAGAATTAGTTCAATCCTTTATAAATACCTTTGAAAAATACTATAGTAAAATAGTTTAGAAACGCCATTATTGACTCGGGCCAATTTAAATGGTTTAAAAGATTCTAAAATCGAAAGAAATATTTTAGAAAGTAGTTTCAAAAGCTCTCGGGGTCCTTGACCCAATATACACGCTTTCACATCGAAATTGTGCTCAATACCATCAAGGATTAACTAACACTCGGAGATCCCATCGGAAATCCTTGATCGTTTAACCCTTGATTTTATTAGCGATACCATTATTCTAAAAAGGTTCAAACAAGGATTCAAAAGCACGAGTTCATCTGTATTAGGGTCTTGGATATCATACAAGTAGCTATCATACAAGTATCCAACACTCGAAAGCCTCTACTGAAACACCTGTGCACCAGCGTTCACTACACTATGGCGACCGCCTCTTTAAGCCATGTCACTTCCGGCGTCACTCCCACAAGAGCTGTCCCTTGAGTTCATGCATTAGGTGACACTGTCGTTCACCAACCATATAAGCCGCTCACTGCAGCATACACAGACCGGAGTTCAAACCCCTCCCTCCATAGCTTTGAATATCAAACATCACACAAGCAAAGATTCACGTTGGCAAACCACGTAAGTTTCAATCAATATATCATACAACCTCAACCACAAACGTTTGAGGAAAATCACCTAGCAATTCACATCCATAGAATCATCAGACAATCAACATTACAACAATAAGAGTCTCATATCCTAGTTTACATATATCAATATCACGAAAAGTCACAAGGTCAAACATATTCCGAACAACCCACCACTAAGGTCAAACAACAGACCATACAGACCACTAAGGAGTTTATCAACATATATATGTATATAGATATACACGCAAGCAAACACAAGCATTCATTTATAAGAAAATGTTACACGCTTGAATCGTGAGGATTTGCGTGGAATATAATTCGTATGGCAAGGTACTTGCCTCGGTAATCACTCGTGAATACTTTGAAGAACATTATCGATCGGAAAGTCCCAAAACCTACAACCTCCATGAGAAACAACAATAACACAATTACTATGAGGACTACCACCAATAACGATGGGAACATACGCCGAACAATCGAACGAAATCTATTGAAACATTTAATCAAACATTAAATATTCACGGTTCCTCAAGAACACTCAAATCGCCAATCGAGTTAAACAACTCGAAATATAGATATACAATCCATATAATATGATATAAAACATCCAATAACCCTAACTGATTGATCAAAATCGGACTGAAATCGAAATCAAGAACAAAACCCCAAAAAGTCAACTCTACGGATTAAGAATATTACCTTCGATCCGACGAAGAATGAAGGATTAGATGTTGTTTAATACACACTATGAACTTAAGATCAATGATATATGGTGAACAATCGCACCACGCCACCTCAAAATCACCGCACTCTCCCTCCTGTCAGTTTTAAGGGTGAGAAATGAGAAAATTACAGGAAAAGGCTATTGTCCGCACTTATATACTGCACTCTTTTTGGCGCGCGCTAGCTCCCCTACTTAACGTGTGCCAACGTGCCTGAAAAAGAACTGTACATTCTGCCTCAGTCTGTTAGCGCGCACTAATCAGCACATTAGCGTGCGCAAATCAGGCAGTCCAATGAAGGACATAACTCTCTGTCCCAATCAGTTAGTGCGCGCTAACACCATCGATAGCGTGCGCTAATTATACAGTATATGATGACAGTATAGTCTTTGCTATTTTGACCATAGATCCTTCATCCGGACTACGATTGACTCACTGTTTGAACCAATAGAAAGCCAACTCAACTCTTTATGGCAGTGCATATTTTTAGAATTTTTATAATTTATAAGTGTCGATGATGATCTTACAAAGTCGACCCAAAAGCACAACATTTTCTCAACAATGTCTATTCGCATTAAAAACGATCCAAGACTATAAATGTACCACAAACTCCTCTTCATAAGTATTATGATCAATTCCATTGTCTTTCTTAGAACAAACCATTTTTTTGAAAAATAAAAATTCATATTCAAACCTTCTGGATATTACAGATGGGACATTAAGACCACAGTTATGCGTGTATCTTGCAATTTAAATGAGATATCTACTTTTGACCTCTTCTATGACCTCAAAGCTTTTGAGTATGACAATGACAGGAGAGAAAAGGCTGAAGAGTCCCCTGTAAAGACTACAACACTGGCTGCTATATCTGATAAGAGACACGGCTCTGGCCCCAGCACATCCAAAGTCGCAGATAGCGATGATGACATCATGTCACAAGAAGTTTGTAAAGATTACCTATGAGTCTAAACCCTTCAACAAGGTAAGCTCTGAGTCACCATAGTCTGGAGACTCTAATCTATTTTATCACTATAGGAAACCGGCACACTATGAAAATAGATGTCCTCATCCTAAAGTATAGAAGCTGTCAGAAGCTGATAAACAAGAGAATGATGAGAAAAGATGTTTGGAGAATAAGCTAAGGCACTGATCGGAGAATCATAAGCCACACCTACACCCATCAAAATAGAGGAATGCCTATAGGCTATCACCGACAGTGACATCTCTAATGATGAAATTGGAGATAAGGCCAACATGTGCTTTATGGCAAAGGATGAGGATGATGATGACAGTGATGATGAGGTAATCTCAACTTTAGTTAACCCTATAAATGCATCACATAGCTTTGAAAACATGATGAATTAGTTTCAGACCATTCAAAAAGCCCATGAGATGCTTAAACAAGAAACCCTACAGCTCTCTCTTCAAATTTATAGTTGAAGGATGAAAATGACCTGCTGAAAGAAAATTATAAAAATTTGTCTTTGGGTTGTGAAACAGCAAGTTCACTCATGGAAAACTCATGGAATTCAATCATCAACTTGCAACTGAGCTAAATGAGGTAAAATCTCATAATCAATGCAAGAAAACTGATTATGCTCTACTAGAAGCTAAGATAAAACTTCTCAAGAAAATTGAAGGAGAACTCGAGACCATCCTCAAATCATTTGAGAAATCATCTAGGAGTATGGAAGACATCCTAAGCACTGGACAGCATGTCCAAGATATATGTCGCTTGGGATACGACTCATTCTCCAACAAAGGCAAAACTAGTACGATGTTTGTCAAATGAGTGGAACCTATTCCTAAAATAAAGGAATCTCCAACGGATGCTCCTATAGACAAAGGAGAGGCTATAATTGTCCCTTCTCAAAAATCAAAGGCTGTCATCCTGCCACCTACCTTGTATCATAAGCAGCGGAAAGCACAACATCACAAGCCTGTAAGACGCAATGTTCAATATCAACAGTATGCTCATGAATCATATAACAACATCATCAGCAGAAAAGAAGGGAGGTTGTACCCAAGCATCATTAGCATCATGCACCTAAGTACTATCAACAGTACGTTGCTCCTTAATACTGGTGCAGGAACCCAAGTATATTTCTCGTAAAGAGGTTGCCGCTCAGTTCTACCAACAGTAGGTCTGGGAATTCAACTGGAAACCCAGGAGGTAATATAGAAGGCAAATAAATCCAGTTCCTTCCCCCAGACAACAACCGTACTGGCACCAAAATTCTAGATTTTACATGCATAATAACAATGCTTACAGTGATTACGTGCCTGCCCCACGTAAATCTCACAAAAGAGGACCTAACACAACCTACAGCAAACCCATTGTTGTCAGGTAAATGTGAGTACATAAAGTCACTAACATCCAAGGACCCAAAGATCAAAGGGGGCCTAAATCTACTTAATTTTTTATTACAGGATATCAAGGAGAATGACATCTGGTATTTTGATGTTCTGGCCACATGAAGGAGATATACCAAGCAAACAGATTATGTAGAAGTATGTGGCCTAAAGGTGCGATTCAATGACAAATCAAAAGGAATAACAAGAGGGAAAGGAGCCCTGCTTGTAAAATAAATTCAAGGTCACCGACGTAGCCTATGTAGAAGGACTACAGTATAATCTTCTTAGTATTAGCCAGTTGTGTGACAAATAGTTCTCGATCGAATTCTATGTAGATCACTGTAGGGTGAAGAACATAAAAACCAAACAAGTAGTCCTTATAAGAAGCCGGTCAGGTAACATGTATATTGCCGATTGGAGACCCACTAGTGCTATAATTCCTTGTTTTGTTGCCAAATGAACTGCATATCAAAACTGGCAATGGCATAAAAGGATGTCACATCAGATCAAGACCACCAACAAATTAGCCTGACATGGAATGGTCAGAGGCTTGCCTGATGTTTCATTTCATAAGAGCAGTGTCTGCAGACCCTGTAAGAAAGGCAAGCAAGTCAAGTCGTCTCTGAAGAGCAAATCATATCTATCAACCCACAGGATCCTAGACTTACTTCATGTAAATCTTTATGATCCTATACACCCTGTCATCCTAGGAGGTAAAAAATATTATCTTGTTATCATTGATGGTTTCTCCAGGTACTTTTGGACTATCTTCCTAAGAAAGAAGAAAGAGACAACTACAAAGTTGATGGAACGCCTGAAAAGGCTTCAAAATGAGAAAGGACTGAATATAGTGTCCATTTAGTCCAATAGATGCATAAAATTCACAAATCGCTTCATAGAGCAATACTGTGCGGACAATGGCATACAACAAGAATACTCAGTAGCCCAAACTCCTCAACAAAATGGTGTTTCTGAATGAAAAAATAAAATGCTGAAGGAGGCAACAACATTGATAGCTGCGAGCAAGTTGCCACAGTGTTTCTGGGAAGAAGCAACAAATACAGCATGCTACACACAAAACTGATGTATCATCAACAAGCACCACAACAAAATCGAATACGAGGTATGGAATAATAAAAACTCCTTTGGTTGGGTATTTTCACCTTTTTGGATGCATGTGTTATGTTCTTAGCAATGGAAAGGATCAGCTCAAGACCTTTGATGAAAATTCCGATAAGGGTATATTTGTTGGATACTCCTCTATCAGCAAGGCATTCAGGATTTTCAACAAAAGAAAACTGACAATAGAGGAGTCAATCCATGTGGTCTTCGATGAACCTCATTGTGGTCTTATAGGAATAGACAACCTAACTCAAGCCGTCCAGACTTTATCCCTTGAGGAAATCCCACAGCCTCAGGAAGACCCTCTCGTCAATCTAGAACTTAATACCTCTACTGTAAGAACAGATGATGTAGTTGAAGCTAATGTTGTAGAAGTTGAAGCTGATCCAACAGCCCAACAGGACATAATAAGGGATGCTGAACTAGAATCCAAAAAAAGGTGGTTAAGAAATCACCCTCATGAGTTAATACTTGGTGATAGTGATGTTGGCGAGTCCACCAGAAGAAGAATACAGAGTATAAAAGGAATTGTACTCTGTGCACAAGAGGAAACAGAATCTGGTTCTGAATAGTCTTAATTCCCTATGTGGAAATCCAAAGCTTAACTTAGGATACTTGCCATGTGCACACTAGCTGTATTCTTAGCATAGTCTGAACCTATTTCGACCAATGAAGCTCTCAATAATTCTCACAGGATCTCATCTATGGAAGAAGATCTCAATGGTTTCGAAAGAAATAATATTTGGTACCTAGTCACCAGACCAACTCATCAAGCTGTAATACGACGAAGAAAAAAGGATGAGAATGGCCTTGTCATTAGGAACAAATCTAGACTGGTTGCCCAAGTCTACAGAAAGAAAGAAGGCATAGACTGTGATGAAACATTTGACCATGTATCCAGAATAGAAGCCATTAGGATATTCCTAGATTTTGCAGCTCATAAGAACTTTATCGTATATCAAATGGATGTAAAGATCATATTTCTTAGTGGCAACTTAGCCGAAGAAGTGTAGGTTGAACAACCTCAAGGGTTTGCCAACACAAAAGGAGGAGATCTGGTATACAGGCTAAGGAAGTGTTATGTTCTTAAGCAAGCACCTAGAGCATGGTATGAAATCATGTCACTATACCTCATCAATAGTGGATTGAGAAAGGTGTTGTTGACAAAACCCTCTTCAAAATTCAGGAAGGTGATGATCTCCTTATGGTGCAAATCTATTTAGATGATATTATTTTTAGTTCAACTAATATTGATCTGTGTAAGAAGTTCTCTCATCGCATGCAAAGTAAATTTAAAATGGGTATAATGGGAGAACTTAGCTATTTTTTAGGGTTTCAGGTTAAGCAACTCTCTATACGTATATTCATCAACCATGAGAAATACGGCAAGGAACTTCTCAACAAGTTTAGAATGAACACTTCAAAGTCTTTATCTACCCCATGAGCACTTCCACATAGATAAGCGTAGATGAAGCTGGAAAACCAGTTGATCAATCTCTCTATAGCAAACTTGTAGGCTCACTCCTGTACCTAATAGCCAGCAGGCCCGATACCCAATTTTCTATAGGAATGTGTTCTCGATATCAGGTAGCCCCTAAAAAGTCACACTTTACCACAGCCAAACTAATCCCTAAGCACGTCAAATGAACAATCAATGTAGGATTGTGGTATCCTAAGGAAAGAGGATTCGATTTGGTAGGCTATAGTGACTTGAAACTCGAAGGCTGTAAGTTGTATAGAAAGAGTACGAGCGGGACTTGTCACTTCATTAGACCTAGACTTGTGTCATGGTTCAGTAAGAAGCATTTGGCCAACTCGCTTTCTACAGTTGAGTCAGAATATTATGCTGCTGGAAGTTGTTGCATGTATATCCTCTGGATGCAGCAATAGCTACAAGACTATGGCATTAAGGCGAGAAATCTAAATCAAGTACAACCATGTATTGCACTCGAGGACCAAGCCCATTGATATGAAGCATCATTTCATCAGAAATCATATGGAGAATAAAGATGTTCATATCGAGAAAATTCATGCAGACGTTCAGTTAGCCGACATCCTCAGCACACCAAGGTACTGTATGTTCCATCAAGAATTAGAAACGCTACAGCCCGATTAAACACACTATAAGTTTTTAATTTTACTCATAAATTGAGGGAATGATGCAAAACCCATGAATACAGTGTCCACCCTACTTCACACTCAGAACACAAGTTATATTCATACTGTAGGATGAAGGTACAGTTACCTTCCTACAGCTCAAGTGTGCATTAATTAAGGAGGAACACGGTAGGACCCTAGAATACAGTATTAATCATTAATTTCTGTGAGAATTGAATTGAGTATGTACCTTTTAAGGGGAAACATTGTACTTTCGCAGATACAACACAAATATTGTAGGATGTCAATTAATATTTTAGACGTATTAAATTCCTTACACTTAACTTTTCAAAACAAGTTTTAGTCCACATACATTGTCTGAATTTAAAATGAGTTAACTTTCATTACTGAAACGGCACATGGACTTTAATACCTTAAAATCTGTAATTTAAGTTTTTAGTCCACGTATATCATCTGAATTCAAATTGCTTGAATGTGTGATAGAGGAGGCTGTAATGTGTCATAGGTGGGACCGGGAATTAAATTCGAAACCTAATAGATAAGACGTACCAGTTACATCTGAATTCATCATGTATGTTTATTCAAAAATAGTTCACATCCCCTAAAGCTGACCTTTCACTGTAGCCTAGCCTTCCTGCACACTATAAAAGTTTTGATATGCTGATCTGCAAACTCTTGATGATTTCTACAAATTAAACGAGTCTACAGCATACAACATAAATACTTGGAAGTTTTTTTTCTAAGTTTGTGTTGTCTTTTCACTTTTCTCTCTCTTCTGCAAAAATGACTTCTTCACAAACTCCCTCTCTTTCTGTGAAAAAGAAGGAAACAATCATTGGTGGAAGTAGCTTCGCTCGATCTGTACTTCAAGAGCGTATTATTTATGAGGACGAGGAAAATAAACCCTGTGATTTCCCGTATCAGCAACAATGACTTTATAGACTGGGTAGCCTTCACCTCGAAAATTATTATGAACAGATCGTGAAAGAATTCTACATAGATGCGTCATTTAAATTCGCGTCGGAAAAGAAGGGTGCTCAAATTTCTGATATCATGAGCACCGTGCAGCAGAAGGAGGTGACTAATAATAGGGATTTTCTTGACAAATTGTACATGTTACCTTTCGATGGATTGACTCTGGAGGAACTGGAAACTTGTGATTCTCATTATGTATGTTGAAAGTCCGACTAAGTGTTCATCAGATTGCTAAACCATCAAAACCGGATGTATGTAGGATGATTAACTCAATTATATTATAGAAACGTTAGATGCTCGTGTGTTAATTATAAATACGCAAGTTGAACTCTTTGTTATTTCTTTTGTATAAGGTTCGAGTTTTTTAAGGGATTGATCGAAAGGACGTCATTAGAGTGTGTTGATGTTCGTCGGAAGGATTTACTCCTTGTCGTCCTGCTAAGGCAAGTATTTTAATTATGTTTTCTGTATTAATGTAATTCATGTTGTCGTGTGTATATGTGTTGTTTGTCCACAACATGTAGTGGTCTGACGGGATCATCTTGGGATCTATGATACCGTGCGCTGGATCATGGATGCATTTTCCACCACATGTTGGTCTGACGGGATCATCTTGAGATCTAGGTAGTGAACGCTGGATTACGGTAGGGCTATCAAATGGATAATACGGAGCCGGATATGGCCATATCTGTATTTGGATCCGGCATTTAGTAAAGGTATCTGAATTCGTATCCGGATTCGGAAATATCTGGACGGATCGGATACGGATAATATCCGGCGGATGCTATCCGGATACGGATATTATCCGTATCCGCCACTTTTTTTTTAATCTTCAAAAATTTAAATGCAGGAGGAGGGATTTGAACCCTGGTGGAGCTCCTTCTCCTTACCAACCAATACCACTTGGGCTAGCTGACCTGATTGTTGTGCTAGAAAGGGAAATAATTAATGAGTAAAGATAACTTATACCGCATGCTTATATTTGAGAAATAAAGAATGAAAATATATGACAAAGTATCATTGGGAGTAGCATGCTTATATTTTATAATTATATATTAAAAATATATATTATATATAATTAATTTTGGATACGGATATTTTCGGATACGGATGCGCCTATATCCATATCCGTATCCGAAATCTTAGAATATGGATAATATCCGTATCCGTTTTTTCAGATACAAATAATATCCACTTTTTCCGGATACGAATACAGATATTTCGAACGGATATCGAGTTTTCGGATTTTTTTGACATCCCTAGATCACGGATTACCATGTGTATGTTGAGATTATCATATTGAGTAATGCATTGTAGGTCTTCTCGTAGGAGAAGTTTGTAAGTAGTTATTATTCTTTGTTGAATTGTCGAATAATCGCTTCTTGTAAAATTATTGTACTGGTACTAGCATCATTTTGATAATCCCTTGGGGTTGGATATGTGTTTTATGTTCAGGATCCAGGAGAGCGGGAAAACAACCACAAGGGCCACATGATGACGAGGGTGCTCAGTGATGTTTGTTGTCCGGATAAGTTCTTTTAGTATGTGTTCGTGTTTGAATAAGTACTCGAGTACATTGTTTCTTTGTGTTGATTTGGATGGTTATGTATTGATGAATTTTATTCAGTGTTGCCGTTTACTTTTAAAAACCCGGTTTGTAATAATAATTCCATTGTTGGTATCTATTAAGCGTTTATTTTTTATTATCCTAGTAAATGTTTATATAAAGGATTTATGGCGCTGTAACAATCCTGAGTATATCGAGGTGTTACACTAGGGAGAAAGCCAATTGGTGCCAGGTGATAATGAAGCGCCTACAGGAGGAGGCTGCCAAGCTGGAAACAGCAAGGAAGTCTTTAGGCCTGATTCTGAATCATGTTCTAACTTCTGGTATACAGCAGTCCTCTGCAGCCAAGAAGATTTTGGATTGGAAATTCTTGGATGGATCCAAGACCATCTTATACAACAAAGCCACTTTGGTTAAAGACAGGCCCAATCCCTTCTCCATGCCAACGTCGAGTGATCTCAGAGACGTCAGTGGTCACTCTTCCAAGGACAAGGCTGATGACAACAAGAAGCGACCTCTCACTAAGAAAAGGGATATTCCTCACAACAGCTCTCCAATAGTTGTCGAGAAGAAGAAGAAACCAAGAAGCCTTCAAAGTCGGAAGCTGTTCCTACAGCACCTGAGGCGACTACATCTGTCAAAGGCAGTTTCACCTACTGCACCTCTCTCGCAGTATCAGACCCATAGGATGTAAAACCCGTAATTTCGATTTTCGGTAATTTCTTTTTTCGGCGGAAGTCCGTTTTGACGGCTCGCTCATGACCGTTTCGTCATTCCGAGAATGATTAATTCTACACTTTTTGTCATCCGAGTTCGTTTCGGTGTTGTTTTGTTGAGTTCCGTGCTTTTTAGCGACTTTTCCGCACTTGAGTTCGATTCTTGCGAATCTCGTTCGAAACTGCTGTTTCGAGTTTCCCGTAAGTCCATTTAACTTTGTTAGACGTGTTGTGAACTTCGGTTTGGTTATTCGATCACGTATCGTGATTTTCGGGCGTTTTGGGCCATTTTGTAATTTACCCAAAGTTATGGGTATTCGTATCTGTAGTTGTTGTCTCGACCCGTTTCTTGGTCGCGTATAATTAATTATTGCATAATGTTTTCATTTCGAGTCGTTGATGTCGCCCGCGAACTTTTCGTCGTGTTCGTTCCGTGCATTTTCGGAAATCGAGTCGTCGAGCCCTGGTGTTCGAGCACCGCTTCGGATGGCGGGGGATCGACGATTTCGGGCACCGGACGGACGGTGCGCGAGAACCGGCGTAAGCGACGCCACGGCCGGAAGGCTACGCGCGCTAACCGGCAGTGTAGCGACGCTATCGGTGCAGGCGGTGGAGTCCTGGGGTTCTGGAATCGGTTAGGCTCGACAGGTAGCGCACGCTACTGTCGGACGTTGCGTACGCTACGGCCGGCAGGTAGCGCACGCTACGGCCGAAAGGCTGCGCACGCTACCTGCCCGAGCAGTCTAGTCCAGAAGGTCACTGGATTGCGGCCTGGGCCGATAGCGCACGCTAGCTCGGCAGCCTAGTGCGCGCTAGTCCGGCCGAGTATAAATGTGACAGAGCAGTCACATTTCCTCTCGTTTTTCATTTCCTCTCTTCCTCTTCCGCGGCTGGAGCCTTGGGGATTCCGAAGCCATGTTGTTGAACAACAAATCCACAAAGTTCTTGAGTTCATAACATCAATCAATCATCCGTTATCATCCTTTGCTCCAGCGAATCAAGGTAATCTTCCTTAGAACCCTAATTTCGTGAATTTGGGGGTTTTTGCATTTTTGTCCGATTTGTTCCGTGTTGTTGATTAATTCATGATGGGTATGATTAATCTTGGTAGTATTCTTGTGTTTAATATCATTTAATCCATTGTTCTTCGTCGAATCGAAGTATATTTCTTGATTTGCTTCGAATCGACTTTTTGGGGGATTTGTTCTCGATCTCATTTTCCATCCATTTTTTATGGATCGATTATGGTTAAATGATGTTGTTAAACATATTCTATAGATTGTATATCCATATTTCAACTTGGAATTCCGTTTTCGTGTTTTGTCGGGACGAATCGTGTTCTTGGCCGTTTTGGGGAAAACACTTGAACATTCGTCGTTCGTTCTTTGAATTCAACGGCTTTGAGTCATGCTATGGAACTCATTTTCATTGTTGTTATTGTCCTCCGTAGTTTATTATCGCGAGTTGGCGTTCGGTGGAGTCGGCGGGTTCGTAGTCGGTTCGTGCCAACCTACTTCGGTCGATTCTCCGCGTTGTGGTGGTTCAAGGCAAGTACCTTGTCCATACTATTCTTGTTTTGTGGATATGATAATTGGTGATCATCTTGGTGTGTATGTTTATTTGTTTGAAATGAGTTTCCAAAAGATTCGGGTAGCCTCGTTAAAGGCTCACTTTCAAAACGCGTGTGTTTTGTAAATTGTGTGGGTTGTAGGTGACTACGTGAATCCTTTGGATATATTTGGTGTTGATGTTGCGCTTGATAATGCGTGTGTACGTATATTGCTTCTTTCCGTCACGTTATGGTTTACGTGCGTGTCGCTATTTATTCGTGTGGTCGTGGACTGACGGACGAATTATGTGAATTGGTGTATTGATTTGATAATTGTTACGAAGATGACTGTGTACTTGATGTTTGTGACAATGTTAATACTTGTTGTGAGAGACTTCATATCCGGGAGCCTATAAGGGCGGGGCGTGCGATCTCCGGCCTGGTGTACGCTGCAAATCTAGACTAGTTGCCCAAGGCTACAGACAGGAAGAAGGCATAGACTGTGATGAAACATTTGACCATGTATCCAGAATAGAAGCCATTAGGATATTCCTAGATTTTGCAGCTCATAAGAACTTTATCGTATATCAAATGGATGTAAAGATCATATTTCTTAATGGCAACTTAGCCGAAGAAGTGTAGGTTGAACAACCTCAAGGGTTTGCCAACACAAAAGGAGGAGATCTGGTATACAGGCTAAGGAAGTGTTATGTTCTTAAGCAAGCACCTAGAGCATGGTATGAAATCATGTCACTATACCTCATCAATAGTGGATTGAGAAAGGTGTTGTTGACAAAACCCTCTTCAAAATTCAGGAAGGTGATGATCTCCTTATGGTGCAAATCTATTTAGATGATATTATTTTTAGTTCAACTAATATTGATCTGTGTAAGAAGTTCTCTCATCGCATGCAAAGTAAATTTAAAATGGGTATAATGGGAGAACTTAGCTATTTTTTAGGGTTTCAGGTTAAGCAACTCTCTATACGTATATTCATCAACCATGAGAAATACGGCAAGGAACTTCTCAACAAGTTTAGAATGAACACTTCAAAATCTTTATCTACCCCATGAGCACTTCCACATAGATAAGCGTAGATGAAGCTGGAAAACCAGTTGATCAATCTCTCTATAGCAAACTTGTAGGCTCACTCCTGTACCTAATAGCCAGCAGGCCCGATACCCAATTTTCTATAGGAATGTGTTCTTGATATCAGGTAGCCCCTAAAAAGTCACACTTTACCACAGCCAAACTAATCCCTAAGCACGTCAAATGAACAATCAATGTAGGATTGTGGTATCCTAAGGAAAGAGGATTCGATTTGGTAGGCTATAGTGACTTGAAACTCGAAGGCTGTAAGTTGTATAGAAAGAGTACGAGCGGGACTTGTCACTTCATTAGACCTAGACTTGTGTCATGGTTCAGTAAGAAGCATTTGGCCAACTCGCTTTCTACAGTTGAGTCAGAATATTATGCTGCTGGAAGTTGTTGCATGTATATCCTCTGGATGCAGCAATAGCTACAAGACTATGGCATTAAGGCGAGAAATCTAAATCAAGTACAACCATGTATTGCACTCGAGGACCAAGCCCATTGATATGAAGCATCATTTCATCAGAAATCATATGGAGAATAAAGATGTTCATATCGAGAAAATTCATACAGACGTTCAGTTAGCCAACATCCTCAGCACACCAAGGTTCTGTATGTTCCATCAAGAATTAGAAACGCTACAGCCCGATTAAACACACTATAAGTTTTTAATTTTACTCATAAATTGAGGGAATGATGCAAAACCCATGAATACAGTGTCCACCCTACTTCACACTCAGAACACAAGTTATATTCATACTGTAGGATGAAGGTACAGTTACCTTCCTACAGCTCAAGTGTGCATTAATTAAGGAGGAACACGGTAGGACCCTAGAATACAGTATTAATCATCAATTTCTGTGAGAATTGAATTGAGTATGTACCTTTTAAGGGGAAACATTGTACTTTCGCAGATACAACACAAATATTGTAGGATGTCAATTAATATTTTAGACGTATTAAATTCCTTACACTTAACTTTTCAAAACAAGTTTTAGTCCACATACATTGTCTGAATTTAAAATGAGTTAACTTTCATTACTGAAACGGCACATGGACTTTAATACCTTAAAATCTGTAATTTAAGTTTTTAGTCCACGTATATCATCTAAATTCAAATTGCTTGAATGTGTGATAGAGGAGGCTGTAATGTGTCATAGGTGGGACCGGGAATTAAATTCGAAACCTAATAGATAAGACGTACCAGTTACATCTGAATTCATCATGTATGTTTATTCAAAAATAGTTCACATCCCCTAAAGCTGACCTTTCACTGTAGCCTAGCCTTCCTGCACACTATAAAAGGTTCGATATGCTGATCTGCAAACTTTTATGATTTCTACAAATTAAACGAGTCTACAGCATACAACATAAATACTTGGAAGTTTTTTTTCTAAGTTTGTGTTGTCTTTTCACTTTTCTCTCTCTTCTGCAAAAATGACTTCTTCACAAACTCCCTCTCTTTCTGTGAAAAAGAAGGAAACAATCATTGGTGGAAGTAGCTTCGCTCGATCTGTACTTCAAGAGCGTATTATTTATGAGGACGAGGAAAATAAACCCTGTGATTTCCCGTATCAGCAACAATGACTTTATAGACTGGGTAGCCTTCACCTCGAAAATTATTATGAACAGATCGTGAAAGAATTCTACATAGATGCGTCATTTAAATTCGCTTCGGAAAAGAAGGGTGCTCAAATTTCTGATATCATGAGTACCGTGCAGCAGAAGGAGGTGACTAATAATAGGGATTTTCTTGACAAATTGTACATGTTACCTTTCGATGGATTGACTCTGGAGGAACTGGAAACTTGTGATTCTCATTATGTATGTTGAAAGTCCGACTAAGTGTTCATCAGATTGCTAAACCATCAAAACCGGATGTATGTAGGATGATTAACTCAATTATATTATAGAAACGTTAGATGCTCGTGTGTTAATTATAAATACGCAAGTTGAACTCTTTGTTATTTCTTTTGTATAAGGTTCGAGTTTTTTAAGGGATTGATCGAAAGGACGTCATTAGAGTGTGTTGATGTTCGTCGGAAGGATTTACTCCTTGTCGTCCTGCTAAGGCAAGTATTTTAATTATGTTTTCTGTATTAATGTAATTCATGTTGTCGTGTGTATATGTGTTGTTTGTCCACAACATGTAGTGGTCCGACGGGATCATCTTGGGATCTATGATACCGTGCGCTGGATCATGGATGCATTTTCCACCACATGTTGGTCTGACGGGATCATCTTGAGATCTAGGTAGTGAACGCTGGATTACGGTAGGGCTGTCAAATGGATAATATGGATCCGGATATGGCCATATCTGTATTTGGATCCGGCATTTAGTAAAGGTATCTGAATTCGTATCCGGATTCGGAAATATCTGGACGGATCGGATACGGATAATATCCGGCGGATGCTATCCGGATACGGATATTATCCGTATCCGCCACTTTTTTTTAATCTTCAAAAATTTAAATGCAGGAGGAGGGATTTGAACCCTGGTGGAGCTCCTTCTCCTTACCAACCAATACCACTTGGGCTAGCTGACCTGATTGTTGTGCTAGAAAGGGAAATAATTAATGAGTAAAGATAACTTATACCGCATGCTTATATTTGAGAAATAAAGAATGAAAATATATGACAAAGTATCATTGGGAGTAGCATGCTTATATTTTATAATTATATACTAAAAATATATATTATATATAATTAATTTTGGATACGGATATTTTCGGATACGGATGCGCCTATATCCATATCCGTATCCGAAATCTTAGAATATGGATAATATCCGTATCCGTTTTTTCAGATACAAATAATATCCACTTTTTCCGGATACGAATACAGATATTTCGAACGGATATCGAGTTTTCGGATTTTTTTGACATCCTTAGATCACGGATTACCATGTGTATGTTGAGATTATCATATTGAGTAATGCATTGTAGGTCTTCTCGTAGGAGAAGTTTGTAAGTAGTTATTATTCTTTGTTGAATTGTCGAATAATCGCTTCTTGTAAAATTATTGTACTGGTACTAGCATCATTTTGATAATCCCTTGGGGTTGGATATGTGTTTTATGTTCAGGATCCAGGAGAGCGGGAAAACAACCACAAGGGACACATGATGACGAGGGTGCTCAGTGATGTTTGTTGTCCGGATAAGTTCTTTTAGTATGTGTTCGTGTTTGAATAAGTACTCGAGTACATTGTTTCTTTGTGTTGATTTGGATGGTTATGTATTGATGAATTTTATTCAGTGTTGCCGTTTACTTTTAAAAACCCGGTTTGTAATAATAATTCCATTGTTGGTATCTATTAAGCGTTTATTTTTTATTATCCTAGTAAATGTTTATATAAAGGATTTATGGCGCTGTAACAATCCTGAGTATATCGAGGTGTTACACTAGGGAGAAAGCCAATTGGTGCCAGGTGATAATGAAGCGCCTACAGGAGGAGGCTGCCAAGCTGGAAACAGCAAGGAAGTCTTTAGGCCTGATTCTGAATCATGTTCTAACTTCTGGTATACAGCAGTCCTCTGCAGCCAAGAAGATTTTGGATTGGAAATTCTTGGATGGATCCAAGACCATCTTATACAACAAAGCCACTTTGGTTAAAGACAGGCCCAATCCCTTCTCCATGCCAACGTCGAGTGATCTCAGAGACGTCAGTGGTCACTCTTCCAAGGACAAGGCTGATGACAACAAGAAGCGACCTCTCACTAAGAAAAGGGATATTCCTCACAACAGCTCTCCAATAGTTGTCGAGAAGAAGAAGAAACCAAGAAGCCTTCAAAGTCGGAAGCTGTTCCTACAGCACCTGAGGCGACTACATCTGTCAAAGGCAGTTTCACCTCGCACCTCTCTCGCAGATATCGGACCCATAGGATGTAAAACCCGTAATTTCGATTTTCGGTAATTTCTTTTTTCGGCGGAAGTCCGTTTTGACGGATCGCTCATGACCGTTTCGTCATTCCGAGAATGATTAATTCTACACTTTTTGTCATCCGAGTTCGTTTCGGTGTTGTTTTGTTGAGTTCCGTGCTTTTTAGCGACTTTTCCGCACTTGAGTTCGATTCTTGCGAATCTCGTTCAAGCTGCTGTTTGAGTTTCCGTAAGTCCATTTAACTTTGTTAGACGTGTTGTGAACTTCGGTTTGGTTATTCGATCACGTATCGTGATTTTCGGGCGTTTTGGGCCATTTTGTAATTTACCCAAAGTTATGGGTATTCGTATCTGTAGTTGTTGTCTCGACCCGTTTCTTGGTCGCGTATAATTAATTATTGCATAATGTTTTCATTTCGAGTCGTTGATGTCGCCCGCGAACTTTTCGTCGTGTTCGTTCCGTGCATTTTCGGAAATCGAGTCGTCGAGCCCTGGTGTTCGAGCACTGGCCGGACGGTTGCGGGACTGGCCGGACGATTTCGGGCACCGGACGGACGGGTGCGGCAGGAACCGGCGTAGCACACGCTACGGCCGGAAGGCTACGCGCGCTAACCGGCAGGTGTAGCGCACGCTATCGGGTCTGGACAGTGGAGTCCTGGGGTTCTGGAATCGGTTAGGCTCGACAGGTAGCGCACGCTACTGTCGGACGTTGCGTACGCTACGGCCGGCAGGTAGCGCACGCTACGGCCTAAAGGCTGCGCACGCTACCTTCCCGAGCAGTCTAGTCCAGAAGGTCACTGGATTGCGGCCTGGGCCGATAGTGCACGCTAGCTCGGCAGCCTAGCGCGCGCTAGTCCGGCCCAGTATAAATGTGACAGAGCAGTCACATTTCCTCTCGTTTTTCATTTCCTCTCTTTCTCTTCCGCGGTTGGAGCCTTGGGGATTCCGAAGCCATGTTGTTGAACAACAAATCCACAAAGTTCTTGAGTTCATAACATCAATCAATCATCCGTTATCATCCTTTGCTCCAGCGAATCAAGGTAATCTTCCTTAGAACCCTAATTTCGTGAATTTGGGGGTTTTTGCATTTTTGTCCGATTTGTTCCGTGTTGTTGATTAATTCATGATGGGTATGATTAATCTTGGTAGTATTCTTGTGTTTAATATCATTTAATCCATTGTTCTTCGTCGAATCGAAGTATATTTCTTGATTTCCTTCGAATCGACTTTTTGGGGGATTTGTTCTCGATCTCATTTTCCATCCGTTTTTTATGGATCGATTATGGTTAAATGATGTTGTTAAACATATTCTATGGATTGTATATCCATATTTCAACTTGGAATTCCGTTTTCGTGTTTTGTCGGGACGAATCGTGTTCTTGGCCGTTTTGGGGAAAACACTTGAACATTCGTCGTTCGTTCTTTGAATTCAACGGCTTTGAGTCATGCTATGGAACTCATTTTCATTGTTGTTATTGTCCTCCGTAGTTTTTTATCGCGAGTTGGCGTTCGGTGGAGTCGGCGGGTTCGTAGTCGGTTCGTGCCAACCTACTTCGGTCGATTCTCCGCGTTGTGGTGGTTCAAGGCAAGTACCTTGTCCATACTATTCTTGTTTTGTGGATATGATAATTGGTGATCATCTTGGTGTGTATGTTTATTTGTTTGAAATGAGTTTCCAAAAGATTCGGGTAGCCTCGTTAAAGGCTCACTTTCAAAATGCGTGTGTTTTGTAAATTGTGTTGGTTGTAGGTGACTACGTGAATCCTTTGGATATATTTGGTGTTGATGTTGCGCTTGATAATGCGTGTGTACGTATATTGCTTGTTTCTGTCACGTTATGGTTTACGTGCGTGTCGCTATTTATTCGTGTGGTCGTGGACTGACGGACGAATTATGTGAATTGGTGTATTGATTTGATAATTGTTACGAAGATGACTGTGTACTTGATGTTTGTGACAATGTGAATACTTGTTGTGAAAGACTTCATATCCGGGAGCCTATAAGGGCGGGGCGTGCGATCTCCGGCCTGGTGTACGCTGCAATGTGCGGCTCCGTATGGTTGGTGAACGCCAGTGTTTACCTGATGCGCGTGCAAGGGGCAGCTCTTATGGGAGTGACGCCGGCGCGGTGACACGTATAAGGTGCGGCTGACATGTGGAGTGAACGCCGGTGCACAAGTGTTTCAGTGGAGGCGCCTGCCAGGCTTATTGGTAACGGATATTTGAGTGTTTTGCTAAGACCCCGTTACCGAACGATTATCGTATTTCAAATTCTTTCAACTCTTTTCAAATGCTGGTCTCGATATAGACCGTGATTCATGTTTTCTGAAAGTGTGTTTCAACTTGTTTTAAAATGTTGGTATTAGGGTTAATTAGCCAAGGACATTTGACGAGATCTCCGAGGGTTAATTAATCAGGGGTCTTGAGCAGTTTTTGGGCGGACGAAAGGTTGTGTCCTTGATTATACTGTGTTGACATTTTGTGTTTTGGGTCGAGGACCCCGTATGACGTTGATATGTTTGATCTCGTGTTGATATTATTTGGATTGGGTCGAGAACCTCGTGGGGAATATTTGTGAAGACTCGCCTGTGTTGATTGAATGGTTTTCTTGCAAATTGCTTTCCGCCTATTGGTCGTGGACCTTGTTGATTTTGGAATGAGTAGGATTTGATAATCCTAAATTGTTTCCTATTAAAACTCTCGATGGAAATTCAAACTGTTTTATAAATTGTTTTCCCTTGATTTGTGACCTTTCGGTTTTAGAATGTTTTACCAAACTCTTGCCTCGGGAAGTACTTTTCATCACGTTTAGATTTTTAAGGATTCCTGGTTATTGTTATTCGTGAAATGTGAATTGTATGGCTCGTATTTGCACTTTGTACTTGCACTAGCAAAACAGTGGAGTTTTGCTAACCCCCGAGTATTCGGGGGGTGGATGTCTGTTTTTGCATTCAGGTTTTGGAGCATAACACAGGGTCGGCACGAAGGATGATGAAAGATGACCGATACTAATCACATGAGGAACCGTACATTGTTTATTGGTTCAGTTGTACTTTATTTTCCGCTGCTATATTTTTCCCGTTGTACGGGTGTGGTTGTGTTTTGACCCCCTGCGTGGGCATGAGTTATATTTGAGTTGTATGTATTTATTGAAAGACCAAATTGGTCTACTGAGTCATTTTAGCCTTAAAGGCATGGTTGAGTTGTTATATGTTGTTACCAGCCTGGTAGATCCTTGAGGAAAGGTTCTACGGCGTGTAATATCCCTGAGCGGATTGGGGGTGTTACATAAATTGTATCGAAGCTTAGGTTGTGGAAACCTAGGCTGTCGGGTCAGTCGTGTTGTTTGAGTCTTGTTTCGTCGGATTTTATCTGACTAAGTCGTGTTGCGACGCGTCGTCTGAGTTGGTTGGTCGTGATTAGTATCGAGGGGCGATCATCATCTTCATGCGACCTGTGGATGTAAGTCTCCCTTCTTGGTATTGTGCCTCGTGTGACACAAGCTATTTGTTTGGTTTTGTGTTAAGTGATGGAACCTTCATGTAGATTCTTGGTTTCGTGATGCGTTCGTGTGATTCTCTTATTTCGTTTGTACGAGGAGTGTTGTCATTATTTATGTCTTTTTGACTGTGATACTTGACTGTTTGTCTTCCCGATAAAAGACATGTATTGTCTTGACTTTGTACGATTTGATGCATATATTATAATATGTTTAAACGAATATTGTTACATGAGCATTTTTGGGCATTGTAGCCCATTGAATTACTTTTGAAAACCTTGAGTATCTTAGAAAATAAATTTCGAGACGTACTTTTAAAATGAATTATTTTCTCGTGGTACTTCCAAGGTGCCACAATATGTTTCCAAATTCTTCTATCTCGAGGACCAAAATGTTTTGAGATATTTTCAATGTTTTAGAAACACTTTTACTTAGACCCGAGGGTCGAATATTCTGAAAGTTTTCACTAAGAGAAAGTGTCCTCATTTTTATCAAATGCGAAATGGTTCTCCAAAGTCCCGATAACGATGTTTCACGTTTGTACTTTTTTTGAAAGGTGATACTCAAGATCAACCGGTGTTCTACTAAATTATTTTCAATATGAGGTTTTTGTTTTTAAAACCTATCCATTCCCGTTTGAGGGCTGGGTATGTATGTATGATGTTCGCGTTGTCATTTTGATATTTGCTCCCGAGTATGATCGAATTGGTGGTGTGAGCGTTGAGTCGTTTTCCACACATTTGTTGTGTTAGCCCCCTGTGAGAGGCGGGATGTTGGTGTTGAATGTTGTCGCCTCGTGGTGATTTCTGCGTTGTCGCGCATGTGCGAGCTGTTAGAGCTTGGTTTGGTATGACCGTGTGCATCGGTGATGGTTCCGTTATGTGTCGGTTGTTTAATGTCTTGTTACCTTGCTCCCGTTTTTGTGAATTTCGTGGACGAGGTCGGAGGTAATACCTGTACTATTTTAACCTCGGTATTTTCTCTTTCTCCATTCTATCAACTCGCTCGTGTTCATTGATACTTTCTGAACTTGTTCTGTATTTTGGTTTCATCGTCCGAACGAACTGTGATCTTGTTGTGGGTCGATCTGGTTATCGCTGTGACTTTTCCGAATTTGGTTCGATTTTTGTGAACCTTGTTCGGAAGTAACCTCTTTTGGTTCCACTAATTCTTTTATTCGAAGTGGATCGGATTTGGAACTCCTGTGTTTTCGACTCTGTCGACTCATTTATGCTCGTTAACATTTTCTGAACTTTCCCTATCCCTTGCTTTTGGTGATCGAACGAGGGTGGTATTGTTTCGGGATAACTCGTTTGTCGTTGTGACTTTTCAATTACTATTCCCTTTCCTGTGGATCTTATGGGAATGCATGTCTCGTTGTTCTCACCAGATCATCCTGGGAGTTGTTGTTTGAATTTTTTTATCCTTCGTGTTTCGGACATGATTGTTCGATTGTTGTTGTCTCGATCATTTGTTTGTTCGGTTTTTGTTCTCGTTTCGTGATTGTTGAGCATTCAGGCTCCTCCGTAATTCCCTTAAATTCGGGAAATTAGTCTCGTTTTCGATCTTCCAACCCTTGGGCGGTGGAATTCCGTATTTGTTCAGCGATTGGCTCGCGTTTTGATTGATGTACCGTTGGGTTGGTCAATCGTATTGATTTTCGTTCGTTGTGTTTTGTGATTGTTCGGATAATTGACTTGACTATATTATCCATTTGATGACGCTTGTCATTTGTTGGTTTTAGTATATCCCTAACGGCGACGTTGTGTTGGTCGCCATGGAGCGTGTTTTCACGCCGTATGTCTCTTTGCGTTTCTTGCAGCGTTTCGCCGTCGGGCGCGAGTTTTCGATTTTTGTGTATCTCGACGAGTTTTCCTGGCAGGGGATATTACTTCTCCCTACTTATTTTAAGTTTCGGGACGAAACTTCTTTTAAGGAGGGTAGAATATAAAACCCGTAATTTCGATTTCCGGTAATTTCTTTTTTTCAGCAGAAGTCCGTTTTGACGGCTCGATCATGACCGTTTCGTCATTCCGAGAATGATTAATTCTACACTTTTTGTCATCCGGGTTCGTTTCAATGTTGTTTTGTTGAGTTCCGTGCTTTTTAGCGACTTTTCCGCACTTGAGTTCGATTCTTGCGAATCTTGTTCGAAACTGCTGTTTTGAGTTTCTCGTAAGTCCGTTTAACTTTGTTAGACGTGTTGTGAACTTCGGTTTGGTTATTCGATCACGTATCGTGATTTTCGGGCGTTTTGGGCCATTTTGTAATTTACCCAAAGTTATGGGTATTCGTATCTGTAGTTGTTGTCTCGACCCGTTTCTTGGTCGCGTATAATTAATTATTGCATTATGTTTTCATTTTGAGTTGTTGATGTCGCCCGCAAACTTTTCGTCGTGTTCGTTCCGTGCGTTTTCGGAAATCGAGTCGTCGAGCCGTGGTGTTTGAGCACTGGCCGGACGGTTGCGGGACTGGCCGGACGATTGCGGGCACCGGCCGACGGTGCGGCAGAATCGGCGAGCGCACGCCACGGCCGAAGGCTCGCGCTAACCGGCAGTTTAGCACACGCTATCGGCCGCCTAACGACGCTTATCGGGTCCGGACGGGAGTCCTCGGGGTTCGAATCGGTTAGGCTCAGTAGCGCACGCCATCTTTGACGTTGCGTACGCTACGGTCGGCAGGTAGAGCACGCTACGGCCGGAAGGCTGCGCACGCTACCTGGCCGAGCAGTCTAGTCCAGAAGGTCACTGGATTGCGGCCTGGGCCGATAGCGCACGCTAGCTTGGCAGCCTAGCGCGCGCTAGTCCGGCCCAGTATAAATATGACAGAGCAGTCACATTTCCTCTCGTTTTTCATTTCCTCTCTTTCTCTTCCGCGGCTGGAGCCTTGGGAATTCCGAAGCCATGTTGTTAAACAACAAATCCACAAAGTTCTTGAGTTCATAACATCAATCAATCATCCGTTATCATCCTTTGATCCAGCGAATCAAGGTAATCTTCCTTAGAACCCTAATTTCGTGAATGTGGGGGTTTTTGCATTTTTGTCCAATTCGTTCCGTGTTGTTGATTAATTCATGATGGGTATGATTAATCATGGTAGTATTCTTGTGTTTAACATCATTTAATCCATTGTTCTTCGTCGAATCGAAGTATATTTCTTGATTTCCTTCGAATCGACTTTTTAGGGGATTTGTTCTCAATCTCGTTTTCCATCCATTTTTGATGGATCGATTGTGGTTAAATGATGTTGTTAAACATATTCTATGGATTGTATATCCATATTTCAACTTGGAATTCTGTTTTCGTGTTTTGTCGGGACGAATCGTGTTCTTGGCCGTTTTGGGGAAAACACTTGAACATTCGTCGTTCGTTCTTTGAATTCAACGGCTTTGAGTCATGCTATGGAACTCATTTTCATTGTTGTTATTGTCCTCCGTAGTTTATTATCGCGAGTTGGCGTTCGGTGGAGTCGGCGGGTTCGTAGTCGGTTCGTGCCAACCTACTTCAGTCGATTCTCCGCGTTGTGGTGGTTCAAGGCAAGTACCTTGTCCATACTATTCTTGTTTTGTGGATATGATAATTGGTGATCATCTTGGTGTGTATGTTTATTTGTTTGAAATGAGTTTTCAAAAGATTCGGGTAGCCTCGTTAAAGGCTCACTTTCAAAACGCGTGTGTTTTGTAAATTGTGTGGGTTGTAGGTGACTACGTGAATCCTTTGGATATATTTGGTGTTGATGTTGCGCTTGATAATGCGTGTGTACGTATATTGCTTCTTTCCGTCGTGTTATGGTTTACGTGCGTGTCGCTATTTATTCGTGTGGTCGTGGACTGACGGACGAATTATGTGAATTGGTGTATTGATTTGATAATTGTTACGAAGATGACTGTGTACTTGATGTTTGTGACAATGTGAATACTTGTTGTGAGAGACGTCATATCCGGGAGCCTCTGAGGGCGGGGCGTGCGATCTCCGGCCTGGTGTACGCTGCAATGTGTGACTAGTGTTTACCTTATGCGCGTGCAAGGGGCGGCTCTTATGGGAGTGACGCCGGCGCGGTGACACGTATAAGGTGCGGCTGACATGTGGAGTGAACGCCGGTGCACAGGTGTTTCAGTGGAGGCGCCTGGGAAGCTTATTGGTAACGGATATTTGAGTGTTTAGCTAAGACCTCGTTACCAAACGATTATCGTATTTCAAATTCTTTCAACTCTTTTCAAGTGCTGGTCTCGATATAGACCGTGATTCATGTTTTCTGAAAGTGTGTTTCAACTTGTTTTCAAATGTTGGTATCAGGGTTAATTAACCAAGGACATTTGACGAGATCTCCGAGGGTTAATTAATCAGGGGTCTTGAGCAGTTTTTGGGCGGACGAAAGGTTGTGTCCTTGATTATACTGTGTTGACATTTTGTGTTTTGGGTCGAGGACCCCGTGTGACATTGAGATGTTTGATCTCGTGTTGATATTATTTGGATTGGGTCGAGAACCCCGTGGGGAATATTTGTGAAGACTCGCTTGTGTTGATTGAATGGTTTTCCTGCAAATTGCTTTTCGCCTATTTGATAATCCTAAATTGTTTCCTATTAAAACTCTCGATGGCAATTCAAACTATTTTATAAATTGTTTTCCCTTGATTTGTGACCTTTCGGTTTTAGAATGTTTTATCAAACTCTTGCCTCGGGAAGTACTTTTCGTCACGTTTGGATTTTTAAGGATTCCTGGTTATTGTTATTCGTGAAATGTGAAATGTATGGCTCGTATTTGCACTTTGTACTTGCACTAGCAAAACAGTGGAGTTTTGCTAACCCCCGAGTATTCGGGGGGTGGATGTCTGTTTTTGCATTCAGGTTTTGGAGCATAACACAGGGTCGGCACGAAGGATGATGAAAGATGATCGATAATAATCACATGAGGAACCGTACATTGTTTATTGGTTCAGTTGTACTTTATTTTCCGCTGCTATATTTTTCCCGTTGTACGGGTGTGGTTGTGTTTTGACCCCCTGCGTGGGCATGAGTTATATTTGAGTTGTATGTATTTATTGAAAGACCAAATCGGTCTACTGAGTCATTTTAGCCTTAAAGGCATGGTTGAGATGTTATATGTTGTTACCAGCCTGGTAGATCCTTGAGGAAATATTCTACGGCGTGTAATATCCCTGAGCGAATTGGGGGTGTTACATAGGAAGCCACTCATATGGAAGAAACACTAGTTGCTCCCACAGCAGATCCTGAGCCGATTGCAGCTATGACGTATGACCAGATATTTGCAAAGTTGGAGGAATTAGCTGAATTGGCTACCCCGATGGAGCCGACAGCTACTTCTCTGCACAGGGCCCCTACCCCTGTGAGGAGCCCCAATGCCAACAGGGCACCCCACCCTATCAGGGATCCATCTCCTTAACAGGCTCTCATATCTCTAGAGGATCCCAATCAGGCATTAGATCCCTCTAATGTTCCGAGTTCCTTCCCCTCAGTTACCATAAATAAAACAATTCTCCAGGTCCACATCGATGAGGCAATTGAATGCTTCAAATTACGGAATGACTATAGGGTCGCCCCATACGACACTCTGTAAAACTTTTAGGACTGGAAGGGGAAAGAATTGTTCATGCTGGAGGTCACGGACACCCAGAACGTCAAGATCCTGATCATATGGGGTGCTCCATTTTGCCACGAGTTGATCATGAAATATTATATGGAAAAGGAGAAGGCCCGACTGAAATGGAAGAAATCATCCAAAGACGAGACTCGAAGCTCAAGTCACTATTTAGATCCAGACAAAAATGGGGATGATGACACCCTACAGGTTGGGTTGAGAGTGATCCCTAAATAGGATCGCGAGAAAGACTTTACCAAGTTATAGGATACCCATGGCTAGGGTACATCAACTGACAACCTAAGTCCCCCCAGCCCTCAAGATGAAGCAGGCCAGGCTGGAAACATACAAGAGGAATCAGTCCCTTCTGTAACTACTGAAGTTGCTGCACCTGACCAGCGGCCAAAGAAATCAGCATATCCCATCGAGGAGGAATCAGTCCCTCTAACAGAAGAAGACGCATCATGCGCCGTCCGACAGGAGGATCAGTCCCTCCTAAGGAACAGGCGGAATCTGAGAGACGATCGGAGGGATCAATCCCTCATATACAACAGGATACAAACACCCCAACAAGGCAAGAGGAATCAGTCCCTTCTGTCTCCCAGTCAGAAGCACTGGATGAACCGACAGAGGTTCTATCCACAGAGCAGGTATCAACTCCTATCCCTACAGGTTCACCGAATGAACCATATAAGGACTCCCTATCTGATGACAGTCCTAAAAAGCCAAAACATAACATCTTCGTTGAATAACTAGGAAATCCCTATGACTCAAAAATTGCTCATCCCACTCTCATTGCACCGAATCAAGAATAAAGCAACTGGAGCAAATCGATCACCAAATCATTTGTCAATGCACTGTATGTTGTCGGAAAAAAAACTCGACTGGTTACGAGGAACTGCTCAGGATGAACTCCCATCACTCGAGAGAGCTATAAAGGATGTTGAAGAAGCATTCAGACTCATGCCCAATGCTTTGTGGCATGCCATGAATTAGCAAAAACAGTACCAGGAGCGAATCCTCAAGCAAGAGCAGGAGAAGCTAAGGGTTGCAGAAGCCAAAATAGTCGTCTCTCTCTAGTATATCGGGTCCAGACTAATCGCCCATGATCAAAAAATTAACGACCTAATTGCAGTGGTCGCCAGTCTGGCGGACTCGGTGAAAGTCATTCAAGTCAAGCAGGATTAATCAATAGATATTCAGGATATTCATGGTAAAGTCACGGAGCTTGATAATACCAAAGAGGGGGTGGAGGGCCGTCAAGCAGCTAGGAGATGGAGATTGTAAAGAGAGAGGGAGATGAAAGCAATAGTGGATGACAGTGTTGCTACGACAATCGGAAGACTGGGCAGACCCATGCCAGGTTAAGAAACAAAAGGATACAGGGTTACTGGTTCTCGTACCCAGTTCCAGGATACCAAATTTCCATGGAAGAATACAGTGTAAAAGCCTGCTGACATCCATCAGCATAAGATATGAAGGCATGGTAAAATAATGAACTGTTGAGATACTTTTGTACTCTCATCGAGGAATCTGGCATGTTCAATCAGTTCAAGGCATTGGAGGATGCTGTGAAGGAGTTCTCAAGGCTCCTGTCAGAAGGAAGGCTTCCTTTACAACTAAAGTTGAAGTCAAAACATCTGAAGTGTGATCGGATAACCTACCCAGAAGACTAATTCTCGCCTTCGATGTCCCCCATAAAGGAAGAATCATCTATAGGGATCGAGGTAGATATTCCTTAGTCAACTAGTGGAAAGGAACGGAGCATGATCCCCCCCAAAATCTTAGAAACAACAGCAATATAGAAGATAACTTCTGACAGCTATATCTGTTCATTTCTGTATGCTCCCCAATGCAATATTTCAATTTCAAAAGAGCACTATAATCCAGATTATCGATAAAAACTTCGTTTTACCTTAAAATATTATAGCTCGTAATCTTCTTTTATTGTTTCAATTATGATATGTAATGAAATCTTTGCTAAGTATAAAGCTGCTAAGTCTAAAAGCTGTAAGAACTTTCTGCGAACAGTTTATAGATTGAGTTGTATTCGAATAAAATTACTTGCTGTAAGATTGTACCTACAAGCCCGTTATAATTTAAGCTCTAATACACTTAGTCTTGTAGAATTTAAAGTTTCGGAACTTGCCTGCGAGGAGTTCAAATTTTAGTCTAAATCATGAAGATCAAATCATCCGACAGAAGACTTGAAGACGGCCTTATGTTTTAAAAGGGTTTTGCCATTATCAAAAGGGGGAAATTGTTGGGAAAAATAATATCCCATGTGTTTTAATAATTGCACCCTACATCTTGACCCTACATCGCCACTTCATACAGTGCCCAAAGAAGTCAAATCCTATAATTGGTAAAAATTCTAGCGTATAGCAAGAAGAAGCGTTGGCTACAGCAAAGAAGTTGTAGGTATTTTACTTAAGAAAAGTAAACAAAAATCCAACAGGATATAGACTTAAAACTTTAAATCGTGGTGAGATAACATATTTTTTATTCACAAAATATCTATAGTTTTAAAGTAGCATTTAATGCTAACATGACAGCGTTCAATGCGACTGAAAAAATTGCAGATATAAGAGCATTTAATGCGGATCAAAGAGAATGTCTAAAGCACTAAATGCAACACAACTTTAATTCAAACATTCTGAACCCACCAATCAGAGCTATCTAAACCTCACCAACCGGCCAACAGCTACACTTATAACAGATCTATTTCCAAGATTTTAAATTGACCAAGCAAGTAGACATTGTTCACACACTGAACAATGAACATTGCTCACTCACGAACTTACTGATTGATCAAGAACTTACTATCAAAGAGCAATATACTTATTCAAGCATACAGTGACTATCTTGAGTGAAGAAATATCAAAGTCCTTAACAGAGAACATCACAACTACAGCGAATCCTACAAAGCCTACAGTTGTTGTTCCATTCGTGATACTTCAAAAACCCTATTGTTGAGACCCTTAGCTTGTGTGGACTAAGTCAAGCTATTCCAACTTGTATGGGAAGAATAGAGTTCAAGGAGGCAGCTTCAATTTGTGGGAGAAGAAGCAAGTCGAATAAGCCTACAGTCAATCTGTATGAATGGCTCAATCTACAGCCGGCTATATCAATCTGTATGAACGATACAACAATCGATTTAGTTAAAATCATACAGTTGTGTACGCCTTGATTTTAATAAACCTTTTACTCATGTGTGGAGGACCTGTGGATGTTGAGGGGTTTACCTCGAACCACATTAAATTGTGTGTTATTACTTTTTGTGCTTATTATTTTCATAATGCCTGTGATTTTAGTATACTCGCATTGAAAACCTTGTAAGCACCAAGCTACATGAGATTGTTTAGGTGTACTTACATCAATTTAGTCTAAGACTTCCGCTACGCAAATATAACTTCGAAAAAGAGTACAGCTTATTCAACCCCCTTCTAAGCTGTAAGATAGTATACTATGACCAATTATATATATATAACCCAAATCTATTTTGATATATATTAAATATTTATAAAATAATATTTAGGCTATATTTGTTAGACATGAGATTACTTCAAGTGAAAATGACTCAAAACTACAAAGTAAATACCTGGACGCAGTGAACAATTCAAGCACAACCACTCATTATTTATTGCAACTTCAAGTTAAGACCATCATCTTCAGCTACTCACCTCGCCCAAATAATGGCTTTTTCGGATCTAACTTTTTTTCCTTCTTCCTCCTTTGTATTTTTCTGTAAATTATGAAGAGATCGGTGGATGACTGTGATGAAAAAATATTGCGAGAATAATGTTGGGTAGATATATTTTTTTAGTATTTTGGTCTTTCTCACTTATTGTAAGTTGTAAATATATTTTTTTGTGTAACTATTTTTTCTTATACAAAATTTGAGTTTTCCCATCTCTTCATATTGTTTTCTCTTAAAATCATGAGGAGATATATATTCCGTAAAAGCTGGTATTTTTATTTTTCTTGTATATTTTTTGTTCATAAAGCACCATTCAAAATACATTATGACATTTTGAATTACCTTGTGGTAATTCAGGATATTATTTTTTATCTAAATTATCGATTGTGATTCAGACATCGTCGCGTTTGTCGGCGATTGGCCGATTTGTTAAATTACCAATTGATAATTTAGATTAACCACTGCAATATCACTAGATATTAAAAACCGTATTATTTTCTTGAATTATTTTGTGGTAATTTTATGAATTGTCTTGTAGTGATTTGGTTGAATAATTTAAATTAATATAATAAAATAGCAGTTTGTAATTCAAAAAAATTCATTGGTAGCTAAATTACCAAACAATAATTTCATTGAAGTGCTGGCATGAAAAATAAAACAAAACTAAAATAAAAAAATAGTCGAATTCAAAACATATGTTGGTCATTTATATTACCATTTGGTAATTTTAACACTGTAGGTGTTGATTGGCAGCTACATCCGGATGGACCGAGAATGATATTTATTAGTATATGGTAATTAAAGATATGAGTTGATAATCTAAATTAACCAATTTTTTATAGTAAGATTGGCAGAAAAAAAAGAAACATCGGTAACCAGAGACTGGTCCCGGTGGCGATCGACGGCCGATGGTGATGTAACTCTGGAGTGGTGGTACACGACTACCGCTTACAATTACCCCTTGATAAAAAAAGATCACTATAAATTAATACAACGGACATTTAAGGAACTTTCATAATATTATTATTTTATTATATGTCTTAAGGGCTATAAGAATTGTGTTTTGGGTCCAAAAACTAAAGTAAATGTGTTTTAGGATAAAAAGAGTTTATAATTTTAGTTTTGGGTCAAAACACCTTATTTCAATGTATAAATTTTATGGTAACAAACTTGGTTATGGTATATTCATTAAATATTATTCCCTTATAAATTCTAATATAAATTTCTTTTTAAAATTCTCTAATGTAAAATATTATTTATGGACTGTAATTGGTAGCAGATGATACAAAATTACTATTATGTTTTTCTTCTAAAAAATATAGTAATTTTGATAACATAAAATAATATATTTATTATTATTGGCCACAAAGTATACAGAATACAACTTGGAAAAGTGTTAGTACAACAAGTTGTACGATTTTCAAATGAGAGTGCGTTGCGAAAGTTTGTTTAAGTGAGTTGCTGTAAATACAGCAACTAGGCTTTCTCCTGTTAGCTTGGTGCGTACAGGGTTTTTGTATACTTGAAAATAATCATAGTTATGAAAACACTAAAGGCATAAAGTAAATAACATGCAAGTGGTTTGAGGTAAACCCCTCTACGTCCACTGGTTCTCCACACAGGAGTAAAATATTTATTAATCACTACGTACACAACTACGTGACTTTAATCAAACCTATCCTTGTATCGTTCACACATATTGATACAAAGACTGTACAATTCCACTGTTCACACAGATTGGTTGTTGGCGTCTTTGACTTGCTTCTTCTCACACAGATTGAAGCTTCGTCCTATTTGTCCTGTAATATCCGGATTTATTATTGTGTATTTCATCTGTTTTTAAACCCTGTATTATTCGAAGTTGTGATATCGATAATTGGAGTAGGATATTCTCGTATTTGTACCCTTGTACATGAGTATGGCAACATGTAAATTTTCCCATGCAAATACGTGATAACGTACGTTAACAAGGAAGCTTAACATACGCTATCAGTCGAAGTTATGTACGCTACGAATGTAGCGTAGCGTGCGTTAACCAGCCAATAATTGAGCTGGGCGGCTAGCACATGCGCCAGCCAGACATGGGTCCGGATAAGATTCCCGCGGGTGAACCTGGACAATTTTGGAGTCAACGTTCGTTAGCGTATGCTAAGAACATTATAAAAGGGACAGCACCCCATTTTATTTTGTTTACGTTTTCTTCACTTGTCCTTCATTTTTGGAAGTCCAGAGAGCCTCCCCTCCTTCTTAAACACATATAAACCATGATCATTGAAGATTAGGGATTACTTATACTTGATCATTGAAGTAGAGAATCATTTTGGATTAGCACACAAGCAACCGGAGTTGGATTCTACCTATTGTCTCGGTGTTTTCTTCATCTTAAGGTATGTTAATACTATCTCTAATCTTGGATTCGTGTTATTAAGGATAAAATGATCATGCTATCAAGATATTAATTTCCATTGATGAATTATGCAAACAATCATCATGTTTAGAGATTGGAATGTTTATGCTTAAGATATCGTCGTTGTAAACATCATAGTTGGAATCCTATCACGTCAAATGATGAGAGAAATATTCTTAGATTGATTATCCGTATTGAATAAGTTGCCATATTGATCGTAGACGTGGAGTTGATATCACTTTTGTTAAACGGACTTAAGAAAGAATCATAAAAGGTTGTATCCTTTCTTATAAGTTGGATTTGTTAGTCATCTTTATGGTGAAATCTCAATGTATCGATGATATTAGAATCTAACGCATCAATCTTAAATCACTGAACTTCGCATAAGAATTTGTAATCACAATTGGAGTATGATCACCATGACGATATACGTATCCTTGAATTCGAAGATGTTTGAATCCATAAGATCATTCGTAATTATATGAGCATGATATGTATGGAGATAACGTACATTAATCACTAAGGATTTCGTAATCTTCATCACAGTTAGAACAGTCGTCTGCCCAGTGAAGAACTGTCATGCATGTTTAGCATATGATAATCTATGTAGTTAACGTACGCTATCGAGCATAGTTAACGTACGCGACGCTTGGTACGTAACGTACGTTATATCATCAGACAAGTCAGTCGACTGATCAGTGAGGGACTGACAGTGCATGGTTAGCGTACGCTAGAGTTCGTATTTTGCGTGCGCTAACAAGTAGACTTAACGTATGCTACATAGGGTACGTAATGTACGTTAAGCAAGTCAGGCAGGTTACATTTTATGAACTTCCGACCGTAATTTGGATTGTTAAACATTCATATGACGTGAGATGAATTATATATTATTTCTTTTGTTAAGGTTCGAGCTTAGCAACGTGATTGATCGAAGGGAGCGGCCTTCGAGCATTTTGATATTTATGGGAATATTATTCTTGTCATCGATTCGAGGTAAGTACTTTAATTAGAATTGTTCATATTATGTCGGTTATGTTATGATTGTACTGTGTACATGTATTGTGATTAATTGTACACCATGCGTTGATCCAACGGGAATTCATGGAAAATCTATAGCTGTGTGCGCTGGATCGTTGAACAGGTAGTTCCACCATGCTTTGGTCCGACGGGAACATCATGGGAATCTATAGCTGTGTGCGCTGGATCGTTGGAATACCATGAGTATGTTGAGATTGTATGATATGATATGTGTTGTTATTTCTCGTTGGACAAACTTGTTATGATTATTGTTGATTAAATCATTGTTGTGTGATTATCGTAGTTGTACTAGCATCGTTGTGCTAACCCCTTCGGGGGTGAACATTTGTTTATGTTCAGGGTCCAGGATAACAGGGAAACAACCACTGGAGCTGCATGACGACGAGGGTGCAGAGTGATGTTCCGGTCGGGTTTAATTGTCTGTTGTTTGCGTTATTTTTTTATAAGTACTCGAGTACGTTGTCTTTGTGATGATTGATTTTCGGTGATGTATTAATATTCCTCCTTCGGATATTATATTCTCGGGATTGACCCAGAACTGTTGTATTCTTAATTCAGTTACTTTTATATGTTGGTATCTGTTATTGTATTTTCTTTCCTTCAGCCTTGTAAATTCTTATGTAAAGGATTTACGGCGCTGTAATATTCCTGAATATATCGGGGGTGTTACAGAATATGGTATCAGAGCTAAGATTATGGATATCTTGGCCATTGGGTTAAAATAGGGGTCATATATGTCTTTTGAGGTAACTGGCCGTGAATAACATCATTGTACTGCCTACGTCTTCGTGCGAGCGGTGGTTGTAAGTTCCTAAACTCTATCTCGTCCTTTGCATGTTATACTTCTTTATACTTGAACATTAGAATGATATTGTTTCCTGTATATTGAGTATTTATGCTTACAGTATGTTGAGAGGTGGACGTGGATGTGGTCGCGTCATGACGCGACGAAGAAATGCCGAAGAGAAGCGCCGCTTCTAATCAAAGCCACCACATCTCAAAGTAACCACAAAGATCTATTAATAATGAACCGGAACCTGCTGTGCCCGAAATCCTTCGTCAGGTGGTTAACCGGATGACGCAATTTGCCCAGGTCGTGGACCGAATGCAGGTGGCAGTAGGATTACAATAGGGAGACCGACAGCAAGGTATTACGACATGGGAAATCGAGGCGATCGATGGCTTCAAGAGGTGGAGAAGATGCAACCACCCAAATTCGACGGCTTTTCTGAGACACCTACGTGGGATCATTGGTTAAAAGAACTGGAGAAAATTTTTGCCGAAATTAATTGCCCAGACGATCGTAGAGCATCTATTGCCCAGTACTTTCTGATAGGGGAAGCGTCCGAGTGGTGGGAAGCCATCCGGCCTGTAGACCATGATGCTGACTGGATAGAATTTAAATTGATAATGGGAGCTCAGTATTACCCTCGTCCTGTGAGGGAAGCCAAAGTTCGGGAATTTTTCTCCGCACAGCCGTCAAACGAGCCAGTATCCCAGACAATTAAAATGTTTAATCAGCATGGCGTTTGTTCGACACCTGGTCAGAACAGACGCGGAAATGATGATCCATTTTGATATGAGAATGAAACCAGAAATCCAGAGGTACATGTCCGGTTTTGAATGTACCACTCTCCGTCAATATTAGGATAAAGCATTGGCGTATGAAATCAAGGAAGCAGCAATGGAGAAATTTGCCGAATCCAAGAAGCAGAAAGTCTCTGGTAGTTTCACAGAGCACAAGAGCAGTGGGCCCCGCAAGGCCCAGTCATCCTTTCATTCATTCAAGAAACCTCCGCACCCATCCAAGAGCGGAAAGAACTTCGGAGCAGTGTCAGTCAGGACTGATACAACTAGGAAGTGCTTTAACTGTGGTCGCCCAGGCCACCTTTGGCGTGATTGCTTCCGTACTCCAGTTACATGTTTTGATTGCGGACAAGAAGGGAACCGTGCAATGTTTTGCAAGGATGCCACAAACTTAAATGGAACCCGTTCATCACAACTAGCTCAGAAGGAAGCAAGTATTCAGCAGACGCAGCAGAGTGTTCAGCTGCCCCAAAATTTCGGTCGAGGTCGGGGCAGGGGACAATTCGACCGCAAGGGAGCCTCGAGTGTCGGATCCGCTCCCCCACGTCTGTACGAGATGAGGAGAACAGACGATCAGATCTTCTGCCGCATCGTGCACTGAGATCCTTTCCTGCCAGTTAGCATTTTATTCGATACAAGAGCTACGCATTCTTTTATGTCCTTGTCTTATGTAAATCATTTGAATATTTCTGGTTTTCATAATTGTGAGCCTTATGTTGTGAGTTTAACGAGTGAAGAGAGGATTGTTGGAAACTTAGAAACTAGAGATTTCCCTGTATCATTTGGATGCAGAGAGTGGCTCTCAAATCTAATTGTGATAGAGATGCAAGGAGACGACCTGATACTCGGAGATGATTGGCTTAATCGATATGGAGCTGTTGTAAACTACCGAAAGAGGAATATATCAGTGATAGCTGCTGATGGTTCCGAAATACTGTTTGAAGGATGGAAACCAGGAAGCTCAGGAAAGATGATCAAGGCGATGAAAGCTAGACCTGGCAAACGGGCGGGCCCGGCCCAAACGGGCCGGGCATAAAACGGGCGGGCCTTTTTTGAGCCGGGCCAAAAAGGCCTGTTTTTTCCTAGGCCAAAATTATTAGGCCCGTGGCCCGCCCCGGGCGGGCTCGGCCCGGCCCGCGGGCCTCGGCTATTTTTTTTTTTCCAAATATTAATTCTGAAATAAATATACAAGTATTTTTCGATCCTTAATTTTTATATTATTCACTATACTATCACAATCAGATAAATAAATATACAATTATTTTTATTTGATAATTACGTTATTTACTACACTACCATAATCAAAAGACAAATATACAAATATTTTTATTTGATCATCATATCATTTATCACTAATAAATTCTTATAAAATCATAAAATAATATTATTATTGATACGAGATACTACAAATAATCACAAAGTCCCCAAAAAAATAAAATTACATCAATAATTAACATATAGATATATTATAATCTAACAAACAAGGAAAAAAATTAAATATTATAATTACACATAACATAAATTAAAAAAAAAAAAAAAAAAAAAAAAACTGGGCCGGGCCGGGCCTCTACGGGCGGGCCAAATCTGGGCCGGGCCAAAAAGGCCCGGGTTTTTTTGGGCTAATAATATGCAACCCAATGCCCGCCCAAAAACGGGCGGGCTGGCCCGGCCCGCGGGCCTTGGCCTATTTTGCCGGGTCTAATGAAAGCTGTCAAATTGTTGAAACGGGGCTGTACCGGATACCGGTGCTATGCAATGAAGAAAGAAGACGGAAAAATAGAACTCTCATCTATTCCTGTTGTGAACGAATTTCCGGATGTGTTTCCTGACGAATTACCTGGACTACCTCCACGACGGGATGTGGAATTCACCATCGAGCTGGAACCAGGAGCTACACCAATTTCTAAGGCGCCGTATCGTATGGCACCTACAGAAATGTATGAATTGAAGAAGCAACTGGAAGAGTTACTGGACAAAGGCTATATCCAGCCAAGCATTTCGCCCTGGGGTGCACCATTTCTTTTCGTCCGGAAGAAGGATGGATCTCTTCGATTGTATATTGACTATTGAGAACTGAACAAGATGACGATTAAGAACAAGTATCCATTGCCACGGATTGATGATTTGTTTGACCAGTTGCAGGGAGAAACAGTATTTTCTAAAATCGATCTGAGATCAGGATATCATCAGCTGAGGATTAAGGAATCTGATGTTCCGAAGTCAGCATTCAGAACTCGTTACGGGCATTACGAGTTTGTAGTGATGTCATTTGGTCTCACTAATGTACCTGCCATGTTTATGCAATTGATGAATCGAGTGTTCATAAAGTATTTGGAAAAGTTTGTGGTTGTGTTCATTGACAATATTCTAGTTTATTCCAAGAGCCGAGAGGAGCATGCTCAGCATCTGCGGATCGTTTTGGACCTTCTGAGAAACGAGCAATTGTACGCCAAGCTTTCTAAGCGTGAATTCTGGATAATGGAAGTAACGTTCCTCGGTCATGTGGTATCAGCTGAAGGAGTCCGAGTAGACCGCCAAAAAATCGAAGCAGATATGGATTGGAAGCCTCCTAAGAACGTGAAGGAAGTCCGGAGCTTCTTAGGACTTGCTGGATATTATCATCGGTTCGTGGAAGGGTTTTCCAAAATTACCCACCCACTTACTCGACTACTGCAGAAAACTCAAAAGTTTGAGTGGAATGAGATGTGCCAGAATAGCTTTGATGAATTGAAGAAGAGATTGACGACGACACCGATTTTAGCACTCCCACAGGGAACTGGAGGATTCATAGTTTACAGTGATGCTTCGAACCAAGGACTCAGATGGGTATTGATGCAGAATGAGAAGGTGATCACCTATGCGTCACGACAGCTGAGACCCTATGAAGTGAATTACGTGACGCATGATTTGGAGCTGGCAGTAGTTGTTTTTGCCTTGAAAATCTGGAGACACTACCTGTACGGGACTCACTGTCATATCTTTACGAATCACATGAGTCTCAAATACATCTTCAGTCAGAAAGAGTTGAACATGCGGCAAAGGAAATGGCTGGAACTGATTAAGGACTACGACTTGGAAATTCTGTATCATCCAGGCAAAGCGAATGTAGTGGCTGATGCACTTAGCCGCAAGCCTGTTTCTATTCAGATGCTGGAGACTCTGACCTCCCAGCCCAACATTCAACGAGAATTGATTCGCGAAGGAATTGAAGTTCGGTTGCAAAGAGTCCAAGGACAACTGTGTGTGATGGAGATAACTTCATCATTAATCGAAGATATCAAATCTAAGCAAGTAGATGATCCTCTGATGATTCGGTTACGTGATGAAGTGATCAACGGAAAGGCCCCAGGATTTGTAATTCATGATGATGAAGTATTGAGATTCCAGAGCCGAATTTGCATTACCGATGTTGATGTTCTGAAGCAGACAATTATGAAGGAATCTCACAGCATGCCCTATTCTATCCACCCTGGCACCAGCAAGATGTATAAGGACCTAAAGCAGAACTTCTGGTGTGGAAACATGAAGAAAGATGTAGCGGATTATGTCTTGAAGTGTTTGACTTGTCAGCAGGTTAAGATCGAGCATCAACGACCTGCCGGAATGCTGAATCCGCTCCCGATTCCTGAATGGAAGTGGGAGAACATATCGATGGACTTTATCACTAATATCCGAGAACCAAGATAGGAATGAACATGATTTGGGTGATAATTGATCGTCTAACCAAATCGGCTCATTTTCTAGGCATTAAGGACACGTGGGGACCCGAGAGGTTGGCACAAGTATTTATTTCAGAGATATTCCGATTGCATGGTATGCCGAAGACCATTATTTTTGACCGAGACGGACGATTTGTGTCTCATTTTTGGAAAGCAGTTCATAAAGCCTTGGGAACCGAATTGAACTTCAGCACAGCTTATCATCCACAGACAGACGAACAGTCCAAGAGAACTATTTAAACGGTGGAAGACATGCTGAGGGCTTGTGCCTTAGACTGGTCAACTGAATAGGAAGTTCATCTACCGTTTATTAAATTCGCCCACAACAATAGTTGGCATGCTTCCATTAAGATGGCACCATTTGAGGCATTATACGGGAGGAGATGCATATCGCCCCTATGTTGGAATGATTCATCAGACTTGATCGGAACGGAACCATAATTGATTGTTCAGACACGAGAGAAGATAGCTTTGATTCGCGAAAGGCTGTTGACCGCCCAGAGTCGACAGAAATCTTATGCAGACGTGCTCCGTCGCCCATTAGAGTTCAGTACTGGAGATTATGTACTCTTAAAGGTTTCTCCTACTCGGGGAATCTTTTGTTTCGGAAGAAAGGGGGAGTTGAGTCCGAGATATATCGGACCGTTCGAGATTCTTGAGAGAGTTGGAGAGTTAGCATACAGGTTGGCATTACCGCCGTCATTGAGCCATGTTCATAACGTGTTCCACGTATCCCAGTTATGGAAGTATATACCAGATCCTAGTCATATCATTGATTTCGGAGAGATCGAAGTCGCTCAAGATGGCACATTTGAAGAGAAACCGATCCGGATACTCAAGAGTCGAGTTAAGCAATTGAGGAACAAACCGATCTCTTTGGTAAAGGTTCAGTGGTCACGCCATGGAATGGAAGAAGCCACTTGGGAAACGGAAGATAGCATGAGGTCCACATATCTAGAGTTATTTTCGTCTTGAGTTTCGGGATGAAACTCCTTTTTAGTAGGAGAGTATGTAATATTCGGATTTATTATTGTGTATTTCATCTGTTTTTGAACCCTATATTATTCGGAATTGTGATATCGGTAATTAGAGTAGGATATTCTCATATTTGTACCCTTGTACATGAGTATCGCAACATGTAAATTTTCCCATGCAAATACGTGATAACGTACGTTAATAAGGAAGCTTAACGTATGTTATCAGTCGACGTTAGCATACGCTACGAATGTAGCGTAGCATGCATTAACCAGCCAATAATTGAGCTGGGTGGCTAGCACATGCGCCAGCCAGATATGGGTTCGGATAAGATTCCCGCGGGTGAACCTGTCAGTTTTGGAGTCAACGTTCGTTAGCGTACGCTAAGGAAAGTATGGTAGCATGCGCTAAACAGCTAACGTACAGAAACATTATAAAAGGGACAGCACCCCATTTTATTTTGTTTACGTTTTCTTCACTTGTCCTTCATTTTTGGAAGTCCAAAGAACCTCCCTGCCTTCTTAAACACATATAAACCATCTCTACATGATCATTGAAGATTGGGGATTACTTATACTTGATCATTAAAGTGGAGAATCATTTTGGATTAGCACACAAGCAACCAGAGTTGGATTCTACCTATTGTCTCGGTGTTTTCTTCATCTTAAGGTATGTTAATACTATCTCCAATCTTGGATTCATGTTATTAAGGATAAAATGATCATGCTATCAAGATATTAATTTCCATTGATGAATTATTCAAACAATCATCATGTTTAGAGGTTGGAATGTTTATGCTTAAGATATCGTCGTTGTAAACATCATAGTTAGAATCCTATCACGTCAAATGATGAGAGAAATATTCTGAGATTGATTATCCATATTGAATAACGTTGCCATATTGATCGTAGACATGGAGTTGGTATCACTTTTGTTAAACGGGCTTAAGAAAGAATCATCGAAGGTTGTATCCTTTCTTATAAGTTGGATTTGTTAGTCATCTTTATGGTGAAATCTGAATGTATCGATGATATTATAATCTAACGTATCAATCTTAGATCACCGAACTTTGCATAAGAATTTGTAATCATAATTGGAGTATGATCACCATGATGATATATGTATCCTTGAATTCGAACATGTTTGAATCCGTAAGATCATTCGTAATTGTATGAGCATGATATGTATTGAGATAACGTACATTAATCACTGAGGATTTTGTAAGCTTCATCATAGTTAGAGCAGTCGTCTGCCCAGTGAAGAATTGTCATGCATGTTTAGCGTACGCTAAGCTATGTAGTTAACATACGCTATCGGGCATAGTTAACGTACGCGACGCTTGGTACGTAACATACGTTATATCATCAGATGAGTCAGTCGACTAATCAGTGAGTGACTGACAGTGCATGGTTAGCGTATTCTAGAGTTCGTATTTTGCGTGCGCCAACAAGTAGACTTAACGTACGCTACAAAGGGTACATAACGTACGTTAAGCAAGTCATGCAGGTTACGTTTTATGAACTTCCGACCGTAATTTGGATTGTTAAACATTCGTACGACGTGAGATGAATTCTATATTACTTCTTTTGTTAAGGTTTGGGCTTAGCAACGTGATTGATCGAAGTGAGCGACCTTCGAGCGTTTTGATATTCGTGGGAGTATTCTTCTTGTCATCGATTCGAGGCAAGTACTTTAATTAGAATTGTTCGTATTATGTCGGTTATGTTATGATTGTACTGTGTACATGTGTTGTGATTAATTGTCCACCATGCGTTGATCCAACGGGAATCATCATGGAAAATCTATAGCTGTGTGCGCTGGATCGTTGGACAGGTAGTTCCACTATGCTTTGGTCCGACGGGATCATCATGGGAATCTATAGCTGTGTGCGCTGGATCGTTGGAATACCATGAGTATGTTGAGATTGTATGATGTGATATGTGTTGTTATTTCTCGTTGGAGAAACTTGTTATGATTATTGTTGATTAAATCATTGTTGTGTGATTATCGTACTTGTACTAGCATCGTTGTGCTAACCCCTTCGGGGGTGAACATTTGTTTATGTTCAGGGTCCATGATAACAAGGAAACAACCACTGGAGCTGCATGACGACGAGGGTGCAGAGTGATGTTCCGGCCGGGTTTAATTGTCTGTTGTTTGCGTTATTTCTTTATAAGTACTCGAGTATGTTGTCTTTGTGATGATTGATTTTCGGTGATGTATTAATATTCCTCCTTCGGATATTATATTCTCGGGATTGACCCAAAACTGTTGTATTCTTAATTCAGTTACTTTTATATGTTGGTATCTGTTATTGTATTTTCTTTCCTTCAGCCTTGTAAATTCTTATGTAAAGGATTTACGGCGCTGTAATATTGCTGAATATATCGAGGGTGTTACAGAATATGGTATCAGAGCTAAGATTATGGATATCTTGGCCATTGGGTTAAAATAGGGGTCATATATGTCTTTTGAGGTAACTGGCCGTGAATAACATCATTGTACTGCCTACGTCTTCGTGCGAGCGGTGGTTGTAAGTTCCTAAACTCTATCTCGTCCTTTGCATGTTATACTTCTTTATACTTGAACATTAGAATGATATTGTTTCCTGTATATTGAGTATTTATGCTTACAGTATGTTGAGAGGTGGACGTGGATGTGGTCGCGGTCGCGGACGAAGAAATGCTGAAAGAGAAGCGTCGCCTTCTAATCAGGTCAGCCACAGCTCAGGCGAGCCACAAAGATCTATTAATAATGAACCGGAACCTGCTGTGCCCGAAATCCTTCGTCAGGTGGTTAACCAGATGACGCAATTTGCCCAGGTCGTGGACCGAATGCAGGTGGCAGTAGGATTACAATAGGGAGACCGACAGCAAGGTATTACAGACATGGGAAATCGAGGCGATCGATGGCTGCAATAGGTGGAGAAGATGCAACTACCCAAATTCGACGGCTTTTCTGAGACACCTACGTGGGATCATTGGTTAAAAGAACTGGAGAAAATTTTTGCCGAAATTAATTGCCCAGACGATCGTAGAGCATCTATTGCCCAGTACTTTCTGATAGGGGAAGCGTCCGAGTGGCGGGAAGCCATCCGGCCTGTAGACCATGATGCTGACTGGATAGAATTTAAATTGATAATGGGAGCTCAGTATTACCCTCGTCCTGTGAGGGAAGCCAAAGTTCGGGAATTTTTCTCCGCACAGCCGTCAGACGAGCCAGTATCCCAGACAATTAAAATGTTTAATCAGCATGGCGTTTGTTCGACACCTGGTCAGAACAGACGCGGAAATGATGATCCATTTTGATATGAGAATGAAACCAGAAAACCAGAGGTACATGTCCGGTTTTGAATGTACCACTCTCCGTCAATATCAGGATAAAGCATTGGCATATGAAATCAAGGAAGCAGCAATGGAGAAATTTGCCGAATCCAAGAAGCAGAAAGTCTCTGGTAGTTTCACAGAGCACAAGAGCAGTGGGCCCTGCAAGGCCCAGTCATCCTTTCATTCATTCAAGAAACCTCCGCAACCATCCAAGAGCGGAAAGAACTTCGGAGCAGTGTCAGTCAGGACTGATACAACTAGGAAGTGCTTTAACTGTGGTCGCCCAGGCCACCTTTGGCGTGATTGCTTCTGTACTCCAGTTACATGTTTTGATTGCGGACAAGAAGGGAACTGTGCAATGTTTTGCAAGGATGCCACAAAGTTAAATAGAACCCGTTCATCACAACTAGCTCAGAAGGAAGCAAGTATTCAGCAGACGCAGCAGAGTGTTCAGCTGCCCCAAAATTTCGGTCGAGGTCGGGGTAGGGGACAATTCGACCACAAGGGAGCCTCGAGTGTCGGATCCGCTCCCCCACGTCTGTACGAGATGAGGAGAACAGACGATCAGGATGCTGCTGTCGCATCAGGTACTGTACAGATCCTTTCCCAGCCAGTTAGCATTTTATTCGATACAAGAGCTACGCATTCTTTTATGTCCTTGTCTTGTGTAAATCATTTGAATATTTCTGGTTTTCATAATTGTGAGCCTTATGTTGTGAGTTTAACGAGTGGAGAGAGGATTGTTGGAAACTTTGAAACTAGAGATTTCCCTGTATCATTTGGAGGCAGAGAGTGGCTCTCAAATCTGATTGTGATAGAGATGCAAGGAGACGACCTGATACTCGGAGATGATTGGCTTAATCGATATGGAGCTGTTGTAAACTACCAAAAGAGGAATATATCAGTGATAGCTGATGATGGTTCCGAAATACTGTTTGAAGGATGGAAACCAGGAAGCTCAGGAAAGATGATCAAGGCGATGAAAGCTGTCAAATTGTTGAAACGGGGCTGTACCGGATACCGTGCTATGCAATGAAGAAAGAAGACGGAAAAATAGAACTCTCATCTATTCCTGTTGTGAACGAATTTCCGGATGTGTTTCCTGACGAATTACCTGGACTACCTCCACGACGGGATGTAGAATTCACCATCGAGCTGGAACCAGGAGCTACACCAATTTCTAAGGCTCCGTATCGTATGGCACCTACAGAAATGTATGAATTGAAGAAGCAACTGGAACAGTTACTGGACAAAGGCTATATCCAGCCAAGCATTTCGCCCTGGGGTGCACCATTTCTTTTCGTCCGGAAGAAGGATGGATCTCTTCGATTGTATATTGACTATTGAGAACTGAATAAGATGACGATTAAGAACAAGTATCCATTGCCACGGATTGATGATTTGTTTGACCAGTTGCAGGGAGAAACAGTATTTTCTAAAATCGATCTGAAATCAGGATATCATCAGCTGAGGACTAAGGAATCTGATGTTCCGAAGTCAGCATTCAGAACTCGTTACGGGCATTACGAGTTTGTAGTGATGTCATTTGGTCTCACTAATGTACCTGCCATGTTTATGAAATTGATGAATCGAGTGTTCATAAAGTATTTGGAAAAGTTTGTGGTTGTGTTCATTGACAATATTCTAGTTTATTCCAAGAGCCCAGAGGAGCATGCTTAGCATCTGCGGATCGTTTTGGACCTTCTGAGAAACGAGCAATTGTACGCCAAGCTTTCTAAGCGTGAATTCTGGATAATGGAAGTAATGTTCCTCGGTCATGTGGTATCAGCTGAAGGAGTCCGAGTAGACCCCCAGAAAATCGAAGCAGATATGGATTGGAAGCCTCCTAAGAATGTGAAGGAAGTCCGGAGCTTCTTAGGACTTGCTGGATATTATCGTCGGTTCGTGGAAGGGTTTTCCAAAATTACCCGCCCACTTACTCGACTACTGCAGAAAACTCAAAAGTTTGAGTGGAATGAGATGTGCCAGAATAGCTTTGATGAATTGAAGAAGAGATTGACGACGACACCGATTTCAACACTCCCACAGGGAACTGGAGGATTCATAGTTTACAGTGGTGCTTCGAACCAAGGACTCAGATGGGTATTGATGCAGAATGAGAAGGTGATCGCCTATGCGTCACGACAGCTGAGACCCTATGAAGTGAATTACCTGACGCATGATTTGGAGCTGGCAGCAGTAGTTTTTGCCTTGAAAATCTGGAGACACTACCTGTACGGGACTCACTGTCATATCTTTACGGATCACATGAGTCTCAAATACATCTTCAGTCAGAAAGAGTTGAACATGCGGGAAAGGAAATGGCTGGAACTGATTAAGGACTACGACTTGGAAATTCTGTATCATCCAGGCAAAGCGAATGTAGTGGCTGATGCACTTAGCCGCAAGCCTGTTTCTATTCAGATGTTGGAGACTCTGACCTCCCAGCCCAGCATTCAACGAGAATTGATTCGTGAAGGAATTGAAGTTCGATTGCAAAGAGTCCAAGGACAATTGTGTGTGATGGAGATAACTTCATCGTTAACCGAAGATATCAAATCTAAGCAAGTAGATGATCCTCTGATGATTCGGTTACGTGATGAAGTGATCAACGGAAAGGCCCCAGGATTTGTAATTCATGATGATGAAGTATTGAGATTCCAGAGCCGAATTTGCATTACCGATGTCGATGTTCTGAAGCAGACAATTATGAAGGAAGCTCACGGCATGCCCTATTCTATCCACCCTGGCACCAGCAAGATGTATAAGGACCTGAAGCAGAACTTCTGGTGGGGAAACATGAAGAAAGATGTAGCGGATTATGTCTCGAAGTGTTTGACTTGTCAGCAGGTTAAGATCGAGCATCAATGACCTGCCGGAATGCTGAATCTGCTCCCGATTCCTGAATGGAAGTGGGAGAACATATCGATGGACTTTATCACTAATATCCGAGAACCAAGATAGGAATGAACATGATTTGTGTGATAATTGATCGTCTAACCAAATCGGCTCATTTTCTAGGCATTAAGGACACGTGGGGACCCGAGAGGTTGGCACAAGTATTTATTTCAGAGATATTCCGATTGCATGGTACGCCGAAGACCATTATTTCTGACCGAGACGGACGATTTGTGTCTCATTTTTGGAAAGCAGTTCATAAAGCCTTGGGAACTGAATTGAACTTCAGCACAGCTTATCATCCATAGACAGACGGACAGTCCGAGAGAACTATTTAAACGGTGGAAGACATGCTGAGGGCTTGTGCCTTAGACTGGTCAACTGAATAGGAAGTTCATCTACCGTTGATTAAATTCGCCTACAACAATAGTTGGCATGCTTCCATTAAGATGGCACCGTTTGAGGCATTATACGGGAGGAGATGCATATCGCCCCTATGTTGGAATGATTCATCAGACTTGATCGGAACGGAACCATAATTGATTGTTCAGACACGAGAGAAGATAGCTTTGATTCGCGAAAGGCTGTTGACCGCCCAGAGTCGATAGAAATCTTATGCAGACGTGCGCCGTCGCCCATTAGAGTTCAGTACTGGAGATCATGTACTCTTAAAGGTTTCTCCTACTCGGGGAATCTTTTGTTTCGGAAGAAAGAGGAAGTTGAGTCCGAGATATATCGGACCGTTCGAGATTCTTGAGAGAGTTGGAGAGTTAGCATACAGGTTGGCATTACCGCCGTCATTGAGCCATGTTCATAACGTGTTCTACGTATCCCAGTTATGGAAGTATATACCAGATCCTAGTCATATCATTGATTTCGGTGAGATCGAAGTCGCTCAAGATGGCACATTTGAAGAGAAACCGATCCGGATACTCAAGAGTCGAGTTAAGCAATTGAGGAACAAACCGATCTCTTTGGTAAAGGTTCAGTGGTCACGCCATGGAATGGAAGAAGCCACTTGGGAAACGGAAGATAGCATGAGGTCCACATATCTAGAGTTATTTTCGTCTTGAGTTTCGGGATGAAACTCCTTTTTAGTAGGAGAGTATGTAATATTCGTATTTATTATTGTGTATTTCATCTGTTTTTGAACCCTATATTATTCGGAATTGTGATATCGGTAATTGGAGTAGGATATTCTCATATTTTTATCCTTGTACATGAGTATGGCAACATGTAAATTTTCCCATGCAAATACGTGATAACGTACGTTAACAAGGAAGCTTAACCTATGTTATCAGTCGAAGTTAGCATACGCTACGAATGTAGCGTAGCATGCGTTAACCAGCCAATAATTGAGCTGGGTGGGTAGCACATGCGCCAGCCACAGATGGGTTCGGATAAGATTCCCGCGGGTGAACCTGGACAGTTTTGGAGTCAACGTTCGTTAGCGTACGCTAAGGACAATATGGTAGCATGCGCTAAACAGCTAACGTACAGAAACATTATAAAAGGGACAGCACCCCATTTTATTTTGTTTACGTTTTCTTCACTTGTCCTTCATTTTTGGAAGTCCAAAGAGCCTCCCTGCCTTCTTAAACACATATAAACCATCTCTACATGATCATTGATGATTGGGTATTACTTATACTTGATCATTGAAGTGGAGAATCATTTTGGATTAGCACACAAGCAACCAGAGTTGGATTCTACCTATTGTCTCGGTGTTTTCTTCATCTTAAGGTATGTTAATACTATCTCCAATCTTGGATTCATGTTATTAAGGATAAAATGATCATGCTATCAAGATATTAATTTCCATTGATGAATTATTCAAACAATCATCATGTTTAGAGGTTGGAATGTTTATGCTTAAGATATCGTCGTTGTAAACATCATAGTTAGAATCCTATCACGTCAAATGATGAGAGAAATATTCTGAGATTGATTATCCATATTGAATAACGTTGCCATATTGATCGTAGACATGGAGTTGATATCACTTTTGTTAAACGGACTTAAGAAAAAATCATCGAAGGTTATATCCTTTCTTATAAGTTGGATTTGTTAGTCATCTTTATGGTGAAATCTCAATGTATCGATGATATTAGAATCTAACGCATCAATCTTAAATCACTGAACTTCGCATAAGAATTTGTAATCACAATTGGACTATGATCACCATGACGATATACGTATCTTTGAATTCGAAGATGTTTGAATCCGTAAGATCATTCGTAATTGTATGAGCATGATATGTATGGAGATAACGTACATTAATCACTAAGGATTTCGTAATCTTCATCACAGTTAGAACAGTTCATCACAATTTGTAATTGTATGAGCATGATATGTATGGAGATAACGTACATTAATTACATGTTTATATCATCAGATGAGTCAGTCGACTAATCAGTGAGTGACTGACAGTGCATGGTTAGCGTATGCTAGAGTTCGTATTTTGCGTGCGCCAACAAGTAGACTTAACGTACGCTACATAGGGTACGTAACGTACGTTAAGCAAGTCATGCAGGTTACGTTTTATGAACTTCCGACCGTAATTTGGATTGTTAAACATTCGTACGACGTAAGATGAATTCTATATTACTTCTTTTGTTAAGGTTTGGGCTTAGCAACGTGATTGATCGAAGTGAGCGACCTTCGAGCGTTTTGATATTCGTGGGAGTATTCTTCTTGTCATCGATTCGAGGCAAGTACTTTAATTAGAATTGTTCATATTATGTCGGTTATGTTATGATTGTACTGTGTACATGTGTTGTGATTAATTATCCACCATGCGTTGATCCGACGGGAATCATCATGGGAAATCTATAGCTGTGTGCGTTGGATCGTTGGACAGGTAGTTCCACCATGCTTTGGTCCGACGGGATCATCATGGGAATCTATAGCTGTGTGCGCTGGATCGTTGGAATACCACGAGTATGTTGAGATTGTATGATGTGATATGTGTTGTTATTTCTCGTTGGAGAAACTTGTTATGATTATTGTTGATTAAATCATTGTTGTGTGATTATCGTACTTGTACTAGCATCGTTGTGCTAACCCCTTCGGGGGTGAACATTTGTTTATGTTTAGGGTCCAGGAGAACAGGGAAACAACCACTGGAGCTGCATGACGACGAGGGTGCAGAGTGATGTTCCGGCCGGGTTTAATTGTCTGTTGTTTGCGTTATTTTTTTTATAAGTACTCGAGTACGTTGTCTTTGTGATGATTGATTTTAGGTGATGTATTAATATTCCTCCTTCGGATATTGTATTCTCGGGATTGGCCCAGAACTGTTGTATTCTTAATTCAGTTACTTTTATATGGTGGTATCTGTTATTGTATTTTCTTTCCTTCAGCCTTGTAAATTCTTATGTAAAGGATTTACGGCGCTGTAATATTCCTGAATATATCGGGGGTGTTACATGCCCCACACAGGTCGGAATAACTTTTCCCTAGTCTACACAGGGCTAAGTTTACTGAAAGGTAAACAATGGTGAAATCACTGATTTGAACAGCATCTTGAACACGATGATCTTAGATTGATGATATGTTGTTCATGTTGACTGAGTATATTTATTCTCTCGAATATTGATATACGCTCGAAGAAATATACTTGGTCTTGTAAGCTTGATTGACAGAATAATCTCTTGATATGGATATTCAGTTCAGTCATTGGTATTTCGTCTTATCGTGTATATCGCATGTATCAGTCTGCAATGTCATCTTGCATGGACTATTTATAACTTTGGAATAGATCCATTATAAATATGTCCATTGATTAGTTGGTGAGCAAAGATCCATTCTGATTGGTTGATTGACTTTCAAGATGCTAGATCCGAATTTTTCTCCTTGTCTGAAGATCATTGTCGGTTGGTATTTGAATACTTTATCCGATCAGTATTTAAATACTTCTTTAAAACGGCGTTTTGACTTTAGTGAATAAAGTAGATTCCTTCACAACGGTTTTCAGTCCTATTGGATAAGTGTTTATTTTTCTAACACTTTCAGTCTGTATGGTGTATCCTACATGTTGTCTTTAATGATCACTACGCCATAAGTGCTCATATGCAATGCATATTTCCAGTGTTGCAAGGAAAAGTATTGCAATAGTCCTCTGATTTTTGGTCTTTTGCAATACTACTCAATTAGTGTTGCACCAGACCTGAATGCACTGTTGTAAAAGACATTAATGCAACACCAACCTAAAGTGTTGGATTATACGTGAACTTAAAAGCATTGCAATAGACTAAATCATCTTAATAATTACGAAAAATAATTTAAATATTTTCAAAAAAAAATATCGTCAAATTTAAATTTTTACACTAAAACAAAATAATTATTAAATTTGTTTAATAATTTTATAACGGACTTTTTATAAGAGCACATATAGTTTTTACTTAAAAAAAATTCGGATTAAAATTAATAAATTTAAAAAATATTAAAAAAGAAAATAATTTCTTAAAATTATAATAAATAAAATATTATATGAATACATATATTTTTATTCTAAAATTAAAATAAACAATTAAATTTATACATTCAACTTTTTAAAATATAATAAGAAATATAAATTAAAATTTCCTACTTACTTTAAAAGAGTGAAGGCGAAAGTGGTCGAAAGCGTGTTTCTTAGAGTTGCAACTCTTTCGCCTTCATTAGACGATGCTTCTATTTTTCTTCACATGCCGTCACTTTCTCTTTCTTCTATCTTCCTCTCCACCGACTTCCCCGCTTCATCTTCATCTTCTTTTCGTCACCCGTCTCCTGCCTCACCTCCTCCACCTACCTGCCTCACCTAGGTTTTTTAATGCCATTTCCCTTCGATTCACACGTCCTTCTTCATTTTCTCATGCCTTCACCACGTTTCTTCTCTCTTGCTTCCACTTCCATCAGGACACGGCAGTACTGTATGTTTTTCCTTCTCTTTCAATTTTTCGTCGAAGGGTGCTAATGGAATACCTCTCCGCTGAAAACGTGTTTCTTGGGTTCTCTTTTATGAGCAGCATATATCACCTTCTTTAGATACGTGCCTCCGTACGAGACTTCTCCTCTTGCCTGTTGCCTCTATTCTAGGGTTTTCTTTTCTTCCATTTTTTCGTTGCACCTCTTTGCCTGGGGTCCGTTCGTGGCTCGATTTGAGAGGGATTTGAGCCACCGAAAAATATCACCATCTCTGATTCATTCCGGCGACGCGCCACCGTCATCTTCTGGTGCCTCAGTGAGGAATAAGATGGTTAGTTTTTTATTATGGATTTTTCTCTGGATCGTTTTGCCTTACTATCGAACTGTCTTTAGAAGGTTTATTTTTCTTCTTTGTGAAAATTCTCTAATTTATTCATTTGCTATTTTATTTTCTTTTGAAAAAAGGCTCAATCAGTGAAACCGATCTCAAGCCCAGTTCCAGATGCGTGGTACCCAACCCTAGCAATTTTCATGCTGGCCATCAAGAAATGTTGGCTTATATAAAGTTCAAATGGTTTCTGATTGTCTTGTTCATTCTTTTAGTGTCGCAGACTGAAAATATCATATTGGTTAGATGCATTAAAAGAAATGGTGTCTCATCCCAAAAAGGTAAGATAGCTAATCTTTGCCAAACAATAAACCCCTTTTCTTCTTACATATTTTTTGCTTGCTAAAGATGACATTTTCTAGAGGTTGGATTTATAGTTCCGATGTAGATAGGGAAATAGTGCTATAAATTTGTATTTTACCAATAGATTTTGAGTAATTTTTGATCTTTTGTGATAGTACTGAGCTTCAATTTAGTTTTTCTTCTACATTTATTTTCAATTAGACCTTATTATTTTTCATATTTCATTATGGAAGAGTTGTTCGCCCACTGATGTAAGTGTACGCTGAATGGAATTCGTTATTTTGGATCATAAAAACCCAATTGGCCAATGTTCATTCTGAATGAAAGATGTTAACAATAATAGGTACCTTTGCAGGGTGGTAAAGCATCTTTGCTGGATAATGTCACTAACCATGTCAAGTATTTGCAAAATCAGGTGAAGGTAAATATTAGTCCTAATGATTTCAATCTAACATTTTCTAATTTCAAATCTTGAAAGAGATAACAAAAGAAGTTTTCTTAAATTGTTACCTTTGATTCCTTGGAAAAACTTGATGGTTAACATCTCTTGAATCCCGAAAAACTAAAAATAAAAAGGCTTGCTTATGTCTCCTGTGGTGATTGAGATTTTAAGAACCCATAGATATCCTGTGCAGTATGCACACTTCTAGGTCAGACCTGTTCAAGTCAAATGCAACATTTCTGATTTCAGAGCCTTTCACTTGGTGATGCACCATATTGCTGTATCTTAACTATAAGAGAGAAATATATATCTCAATCAAAACGTACTTATGTCATTATATGAAGATTTTATTTTAGAGAATCAAAGTCGGTGTTTCTAATGCCCCCTGCATTTCATATAGGTTTATTTTTATGTTGTGATTGTGTACACTATTTAAGAAAATGAGGAAAATGATCACATTAACCTTAATTCAATTATTTTTCTATTTTCTAAGTTTTATTATGGGATGAACAAGTGATTATGTGAGTGTGAAATAGGGAAGATAAACATAAAATTACCTTGAGAATGTAAAATTCTAAGTAAATAGAAACAATAAACAAATCTGAAAGTATATTTGTTGGGAAATGGAGGGTGCATATAGTATCTATGATATTAACTAGGGATCTATTATGTCGACTCGTAAGTTTGTCCGCCCTTATTGTAACTGATTGTTCAGGCTTGTTCTTACATTTGGTTCTCCCTTGTATGATTGATGCTTGTTGGTTGAACATATTAAACAAGAAACAATATAAGGGAGGCGATTGGATGCCCTCCCGATCTGGGACTTTCTTTCCTAGAGAAAAAATGTTAAGATTTTTAACGAAAATTTTCAAAATGACGAAAAATCATCAAATGATTAACTATTATGATATTCCATAATGATTAATTATTATGATATTTCTATCTCATTGATTCACACTTTCAAAACTCATCATTTTTTATAAAAAAAAAATCACCATTATTCTCTAAGCAAAAGGAAATTTCCTAAATGAATGTTTATGGATTCGATTAGGTACCATCTCATTTTCATTTCTTTCCACGAGTGATATTTTTTTACAAATGAATCTTGTTTTTACAAATGCAGTTGTCTCTCTGATGTATGTTATTCTCGTAATTGGAGAATAGGTATCAAAGTAATCAAGGCCTTCTTGTTGCTTGTAACCTTTATTCCTTTAATTCCAAGACTAGCCATATGCCTATCAAGTGTTCCATCTGCCTTCATTTTTCTTTTGAAAATTCATACGTAAACCACTTCATTGTTCTTTCAAAAATCCATTTGTAACCAGGTAGCTTGCTTCCTTCGAAAATCCACTAACGTTTGTAAAATAAATCCAATTTCCTCTTCCATTTCAGGTTTGCATATTTATATGTTTGTCTCTCGATGGAGAGCTAGATGGCGATGTGGCTCACAGAATAAAGGCCGGGTGGTTGAAGTGGAAGAGTGCCACAGGGGTTTTATGTGATCCTGACATGCCTCATAGATTAAAGGGTAAATTTTACCGCACGGCAATTAGGCCTGCGCTGTTATATGGCACCGAGTGTTGGGCTGTAAAACAGTGTCACGTTCAAAAGATGAATGTGGCGGAGATGCGTATGCTACGATGGATGTGTGGTCATACAAAAAAGGATCGGCTCAGAAATGAGGTGATTAGAGAGAAGGTAAGAGTTGCGGCTATAGAAGACAAGATGATGGAGAATCGATTACGATGGTTTGGTCATGTGAGAAGAAGACCTGTTGATGCCCCAGTGAGGAGGCTAGAAAGTTGGGGAATAAGTAATGTTGTGAAAGGTAGAGGAAGACCCAAGAAAACTGGGATAAAGATGATTGAAAATGATATGCGGTTTCTTGGAATTGGAGAAAGTATGGCGATAGAGAGGCAAATGTGGCGGGAAAGGATACAGATGGTGGATGGAATCTGATTCCTTTTTTTTTAATCCATGTTATCTTTTAATTATTTTTCAGGATTTTTCATTTTTCATTTTTTTTCCTTTTTTTTATTTTTTTTACATTCATTCTTTTTTTTTATTTGCTTTTTTCTCTACTTTTTCCCTTTTTTTCTCCTTTTATGTTATTTATGTAACGATCATTGACGGTTTCAAAGTTTGATTCATGTTAGCTGACCCCAAATCATTTTGGGACTAAGGCTTAGATGTTGTTTTTCTCTCGCTCTGCCTCGCATCTTCTTTCACTGTTTCAGATACATGTTCTTCTCCGCCCACCCTCATCAATTCGTCATCTTCTCCCTTCTTTTTTTTTTAGATTTAACAAATATAAGTTACCTAAACAAATAAATATTTTTCTTAACGTGCAAATACACACTCTTTCTTTGCCTTTCATAATACATATTAAATCTAAAATATCACAAACAACAAATATTAAATCTGATTTACAAATATTCCTTTTTTTACCGCCCCAGGATTTCCATGTCAGAATTTTTTCCTTTTTTTATGTCTACTGTCGGTGTTTTACGCTTTCAGCATTTTCAAACCTCCTTCTATTCAGGTGATCACAGTTGAAGAATATTCATCTAATTTTACGTCTCATTAGCTACCTAATACCTTTCCCATCAGCATGAATACATATAAATTATTCATATACACCATGGCTGGAACGGCAAGTCCAATGTTCTTGAGTTCACCGCTTCGGTTTATTTTGTTTTGTAGTGCAGGGGATATCTTATTTGACGCTCCACAGTAAAAGTTCTTGGATGACGATATGGTGGGGGAAGTCAACCTTGGAAGTTTAGAAGATAAAGATGATGATCTGGCTCTGCTGAATTTGAGAAAGAGGAATTCCAGTTGAACAATGATGAGATTGCTGTTTACACTTTTAAAATTGTAATTTTTCTCCTTCTCCCATGTTCTCTCTCTATCAGTCTTTGATTATGTGATAGTAGTTGGAGTTGGTATTTTGCGTCGAATGTTTGTTGGGATGTTGGTATTTGGTAATGAATGGCAGGGTGTGAATTTTAGATGGTATTTTATTTGTATGGAATGATGTACGTACGAAATGGTTATTACGAAATTTTTATTTAAAATGTTGTATTTATCTTTATTATTGCATTTATCTTCAGTAGTGTTGCATATTTTCAAATTAGTGTTGCATATAATAACCATGTTACTGTTGGATATAAGAATGGAAGTGTTGCATTCTGACGTGGCAAAAGAGCCCACTACTGACGTGGGACCCATTGCTGACATGGCAAAAGAGTCCCACTGCTGACGGAGATGAAAGTGGGACCCACTGCTGACATGGATGAAGTGGGACACACTGCTTACGTGGTCAAAGGGCCCACTGTTGACGCGTCGTTGGTTGTGGGCCCACTTTTCTGAACTATATTCTCCTCTAATCTAACTAATCCAACACTGTTTTCTGTTGCATATATTTTGTTTTGTGTTGCACTATGCAGATAATGCAATACTTTCCCTCTGTTGCATTAGAAAGGAAAAGTGTTGGATTAGAGGCTAAATGCCACGCGATCAGATGCAACACCGACAAAGTGTTGGATATATCAATTTCTGGCCTAAGGCAACAGAAAATGGGGCATAATGCAACAATAGGAAGCATTGGATATGGGCACTTATGGTGTAGTGGATGTAGCTGTATACTTCAACGATGTAGGCTCTCTAATGCTGTATGGAAAGATGTTGTATGGAGTTTCCAGACAGTTTCCATACTTAGTGGTATTACGAATCCTTCCGGTTTCTTGAGACAACTTACTGTATGATGGCTGATCTTGCTGTATGATGGCAATTATCAAAACAAGGTACATGATTGTTTATCCCAAAAATTTCCCCCTTTTTGGTAATGCTAAAACCTCTTAAAGATAATATCTTGATCCATAGAGGTTGACTTCTTGGTCTTTTGTCGAAAGATCTGGTTTTCAGCACTTAGTCTAAAAATGTGAACTGCTGACAGGTAGGTTCTAAGAATTCGTAAACATCGATAGGTATGTGTATTACAACTTAAACTTATGATTGGCATGCAGGCACAATCTTACAGTGTGATATATGTTTAATACAACTTAACCTCTGAAATGTGCGCAAACAAGTTCTTACAGCTTTAGTCTTAACTTGTTGTTTACGGCAAATAAATTAATTTCATAATCAAACAGTAAAAACGGTAAGAGTAGATTATGAGATGTAATCTTTCAAGCAAAAATTTAATTTTATTGATAAGGGTCAAAAGATTACAATGATCGAGAGAAAAAGATACAGAGATTGCATACTGCTAAGTATAATGGTAAAGGGGCATCCATGCTAACTCCTGTAATGAGCATGTCTCCAAGGCCTCCTGTCAGGATCATTGTCGGTTTCTCTCCACCAATTTTCCAGGGAATCCTTGCCTCGATCTAGATAGGTCACTCTTCCTTCATCTGATTTGTCGAAGGCAAGTATCCTATCGTCGGTGTGAGTAAGCCGATCACCTTTCCGGTGCCTTGATTTCATCTAAATTTATATGGGGAGCAGTCCTTTTTCCAGCATCCTTGCAAATTCTTCTGCAGCCTCCGCCATGTCTTGCACTTATTGAAGATAGTGGACTCCCTTATGAGATTAACAAAGTATCTCATCAGTTTGTTTTTTCTCCATTTCTTCACTTCATCAGTTGTAGGCTGATGGTTGGCAGGCGGATGAATCTCCGATGGTCGTTGGATATTGTTCTTCCATGGTATGTTGGGATCATGGAACTCTGGGCGAGAACCAGTTACCCTGTATCCTTGTGCAGGTGAGGCTAAACGGCCTATAGCAGCAGCAACGCTGTCCTCTAATGCAGTGTCAAACTCTTTCTCTCCCTCAAGCCTACATTGCCTTCCATCCTCTCTCGCTTCTTCCCCCTTTTTGGCATCATCAAGGTAAGTGACCTTAGCATCAATGCCTTCCAGGAGCTTCATCGTATTATCCTGCTTGGTCTCTATACTCGAGATTTTGTCAATCAGAGAACTTAGCACCAGAGACATGTCATCGATCTTTTATCATGTCCTGTGAGCCTGGAGCAAGTTTCCTATAGGTCGGTGACAGTCTTGGCTTCGGATATCTGGAGCTTTTTCTGCTCTTGCTTGAGAATATGTCCTTGGCGCTGTTGAAGTTGAGCGATTGCTTGCCGTAATGCACTAGGCACCATGCGAAACGCTTCCTCAACTTTTGAAACTTCTCTCTTCAGGCCAGTCATCTCATCAATTGCAGTTTCTCTCATCCAATCAAGCTCTTTGCCAACATCATACAGTGCCTTCACGACATCCTGCATGAATACTGTTTGGCGGCCGATGGCTTGGAGTTGCTCTATCCGGGACTCTATACGCGGAGAGTCGGGGTGCGCTATTCTCTAACCCTCTGCTCCATTTAGTTGACACATGACCACATGAGGACGTGGTCTCTCGTCGGGTAGGAATCTGTCATCGGATTTGGAGCTGTCAGAGATAGGTGATGCGGGGGGCATCAGGCGTGGGCTCGGCAAATGGTTGGGCAGCATCGTCAGTCTTGGAGACAGGTGGACTGATTCCTCCTGTTCATGTTGTGTTTCTGTAGTCATGCATACATGAGGACTGATTCCTCCTGCTGACTCTCAACTTCCGCCTGCTTCGGTAGAGGGATTGATTCCTCTTGCTGGATGGCTCAGTCTTATTCCTCTTGAGCTTTCTGATGTGAAGCTTCATGCTGTATAGGAGGGACTGATTCCTCTTGTACGCTGTCCTTCGCAGCTTCTTACTGTTGGGGAGGGGACTGATGTCTATCCGAGGTCCCATGACCCTATTGGTCTTGCATTCTGGACTGTTCTTGCGCGTCAGCTTCCTATCAACTCATTCTCAGACCTGCTTGTAGGTTGTCGTCTGAGTCGGGATCAGATTCGAGTCTGTTAGGAACTGTGTCTTCGGACTTGGATTTCCCCTTTAATCGGGCCTGTGCTTTTGCCTGATAGTAATTTGATATGAGCTCTCGGCAAAAGTCGTTGTCCCATTAAATCAAGATTTGGATGTCTTGAGTGTCCGAAACTTCTAGAGCAAAAGCTTCTTCTTCTCTCCACTCCTCCCAATTGTACAGGACGTCATAAGGTGCAACCCTGTAAGACTTTCAATGTACAAAATGTTCAAATGCTTGCTCAATCTGCACTTGAAGGATAGTTTCGTTAATGACAGCAGTGAGGGGCTCCTTACAGTATGTGGGTCTACTGTAGGAATAGGATCCGGGACAGGTGTGGGAGCCTATTTTGGAGAGGGATCCCTAACAGGGGTTGGTACCCTGATAGGAGAGGGATCATGTACGGGTGTGGGTTCCCTTACAATTCGGCTCCGAATGGGCAGCCGATTCGCCAGTTCCTTCTAACTTGGCAAATAATTGATCATCCGTCATAGCCGTCGGAGGCTCGATATCTGCAGCACGTGTAACAATTATTTCTTCCGCATGGGTTGCAACCTGTGGGTGTGATACAGCGGGTTGCGCTGATGTAGGGATGTCTACATAGATCGTTGTAACCTCTGTAGCCTTAGCTTTTGAAGCTCTCCTCAGCTTCTTCTTCGGCTTCTCGACAGCAAGAGGTGATTTGCTGTGAGATGGTCTATTTCTCTTCTTCTTTGATTTTTCCTCACTGACAGACTTGATAGTGAAATCCCTTGGATCATCAGAAATAGGCAAATATCAGGCAAAGGGCCTCATCACAATGAGTCTGTCTTTATTGTACGCGAAGGACTTGCTTCCGCCTATGTACTTACCGTGGCCAATCTTCTTGGCTCCTTTTGATTGCGGCACACCACATTTGGTGAGAATATTGTTGAGGATGAGGCTGAAGGACTTCTTCTGAGTAGCATGCTTGGAAGCCTCTTCTTGCAAGATGATCTGGCACCAGTTTACTCTTTCACCAGACATGATGACGACCATCAACCTGAAACGCAGGTTAGTGCACATCTCGAATGCGTCGATCCTGTTCTCAACAACACAACAACAGAAATCATATAAGTACACAAAAGGTAAACAAAATCTCTTCTTATGGCAAGATACATGCACGTTCTTGTCCGAAGCATTGCCAGTGAACAATCCCCAATAGGCACTGAGGATTTCTTGGGGCCCAAAGGTCCCAAGTTCTTCCATGGTCAGGCCATCAGACGGCAGCCTATAAATATTCTCCAGAAGCTCCCAGTCAACGCAGATCTGAACTCTGCGGATGGTAGTAGAAATATCGGAAACATCTCCTCCTCTTTTCAGAGAGAAGAATCTGACAAAAGCGTCGAGATAGAATTCTTCGATGATATGCTCATCATAGAGCTCAGGGTGATGACTTCCAAGGCGGTATAGGCCTTGTTGTCGGATTCTGGAAACAATATGTTCCATAGCTTCAACATCCTCAGATTCGACGCGAACTCGTTCAAGCACGACGGATATGTCGAAGATTCACCCGTCAATTATGGAGTCTCTCTTCTTGAGCGACAGATAAGATGTCTGTGAAGATGCCATTTTATTACTGAAGAAAAGTGAGTGAAGTAACACAGAAAGCAATAAAATGCAGTAAGTGATGTAGGCTGTTTGCTCGAAAACTCGTTTAATAATTAATTTTTGGTGCAATTTAGTCATTGAAATATTATATCAATTTTTAATAAAAATATTTTATTTGTATTTTGAGAAGTAACCATTGAAGCAACATCAAATAAACTTATTCTTTTACTATTTTTTGTTTTATAATTAATCAACTTTATAGTATCTATTTTTATTATATTAGTATGACCCTTTATATTTTAGTATTAAATATCCTTTTAATTTTAAATTATAATTAAACGATCTATTTACCATTCATACCTATCAAATTTCAACATGTTACACCTTGGTAATAAAAAAATAGAACATCTAAGAAATTGATGAAAATGTGAGGTAGTGTACAAAATAATCATAATACCAATAAAAACCCCACGTGTTTACGTATATGAACACAAAAATATATCCAATCTTGACAAAAAAAAAAAAAGGTAAAATGTTTTAAAAAAATAATATATTCTAAGTACATTATAACATTATAATAACAATAGGGAAAATAAGCCAACAACCAATAGGACACCATGCCTCGACGACCGTGCAACCGCACCACTCGTATCCCTCTCATTCCTCGGGGTCAATACCGGACCCGTACTGTTATAATTCGGGTTAGACCCATATAGCTCCTGAATACCCATAACATCATCATTGGCAAGCTCCACTTTCCGGGTACCCGAGGAAATAGTTGGGTACATAATCGCCTCCTCAACCGAACTATGACCTAACCCGAGTAGATGCCCGATTTCGTGAACCGCAACCGATTCCAGATCGACCGCCGACATCACCGACGAGCTCAAGAAGTCGCCGTCGATCACCCAATTCTCCTCGCCATCCAGGTGCAGCCTCCCCGCAGGCGGCGAAAACGCGTGCGCCAGCGTCCCCAGCACGCCGTCGAACGGCTCGCCATCGCCGTGGTCCCCGCTGAAAAAACCGATCCTGATGTCCGCCCGGGAAGACGACGTCGTTTCCGAGAACGTGAGCGGCGTCACCTCCGACCACCGCTCGAACGCCCGCGCGAACACCGACCGTACTCCCTCGGAGAGCTGATTCTCCGATAGGAAGGCGTACGTGAGCTGAGTCCTTCCCGGCGGCCATCGAGGCCGGTTGGGGAAGAACGAGTAGTGCGCCACCGTGTGAATCGTCGAGTTAGCGGCGTGGGTGCTCGACGGATTGCCCGAACGACGCATCGTCGAAGTGCCGTTGACGATGTCCGGGTTGCCGCATCGCGGCATAACGATGTGCTTCAGCGTCGGCGCGTCGATCTCGCCGGTGACGTCGAGATTGAAATTGAGCTGGTAATTCTTCACCGCAATCTCGAGGTAATCATCGAAGTCATCAGAGAAATTATCATAAGAACTGTTGAGGTACCCGAAGAGCTGAAAGTATTTCTTGAGTTTGGCCAAGCCCCGGGTTTTGACCCCTTTCTGACAGCCGGCGAGTCTATTGAAACCGTCCCAGACTGAAGCGTTTGGGATGAGAAAAGGTGGGATTGATGAAATATTTGGGAAAAAATGAGCAGAAGCTGGAATGGGGCTATTAATGGAGACTATGAGTAACAGTAAAGTTATTGTGCGTATCATTATGTGTAGAACTTGTAAGAGAGAAAGAGAGAGAGAGAGAGAGAGAGAGAGAGAGAGAGAGGGGAAATAAGGAAGAAAACTTCAATGGGCGAATCCATTTATTAAATTTCACTGGTTCAGTGGTCAGTTTGACGGACTGGGTATGAAGACACGGTTTCTCGATGGGGGACTTTGAAGAGTTTTTTTTTTTTTTTTTTTATAATTAAGTGATCTCAGCTTAATCGAATTAATCCTAGTCCTTCAATGAACCCACTCCTAACCCATCGGAGAAGAAATCGCGCTTCGAGCAATTCCATGCTCCTAACGCCTTTTCAGACACTTATGCGCATGAGAAGTTCTTAATCGATTAATGCCTCAAGTTCCCAAAGACAGCTTCTATAATGCCCACCGACGGCACAAGACTCTGTGTTCCCAAAGAAGAAAATACTCACACCGGCTGACGCGAGATTAAATATTAATTAGCGGTCACTCGAGCTAGCTTCGGGGAGTTAGAGGATCATAAAGGGAAAAACTTTCCCTTTCACCTCATTGGTGGGGTTAGAACCCAAGACTTCTCCCAAAGAAGTGTCTTGGGAGTAGGCGTCCAGCGTCCTATTGAATAGTATTTTGATAGTTTGAAAAGGAGTAATTTGTAAAAATGGGGGACCGAAGATTATTTTGATAGTTTGAAGGAACCTCACTCATTGTGCGGGGAAACTTTTTAGGGAAATTGCGCGGATGTACTCTGTGTTTTTATAAACGTATCCTGTGTTTTCATAAATTTGTACGGATGTACCATGTATTTTATAAATTGTACAGATATACCTTGTATTCTTTATAACCATACACACACGCCCTTCTGCCGTTAATTTTAACAAAGACTAACAGAAAAGGTGAAAACCCCATCATATACCCATATAATAACAACACGTCAAATTTCCCCCAAAATCAATTCAATTCACAAACTCTAAACCCTTTCTTCTTCTCATTTTCTCACGCCACCACTCTTCTCAGCAGCTCTGACCACCAACCACCGATCGTCGGCGCTTAACCCACCACTTCCGGCCGGTCGGTCACTACATACTGTAGCACTTCCGATCGACTTCTCCAGGGCGATCGTAAATTCTCCATGGCCAGTACGATAAGTGAATGCTAAATTTTCTTCTTTCTTTTCTTGACTATTGTGACATGGTTGAGTTGTTGTTAGCTTTAGAGTTGTATACTGCAAAGCATACTTTATGCTTGTATTAACTTATCTCCATGTAACTACCTATGATAATAATAATTACATTTAATCACATGTTTTGCATAATTATTCACGTTATGGTTATGCAAATGAAATATCTAATTATATTATATTATAGATAATGTGGCGTGTTGTTGTCACGCGGAAGATCACATTATCGATGCCTTATAAAGTAATACAATAGTTCACAACCTATATAATTATTAGACAAATTATGTGAAAGGTTGTAATGTATGCTTGAGATTAATTGGTCTTGACTATTAGCATGCATTAGCGTATTTGCATATGTTGAACTGGATCGAAGTGAGATAGTGTGATTTGTACTGACTGTAAGAAGAACGTAAATCTCGGATAATTATTATTTCTTAATTCTAAGTAAATAATATTTAATTGTATATTTATAATATTTATTGCTTTGATTTACCATGGGTGAGAGTCAAAGTGATTGACTTAATATGCTTCGTATCTTGGGTAATAATATTATTTATACGACAATTATTACTATGTAATACCCGAGATTTCTGTTATGTAATTGGAACTTGTGATATTGTAATGATTGTACTTTTGCCTGAGTATTTTTCTCCGTATTTCATAATCCAATGTCGTCGAGCATATAATTTCGTGCATGTGATTTAAAGGATGAAATTCTGTGCATGTAGCGCACGCTACAGGCTAAGGGTAGCGTACGCTAACATGGTTTTATAGCGCACGCTACCGAGTGTAAGTAGCGCACGCTATGCGTGGTCAGACTGATTGAGACGTGCGGTAGGTGAGATCTGGCCGGGGGACCCCTGTCGGATCGTGTCGGATGTACCTGGACGGCTTTCGGGAAAAGCCGGGTCAACGCCTTAGCGCACGCTACAGGAATATGCGTAGCGTACGCTAAGTGCCGAGTCTGATTTAGATCGTGAGCCGTTAGCGCACGCTACGAACAGGTGTAGCGCGCGCTAATAACCATTTATTATAAATAGGACAACATCCTATTCGTGATTTGATCCTTTCTTCCCCCATAACCCGAACTCTTGCACTTGAAACATAACTCCGTTCGTCCTAAACACTCCATATCAACCTCCTAGTTCGAGATTGAAGATCATATACCATTGGAGATTGGTGTTCAAGCCGTGGGTGTTGGATTGCTTCATTTTCATCCGTGTTCTTCACTACTTTGAGGTAGGTAATTCTTCGCCAATGATTAGTAAGGTTCCTAAGGAAGTTTTAATCATGTTTGGATAGCAAGTATCTCGTTTTTATCGGTCATCACATGTTAGAAGGATACTTTTGACGTATCGGTACTAGATGTCGAATGAACCTTTGAACCATCTTATTATAAGGACTCCTAAGCATGTTTAAATCGATTTATGATCGAGTAATCGGATATTACCCAGTTGATACGTTGTATACGTTGGAATCATGTGTTGGAACGTAAGATGATGGAACTTAGATTATTTCTTGAAGATCGTAGAGGAATTGTGATATCAAGATAACTATCCGTATATTGGTATATTCATAATCATAAATCTTCCAGAAACCTTATTAGCATGATATGCCCGAGGATAACTTGTAATATCACCATAGGATTCATGAGTTCTTCATCATTCAACCCATTTCGGTTTGCGATTCGCCATGCAAGAGTAGCGCACGCTAACATGTGTGAGTTAACGTGCGCTATCGAGGTTCGCTGCAGACAAAACGACGTAACGTGACGTTATGAGACCAGTCGATCGCCGATTCGTGGCTAGCGACGCTAGTCTTATACGATAGCGTACGCTATGATTCAGCTTAGCGCACGTTACGTATAGTACGTAGCGCGCGCTAAGCAATCCAGCACTTGTTTAAGTTTGAACTTTTCGGCCGTAGGTCAATTGTTAGGCCATTGTTCGACTCGAGATGATTTGTATATCGTTCCTTTTGTTAAGGTTCAAGCTTGTTACGTTGATCGGAGGCGGCCTTCGAGTGCGTCGAGAGCATTGAAGTATATCGTTCTTGCCATCTACGAGGCAAGTATCGTGATATGTTAATATCGGTATTTTTGGAGTATGCGTATGATTATGCATGTTGTTGAACATGATATTTACTTCGTTGATTTGTCATGATATTCGTTATATAGTGTTTACATGTTCATGATGATGAACATAATGATTTGGCATAAGTGTATGCATGAGTTGTGTTCGTATACGTTGTGCGATCTATGCTGAGGGCGCTGGATCGAATGTCCACCTCGTGTTGATCCGACGGGATCATCTTGGGATCTAGGCTGAGGGCGCTGGATCATTGGACGGGTTATTTCCACCTCGTGTTGGTCCGACGGGATCATCTTGGGATCTATGCTGAGGGCGCTGGATCATTGGAATACCCAGGCTGTGTAATGGAATCTTGTAGATTCGCATTGTCGGATTCCGTAGCGGAAGTCCGTGTGATGTATCTTGTTATGTATTGTTGATGCATATTCGAATTGTTTAATATGATACTTGTACTAGCATCGTTTTGCTAACCCCTTCTGGGGTGGACATTTGTTTTGATGTTCGGGTAGCTAAGGAGCAGGGAAAGCACAAGACTGCGGCGTGACGCACGAAGGGGTTGATGATGTTTTATTAGAGATTTGTTGTCTTGGTTTGGTTTCGTACTCGAGCACGCGTGTCCTTTTGATATTAATTCGATATGGTTGTATTAATTACCCGTTGAACCGGTTATACGTTTTCATAAACTTGAATTTTCGCAGTTGTTGATGTCTTATATTTACTTTCCTTTTTAATTAGCCTTGTAAATCCTTACTTAAAGGGTTTACGGCGCAGTAATTATTCGAATATCTCGGGGTGTTACGAATATGGTATTGAGCTAAGATTCATGGATATCTTGGCAATGGGTTTTATTTGGGTCTCATTACGTTATTTGATTTACGGGTCGCTTGTAACATCACCGTCACCAAGTCGTCATGTGGACCGTGGTTGTAAGTCTCTTAATCTCTTGTACTACCGTTTTACTTAATTACTGTTTTGAGAGTATTGGCGGACTTTATTCCAAAAATTTTGTTCTGTATATTGAGAAATTGCGTTTACAGTATGTTGAGAGGAGGACGTGGACGCGGACGCGGTCGTGGACGCGGACGTGGTAACTTGAGACACGAGGATTCCGCAACTACTCCCGAAATATCGGCTAGTCGAACCGATTCCCATTCTGGAGGGCAGCAAGGATCAGCAAATGATGACGCAAATCCGAACATGCCGGGAGTGCTTCAACAGGTGGTGGCGCAAATAAACCAGTTCGCTCAAGTAGTTGATTGCATGCAGACAGCGATGGGACAGCAGCACCACGAGGATAACCGGGGAGACAGATGGCTTGCTGAGGTGGTTAAATTGCACCCGCCAAAATTTGACGGATCTGCGGAGACACTTACTTGGGATCACTGGCTCAAGGAGTTGGAGAAAATATTCGCGGGTCTTAACTGTCCCGAGGACCGAAAGGTTCCCATCGCCCAGTATTTTCTGACTGGGGAGGCCTTTGATTGGTGGGAAGCTGTTCGACCCGAGAATCATAATGCGGATTGGACGGAATTCAAACAAATGATGGAAGCACAGTACTGTCCTCGTCCGGTTAGAGAGGCGAAGATCCGAGAGTTTTTCTCACCACAGAGTTCGGAGGCATCTGTGACAGATGTAATTAAAACTTTCAATCATCAGCTGACTTGTGTGCGACACTTGGTCAGAACAGAGGCAGAAAAGATTTTTCATTTTGATATGCGGATGAAGCCGGAGATTCAGCAGTACATGTCCGGATTCGAGTGTACTACGTTGCGACAGTATCAAGACAAGGCGCTGGCCTACGACATGAAAGAGGCGGCGGTAGAGAAATCGGTAGAGGCAAAGAAGCAGAAGGTGACCGGACTTTGCGTAAAACAAGAGTGGTGGGGCCCGCAAGGGCCAGCCTTCCTTTATTCGGCTAGAAACCTCCCCATCCTTCTAGGGGCGAAAAGAAGTCTTGACATCATCGCCAGCTGACGTATCAAATAAATGCTACAATTGTGGTCGAGCAGGCATGTTCGACGTGATTGCCCCGCATCTTCTCGTGACTTGTTACGATTGTGGGCAAGAAGGGCACCGTGCGGCCTTCTCGTGGAGCCGCCGCTAGATCCTTTGGTACCCGCACTCCACACCAGCCTCCTAAGGAGATAAGTGTGAACCAGACATACGCAGAGTGGATTTCAGCAGATAACACCGGGAAGAGAGAGACATCCAAAGGCCGGGTCCGTTCCTCCGCGCCCGCATTTAAATGAGGAGATCTCGACGACTGCAACACCGCTGTTGCATCGTACGATTGAGATCCTTTTGCAACCAGCTAGTGTCTTGTTCGATTCAGAGCTACGCATTCTTTTATATCTCAGAACCGTGCTAAACGTTTGAACATCTCGTGCTTGTATAATTGTGAACCTTTGTTGTGGGATTACCGAGCGGAGAGAAAATTGTGGGAACACTAGAAGCTAGGGATTTCCCAAAGATCTATAGAGGGAGAGATTGGCCATCGAATCTTATTGTAGTCGACATCTGCGGTGACGATTTAATTCTGAGATGATTGGCTCAACCGTTATGGAGCCGTGTTGAATTACCGAGAGAGAGTCATTTCCATCATTGCCGATGACGGATCCGAACACTTATTCCGAGGATGGAGACCGGAAGCTCGGGAAATTGATCAAGGCAATGAAAGTGAAATTATCAAACAGGGATGTCATGGACTTTGGTGTTATGCCATGAGGAAAGAGGAAGGAGTAGAGCTCTGTCTATTTCAGATTGTGAATGAGTTCTCGATGTATTTCCTGACGAGCTACTGTGGTTACCTCCGCAAAGAGAAGTGGAATTTACCATCGAATTAGAGCTCCTGAGCAACCCCTATTTCCAGTGGCACCATACCGCATGGCGCCGACCGAAATGTATGAACTCAAGAAGCAACCGGAGGAATTGTTACGGAAGGGCTATATTCAACCGAGCGTTTCCCCTTGGGGAGCGCCTGCTCTTTGTCCTAAGAAAGACGGATCCCTCCGACTATGTATTGATTACAGGAGCTCAACAAGATGACGATCAAGAATAAGTATCCTATACCTCGGATCGACGACTTGTTTGATCAACCGCAAGGGGCAAGGGTATTCTCGAAGATCGACTTGCGATCGTGATACCACCAATTGAGAATTAAGGAATCGGACATACCAAATCGCTTTCGATCCCAGACGGGCATTATGAATTTGTAGTGATGCCATTTGACTTACCAATGCCCTCGCGTATTCATGCAATTGATGAATCGGGTATTCTTGGAATACTTGGATAAATTTGTGGTCGCTTTTCATTGACGACATTTTGATATATTCGAGGGACGCAGAGGAGCATGCCGATCATTTACGTGTGGTTTTGAGCATCTTGAGAAAGGAACGACTTTATGCAAAATTTGCTAAATGCGAGTTCGCTTAAGGAAGTAACCTTCCTTGGGCATGTGATATCACCGATGGAGTTCGTGGACCCAAGAAAGTCGAGGCAATCTTGGGATGGGAAGCTCCTAAGAACGTGAAGGAAGTCCAAGCTTCTTAGGACTTGCCGGATACTATCGCCGCTTTGTAGAGGGATTTTCCAAAATTGCTCGTCCGCTCACCCATGTTATTCTGAAAAACTCAAAAGTTCGCGTGGAATGAGAAGTGCCAGTGGTTTTGTGAACTTAAGAAGAGACTGACGACAAGACCTATATTAGCGCTGCCGGAAGGAACCGATGGATTTATGGTATACAGCGACGCCTCAAATCGGGGTTTGGGTTGTGTGTTGATGCAAAAGGATAAAGTAATTGCTTATGCTTCTCGGCAATTGAAACCGCACGGGTTAATTATCCGACTCATGATCCGGAGCTAGCAGTGTGGTCTTTGCCTTGAAAATTTGGAGACATTATTTGTACGGCACTCATTGTCGATCTTTACAGATCATAAGAGCCTCAAATACATTTTGATAAAGAATTAAACATGAGGCAGAGAAGGTGGTCGGAATTGATCAAGGATTACGACTTGGAGATCCTCTATCATCCGGGAAAGCAAATGTAGTAGCCGATGCTTTGAGCCGTAAACTGCTTTCTTCGAGTGTTGGAAGCTCTTACGCCTGCACCAGCATTCAACGAGAACCGATCTCCGAAGGGATTGAGGTATGGGCACCGTGAATCCAAGGGCGACTTTATGTGATGGAATCGACTTCATCACTAGTCGAAAAGATCAAGTCCAAGCATTGGACGATTCTCCGATCCTTCGATTATGTGATGAAGTAAAGAAAGGAAAAGCCCTGGATTCGTGATACAAGATGATGGAGTTCGAGATTTCAAAGTCGACTTTGCTCCCGATGATGATGATTTGAGACGGACTATTCGAAAGAAGCTCATAGCGCGCCCTATTCTATTCACCCGGGCAGTGAAGATGTATAAGGATCTAAAACAAAACTTCCGGTGGGGGAATATGAAGAAGGACGAGCGTAGCACGCTTCAAGTGCTTGACTTGTCACAGGTCAAGATTGAGCATCGGCGACCACGGATGTTAAAGCCGCTCCGATCCCCGAATGGAAGTGGGAAGATATCTCGATGGATTTCATCACCAAGATGCCAAGGACTAGAACGGAATGAACATGATTTGGGTTATAGTTGATCGACTAACCAAGTCGGCTCATTTCCTAGGGATCAAAGATACTTGGGGACCCAAAGATTGGCGCGAGTATTTATTGCGGAGATAGTCGATTGCATGGGACGCCAAAGACCATTATTTCGGATCGAGATGGTCGCTTTCGTGTCGCACTCGGGAAATCGTTCACAAGGCTTTGGGATCGAGCTCAATTTTAGCACGACTTATCATCCCCAAACAGACGGTCACTGAAAGGACTATCCAAATGTGGAAGACATGCTTAGAGCCCGTGAGTTGGATTGGTCAATCGATTGGGAAGTTCACTTGCCCTTGATCGAATTCACTTACAATAATAGTTGGCATGCTTCTATTAGAATGGCACCATTTGAAGCTTTGTACGGAGGAGATGCCGATCACCCCGTGTTGGGATGATTTTTCGATTTGATCGGACGGAACCTAATTGATTATTCGGACTCAAGAGAAGATAGCCTGTGATTCGAGAGAGACTGCTGATCGCCCGCAGTCGATGAAGTCTTATGCAGATGTACGTCGTCGCCCTCTAGAGTTCGACTGGGACCACGTACTATTGAAGGTGTCTCCTACACGAGGGATTTTCCGTTTCGGGAGAAGAGGTAAGCTTAGTCCGAGATATATCGGACCATTTGAGATCCTAGAGAGAGTTGGGGATTTAGCGTACAGGTTGGACTTACCGCCATCGCTAAGTCATGTTCACAATGTGTTTCACGTATCCCAACTACGGAAGTATATACCGGACCCCAGTCACGTTATTGATTTCGACGAGATCGAGATAGCTAATGATGGCACCTTCGAAGAGAGACCAATCAAGATACTTGAGAGCCGGATCAAACAATTGAGGAATAAACCAATACATTTGGTTAAAGTACAATGGTCACGACATAGAGTCGAAGAGGCCACTTGGGAAATGGAGGACGGTATGAAGGCTAAATATCCGGAGTTGTTTTCATCCTAAGTTTCGGGACGAAACTTCTTTTAGGAGGAAGGATGTAATACCGAGATTTCGTTATGTAATTGGAACTTGTGATATTGTAATGATTGTACTTTTGCTCGAGTATTTTTCTCCGTATTTCATAATCCGATGTCGTCGAGCATATAATTTCGTGTATGTGATTTAAAGGATGAAATTGCATGCATGTAGCGCACGCTACAAAGCTAAGGGTAGCGACGCTAACATGGTTTTATAGCGCACGCTACCGAAAGTGTAAGTTGCACACGCTATGCGTGGTCAGACTGATTGAGACGTGCGGTAGGTGAGATCTGGCCGGGGGACCCCTGTCGGATCGTGTCTGATGTACCTGGACGGCTTTCGGGAAAAGCCGGGTCAACGCCTTAGCGCACGCTACAGGAATATGCGTAGCGTACGCTAAGTGCCGAGTACTGATTTAGGCGTGAGCCGTTAGCGCACGCTACGAACAGGGTGTAGCGCGCGCTAATAACCATTTATTATAAATAGGACAACATCCTATTCGTGATTTCAGTCCTTTCTTCCCCCATAACCCGAACTCTTGCACTTGAAACATAACTCCGTTCGTCCTAAACACTCCATATCAACCTCCTAGTTCGAGATTGAAGATCATATACCATTGGAGATTGGTGTTCAAGCCGTGGGTGTTGGATTGCTTCATTTTCATCCGTGTTCTTCACTACTTTGAGGTAGGTAATTCTTCGCCAATGATTAGTAAGGTTCCTAAGGAAGTTTTAATCATGTTTGGATAGCAAGTATCTCGTTTTTATCGGTCATCACATGTTAGAAGGATACTTTTGACGTATCGGTACTAGATGTCGAATGAACCTTTGAACCATCTTATTATAAGGACTCCTAAGCATGTTTAAATCGATTTATCATCGAGTAATCGGATATTACCCAGTTGATACGTTGTATACGTTGGAATCATGTGTTGGAACGTAAGATGATGGAACTTAGATTATTTCTTGAAGATCGTAGAGGAATTGTGATATCAAGATAACTATCCGTATATTGGTATATTCATAATCATAAATCTTCCAGAAACCTTATTAGCATGATATGCCCGAGGATAACTTGTAATATCACCATAGGATTCATGAGTTCTTCATCATTCAACCCAGTTTTCGGTTTGCAGTATTCTGCCATGCAAGAGTAGCGCACGCTAACATGTGTGAGTTAACGTGCGCTATCGAGGTTCGGTTTTCGCACAAAACGTAAGTAACGTACGTTATGAGACAAAAGTCGATCGCTGATTCGTGGCTAGCGACGCTAGTCTTATACGATAGCGTACGCTAATAGTTACTTAGCGCACGTTACGTATAGTACGTAGCGCGCTAAGCAATCCAGGCAGCTTGTTTAAGTTTGAACTTTTCGGCCGTAGGTCGAATTGTTAGGCCATTGTTCGACTCGAGATGATTTGTATATCGTTCCTTTTGTTAAGGTTCAAGCTTGTTACGTTGATCGGAGGGGGCGGCCTTCGAGTGCGTCGAGAGCATTGAAGTATATCGTTCTTGCCATCTACGAGGCAAGTATCGTGATATGTTAATATCGGTATTTTTGGAGTATGCGTATGATTATGCATGTTGTTGAACATGATATTTACTTCGTTGATTTGTCATGATATTCGTTATATAGTGTTTACATGTTCATGATGATGAACATAATGATTTGGCATAAGTGTATGCATGAGTTGTGTTCGTATACGTTGTGCGATCTATGCTGAGGGCGCTGGATCGAATGTCCACCTCGTGTTGATCCGACGGGATCATCTTGGGATCTAGGCTGAGGGCGCTGGATCATTGGACGGGTTATTTCCACCTCGTGTTGGTCCGACGGGATCATCTTGGGATCTATGCTGAGGGCGCTGGATCATTGGAATACCCATGCTGTGTAATGGAATCTTGTAGATTCGCATTGTCGGATTCCGGTAGCGGAAGTCCGTGTGATGTATCTTGTTATGTATTGTTGATGCATATTCGAATTGTTTAATATGATACTTGTACTAGCATCGTTTTGCTAACCCCTTCGGGGGTGGACATTTGTTTTGATGTTCAGGTAGCCAAGGAGCAGGGAAACAGCCACAGTACCGGCGTGACGACGAAGGGGTTCAGTGATGTTTTATTAGAGATTTGTTGTCTTGGTTTGGTTTCTGTACTCGAGTACGCGTGTCCTTTTGATATTAATTCGATATGGTTGTATTAATTACCCGTTGAACCAGTTGTACGTTTTCATAAACTTGAATTTTCGCAGTGTTGATGTCTTATATTTACTTTCCTTTTTAATTAGCCTTGTAAATCCTTACTTAAAGAGTTTACGGCGCTGTAATTATTCCGAATATCTCGGGGTGTTACATACTATAACTAGAAATCATATCCCGACTCGTGCATGTTGATGATGTCCCCTTGAGGAGCTCGATAATGATTACTACCTCTGTTCTCATATAATTGCAACATCTTAACTTTCACGCTTGCCAATGCACAACTCTAACTATTAATATCCTTAATGCTTTATTTTTGAAAATTATAAAAAGTTGATATTTTGAAAGTATATTTGGAGATGAATCTAAAAAGATCTCAAGTGACTATATTTTCATATGCATAAATCACAAAAGTTGGTCAAAAAAGAGTATGTGAACAGTGTAATGGTCAACCTGTTGCAATAATTAGACCTGGCAAAAGTGGCCCAGCCCACCCATAAATAAATGGGCTTTGTGCTTTACTTTTTTAGCCCATAGAAACGTGGGCCTTTTTGGCCCGCCCAGATTTTGGCCCAGCCCAGGAAGGCCCAGCCCACGGGCGCCCAGAGACCCGTGAAAAATTTAATAACTAATAAATATTAATTAATTAGGCTAAGGTTAATGGGTACTGCCTTACATCGTAACTTATTTCAATTTAAAGTTGATTTTGTTTAGATTTTTGTATTGATATTTTGCTGTCGAATATAGATAGGGGTGAAAACTGGGCAGATATTTCCCGCCCGATCCGGAGTCGTATCCGATCGGGATCAAATTCGGGATGAAAAATAGGTATCCGGTCGGATTCGGATATGGATCCGGATAGTAGAATTCGGATACGGGTTCGAATTCGGATAATACAATATCCGCTCGTATCCGAGTTTTCCCATATTTTATCGGATATTATCCGGATACCAATCCGGATAATAAATCCGGATATCCATATTTTTAAATTTTAAATATACTTTATTATCCATATATATCAATCCGGATATATATATATATATATATATATATATATATAACACTTTTGGATTTCAGTGTAATAAATTTTCAAACTTTCAAGAAAAAATATTTTTTCAAAAAAAAGTATTTTCTGGAAAAATATATTATTTTTTAAAAAATAAAAAAAATATTTTCTAGGAAAAATATTATCTTTTCGAAAAAACATTATTTCAGAATGTTTGAATATTTTACTCCTATTCAAGTTTATACTATATTGCCTCCGGTTCAGTTTTAAAATATCGGATCTTTTATGGAATTCAATATAAAAATTTGGGTATTAATATTTTTAATTACATATTCATAAAACTTATAAAAAAAAATTGAGACAAGAAGTAGGACAAATGTATCGTATTCCCATTAATGGTAGACCTAATTCTACCCTAACTAGGAAAGCTCATAACTTACAGACTAAGACACACAAAAGTATTATTTCTTTAACACTCCCCCTTGTGCCTAGTCTACGGCACATGTCATTTGTCTCGTTAAAACCTCGTTAAGTAAAACCAAGTGGAAAAAATCTCTTGATCGTAGGAAAAAGAGTACAACATCTAGACACATCAAGGTTAGACTTCGCTCTTTACGTCTATCGTTTCATATGATCGTTACATTAATCATACCGTTACTAAGGTGATCATTCCATCGATCCCTAAAATGGATACATCTGGTTACATACCTCGTTAAAAATTTTTCCAAGTGATAAAAATTCTGTGGGATAAAGAATTCTTGGAAGGAAAAGAGTATAACGTTTGATGTGGATGTAAGACTCACCCTCAAGTCTACATCTTCCCATGATTTGTACATCAATCAAGAAGTTGTTGTCTCATTAAAACTTCACCAAGTTACAAAACTCAATGGGAGAAAACAAACCTTGGTCAAAGAAAAGAGTACAACACATGTGACTAAGTTTCTTTATAAATCACCATTTTCTTGTGATCTTTACATTAATCTCGGAAGTTGGAAAAATTTATAGCTCCCCATATGCTTACATTCATATATCGTTGCCTCGTTAAAAATCTTGCCAAGTAACAAAACCCAGTGGGAAAAATAAACCTTGGTTTAAGGAAAAGAGTGCAACCTATGTGAGTATATTCCCTTATATCTCACATATTTCCCTTTTATGATCTTTCCATCGATCGAATGACTTTACAAGTTGCATTATGTTCATAAATATCAGTATGCTCATTAGCGGTAGTATTTAACCACTAGTTCCTCGCAAGTATAGAATGATAGTTCTTAATCATGTACACTCACGGGATGATTCATTCAAAGTAATAATCTTGTCCTGATTAAAGGAGGTAGCCAAAAAGGGGTTTTCTTAGTCGATTCCCAAGACATCAGCAAAATCTACCAACACATTCTTTGTGGTAGTTGCTCCAGCACCAGCATTTACTTTAGCATTTGCCTTTTCGAAAGCAGCTTCCTTTGCCTGCTTACATGGAAAGAATAGTCCTAAGTCAATGATTTCTTTAAGTATCGAAAAATATTCTTGATACTATTCCATTAATGTTGCGTCCATGCTGATCTAAATCTAGGCAGCGAATTAACTGAGGAGTGATATTAGGTCGTGTATATTAAGTCAAGTACAATACTGCGCTATTGCACTCAAATAGGGAATTTCAGCTCCCAAAGCTCCCTGTCACTTTCCTTAGACAAAATGGATCTTTCCTTTGCATTCAAATATTCGACCAATCATGGAAGTGCTAGTCGGGTGTACATTGTCCATATTAAAATGCCTGAGAATCTTCTGGACATAGACAGACCGGTGGATAAGAATTCCACACACTTGATGTTCTATGTCAATGCCTCGACAGAACCAAGTTTTCCCAAGATTTTTCATCTCAAACTCATATTTCCAGTATCCAATGGTTTCTCTTATTTCATCAAAAGTACCGATTATGTTCATGTTGTCGACATACATTGCGATGATCGTGAATCCGAAACTTATTTGTGAAGATGCACGAACACAGTTCATCTTTCTTATATCTCTTCCCAATCAAGTAGTCACTTAGATGGATATAACAGTCTTCTTAGGGATTGCTTCAAAACCGTAAAGTCGAGTGTTCCAATCTAATTGAAAATGCACTCTTTGGTCTAGAGTCACTTTATTTGGGTAATGAAATTTCATCGGAAACTTTCATATATATCTTCGTATCTAGATATCTATAGAGATACGCAGTAACCATATCCATTAGCTGCATTTCAGTCCCTCAAAAATTACTACGCTAATCAAATAGCAGAACATATACGTGTAACACCCCCAAGATAAGTGAACGTAGAGGTCCAATCAAACATCTTAGGCTCTTCAAGAGTCAAGACCTCCATTCAAGTTATATTACAGCACTGTGATCTCCTCTGTGGGGCCCACAAGGCTATACGTATATATAACCATGAACTTTGACCGACGAGGTCTAGACATAACCAAAACGGAAGGCAATAAAAATTGATGTCCAAAAGTAATAATCAAGTTTGACAGGATAAGAGTCATTGGGAATTAGACCTAGGGTAATAAAAGCGAAACATCAAGAAGAACATCACGTAGACTCTAGTACTAAAAAATATTCAAGGTACGATGTCCCGGATAGAGAACATAAATAGTAAAGAAAAGGAAATGACACAGCATCACTCTTGCCCATCATCTTCACGCCAACCTGGTACCCACTCGTCTATTCATCAGGAATCTGAAATACATAAAACGTATTTCCCCGAATGGGTTAGCCGTGGAATAGCTGGTGCAAGTATATCGAATATGAAGTCATATTCCTTGAACGGTAAAGTAATCATCACATCAACTCACCAAATTCAAGACTAGTATTCTGAAATAACTAAATCTCATATCATTTCACATTTCAAAATATAAGTGATTAACCATGGATCGTACCAGAAGCAGCGACCCCTAAGAGGACCCGTCGGTCCGTCCCGGAGTGGTTAACCCAAAGATGTTCATGGATCGCACCATAAATACGACCCCTAAGAGGACTCGTCAGCCGTCCCGGAGTGAATATATCACACATAACTCATATACTTCACTTTCAAAGTCAAGAATATATAATCATAAGCATATACTTGCCTTTGAAACATAGGAATCGAAAGGAAATGGTATTCAAACTCGGTTGATCCAAGAACGCACTTCCCACCCTAAACAATTCGTAAGAAATATGATAATAAGCAATCAATACTCAATTCACAAGAAGGAACTCCCGAAACCCCACCTACGATTCAAAATTCTTCAAGGATATTCACATAGAAGTTGGAAATCATCCAAACCCTCTTAAATCCGAGTAATACACAAAAACATTCATAAATTCATAAGGAAAATATGGGTACGGAGTAGACTCTTCATAATCTCAAGGATTGCAAGCTTCAAAATGAATTAAATGGATGAATCTAACAAAAACCCCCAAATTCCCCAAACTAGGGTTCTAAGGAATTTACCTCAATTTGGAAGGAAGAAACGGATTAGATGTTGTATAATCTTTGTTGTCAAACAAAAAACGGTGATAGATGATGAAATGTTGCATCGAATCGCTTCAAGATCGTATCTCTCGCATTCTCTCATCGGTAGGGTTAGAAATGAGAAGAAAAATGACTAAGAACACGGTTGTCCGCCCTTATATACTGGACACAATTAGCGCGCGCTACCTCCCCAAATTAGCGTGTGCTAACGAGCCTGAAAATGAACTGGACGTTCTGCAACCACCTGTCAGAATACGCCAAGGCTATACATAGCATGCGCTAAAGAGGCAGCCCAGTGAAGGACAGAACCTTATGTCCATACCAGTTAGCGTACGCTAGTAATGACTTAGCATGCGCTAACGAGGCAATACAGAAAGTATGGGATGTTCTATCTCAAATTGTTAGTGTGTGCTAATAGCTTAGATATCATGCTCTAATTATACACACTAGCGCACGCTATCTCTATACTTTAGCGTGCGCTAAGGCTTCTGCACAGCAACTCAGTTGTGCAGCCTGGTAAGTCCGAACAATTTCTGGATGACACAAAGCTCGAAGATTAACAACATCCAATGAAGCGCTTACGAAGAGCATCAAAATACGAAATCAAGCTCTAAACAAACATGCGATTACGACCACCCGAAGATACAGAAAAATAAATACGAAATCACATGTGTTGGGAAAACAAAGACCCTGTATCGAAACAGCCGGGATACTCGAATCCCTGTATCGAATGTTATTTAGAGGTTTTGACATATATGCCAATACAGTAAAGGAAACTGTATCGAGGCTTTAAGGCTTTATCCTGTATCAAAGACCTGCCCCAAATCAGCATAAGTGAAGCTCTTCAGTACAGCAAGAAGACTTGTAAAAAGACCAAGTATGGAAACTGTCTCGACACCCTAAACACAGTCATCTTCCATACAGTTCACAAAAGGACAAGAAGGAACACAAGTCAAGTCCCGTTGAACAAAGAAGTATTTAAATACTCAAGGATAAAGTATTTAAATACTGCCAGTCCTCAGATCTTCAGAATCCCGTGAAATCCGGATCATGTCATATTCCCGTTGAAGGAAATCTTATTCAAATGGATACATCTCAACGGATACTTTCTTCAGAGACTATATATATCCTATGAAGACATTGAAGATCAGTTACCGAAGTAACCTAATACTCAATCTATCAAAGTTATCATCAGAGCAAACATATCTCCAAAGCATACTGCAATTAAGAACGAAAGAGATATACAGTGCTCAACATCAAGAACAGCCATCATCAGCTCAAGAACTTCAAAGCTGCTGTTCTTACCTGGTTACCTACCTTTTACCTCTGTGTAAAAACCGAGCTCTGTGTGAACTCAACAAGTTATTCGACTGTGGGACGAATAAGGACGAAGCTTGAACTGTGTGTGAAGAAGCTAGTCAAGAAGGAAGCTTTAACCAATCTGTGAACGGTTGAAAGTGACATTCTTTGTATCAACTGTGTGAATGATACAAGGATAGGTTTGTTTATAATTACATAGTTGTGTACGCAGAATTATAATAAACTTTTTACTCCCGTGGAGGACCAGTGGACGTAGAGGGGTTTACCTCGAACCACTTTAATTATGTTATTTACCTTGACTTTTCTTGCTTTTAAATAATCGTGATATATTAAGTATACACCAAATACTTCGTTCTTGTATCCACGGCAACTAATCGTATTCAAGACTTCCGCTACGCACTCGATTTAGATTCCGTATGCTTTGTTGTTTAAACTATTTTCCAAATCGTATCCAAGATACTTAAGTGGCCAACAAGTGGTATCAGAGCGGTTGATTCTAAAAAGAATCGGTCGTATTTCTTTTAACCGAATCGATTCAAATCACTTATTTTCAAACAGTCTCTTTCATTCCTATATTATCGGTATGGATACTTCTATGATTAACAAAGTCCCTATGTTCTCTATTAACGAATTTGACGATCGGAGAATTAGAATGGAAGCTCATCTTGCGGCAATGCACGAAGAGATGATTTTGTTATACAGATGGTCCGATCAAAATCATGAAGGTCAATCCGGCGCAAGGATTGAGGGCCAAGCCCATGCTGAAATGCTCGAGAAAGAACGCGAGCAATGGACAAGATGAAAGGAAGCGAGCCAATCTCGACAACGTGGCTAAGAACGCGTTATTTGTCACTCTTGACAAAGGCACGTTCAAAGGTAAAGAGCCGCAAAGCGACCCAAAGAAATCGGGATAAACTCAAGTTAATTTGTGAGGGAACCGAGCTCTCAAAAGAAAACAAGATTTCAAAACTTACTCAAAGAATTTGAATCTTTTGAAATGAAACCAACGGAAACACTTGAGGAACTTGACCTCATTTACTGGTATTGTTGGTGAACTTGAAGCGTTGGGCAAGATTTACACCCAAAAGGAGAAGAACTTAAAAATTTTCAGATCTCTCCCGGCCTGATGGGACATTAAGACCACGGCTATGCGTGTATCCTGTAATCTTAATGAAATATCCACTTTTGATCTCTTCTCCGACCTTAAAGCTTTTGAGTATGACATTGTGAAGAGAGAAAGTCAAGAATCTCCTTCAAAGGTCACAGCTCTCGGCCGTATCAAACGTCGACACAAAGCATGCCTAGCTCGTCGAAGCTTGGCCAAAAGAACGCCGACATGGACGACGACATCCTGTCACAAGATGAAATGGCGCTTCTAATGCATAAATTCAAAAGTTCATCAAGCGATCTGAAAGACTCCCTACAGCCCAAACTCACAACAAGGTAAGTACCAAACATCATCCGGTGATGCTAACACGTGTTATAAGCTGCAGAAACCGTGCCATTATGCAAACAAATGTCCTCATCCCAAAGTCCAAAGATTGCACGAGGCCGAGCAACAAGAGAGAGATGAAAGAAGACGTGCTTGGAAAGACAAGCTCAAGGCCCCGATTGGAGAATCGAAGCCTCCCCACACCATCCAAATCGTGAGAATGTCTTGGTGGTCATCGAAAGTGATTCATCTGACGATGAGTTCGATGATAAAGCATACATGTGCTTTATGGCCAAAGATGTTCCAGAAGGTGAAGACAGCGACGATGAGGTAAGTTCAACCTCAGTTATTCCACCTAATGCATCTCATACCTTCGAAAATATGATGAATGAGTTTAAAAACATTCAAAAAGCCCATGAGACTCTAAAAACTGAGAATATACAGCTTCAATTAACAAATTTAGAGCTGAAAGATGAAAATGACTTGCTGAAAATAAATTATGAAAATATGTCTCTTGATTGTGAAACCAGCAAGGTCGATTTTGAAAAACTCATGGAGAGCAATCATCAACTTGCTCAAGAACTAAATAAGGTTAAAACCCACAATGAGAGCAAGACAAATGATTTGGTTCTACTACAAACCAAAATCACAACTCTCGAGAAGCGAGAAACTGAACTTGAGACCATTCTGAAGTCTTTTGAAAAATCGTCCAAAAGAATGGAAGAAATTCTAAGCACTGGGCAACATGCTCATGATAAAAGTGGCTAAGGATACAGCTCATGTTCGAATAAAGGGAAAACTAGTACGGTGTTCGTCAAGAGTGTGGAACACATTCCATAATCGGAAGATACTCCTAGTCCCATAAAGGAACCGGCTGTACCGAGAAAACCGAAGGCTGCAATTCCGCCCCCTCAACTCTACTATTCGAGACAGTGGAACCAACAACCACTCAGAAGGCGTAATCTACAGCATGCTCCACAAGCATATCATCAAAGCCGACAGTCATTCAGAAAGAAAGCAGTATCCAACCACCAAAGGCCCGCACGGCAGTACTCAAGATAAAGGCGCCTAGGTATTGGATACAGGAGCCCCGTTATCCCTCAAGACAGCAAATGCCAGTTCAGTATCAACAACAGCATTGGGAATCCAACTGGAGACCCAGAAGACAAGCTGTTAGGCCTAAGAAAATGGCTCCATCTCCTAGACGGCACTCGTACTGGAATAATAATAATAACCGTGAATTTTACATGCATAGTAATTATCATGATTATAACAACTACGGATATGCCCCCCGTATATATCGCAACACTGTACCGAGTACATCCTACAGTAAACCAATTGCTGTCAGGAAAGTTTGGGTACCTAAAGGAACTAACATATATGGACCCAATAATCAAAGGGGACCTAAATCTACCTAATTTCTTTGTTACAGGACATTCTAGAGGAGGATACCTGGTACTTCGATAGTGGATGCTCTCATCACATGACTGGAGATAGGAGCAATCTATCTGATTTTGTAGAAGGTCGCGGTCCGAAAGTTCGCTTCGGTGATAAGTCTAAAGGAAGAACAAGAGGGAAAGGAAACCTACTTGTCGGGAAATTCAAGCTCACCGATGTTGCATATGTTGAAGGCTTACAGTATAATCTACTTAGTATTAGCCAGTTCTGTGATAAACAGTTCTCGGTGAAGTTCTATATAGATCGCTGTAGAGTCAAGAACACCCAAACCAAGGAAGTTGTGCTTACAGGAAGCAGATCAGGTAATATGTACATTCCGATTGGAAGCCTATGAGCTCCTCAATTCCATGTTTTGTTGCCAAAGGCACTGCAGATCTTAGCTGGTTATGGCACAAGAGGATGTCTCACGTCAACTTCAAGACGATCAACAAGCTTTCAAGACAGGGTATGGTTAGAGGTTTGCCAGATGTGTCATTCAAGAAGGACAGCGTCTGCGGTCCATGCCAGAAAGGCAAGCAAATCAAGTCAACCCTGAAAAGCAAATCCTACCTTTCAACCCAAAGAGTATTGGAAATGCTACACATGGATCTCTACGGTCCTGTAGACCCAGTAAGTTTGGGAGGTAAGAAATATTGCATGGTTGTTGTTGATGATTATTCCAGGTATGCTTGGACGATCTTTCTTAGCAAGAAGAAGGAAACAACATCAAGGCTGCCCGAGCTCCTGAGAAAGTTGCAAAATGAAAAAGCATCGAGTATCGTGTGCATTAGTTCCGACAGAGGTACTGAATTTACTAACCGCTTTATAGAGAAATACTGTTCGGAGTATGGAATACAGCACGGATACTCAGCTGCCCGTACACCTCAACAAAATGGTGTTGCCGAGCGAAAGAATAGGACGTTGAAAGAAGTAACAAGGACAATGATTGCCGCAAGCAAATTGCCACAAGCTTCGGGGTGAAGCAACCAATACAAATGCTACACTCAAAACCGCTGTATCGTCAACAAGCACCACAACAAAACGACTTATGAGGTATGGAATAACAAAACTCCATTAGTTTCGTATTTTCACATTTTGGATGCAGGTGTTATGTATTGAACAATGGGAAGGACCAACTTAGAACCTTTGATGAAAAATCGATGAAGGAATATTCGTAGGATACTCCTCCACAAAGAAAGCTTTCAGAATCTTCAATAAAAGGAAGCTGACGATCGAGGAATCAGTTCATGTAGTGTTCGACGAACCACACCATGACCCTACAGGAGTAGATGATATCACTCAGGACATTCACCATCTATCTATCTTGGATCCACCTACACCCACAGAACCTGTAGTTGATTTAGAAATCAACCCCGCAGCTGTAAGAATCGATATGGATGAAGCTGACGCTGTACAAGCTGAAGCTGTACCCACAGAAACTTTCAATACAGTATGGGACCCTGAACTAGAACCCGACCGAAGATGGTTGAGAGATCACCCGCAAGAGCTGATCATTGGAAACATTAATGCAGGTGTTTCTACTCGTAGGAGAATACAGAGTACACAAGGAAATGTACTTTGTGCACAAGAAGAATCTAATGCTGAAGTTTCACAGTTTCCTGAATGGAAATCTCAATCCGAACTTAGGAGACTCAATATGTGCACTATCGCTGTATTCTTAGCCCAGTCCGAACCTGTTTCGACCATAGACGCTCTTAACAATTCTCATTGGATAACATATATGGAAGAAGAGCTTAACGGTTTCGAAAGAAACAATGTATGGTATCTTGTACCCAGACCGACACACCAATCCGTTATAGGAACCAAATGGGTATTTCGAAACAAAAAGGATCGAAATGGACTTATCATAAGGAACAAATCCAGACTAGTAGCACAAGGCTATTGTCAGGAAGAAGGAATCGACTATGATGAAACCTTCGCACCTGTAGCGAGACTAGAAGCCATTAGGATATTTTTAGCCTTTGCCGCCCATAAGAGTTTTATCGTATACCAAATGGACGTCAAGAGTGCTTTCCTGAATGGAGAACTTGCAGAAGAAGTTTATGTTGATTAACCACCAGGGTTTGCCAACACAGACGGCATCGATCTAGTTTACAGGCTAAGGAAAGCCATGTACGGACTTAAACAAGCCCCTAGAGCCTGGTACGAAACCTGTCCCAAAGATTCAACCAACAACGGATTTGAGAAGGGTGCTGTGGACAAAACCTTGTTCAAGATACAGGAAGGTGATGACCTTCTAATGGTACAAATCTATGTCGATGATATTATTTTTGGTTCAACTAACCTTGCTCTATGTCAAAGGTTCTCTCATCTCATGCAAAGTAAATTTGAAATGAGTATGATGGGGGAACTTAGTTATTTCCTAGGTTTGCAGGTAAAGCAGTTGCCTACAGGTATATTCATCAACCAGGAGAAATACAGCAAGGAGCTTCTCAACAAATTTGGAATGAACAATTCCAAATCCTCGCCAACCCCTATGAGCACTTCCGTGCAAATTAGTGCTGATGAAGCCGGAAAGCCGTTTGACCAATCACTCTACAGGAAGCTCATTGGTTCGCTCCTGTACCTAACGGCCAGCGTGCCCGATATCGATTTCTTTGTTGGAGTGTGTGCGAGATACCAAGTTGCACCTAAAGAATCACACTTCAATACAGATAAACGAATCCTGAAATACATTAAAGGAACAGTCGATGCAGGACTGTGGTATCCTAAGGAAGGAGGATTCGATTTAGTTGGATACAGCGACTCGGATCTCGGAGGCTGCAAGCTAGATAGGAAGAGTACAAGTGGAACTTGTCACTTTCTCGGACCTAGACTCGTTTCTTGGTTCAGTAAGAAGCAATTGGCTAACTCTCTTTCCACGGCTGAATCAGAGTACTATCTTTGGTAGGGCTGTATGCAGATCCTTTGGATGCGGAACAAGCGTCGATTATGGAATCGATGCTAGAGAGACTCGAATCATGTGTGATAGCACGAGTGCAATTGCAATCACGCACAATCTGTTTTGCACTCGCGCACTAAACATATCAACATGAAGCATCATTTTATCGGGAATCATGTCGAGAACAAGGATGTTCGCTGGAAAAAGTCCATACAGACATCCAGTGGCCGACATTTTCACCAAGCCTCTCGACACATCAAGATTCAACATGCTCGAGCAGAATTGGGAATACTACGGCCAGACTCCTGTAAGTAAATTTCTGTTTTTACTCAACAATTGAGGGAATCTTTGTAAGACCCGTGAATACAATATCCAACATTAATTATCTGTACACTCAGAATCATCAATACAGTACTGTAGCGAGCGAACGCATATGAATCCTACAGCTGGTGTGTGCAATAATTAAGGGGGAATACTGTAGGACCCATGAATACAGCATTAATCCAAATATTGCTGTATGGAATTTAAAACCTATTAGTACCTTTTTAAGGGGGAACGCTGTATCGACGCGGAGAACAGCACATGCTATAGAATTTCGATTCAGTATATAATATAATATTATTTCCTTTTAAAATAATTTTTGTCCACGTGCCCTGTTTTTATGTCATACGTCATGTTCATTAAATGCCTTACACGACATCTGGACAAGTGAATCTCAAAAGCCGCGATGTTTTTAAATTGTTTATTATTTTTAAACCGCCGTTTTAGGCATTTAGGGTATCAACCTATGTCAGAAGTGGGACCCGCTGTATTTTAAAACCTTTTAATGGATTAGCGTACCAGTTACACTCAATCCATCTCAACCGTTGATTTCAAAACCGGTTCCCATCCCTTAAAATCTGACCATTCGTACTCTGCAAAACCCTATTTCGCCGCCCAAGTATAAAAGGACTGTATCTGCCATTAGAGACTCTTTACGCTTTCTGCAATTACAAGAGTTCTCAAGCAAACAGCCTACATATTTTTCTGCATATTCACTGCGAAATTCGACTGTTTTCTTCCACCTTTGTTTTAAGAAAACATCAATGGCTAGTCAATCTTCTTCCCCTGTTCTGAAGAAATCCTCCAACATCATTGATGGCCGGATCTTCTCCAAACCTGTCATCATCGAGCGTATTCTCTCGGAAACCAACGACTCAGAACCGATGGAGTATATCATTACTCGTCTTGAACAACAAGGTCTCTATCGCTTCGGGAGCAAGACCGCCGACAAATACGACGCCCATCTGGTTGAGGAATTCTACCTCAACGCCGCCGTCCGTTTTCACTAGCCCAGGGAGGACATGTTGCTGACATCACTGCAACAGTCCAAGGAGTGGAAATCTGCATCAATCGCGATCTACTCCAGAGAATCTACAGGCTGCCCGCCGACGGCCTGACCATGGACCAACTTGAGACGTTCGGGTCTCAAGAGCTTATTACCAAGTTTTATGGACTATTTACAGGGTCCAAAGTGGTTGATATGGTGACAACCACTTGTCACAAGAAAAATTTTCTTCTTCATTTTGTCTATCTTTATGACTTTTGCTCCAGGATCATTGAAAACCGAACCGGTGCGTTCGAGATGTGCACGAATTTAAGGTTCAGGATGATGGTAGCTATTTTGACCTGTGAAAAGGTCAATTGGTGCCAAATCATTCTGAAACGTCTTCAAGAAGAGGTGTGCAAACCTGCCACCCAAAAGAAATCCTTTGGTTTAATGCTGAACTACATTCTGACGAAGTGCGGAGTGATGCAATCCGCCGATGCAAAGAAAAATAGCTCGAGGATATACTTAGGAGGTGTCAAACCCACTGCGTATAACCAGAGCACCATGTATTGCAACCACCCGAGAACCAGGCACATGCCTATTTCTGCCAACCCAAGAGATGAAACCGTGAAGGTCCCAGAAATGGAATCTTCAAAGAAGCGAAAGCGATCTCACAGCAAGAAACACTCTGCTGGTGAGAAGTCCAAGAAGAGACTCAGGAGGCTCTCAAAAATCAAAGCCAAGCACTCCAAGGATGTCTCGCCCGTGGCGCAACCCACTGATGAAGAACCCCAGGGCCCAACCCCTGTGGAAGAGGTGTCTCCTACTGCATCGACAGTAGATCCCGAGCCTTTGGCGGCTACGACGGATATAGAGACATCTGCCAACGCTCAAGACTTTAGCGAGTCGGCTGCCCATTCGGAGCCAAAAGCTACTTCTCCTCTACGGGATCCCACTCCCGTACAGGATCCAATTTCCTTCGGGGCACCATCCCCTGCAAGGAGTCCATCTTCCGTACAGGATCCCATACCTGTACAGGAATCCCTCGAAACAGCGTCTCCAGACGTTATTCGAAGTCCCTCCCCTGACTCGATCATAAATCAGACACTTCTTTCGGTTCAAATTGAACACGCGTACGAAAGATTTCTGCAATGGAAAGGCTACAGGCTAGCTCCGTACGACACACTGTACAATTGGAGCGAATGGAGCCACGAAGAGAGGTTCGTCTCGAAGTAACTGACTCAACTGAAATTGAGGCCCTGCTTCGATGGGACAACGCCTCTTGCAAGTATCTAATTGAAAGCCACCTGCTGCACAAATCTGACGCCCGAAGAAAAGGAAAGAAGAAGTTAGAGGATTCTCCCATTAATCCAAAAGATGACGACGATCATGACTCAGACGACGACGACGATGCTCTACAAGCAGGTCTGAGAATGAGCCGTGAAGAGGCTGAAGCTCGAGACGCCTCTCCACCCAGAAATGACGAAGGGCCTTCTACCCAAGCCAATCCCCCTTCGCCTCAGCCGGAGAACATTCCCGACCAAGAGGAATCAGTCCCTCCAGTCGAGGAAGTTCAAGAAATTTTGGAACAGGCACCCGAGCCTGCTGCGACCAAAGAAGCTATTCCTGAAAGCCAACAGGAGGATTCAGTCCCTCCTGCATCCATATCTGCCGAAGAACCTTCGCCACAGGACGCTTCTGAACCAGCTGTCGCCAAACCACAGGAAGCTGCTCCCGCCCCTTCAACAATGGAATCCGAGGACGGTACCGAACCTGAGGATGTCCAACTTACTTCACGTCCATCCGTGAATGTAAGAAGGTTGAACGGCGCTGCAGATTTCGCCCAACCAGACTCTCCTATCTCTGCTGCACGAAAAGAGCGCCTGCGAGCTCTTGGCCTTCAGACTGTATTTATCCAAGATGCAGTAAACGCTCTATCTTCCGTTGAAAAGGCACTGAATTGGATGCACACCTCTGCCGTCGAAGAAATGACCACTCTTCAACACGAAGTATCTCGAGTTGTCGACGCATTCATTCTTTTGCCAGAAGTTTTCAAGCAAGCCTTGAAGATCATGGAAGATAAGCAGGAGCAACTGCTGAAGGAAGAAGCTACAAAGACAAGGATAGCTGAAGCCAAGACCGCTTGTGCAATGATTGAGAACTGCTCTCAGCTGCGTGCTCACGACAAATGCATTCAAGAAATGTCGCAGACTCTTTCCTCCCTTGTTGAAAGAATAACCAGCATCGAGACCAAACAGGACGCCGCTCTTGAAATCCTGCAAAGTCTTGATGAAGCCAAAAAGGGGGAAGAGGCACGAGAAGCTGCAAAGAGAATAAGGCTGCGACAAGAAAGGGAATTTGAGGCTGCTCAGAACAGTATCACTGCCGAATTGAACAAGCTAGCACCTCAATCCCAAAGCTTTAAAATTTCAGGCTCCAGACCGGAATTCCATGACCCCAATGTCCCTTGGCAAACTCTTATTCAAAGACCTTCGGAAATTCGTCTGCCGACCAACCGCAACCCAACTGCCGACGAAGTGAAGCACTGGAGGAAGAATGAACTGATGAGATATTTTGTCAGACTCATCAGAGAATCCGCCATCTTCAAAAATTATAAAACGTTAGCGGAAGCGACAGATAAATTTTCAAAGATGCTAGAAGAAGGTAAACTCCCTCTCCAAATCGAAATGAAATCAAAACATAGAAGAGGAGATCGGGTCACCCATCCAGAAGATTGGATACTTGCCTTTGATCGTTCATATGAAGGAAGAGCGATTTACCAGGATCGAGGCAATGATTCTCTTCAAAACTGGTGGCGTGGCACCGAGAACGAACAAGGAAAGAGACCATGGAGGCATGCAGACTATAGATAAAGAGCTGAAATTTATGTATATTATTTTTGTTTTTGTAATTTCTATTCGAAACAGCAAACTTTGTACTCAATCATTTTGAATATCAATAAAAACCGTTTGTTTGTTTTGAAAGATTACAACTCGTAATCTACTGTGTTAATGTATGATTACTTAAAATTGTTTGATAGAAATCTCAAGTTAGATAAACTTGATTGAAAAATAAGCTGTACGAACTAGTCTACGAACAGTTCATAATTTCAGTTGTAAACTTAGAATACATTGTAAGATTGTGCCTGTGCGCCAATCATAGGCTTAAGTTGTAATAAACTTCAAACTGTATCGAACGTGCCTGCGAGCAGTTCATTATTGTAGACTAAGTCACTAAGTCAGACCTTTTGACAAAAGACCAAGAAATCTGCCAGAAGTCATCAAAGAAGAAATGCTTCATGAAGAAGGTTTTGGCATCATCAAGAAGACTCGAAGAGTTAAGTAAGTTAGTCTTGGCAAATTGTCAAAAAGGGGGAAATTGTTGGGAAAACAAAGACCCTGTATCGAAACAGCCGGGATACTCGAATCCCTGTATCGAATATTATTTAGAGGTTTTGACATATATGCCAATACAGTAAAGGAAACTGTATCGAGGCTTTAAGGCTTTATCCTGTATCAAAGACCTGCCCCGAATCAGCATAAGTGAAGCTCTTCAGTACAGCAAGAAGACTTGTAAAAAGACCAAGTATGGAAATTGTCTCGACACCCTAAACACAGTCATCTTCCATACAGTTCACAAAAGGACAAGAAGGAACACAAGTCAAGTCCCGTTGAACAAAGAAGTATTTAAATACTCAAGGATAAAGTATTTAAATACTGCCAGTCCTCAGATCTTCAGAATCCCGCGAAATCCGGATCATGTCATATTCCCGTTGAAGGAAATCTTATTCAAATGGATACATCTCAACGGATACTTTCTTCAGAGACTATATATATCCTATGAAGACATTGAAGATCGATCAAGTAACCTAATACTCAAGCTATCAAAGTTATCATCGAGCAAACATATCTCCAAAGCATACCGCAATTAAGAACGAAAGAGATATACGATTGCTCAACATCAAGAACGACCATCATCACTCAAGAACTTCAAAGTCTGTTCTTACACGGTTACCTACCTTTTACCTCTGTGTAAAAACCGAGCTCTGTGTGAACTCAACAAGTTATTCGACTGTGTGGGACGAATAAGGACGAAGCTTTGGAACTGTGTGTGAAGAAGCTAGTCAAGAAGGAAGCTTTAACCAATCTATGTGAACGGTTGAAAGTGACATTCTTTGTATCAATCTGTGTGAACGATACAAGGATAGGTTTGTTTATAATTACGTAGTTGTGTACGCAGTAATTATAATAAACTTTTTACTCCTGTGTGGAGGACCAGTGGACGTAGAGGGGTTTACCTCGAACCACTTTAATTACTGTGTTATTTACCTTCAGCTTTTACTGTTTTAAATAACTGTGATATATTAAGTATACACCAAATACTTCGTTGCTGTATCCACGACAACTAACTGTATCCAAGACTTCCGCTACGCACTCAGATTTAGATTCCGTACAGTTTGTTGTTTAAACTATTTTCCAAACTGTATCCAGTATACTTAAGTGGCCAACAACATGCCCAAAACTTTGGAAAATTACAAAACAGCCCAAACGTCCAGAAAACACGATTTGAGATCGAACAATAATACCAAAGCCCACAACACATCTGAAAATATTAAACGAACTTGTAGAAATATCGAAACGACAATTTCAATCAAGATTTACCAAAATCGAATCTAAATGCGGAAAAGTCACAATATTTCACGGATTCAACTAAAACAGCCTCGAAACTCGTTCAAATAGCAAAAAGTGCAGAATGAGATAGTTTCAGAATATCAAAAGCGAGTCACCAAAAAATGGAAAAGCACTAAAAGTGAAAATTACCAAAAGTAGAAAAGTACAGATATTACAATGCGTGGGAGTACATTTCCTTGTAATTAACCCCAAGGTGTTGTGAGAACCATTAACTCGTGAACCTTGTACATTAGGGCTCCACTATTCTCATTACGCTTTATGACAAAGGCTTGATTATGTCCTTCAGGCTTTATACTTGGTTAGGTTAGCACTATCTACACCATATACCTATCTCTTTGTCAGAGAATCTAGTTCTACCTCGAATGTATCTCTTATAGGCCAATCAGCCATATGTTGATTTCATCCAACTGAGCGAGGTTCATCATCACCATTCTTTATAATTCATGACATGTTATCAAAATGGGTGGTTGATCAGGCCACACTCTCATAATTTCATTGAGACTCTTAATTTTTTTAATCATATCTTCAGGGCGTTCCCCTCGTCATAACTCATGGACATAGCATGATCTCATGAAAAAAATTTCTTGATGATTAACATTTAAATTTGTGTTATACTATATCTCTTCCTTGGGTGACTATTTAGCCGAACTATGAGGCTTCTACCCCTTCCTTTGCAGGGAGCTACAGCCTCAACCAAACCTCCACGAAGTGCAGTTGCATCACCCGATTCATTGGTGATGTGCCCCTTATAGTGGACATCCAACCTTACAGGACCATTTGCAGCTATAATATAAGATCTTGTCACTTGAGCGATATGAGTAAATGCATCAGGCATCGAATGTGCTACATCCTGAAGATCGAGTATTTTTTGTGCTTCACATTAACATTGTGAAGTTTGGGGATCATAATGAGATAAAGTGGGGGCACACCATGACAATTCCTGTAATTCCACGATAATTTATATTTTCTCTCCTCTCCTTAACGACGGGAAGGTTGTCTCATTAAAGTGACAATCTGCAAACCATGCGGTAAAGAGACCACCTGTGATTCTGTGAAGGTTCCAAATAGCGGAAAAACGTTTGGAGATTCTTATCCAACATGAATACCTAATCATTTCTAAAGGCTAATGCGCTGTGGGGCGCAGAACACATATAATGCATAACCAAATATGCGCAATTAGCAGTCAATTTCGTCTGCGTCCAAAGTACGAAAATAAGGCTATCCAGTTACCCACTGGTACGCATAAACTTATTGGTTAGCAGATGGTCTAAGAATGAAAGAATTAAGTAAAGTTGCATGCAGTATCGCACTATTCCAGGCAAAATATGTAAATTAATGCGCATAACCAATGACATAATCAACATACATATTCTTTCGATGGTGGTTTATGTGAGACCATTTGCATATGCACATGGGATGAGATGTTGTACATTGATCCATATCATGCAATAAACATCAAGTACTTTTTGATGTGAACTCTCCAGCATCATCAAGTCCTTTAGATATGATAAGGAAGGTGAGTCTTTATAAGTTATCTTGGAAGTTATGCAGTATTTTGAGTGGACAAGAGAGCACATGTGACCAACATGTCAGGGCATACACCAAACCATAAAATACATAAATGGTCCACATTTTTAGGTGGATGGGTCCACAAATATCTCCTTGTATTCAGCATAAGAATGAAATGTTTGCTTTTATTTCTTTAGCGTATGAAGGTCTCACTCCTATTTTGACTAAAGAGTAGGTTTTGCAAAAAGGAATTGTGCGCATTTGATATGTATCGGGTTCTTTGGATGGCATAACATGGTTAACATCAATATTGTTCTTTATGTTGAGTTGTTGCCACATTTTCACTCGAAGAAATGATGTTCCTATAAGTTCCTAGGGATACAGACCATCATATCTCGACCATAAGACCTAGTGTATCGTGCCAAAGCCTAATACGAGTCCATGTCCCAAAGTACATTGTTGGTCACAATATAGGATTTTAAAAACCCTAATATTAGTGAGGTACAGTCCACTAGATTGACTCATGAGTTTCACTAAAATGCATTTTTGTCCACATTCATTAGAATTGATAAAAATAAATTCTATCCCATTCTCACAGTGGGTTGCCACATGAAAATCATTGCTACGTATATTATTAAAGCTACGTAATGTTCGAGGGGCTCTAAGTATATATAGAGCATCAGTAACTTGGAAATGAGTTCCATTTTAGGCATCATGAATTGGCATAACCTAGCCCTTTGATGAGTTGGGAGGATCCAATCGTCCTAGTTACCGAGGTTTGGCAGGCGACTAATTCGATGAATAGAAGCCTATTTCTAATAACATTCAAGTTCTCGTGATTCTTTTCTTAGAAGAGAAGGAAATTTCAAACTATAAGCATTTTCAAGCAATATTCAGTACTTTGAAATCAAGCTAGTAATATAATGTAAGCAATATTAATATCTTATTTTTGAAACAATGTTGCATCACACCAGTATTAGAAAGAAAACACCAACACATTTGTTTTGAGGGAACTATACCAAACGTAAATGAGAAAGTAAACATAATACTAGGATTCAGTCATAAAGTGGTGCCTCTATAGACTATGTATCGTATGACTCATTTCGACGATTGGTGACTGTGTAAAATTGACACATGGGGGCTTGTCTAGATCATATTTCTCCATATAGTGAGTTTCTCTTTCTTTGGACTCTCTATATTTCTTGTAGTGAAATGCGACTTGCTTTATCGCATGGTAGTTCTTGTACCATGTCCAGCATCTCCACAATGATAGCACCGTTCATCGCTAAGTCGAGCCTAAGGGGCGTTAGGATGCGTAGGTTCTTTTTGGTTCCCTTGACCAGCGGAGCCGGAAGCACCAAGTCTTCGCATTACATTGTAAGAACCCCACGTCCTCGACCACGACGTCTGCCACGTCCAGTCCCCTATTTATTGGGGTAGTTTTCATCCTTCACTTTGCCATAATTGGCCTCAGAATTTTTTTTGTCCCAACCAGCCTGGCATTTTTACTCAGTAACATTTCGTTATGCCTCTCAGCCACTTGCAGTGGGTTGATTAGCATACTGAAGGTAGTAATGCATTTGTTGTCGTACTCCAGCATATACTGGCTCGCTAGTATAAGGGCAGAAGTAGGAAAGGTGGAAAGAGTTTTCTGGATCATGACATCTTATCTTATGTCCTTTCCACAGAAATTAAGGCGGGCCTTAAGATGTAGCATATCATTGTTGAAATCGTTGATCCGTTTATAGTCAAGCAAGGGGATTTTATTCCACTGCACGGTCAACTCTGGGAGAAAAGTATTGTAAATGTTTCCAGATCGGCCCTTAAGGGGATCCCACGGTTCTTTGAAGGATTTCAACTGCAGATATTCCCATCTTAGGCTGGGTTCGATATGTTGCCTAAGAAACATAAGTGCATTCGGTTTTATCTTGTCAGGTGATGCTTCGCCTGCAGTATCAAAGATGAAACCCTATAGTCAAATGTGCTCTCGATGTCGGAGACCCATCTATGGTACTCAAACCCTTCTGAGTCCAAGATATCAAATTCAGGACGAGTTGGATCAGCTATCTTGATACAAGAATAGGGAAAATGAATTTTCACAGTTTACCATTAGTACTTTCATGATAAAATTTCAATAATGGGAGCGTATCATTTCTCTGAACTAAGATATAGTCCAAATTACTTTCGATGCTTTTGAAGATTACACATGAAATTACTTTATCATGGTTCAATATGATATAGACACTAGTATTATACGATTAAAGTCCACTACTCATGAAACCTAATTACATGCGATATCTATATATGCATGCAAATATATAAATATATATATAATACACACATAATTCTAAGAATATATCTATATAAATAATATGCAATCAAATAATTCCTAGACATGATATATAAGTCTTATAGCGTAGTGGGTATATAATTCAACTGAATTCTAAAGTAAGCGATTTAGTTTATATAAGTGTAATATAATAGGTGGTATATTAAAATTATGCAATTAAATCAGATAAGATATACTCCCTCCGTCAATGATCTCTTGACCCAAAATGTTGGGCACGGTATTTAATGTATTGTGATGATGCGTTAAAGTGTTTTTTATTTGTCTTATTTGTTAGAGTAGATTAGCTATTTTAATTGCTGAGTGATGTGTTAAAGTGATTCTTTGGATCCCATTTGTGGGCCATCATGTATTTTAGTAATAATTTATGTAATTGAAGGGTATAAATATAAATTTTATTGTGGGGTCTACTTCCTAAAATAGAAAGGTTCAACAGATTGTGGACGACCGAATAAGGCAATAGTGTCAACAGATCATGGACTGAGGGAGTACTAAATTGCATACAAAGCAGATAGTAGGGTTTTTAGGATTATCTTGCAAGAAAGACCCAATTCTTTCCTAGGACATACATTTAATTTTCTTGGATGAAATCGTGTTTCGTGTATTAATTGTCCGCTTGAATCCTCAGTACAAATCATTGATTCCTCTCCACAATGAGGTTAAAAAAAATTATATCCATCGCAAGACATGAAAAAAAAAAGGGTTAAATTTGTATATATCCAACAAAAAAAATTAATTAATTTTTTTTATTAAAAAGAGGGGAAAAAACGGTCCCCTTTGTCTTAATTAATCTACTTCAACTATAGTGTTGTTAGGGCTGGCAATTTTCGGCATGACACGAAAACACGACACGGACCGACATGAAATTAATGGGTTAGTGTCAAGCCTTATTGGGTTCGGGTTCTTATCAAGTTGACCTGGTAAGGACACGATAATTTCGGGTCGGTTTCGGATTGGGTTCGGATCGGGTTCAGGTAACCCGTTAGGGGGGTGGCTGTAACACCCCCAAGTTATTCAGGGAATATTACAGCGCCGTGAGCCCCACCGTGGGACCCACAAGTCTAAACATACGCGTAACTATAAATTTTGACCGAGAAGGTCTACATACAATGGAATGAAGAACAATACAAAGGGTATTCAAAACATATCCAATGTATCCAAAGACATCACAACACAAATCAATACCTCGGCAAACACAGGCCGGAACATCAAGGAAAATGGAAAACAATACTCGAGTATTCAATAACCATTCCAGTACAACAATACTGAATGGAGAAACACAAAACATAACCAGAGGTAAGACACAGTATCACACTTGCCCATTATCTTCATGCCGACCCGATACCTGCCTGTCCGCTCTTATGGAACCTGAAATACATAAAAAGTATTTCCCCCATAAAGGGGTTAGCCGTCGAATAGCTAGTGCAAGTATATCAAGTATGAAACACAATACTCCTCGGCAATAAAATAAATGTAACCGTCAATTCATCAATTCAAGGCTAGTATTCCGGAATAACTAAATCTCGTGGCATCACATCAATACATATATGAATACCGTGGAACCGTACCAGAGGCTACGGAACCCTCAGAGGATTCGTCGGTCCATCCCAGAGTGGTCCATTCATATCATCCATGGAATCGCACCAAGAGGCTACGAAACCCTCAGGGGACCCGTCGGCCTGCTCCAGAGTGGATATAAATAATCATGCCATTAATACACCTTACTTTCAAAGTCGAGAACGTACAATCATAAATATATACTTGCCTTTGAGACATCGTGAAATTGAACGGAAAAGAGTATGAGTTCGGTAGGTCCAAGAACGTGCTTCCGGCACCTAAACGATTCGTAAAGGATTTGATAATCAATAATCTATACTCATAATTCACGGAGAAACTCCCGAAACCCGACTACGATTCACGAAAATACACGGATAAACAACTAGAGGTTGGAAAATCGCCCAAACTCTCACAAGTCCGAAAACGACACAATCCAATCCGTAAAATCGTAGGAAAAGCATGTATATGGAATAGATACATCATAATATCAAGGTTATCAAGCTTCAAAACAGATAAATCGGACGAATCTAGGAAAACCCCCAAAATTCTCAAAAAATAGGGTTCTAAGTATCTTTACCTTGATTTGGACGTTAGGACGGATTAGATGTTGTGGAATCCTTGTTCTCCAACCAAATATGTTGCTGTTTGACGAAGAATCGCTTCCAATCGCCCAAAATCGTCTCTCCCGAGCTGCTCCCGTCGGAAATGAGTGAAGAGGATGAAAAATGACGAAATGGAAGTCAACTGTCCAATATATATCCGCCCAGTCTAGCGCACGCTATGCTTCCTTCATTAGCGTGCGCTAGCGAGGTCACCGGGTAGTCCAGTGGCTTCTGCCGGCCCCGTTAGCATGCGCTAATCACCTTTCTCTAGCGTGCGTTAGCCAAAAAGTGGCGTCCAGTACTGGAGTCCAGAACCTACTGTCCTCTGCCCTGCTCAAGCCTTAGCATGCGCTACCGCTATGGCTTAGCGTGCGTTATGCAACAGATTTAGCGTGCGCTAGAAGAAACCTAGCGTACGTTACCTGAGAGTCCAAAAAACCTGACAACCTCACTACCTCTGCCAACCAGCCCGTTAGCATGCGCTACGGACGGACGTTAGCATGCGCTACTAACCACGAATAGCGTGCGCTAACGAACTCCTAGCGCGCGTTAACTGCTAGTCCAGAGAGCAGTCTGAGTTACTGGTTCTGATCTGACTGGTCCCTTAGCGCGCGCTACGGCTCAAGGCTAGCGTGCGCTACTCAAGCAGAATTAGCGTGCGTTAGTTTAGGCCTAGCGTGCGCTATTTCTCTGACCCAGGACACTTCCGCAAGGTCTAAACAACACGATTGTGATCCAAACAAGATATGAAGCTCTAAAACAATATCGACAACATCACCAAGAGTTTACAGAGCGACGAAATAAGAAAAATGGCAAGGCCAAACAGTCAATAAAAGTACGGGTATTATACTCTCCCCCTCTAAAAAGAAGTTTCGTCCCGAAACTTAAGAAATAAAGAGTTCGGGGTACTCCGACCGTATCTTCTCTTCCGTTTCCCAAGTCACCTCTTCGACTCCATGTCTCGACCATTGCACTTTAACCAGTGGAATGGTCTTATATGCCGAAGTTGTTTCTCGCGACGCTCAAGGATCTTTACGGGTCTCTCTGGAAAGGTAATATCCTCGGCTACGTCAATGTCACTGTAGTCGATAACGTGGATTAGATCCGGCACGTAATTTCTCAACTGAGACACATGAAAAACAATTTGGACATGACTTAAAGCTGGAGGCAACGCCAAGCGATAAGCTAAATCTCCAACTCTGTCCAAAATCTTGAAAGGTACGATATACCTCGGACTAAGTTTCCCCTTTTTCCCGAAGCGCAAAACTCCTCTGGTCGGTGACACCTTGAGTAAGACATGATCCCCCACTTCGAACTCCAGCGGTCGACGACGAGTATCAGCATAAGATTTCTGATGACTCTGGGCAGTCAGCAATCGGTCCCGGATTATAGAAATCTTTTCCTTAGTTTCTATCAACATATCCGGTTCCATCCCAATTAGTTCTGAAGCCTCGTCCCAACATAATGGTGACCTACATCGCCTACCATAAAGTGCCTCGAAGGGTGCCATTTTGATCGACGCATGCCAACTATTATTATAGGCAAACTCGATCAACGGTAAGTGGAGTTCCCAATCATTACTCCAGTCTAAGGCACAAGCTCGCAACATATCTTCCAACGTCTGAATCGTCCTCTCTGTCTGACCGTCCGACTGAGGATGAAATGAAGTGCTCAACCTCAACTCAGTACCCAAAGCCTGATGAACGGCCTGCCAAAAATACGATACGAAACGACTGTCTCGGTTAGAAATAATGGTCTTTGGGGCACAGTGCAATCTTATGATCTCAGCTATAAAAGTTCGAGCCAATCTATCCGGTCCCCAAGTATCCTTAATACCCAAGAAGTGTGCAGACTTGGTCAACCGATCGACAATTACCCAAATCATATTCATTCCGGCCCGAGTTCTCAGCATTCCAGTGATGAAATCCATAGAGATATCTTCCCACTTCCACTTGGGAATGGGAAACGGTTTCAACAGCCCCGCTGGTCGTTGATGTTCGATCTTGACTTGTTGACACATCAGGCACCGCAGTACAAATTCCGTGACATCCTTCTTCATGTTGTTCCACCAAAAATTTTGTTTCAAGTCCTTATACATCTTACTCGTCCCGGGGTGGATTGAGTAAGGCATAGCATGGGCTTCTTGGAGAATTCTCTGCCTCAACTCTAGATCATTCGGAACACAAAGCCTGCCCTGAAATCTCAAAATACTATCCTCGTGAACCATAAAGCTAGGAGCTTTTCCTTTAATTACATCTTCCTTCAGTTGAGAAATCATCGGGTCACTCCACTGCTTCCCTTTGATGTCGTCAACCAAGGACGAAGTAATTTCGAGAGTACACAACTGTCCCTGTACTCGTTGAAGCCAAACTTCTATCCCTTGCTCAATTAAATCCTGACGAATTTTCGTCTGAGATGTAAGAACCTCGAGCATTTGAAGAGATGCCGATTTGCGGCTCAAAGCATCCGCGACGACATTGGCTTTTCCGGGGTGGTAAAGAATTTCCAAATCGTATTCCTTTATCAACTCTAACCAACGTCTCTGTCTCATATTCAGCTCCTTCTGACTGAAAATATACTTCAGGCTCTTGTGATCGGTATAAATCCGACACGGAGAGCCATACAAATAATGCCGCCAAATCTTAAGTGCGAAGACAATTGCGGCCAACTCCAAATCGTGAGTAGGATAATTCATCTCATAAGGCTTTAATTGTCGTGACGCGAAAGCTATCGTCTTATCATGCTGCATAAGTACACAGCCCAAACCTTGACCCGAAGCGTCACTATAAACTGCAAAGCCCTCACTACCAGGTGGTAAAGCTAAGATCGGCGCTGAAGTCAAATGTCTCTTCAGCTCATCGAAGCTCTGTTGTCTCTCATCCGACCAAACAAACTTTTCGGTCTCTTGGAGTAATTTCGTAAGCGGCTGAGTGAGTTTCGAGAACCCCTCGAGAAAACGACGGTAATACCCAGCAAGGCCCAAAAAGCTACGAAATTCCTTAACATTTTTAGGCGATGCCCAATCTAGCACTGCCTCAATCTTCTGCGGGTCTACACGAACCCCTTCGGCCGAAATCACATGGCCGAGAAACATAACTTCTTCCAACCAGAACTCACATTTTAAGAATTTGGCATAGAGGTGCTCGGTTCTCAAAATATCTAGTACCAAACGCAAGTGTCGGGCATGTTCCTCTTTATCTCGAGAATAGATCAAAATGTCGTCAATAAAGACGACTACACACATGTCGAGATACTCAATGAAAATCTTATTCATTAATTGCATGAATACTGCCGGTGCATTAGTCAATCCAAAAGGCATAACTACAAATTCATAATGCCCATATCTCATCCGAAATGCCGTTTTCGGAACGTTGGACTCTCTCACCCTGAGTTGATAATACCCCGATCTTAAATCAATTTTCAAGAAAACTGCAGCCCCTTGCAATTGATCAAATAAATCGTCTATACGAGGCAAAGGATACTTGTTCTTGATGGTCACTTTGTTTAGCTCGCGGTAGTCGATGCACAAACGTAGTGAACCATCTTTCTTTCTCACAAAAAGGACAGGTGCGCCCCAAGGCGAAGCGCTCGGTCTGATGTACCCTTTCTCTAGGAGTTCTCCCAATTGATTCTTCAATTCTTGCATCTCGGAAGGTGCCATTCGATAAGGTGCCTTATAAATCGGAGCCACATCTGGTTCTAAGTCCACAGAAAATTCTCTCTCATGATCTGGTGGTAATCCCGGGAGATCATCCGGAAAAACATCGGGATACTCATTAACAAATGGAATCGAAGAGAAATCGACTTCGTTCCCTTCCGTTTTCAAGGCATAACACCAATAGCCCGTACAACCTTTATTCAAAAGTTTTACGGTCTTCATGGCGCTGATAAGTAACTTGGATTGGCCTGACTTATGTCCCAAAAATGAGTACTCGGATCCGTCTTTAGTCATCATGGTGATAACCTTAGTACGGTAATTCATAATCGCTTGGTGACTATCAAGCCAATCCTCGCCGAGGATCACGTCCTCGCCTACCATATCAACTATAATCAAATTCGATAACCATTCCATACCAGATATAATCACCGAAAAATCTTTAATCTCCCGGTTCCCCACAATTCTATCCCCGCTAGGTAGTTTCACAATGAAGGGATCGCAAGTAGTCATGAAAGTTATATTCAAACGGCGTACACACTCCAAGGAAATAAAAGAATGTGTAGCACCCGTATCAAAAAGCACACGAACTGGATGAGATAAAATATGAATGGTCCCTGAGGCCACCGCTGCATCAGGTTCATCTGTCCGACGCATCTCGTACACTCGTGGTTGTACCGAACCGACACTAGAGTTTTCCCCTCCAGCGTTCTGACCCCGTCCCCGGCCCCGGCCGTAATTCTGCTGAGATTGACCAAAAGATTGTCGCTGATTTATGCCTTGGTCAAGTGGTGCTGGGGCAGAAGCCCGAGTGTCCAAAGTTTGATTTGGTTCGGGACAATAAGCCGCTCTATGTCCCATCTGTCCGCAAGTGTGACACTTCAATGGTGGAAAATTGCATTCCAAATTAATGTGGCCTGGACGACCACAATTATAGCAAGTTACTGTGTGATTTGTGGTGCCCGGAGCGGAACGGAAACCCCTCTTTCCTTTAGCAGAACGTGATGACTGTCCGGTAGAACGGTTAGTCGTATGTGACCTCTGGAAGTTGCCACTCTTAGAGCCAGAAAAATTTCCCGCAACTTTATACTTCTTCGATTCTTCAACGGTATTGTTGTCGGGGCTTAACATATCATGGGCTAGAGCTCTGTCCAGATATTCCTTCAGTGTGGTGCAAGCAAATCCGGCCATGTACCGTCGTAAGTCCATACTCATCCGCATATCAAAATAACGAATCTTATCACGCTCGTTACGTACTTGATCCTTCACATGGATCAATTGTTGGTTGTACTCCACGATCGCCTGCGAAACGGGAATATCCTGCGGTTTAGCCTCGAAAAAGGCTCGAATTCGGCCTTCTCGCACCGTCCAAGGACAAAACTCGGCCTCCAAAAGCTCTTTAAATTCATCCCACGTGGTAACACGATCCTGTGGCTTGATGACTTTCCACCATGTAGCGGCCTCCTTGGTGAGGAAATACTGAGCAATCAGTACTTTCCTCACTTCGGGGCAATTAACCGCTTCAAAAATTTTCTCTAACTCTGCTAGCCAATCTTCCCAACCTAACGGGTCTGTGGCACTGCCAAACTGTGGAGGGTGCATACGGATTACATTCTGAAGCAAGGCATCCGCGTTCGGATTCGGATTATTCAGCTGAACGGTTTGGGCTAAAATGGTCATCTGGGTAGCCAATTGTTGAAGTATATTCGCAACTCCAATGTCCGCGCTGTTCCCTTGGCCAGTCGACTGGTCGTGCTGACTCAGTGTCAGGATGCACTGAGTTCGACAAACTGGGGTTGGTTGACCCCGCAACAGATCTGAGAGAAACGGCCGCGCCACGTCCTCGTCCACGTCCACGACCACGACCATGGCCACGGCCCCTACCAGCAGACATACTGAAGAACACACAAGGCACGTAAGTACAATTTAATCGCACGTCATCGAAGTGACCGATTCTCAAGAATACCAAAAATAGAAGTAAACGAATAAGGAAATACCAGAAGAGTAAGAGGTCTTACGAGTACCGGTCGTATTGTGATGATGGCAGAGTAGTGATACTGTAACACCCCGAGAATACGTCCGGAAATGTTACACGCCGTAGGCCCTTCTCACAAGGATCTACCAGGCTAAACTCCACTAGACTACATAATGATTGACCGACCGGGGTCAATTTAAATACAACGCAGACCAACAAGGGCATTAAACAATTCAGAAACTATTGAATAAATGACAATAATAAACTTTCACACAAAAAGGGATGACAATTCCAATTAATAAATGAAAACCTACACCCGTGCAAGGGTGAATACTCAACCAAATGGAAAATACCGACCCAGATAGAATAAAAGAAAAAGACTCTGACTCTTGTGTGATTAGCATCGTCGTCTTCCATCTCCTTCCAAGCCAATCCCGTGACTGCTCCCGAACTGCCAAAACCTGAGCGCATAACAGGCACACACCCCCCGAAAACTCGGGGGTTAGCAAACTGGAATTTTGCTAGTGCAAGTACATAATATACAAGATATACGAACAATAACAACACAAAATTCAACCGTCCAGAAGACTTAACACAAACCATATATTCCTATAGTCAACAAAGAATAGCACTCGCATACACAAGGTGAAAGATAATCACATAGTCATATTCTCTTTACGGAACATAACATCAATGAAACTTTAAACGAGCCCAAGGAGTCAGGAAAATCCCTTTGTAAAAGGAAAAGTATTTTGATAAGATAGTTTGCAAACATTATTATTGACTCGGGCCGTCTTGGGGTTTTGAAAATCGAATGGGAACACTTTTGGAAAATAATTTCAAAAGCTCTCGGGTCCTTGACCCAACATATGGAAAACAATTACACGAAAGCCATGTCACGTTATTCGGGGTCCTCGACCCAATTTATAGAACACTGTCACAAACGAAATCATTACAACATCTCACAGGGTTCTCAACCCAATCCAAATAACATCATCACAAGATCAATCATCTCAACATTTCACAGGGTCCTCGACCCAATACACAGAATGACACCACAATACAATCAAAGGCACAATCTCTCATTCGACATATCCTGCTCAAGACCCCCAATTAATTAACCCTCGGAGATTTCGTCAAACCTCCTTGGTTAATTAACCCTGATACCAACGCTTTAAAAACAAGTTGAAACAAGCTTTCAAAAACACGAATCGCGGTCTATATCAAGACAAACATTTAAAAGTGAGTTGAAAGAATTTGAGATATGAACATCGTTCGGTAACGGGGTCTTACCTATCACTCAAATACCCGTAACCAATAAGCCTGCCAGGCGCCTCCCTTGCGCACCTGTGTACCGGCGTCCACTCCACTATGTTGGCCGCTCCTTGAACATGTCACTGCGCCGGCGATCACTCCCATAAGAGCCGCCCCTTGCGCGCGCATTAGGTAACACCGGCGTTCACCAGCTATATGGAGCCGCACGTTGCAGCATACACCAGGACGGAGTGCACGCCCCGCCCTCAGAGGTTCCCGGATACGGCGTTTCTCACAACAAGTATCCACATTATTTCAAACATCAAGCACACAGACAAACGTCACAACAATTATCAACTCAGTACATATCAAATCACACAATTTCTCCGTCAGTCCATAACCACACAAATAAACAATAACATGCACGTTATCAATCAAAACTTAATCACAATAAGCCTTCAAGCATAACCAACCAACACCGCACATATATCCCTATATTGCGACTCAACCGAATATATATATATATATATATAACCTTACTATATTATATGAATAAGTATAGTTCATCCATCAATCCAAGTTGATTATGTCAACTAGTGTTAGCATTCATCACTCGTCATTCACCGACATAGGCACACACACACACACATATATATATATCAATATACGTATATACATACATATATTTAACATATAAATCTATATACACACACACACACATATATATACATCCGTATAAATTCATACACTTCGACAACAATGATTTCACGCAGTTACAATTCGTATATCAAGGTACTTGCCTCAAATCCAAAGAACGCGAAGCAACGGAAAAGCTCGACCGAAAACCCTCGAATCTTCCAACTAGGTCGAAAACAAAGAATAACATAATCACTATAAGATCGATCGCAAGGAAGATGCAAAACACACGAAATTCTCAACAAGAATTCGTAGAGACGAAGGATCGAACACTTAGGGCTCAATGTTTCCCAAAAAATATCAAGAACATTATCCGAACCCAAATACGGTAAGAAATACGAATCAAATCATAAGGAGAGAATCAATACAACCGATTGATGATATACAACAGCACGATTCATGAAGAACAACCCGAATCTTGAAGATTCACGAAATATAAAGGAAGGGTTTACAAGATGATTACCTCGAATCGAAGACAAAGAACACGGATTGATGATGTTAATCAACACCAAGAACTAAAGGAAGATGTAAACTTGGAGTTACAGGACTCCAAAATCGCCCCTAGATCGCCCACAAATCGCCTCAGCCGTGGAGGAGTGAAGAAAGGGTGAAAAATAACGAACACGGTCAACCCTCGGTATATAAATACCTGCGCATGAGTTACGTACGTTAACCAAGAAGAATAACGTATGTTACCTGTATTACGTACGTAATGCATCAAAGATTACGTACGTAATCGATAACCAGACCCTCCTGTCCAAAATAGCGAAGACCCTTACGTACGTTATGGCGAGGGCTTAACGTATGTAAGGAGCACATTAACGTGCGCTATGATCAACACATAGCGTGCGCTATCGACGGCCAGAACTCAATGTCTGAACTGGTAACACCCTTACGTACGTAAAGGGAAGGTCTTAACGTACGTAAGTCACATGATGATAACGTACGTTATGCTTATAGCATAGCGTACGTAAGTCACTTAGCGCGATTCAGGCGCTAAGTTCACTAAATCGCGTCTGGCGATGAAACCGCAAAACGACAATTACAACACGAGACGAGGGCATGCATATGAAAAGTGCAGAACGACGGATTTAAGCATTAAAAGAAAGTACGATTCCGACAACCCGAAGGTTCGGAATACGATAACAGAAGTAATCACCCCCAAACTTTGGGAAATTATGAAACGCCCCAAAACGTCCGTAAATCATGATATGACATCAAGCAACCAAACCGAAGCTCACAACACGCATAATAAAGCTCAACGGACTTATAGGAAACACGAAACCATAGTTTCGAACCATCATCACACGGAATGAACCAAATAGCGGGAAAAGTCGCTCAAAATACGGATTCGGGTAAAACAGCCCCAGAACAACTCGGATGACCAAACACGCAGAACGAAACATTATCAAATTGTCAAAACGCTCGCAAGTGATCTTCTGGAAACCAGAAAGATGCCAAAAACGAAAAAGTACCGAAAGAGAAAATCACGGGTATTACAGATACTGTGGACAAACGACGACTCAATCGACCCAAAAGACTGACAACCTAGGTATCCATAGACCTAAGCTCTGATACCATATTCTGTAACACCCCCAATTTATTCAGGGAATATTACATCACCGTGATCCCCACCGTGGGACCCACAAGGCTAAACATACGCGGAACTATAAATTTTGACTGAGAAGGTCTACCTACAATGGAATGAAGAACAATACAAAGGGTATTCAAAACATATCCAATGTATCCAAAGACATCACAACACAAATCAATACCTCGGCAAACACAGGCCGGAACATCAAGGAAAATGGAAAACAATACTCGAGTATTCAATAACCATTCCAGTACAACAATACTGAATGGAGAAACACAAAACATAACCAGAGGTAAGACACAGTATCACACTTGCCCATCATCTTCATGCCGACCCGATACACCGCCTCTCCGAACTGAAATACATAAAAAGTATTTCCCCCATAAAGGGGTTAGCCGTCGAATAGCTAGTGCAAGTATTTCAAGTATGAAATACAATACTCCTCGACAATAAAATAAATATAACCGTAAATTCATTAATTCAAGACTAGTATTCTGGAATAACTAATTCTCATGGCATCACATCAATACATATATGAATACCGTGGAACCGCACAAGAGGCTACGGAACCCTCAGAGGACTCGTCGGTCCATCCTAGAGTGGTTCGTTCATATCATCCGTGGAATCGCACCAAGAGGCTACGAAACCCTCAGGGGACCCATCGGCCCGCCCCAGAGTGGATATAAATAATCATGCCATTAATACACCTTACATTCAAAGTCGAGAACGTACAATCATAAATATATACTTGCCTTTGAGACATCGTGAAATTGAACGGAAAAGAGTATGAGTTCGGTAGGTCCAAGAACGCGCTTCCGGCACCTAAACGATTCGGAAGGGATATGATAATCAATAATCTATACTCATAATTCACGAAGAAACTCCCGAAACCCGACTATGATTCACGAAAATACACGGATAAACAACTAGAGGTTGGAAAATCGCCCAAACTCTCACAAGTCCGAAAACGGAACAATCCAATCCGTCAAATCGTAGGAAAAGCATGTATGTGGAATAGATACATCATAATCTCAAAGTTCTCAAGCTTCAAAATGGATAAATCGGACGAATCTAGGAAAAACCCGAAAATTCCCAAAAAATTGGGTTCTAAGGATTTTTACCTTGATTTGGACGTTAGGACGGATTAGATGTTGTGGAATCATTGTTCTCCAACCAAATATGTTGTTGTTTGACGAAGAATCGCTTCCAATCGCCCAAAATCGTCTCTCCCGAGCTGCTCCCGTCGGAAATGAGTGAAGAGGATGAAAAATGACGAAATGGAAGTCAACTTCCAATATATATCCGCCCAGTCTAGCGCACGCTACGTTTCCTTCATTAGCGTGCGCTAGCGAGGTCACCGGGTAGTCCAGTGGCTTCTGCCGGCCCCGTTATCGTGCGCTAATCGCCTTTCTCTAGCGTGCGTTAGCCAAAAAGTGGCGTCCAGTACTGGAGTCCAGAACCTACTGTCCTCTGCCCTGCTCAAGCCTTAGCGTGCGCTATCGCTATGGCTTAGCGTGCGTTATGCAACAGATTTAGCGTGCGCTAGCCGAAACCTAGCGTACGTTACCTGATAGTCTAGAAAACCTGACAACCTCACTGCCTATGCTAACCAGCCCGTTAGCATGCGCTACGGACGGATGTTAGCGTGCACTACTAACCACGAATAGCGTGCGCTAACGAACTCCTAGCGCGTTAGCGGCGATCCGAGAAGCGATCGAGTTCGGTTACGATCGGTGGTCCCTTAGCGTGCGCTACGACTCAAGGCTAGCGTGCGCTACTCAAGCAGAATTAGCGTGCGTTAGTCTAGGCCTAGCGTGCGCTATTTCTCTGACCCAGGACACTTCCGCAAGGTCTAAACAACACGATTGTGATCCAAACAAGATATGAAGCTCTAAAACAATATCGACAACATCACCAAGAGTTTACAGAGAGATGAAATAAGAAAAACGGAAAGGCGAAACAGTCAATAAAAGTACGGGTATTACAGTGGCAATGGATAGCGGTATCAAACGGCATGGAGACATGCCGCTCGGCAACACCGCCGCCACCATTATGGCATGGCTGCGGCATGAATATGCACGGCATGTATTGTCGTTGAGGCATGGGGATGGGAAGCAAGATTATAGCCGTTGAACGGCTAGAAAATGGAACGTTGGGCATTTAAAACAAAAAAAAATCCCTTAATAAATACCTATTTCTAATTCACATTTTTAACCACTTCCAATTCACATTACCACTTCTTTCCAACTCTCATACTTTTAGAAAAATTAAGCATGGATGCAAAGAAATCAAAAGGTGTTTCAACCTCATCCAAAAGTCGTGGACGGGGCTCTCGATCTAAACCCGTTCGTCCTCACGTTCAATCACAACCCGCTTCATACGTTCCTCAACCCGCTCACTTTCAATCACAATTATTTTTAGATATAATTATGTTTTTTTTCTAAGTATTATGTAATTTTCTTTTAATTATTGATGAAATATTATGTTTTTATAAAATGGTTTAATATAATTATGAATATAAAAAAATAAAAAAATAAAATTAGTTGAGGCATGGAATCATGGTTGCCGCTAAAAAAGTATGGTGAGGCATGAGAGAGGCATGAATTGAGGTGGCATGATATTATTGGTGGGTGGTGAGGCATGGGAGAGGCATGGGATCATGACTGTCATCCCCTTATAATTTATTTTTTAAATAAATATTTATTAAAAAATAAATATTTAATAAATATTTCATAAATAATTTTTTAATAATTTATTTCTTTTAGACTTTTAGTTAAGGTTTATAATTCTTATTATTTTTATCATTTTTTTGTTAGTATTTATAGGTTATCGGGTTGTTATTGTGTTGAAACAGGTTTTTAACGTGTCGTGTCGCTATCGTGTTGCTATCGTGTCGGGTCAACACAAATCCAATCGTGTTTTTAGCGTGTTCGTGTCGTGTCCGGATCGTGTTCGGGTTTGACCTTATCAAGTCGGCTTCATGTTCGGGTTTAGGAAATCCTTATCAGCTCGTGTTCGGGTTTGACCTTAACAGGTCGGGTTGTTATCAGGTCAATCCGATAACGACCCGACCCGCACGATTTGCCACCCCTAAGTGTTGTGAACTAAAATAGTAATTTTGACCCACGAGTAAATAAAGCCCGAAATTCATCAAAAAGTCCACCACTAGCTCACGGCTCTTCTTCTTTGCTAGAAAATCAGGGCTGATGGAGGTTGGGGGCAACGACATGGTATATTGAAAAAAATACCGCGCATATTCTACTGAAAAAATATTGAAAATATTAAAAATTTTGGTATATTAAAAATTTCGGTACGGTATGATATCGTACCGAATTTCGATACGATAACGGTATTAGTTTCCTGAATTTTCGGTATTTCGGTAAATTATACTAAAATATTGAAAATTATCGGTATACACCGAATATCATAACATTATCGGTATATCGGTATAACAAAAAATCGGTATTTCAATAAATACCGAATACCTGTCAAATAAAATATTAATTGATTTTTTTATATATTAATTAATACCATATATAATAAAACTGGAATCCTAATTCTATAATCTCATTTCTCGTTTATAAAATAATAAAATACTTTTTTTAGTAGTCTTGGATTAAAGCTGCTTGATGCATGATATTGTTTTGCATTAAATTCTTGTATTGAATTATAAGACAATATTATGATTTTTTTTTTGCGGTAGGGAACAATATACAGTATATTGTTGATTTCGGTATATCGAAAAATCGGTATGAATCGGTATATGTTGATATCGTTTAGATTTTGGTATTTCGATATCAGTTCAGTATACCGATTGTTCGTATGGTACGGTATAAGTTTTAAGCATACCGAAATTTTCGGTACGGTATCGGTGTGGTAAAACACCATACCGAAATTTCTAGTACGGTATACGGTATACCATTTTCGGCACGGTACACCGTATTGACCCAGACCTAGTTGCAGTTGGTTGATGGCATGACTATGAGGATATGCTATATAGATGGGGCGCGATCGGGTCCAGGTTGGATGGACTTGCAACGGCAATTCGCCGGGGGTGGAGTAGTTGGCCGACGACGGGTTGCTTTTGGTGGCTGGTCGCAGGTCGATGGGGATGGGCTACGGGTCGCGGATCAGATCTGGGTTCTGAGTTTGTTGGTTGGTGGTCGATGGAGGGGCTGGGAGAAGGTGGCCGACCAGCTTGGGTTTGCAGGTCCGATTTGGTGGATGGAGTGGCGATGGCCGATGCTAGGTTTTTTTACTTAATTCGGACGAATTTTCAGAAGATTTTGGACGGAAATTTTCTTCTCTTGTTGAGTTGTTAAACTACGTGTTGAAGGGAAAATAACTGAGATAAAAAGTAAGGCAAATGTGTTGTATTCTTATTAATAGTACCCCCACATATATAGGGAGAGATTAGATTGTAGCAGGCCTGATTGTACTCTAACTATGAAAGCCCATAACTTACACACTAAGGCACACAAAAGTATCAGTTCTTTAACAATATTTAAAAAATATACATCAAGACAAATCTAACAATATTTGGAACAAAGATAGATTTTATTCCAAGTAGGCAATGAAGCGCATCGTCTCAAATACAGAAGCTAACTAGTAGCGGAATCACAAGGGCAAACATACCAAAATAACTAACTCAAATACAAGGATAAGTGCTCAACGAGCAGCAAAAACTATACAGCTTCGGATCCAAAAGACATCGACCAACAACTTTTTGAACCACACTATGGAGTATCTGGTTCATATCTTGAATTTTCTCTTGAAAGATACGTAAATTACGTTCAACCCAAATCGCATAAACAGGCTTAGTGACCAGAACTTTAAAAACACAAGATTGTGGTTTCTTCCTCTTAGAATGAAAACAGAGAGCATGCAAAATATCATGCCAAGATCCTGCAATAATCGAAACACCAAATCACCGTAAGAAACTATCCCAAACACGATGGAGCAGTGGGCAATTAAAGAACAAGTGATCAATGTCTTCATCACCATCTCCATAAAACACACAAACCCATTTTCAGTAGCAATCTCGAACTTCAGAAGCCGAGTCTTGGTAGACCGATCCCAAAGAGCCAGCCATAAGCAAAATTTAGCTCTTGGTGTGGCATGGTTATTCAATACCATCTCCTTACAAGGCACATCACCAATAGGTGGCCTAAGAAAATATAAGAAAACTTCTTATCAAAAGTATCAGAATCCATCAAGAGAGACAACTGCCCCATAGCTAGAGACCATATCTCGAATTTAAGATCTTTTTAAAGAAGAAAGAAGCTTGAGGTGGGACAGTCATAGAGCAAACAGATTATATAGTAAGAATGCAACAATTTAATCCACAACTTATGGGTCTTTTTGTTTATGGTCCAGAGCAACTTCAAAAAAGACAATTTGTTCCAAGATGGAAGATGCACCAAACTCAAACCACCCTCCGCCTTCGAACGACAAACAGAATCCCAAGAGACCAAAGCCTTCTTACTGTCACCAACCTCACAGTCCAAAGAAATCGTCTACAGATATCTTCTGCGGTAGTCATCACTTTCTTAGGGAAATAGAAGACTTGACACTAATAATTTTGAACAGCAAAATGGACACTTTGCACTAATTGCAATCTCCCTCCATAGCTCAACAACTTTGATGTCCAATGCGTGACTTTACTCACCATTTTCTCAAGCAAAGGCCGATACTGCGTAATAGAGAGTCTCTTGATATTCAAAGGTATACTAATGGTAACATGCGCCATAATGGCACGATGGCAGTGCCATAATCAGATTAATTAAATCAAATTACCAGATTGTATTTCTAGAAAAAAACATATTGACTCCCTGATATCTATAAGCAGCGGCTTCGCTAGTGCGCATGCTGGCTGACAGTCGCACCAAAAAAATAAGAATGATCGTCGCAGGAGGGTGTGCAAGCCGACACCCCCACCCCCAAAAAAAAATAAAAGAAAAAAATGGTCGTCACTAAGTCTTCGTTTGGTAAGTCTCGCTCTATGAACGTGAACTGCTGGTGCCTGCAATTGAAAAAAAAACTAGTCAACCGTTGAAGGATTGCCTGCGGCCGGCCCTGTCGGAAAACAGGTTGGCAGGATGGTCAAAAAATAAAAAATTGGCGGCCAACGGCGGACCTGCCAGAAAATAGGTCGGCATCTTGGCGAAAAGAGAAAATTGGGCGGCCGTTAGCAGTTTGCCAGGAATGGCCCTGCCGGAAAAAACACAGTGGCGGATGAAGAGGTTCAATGGTCTTTTCAGATACGGACGACGACAAAAGAAAAACACTGTCCTTTTATGTTATCCTTTTTATTGAAACATAATTGTTTCGTTTGCATTATTTAAAAGAAATACGATACTAGTTGTGCAACATTAATCATATTGTTGATATTAGCAAGACGACAAACATCACATTATAATACTTTTATTTTTGGGTGAATTTCATCTAGAGCATTATTAGATATCCTAGAAAGTCCCTCTAAAGTTGAAAGGTAAATTTTATAGAGCGGCAATCCGACCTGCAATGTTGTATGACTCCGAATGTTGGGCGATGAAGAAGTCACTTGAGAGCAAGTTGGAAGTGGCTGAAATGAGAATGTTACGTTGGTCGTGTGGTCGCACAATGTTAGATAAAATTGCGAACGGGGTTTTCAGGAGCGCGCTGGAAGTGGCGCCCATTTCAGCGAAAGTTAGGGAAGGGAGATTGAGATGGTTTGGCCACGTCCGCAGAAGGCAGGCATCTGCTCCGGTGAGGAGGGTCGAGAGTTTAATGGTTGTCGGGGAGAGGAGGAGAGGCAGACCGAGGAGGACGTGGGAGGAGCAACTGAGATTAGATTTGAAGGCCTTAAACCTTTCCGAGACCATGGCTATTGATAGGAGCGCTTGGAGGCGCCAGATCAGAGTTGTGGATTCTTTTGTAGGAGCTTGATCTTGTAGTTGAGAGCCTCAGGGTTGGGTTGTCTCGGTTAGCTTTGACCTAGAGCATTGCATTTTTACGTTTATTGTATATTTTATCCTATTGTCTTTGTGTGTGGTGTATTTTTGACAGGGAGCTGTGCGCAGAGACAACCTCTCTTTTGTTAGAGCAGCGTTCATCGGGAGTGAAGTAGCCAAATTCCGCTTAGGTAAGTCCCATGTGGATCAAGCCATGGGCTCATGTATGGTCTCGAGCTTTTTCGAATCATATGTTTTCCTTTGTATTTATCACACTAGTTTCTGCTGTGCACTAAGCTGGGGGTCTTCACGGAAACAGCCTCCCTACCGTAATAACTAGGGGCATGGTCTGCGTACATCTTACCCTCCCCAGACCCTGCTCTGAGCGGGATATACTGGGTATGTTTGGTTTGGTTTGATTTGGTTTAGCATTATTAGATGTCCTAATTACATCTGAATACTTATTAGTTCACTAGTTATATATAAGTTCCTTTTTTCATTTTTGTGTATCAAAAAATAAAATTAGTTTCCTCCAAAATATGGCCTTATTTTTCATTTTGAAAAAAGTATCCCCATATTTTTGCTAATTCAACTTAAGCCCTTTGTCCAATATTATTTACTATTTTATTTTATTTTCAACATTACAAAAATAACCTAAATAAAAGTAGATTATTTTAAAAAAAATAAAAGTAAAAATAACATTAATTTAAAGGAAAATAAAAACAGAAAAAAATGTTCTTTCTTTATTTTGGGTTAATAAAAAAGTTTAACAAATACATTATTTTAAAAGAAAAAATAGAAACATAAAAAGAATTTATATTATTTTTTTTATTTTTCGGCAAACAAAAATATTTTAAATAACACATTATTTAAAAGCAGAAAAAAATTCTTTTTTTATTTTATTTTTCTGTCATTTTTGCCTTTAACAAAAATATTTTCGAAAAATACATTATTGAAAAGAAAAAGAAAAACAAAACAATAAATGTTCTTTTTTATTTTATTTTTTCTGTTTTCTTCGGCTAACAAAAATATTTTAAACAATATATTATTTTAACAGAAAACTAAAAATAGAAAAACATTCCTTTTTTTGTTTTATTTTTTTGGTTTTTCGTTAACAAAAATTATTATATATATTTTTTTCTATTTTTCAGTTAACCAAAATATTTTTAAAAATACATCATATTAGAAGAAATCAAAAATAGAAAAGAGAATATTCTTATTCTTTTTAGTTTATATTTTTCTGTTTTTATTTTTACGCAAGATTTTGTTTATTACTTTATTGAGGAATATGGTGTTTTTGTCAATGATAAATATAAATTTAGAATAAATAAACTGTAAAATAAAATATGAATTTGATGTAAACATAAAATTTGTTAGGGCTGAGAATCGGGACCTCCCGAGGTCCCGGTCCCGAGTCCCGAATGTCCCGGTTCTGAAAATCACCAATTTAGTGGTCTCGGTCCGGGTCCCGATCGGGACTTCGGGAGTCCCAATTCCCGAAATGGGATAAATGTAAGTCCCGGTCCCGATCCCAAGGATAATTTTCCGAAATGTCATGAATGTCTCGAAATATTCCGAAATGTCCCGAAATATTCCGAAATGTCCCGAAATCAGAAAAAGAAAATTTTTTGATTGAAATTAGAAATTTCAATTGGGACTTTGGATAGTCCCGATCGGGACTTCGGGACTCCCGAGTCCCGAAATTACCAAAATCTAAGGTCCCGATCCCAGTCCCGGTTTTAGTCTCGTAAAATTCAGGACTCGGGATCCCGTTTCTCATTGAGACTCGGAACGGGATCGGGACTCGAGATTTCCCGATCCTAAATTCTCACCCCTAAAATTTGTTATAAGTTAGGGTCAAATCTTTGGTGGGATTGTATCTACTTTTAACGATTCTCGCTCCATCGATCGATCACCATTACACATGCTCTGACGCCTGGTCCGATAATATGAGTAAAAGGCACATTTTCCTGGAAGCAACGCATGCATAATTCTTTATTCCCTCTGACCTTCTGGAAACTCGACAGCGCCGCCTTCTTATATAAGAACCTCAATTCCTTTCCTTGTTTCTTATAATTCTAAAAATCAAGCATATGCCTCTCTCTAAACTTCTCAATTTGGTAACTGCAAACATATGGCGTCGAACAGCAAAGTATCACACGAGACCTCATGGGCCGATCAATGGGATCCTCAGAGCAGCTATAAAGATCATCCAATAATTCACCATCATCTTTCAAATTCTACAGCAAGCTCCACAAGACTTCAAGAAGGTCAAAACTGTTAACACCGCCGGATTTCTTTGGATCAAACAAAAATACCAAAGACTACACAGAAGCACTAATTATTACAGCAAAAATAAGTTATTAGTCGTGTTCATACTCTATATATCCGGGTCTTTCTTTTTGTTCATGTTGTTTGATGAAATTCACTTTGTCATGCATATATATATATATATATGGGTTGTTTTGCACATGTAATGATAAGTTTCTTTGTGATTTTCATCTGATAATAAGTTTAATTTTGATTTGTCTTTTTTACTTGTTATTTTACTACGAAACAGTGTATGGTAGAGGAATGAACTTTAGACCTCGGTTATCATAAAAATACGTTGTTCTGGGAATTATTATTTTCGTGATGTGTCTTACCTAATACTGATTGTAAATACATGGATGGAAGGTTCTAGATCATTCTAGAGGTAGTATGATACTATTAGATGTTTTACCTTATTTAGGAATCCTATGTATGGAAGGACTTGTTGTTACCCAAAATATTATCCGGAGATGATATTGCTGGAATGGTCGAGTAACAAACAAATGCGAGAACACTTCCGTGGGAAAGTAAATAACATAAGATTTGCCGGGTTTGTTAATCCCGGGCTTGAATGCTCTCGCGAAATGTTATTAATATAAATACTTTGAAGTACAAATATTAATGTTAAAATACTATTACAATGAGTGTAAAGATTCTAGTTATCTTAGCTATAGAGCGTGAAGATTGCCGGAAGAACTAGATATGAAGCTCTGTGAGTTCTTGCTTTTTGATGTACTGTATAGGTGAATGAGTTTCACTGACAATGGAGTTCACTGTATTAAGAGTGTATCTCTTTTTGTACGTTTTTCACTGTGTCCTGGCCACTGTTGGAGGCCTCTATTTATAGGAGAGAAGGTTGCTGGGTCCTCTCCGGCGATCGCGGGCGACCGCCGTTTTCTATATTAGAATAAGGTGGGCGATCGTCCCGTCACATGGGACCGCTCCCTTAAAGTCCGAGGCTGCAGCTGGCAGCAAGATGTGCGGGCCAATGAGGAGTCCGCACGCGTCCTGAGTCGCTGTCAGGGGAGGACCCACTTTGTACCTTTCGGCGGGCCTGTCGGTAGGCGAGGTTGGTGACAGGCTGGGGTCAAAAGCCTTATCTCGCGCTGCCTTTTGTGGATCTGCACGTGGGTCTACGTCCGAGATTCGGTCTTCGAAGACTTTGATGGGTGTCAGATTCACATGCGGTATGGGATGATCGTCTACAACCAGATCTCATTGGCGATCGCCAGATGCCTACAGACGATCGCCTTAGACGTCGATCGCCAGGTGCTTGCTCAACATCTGTCTTCTATGGTTGGCTCTTGACCATTATGCCGATCGCCACCGAGACGTATAAATCGCCGCACAACAATTCCCCCCCAGCTCGCTCCGATGTTGAAAACATGGGGTGAGGTGGCACTGTTGGTGATCGCCTGTGTTAGATGATTGGCTCGTCTGTTTATGATAATGACGATCGTCGCCTGGACGATCTGATTTAGAATCCGGACGATCTCCTTACGCGCTGGAAATAGCGGGAAATGGAGGCGGGCTCTTGAAACGTTGCAGGGACACGCGTCGCGCTATCGTTGGGGGAGTCCGACGGTTTTGTCAGACTTTTCGTCTAGCGTGCCCTCGAAAAGACGCGTACGCGGGTTTCGAGGGCTGCATTTAATGTGTCCCCCTCCCGACGGTTGCACTTCAGCCCTCGGGATTCCGCCTATTTGCACAGAGGTCCATTCGCCTATAAAAGGGCTAGGGCCGCTTCAGTTCAACCCTTTATGCGCCCTTGCTTTTCAGACGAGACTTTGCCGAAATTCTCTGAAGATTCTTGTGCCGGCCGACTTTCCTTCTAGGTAAGAACAAAAAATTTTCTCTCCCCCTTTACTTTTAAGAACATGTCTGGTGGAGGATCTGAAACATACGAGGCCGGGAGCTCTTCCGTCGCCGCGGCTTCGCCTATCCGGGAAGAAACCCCCGTGGTTCTTCATTTGGAAACGGCCGTCGAGGCCATTCGTGCGAGGATTGCACCCGCGGAGATTGAAGAGCTTTTCAATGAAGTTGATGTGGCGAGGTCGTCAGTGGCGGGGCAGAGGGGTTTGCCGGCGGATGAGGATGAAGCGGTGAGGCTGTACTGGGAAAAGAACAGCGTGTTCGGCCCTGCCTTTTTGGACTTCGCCGGTCTTATGGAGGGGATAGCCGGACCGTGTCCCAAGTTTGGCTTCAGAGCTTATTCTGCCGCCCACCCCTATGAGCCCGTGAAACGGACGGCGTTTCGGGCCGCGGACCGCTCCCCGTGGACCCTAGGTCAGATTCGGAGTTCGGCGACCAGGAAAGACTTGAGTCGCTGGAGGGCGAAATACCATATTCCTTCTGATGTCTCGATGTATGTGCCCTCGGAGAATGAACGTGACGACCTACCTCCCGAGGGCTTGGTCGCCGTCAACGAAATGATTCTGGAGGCCGGCCTGCGGTTTCCCTTGCCATTCGCCATGTCATACTTGCTGACCGCTTGGAATGTGGCGCCGCTCCAGCTTACACCGAACGCCTGGCTGCAGATCATTTGCACCTTGACACTGTTTGGCAGTCATCGTTTGTTCCGTCTACCTTTTGCGCTGGAAATGAACTATCTTTTCAAACTGACTGCGCATAAGGGATCGATCGGCGATTATCATATCCAAGGTCGCATGGGTAGGGTGGTCCTTGGGGTGCCGAATAAGGTTCGGGGCGACCTGGCAAAATAGTGCTGGGTCGGCGGAGCGTGGAGGTCGGCATCGAGCGATGAGCCGGAAGAAGAGTTGAATATCCCCACTAGTTTTCGGGATAGAAATCCGAGTAAGGGTTTTAACTCTCCCTTTGTTCGGATACATCTTGGACTGATCTAATTTGGTTTCCTTTTTGCAGGTTCCCTCGTTCCAGTGATCGGCGACCTTCCTTTCGACTTCTTGATCGTCTGGGAGCGAATTCGCGGTTTGCCGAACTACTACATCGACGTTCGCACACTCAACTGCGAACATCATCGGTTGGAAGCTCGATTGTTTCGCTTCCCTCGCCATCTGAAGGTTCCATGTATAAGTTTTCATTTCCTCTTTTCTGCTTGATGATCGTCTGTAAGAAAGAGATGTCTAACTTGTCTGAATTTCTTCTTTGACAGAGATCCATTTTCCCCGTTATTCCGAGCCCCCGAAAGAGATCTCAATATCGAACCCCGGTCTTTTGGGTCGTCTTCACCAGGGAAAGAAGACGGGTCGTGCCCCTGCAACGACGTCCCGTCCCGTCCCCGAGGTGAGACCTACTAAAGTGTCGGTCGTCGAGCCGGAAGCTCGAGAGGAGGAGCAGCTCCAACGCAACGGCAAGAGGCGGAGGCCGGAGGAGCCCCTGCCGACTTCCGAGGCGGAGGTATCCATTTTGGAACCGCCGGTTGCCGCGCCACCTATCTCTACTGTTCCGATGGCGGAGGGGTCCAGGCCATCTGCTGCCTTCCTGAAAACTGCGGCGATCGCCAAAGTCGAAACTCCTCGGGGCAAGCCCTTTTTCGGCCGCGACCCCGAGCTGGTCACCAGGTAAGACCGTTTTGATCTTTCTGAGTTAGGCTATTTGTGTAAGGCGTATACTAACTCCTTTGTTTCTTTTTGTTTGTGTTGCAGAGTCCATCTTGCCGATCCGGATGTCTCGCCGATGGTGCTGGATTTCCTGGCGAGCAAGTCTCCGCGCCAGTCCCTCGACGTCCCTTCTTATGTCTCTCGGGCCATCACCTCTCTGCCTAAGGCTTGGACGACCGATATCGACGCGATTGCTCATCGGCGGTCTAGAGATGCCATGCAGGCGACACTCTCCCTGACTCTCCAGGCGGCGACGATGGCCGCCCAAGCCGTTAAGGATTATGAGGGGCGACCCTCTAATGCTCGCCTCCATCAAGATCTCGAGGCCGCTCGGAACCAGAATGCCGACTTCATCAATCGGATAGAGGCTATGGAGAAGGAGCACCTGGAGACGGCCAAACGAGCCAAGCAGGACCTTGACCGGATGAAGCAGGAGCTTGACCGGTCCCGGGGGGTGGCGAATCGGTTCCGTGATCAGATGAAGGAAGCTCGCCGGATGCATGCGGCCTCGCAGGAGGAGGCGACCGGGCTGAAGGTGACAGTGGATCGTCTCAACGGCGAGCTGGAGGAGGCGAAGGGAGAACTGGCTGCCATGGTAGCCGAGCTTGTGGAAGCGGACAAGACGACTGCGGGGCTGAAGGAGCAGTTAAAGGCAATCGAGACCGATCCCTACCTTAATGTGGCATACGTCAGCGAGTTCGCCTACTATCTGGCTTACGCTGACGCTATCCGTGCTACCAAGAAGGTAGGGGTCGAGGTCGGCCCTATGATGGAAGCCTTCAAAGCCTATGTATTTGAGCACCCATTGCAGCCGGACTTCTCCCTGCCGATCCTCGACCTCACCGACTTGGGGATGGACTTGAGTTGGTATCCTTTTCCGGATAAACTTATTTATCCTGAAGCCGATGAGGGAGCGCGTGCCGATCCGCCTGCTGGGGGCGAAGGCCAGTCGGGGGCGGCCTGAGTGATGGTGGAGTTGTTTTAGTTTTCTTTTGCTTGTAATTTTTTGTTTTTCCTTGTATTGCCTTCGGGCTTATATTGTACGAACTTCTCGACTTGAATAAAATACTCCTTTTTCATATCTGATTCTTTATAAGTACGATCGCCTCTGAATGTTTGCATGTGAATTTATACAAGTGTTTACATAATTGCACCTGATGTTTTGTTTGTACAATCGACTGTCTGAATGTTCCGCATCACTTCGACTTTGCACAGTTGTCTGAATAGATCTGAATGGACTTGTAAATTTCTTGAATAAGATCGATCGATATTTGTGTGTTAGAACAAAGCCGATCGTGTATGGTCCTTCTTCCCGATCGCATCTAGGAATAGCTCCCCTTTGCCCCTTGTTTTCGTTTACTTAGTGTAAGTAAGGGAACGAAAATAGTACGTCTGGTGAGCTATCTTTAGTTTTGCCGATTCTTCGAGTGAGGACGACTGTGTGCACGGTCGCTGAGTTCGATGGCCCGATCTCCGTAACCGTGTCTTTATGTGCGAGGGACTGTCCCGCGACTCACTTTTTTGTTAGGGTCCTCCGTTAGGCTGCGCCCGCCTTGTATTTAAATGAAAGGCGAGCGGTCTTGGTCTGGAGGAGTCCTTGCACGGGGCATCGTCGGTTTATTCGACTCCACGTCTGTGGCTTGATAGCACTTTTCTACCTCGGGTCGGCATGTTAGATGGCGACCCTCGACGGTATACGTTGTGATGGGGTAGGGACGCACCGCCTTGTCCGGGTACATCATGTTAGATGATGTACTTTTAAGGGCGCGCGAGCGTGTCCACGGATTTAATTGGAGGGTCCTTCGGCTACGCTCGCCTCGTATTTAAACTAAGGGCGAGCGATCGCAGCCCAAAAGAACCTTGCATCGCCGAAGCTGTCGGTTCCATCGACCTCCAGGACCACGGCTGCACTTTTCTACCTCGGATCGCCATGTTAGATGACGACCCTTGACGGTATACGTTGCGCTTGGAGGGGCGATCGCTTGCATAGGTCTGTCAGGTTTAGACGATGACCTCTTGTAGGGAGAGCGAGCCGTCCTATTTTTAGTTGTTCGTTTTCGTCGAGGCGAATCATATAGATGGGATAGAAAAATCTCATTATACTCTTTGTACATTGGGTAATTGAAACTGAATACAAAGTTTTCACTGGTAGTATTTCTTCAAATGTACGGCGTTAAAGGGATATTGGTCCGGAGTGCCGTTAGGGTGTTCAAGTTCGTAGGCTCCCCTAGTTATCCACTTAGATATCCTGAAGGGGCCTCCCAATTCGGGCCAAAGACTCCCGTGTGAGTCTGGACCTTTTTGAGGACTAGGTCGCCCACTCGGAACCGTCTTTCCTTGACCTTCGAATTGAAGAACTTCTCGGATCTCCTTTTGTGGATTGTGTTCTTCATTTCCGAGGTCAGTCGCCGTTCTTCGAGCATGTCCAAGTTGATTCGTCGGGCTACATCGTTGTCCGTCGTAATTTCTTGTTCAGTTTGGTGGCTGAGGACGGCGATCTCTGAAGGGATCACCACTTCTGTTCCGAAGGCGAGGGCGAACGGGGTTTCGCCAGTCGAGTTTTGGGTCGTCGTTCGGTAGGACCATAAAACATCTGGGAGCTCGCTCGCCCATCGTCCTTGTTTGGATTCAAGTCTTGCTTTGATTGTGTGTTTGAGGATCTTGTTTACAGCCTCTACCTGCCCGTTCGTCTGAAGGTGGTAAGGGGCCGAGAACAACCTTTTGATTCCCCACTTCTCGCAGAATTGCATGACTTCCAAGCCGTCGAACTGCTTTCCGTTGTCGGAGATGATAGCCTGGGGTAGACGGAACCGGCATATGATGTTCTTCCAAATGAACTTGATTACTTGTTCTTGGCCGATCTTGTTGAGTGGCTCGGCCTCAGCCCATTTCGTGAAATAATCGACCCCCACGATGGCGAACTTACAACCCCCTGGCTGTAACACCCCCAAGATATTCGAGGTATATTACAGCGCCGTGAATCCCTATATGGGACCCACCAGGTTGAACAAACATCATACTCATCGACTCACAGAACAACAGAATAACACCTCGTCATAAAGACGCCCAACAAAATAATCCACCCGGTTCAACCGGTCAAACATAACACCATAATTCGACACAAACATAATAAACAACAATACAATCCAGACGAGTAAAAATTCTTAAGTACTGGAGTACTTCTATTAGTTCAAACAAAACCACAAAAGATAAAAAGATAGAAGACACTAAGACATCACTCGTGCACAATCATCACGCACGGCCATCATCCGCATACTGGTCCAGCGCCCGTTCGTCTCGATGAACCTGACCTGAAATTCATAAAACGAATTTCCCCAAAACGGGTCCCCAGAGGGGTTAGCAATTACACTAGTACAAGTAACCAAATGAACAACTTACATCTTACACATATAGTAATGCATGCAATCAAGAAAATATAGTTCCAAAACACTCATTTCCGGAAATGCCATAATCAAATCACACTTGTAAAAATGCACCACAATTAACCGCGGACCCAGAGCTTCGTGGATCCCTACCGAGACCCCGTCGGATCTAACCCGTAGTGGTTAAAAGCAAACTCGCGGTTCCACAGCTTTGTGGAGCCCTACCGAGACCCCGTCGGATCTAACCCGTAGTGAGTATACACACACACAATTTCTCATACAATACTACTATGTCAAGATCGTAAGTTCATAAGGGTACTTGCCTCGATTAATAGACGGTGACACGAACGGAAATGAGGGATCAAACACGACCGCGAGGAACCGGCGGAAATGAACCTAACAATTCGAATAGCACAATCACAACCACTTCTAAATGATTACGGAAATGGAATACACCCGGAAACCCGCCTACGATTCATGTATATTCGAATAAAAATAACAACGAGGGCGGACCACAACCAAACCCTCCCGATTTCGCAAAACTATGAAAATATACCATGAATCCATAGGAAAACTAATGATATCAACAAGATTAATCATATTCATCATGAATCCACCAACAAAACGGAACGAATCGGAAGAAAATCCCAAAACCCCCAAATTATCCAAAAGTAGGGTTCTAAGAGATTTACCGTGGATTAGGATGGAAGATTCGTGTTGATGTTGTTATAATACTCCAAGAAATCAAGAAAGATGTTGGATGAGATGATTGGAGGAAGAAATCGCCAAGAAAATCGCCCCGGAATCGCCTTAGCCGCGGAGAGGATGAAGAAATAAGAAATTATGTTTATCTCGGTCAACTCCCTGGTTTATATAGCCACGGAGTGTTAGCGCGCGCTAAAACCTCAAGGTTAGAGTGCGCTAACGGGATAAAATTCCAATCCATACAGTTAGCATCCTAGTCCAGTAGCCAGATTTCTGGCCGTTAGCGTGCGCTACTCGAAACGTAGCATGCGCTAATAACCTCTCGGTAGCGCGCGCTATCGACCAATAGCGTGCGCTACCTGGACATCAGCCGAGTCCAGAAGCTAACTGCCCAAAACTCACCTGACCCGTTAGCGTGCGCTAGCATACAAACGTAGCGTGCGCTACCTGGTGCCTGACCGAGTTCAGAGTAAATCGGCCCAAGATCGATACCAGCGCTAGCGCGCGCTACCGAACAACTTAACGTGCGCTAGTCTCCCGACATTAGCATGCGCTAGACAAGGTAGCCTGCGCTAATCCGATAGTCTAGAGGGCTGGGAACAGAACTGCCACTCCCAGGGCTAACTCGCTAGCGCGCGCTACGAAGTAAACATAGCGTGCGCTACAAAGGGACTTCTAGCGTGCGCTATGCAGAAAAATTAGCGTGCGCTAGGTACGGAATATAAACGGTCCACAACACCGGAACACGAACGAAACATCAAACGGAACACCTCAAAATGCATCATAGCATAGAATGGATCCACGGCAACCCCGAAACGGCGGTTCCGCACAACAATTACGAGAATCAGATCAATAGATGACGGAAAAGTTACACTGAAAGATACACGAGGGTCGCTACAATCGAGAAATACACTGAAAATGAAAATACAAGGGAAAGAAAAAAATGCGGATATTACATTCTACCCCTCTAAAAATAAGTTTCGTCCCGAAACTTAAGAAACAAACAACTCAGGGTACCTAGCACGCATGCTATCCTCGGTTTCCCAAGTTGCCTCCTCGACACCGTGTCTCGACCACTGCACCTTGACCAAAGCTATGGTCTTATGCCTCAGTCGTTTCTCACGATGCTCCAAAATCTTCAAAGGACGCTCTTCAAAAGTAATATCCTCGGCGACATCAATCTCACCATAATCGATGACGTGACTAGGATCCGGGATATATTTCCTCAGCTGGAAAACATAAAAAATGCTATGAACATGACTCAAGGCCGGAGGTAATGCCAAACGGTATGCCAACTCACCGACTCGCTCGAGATTCTCAAAGGGTCCAATAAATCTCGGACTCAACTTCCCTTTCTTCCCGAAACGAAAAACTCCCTTCGTCGGCGACACCTTTAGCAAAACGTGGTCTCCCACCTCGAATTCCAAAGGTCGACGACGGACGTCGGCATACGACTTCTGTCGACTCTGGGCAGTCAACATCTGTTCCCGAATTAATTCTATCTTCCGCCTCATCTCTAAAACGACATCCGGCTCGGTCCCGACCAAATCGGACGCCTCATTCCAACAAATCGGTGATCGACATCGCCGCCCATAAAGTGCCTCATACGGTGCCATCCGAATCAACGCATGCCAACTATTGTTATACGTGAATTCGATCAATGGCAAATGCTCCTCCCAGTCACTGCTCCAACCGAGAGCACAAGCACGCAACAAATCCTCGAACGTCTGGATAGTGCGTTCCGACTGTCCATCTGACTGGGGATCAAAAGAGGTACTCAAACGCAAATGGGTACCCAACGCCCTATGCACCGCCTGCCAGAAGTGCGATACAAAACGGCCATCACGATCCGAAACAATAGACTTCGGAGTACCGTGAAGCCTCACAATCTGCGCGATAAACACACGAGCTAACTTCTCCGGGCCCCAAGTTTCCTTGATGCCCAGAAAATATGCTGACTTAGTCAGACGATCTACAATCACCCAGACCATATTCATGCCCGACCTCGATCTCGGCAAACTCGAAATGAAATCCATCGATATATCTTCCCATTCCGGAACGGGAAGTGACTGCAATAACCCAGCCGGTCGCTGATGCTCGATTTTGACCTGCTGACAAGTCAAACATCTCGCTACAAACTGTGCGACCTCCTCCTTCATATCATTCCACCAGAAATTCCTCCTCAGGTCCTTGTACATCTTACTCGAAACAGGATGAACGGAATAAGGTGTAGCATGGGCCTCACGCAAAATACTCTGTCGCAACTCTGAGTCGTTCGGCACACAAAGCCGACTCTGGAATCTCAAAGCACCATCCTCGTGAATCACAAACCCAGGAGACTTTCCTTTAAGAACGTTCTCTCGAATTTGAGTAATCATCGGATCCTCTAACTGCTTCAGCTTAATTTCATCGATCAAAGACGACGAAATCTCCAAAGCACAAAGTTGCCCGACAGTTCCCGGCAACAAAACCTCAACATCTAACTCGATCAAAGCCCGCCGAAGCTCAGACTGAGACGTAAGGATCTCAAGCGTTCGCAATGCAACCGGTTTCCGACTCAAGGCGTCGGCCACGACGTTCGCCTTGCCCGGATGATAAAAGATTTCGAGGTCATAATCCTTAATCAGCTCTAACCACCTCCTCTGCCTCATATTCAACTCCCGCTGAGTAAATATGTATTTCAGACTTTTATGATCGGTAAAAATCTGACATGCAGAGCCGAAAAGATAATGACGCCAAATCTTGAGCGCGAAAACGACCGCCGCTAACTCCAAATCATGAGTAGGGTAGTTCAGCTCATACGGCCTCAACTGTCTCGACGCATAGGCAATGGTCTTGCCGTGCTGCATCAATACGCACCCGAGACCCTGACCTGAAGCATCACTATAAATAGCAAAACCCTCGTTGCGACACGACAACGCTAAAACTAGGGCTGAAGTCAAACGCCTCTTCAGTTCCTCGAAACTCGACTGTCTCTCGTCATTACAGACAAATTTCTCGGATTTAATGAGCAACTGTGTAAGTGGCCGAGCTAGTTTCGAGAAACCCTCGACGAACCTACGATAGTAGCCAACCCAAGAAACTACGGAGCTCCTTCACATTCTTGGGCGGTGCCCAATCCAACACTGCCTCGATCTTCTGCGGATCTACACGAACCCCTTCGGCTGAAATCACGTGACCTAGAAACATCACTTCCTTCAGCCAGAACTCACATTTCGAGAACTTCGCATAGAGTTGCTCGGTCCTCAGAATGTCTAACACTACCCGCAAATGATGGGCATGCTCTTCCTCGTTCCTCGAATAAATAAGAATATCATCAATGAAGACGACGACACACTTATCCAAATACTCGATAAAGACTTTGTTCATCAACTGCATGAACACCGCCGGCGCATTAGTTAACCCGAAAGGCATAACTACAAACTCATAGTGTCCGTATCTTGTCCGAAAAGCTGTCTTCGGCACATCAGACTCTCTCACCCGAAGCTGATAGTACCCCGATTTCAAATCAATCTTCGAGAATACCGCAGCTCCCTGCAACTGGTCGAACAAGTCATCAATTCTCGGCAAAGGATACTTGTTCTTGATGGTCACCTTGTTTAGTTCGCGATAGTCGATACACAAACGTAGTGAACCATCCTTTTTCTGCACGAACAGGACCGGTGCGCCCCAAGGCGAGGCGCTCGGTCGAACATACCCCGATTCAAGAAGCTCACTCAACTGCTTCTTCAATTCGGACATCTCTGAAGGTGCCATGCGATAGGGCGCCTTCGAAATAGGAGCCCCGCCCGGCTCTAACTCTATAGCAAACTCGACCTCACGATCCGGTGGCAATCCCGGTAACTCGTCAGGAAATACATCAGGAAACTCACTAACGATTGGAATCGACGAAAGCTCGACTCCACCACTCTCCGCCTTCAAGGCGTAGCACCAATAGCCAGTACACCCCTTTCGCAGGAGTCTCATCGCCTTCAAGGCGTTAATAACTAACTTCTGGTTTCCCCTCTTTCGCCCCGCGAAAGAGTGCTCGGTGCCGTCCTCAGCTAACATAGTGATGATCCTCGTGCGGTAGTTCATGATTGTACCATGCCGCTCGAGCCAATCATCCCCGAGAATCAAATCCTCACCCTCAATACCCACAACAATAAGATTAGAGGGCCAAACCCTCTCGCAAATAAGCACAGAACAGTCTCGAACCTCCTGATCACCCACGATCCTATCACCGCTAGTAAGCTTAACGATGAAGGGCTCACAAGGCGTCAAACAGTTGAGACTCAAACGGCGCACACACTACAGAGATATGAACGAATGTGTAGCACCAGAATCGAAAAGCACACTGACAGGATGAGAAAGAATATGAACGGTACCTGTCGCCACAGTAGCTGATGGGTCATCGGCTCTCCGTATCTCATAGACACGCGGGTGGGCTGAGCCGACACTGGAAGCTCCCCCCTTAGAGGGCTGACCCCGACCTCTCCCCCGACTAGCACTCGGCGGAGATTGAGAAGAAAACGATCCTTGATTCACACTTGGTTCCCTAGGCGCTGGAATGGAAGCCCGGGCACCAAGGATTTTCTCCTCTCGGCCTGAGCACCTTGTGGCCGGTGGCCCTGCCGATTACACGTCGGCAAAGGGTTCGGACAAATACGACTGATGTGGCCCTGATGGCCACAGTTAAAACACTTCACCTCTCGAGAAGGGGCGCTGGCAGCCCTACGGGGAAACCCAGTAGATCGGGCTGGGCCACCACCAGCGGAAAAGTTAGTAGACTGGAATTTCTGCTGACTCCCACCTTTGTGGCCTGAAAAATTCCCGGCGGACTTCTGCTTCTTGCTCTCGCGGGCCGCCTCACTCGCCGTCACAGACATATCGTAAGCAAGGGCCCTGCTCTGGTAATCTTTCAAGGTAGTACAGACGAGCCCCGGCATATAGTCCCGAATCGACAATTTCATCCGCCTGGAAATGTGATGCGCAAAAACTCTCACACACAAGGTCTAGTCAATAATAATATATTAATCTTAAAACATGCAAGACTTCATGCTTAATCGTGTAAAAATGTGACAGTATGACATGAAACTGCTATTATTTGAATAATATGATTCATGCATTACTTGTTATTAAGTATTATTTGGCATTTCATGATTCACCTTATTTGATAGTTAAGTTAATGGCATTGAAGTGGCTAAGCATTGAACATAACCCCAAGTTCAAGTGGTAAGCCTATTAGCAGTAAGTAATATCAGTGACGTGTCTATCGGTTGGTCTCGGGGCTATAGTCGGCGGGTATGCTGAGTCAATTTGGATTGATGATTCAAGTAAATAACCCTTTCTTATTCCGATAACACGTGTCAAATATCTTGATACTGGTGAATACCATCAATGATGAAATTCAGGGCCTCAGTGAGAACCTTTGTTAAGTCATTCGATTTGTAAGTACCTTATTCGTCCCAAATGCGGTCGGGTAGAATAGAATTTGTCCTTTAGTTCATTATCCAATAATGTCATATTTATAAGTGAGTACTCGGACTATTATTTCTATGGTTTAGTTATATAAAATTTCATAAAGATAATAACAAACTCAGTTTCTACCACTTTCGAAGGTATTCACAAAAGTAGCTGAGTTTAAATAATAAAAATACATATTAAACATTATAAAAAACCTTGGACCATACATCCATACCCTAAACATGATAAATACCTCCTAAGAACCGGTTTAAAACATCCAAGAACCAGATTATAACAACTTCAACCGGTCCATTCTTCTAAACCTGACTTCTGGAGGCCATTGAGGGGCATTTTAGAACTTTCACCCTTATAAACCGACTCTTTCACTTAGATAAGAGAGTAAACTGATTCTAAACTCTTCTAGACACTCTGAACTCGATCCATAATCTCCACACTTCGAAAATCTATCAAAAAATTGAGGAGAAATCACAAAAAACATCAACACCTCAATTCAGTTCACAATCAAGGTGAGTTATCTTCGTTTTACTCTTGTTCTAGCTATGGTTCTTGTATGATATGAAGTTGTGAGAGCTGGTTTAGGTGATTATGTACGTTCTAATGGTGTTTAGAACTCATACATAGCCTAAACTTGTGTTTAAGGTGGATTTATAGGGCTTAAAACTCACTAAGACAACAAAAGAATCAATTCTGCCACCTTTTGAAAATATGTGTGGATGGTATTGAATTCGTGTGATTCAGGGGCATAAGTTGCTATATACATGTTCTTAAGTATATTAGGTATACTATATAAAAAATTCATGCAAATCCGACTTATAATTAAGTGGATATGCGCGGGACAAATTCAGTGATTTCAAGATCTTGATAAATTCCCCTAAACCATTGTCTTGTTGTAGAATCCTAGAATTGTGGCCTATAAGAGTTATCTAACAATATGAACAGAAATTAATAGGCTTCATAATGAGTTAGGAGTGCAAAAATGATAGAGTATTATGCTCGTATATAACGAAAGGCGCACATAAAATTTGTAGAATACTAATTATGTGAAATTGGTAAAACCCTTCGGATACGCAGTGAGTTAAACCTTGTGTATACCATATAGATTCGTTAAAGGCGCTCCTTGAAACAGGATTTGAAGATATATCATCACAACCAACTCTTATTGGTATAAAAGCAAAGGTATCACCTGATCAAGGTAAGTAGTAACTGATTGCAAAACTGTATCACAAGAGCATTTTGTCTGAAATATGTGCTAATGATTGATGTTTTGGATATTGCTTATACCTTGTGTATATATGGATAACATATTACTCTATTCTTATTATGTGACATGTCCCATAGAGCATTTATACATGTGGTATTATCACGATGCATATGATCATAGCATAGCATTGGAGGTTGTCGCATGCATTGATCATAGTACAGGCGTTCTAAAGGTGATCAGAACAAACTGTTTTGGTTATGTGCATCGCGGGCTACTGGTAAGGGGCTATTTTGTGGCGGAGTCTGGGGCACGTCATAGTGATCCATGTGTTATGATTGGACACTTTGTGTGATGTTTTGCGGTGGAGTCTGGGACACACCGTGGTGACTCATGTGTATGATTGGGCACCTTATAGCCATGATCCTGGTGGAGTGCAGGACACGCCAGCCGACTCCATGTGTTATGATTGGGCGGTTTGTTCTGGCTATGATTGGACATGCACACTTTTGGCCCGGGCCAGAACTCGAGGTGTACATAGCAACAGCGCTATAAAAGAGTTTTTGAAAGTTAAAGGAAAATGAAACTGCATTTCACAAACTCATTCATAAATGCATTCATGCATTGTGTGTCACTACTTACTGAGCTTTCGCTCATTTAGTTGAATTCTTGTGATACAGGTAATAATTCGGGGCATCAGGCATAGGGTGACATATGGGATGCTTCTCTACACCAACAAGCCGTTGTATATGAACATCAGACCTGTGGAGTGTTCTCTGTGTGTGTTAAGTCTAAGTTTGCTTATAAACCTATACAGCCGATGTTTTCTTTTGGTTGTAATATGATAGCCGGCTGATGTGTAAAAGTTACTTTTGGTGTGTAAAAAGAGTTTCCTCTTAAAGGTTTTAAGTTTTCCGTTGTGCTGTAATATATAATAAGGATATTTTTAATATCCGGTATCTGATAGTAAACTTCAAGGGGGTGTGACAGGAAAAATGGAAAATTTTGTCGCTTTCCTCGACAACTTGGGTCTTCACATAACCCAATTCCTTGTTAAAATCGGCAATAGCTTGAGATACGGGGATATCCCGTGGTTGAGCATCATAGAAAGCATGTACCCGAGCCTGTCTGACCGGCCACGGGCAATATTCAGTCTCCATCAATTCTTGAAATTCGGCCCACGAAGCAACATGATCTTTGGGCCCAACGGCCTCCCACCAGTCCGTAGCGTCCCCAGTGAGAAAGTACTGGGCAATAGGGACCTTACGGTCCTCGGGACAGTTGGTAGCAGTGAAGACTTTAGATATCTCCTTGATCCATCCTTCCCAGCCAATCGGGTCTGAAGCTCCCGAAAACTGAGGAGGATGCATCTTGATGACATCTTGGAGCCAACGGTCTGCTCCGCCCCGATTAGCATGGGCCTGATCCGGGTTCTGAACCGCCTGAGCTATCGCCGCCATTTGGTTCACCATTTGCTGCATAACGGCCGCAATACCAAGGTCGGCACGCTCCTGAGAAGAAGCATGACTATGACGGTCGCCGATCGCTGCGGCTCAAGATCGCGACGTGGCCGCCCACCGCCGCCCCCACGTCCCTGGCGCGTCCACGACCACGACCGCGACCACGACCTCTTCCCGCATCCATACTGGAGTTAAATAAGTAGCAAAAGCCATACGATGGTAAGTACAAGAAAAAAACAATCACAAATCGAGAATCAAAGATGCGATACAAGGGAATAAGGAACAGAGGAAGGAAAAACTTACGGACACTGGTAGTACCGGAATCATGGCAGCGTGACGATGATGTGCAAAACAAAACACAACAAGACCCAATAAACCGACAAGCCTAGGTATCCATAACCTAGTGCTCCGATACCATTTTCTGTAACACCCCCAAGATATTCGAGGTATATTACAGCGCCGTGAATCCCTATATGGGACCCAACAGGTTGAACAAACATCATACTCATCGACCCAACAAAATAATCCACCCGGTTCAACCGGTCAAACATAACACCATAATTCGACACAAACATAATAAACAACAATATAATCCAGACGAGTAAAAATTCTTAAGTACTCGAGTACTTCTATTAGTTCAAACAAAGCCACAAAAGATAAAAAGATAGAAGACACTAAGACATCACTCGTGCACAATCATCACGCACGGCCATCATCCGCATACTGGTCCAGCGCCCGTTCGTCTCGATGAACCTGACCTGAAATTCATAAAACGAATTTCCCCAAAACGGGTCCCCAGAGGGGTTAGCAATTACGCTAGTACAAGTAACCAAATGAACAACTTACATCTTACACATATAGTAATGAATGCAATCAAGAAAACATAGTTCGAAAACACTCATTTCCGGAAATGTCATAATCAAATCACATTTGTAAAAATGCACCACAATTAACCGCGGACCCACAGCTTCGTGGATCCCTACCGAGACCCCGTCGGATCTAACCCGTAGTGGTTAAAAGCAAACTCGCGGTTCCACAGCTTCGTGGAGCCCTACCGAGACCCCATCGGATCTAACCCGTAGTGAGTATACACACACATAATTTCTCATACAATACTACTATGTCAAGATCGTAAGTTCATAAGGGTACTTGCCTCGATTAATAGACGGTGACACGAACGGAAATGAGGGATCAAACACGACTGCGAGGAACCGGGGGAAATGAACCTAACGATTCGAATTGCACAATCACAACCACTTCTAAACGATTACGGAAATGGAATACACCCGGAAACCCGCCTACGATTCATGTATATTCGAATAAAAATAACAACGAGGGTGGACCACAACCAAACCCTCCCGATTTCGCAAAACTATGAAAATATACCATGAATCCGTAGGAAAACTAATGATATCAACAAGATTAATCATATTCATCATGAATCCACCAACAAAACGGAACGAATCGGAAGAAAATCCCAAAACCCCCAAATTATCCAAAAGTAGGGTTCTAAGAGATTTACCGTGGATTAGGATGGAAGATTCGTGTTGATGTTGTTATAATACTCCAAGAACTCAAGAAAGATGTTGGATGAGATGATTGGAGGAAGAAATCGCCAAGAAAATCGCCCCGGAATCGCCTTAGCCGCGGAGATGATGAAGAAATGAGAAATTATGTTTATCTCGGTCAACTCCCTGGTTTATATAGCCAGGGAGTGTTAGCGCGCGCTAAAACCTCAAGGTTAGCGTGCGCTAATGGGATAAAATTCCAATCCATACAGTTAGCGTCCTAGTCCAGTAGCCAGATTTCTGGCCGTTAGCGTGCGTTACTCGAAACGTAGCGTGCGCTAATAACCTCTCGGTAGCACGCGCTATCGACCAATAGCGTGCGCTACCTGGACATCAGCCGAGTCCAGAAGCTAACTGCCCAAAACTCACCTGACCCGTTAGCGTGCGCTAGCATACAAACGTAGCGTGCGCTACCTGGCGCCTGACCGAGTTCAGTAGTAAACTGTCCAGTAATGGACAGTCACGCTAGCGCGCGCTACCGAACAACTTAACGTGCGCTAGTCTCCCGATATTAGCGTGCGCTAGACAAGGTAGCGTGCGCTAATCCGATAGTTCAGAGGGCTGGGAACAGAACTGCCACTCCCAGGGCTAACTCGCTAGCGCACGCTACGAAGTAAACATAGCGTGCGCTACAAAGGGACTTCTAGCGTGCGCTATGCAGAAAAATTAGCGTGCGCTAGGTACGGAATATAAACGGTCCACAACACCGGAACACGAACGAAACATCAAACGGAACACCTCAAAACGTATCATAGCATAGAATGGATCCACGGCAACCCCGAAACAGCGGTTCCGCACAACAATTGCGAGAATCAGATCAATAGATGACAGAAAAGTTACACTGAAAGATACACGAGGGTCGCTACAATCGAGAAATACACTGAAAATGAAAATACAAGGGAAAGAAAAAAATGCGGATATTACACTGGCGCCGTCGGCAAAGGACCGATGAGGTTGATGCCCCATTGGGCGAACGGCCATGGGCTGTACATAGAAGTGAGCTGTTCGGGGGAGTGCTTGATGTTTGGGCCCATTACTTGACATTTGTGACACGATCTGGCATAGGCGATGGTATCTTTTTGTAGTGTAGGCCAAAAAAAAACCTTGCCTGGTCGTTTTGTGTATGAGAGCTCGCCCGCCAGCATGGTTTCCACATATCCCGTCATGGATCACGGCTAAAACAAGCCGGCCTTCTTCCGGCGTAATGCACTTGAGGAGGGGAAGGCTGAAAGCTCGCTTGTATAGCCGGTCGTCCAGTAGGGTGTATCTGGTTGCACGGAGCTGAAGTTGGCGAACTTTGATACGGTCGTCGGGGACCGTCCCTTCCTTTAAGTATTTAATGATTGGAGTCATCCAGTTCTCCTCGGCGATGACAACTGTGGTAACAAGGCTTCTGTCGATCACCGGTTTTGTTGATTTCGTGATTTGGATGTTAGAGAAGTCTGCTGCCCCATCTGACGATGCTAGTTTGGATAAGGCATCGGCCTGAGAGTTGTGCTCTCTCGGGACTTGTTCGATCAGAACTTCTTCAAACTTCGTGCACATTTCGGCGACCAGTTCTTGGTATTTGATCATTTGTTCACCGCGCGCCTCATATTCTCCCTTGACTTGGTTCATGACCAAGATGGAGTCCATGAAGATGTGGAGACGGCGAACATCCAGGGCGAGGGCTAAATCGAGCCCCCCTACCAAGGCTTTGTATTCGGCCTCATTGTTGGTCGCCCGAAACCCGAAACGTACGGTATTTGTGAAAATTTGGCCATCGGGGCTGATGAGGACAATCCCTGCCCCTGGTCGCGAGTTGGTTTCCGAGCCATCCACGTACAACTCCTAAGCAGGGCGGCCGACCTGGGTCGGACTGTGAGGGAATGTTAATTCCACCACGAAATTCGCCAGAGCCTGGCCGTTGATCGCCGTGCGAGGAGCGTACGTGATACCGTATTGGGCGATCTCCAGTGACCACTTGAGGAGTCGCCCGTTGGTGTCTGGTCGGTGTAGAACTTGCCTCAAAGGGAGAGTCGTCAGAACCTCCACTTGATGTTCGAAGAAGTAGGCCCTTAGTTTGCGAACACTCATGACTAGAGCGTAGGCGATCTTCTCTAGAGGTGTGTATCGCGTTTCCGCGTCATGGAGTGCTTGACTAACGAAGTAGATCGGCAAGTGGACTTGCCCCTCTGCTCGCACTAAAACAGCACTCAGCGCGACCTCCGAGGCTGCCAGGTAAAGGAATAGCTTTTCGCCGGGGATTGGCTTCGCCAAGATCTGGGGGTTAGATAGATACTCCTTAATTTTAGCGAACGCTATTTGACTCTCCTTTGTCGATTCGAACTTCTTGTTCTTTATGGTCGCGAAGAATGGCTTGCTTTTATCCCTGAGCTGAGATATAAAACGGTTGAGGGCAGCTAGACAACCAGTGAGGCGTTGCACCTGTTTGACGTTCCATGGTTCCTGCATGTCGAGGATCGCCTGGATCTTGGTGGGGTTCGCCTCGATCCCCCTCTGACTCACGATGTGCCCCAGGAATTTTCCGGAGCTCACCCCGAAGTTGCATTTCTTGGGGTTCAACTTCATATTGAACCTCTTGAGGATGGCGAACGTCTCGGCAAGGTCATTGAGGTGATCTTCCTTTTTGAGGCTTTTGACAACGATGTCGTCAATGTAGACCTCCATGGTCTTGTCTGTAATATCCGCAATTTTCGATTTTCGGTAAATTTCTTTTTTTCGGCCGGAGTCCATTTTGACGACTCGCTTGTGACCGTTTCGTCATTCTGAGAGTATTTAGTTCTGCACTTTTTGTCATCTGAGTTCGTTTCGGTGTTGTTTTGTTGAGTTCCGTGTTCTTAAGCGACTTTCCTGCTCTTGAGTTCGATTCTTGCGAATCTCGTTCGAAACTGTCGTTTCGGGTTTCTCGTAAGTTCATTTAACGTTGTTATACGTATTGTGAGCTTCAGTTTGGTTATTCGTTGTCGTATCGTGATTTTTCGGACATCTGGGGCTGTTTTGTAATTTCCCAAAGTTGTGGGTATGTCGTCATATCCATTTCTGAGATGTTCTGTTGCTGTCCCTCTGAGTTGTTAGCGCACGCTACGCTTTGTGGCTAGCGCGCGCTAGGTTGCCGAAGTTAGCGCACGCTAAGTGTTGCCGTTAGTGCGCGCTAACGGGTGGTGCAGAAACAGTCCAGAGGCTACTGGACTGGGTTAGAACGTTGGTTAGCGCACGCTATTTGGTAACATAGCGCGCGCTAGGGTGCATTTGTAGCGAACGCTGGGGGGGAGGATAGCGTGCGCCATCCGATACTTCAGGGCAGTCCAGGAGCTACTGGACTGGGTTTGGGAGTCTCGTTAGCGCACGCTAATATTTGTAGCTAGCGCGCTCTAACTGTACATTTTGGCAGAACCTTTTGTTCTGATGCTTCGATAGCGCACGCTAATCAGGTAGTATTAGCGCACGCTAAGCTGTCCAGTATATAAACTGGACAGCAGTCATTACTCTTCATTTTTCTTCATTTATTCTTCTTCCTCCGCGGGTTGAGACGAGGGCGACTAGGGCTTGGGCTCCTGGCCGATTTCTACTCCATCCAAGGTGTTTTGGAGTATCCTAGGTGATTATAACATCATCTAATCCATTGTTCTTCACCGAATCAAGGTATTTTTCTTGAATCCCTAGAGTTGACTTTTTGGGAGTTTTGTTCTTGATTTCGTTTTCTGTCCATTTTTGACGAACCAATTGTTGTTAAACATATCCTATGGATTGAACATCCATATTTTCGGTTGGGAATTTCGTTTCCATGTCTTATCGGGTCGATTCGTGTTCTTGGCCATTTTGGGGGAAACCCTTGAACTTTCATCGTTTTTTCTTTGAATTCAGCGGCCTTGGGCCGTGCTATAGAATTCATTTTAATTGTTCTTATTGTTGTTCGTAGTTTATTGTTGCGGGTTGTCGTTCGGTGGAGTCGGCGGGTTCGTAGTCGGTTCGTGCCAACCTATTTCGGTCGATTCTCCGTGTTGTTCTTATTCGAGGCAAGTACCTTGTCCATACATTTGTTGTTTCATGGATATGATGATTGGTGATCGTTTTGGTATGTTTCTTTGTTTGTTTGAAATGAGTTTTCAAAAGATTCGGTTTAGCCTCGTTAAAGGCTTGCTTTCAAAACGCGTGTGTTTTGTGAATGGTGTAGTTTGTAAATGACTATGTGATTTCTATGGATATGTTTGGTGTTGATGTTTCACTTGGTATGGCATGTGGACGTATATTATTTCATTTCGGTGCGTTGTGGTTTGACGTGGTATTTTGCTAAGTGTTTGATGCCTCTGAGTGAATTGTTTGGATATCTTTGTTGCATTGTGCTATGTGTGTGATTGTGTGGACGTGGGCGGGGTCTACGGTGGCACGTGGCATGTGATCATGTGGCCAGGATGCAACAAGCGATTGATCCAACCGTGAGAGCCTAAGAAAAACTACGGTGACACATGGCATGTGATCATGTGGTCATGATGCAACAAGTGATTGATCCAACCGTGAGCGCCAAAGATGTTGTGATTTGTTTAGCTAGCCAGCTCGGGAGGGTCCTTCGAGGCCTCGGGCGGGATCAATGGTAATACCCTGTTCCCAAGGTGATGCATGTGTGTGATTTGTTTCGCTAGCCAGCTCGGGACGGTCCTTCGAGGCCTCGAGTAGAATTTGTGGCTTCGTCCCGGTCCTAGGCGATGCGCGCGCGCGATTATGTTTTGTTGATTTTTATGTCCGTCGAGGACACGTGATGTTGGGCTCTGGCCCTGTGAATTGTTGTCGGTTTTCTATTTGTGAGAACAAAACCTTTGGGCTCTGATCCCTGTTGATTTTGGTAAAAGAAGGATTCTGAAATCCTAAATTGTTTTCTATTAAAACTCTCGATGGCATTTTAAACTGTTTTATAAATTGTTTCCCTTGATTTGTGATCTTTCGGTTTTGGAATGATTTAGCCAAACTCATGCCTCGGGAAGTACTTTTCGTTACGTTTGGATCTTTGAGGATTCCTGGTTATTGTTATTCGTGGAATGTGAATTGTATGGCTCGTATTTGCACTTTGTTCTTGCACTAGCAAAACAGTGGAGTTTTGCTAACCCCCGAGTATTCGGGGGTGGATGTCTGTTTTTGCATTCAGGTTTGGGAGCATAACACAGGGTCGGCACGAAGGATTATGAAAGATGAACGATACTAATCACACGAGGATCCGTATGAGGTCATTGGTTTAGTTATAGTTTATTTTCCGCTGCAGTATTCTTTCCCGTTGTACGGGAGTGTTTGTATTCGACCCCTGTGTGGGCATGTAATGAGTTTGAGTTGTATATATTTATTGAAAGACCAAATCGGTCTACTGAGTTATTTTAGCCTTAAAAGCATTGTTGAGATGTTCTATGTTGTTATCAGCCTGGTAGATCCTTGGAGAAAGGTTCTACGGCGTGTAATATCCCTGAGCGTATTGGGGGTGTTACATAAATGGTATCGGAGCTTAGGTTGTGGAAAACTAGGCTGTCGGGTTTAGTGGTGTCTGTTGAGTTTTGTCTCGTCGGATTTTGTCTGACTGAGTCGTGTCGCGACGCGTCATCTGAGTTGGTTTGTTGTGATTAGTATCGTGGGGCGATCATCATCTTCGTGCGGCCTGTGGATGTAAGTCTCCCTTCTTTGTGTTTGTGCCTCGTCTGATGCGAGTTACAGGTATCATGAGTTAATTGACGGAATCCTCTTATGGATTTTCATTTCGTGATATGTGGTTAATTGACTCTCATATTTCGTTCATATGAGGAGTAGTGTTGCTGGATTGTGCATGTTGGACTGTGTTTCTTTTATCCGCTGTGTGAGTTCTTTTGTAATGGTTTTCGGTATTTTACCGAATGAGTTTTATTTCGAAAACCGATTCCCTTAACCGAGTTTTTGGCATTATGGCCTTGATCATTTTGGTGAAATTCTTATGACGGTATTTAGTATTTTGGTAAATGGCTTTCGTGAGTTTTTGAAATATTACCATCATCGGCCTTCTTTTTGGCGTTTTTGTAAATGGTTTTATCCTGGTGGATTCCGGCACGGGACCCACGGCGCTATAATGTTCCGTGTAATTACCTGAATTTTTTTGGGCATTCTAGCCCATTGAATTATCTTTGAAAATCTTGAGTATCTTAGAAAATAAATTTCGAGACGTACTTTTAAAATGAATTATTTTCTCGTGGTACATCCAAAGTGCCACAATATGTTTCAAAATTTTTATGCCTCGAGGACCAAAATGTTTTGAGATATTTTCAATATTTTAGAAACACTTTTACTTAGACCCGAGGGTCGAATATTCTGAAAGTTTTTCACTAAAAGGAAAGTGTCCTCATTTTTGTTCAAACGCAAGATGATTTTCAAAGTCTCGATAATGGTGTTTGTACTACTTTTTGAAAGGTGATACTCAAGATCAAATAGTGTTTCCAGAATCTTTCTTTTTCAAATGTGGTTTTCGTTTTTAAAACCTATCATTCCTGTTTGCAGTCCAGGAATGTATGTATGATATTCACATTATCGTTAGAATGTTAGCTCCCGAGTATGATGGAATTGGTGGCGTGAATGTTGAGTCGTTTGCCACGCATTTGTTGTGATTAGCCCTATGTGAGAGGTGAGATGTTGGTATTGAATATTGTCGCTTTGTGATGATTTGTGTGTTATCGCACTTGTGCGAGCTATTGGAACAGGAGTTTGTATGATTGTGTACATACGTGGTTGTTTCGTGACGTTTTGTAATTGTGCACTGGTCATCGTTCGAGTCGTTGATGTCGCCGAACGATGCCGTCGTTGCTGTGATATTCATGTGTGTGTTGCCTTATGATGGTAATCATTGTATGTGTTATGTGTTGTGATTTTCTGTTGTACTGAGTGGCTACTTATTCAGTATGCCGAGGGGCCGAGGTCGTGGTCATGGCGATCGGACGCGTGGTCGAGATCATGCTACCGGTGATGATATCGGTATCGGTGTCGCTACTATTTTACAGCAGGTAGCCACACAGATGACTCAGTTGACTCAGGCAGTTCAGCGTGTTACAGATGTGACCCAGCACACTGGTGCAAATCAGTGGCTTCGAGAAGTGGTTCGTATGAATCCCCCTCGTTTCGCTGGTGCTGCAGATGCTTTAGGCGGGGATGGTTGGATTTTCCAGTTGGAAAAGATTTTCGAGATAGTTGATTGTCCAGAAGAACGTAAGGTCCCAGTAGCGCAATATCTTTTCGACAAAGATGCCGCTAGCTGGTCGGAGACTGTTAAGCCTCAAGATCGTGTTGTCACATGGGCAGAGTTCCAGAGATTCATGAGAGATGAGTTTTGTCCGGAGCCGATCATAAATCAGAAGATTAATGAATTCTTTTCGGCGAAACCGCAGGATGTACCGTTGTCTCAAGCTATTATTGATTTTAGAAAATAGCTCGACTATGTGCAGAATCAAGTAAGGACAGAGGAGGACAAGATTTGTCATTTTAGTAGGCGGATGAAGCCGGAGATTCGTTAGTACATGGCAGGTCTCGCTTGTACTTCCTTGAGAGATTGTCAGAATAGAGCGTTAGCCTATGAGCTATCCAGATTATCGACCGAGAGTATGTCTGACTCGAAGAAATAGAAAACCGTTGGGAACTTTTTAGGAAATCAGGGGAGTGGGCCCCTTGAGGTTGAGACTTCGTTTCATCATCCCAAGATGCTTCCTAGATCGCTTGATCAGAGGAGTATTACCCCTGTAGTGAGTAATGTGAGCAGCTCGAAGATATGTTATAACTGTAGTCGAGTAGGCCATACTGCGAATAATTGTCGTTCACCGTTAGTCAGCCGTTTCGAGTGTGGCCAGGTGGGTCACCGAGCCGTACATTGCGAGACGGTAGCTGAGAGATTTGGGGATCGAGGTTGCGTCTCCGCTCCGAAAGGACATGGAGATGCCTAGTGTGGTTTTGAGGATTTCGGCGTAGTCTGAATTGTTTATGATTGCCCTTGTGGATCGTTTGTGTTACTTTCTGTTTTCTCGACTGTGCGTGTTTCCTTGTAATAGGTACTTTGTGTTTTGTGAATATTCGGATAATTGACTTGATAATATTATCTGTTTGATGACGCTTGTCACTTGTTGGTTTTATTATGTTTTTACCGGTAGCGTTGTGTTGGTCGTCGTGGAGCGCGTTTTCACGCCGTATATTCCTTTACGTTGCTTGTAACGTTTCGCCGATGGATGAAAGTTATGCATTTTTTGTGTATCTCGTTGAGTTTTCTTGGCGGGATGTTGCTCCTCCCTACGTATTTTAAGTTTCGGGACGAAACTTCTTTTAAGGAGGGTAGAATGTAATATCCGCAATTTTTGATTTTCGGTAAATTTCTTTTTTCGGCCGGAGTCCGTTTTGACGACTCGCTTGTGACCGTTTCGTCATTCTGAGAGTATTTAGTTCTGCACTTTTTGTCATCCGAGTTCGTTTCGATGTCGTTTTGTTGAGTTCCGTGTTCTTAAGCGACTTTCTCGCGCTTGAGTGAATCTCGTTCGAAACTGTCGTTTCGAGTTTCTCGTAAGTTCATTTAACGTTTTTATACGTGTTGTGAGCTTCAGTTTGGTTATTCGTTGTCGTATCGTGATTTTTCGGACATCTGGGGCTGTTTTGTAATTTCCCAAAGTTGTGGGTATGTCGTCATACCCGTTTCTGAGATGTTCATTCTTTGTCCCTCGAGTTGTTAGCGCACGCTACGCTTTGTGGCTAGCGCGCTAGGTTCTTTGAAGTTAGCGCACGCTAAGTGTTGCCGTTAGCGCGCTAACGGGTGGTGCAGAAACAGTCCAGAGGCTACTGGACTGGGTTAGAACGTTGGTTAGCGCACGCTATTTGGTAACATAGCGCGCGCTAGGGTGCATTGGTAGCGCACGCTGGGGGGGAGGATAGCGCGCGCTATCCGGTACTTCAGGGCAGTCCAGGAGCTACTGGACTGGGTTTGGGAGTCTCGTTAGCGCACGCTAACATTTGTAGCTAGCGCGCGCTAACTGTACATTTTGGCAGAATGTTTTGTTCTGATGCTTCGATAGCGCACGCTAATCAGGTAGTATTAGCGCACGCTAAGCTGTCCAGTATATAAACTGGACAGCAGTCATTACTCTTCATTTTTCTTCATTTATTCTTCTTCCTCCGCGGGTTGAGACGAGGGCGACTAGGGCTTGGGCTCCTGGCCGATTTCTACTCCATCCAAGGTGTTTTGGAGTATCCTAGGTGATTATAACATCATCTAATCCATTATTCTTCACCGAATCAAGGTATTTTTCTTGAATCCTTAGAGTTGATTTTTGGGAGTTTTGTTCTTGATTTCGTTTTCTGTCCATTTTTGACGAACCAATTGTTGTTAAATGATGTTGTTAAACATATCCTATAGATTGAACATCCATATTTTCGGTTGGGAATTTCGTTTCCATGTTTTATCGGGTCGATTCGTGTTCTTGGCCATTTTGGGGGAAACCCTTGAACTTTCGTCGTTTGTTCTTTGAATTCAGCGGCCTTGGGTCGTGCTATAGAATTCATTTTCATTGTTGTTATTGTTGTTCGTAGTTTATTGTTGCGGGTTGTCGTTCGGTGGAGTCGGCGGGTTCGTAGTCGGTTCGTGCCAACCTATTTCGGTCGATTCTCCGTGTTGTTCTTATTCGAGGCAAGTACCTTGTCCATACATTTCTTGTTTCATGTATATGATGATTGGTGATCGTCTTGGTATGTTTGTTTGTTTGTTTGAAATGAGTTTTCAAAAGATTTGGGTTAGCCTCGTTAAAGGCTTGCTTTCAAAACGCGTGTGTTGTGTGAATGGTGTAGTTTGTAAATGACTATGTGATTTCTATGGATATGTTTGGTGTTGATGTTGCACTTGGTATGGCATGTGGACGTATATTATTTCATTTCGGTGCGTTATGGTTTGACGTGGTCTTTTGCTAAGTGTTTGATGCCTCTGAGTGAATTGTTTGGATATCTTTGTAGCATTGTGCTAAGTGTGTGATTGTGTGGACGTGGGCGGGGTCTACGGTGGCACGTGGCATGTGATCATGTGGCCAGGATGCAACAAGCAATTGATCCAACCGTGAGAGCCTAAGAAAAACTACGGTGACACATGGCATGTGATCATGTGGTCATGATGCAACAAGTGATTATCCAACCGTGAGCGCCAAAGATGTTGTGATTTGTTTAGCTAGCCAGCTCGGGAGGGTCCTTCGAGGCCTCGGGCGGGATCAATGGTATTACCCTGTTTCCAAGGCGATGCATGTGTGTGATTTGTTTTGCTAGCCAGCTCGGGAGGGTCCTTCGAGGCCTCGAGTGGGATTTGTGGCTTCGTCCCGGTCCTAGGCGATGCGCGTGCGCGATTATGTTTTTTTGATTTTTATGTCCGTCGAGGACACGTGATGTTGGGCTCTAGCCCTGTGAATTGTTGTCGGTTTTCTATTTGCGAGAACAAAACCTTTGGGCTGTGATCCCTGTTGATTTTGGTAAAAGAAGGATTCTGAAATCCTAAATTGTTTTCTATTAAAACTCTCGATGGCATTTTAAACTGTTTTATAAATTGTTTCCCTTGATTTGTGATCTTTCGGTTTTGGAATGATTTAGCCAAACTCATGCCTCGGGAAGTACTTTTCGTTACGTTTGGATCTTTGAGGATTCCTGGTTATTGTTATTCGTGGAATGTGAATTGTATGGCTCGTATTTGCACTTTGTTCTTGCACTAGCAAAACAGTGGAGTTTTGCTAACCCCCGAGTATTCGGGGGGTGGATGTCTGTTTTTGCATTTAGGTTTGGGAGCATAACACAGGGTCGGCACGAAGGATGATGAAAGATGAACGATACTAATCACACGAGGATCCGTATGAGGTCATTGGTTTAGTTATAGTTTATTTTCCGCTGCAGTATTATTTCCCGTTGTACGGGAGTGTTTGTTGTTGGGATTCGGTGCTAAAACGAAGGCCCAGCGGAAGCGGTAAAACGAAAATTAATTCGATCCGAATCCCTACGAGGATCGATCGAGCTACGCATATACGAATATCAAAAACGAAATACAAGAGATACGAGAAACATACCCTCGTAGTCCGTTGATTAAATGGATAACCTTCTCTTGAGCTATTCCCCAAGCTCTTGAACGATCCAACGCCGAAAACACCGCGTCTCTACTTGCCACGCGCCGGAAAAACAACCGGAACGACGATCACCTTGCTATCCTCCGAGGATACGGCTAGAGCTAAGTGATGAAGCTATATATGTAAAGATTATTACACTCTAAGTGTTTTAATCTTACTCTCTCTATATGATTTTCTCTCAATTTTTCTCCAAGAAAAATGAAGAAGAAATGAATGAAAGAACACCAAAAATTTTCTCTTCCCTCTCCCTAATTTGATGCTGCCGTGAGCTGCCAAAAGAGAATGGAAATGAGGCTTTTTTTTTTTGGTCTTCAAATCATTCACAAGATAAAGTCACCCACCATATCTCCTTTTCCCTTAATATAAGAGATATGAAATCTCAAATGTCAAAAGTCTTCCAACAAGAAAACAAGACTATGATCAAGGTAGGAAATTAAGGTGGGGCCGGCCTCTAGAAGAAATCGGACGAGTTCGGTTCGTTTCGGACTCCCGAGAGTCCAAACAGATAAACTCAGATTCCGTTCCGATGTATTTAGATCGATTAATTAATCCAATCAATTAATCATATCAAATACATGATAACATAATTAATTTCTCCAAGAAATAATTATATTCACGAATTAAATTAATCACCCAGTAATTTATTTAATCCATTAAGCCGTAAATCAATTTATCCAATAAATCGATTTAGACATCCAATGACCCAAATTAGATATCTAATATCTAATATTCATAATGAGAGATTAAGCTCGATTCATTCCGTCGTAAATCCTAATGCGCGACTCGGTAGGTCCGTCTCAGTCAGCAATGGGAGGAACCAAAGAGTAGTAGCACCACCTAGCCAGCCTGGTGGCCTACACTGTACCCTGACTGAGAACGAATGATTGGGATCATTCAAGAACCATTCTGTTATGAATACCAGTATACGTATAAACCCTTCTTTCAAATGTCCCGATCAAGTTATAGGGTCACGGTCAGTCAAACCCTATTTGTACTTGACGCTATGCATGCGTTAATGCAAATCGAGATCATAGAGCTGTCGTGTATCTAATACAACTAGCTCCAATGCTTTGGCCAAAAACTTATGATCTCATCTGCCAATAACCGCATAGGACATATAACCCGCTCACTAACGAGAGAAAGAATTCTATCTTGGTATTCAAGAGACTGCTACTTGCCCATCAAGATGCACGTCGAGGTTGACCCCCGCATTTCGGTTTATAGGGTCGAACTACTCTAATGAAAATCTTGACGTCACAAGCACATCCCTACTAAATCCTCAAGTCGAAGGTTCACGAATACCTATCACAACCTTTTGATTCCGTCATTGACTGTCCCGGAGTGAAATCCGTGTGACGAATCGAGGGTGAGTCGGTTCGAGTATACTAATCCAATTTAGCATACCTATAACGTGCGCTCCCACTAACCATTAGCGTTCGACAGGCACTCTCCATGTCAAAGAACACGTCATACAAGTCTTCACATAAACTTAACGCCCAGTCAAGTTTCATTGACTTGCGAACGATTAAGTATTTGAGCTATAAACCTTTCCAGTGCCGACCCCCTTATCTAATAAGGAGTGGAACGTTTTGCTCTCAAATACACGGACTAGTTTCTATATGTTTAGTTACGAGTTAGGAATGTCAGTAACTACCAGTAAATAAAGAAACATTCATTTGCCTTACATAAATGATTTACATAATTACAAGTGCAATGCCCTCACTCAATATCCTCTGAGTGGCATTCGAGGGCATACTCCTAACAATCTCCCACTTGCACTCAATGCCACACACTATGGTATCTAATACCCATGTTCTCCAGATGACGCTCCAAGCTAGTCTGAGAAAGTGGCTTGGTCAGTGGATCGGCGACGTTGTCGGCCGAGTCAACTCTCTCGCAAAGACAATGTATCCCTTGCGAACAAATTCTCTTACGAGATGATACTTCCTCTCAATATGTTTGGTGTTGTGAAACCTCGGCTCCTTGGCACGTGCTACGGCCGTCGTTGTCGCAAAGATGGAACAGCAACTCAAAGCACATGGTATCATTTGAAGTTCTCCTAGAAACTTCTTAATCCGTAACCCTTCCTTGGAAGCCTCCGAGGCCGCTTGATACTCGGCTGACAGTGGAATCGGCCGCGCTTTGCTTGGCACTACGCCAAGATACTGCTCCTCCATTAAGAGTAAATATGTAGCCAGAAGTGGACATCGAGTCGTCCTTCAGTCCTAGGAAGTCCGAATCAGTGAATCCCACCACATCCAAATCTCCACCGCCATACATAAGTACCATATCTCTCGTTCTTCTCAAGTACTTGAGAACGTTCTTTACAGCAGTCCAATGTTCCCTACCTGGGTTTGCCTGAAACCTACTCACCACTCTTACAGCATGCGCGATGTCAGGTCTTGTACACAACATAGCATACATAAGGCTACCCACGACCGAAGCATATGGTATATTACTCATTTCCTTGCGTTGTTCCTCACTTTGAGGACACATCTTCAAGGTGAGTTTTATTCCATGCTGCATCGGTAGGAACCCTCTTTTAGAATCATCCATCTTAAATCGCTTTAAGATCTTATCTATATAGAGGGCTTGGGAAAGGCCTATTGTTCTCTTCGCTCTATCCCGGTAGAGCCGAATACCAAGAATATAGGTTGCTTCTCCCAAGTCTTTCATGGAGAAATTACTCGAAAGCCAAGCTTTCACAGAACTGAGCATTCCCACATCATTTCCTATTAGTAGAATGTCATCTACATATAGTACTAAGAATGCGATCTTGCTCCCACTAACCTTCTTGTATACACAAGGTTCCTCTTCATTTTGCACGAAGTCAAACTCTTTGACCGCCTCGTCAAAACGAAGGTTCCAACTACGCGACGCTTGCTTCAGTCCATAAATGGAACGTCAAGCTTGCACACTTTCTGAATATCGACTTCGGACACAAAGCCTTTAGGCTGCTCCATATAGATTTCCTCCTCGAGGAATCCATTAAGGAAAGCCGTCTTTACGTCCATTTGCCATATCTCATAATCGTGGTAGGCAGCTATAGCAAGCATCATGCGAATAGACTTGATCATAGCTACGGGCGAGAAGGTATCGTGGTAATCAATCCCTTCCTTTTGGGTATAACCCTTTGCCACAAGCCTGGCCTTATAGGCGTCAACCTTGCCATCACCATCAGTCTTTCTCTTGTAGATCCACTTATTCCCAATGGGCACTATGCCCTTGGGGCGGTCTACTAGAGTCCAGACCTGATTTACATGCATCGAGTCTATCTCAGCTTCCATAGCTTCACGCCATTTCGCGGAGTCTACATCCACCATCGCTTGGTCATAGGTCGTTGGGTCGGTCTCTTGGCTATCACTTGGAACCTCATGGAGACCCAGCTCCTCCAAGTGCACAAGCCCATACCTCTCAGATAAATGAGACACCCTACTAGACCTACAAGGTGGTTGTACTAGTGTTTCAGAAAGTTCGGTTCCAGTTTATTGCACAGGTGTCTCTCGAGGAGTTTCATTGTATTCTTCTAAAGAAATACTTCTACCTGCTCCGCCTTCCTGAATGAACTCATCTTACAGGAAGTGTGGTTGTAAAGCAACAACGATCCTTCGATCTTCGGGCATGTAGAATAGATATCCCATCGTCCCAGATGGGAATCCAATGAAACGTCCCTTCGCAGACCTAGCTTCCAACTTTTCCACCTTAGTCTTCTTGACATAGGCGGGACATCCCCAAATCCTAATATGATTAAGACTTGGTTTCCTGCCCTGCCACATCTCATGTGGAGTTTTAGGAACGGATTTGGAAGGACATCTGTTCAAGATGTAAGCGGCAGTCAGGAGTGCATACCCCCACAGGTAAATCGGCAAGTCAGTATAGCCCAGCATGGAACGGACCATGTTCAACAGGGTCCGGTTCCTTCTTTCTGACACACCATTTAACTGAGGAGTACCTGGAGGTGTTAGTTGTGAAACTATTCCATGTTCTTTAAGGAACTCGTCAAACTCCGTACTCATATACTCGCCACCTCGGTCCGACCGAAGTGCTTTGATATGATTACCAGTTTGTTTTTCGACTAGGGCCTTGAATTCCTGGAATTTCTCAAAGGCCTCTGATTTATGTTTCATTAAGTATACATAACCATACCTAGTATGATCATCTGTAAACGTAATGAAATATTGATATCCGTCATGTGCTGCTTCCAAAGCACCACATACGTCGGTATGGATTAATCCCAGCTTATCAGCGGCTCTTTCATATGTCCCTGTGAAGGGGGACTTAGTCATTTTGCCTTTAAGGCAAGATTCACAAGTAGGAAAGGGATCCGATCCCAATGGGCCCATAAGTCCATCTTTTTCCATCTTGTAAACCTTGGTCTGACCAACATGACCAAGTCTAAGATGCCATTTCAAAACTTGATTGGTTTCATCCCTACCACGTTTTCTAGTCATAGTATTCACAACTACTTTGTTGCTGAGATTTAGATGATACAATCCATTCAACAATGTAGCAGTACCCACTAGTTTATTTCTAAAATAAATTTTGCAGGAACCTTCACCAATGAAAAATGAAAAGCCTTTTCGGTCCATGACCGAAATGGATACAATGTTTTTATGCCCCTTGGGCAAAACAAGTACATCTTCTAAAGTCAAAACAAAGCCGGATTCTAAACCCAAAAGAAGTGATCCTATGTCGGTCGCCTCGACACTATGCCCGCTTCCGACTGCGATCATAACTTCTCCAGCTCCAAGCTTCCTACTTTGTTCCAGATCCTGATTCACGGTACAAATATGAGAACTAGCACGAATCCAAAGATTCAGAAGTAGAAAATACAGAGAGAACAATTTGTTTCCAAAACTAAAAGTTACGACCAAGTGCCATGAAGAATGGGACAGTCTCTAGCCCAGTGGCCCAGCTCACCGCACTTGAGACAAGTATCCTTCTTCTTCTTGTTCTTCGGAACCATCGGGGCCTTGCCCTTACCCTTAAGGTCCTTAACTTGTGGTCCAGTTTGCTTCTTGGTCTTTTTCTTCTTGTTCTTAGACCTCCGAGGTCCAGAAGAAATCACAAGAGCAGACTCCTTCATCCACAGAGTCTTCATCTGAGACTGAGCGGTCACAAGTTTGTTCATTAGTCCAGCTAAATTACATGCAATCTCATTGCAGTTGAAGTTCATAACAAACTGTGAGAAGGAATCAGGGAGAGACTGTAAGATAAGGTCGGTTTGGAGAGAAGTATCCATTTTAAAATCAAGAGCCTCCAATCTCTCGATCATGGATATCATTTTGAGGACGTGTTCCCCAACCTTCTCACCTTCCTTCATCCTTGCACCGAACAGTTGCTTGGATATCTCATATCTAGCAGTTCTGCTGTGCTCACCATAAAGTTCGGTTAAGTGAGATAGAATCTGCCTAGCAGAAGTCATTTTCTCATGAGCTCTCTGAAGCTCATTAGACATGGAAGCCATCATATATGCACGGACTTTCACGTCTTCCTTTACGCTCTTTTGGTGGTTTTGAATCTCTTCCTGATTGGCTGGGGTCCGCACAGGAGGCGCCGAATGTCCGTCTCCAAGACGTATCCCAGTGCCTCTATACCGAGGACAATCATCGATTGGAGCCAATCCACAAAGTTAGGTCCCATTAAGGTGTTCTTTTGAGCGAGTGCGAGTGGATTCATTGTCATATTGAGTTATGTCCGCATTAAGTATAGCATTAATTAGTGACTTGTTATATTATGTTACGAGTATAGAATTAAGGTCTTTTCTATTCTTGTTACCGGCTCCCACTATTTTTAACGGAATAACACACTCCCATGTGAAATCCGGAAGTATCGTCGCTCTACTTTATAGTGGTGATCGAGTTCTTTATAAATCTTAGTAGAGGGCAACCGAACAGGTTTCTAGTCTATTAATTTTCATAAAGTGGTGTCCAACACCAACCCATCTAATGGATGATTCAATCTTCTTTTTCCCCTTGTTCACTCCCCTCAACCTATACGGTTTCTATGGTTCGTGAACAAGTTAAGTTTATACCATCGACGCAAATCAATTTCACAATTGAATCTTATCCGGCAACCTATCAGGTTTCTAGGGATAAAATTTGCTCCAACCGAAGGCATCCAATGCGCTCTCGGTAATTTATCCGTCCTCCCCGAAAGACTACCCCGATAACTCGGAAGCATAGCACATCCGGTTTGGATTTCAATTTCCCGAAAACTCGATGGAGGGAAGGAAAACCTTGAAACCTTATAAACTTAATAATTTGTTGTGGGAGAATTATCGCGATTAACGTTACACTTTGCACATTAATCATTTAAGCGCGTTTGTGGCATTCATACAATATGAAACAACCATTCACAACCTAGTTGCTACCAACATGTGGTTCATGGACCGTTCCTAAAAAAAACAAAAACTCCGTAATCTAATTACAAGTCTTCGTCTTGAATCTTCGTCTTCTCGAAATGGATATTCCTCCGGTCTTCGTCATTACATATAAATTTTACATTGAAAATTGCATCCTAGATACAAATTTTTCTAGTAAAATAAATAGGCTCAAAACGGCCTTTACAACCCAATCGAATAAAACGAACGATTCAAAATTAAGTCCACGAACCACATCCCCATGCAAAAACATTCATTCAATAAATACTAAATAAATGGACTACACAATAAATATATAGATCCAACCAATATAAAAAATAACCATCTATTAGAATTAATCCAATTAATTCACAAACATGGTAGTTTTAATTCGTTCGTATAAAATGGATGATAAATATTTCACAATAATAAATTTCCTCAAAATAAAACACCAAGTATTTTATTTAGTCAAATTAAATCCAATTTAATTTCCGGAAATTATTATAACGAAACATAAACACAAAACGGAATCGAAATAAAATCGCCCGGGCCTAGCCCGTGGTCCGGCATCACAGCCGGTCCTTAGCCGAGGGGCTGATCTCGCGAAAGGTAGAAACAAGCCGCCTGGCCGGTCGAGCACCCTTGGCGGCAGCGGCGATCCGGGCATTTACGATTTTCGACTCTATTTCGTCCCGATATCAAAAATTATATTTTTCTAATTTAATATTACCCATATAATTCAGTTTTAATAAATAAAACCGATTTATATAGTACCATAAAAACATGGAAAAATTAAATTTTCGACGAACAATTAAAACAACGAATTAAACGGTTGTGATTCCAAATCACTAATCATTTAATCAAGCATTCCAAATGCAATATATCGTATATACGATCGCAAGACCTACGCTCTGATACCACTGTTGGGATTCGGTGCCTAAAACGAAGGCCCAACGGAAGCGGTAAAACAAAAATTAATTCGATCCGAATCCCTACGAGGATCGATCGAGCTACGCATATACGAATATCAAAAACGAAATACAAGAGATACGAGAAACATACCCTCGTAGTCCGTTGATTAAATGGATAACCTTCTCTTGAGCTATTCCCCAAGCTCTTGAACGATCCAACGCCGAAAATACCGCGTCTCTACTTGCCACGCGCCGGAAAAACAACCGGAACGACGATCACCTTGCTATCCTCCGAGGATACGGCTAGAGCTAAGTGATGAAGCTATATATGTAAAGATTATTACACTCTAAGTGTTTTAATCTTACTCTCTCTATATGATTTTCTCTCAATTTTTCTCCAAGAAAAATGAAGAAGAAATGAATGAAGAAGAACACCAAAAATTTTCTCTTCCCTCTCCCTAATTTGATGCTGCCGTGAGCTGCCAAAAGAGAATGGAAATGAGGCTTTTTTTTTTTTTGGTCTTCAAATCATTCACAAGATAAAGTCACCCACCATATCTCCTTTTCCCTTAATATAAGAGATATGAAATCTCAAATGTCAAAAGTCTTCCAACAAGAAAACAAGACTATGATCAAGGTAGGAAATTAAGGTGGGGCCGGCCTCTAGAAGAAATCGGACGAGTTCGGTTCGTTTCGGACTCCCGAGAGTCCAAACAGATAAACTCCGATTCCGTTCCGATGTATTTATATCGATTAATTAATCCAATCAATTAATCATATCAAATACATGATAACATAATTAATTTCTCCAAGAAATAATTATATTCACGAATTAAATTAATCACCCAGTAATTTATTTAATCCATTAAGCCGTAAATCAATTTATCCAATAAATCGATTTAGACATCCAATGACCCAAATTAGATATCTAATATCTAATATTCATAATGAGAGATTAAGCTCGATTCATTCCGTCGTAAATCCTAATGCGCGACTCGGTAGGTCCGTCTCGATCAAAGAATGGGAGGAACCAAAGAGTAGTAGCACCACCTAGCCAGCCTGGTGGCCTACACTGTACCCTGACTGAGAACGAATGATTGGGATCATTCAAGAACCATTCTGTTATGAATACCAGTATACGTATAAACCCTTCTTTCAAATGTCCCGATCAAGTTATAGGGTCACGGTCAGTCAAACCCTATTTGTACTTGACGCTATGCATGCGTTAATGCAAATCGAGATCATAGAGCTGTCGTGTATCTAATACAACTAGCTCCAATGCTTTGGCCAAAGACTTATGATCTCATCTGCCAATAACCGCATAGGACATATAACCCGCTCACTAACGAGAGAAAGAATTCTATCTTGGTATTCAGTAGGACCTGCTACTTGCCCATCAAGATGCACGTCGAGGTTGACCCCCGCCTTTCGGTTTATAGGGTCGAACTACTCTAATGAAAATCTTGACGTCACAAGCACATCCCTACTAAATCCTCAAGTCGAAGGTTCACGAATACCTATCACAACCTTTTGATTCCGTCATTGACTGTCCCGGAGTGAAATCCGTGTGACGAATCGAGGGTGAGTCGGTTCGAGTATACTAATCCAATTTAGCATACCTATAACGTGCGCTCCCACTAACCATTAGCGTTCGACAGGCACTCTCCATGTCAAAGAACACGTCATACAAGTCTTCACATAAACTTAACGCCTACCAAGTTTCATTGACTTATGACGATTAAGTATTTGAGCTATAAACCTTTCCAGTGCCGACCCCCTTATCTAATAAGGAGTGGAACGTTTTGCTCTCAAATACACGGACTAGTTTCTATATGTTTAGTTACGAGTTAGGAATGTCAGTAACTACCAGTAAATAAAGAAACATTCATTTGCCTTACATAAATGATTTACATAATTACAAGTGCAATGCCCTCACTCAATATCCTCTAAGTGGCATTAGAGGGCATACTCCTAACAATCTCCCACTTGCACTCAATGCCACACACTATGGTATCTAATACCCATGTTCTCCAGATGACGCTCCAAGCTAGTCTGAGAAAGTGGCTTGGTCAGTGGATCGGCGACGTTGTCGGCCGAGTCAACTCTCTGCAGCACAATGTATCCCTTGCGAACAAATTCTCTTACGAGATGATACTTCCTCTCAATATGTTTGGTGCTGTTGTGAAACCTCGGCTCCTTGGCCTGTGCTACAGCTCCGTCGTTGTCGCGATGCGGTGGAACAGCAACTCAAGACATGGTATCATTTGAAGTTCTCCTAGAAACTTCTTAATCCAGAACCCTTCCTTGGAAGCCTCTGAGGCTGCTTGATACTCAGCCTGACAGGTGGAATCAGCAGTCGCGCTTTGCTTGGCACTACGCCAAGATACTGCTCCTCCATTAAGAGTAAATATGTAGCCAGAAGTGGACATCGAGTCGCCCTTCGCCCTTGGAAGTCCGAATCGGTGAATCCCACCACATCCTAATCTCCACCGCCATACATCTGTACCATATCTCTCGTTCTTCTCTAGTAATTGAGAACGTTCTTTACTGATTCAATGTTCCCTACCCGGTTTGCTCGAAACCTACTCACCACGCTTACAAGATGCGCGATGTCAGTCTTGTACACAACATAGCATACATAAGGCTACCCACGGCCGAAGCATATGGTATATTACTCATTTCCTTGCGTTGTTCCTCACTTTGAGGACACATCTTCAAGGTGAGTTTTATTCCATCTTTGCATCGGTAGGAACCCTCTTTAGAATCATCCATCTTAAATCGCTTTAAGATCTTATCTATATAGAGGGCTTGGGAAAGGCCTATTGTTCTCTTCGCTCTATCCCGGTAGAGCCGAATACCAAGAATATAGGTTGCTTCTCCTAAGTCTTTCATGGAGAAATTACTCGAAAGCCAAGCTTTCACAGAACTGAGCATTCCCACATCATTTCCTATTAGTAGAATGTCATCTACATATAGTACTAAGAATGCGATCTTGCTCCCACTAACCTTCTTGTATACACAAGGTTCCTCTTCATTTTGCACGAAGTCAAACTCTTTGACCGCCTCGTCAAAACGAAGGTTCCAACTACGCGACGCTTGCTTCAGTCCATAAATGGAACGCTGAAGCTTGCACACTTTCTGAATATCGACTTCGGACACAAAGCCTTTAGGCTGCTCATATAGATTTCCTCCTCGAGGAATCCATTAAGGAAAGCCGTCTTTACGTCCATTTGCCATATCTCATAATCGTGGTAGGCAGCTATAGCAAGCATCATGCGAATAGACTTGATCATAGCTATGGGCGAGAAGGTATCGTGGTAATCAATCCCTTCCTTTTGGGTATAACCCTTTGCCACAAGCCTGGCCTTATAGGCGTCAACCTTGCCATCACCATCAGTCTTTCTCTTGTAGATCCACTTATTCCTAATGGGCACTATGCCCTTGGGGCGGTCTACTAGAGTCCAGACCTGATTTACATGCATCGAGTCTATCTCAGCTTCCATAGCTTCACGCCATTTCGCGGAGTCTACATCCACCATCGCTTGGTCATAGGTCGTTGGGTCGGTCTCTTGGCTATCACTTGGAACCTCATGGAGACCCAGCTCCTCCAAGTGCACAAGCCCATACCTCTCAGATAAATGAGACACCCTACTAGACCTACAAGGTGGTTGTACTAGTGTTTGTAAAGTTCGGTTCCAGTTTCTTGCACAGGTGTCTCTCGAGGAGTTTCATTGTATTCTTCTAAAGAAATACTTCTACCCGCTCCGCCTTCCCGAATGAACTCATCTTACAGGAAGTGTGGTTGTAAAGCAACAACGATCCTTCGATCTTCGGGCATGTAGAATAGATATCCCATCGTCCCAGATGGGAATCCAATGAAACGTCCTTCGCAGACCTAGCTTCCAACTTTTCCACCTTAGTCTTCTTGACATAGGCGGGACATCCCCAAATCCTAATATGATTAAGACTTGGTTTCGCCCGCCACATCTCATGTGGAGTTTTAGGAACGGATTTGGAAGGACATCTGCTCAAGATGTAAGCGGCAATCAGAGTGCATACCCCACGGGTAAATCGGCAAGTCAAGATAGCTCAAGATGGAACGGACCATGTTCAACAGGTCGGTTCCTTCTTTCGACACACCATTTAACCGAGGAGTACTGGAGGTGTTAGTTGTGAAACTATTCCATGTTCTTTAAGGAACTCGTCAAACTCCGTACTCATATACTCGCCACCTCGGTCCGACCGAAGTGCTTTGATATGATTACCAGTTTGTTTTTCGACTAGGGCCTTGAATTCCTGGAATTTCTCAAAGGCCTCTGATTTATGTTTCATTAAGTATACATAACCATACCTAGTATGATCATCTGTAAACGTAATGAAATATTGATATCCGTCACGTGCTGCTTCCAAAGCACCACATACGTCGGTATGGATTAATCCCAGCTTATCAGCGGCTCTTTCAAATGTCCCTGTGAAGGGGGACTTAGTCATTTTGCCTTTAAGGCAAGATTCACAAGTAGGAAAGGGATCCGATCCCAATGGGCCCATAAGTCCATCTTTTTCCATCTTGTAAACCTTGGTCTGACCAACATGACCAAGTCTAAGATGCCATTTCAAAACTTGATTGGTTTCATCCCTACCACGTTTTCTAGTCATAGTATTCACAACTACTTTGTTGCTGAGATTTAGATGATACAATCCATTCAACAATGTAGCAGTACCCACTAGTTTATTTCTAAAATAAATTTTGCAGGAACCTTCACCAATGAAAAATGAAAAGCCTTTTCGGTCCATGACCGGAATGGATACAATGTTTTTATGCCCCTTGGGCAAAACAAGTACATCTTCTAAAGTCAAAACAAAGCCGGATTCTAAACCCAAAAGAAGTGATCCCTGCGTGGGCATGTAATGAGTTTGAGTTGTATGTATTTATTGAAAGACCAAATCGGTCTACTGAGTCATTTTAGCCTTAAAGGCATTGTTGAGATGTTCTATGTTGTTATCAGCTTGGTAGATCCTTGGGGAAAGGTTCTACGGCGTGTAATATCCCTGAGCGGATTGGGGGTGTTACATTGCCGATCTGGTTGGCGAACATCCCGTTGACTAGCCGTTGGTAGGTCGCTCCGGCATTCTTCAGGCCGAACGACCTTTGGACCCAAAAGTATATGTCCTTTTACGTGTGGAACGATGTGTGTTTTATGTCCTTCTCCGCCATTGGGATCTGATGGTATCCGGCGAAGGCATCCATGAACGACATCATTTCGCAACTTGCTGTACTATCGACCAAGTGGTCGATATGAGGCATCGGAAAGTGATCTTTTGGGCATGCCGCGTTGAGGTCGGTGAAGTCGATGCATAACCTCCAGGAGTTTCTCGGCATTTTTACGAGCACCGCATTGGCTACCCACTATGGCTCGTCGGTAGCTACTCCGATTAGTTTATTGTCAAGTAGCTTCTTGACTTCTATGTCGAGCGCTGCGTACTTCTCAGGACCGAATTTCCTACGTTTCTGGTGAACAGGTTTCCTTGCCGGGTCGATCTTTAGATAGTGGAAAGCATGTTCGGGACTTATGGCGACCATATCTTGATGCGATGAGGCAAAGACTCCGATGTTCTTACTTAGTAAGCTGACCAGATCATTCTTTAATTTGAGGTCGACGCTCGTGCTGATCTGTACTTCCCACTCCGGGCGAGCCAGATCTATTTTTATACTTTCTAACTCTTCAATGGGTACGGTTGCTTCTCGTTTGGAATGATTTCCGGACTCGATCCTTGGATCAATGTCGAGGAGTGGCTCGAAACTGATCCTTGGCTCGATGTCGTCCGTCAGTCGATGTGAGATGCCGTCCTCTGAGTTGGGCTGATGCGAGGTGCTCGGCTCGTCGATCTCCATCGGTTGATTGTCGATCGTCTCAATGTTATAAATAGTACAGGAAGTGTTGAAAGAAGTTACGACACAGTAGTAATTCAAACATTTCTTAGCCATTAGCTGGTATCCTTTTACAGTACCGACCGTCCCATCGGCAGTGGGGAATTTGATACAGTAAAAGAAAGAAGAGGCGACTGCCTCGAAGGTTTCTAGAAATGGATGACCTAGGAACCCGTTATAGATGCTGGGCCTATCTATGATTACAAAATTTAGGTTCCTAGTAATCTTAACCTTGGGATCGTAATAACATGTTAGCTCGACAGAGAGCTTGATCCTTCCGTAGGCTTGGACTGTGCTGTCGCCGAACCCTTGAAGCACGTTGTCAAACGGCTTGATGAACTTGGTTTGGTTGCCGAGCTGGTCAAGAGCGGATTTGAATATGATATTGCAAAAGTTCCCATTGTCAACCGGCACACAATCGACCATTTTCCCAAGGATACATGTAGAGATCACCAATGGCTCCGGGGGTACCACGACATGGACCCTGGCGAATGCCCTCAGTTCGGCCATCCGCTTTCTGTTCGACATGGTGGAAACCGGGGAAAGTTCCCCGAGGTTTCCACCTCCCGCCTGAAGCATATTGATCCGGCCGCCAGGGTTGATCGGAGGGATTGATTCGTCAGAATACTCAGGTTTGTTCTGCTCGATCCTGGCGACCGGATTTGGAGGGATCCTGTTGTTCTGTCGGCGCTTGCACCCCCGGTCCTCTCCGCTCGGGGCTCTGGCTTGGTAACCAAGTTATCCAATTTGCCTTCCTCAAACAGTCTCCAGAGTTGTCTGAGGAGGTCGCAGCACTGACTGGTGTTGTGGCCGGGACTCTTGTGGTAGGCACAAAATTTGCTGCGGTCTAGATGACCGTGGTCCCTCACCGGCTTTGGTTTGCTAAGCCATTCACGCCCCTTGATGGCATTGAAAATGTGGGTCGGAGATAGGTTGAGGTTGCGGAGGAGGTGAACCTCCACATCCTCGAAAGCTTTGAATTCGCCGGGCGGCTTCGCGATCGCCTTTCTGGGCTTGGAGACCGCCTTTCTCAGGATGGAAGATGGCGCCTTCCCTTCCCCGGTAGATCCCTCACCTAAGCGGAGGGTGAGCATCCTCTGCCTAGCCAGGAAATCGGCGGCCCTGACGCGGAAGATCGCGTAGGTCGGGGGGATGTCCTTTGTAAGGTGCCTGAACATGGGCGAGTGGCCATAGAATCCCTCTAGGACCGAGTAGAGAGAGAGCTCGTCGCTAATAGGCTTGCCGGTGAGGACTATTTAATCCACCCGGTTGATGTAATCTTCATCGGGCTCGTTCTTCCCCTGCCTCATTTTCATCATGCGGTGGGGGCCTTCCGTTCGAGCAACTTTGGCGGCGAAATACTATTACACCCCCAGAATCAAACCGGGAATATTACACGCCGCAGACCCTCTCCATGAGGATCCACCAGGCTAGACATCCAAACAACACAACTCATTACATACCGACGTGATAAAATACCAAATCAACATACTAACTTGGTCTTTCATCACAAACATACAAGTGAAAATGCACATTTCTATCTCGACTCATACCCATGCAAGGGTAAAATACACTCATAAATAAAAATACGACAGCGGAAAGGACCATACACGAACTCCGACTAACTGGATCCAAAACTGGCCTTCATGTGATTAGTATCATTCGCCTACCATCATCCTTCGCACCGATGCTGTGTTTTGCTCCCAAACCTGCATGTACCTGGATGCAAAAAGACATCCACCCCCGAATACTCGGGGGTTAGCAAAACTCCACTGTTTTGCTAGTACAAGTATAAAGTGCAAATACGAGCCATACATAACACATTCCGAGAATACAACAAAAGACTTCCCGAGATATTTTGTTTGATTAAAAATAGTTCAAGTCTTGAAAGTAAAACGAAACAAGTAAGCACTTTGCAAACACTTCCAAATCTCGGGAGTTTTGAAAACATTTGTGATTGAAAAGTTCTTAATTCTACAATAGCCAGTTAGGGTCACCGCTCCAAAGTTTATTTTCCAAAAATACAAATCCATTAACAAAACACGGGGTTCACAACCCAAATTCATTCCAGTCACAAAACCCAAGGTCCACGACCCGATCATTCCAGTCACAAAACACGGGGTCCACGACCCGATCATCAACTTCATATCACTTGCAACAACACATTACACATAACACATTATTTTTATGCCATTTTAGCCAAACACCAAGACTCGATATATATAATGTCTCTCGACCCTGGGCGCTAATCATTGTGATACTCCGGACATATCACAATTAATCATCAGTACAAATATTCTGGTAATTCTCGCGACCTGGTCCGGCCCTACAAGCCACCAAGTCCCTGTGTGCCCCGTCGAGCAATCCCCAGGTGAGAATGCCCACTCGAAGTAACCCTCGCGACCCGGTCTAGTCGCTAAGCCACCAGGTCCCCGTGTGACCCCGTCGAGTCAATCCCCGAGTGAGAGTACCCGAGAACAACCATACAACTCTTATCAATTCACATTTCCAAAACCAAAATCCTCTAGAGTCAATCACAATATATATATATATATATAGTCGAGGTATTTTGCTAAAATGGCCATGTTATCCAACACATACTCACGACCCAGAATTAATACTATCCACAAAGAAACACACTTATCTCATCAACACCGAATGATAACAACCAATATCACACAACTCATATATCCACCGATAACCACATGACTCCACGCATAATTCATAACAAGAGGATTTAACCATAAATTACCGACGACATATTCACACATATTGGCATCACCCGAAAGTAGGGAGATCCTATACTCAACACTAATACACAAAGTCAATAAGCACATTAAGTCCCGAACACAGGAGTCGTCCTTTAAGAAAACTATGATTGTAAATATACCGATTCTTTTAAGAAAAGGGTGTAAATATTCATTTAGCACATATCGTCAATTTTCAATCATTATATTCACAAAACACGTAATGTATGGGCAAGATACTTGCCTCGAAATCAATTGTGAATACTCCGACGAACGCGGCTCGGCAAAATGACCACCTCACCTCGCGAAAAATCAATAACAACACCATCACTACGAGAATAACACCGCTACGAATCAACAATACTAAACGAAATCCCAATCGACACTAAGAAACAACAAGGGTTCAAGGGTTTCCCAAGGAAATCAAAATCATGTTCCGGGTGGAATGAAATCAATAAACGAGTTTATAATCCATAGGGTACAACCAAAACAACAAGAACTACGCAATCAATTTATCATTTCCGGGTGAACTCAAGAGATCAAGGAAAAACCCCCAAAATTCCCAAAACCAAGGTTCTAAGGGATTTTACCTCGAATCCGACGGTGGAAGATGAAAGAAGGTCGATAAATCCGTGTTAGGAGTTGAAAGGAGTTGATATCTAATTATATCTGGCAGAGATCTCCACCTTCTCATGCCTGGAGTCGCCTGGGTCGCCGGAGGAGAAGTGAAATGAAAAAAATGATGAAAGTTGACTTCCCAAACCCTTATATACTAACAGAGGTTTAGCGTACGCTACAGAAAGGCTTAGCGTGCGCTACCAGGGTAAAAATGCAGTCCAGAAGCCTCTGTTCGGTCCCGTTAGCATGTGCTAATCAATGTATTAGCGTGCGTAAACGAGGCAGTCCTGTAAAGGACAGAACGCTCTGTCCCTAATAGTTAGCGCGCGCTAATAAATACGTTAGCGTGCGCTAATTATACATTGTGTAGTCTTTGCTATTATGACCATAACTCCTTCGTCCGGACTCCGATTGACTCGCCGTTTGAACCATTGGAAAGCTAATTTGATGCTCTATCACATTGTAAAGTTTCAGAATTTTTAGACTTTATAAGTGCCGGTGGTGATCTTACAAAGTCGACCAATTGCACAACAACGATACTCCTCGACAAAACAATGATTATTCAACATGCAACGAAACACTAACGGACAACACCAACGATCCAAATCTAAAACAAACAAATAACAAAGCACGACATACTATTAGCTCGGCTTACGTAACGATATGTCGTACCCGACGAACACCACAACACGGTACATCATGCCGTACCCAACATAGGGGAAAACTCAAATAATCGCTAACAGAGCAAAATAACCGGCACAACCGACAAAAATTCAAAAATAACCGGAAACGAAAATCTCGGGTATTACATTCTACCCTACTAAAAATAAGTTTCGTCCCGAAACTTAAAACAAGAGCAAGGCGACTCTAGCTAACACACTCTATCTGATATTGAGAGCGCACAAGAGCTCCATGCAGTACCGAGCTAATGTAGTCTGAATCAGTACGCAACAATGTTTACGAAAGTAACGAACCTGAACCCCCACGGTTGATAAATCCGAGCAGTACAACAATCAAAACACAACTCCAACGTTGAACAAGAATGAAATTCCAATAACCTCAAATGTTTGAAAAAATCACATACGGGAACAATTACCCGAATTTTAAGGAACCCACGAAATGGCCGAGATGCTCAATATTCGCAGTTTTGGATCGGACAATAAAAATTGGACAACAATGATCGAACAACAATGGTCAAGCAACAATGGTCGAGCAACAACGATTAGACCACAACGCCGACGTTTACTACAAGATGCTCATATGCATAGGGTTCACGGAAGTCGCACCGAACTTGGAAAAGTCATAAGGCTAAACTAATTGATTCGAAACAACATCAAAAATCTCTCGATTGACAATGACGAAAAAAAACGCAAGGTCAGAGGTATCAGCGAACACAAATGAGTCAACAGAGTCGAACAATACGGCAGCGAAAAAAAATGGTTATTATACTCTGTCACTATTAAAAGAGGTTTCATCCCTGAAACCAAAAAACGAAAGCGAGGTGTTAGCATAGCAACCTTCTCGGCAATATTCTCTTGGTCCCGCATCTAGTCTCCACAACCATCTGTATCATAGTCACGACCACGACCTCTGCCCCTCAGCATACTGAGTAAGTAACCACTCAGCACGATGGAACCCAACATTTCAAAATGATACATTAGAATGCCAACGTAGCACAACATATCGACATAAGGTATCTAATAGCAACATGATAAGAGGATCCACGGGGTATCCTTTTAAATGATATCATAAAAAAAATCTTTGAATTTGTATGTTAACTCGAAAGAGAATTTTTGAAAGTACTTTTGGTACCTCGGGCTGTTTTACCACGACTTGTAAACAAAAGACCGTAACTATCTTATTTTGAAATCATTTTCAAAACAATATTTCGGAATATCAATTATCCCTTGTAATCAGTATCGTCATTTTCGTTAATAACAAACAGGGTAACTACGCAATACCATCAAACCATTCGCACATGCACTAAATATTTCCACAAATCGACAATGATTTTGGAGTTATTCAAACTTTTCCAAATCCGAGTTTGAAGTTTAAATCGAGTAAGTTTTTTCGTCTTTCACTACATATTTTGAAAATAAAAATCGTGTTGGTTTTGGAAATAAAAAAAAATATTTATGGTGTGAAAGATTTTTGAAAATCATGTACTTGTTTGAGGAGAAAGTAAAAAGACTGTAAATAGAGTCAATCAATTGCATTCATAACATTGATAGAGGGGCCTTTATATAGGCATTACAATGAGAGTCCTTCCATACATAGGATTCCTAGATAAGGTAAGACATCTAATAGGATCCTACTACCTCTAGAGGGATCTAGAACCTTCCATCTATGTATCTACAATCAGTATTAGGTAAGACACATCACGGGAATAATAATTCCCGGAACACTCCCCCTGTGTCGAGCACTAATACAACAATGGTGCAAAAGATGTTGCCTTCGTAAAAACCTATTCCAAGCCAAAACAAAACCCCATAGGAAAAACAAAGGCTTGATGAGGAAAAGATTGCAACGCACCAATATAACATGTCATGTATACTCCCCCTGATGTATACATAATGACTCCCCCTGATGAGTACCTCAAATCATAGGAGTCGGATGCCAAGTTGCCCTCACAACTATACCAAGGAAAAACCCAGTGGGAAAAATACCTCTTGGTCTAAGTTGAACAGAAGTACAGCGCATCATTGTATGGATGTTCTCATAGGTCGCCTCGTTAAAAACCTTGCCAAGTGAAAACCCAATGGGAAAAAACAAACCTTGGTCTAAGGACAAAAAGAGCGCGACACATCCAAAGTGCAGAGTCGCTAAAGACTTATCAAGTTTTCTAAAGTCTTGACCTCTATGCACTAAATCAGTCATAACTTTTTCGATTCAATAGGTATCAATGAAACTGTAAGAACTTATGAAAACTAGACACCCATAGCTTTTCATTCACATACAGTACGTAACCTAGATAGACCTGAGCAGATCACAAAGCTCTATCGAAGTTGACTCAGCAAATTACCGGACATATCCTGTCCTACTTTGCAACAATAGTCATATGTCACTCAACATGATGGATGTGATCAAATGGTTGGTTTCCTTGGAAAGTAGACACAAACCTTTCCAATGGTACCAATTTCACCATTTTCCAACAAGTGAGCTGCCCTGTAGGTCATATTGGAGATAGACCAACACATTATGGGCAGATTCGGGTATCAGTTTTCAAGTGTCCTTTTATCGAGATAGAGCGAGCTTCAAGCTTCTTGTCAATCACAGACATTGCGTGAGCGCATCCTAGGCCATCATCACAGTGGCTTTACCGGATAATTACAAATGAGTACATCGAGTCGAACATGAGTACATAATACCGTACTTTTCTCTTAAGACTGCATCATCACTTAAGTGAGCCAAGTCTTATGATGACTTCGACTAATCATTGGGAATCATATGGGCATTACTTTATCGTCTCTTAGGGAAACCGTCCCTTAGATTGCCTTAAACCGATTGATGAATACGCATCATCAAGTGTCCCAAGATCCTTTCATTCTTAACTTTGGATTTAGTGGAATCTCTTAGTCTCACAAGAGTACATCACTATAAACCCTTAGCTTTACATGCAAAAGCTTCATATCTCTTCCAAATCAAGTATATACTTAGTATGCGTTCCCGACAATCACTTGTCGATGCGCTCCGTGGTCAGGAGCCACTTGATTTGAGTCTGATCCACCACGAGATCCTTTTTATCACTTAACTTAGTTCCCCACTAAGATAAGATTTAACCACAAGCTGCACGTCAGTTTTTGGGAAACTATCTAACTGAAAAGATAGTGGATGCTGTAACATCCATTACGATAGCACAACTAAGTTTCGTGTCATCGTATTCGATTCCAGTGCGTTCATGAGAAACCTCGCGCCATGAGGTGAGTTTAACTCTTTTTCTCACTCGCTTTAACAAAGTATACGGATAGATCTTATCTTTGGAGTGTCGGCACCACTTCAACAAAGGGCTATCACTTTGTTTATACTGAAATCGCATATGTTTCCATTTTAGGCCAAGGCTACAACGTTGTAGATTTTCAACGAAGTATGGTTCGATTCACATTCCATGTCCTCATGAACCGGCTTTATTCATAGAGTACTCTTTATGGATTGGCATTCATTGAGGCGTCCCCCAATGATGACTATAATCCAGAATCACATGAGACGGATGAGTTCATTTGATCATATGATCAAGTTTTCAAGTACCAAACTCGCATACATTCTTAGCGAGAGTATTTATCAAACCAAGTGGCATCCCAATACTCTATGATATCCACGGCCTAGTAACACCATCTACCACAATTTGTGGTGTTACCATATCACCATTCATAGGTGACGAATGTCCATGACCGGACACAATCCTTGCAGACATGTTTGCAGCATGTATTTAATCTCGTCACTTTAGGGAACTTGGTGAGACACAGTAGGGACAAACTACGACAATTCCAAGTCGTTCTACTCGAACATGATCTTTCGCATCTCCCTCTAACGACGGGAAGACTGGCTCATCAAAGTGACTTACGAGATCGTCTGCCAAGGTATATTTTAAGCGGACTATGAGTGAAAGCGCATGTCATATTCATCATTTATAACCCGTCATAATGCGTTGTGGTGACGCACTTTGGCACATGAACATGTGGACGATAAAGGTTTTCAGTGTTAACACAATCCAGTTAACAAAATGCATATTGTTACACTCGTAACTAAGCATTTGAATGATGATAGGTATAGGTGAATATGACATGTTGACCGATGCTACATAACCGTAGCTACTGGTCTTGAGAATCTAACAAAACCGCCACCATGCACCACCGGGATCGAACATAAAGAAACGATTGAACCGATGATAGGCTGTTGGTTTTATCAAACCTCTAATGCTTTCTTGAAGAGTTCACTCCCTTCACCAGCCCCAAACACCTCAAAATTTCGTGAGCATGTATAAACTGGTGTTTTGGATTCCAAAACCATCAACCTTGTGGTCAGAAACCGGTCGAAATGATATCGAACTGGTTGATAGGACGGCTGGTGGTATGTAAAAACTTCATTTAAGTGGTTCACCTCCTTCCAAGTCTCCAAGTGGCATCAAAATTTGTGAGAAGGTAGCCTTGGATGTTAGGAAGTACTTGTTAAAATTTCACTTTAAGACTTGGTCTAAAAAGTGGGTGAACCGACCTTTACAATGACTGGTCCGCAAGTTGGACAACCATAACTCAGGTTTCATCAACTTATCAATCATTGTCAAAGGAACAACATAACATATAAATGTTATCACTTGAGTACGACCATTTGTGAACACCATCATAGCATCATAAGCCACCCAGGCTAATACTTATGATCATGTATGTATAAGGACTCGGTGAAAAGGGAGGACTCAGCACCATGCTTATGCGAGTCGCTACATTATTCTCTTTAGTATTGGAGGGTGTCATCTCCTAATCGTGCCAAAGAATAGGCTTTAATAAATGAACATGGCTAAGAAGGATCATCGGGGGGTCTTTGGCGTCACACATGCTTATGAAAGCAAGACGCGGATGACATAAATATCATCATCGGTCATGAGCCCTGCTCGCGACTCCACCAATGTACTTTGGTGTCTTTGATCCAACTAGTTTCTTTGTTCAAAGAAAATGATGTCCATGACAATACCGTGGTATATGGATCATCAAACTGTCCAAACTCCGGACTATTAAAGCCTAAATGTGTCAATGTCCCAATACATCTTCTGGTTATACAAACCGATGCAAGCCGGACCATATTGACTCATGAATATTCTTCCTTTTCATATGTCCAATACAAGTGATGCATAAGATTTTATTTCTCACAAATCACAATGAGATGCTATGAGTGATACACTTTGGCATATATATCATCGAGTCATAACATGGTTCAATAATTACGGAACATATGTGACTAGAAAACGCCATTCGGCATTCAACAACTTGAGTATTATACCACTCATTGATTGTGATGACTTAGTCATCATAGTCATAATGGATTTATACACCGAAATCCAAAAATATCGTGTTCCTTGAAAATAGCTTAATACGCACTCAATTTCGCTTGCAAAATTTTACAAACATGAGCATAGCGAACACTCTAACAACATAGAGATTTTATACTTGATATGATCAAAATGATCTATCATATTGAGAGCATAACATGGCAAGGTTATATGCCTAAGGGGCAAAATTATGACACAAGCGTGGTGTAACACTACCATGCACACGCTCGACCTTCTTATAAGGGTGCGTATTTTGGGCTCCCTATTGTGTCGAGATTTACACTTTCCGACCGGCGATCGCCTCGGAGATCGGGCGACCTAGCCACTGCCGAGCAGCCGAGGCAGAACTGCCGACCGGCGACCAGGCGGCCTAGCCTTAGCCCCGCAGACAACATGAATCGGCCAACCGAAGGTCCCAGGACAAGTCCCGGTGCCGGGCGATCGACATCCAATACGATCATCTCTCGGCGCCTGGCGACCGACTTCTGGCGACCGACTTATGGACGATCATCTCTCGGCGCTTTGCCGACCGACCCTTGGTGACCGACCAGTGCCGACCCTCAGTGACTGGCCGAGGACGACCCTCGGTGACCAGCTAGAGACGACCGCTTCATGACGATCAGGGCCGATGGCCATCCAGTCGGCAAAGGCCGAGCCACAGGACAGCACCCACGTGCAGATCCACAAAAGGCGCTGACAGACCTGTCACCTACCTCACCTACCAACAGGGCCGCAGACCTGCAAAAGGAGCTGACGGACAAGACCTGTGACCACAGCCTGTCACCTACCTCGCCTACTGACAAGTCCGCCGAAAGTAACGAAGTGGGACCACTGTGATAAGATTTAGGACGCGTCTTGGCTCCTCATTGACCGCACACTGGCCGCCTTGGACTTTTGGCAGACTGCCCACGTGACCTTTAGGACGATCGCCCCATTATATTAATGGCCGAAAGACGATCGCCTGCTAGGAGACAAGGCACCTCAACCCCTATATAAAGAAGGCAGCCTGCACTTGGATTTCTCTCTGGCATTCTCGCATTTCACACACCATACAGAAGCATAACACACAGCACTTGGCTATCTCCAACTCTTGGCAACAGCTATCACTTCTTCTCCCAACCTCTCTCATCAAGCAGACGATCGGCAGGGACGAAGAACACCGAGCTTCGCTTAAGAGCCGGATTAACAGAGTCTTTTTACACTCATTGTATCTAGATTTCTCACATTAATACTTGTATCCACGAATATTTGTATTAATAACATCTCGCGAGAGCATTCAAGCCCGGGCCTAACAAACCCGGCAAATCTTGTATTATTTATCTTCTCTCGGAAGTGCTCCCGCAATTGTTGTTTGTTGTCCGTCTCCAGCAGTATTTAATCTTCGGATAGATATTTTGGGCAACAACAATTGGCGCTAGAGGAAGGAGCATCCAACCCTCAAATTTTTATTTCTACCGTCTCGAAGAACACTCACTGTTCTCGGGGCAGATACTTGAAGTGACACTTACTGCACTTCAAAGAAATCTTTCAGAAATCATGTCTTCCGCCTCCGCGTCGAAGAAAGCCGCCGGCCAGCCGGCCGGACGCCGCGTTCCGTCCCAGTCCGAGCCACAGCCGATGGTGGAGGGTAGCCGCCGCGGTCAGAAATGCTCGATCCCGCCCCTGGACGGCGGCCCAAGCCTCTCGTTCGATCGGTTCCGAACCAAGGAACAGATCAAAGGGGCCCTGGCCGTCCTACAGGAGCGACGGAGTGCTCTCGACGCGCCTCCTGCTATCACCCCCTCGGCCGTCCGCCGGAAGTCCAAACGGAAGCTCAAGGCGTTACTGGCCGAGCGATCGCCAGGAGGTTCCCGTCCGCAAGAAGAGGCGCTCGCCAGCCGGGGCACCTCTGTCTTCGATCGCCTAGGCAGTGACCCGACCTGGGAGCCGGGGCAATCCGACCCCAGCTACGAGACGACGGAGTTTGAGTCCGTCACTAGGAGCTTGGCCTACCCGACTCCCAGAAGGCAGCCCAGCCGTCTGGCTCCCCCTCGCCAAATAGCCGAGGCCGGCAGCAGCGGAGTCTGGAGATCGGTACACGATCGCCTTGGCTCCCGCTCCCAAAGCCGATCTGCAAGCGACCAAGCCACGGCGATGGCTGCGATGCAACGTCAAACTCGACGACATGAAGGCCCTCCTGGAATCCAGGGCAGGCGCCAGGAAGACGATCGCCGGGCCAAGCGAGTCGCTCACGATCGACATCGAGCTCGCCCCCGTGCAGCACAGGATCGCTCCCCCGCAAACACCCGTGTACGAGGGGCGATCGGACCCCCAGATGCACCTAAGGAAATTCAACATCTACATGATCGGGTGTGGGGCTTCAGACGCGACTAGGTGCCGAATGTTCCCTCTGACGCTGGACGACCTCGCCCACAGGTGGTACGCCTCGTTGCCGCCTCGGTCCATTGGCTCTTTTAACCAGCTGGCGCACGTCTTCACGGAGTACTTCGCCACCAGGGTCGTCCGGCCAGAAGGTCCCCTTCGCATGATGCAAATCAAGCAGGGAGAAGAAGAGTCCGACTCGGACTACATCGACCGGGTAGACGTGATCATCCTCAACGGCGAGCCCGTAAGCGATGAGACCGCCCTCTACGCGGTCCTAGGAGGATTTCAGGGTTTTTCGCCTATGTTCAGGCATCTCACGAAAAACCAACCTACAACCTACGCAGCCTTCCGGGCTAGAGCCGCAGATTTTCTGGCCAGGCAGAGGTTTCTTCTTAGCCTGTGAGCAGCGTGATCGGCGCCCGGACGACGATCTCCCGCCCGATCGCCGATATCGACCTACGAATAAAGCGATCGGCAGCCGAGCGACGATCGCTAGTTTTCCAGCCCGATCGCCGATCATCACGCTACATCATCAGCAACCCGGAGGACACGATCGCCCTCTATAGTCCAGCATCTAACATGACGGACTAAGGCATAAGATCGCCTCCACCGCACATCATAAAGCCATGGTCCTGGTAGTCGATGGAACCGGCTGCTTCGGCCATGCAAGGTCCCTTTCGGCCGAGATCGCCCGCCCTTCGTTTAAATACGAGGCCGGCGTAGTCTGAGGGCTCTCCAAATTTAATCAGTGGACACGTGCCACAACCCCCGTCTCAACGTACACCGTCGAGGTTCGCCATCTTCATGGTGGGCCGAGGTGAAAGCAGAGCTAACAAGCCGCGGGCGTGGAGTTGATTCATCCGACGCTGCCCCGTGCAAGGACTCCTCTAGACCGAGACCGCACGCCCTTCGTTTAAATACGAGGCGAGGCGCAGCCTAACAGAGGACCCTCATAATAAAGTGAGTCACGAGGCACTCAATGTCTTCGCGCACCAAGACACGGTCATGGAGTCGGTCCATCGAATTCCGCGACTGTGCACGATTCCTCAAACAAGCGAAACCATCAAGTTTCCGAGGGGGATCGGCCAATGTTGTTTTTGCAGGTACAAGACCGAAAGATAGCTATCTAATCGACCATGATAGCCCAAGTCCGAATCATAAGTCAGCTCAGCAAGATCGCCCGTCCTCATCCTTACACGATCGCCAGCAAGAACCACCTCGCCCCATGTCTTCAACATAGGAGCAAGCTGGGGGGGGCAATTGTTGTGTCGAGATTTATACTTTCCGACCGGCGATCGCCTCGGAGATCGGGCGACCTAGCCACTGTCGAGCAGCCGAGGCAGAACTACCGACCGGCGACCAGGCGGCCTAGCCTTAGCCCCGCAGACAACATGAATCAGCCAACCGAAGGTCCCAGGACAAGTCCCGGTGCCGGACGATCGACATCCAATACGATCATCTCTCGGCGCCTGGCGACCGACTTCTGGCGACCGACTTATGGACGATCATCTCTCGGCACTTTGCCGACCGACCCTTGGTGACCAACCAGTGCCGACCCTCAGTGACTGGCCGAGGACGACCCTCGGTGACCAGCTAGAGACGACCGCTTCATGACGATCAGGGCCGATGGCCATCCAGTCGGCAAAGGCCGAGCCACAGGCGGCACCACGTGCAGATCCACAAAAGCGCCGAGACTGTCACCTACCTCACCTACCAACAGGGCCGCAGACACTGCAAAAGGAGCCGACGGACAAGACTGTGACCACGGCTGTCACCTACCTCGCCATCGACAAGTCCGCCGAAAGTAACGAAGTGGGACCACTGTGACATACTTAGGACGCGTCTTTGGCTCCTCATTAGACCGCATACCGGCCGCCATTTGTAGCTTTGGACTTTTGGCAGACTGCCCACGTGACCTTTAGGACGATCGCCCCATTATATTAATGGCCGAAAGACGATCGCCCGCTAGGAGACAAGGCACCTCAACCCCTATATAAAGAAGGCAGCCTGCACTTGGATTTCTCTCTGGCATTCTCGCATTTCACACACCATACAGAAGCATAACACACAGCACTTGGCTATCTCCAACTCTTGGCAACAGCTATCATTCGGTCCTTCTTCTCCCAACCTCTCTCATCAAGCAGACGATCGGCAGGGACGAAGAACACCGAGCTTCGCTTAAGAGCCGGATTAACAGAGTCTTTTTACACTCATTGTATCTAGATTTCTCACATTAATACTTGTATCCACGAATATTTGTATTAATAACATCTCGCGAGAGCATTCAAGCCCGGTCCAAACAAACCCGGCAAATCTTGTATTATTTATCTTCTCTCGGAAGTGCTCCCGCAATTGTTGTTTGTTGTCCGTCTCCAGCAGTATTTAATCTTCGGATAGATATTTTGGGCAACAACAATTGGCGCTAGAGGAAGGAGCATCCAACCCTCAAATTTTTATTCCTACCGTCTCGAAGAACACTCACTGTTCTCGGGGCAGATACTTGAAGTGACACTTACTGCACTTCAAAGAAATCTTTCAGAAATCATGTCTTCCGCCTCCGCGTCGAAGAAAGCCACCGGCCAGCCGGCCGGACGCCGCGTTCCGTCCCAGTCCGAGCCACAGCCGATGGTGGAGGGTAGCCGCCGCGGTCAGAGACGCTCGCTCCCGCCCCTGGACGGCGGCCCAAGCCTCTCGCTCGATCGGTTCCGAACCAAGGAACAGATCGAAGGGGCCCTGGCCGTCCTACAGGAGCGACGGAGTTCTCTCGACGCGCCTCCTGCTATCACCCCCTCGGCCGTCCGCCGGAAGTCCAAACGGAAGCTCAAGGCGTTACTGGCCGAGCGATCGCCAGGAGGTTCCCGTCTGCAAGAAGAGGCGCTCGCCAGCCGGGGCACCTCTGTATTCGATCGCCTAGGCAGTGACCCGACCTGGGAGCCGGGGTAGTCCGTCCCCAGCTACGGGACGATGGAGTTTGAGTCCGTCACCAGGAGCTTGGCCTACCCGACTCCCAGAAGGTAGCCCAGCCGTCTGGCTCCCCCTCGCCAAATAGCCGAGGCCGGCAGCAGCGGAGTCCGGAGATCGGTACACGATCGCCTTGGCTCCCGCTCCCAAAGCCGATCTGCAAGCGACCAAGCCACGGCGATGGCTGCGATGCAACGTCAAACTCGACGACATGAAGGCCCTCCTGGAATCCAGGGCAGGCGCCAGGAAGACGATCGCCGGGCCAAGCGAGCCGCTCACGATCGACATCGAGATCGCCCCCGTGCAGCACAGGATCGCTCCCCCGCAAACACCCGTGTACGAGGGGCGATCGGACCCCCATATGCACCTAAGGAAATTCAACATCTACATGATCGGGTGTGGGGCTTCAGACGCGACTAGGTGCCGAATGTTCCCTATGACGCTGGACGACCTCGCCCACAGGTGGTACGCCTCGTTGCCGCCTCGGTCCATTGGCTCTTTTAACCAGTTAGCGCACGTCTTCACGGAGTACTTCGCCACCAGGGTCGTCCGGCCAGAAGGTCCCCTTCGCATGATGCAAATCAAGCAGGGAGAAGAAGAGTCCGACTCGGACTACATCGACCGGGTAGACGTGATCATCCTCAACGGCGAGCCCGTAAGCGATGAGACCGCCCTCTACGCAGTCCTAGGAGGATTTCAGGGTTTTTCGCCTATGTTCAGGCATCTCACGAAAAACCAACCTACAACCTACGCAGCCTTCCGGGCTAGAGCCGCAGATTTTCTGGCCAGGCAGAGGTTTCTTCTTAGCCTGTGAGCAGCGCGATCGGCGCCCGGACGACGATCTCCCGCCCGATCGCCGATATCGACCTACGAATAAAGAAATCGGCAGCCGAGCGACGATCGCCAGTTTTCCAGCCCGATCGCCGATCATCACGCTACGTCATCAGCAACCCGGAGGACACGATCGCCCTCTACAGTCCAACATCTAACATGACGGACTAAGGCATAAGATCGCCTCCACCGCACATCATAAAGCCATGGTCCTGGTAGTCGATGGAACCGACTGCTTCGGCCATGCAAGGTCCCTTTCGGCCGAGATCGCCCGCCCTTCATTTAAATACGAGGCCGGCGTAGTCTGAGGGCTCTCCAAATTTAATCAGTGGACACGTGCCACAACCCCCGTCTCAACGTACACCGTCGAGGTTCGCCATCTTCATGGTGGGCCGAGGTGGAAGCAGAGCTAACAATCCGCGGGCGTGGAGTTGATTCATCCGACGCTGCCCCGCGCAAGGACTCCTCTAGACCGAGACCGCACGCCCTTCGTTTAAATACGAGGCGAGGCGCAGCCTAACAGAGGACCCTCATAATAAAGTGAGTCACGAGGCACTCAATGTCTTCACGCACCAAGACACGGTCATGGAGTCGGTCCATCGAATTCCGCGACTGTGCACGATTTCTCAAACAAGCGAAACCATCAAGTTTCCGAGGGGGATCGGCCAATGTTGTTTTTGCAGGTACAAGACCGAAAGATAGCTAGCCAATCGACCATGATAGCCCAAGTCCGAATCATAAGTCAGCTCAGCAAGATCGCCCGTCCTCATCCTTACACGATCGCCAGCAAGAACCACCTCGCCCCATGTCTTCAACATAGGAGCAAGCTGGGGGGCAATTGTTGTGTCGAGATTTACACTTTCCGACCGGCGATCACCTCGGAGATCGGGCGACCTAGCCACTATCGAGCAGCCGAGGCAGAACTGCCGACCGTCGACCAGGCGGCCTAGCCTTAGCCCCGCAGACAACATGAATCGGCCAACCGAAGGTCCCAGGACAAGTCCCGGTTCCGGACGATCGACATCCAATACGATCATCTCTCGGTGCCTGGCGACCGACTTCTGGCGACCGACTTATGGACGATCATCTCTCGGCGCTTTGCCGACCGACCCTTGGTGACCAACCAGTGCCGACCCTCAGTGACTGGCCGAGGACGACCCTCGGTGACCAGCTAGAGACGACCGCTTCATGACGATCAGGGCCGATGGCCATCCAGTCGGCAAAGGCCGAGCCACAGGACAGCACCCACGTGCAGATCCACAAAAGGCGCTGACAGACCTGTCACCTACCTCACCTACCAACAGGGCCGCAGACCTGCAAAAGGAGCTGACGGACAAGACCTGTGACCACAGCCTGTCACCTACCTCGCCTACTGACAAGTCCGCCGAAAGTAACGAAGTGGGACCACCTGTGACAGTACTTCCGGACGCGTGCTGGCTCCTCATTGGACCGCACAGCTGGCTGCCGGCTGTAGCCTTGGACTTTTGGCAGACTGCCCACGTGACCTTTAGGACGATCGCCCCATTATATTAATGGCCGAAAGACGATCGCCCGCTAGGAGACAAGGCACCTCAACCCCTATATAAAGAAGGCAGCCTGCACTTGGATTTCTCTCTGGCATTCTCGCATTTCACACACCATACAGAAGCATAACACACAGCACTTGGCTATCTCCAACTCTTGGCAACAGCTATCATTCGGTCCTTCTTCTCCCAACCTCTCTCATCAAGCAGACGATCGGCAGGGACGAAGAACACCGAGCTTCGCTTAAGAGCCGGATTAACAGAGTCTTTTTACACTCATTGTATCTAGATTTCTCACATTAATACTTGTATCCACGAATATTTGTATTAATAACATCTCGCGAGAGCATTCAAGCCCGGGCCTAACAAACCCAGCAAATCTTGTATTATTTATCTTCTCTCGGAAGTTCTCCCGCAATTGTTGTTTGTTGTCCGTCTCCAGCAGTATTTAATCTTCGGATAGATATTTTGGGCAACAACACTCCCCAAGGAAACTGTTTTTCAACATTTGAAAGATGATAGTTTAGCGTACAACGCATACCAAAAAACTGCATCATCTATGGCAAATTTGGCCAAAAAGAGGTTGAAAAATATGTGTTATAAGACCACTTGCAAATTCAAGATGGGAACCAAGTTGGTTGGGACAAAAGTTAGCACAATCGCTGGGAATAAAATTCCGCGCAGCTTGACCTTTGTTCACTAAAACAGCGATAACTCCCTTGTTAGGAAGGCTATGGATGAACGGTCAGATGTTCTGGAAACTAGACTTCCGTATCTTTCTATCCATATATTGCGCACCACACGGATCATTAAACTCAGATCACAGTGCTTGTTTGAATTGGCTGTTTAGTTTTTCCCAAGTTTAGTGAGAAAACAAGGTTGAGACCATATCCAATGGCATAAGTGTTGATGCAAAAACATGGCAATGACAGCCATATGTGCGTTTAAACGCAGCAGGGTGTTCGATTTCTTATCTCGACTAATGATCCTTTCGGTAACTCCAACTTGGTAGACTTGCAGAGAAAGTAGGAATGTCGGTACAGCTAAGGCTGTTTAAAAACCACTGATTCCATTTGAAATTTCAAAGCATAAACAAATACCAAGGAGGATGCGCCTAGTCATGATCAAAGTGTAGACAAAATCCACCAAAGTGCATCAATCAACCAAGTATTTTAATTCTTAATTTGCAAGCATACGTCATAATAGCCATGTTATATGGATGCAACGCGATGCATCATAATTAAGCATTTTGAACCATGAGACATAATGAATATACCATAACCAACTCGTCTTGACCATCCAATAAGATCGACTAAACATAGTCAAATGTATAAGGCACATGCCTTTACAAATACTCGGAAAAGTATTCGGACCTATAGTCATACGAACTATAATCGAGGTCAACGAATTCATGTACTTAACGCAATATGCCATTGCTTTACATGTTAAAATCCATGAGAATTACTCGTACATTCTTTCATATATCTTATTTCAAGGAGACGGTGCATGACTGCACCCAAATGCAATGTTTTATTTTAATAGGATGAAAGATGGAGTTTTCCAAGTATGGGATTGGGTCAAGACCAACGTGGTGGTCGCTCAATTCAACGTGACAAATCCATCACAAATCGATTTTAACCACGACATATCCGTCGCAATCGATGTTTGTCCCATTTGTACGTCACAAATTCGTGAATAATCATGAACAAGTCATAACTTTACCGTTACCGACAATGTTCGTTTTATTTAATTGTTGGTTTAAAATCGACAAAACGGCGACATCAAATCGCACCCAAAACCTGGTGTATGCAACAACCATAAATATCGACTTTCAACAATTATCCGTGACTCCCCCAGGACCGTCACACAGTTTACTTCGACATCCGAGAGTGATACAACCTCTCATTGTCTCATCCACCGCAAAGTAGCGTGGGAGATAAAGAACCCAAATACCCAATTCCCCAAAAAAAAATTCCCAAAAGAGAGGAATTGAAAAACGGGAACTTTAATAAAGTCTTACGGGTACTTGGTTCCATATATGCTTTGATCCTTGAACGGGAGATTCTCTCCATATGAGCAACATATTTCCGTGGGTATTCCGTTCTATATTTACTTTGATCCTTGACCGGGATAATAAATATGACTTCTCTTCATAGCGTGCACATCATCATGAGCGACGTATTTTCCTATATGCCACGTAAAGCATAAACATAGTTAGATTCATAAACATACAAGTTGATGATAAATGAATCATGAATTAGGAAAATAGAGAGTTGAGAAACGCCCGAAAAAGGCTACTGGGCTCGATAATCGGCCGAAAAAGGACTCGAACGCGGCGATGCAGCAGCTCGGTATTGGATGAGGTCGGATCTCCAAATTTCTTTGTAAAAATCTACTTCTGTTCGGCAGCAGATTCAGCACGCAATACTACTTGGAATCTGATCTCCACCGTTGAATATACAGATATTTGTGTTGGAAAGTTGTTGTCAAAATTTCACACCGATCCGACGGTTAACGAATCGAGAAACATGATTTTTGTACGACTGCGTTGTGCAGAAAATTTACTCGCGGAAATTTTCGTCTCTTCGAGAATAGGGACAGAAACGGGTTGAAAACGGGTCAGCAACCAGATCTGGTTCGGTCAGCAACGGACTGGACAGCGGGTCGGAAGCTGGACGGGCGGCTGCAATTGGGTCAGGTACTAACCGGCGCCGTTGCAATTGGGTCCGGGACGAAATCCGGCGCGTCCGCCGTTGGATGGGTTCCCTGCGACGTCAACCTGGCGGGTTATCCACAGGCGGATTTTCGCGTGGGGGGAAGAAGCAGGCGACAAGAAGGTCGATCTGGTCACGTCGCGTCGGAGTAGGGGGGCGGAGGAAGAGTCGCGTCGGAGCAGGCGACGGTTTCCGGAGGCGGGGTTGCGTGGGTTTCACGAAGAAGGTGACCAACGACAGTATGGGGGCAGCCGATCCGGTACTGATTTGGATGGCGACGTCATGGGGGTTGCGGATCTGTGACGGCGGCGGGATGAAAGCTAGGTTTTTCGGCCGTGATTTTTTTTTTTTTTTTTTTGAATTTCGGACGATTTTTTTTTCTTGCTCAGTTGGGGGACTCCGTGCTGATAACGTGTTTCAGGAGAAAGTAAAAAGACTGTAAATAGAGTCAATCAATTGCATTCATAACATTGATAGAGGGGCCTTTATATAGGCATTACAATGAGAGTCCTTCCATACATAGGATTCCTAGATAAGGTAAGACATCTAATAGGATCGTACTACCTCTAGATGGATCTAGAACCTTCCATCTATGTATCTACAATCAGTATTAGGTAAGACACATCACGGGAATAATAATTCCCGGAACAGTACTCAAATTATTTGAAAATACAATAGTACGTTAAAAATCATTTCTGAAAATTCTCCCAACACTACACAAAATTCAATGACGGTAACATTTTACAAAATGTTCAAGGTACTTCAAAACAACTCTTTAAATACCGTCGGGGTTTTATTTGAGAATCTTAGGCTGGCTCGCAAATTTCAAACAATTTCCAAAGTTCATATGAAACCGCCGATTTAATCGCAACGTCAAATTATTTTCAAAAATTGATTTTCCGCAACTTGCACAAACTTATGAAAGTTTCAGGAAAGCATTTTCGAACACACACAGAGCAGACATAATTTATCAACTCACTAAACAAAATCAATTATCACTTAGCGCAACGAAAAGTCATAACACACATAGAATACAGTTACGGGTGATCGACTACCGAGGTTAGGCCTTACGGCTAAAAGAAATGCGGTTCACTAGCCTCTGTCCCGGCTAACTAAAGCGCTACAACAATATTTAGCATGCGCTACCAATGCTGCATTAGCGCGTGCTAGCCTCGCGCTTAGCGTGCGTTAGCTGCTCCAACTCAGCAACATGATCGCGAACATATATATGACGTTACTAGAATCGATGGTCACAAATAAACAACAACGTTCGAATCTCCACGCCATCGATTTAACACTTCATGAGCAACCATCAAAAGACAATTGTCATTCAAAAACCGAAATCTCACCTCTTATTAAAGAGAGCTATCTCAATGTACACAAACCGAACGACTCAGCAATCACATCACAGTTTTAATCTAAAGCGGCTATCTACTCGAACAACAAGAACATCATCACGTATTTGCCGACTAACAACCATAAAACTGATAAGTTGAAAACGAGAGTCACGTCTTGTCTACATTTTGGAGACTTCACTTGAGTTTAAAAATGGTGTTTTGAAAACTTATAATACAAGAAGAAAATAAAATATCGGTAGTTGGAATTCTCCAAAAATTTTGACCTTGAGGTCATCATACGAAAATCAAACAACATAGGCCACATACTCACAAATCACCTTTAACTCCACATCATAACACAAAATCATACGGCTCATATATCACAAGGCACAATATAATAGGGAGACTTACATCCACAGGTCGCACGAAGATGATGGCTGCACCTCGATACTAATCACGGCCGACATCACAGACGACGCATCGCGACACGACTTAGACAATAACAATCTGACAGGAAAAGACACGAAAATATCTGACTGGACCCGACAGCCTAGGTTTCCGCAACCTAAGCTCCGATACCATAAATTTTACACCCCCAGAATCAAACCGGGAATATTACACGCCACAGACCCTCTCCATGAGGATCCACCAGGCTAGACATCCAAACAACACAACTCATTACATACCGACGTGATAAAATACCAAATCAACATACTAACTTGGTCTTTCATCACAAACATACAAGTGAAAATGTACATTTCTATCTCGACTCATACCCATGCAAGGGTAAAATACACTCATAAATAAAAATACGACAGCGGAAAGGACCATACACGAACTCCGACTAACTGGGTCCAAAACTGGCCTTCATGTGATTAGTATCATTCGCCTACCATCATCCTTCGCACCGATCCTGCGTTTTGCTCCCAAACCTGCATGTACCTGGATGCAAAAACAGACATCCACCCCCGAATACTCGGGGATTAGCAAAACTCCACTGTTTTTCTAGTACAAGTATAAAGTGCAAATACGAGCCATACATAACACATTCCGAGAATACAACAAAAGACTTCCCGAGATATTTTGTTTGATTAAAAATAGTTCAAGTCTTGAAAGTAAAACGAAACAAGTAAGCACTTTGCAAACACTTCCAAATCTCGGGAGTTTTGAAAACATTTGTGATTGAAAAGTTCTTAATTCTACAATAGCCACTTAGGGTCACCGCCCCAAAGTTTATTTTCCAAAAATACAAATCCGTTAACAAAACACGGGGTTCACAACCCAAATTCATTCCAGTCACAAAACACAGGGTCCACGACCCGATCATTCCAGTCACAAAAGACGGGGTCCACGACCCGATCATCAACTTCAATTCACTTGCAACAATACATTACACATAACACATTATTTTTATGCCATTTTAGCCAAACACCAAGACTCGATATATATAATGTCTCTCGACCCTGGGCGCTAATCATTGTGATACTCCGGACATATCATAATTAATCATCAGTACAAATATTCTGGCAATTCTCGCGACCCGGTCCGGCCCTACAAGCCACCAAGTCCCTGTGTGCCCCGTCGAGCAATCCCCAGGTGAGAATGCCCACTCGAAGTAACCCTCGCGACCCGGTCCAGCTGCTAAGCCACCAGGTCCCCGTGTGACCCCGTCGAGTCAATCCCCGAGTGAGAGTACCCGAGAACAACCATACAACTCTTATCAATTCACATTTCCAAAACCAAAATCCTCAAGAGTCAATCACAATATATATATAGTCGAGGTATTTTGCTAAAATGGCCATGTTATCCAACACATACTCACGACCCAGAATTAATACTATCCATAAAGAAACACACTTATCTCATCAACACCGAATGACAACAACCAATATCACACAACTCATATATCCACCGATAACCACATGACTCCACGCATAATTCATAACAAGAGGATTTAACCATAAATTACCGACGACATATTCACACATATTGGCATCACTCGAAAGTAGGGAGATCCTATACTCAACACTAACACACAAAGTCAATAAGCACATTAAGTCCCGAACACAGGAGTCGTCCTTTAAGAAAACTATGATTGTAAATATACCGATTCTTTTAAGAAAAGGGTGTAAATATTCATTTAGCACATATCGTCAATTTTCAATCATTATATTCACAAAACACGTAGTGTATGGGCAAGATACTTGCCTCGAAATCAATTGTGAATACTCCGACGAACGCGGCTCGGCCGAAACAGCCCCGAAAACCGACCACCTTCGCGAAAAATAAATAACAACACCATCACTACGAGAATAACACCGCTACGAATCAACAATACTAAACGAAATCCCAATCGACACTAAGAAACAACAAGGGTTCAAGGGTTTCCCAAGGAAATCAAAATCATGTTCTGGGTGGAATGAAATCAATAAACGAGTTTCTAATCCGTAGGGTACAACCAAAACAACAAGAACTACGCAATCAATTTATCATTTCTGGGTGAACTCAATAGATCAAGGAAAAACCCCCAAAATTCCCAAAACCAAGGTTTTAAGGGATTTTACCTTGAATCCGACGGTGGAAGATGAAAGAAGGTCGATAAATCCGTGTTAGGAGTTGATATCTAATGATATCTGGCCGAGATCTCCACCTTCTCACGCCTGGAGTCGCCTGGGTCGCCGGAGGAGAAGAAGTGAAATGAAAAAAATGATGAAAGTTGACTTCCCAAACCCTTATATACTAATAGAGGTTTAGCGTATGCTACAGAAAGGCTTAGCGTGCGCTGTAATATCCGGATTTATTACGGTGTATTTCATCTGTATTCAAACCCTGTATTATTCGGATTGGTGGTTTTGATTATTGGAGTATGATATTTCTTGCATTGATATCATTGTACATAAGTATAGAAGCATGCAAAATTTCTCATGCAAACTCGTGATAGCGCACGCTAAGAATGTATCTTAATGCGCGCTATCGGGCTACTATTAGCGCACGCTATGCAGGAAGGAGTTGCGTGCGCTAAGAACTCAATTATTGAGCGGGACGGCTAGCACATGCGCCAGCCGGGATATGGGTCCGGACAAGATTCCCGCGGACGAACCTGGACAGTTCTGAAGTCAACTATTATTAGCGCACGCTAAGGATAGCTTAGTAGCGTGCGCTAACTTGTTAAAATGCAGAATATTATAAATGGGACAACAACCCGTTTTGGCTTACATTTTACTCGACCATTCTACATTCTTGAGAGGCCAGAGAGCTGAAATATCCTCCTACACACTTAGAACTCATCTTGTTGGTGTTCATATATTGGTTATCACTTGGGAATAATCATTGAAGTGGAATAGCACCTTGGAGTGGCATACAACCAACCGGAGTCGGATTCTACCTTACGGTTCCGTGATTTTCATCATATTAAGGTATGTTCAATCTATCTCCAGACTTAGAGTTGGATTCTAAAGAATTGGATGATCATGATAGCGAGATATTGATTTTCATAGATGAATTATCCAAAGTATATCATGTTTGGAATGTTGAGATGATTAAGCCTTAAATACCTTGATTATGATCATCATGGTTCGAATCTTATTTCATTAGACTAGTAAAGGAAGCATCTATCATTGGTAAATCCGAATCTAGTAGATGACTTCATAACAATCATGGACTTGACTTTAACATCATTATTGTTAGATAAATCTAAGGGATTGATCATGGAAGGATTTATCTAGTATAGATGGAATGTTAAACAACTTCAGCATGATAATATTGATTGATATAAAGGTGTTGATATCAACCGTTAAGCCTTTCGAATTGTCGTATAAAGAGTTGTAGTCGAAATGGAATATGGTTTTATAATGGTTTGCATATCCTCGAATCCGAAGTTGTTGTTATCCGTAAAATCATTCATAAGAGTATGAACATTATATTCATGGAGGTAACATGAATTATCACGGAAGATTTCATTGTTGTGATCATGATAAGAACAGTTTACTGCCCAGCAGTAAACTGCCATGCATAGATAGCGCACGCTAAGCTATATAGATTAACGTGCGCTATCGAGCACGAGTTAGCGTACGTTACGTTGGGTACATAACGTACGCTAGACCATCAGACGAGTCATTCGACTGATCAGTGAAGTACTGACCATACATAGTTAGCGTACGTTAGGCTTTGTTGTTTGCGTGTGCTATCGAGCAGACTTAACGCACGCTACACAGAGTACTTAGCGTGCGCTAAGCAATTCAGGCAGATTGCATTTTATGAACTTTTGACCGTAAATCGAATTGCTAAACATTCGTACGACGTGAGATAAATCCTATATCATTTCTTTTGTTAAGATTTGATCTCGTTACGTGATTGATTGAGGAGGACGACCTTCGAGTGTTCATTTTCGTGGAAGTGTTGTTCTTGCCTTCAAATCGAGGCAAGTACTTTAATTGTTTTATGTATTGATGTTATACGTATTGTCATGCATGTATGTCGTTGTTGTATGTCCACCTTGTGTTGGTCCGACGGGATCATCGGGGGATCTATGCTAGCGTGCGCTGGATCATCGGACGGGTTTTTCCACCACGGGTTGGTCTGATGGGATCATCGTGGGTTCTAGGCAGTGAACGCTGGATCGACGAAATTACCATGTGTATGTTATGATATCATGTTGTGATTATCAGTTGTGCATGTCATTGTTGAGTTTCTCGTAGGAGAAGACTCGTTGGTATTTTTCTTGTCGTTTACGTTATTCGTGAGATATGAATAATATGTTGTGGTACTTGTACTAGCATCGTTGTGCTAACCCCTCCGGGGGTGAACATTTTGTTTATGTTCAGGATCCAGGAGAGCGGGAAAACAACCACTGGAGCTGCATGACGACGAGGGTGCAGAGTGATGTTTCGGTCGGGTTTATTTGTCTGTTGTTTATTAGTTATTTTAATAAGTACTCGAGTACGAAGTCATTTGTGATGAATTTGAATTTGGTGATGTATTATTGAGTTCTGTTGAACAATTGTACTATTTTTGTATTTGGTCAGAATTGTTGTATCGTAATTCCGTTATTTCCATTTGTTAGTACCTTTTAATGCCTGTTCAATTCTTCAGCCTTGTAAATCCTTATGTAAAGGATTTACGGCGCTGTAATATTCCTGAATATATCGGGGGTGTTACAGAATATGGTATCGGAGCTAAGATTATGGATATCTTGGCCGTTGGGTTAAAATAGGAGTCATTTATGTCTTTTGAGGTAACCAGCCGTGAACGACATCACTGCACTGCCTACGTCTTCATGCGAACGGTGGTTGTAAGTTCCTAAACTCTATCTCGTTCTTTACATGTTGTGTCTCTTTATACTCGAATATTAGAACGATGTTGTTTCCTGTATATTGAGTATTTATGCTTACAGTATGTTGAGAGGCGGACGTGGACGTGGTTGCGGTCGTGGACGCGGACGAAGAAATGTTGAAAGGGAAGCGTCGCCTTCTAATCAGGCCAGTCATAGCTCAGGCGAGCCGCAACAATCTATTAATAACGAACCAGATCCTGCTGTACCAGAGATCCTTCATCAAGTGGTGAACCAGATGAATCAGTTCGCCCAAGTCGTGGACCGAATGCAAGTGGCGGTGGGACTACAGCAGGGAGAAAGACAGCAAGGGATCCCAGACATGGGAAATTGAGGTGACCGGTGGCTGCAAGAGGTGGCGAAGATGCAACCACCCAAATTCGACGGTATTTCTGAGACTCCCACCTGGGACCATTGGTTGAAGGAACTGGAGAAAATATTTGCCGGAATTAACTGCCCAGATGACCGGAGAGCCTCTATCGCGCAATATTTTTTGATAGGGGAAGCGTCCGAATGGTGGGAAGCCATCCGGCCTGTAGACCATGATGCTGATTGGACAGAGTTTAGATTGATGATGGAAGCTCAGTATTGCCCTCGTCCTGTGAGGGAAGCCAAAGTTCGGGAGTTTTTCTCCGCTCAGCCTTCTGATGTGCCAGTATCCCAGGCGATTAATATGTTTAACCAACAGCTGGCATTTGTTCGACATCTGGTCAGAACAGATGCAGAAATGCTGATCCATTTCGATATGAGAATGAAACCAGAAATCCAGAGGTACATGTCCGGATTTGAATGTACCACACTCCGTCAATACCAGGATAAGGCGTTGGCGTATGAGATCAAGGAAGCAACTATGGAGAAATTTTCGGAATCCAAGAAACAGAAAGTCTCTGGTACTTTTACAGAGCACAAGAACAGTGGGCCCCGTAAGGCCCAGTCATCCTTTCACTCTTTCAAGAAACCTCCGAACCTAGTTAGGAGCGGAAAGAACTTCGGAGCGACATCAACTATTACTGATGTTACCAGGAAATGCTTTAACTGCACCCAGACGGGGCACTATCGACGGAATTGCCCCCTTCCTGCCGTGACTTGTTTTGATTGTGGACGAGAGGGACATCGGGCAGTGTTTTGTGAAGAGGCTGCAAAGTCTTTTAGAGCCCGTACACCACAGCCAGTCCAGAAGGAAGCCAGTATCCAACAGACGCAGCAAAGTGTTCAGATGCCTCAGAATTTTGGCCGCGGACGAGGCAGAGGACAATGGGACCGAAAGGGGACATCGAGTGCCGGATCTGCTCCCCCACGTCTGTACGAGATGAGATGGACAGACGATCAGGATGCTGCTGTCGCATCAGGTACTGTCCAGATCCTTTCCCAGCCACTTAGCGTTTTATTCGATACAGGAGCTACACATTCTTTTATATCTTTGTCTTGTGTAAATCGTTTGAATATTTCTGGTTTTCATACTTGTGAACCTTATGTTTTTGGTTTACCGAGTGGAGAGAGGATTGTCGGAAACTTAGAAACTAGGAATTTCCCTATATCATTTGGAGGCAGAGAGTGGCTCTCAAATCTGATCGTGATAGAAATGCAAGGAGACGACCTGATACTCGGAGACGATTGGCTTAATCGATATGGAGCAATTGTGAACTACCGAAGGAGGAATATCTCGCTGATCGCTGACGACGGTTCCGAAATTCTGTTTGAAGGATGGAAACCGGGAAGCTCAGGAAAATTGATCAAAGCGATGAAAGCTGTCAGATTGTTGAAACAGGGCTGTATCGGGTACTGGTTGATAGGACGTCGAATGTACGCTCCATAAAAACCCGATTTAAAATATGGACCAATAAAGGTCCGACCTAGGTTCTTAGATAGGTTCTTAGATAAGGGGGTTCCTCAAAAAAGACACACTCTGTGGGAATACAGCATATTTTAGAGAGAGAAAGAAAAGAGAGTACTTCATATATCTTGGGTTTTCTTAGCTAAACTTCTAAGATTAACCCGGTTCTTGGTGACCGATCAGCTCGGTTACATCAAGTGGCGCCGTCTCTGGGAACTGTGACATCGAGTCACTTTGAGTTGAGATGTGAGGTTAGTAATGGCAGAAGAAATGAACCAGAAGAGAACAGGGGAGTTAATACCCAGAAATCTAGAAGAGGAACTAGCAGCGGCGGGTGGAGAAGCGACTCTGGAGAAAACACCCGTCACCCCTGTAGAAGAAGTCACACCAAGCACAATTACACTGACGAAGGAAGCCTTAGCCGACATAATCGCCAGTGCAATCCAGAAGAGCCGGGAGGTCGAAAAACAAAGGGTACCACGAAAAATAATACCCATCCTATCGGATGGGCCGGAAGAAATGGATCAGCAGGAAGAACATGGGGAGAGTTATCCAAAAATATGGGAGCGATCTAGGCAGGAAAAAACGCAGGATCCCTTGATATCCAGCATGCAGGGCGAGCTGGAAGAGTTGCGACAGAGGGTCGCGGGGAGGGACATGGAAAGTCATCCAGGCCATCCCTTCTCGAAGGCATACTACAGGCCGAGCTCCCGTATGGGTTTAGGTCATTACCTTCACCTATGATGGACTCTCGAGATCCTACCCGACATTTATAAAGATTCGATAACATGTCGGTACTACATAGATATTAGGATGACGAGAGTCGCAGGGCATTCTTGGCCACTGTGAGTCGGCTCGGGATTAGTTCCACGGATACCCCCTGGGTCAATCACCAGCTTCAAAACTTTCAGCTCCGCGTTCTTGACGCACTTTGCCAGCGCCAGGGCGCACCAAAAGACCTTCATGTCCTTGTTCAGTATCAAGCAATATTCTGGAGAAGCGCTGAGAGCTTATGTGACCCGATTCACGAAGGCGTGTCTGGAGGTACCCTCGTCGTCAGAAGAAGTAAAAACCAGTGCCTTGACACAGGGACTGAGGCCGGGGTTGTTACGCACCTCATTAGCTAAAAAACCAGCCAGAACATACGATGAGGTCTTAGCCCGATGCTCGAAGTACATCAACGTTGAGGAAACTGAGAAGGATATGGAGGAGTTGCATGAAAAGCCCGAGGATGGGGAAAGGGGGTCCAGCAGATTGATACGACGGGAGGAGTACACCTTTCAAGGAAATTTGCCTCGGGAAGAAATGTCACGGGGAAAAACAGATCGGAAGAAGAACGATATCGTTCTAAGGCGACCAAGATTTGACCAATACAGCCCACTAACAATGAGGAGAGCCCAGGTTTTGGAAGCAGTTGAGGGTAAGATGAGCAGGGTCATCGAGTGGCCTGCATCTCGCCCTAATAGGCCCACCCAGCCGAAATCAGAGCTTTATTGTCGATTCCACAATGATTACGGGCATAAAACAGACGAATGCAAGCACCTTAAGGATGAGATCGAGAGGCTGGTCCGAGCGGGACATCTGATGGAGTTCACATATCAACAGAGAAATGGAGGTCGGAGGCAACCACCCATGCCCCAAGGAGGGGCGGGGGTGAAAAGAGAAGCTCCTCGGGGACCCGCTGCTCCCCCAGCTAAAAAAGGAGTGATCCACATGATATCAGGGGGACCAACCGACGGAAGTTCTAATCAGGCTAGAAAAGCCCACGCACGAAAGGCTAGGTGTCATCAACTCAAGGAGGTCGCCTCTGTAGGCAGTGGGCCTATCATTCAGTTCAGCCCCATGGATTATAATGGGATACATACGCCCCACAATGACGCGTTGGTCATCACAGCGGAAATCGCCAGTTACGATGTGCAAAGGGTGTTTATCGATACGGGAAGCTCAGTAGACATCTTATTCTATGACTGTTTCAAACAGATGAACCTGGAAGTGGAATTGAGAAAGGTAGATACCGCACTCTATGGGTTCTGTATGACCGAGGTGCAACCAGTGGGAGAAGTGGTGCTTCCAGTAGCACTAGGTCGGATGCCCCATCGGAAGGTCAAGACACTCAGATTTTTAGTGGTGGACACCAAATCGGCCTATAACGCCATTTTAGGACGACCAGGGCTCAACAAATTCGAAGCAGTAGCCTCTACCGCGCACATGAAAGTAAAATTCCCCGTAGGAGGTGAGGTGGGAGAAGTGGCAGGAGATCAGTTTGTCACCCGTTCTTGTTATCAAACAACCGTAAAGCAGGGAGTGCAGCGCGGAAAGAGGACACCCGAGCTCGGGGGTCCGGATCCGGAGTCTAAGAGGAATAAGCAATCGAGGGCACCCGAGGAAGCTGAGGAAGAAGGTGTCAAGCCCAACGAGGAGTTACTAGAAATAGAATTGGTTCCAGGAAAGCCGGAACAAAGACCCGCATGGGGAGTCGGTTGGACGATGGAATAAAGGGAAGCCTCATCAGCCTGCTAAGAAGATTCGTAGACATTTTCGCGTTCGCAGCTGAGGATCTGGTGGGAATCAGCCCAACAGTTGCCGAACACAGGTTGAACATCGACCTCACCATAAGACCAGTAAAGCAGAAGAGGAGGCATTTCGGGCCAGAGATGGATGGGGTCATTGGGGAAGAGGTTGATAAGCTCCTCCGAGCTGGGCACATAATGGAGATCCAGTTTCCGGAGTGGCTATCCAACGCTGTGATGGTAGGGAAGGGCCAGGGGAAGTGGAGGATGTGCATGGACTTAGGGACCTAAATAAAGCATGTCCCAAGGATCACTACCCGTTACCGCATAGATCGGTGGTGGATTCAACCTCGAGTGCGAGTTACTCGGTATGATGGACGCTTCCCAAGGATATCATCAAATTCCTCTACTTTGAGACGAGAAAAGGGTTAGTTTTGTGGTTTCAAAGGGAACTTTTTTATGTACGCATGCCTTTGGATTGAAAATGCAGGAGCTACATATCAGAGGATGGTCGACAGAATCTTTAAATCCCAAATCGGCAGAAACATGGAGGTATACGTGGATGACATGCTAGTGAAGAGTGTGAAGGCAGGAGAACATATCAGGGACCTAGAAGAGACGTTCGAGAACCTGCGCACGTACGGAATGAAGCTCAACCCATCAAAATGTTCTTTTGGAGTCAAATCGGGAAAATTCCTGGGGTATGTGGTCACAGAACAAGGAATCGAGGTCAACCCGGAGAAGGTCAAGGCAGTACTGCAAATGAATCCTCTAAAAAATATAAAGGATATCCAGATACTAACGGGAAGAATAGCAGGGCTGAGCCATTTCATATCACGCTCGGCCGAGAAGGGGTTCCCATTTTTTAAACTCTTAAGAAAAGGGAACAAGTTCGAATGGACCCCGGAAGCGCAAACGGCATTCGGAAAATTGAAAGAGTATTTGGCCGAGCCCCTACTCACCAAACCGGTATCAGGAGAGGATCTTGTACTCTACTTATCCGTGGGAGAAGGAGCGGTGAGCTCGGTCTTGCTAAGAGAAGAAATGAATAAACAAAAGCCCATTTATTATACGAGCCGAATCTTGCAAGGAGCAGACGGAACTACTCCGAGCTAGAAAAAGGGCGCCGGCATTAGTGGTTACGGCCGGGCGATTGAGGCCCTATTTCCTAGCCCACCGGATAAAATTGCGAACCAACTTGCCCTTGAGGGAGATATTAGGCGACCTAATGTGTCAGTCGTCAGTGAAGTGGGCGGTAGAAATGGGGAGTACGACATGGAATATGAGCCGAGAACGGCGATTAAAGCTCGTGCCCTAGCAGACTTTATCCAAGAGGCCATGCCATCGCCACTGAAGGACGATGGGCATTGTTGCATGTGGATGGATCGGCGACAACCGGTGGTTGCAGGCGGGAATAATCCTCACTACCCGGAAGGTGAGCAATTAGAGTATGCCATAAAATTCGATTTGGGGCATCTAACAACGAGGCCGAATATGAAGCCACAGTTAGGGAATGCGGTAGGAATAGACTTGGGCGCACGACGACTCATTGCTTACTCTGATTCCCAACTGGTCACACAACAGGTAGAAGGAAAATTTGAGATAAATGAAGATCGAATGAAGAAGTATGTGGAGGAAGTGAAAGAGGCTGCCAAAAAACTAGGGGAATGGAAGTTAATCCATATCCCTAGGTCGGAGAATGCAAAAGCTGATTACCTAGCAAAGATGGGAAGCTCCTTAGTGGATTGCCGCTCGCGAACAGTAACGATTCTGGGAGCAGCCCGAAGTAGCATCATGAAACAGGTGATGGAGGTGAATGAGATGGCAGATTGGCGAACTCCTTTGTTGGCATACCTAAGAAGGGCAGAATTACCCAAGGAGAGACAAGAAAGAATGAAAATTGTGCGAAGAGCAGCAAGGTTCTGCTGCATTAATGATGAGCTATATAAGAGGTCCTACCTCGGGCCATACCTACGATGCATCTCGGAAGAAGAAGGGCGAAGTGTATTGGAAGAAATCCATGAAGGGTGCTGCGGAGACCATACCAAAGGAAGAGCGCTGATTAGCAAAACGCTAAGGGCTGGTTTCTTTTGGCCGACCATGAGCAAGAAAGCAGTGGAAATGGTTAAGCGATGCCAAAAATGTCAAGTGCACGCACCCTTAATTCATATCCCAGCCGAGGATATGATCACCATGGGAGCGCCCTGTCCATTCGCCAAATGGGGAATTGATATCATGGGGCAGTTTACACCTGGCTCGGGAGGAAGAAAGTTCTTAATAGTAGCCATAGACTACTTCAGCAAATGGGTAGAAGCCGAGCCTATGGCCACCATAACCGAGCAAAGAATCATAAGTTTCCTGTTTAACAACATTTGCTGCAGGTACGGAGCGCCCCAGATACTCATCTCAGATAATGGAACCCAATTCAATGGGAAGAGAACCCAATCCTGGTGCGAGGGTATGCATATCAAGCAAAGGTTCGCTGCGGTTTCTCACCCGCAAGCTAATGGGCAAGTAGAGGTAACTAACAGAACAATCTTGCAGGGGATAAAAACCCGCTTAGACAAAGTGGGAGGAGGATGGGTGGATGAACTTAGCTCGGTACTATGGTCGTACAGGACCACACCTAGATCGTCAACAGGAGAAACACCCTTCAGTATGGTCTACGGGTCCGAGGCCGTCATCCCCGCAGAAGTCGGAGAAATGTCCCATTGGGTTCGATGGTTCAACGAGGTGGAGAGCGAGGAAATAATGAAGGAGGCGTTAGATACCATAGAAGAAAGGAGAGAAGCGGCAAGGCGAATCGAAAGATACAAAAGCCTGACAAAAGCAGCTCATGACAAAAGAGTCAGGAAGAGACAATTCCAGGTCGGTGATTTGGTGCTTAGGCGAGCTGATGCCCTCAGAAAAACAGGAAAGCTGGAGCCGAACTGGGAAGGCCCTTACAAGGTAATCCGAATTTATGCAGGAGGAGCTTACGAGCTTGAGGATATGGAGGGGCACCTCATCAAAAGACCTTGGAACATATGTCACTTAAAAAAGTATTTTGTGTGAAGAGATGTGGGAAAAAGCTTATGTTGTTTTAATGAAAGTCTATTACAAAAATATATCTCTGAATGTGTTGATCAAGTAAAACTAGAAATGACATCTGAATAGGCGAAACGCCTCCAGATCCGAGTAAGGGTGAACCGCCCTCTGACATCTGAATAGGCGAAACGCCTCCAGATCCGAGTAAGGGTGAACCGCCCTCTGACATCTGAATAGGCGAAACGCCTCCAGATCTGAGTAAGGGTGAACCGCCCTCTGACATCTGAATAGGCGAAACGCCTCCAGATCCGAGTAAGGGTGAACCGCCCCCTGACATCTGAATAGGCGAAACGCCTCCAGATCCGAGTAAGGGTGAACCGCCCTCTGACATCTGAATAGGCGAAACGCCTCCAGATCCGAGTAAGGGTGAACCGCCCTCTGACATCTGAATAGGCGAAACGCCTCCAGATTTGAGTAAGGGCGAACCGACCTATGAAGCTATGACTAAGGGAAATACCCAACCTACACTAAAGATCGGTGAAAAGATTAAGTCAAACTGGTCGGATTACATTTAGGATTTTTCGAAATTTAAAAGTCGGGCCATATCGGAAAGTAATCGTATCAAATCAAGCAGGCACAAGATACATCAAGGTTACAAGCAACACCGAGCTATATCAACTTTGTTGTCATTCAACTCAAAAAGCACACAAACCCAAAGTATATTCAACTCAAAAAGTTGTCATTCAAAATAAGCTGTGCCAGTACAAATAAAGTAGGGAAAAAGGAAACAGAAGAAAAATATACATTGTTTACACTAAGCTACAGGATCTGAAGACGGAGGAGGCAACGGAGGAGAAGCATCACGATCGGTCCCAACCACCTCAGGACTAGGAGTGCTGGCCTTAACAGGTGAACTGGGAGGATCAGAAGGCAGCTCCAAATATAAGCCAGATTGCTTTATGGACTCCTCAAGGGCGTCCTTCCACCAGGCCGCCTCCGGAGATTCTTCCACGTCCCCGGACCAACCCGTAGGAACGGGAGCCCCGTCCAATGCAGCATCCCGGTCCAGCTCGCCCGAAAAGCCCAATGAAGCTAGCTGCTCACGAGCACGAGTCAGAGCAAAATCAAAATATTGTGTCGCAGCTGGGGCTAGCTTAACTAGGAATGCGGTGGAATTATGATACCGGGCCAGGAGGGCGGAACCGTAGGCCTCCAGAAAAGAGTGACCAACGTCACTAGTCAGGAATTGACGTCGGCCATCCGTCGCCCCGCGCTCGTAAGACGACCCCTCGGATCTAGCCTCGGCTAGTTGAGTCTCCAGCAGGGTCACTTTTTCCGATGTCGCTCTAGCTTGAGCTTCGAGGTCGGCGACCTTCTCCAACTCAGCTTTAGCCCGTGCCTCAAGTTGAGCTATCCTTTCGGATTCGGCCCTAGCTTCCGACAACTGAGCCTCGAGCTGGCCCACCTTCTCCATTTCTGCCGAAGACATGGTCTTCCAAAACTTCAGCTCTTGGTTTAGCTGAACATTGGCCATCTGGGCCCGCTCTAAAACCGCCTCCCGCTCGGAATATTTCTTAAGGGCAGCATCTAAGCGATAGTCCCTCTCCTGAATCCGGGCCGAAAGATCAGAATTAGCCGACAGGGCGGCCTCCAGGTCGGCTTGCATCTGGGCGAGCTGCGAAGAAGAAGTAGCGCCGAGCTTATGATCCTCGGCGAAGGTCACAAAGGTGGCGAAGAACTGCACAAGAAGTTATATCAGGTCGGCAGAAGGTAATAATAAACATAAAAATAACCAAAAGGGGTATGAAGGCGAAAAGGGGAATACCTTCCCAAAGTACATCATCATAGCATCAAATTTAGGGTCCTCCTCGGCGTCATAACCTGACTTATCCTTAGCCGGGACCATGGAGCTAAAATAAGGGAGAAATTTCTCAAACTCCTTGCAACGGAGAAGAGTCTCCATAGCCGGACTGGAGGACCCGCGGTCTTGGCCGTTTGGAAGCAGTGAGCTAGGAGAAGAGGCCCTCGAGTGACTGAAGGCGTCGGGACGAGCTCGCGAGCCTCGTCCCGTGGTCAAGGTAGGAGCCAGTCGGATGGGAGAGTTACCCGGACTTGGGCGAGCAGAACCTTCCGTTTAGCTTTGGGACGAGCCCTCGCCCTCTCCTTGGGAGGATTCGTCGACTTAGGGACCTTCTCTTTATTTGGTTCGGTGGCTTGGAGGCATCCGATCGACAGTCCGCATGAACCGATCTACAAAAAACAATGCAAACGGTCAAGGAAATAGCTAAAAAGCAAAATAACAAAGATCTAAAAAAAAATATATAGATAAAGCCTACCGATGTCAGGGATAGCCGGGTAGGGATTCGAGCTCAGCCCACAATGGAACAGAAGATCATGGAATTGCGTCAGCTGGAAAGCATTATAGGGAATGGCATTCCATTCCCGAACTTTCTCGACCCACGCAGCCCGGATGGAACTACGCCTAGGAATAGGATCCTGGCTCGGAGTAGCCTGCGTCCATTGCGTAGGAAAACCCCAAGAATCGGATGTGGGGAGCCGAAGGAAAAAGAAGCGGGACCTCCAGTCCTTCACATTGGAATGGAGGTGGGTGAAGAAATGGGCGTTGTTTCGGGAGGTCAAGTAAAAAGAGCCTTTAAAACTCTTTAGCCCAAAGCAAAAATAGAAAAAGCCCAGGTCGGGTTCCTCATGTATGTAATGACACAGCACGAGAAAACCCACCATGTAGCGAAAAGAGTTAGGAGAGAACTGGTTGAGGGGAAGATTGTATTTAACGGAGAGAGAGACAAGGAAGGGATGGGGTGGAAAGCGAAGACCACTGCTCACCTGATCCACAAACCAGGTAATATGACCCGGAGGAGGATGATCAGGGGTATCGCTAGCCTGAGGTGTGACAAATTCCCACCCCGGGGGAAGCCTAAGAAATCTTATAAAGCTAGCCAGCGCGGCTGGGCTAGTCCTCGATATAGGATGGGGAGGGAGAACTCGAGTCGCCCCTACAACCGTCTGATATGGGTCGGCTAAAAGGCCGGTCAAAGTTACCTCGTCCATGGGGGGAGGGGAAGGAGGATCTACAATGATTAGGGGGATGCCAGAGGGAGGGATGTCACCTAGCTCGGACCAGTCTACGTCACCTAAAGGTTCATCCCTAAGACGGAGAGAGGAACCAGTAGCTCGCCCCGACCTACCGCCCGAATCCCCATCAGAAGAGGAAAGACCCTCCAAAAAAGAGTTCACGGCCGATTCGCCGGAAATATTTTGGGAATCCGAAGCAGACGACATAACTAAAGGAAGAAAAGGGGAGGAAGAAGAAAAGGAAAATATCTGTAAAACAAATCAAAAAGCTAAATAGATGTTTAGATGAACATACCCATGGGATTGGGTGGAAGTTCGCCGGAGAAAAGTAGAGCAAGCGCGTCGCCGGGGACAGATAGCTGTGATCGCTAGTGTCGCCTGAGAATTTTCGCACCAGAGGTTGAGGGTATATAATCGCGGAAGTGGTAAAGGGGGAAGAAGACGACCTTTTATAAGAGGGAGGGGCAAAAACCGAGAAGGATAGGGACGATCTGGAGCGTCCGATGCCCTATTCGAAGGAACGGCTGGGATTTGGCACCGTCTTAGCCGACCTATGGCAGGTCGACACCTGGCTTCGGCCACCGACGCGACGTTTGGGAGGCAGGGAAAGGAAAAGACAGGTTAATTATAGCGCACAAAGTCCGAAGAGCCTCGTTATCTGGGAACGGGAGTCCCAAGGATAATTGCGTCAAGGTCGTCCGGTTGTAAACAAATCTTACTCTACTCGGTCTTACAGCTCGACTAGAGTAGGGGGGACTGGTTGATAGCACGTCGAATGTACGCTCCATAAAAACCTGGTTTAAAATATGGACCAATAAAGGTCCGACCTAGGTTCTTAGATAAGGAGATGACAACCCCAAGGTCCTTTAGAAGGTCGCCGACCTCGGAGGCACCACTTAGCTATGACATCTGTTAGAAGGGCGCCGACCTCGGAGGCCCCCGCTGACCTATGATATCCGATAACAGGTCGCCGACCTCAAAGGTCTCAAACTACTGATTTGAATAGGGATGAGCCGACCTAAAAACCACCGAACTCAGGAAGGTCGAACTCTTGAGAAAGAAGATCCTGACTCACCTGACACAATCCCTAAGATCCAGGGGTTAAGAGCCCATACCTGACCATCCCGGAGATCCAGGGATTGAGAGCCCATACCTCGCAATCCCGGAAATCCAGGGATAGAAAATCGCAGCTTGAATCCCTGGATATCCGGGATTCTCTCTAGGAATCAGGAAAAATCTCAGATAACAAGGCATCCTCCTCCTATAAAAGGGAGAGAGGGGGTTCCTCAAAAAAGACACACTCTGTGGGAATACAGCATATTTTAGAGAGAGAAAGAAAAGAGAGTACTTCATATATCTTGGGTTTTCTTAGCTAAACTTCTAAGATTAACCCGGTTCTTGGTGACCGATCAGCTCGGTTACATCACTGGTGTTATGCAATGAAGAAAGAAGACGAAATTGTGGAACTTTCATCCATTCCTGTTGTGAAAGAATTTCCAGATGTATTTCCTGAGCAGTTACCTGGACTACCTCCACGAAGGGATGTAGAATTTACCATTGAGCTGGAACTCGGAGCTACACCAATTTCTAAGGCTCCGTATCGTATGACACCTACTGAGATGTACGAACTGAAGAAGCAACTGGAGGAGTTACTGGACAAGGGCTATATTCATCCAAGCGTCTCACCCTGGGGAGCGCCAGTTCTTTTTGTCCGAAAGAAGGATGGATCGCTCCGACTGTGTATTGACTATCGAGAGCTGAACAAGATGACGATTAAGAACAAGTATCCGTTGCCACGGATTGATGATCTGTTTGACCAGCTGCAAGGGGCAACAGTATTTTCTAAAATCGATCTGAGATCAGGATATCATCAGCTGAGGATTAAGGAATCTGATGTTCCGAAATCAGCGTTCAGAACTCGCTACGGGCATTATGAGTTTGTAGTAATGCCGTTTGGTCTCACTAACGCACCTGCTGTATTTATGCAATTGATGAACCGTGTGTTCATTGAATTTTTGGATAAATTTGTGGTCGTGTTCATTGATGACATTCTGGTGTATTCTAAGAGCCCGGAGGAACATGCGCAGCATTTGCGGATTGTATTGGAACTTTTGAGAAACGAGCAATTGTACGCCAAACTTTCTAAGTGTGAATTCTGGCTAAAGGAAGTAATGTTCCTCGGCCATGTGGTGTCAGCTAAAGGAGTCCGAGTAGATCCTCAGAAGATCGAAGCAATTATGGATTGGAAGCCTCCAAAGAACGTGAAAGAAGTCCCAAGCTTCTTAGGACTTGCTGGATATTATCGTCGATTCGTGGAAGGGTTTTCTAAAATCTCCCGCCCACTTGCTCGACTCCTGCAGAAAACTCAAAAGTTTGAGTGGAATGAGTTGTGTCAGATTAGCTTTGATGAATTGAAGAAGAGACTGACGACGGCACCGATTCTATCACTTCCACAGGGAACTGGAAGATTTATAGTTTACAGTGATGCTTCGAACCAAGGACTCGGGTGCGTATTGATGCAGGATGATAAGGTGATCGCTTATGCGTCGCGACAACTGAAACCTTATGAAGTGAATTACCCAACACATGATTTGGAGCTAGCAGCAGTGGTTTTTGCTTTGAAGATCTGGAGGCATTATCTGTACGGGACTCACTGTCAGATCTTTACGAATCATAAGAGTCTCAAGTACATATTCAGTCAGAAAGAGTTGAACATGCGGCAAAGAAGATGGTTAGAGCTGATCAAGGACTATGACTTGGAGATTTTGTATCATCCAGGCAAAGCGAATGTAGTGTCCGATGCACTTAGCCGCAAGCCTGTTTCTATTCAGATGCTGGAGACGCTGACCTCCCAACTTAGCCTTCAACGAGAGATGATTCGTGAAGGAATTGAAGTGTGGTTACAAAGAGTCTAAGGACAACTGTGCGTGATGGAGATAACTTCATCATTAACCAAAGGAATCAAATCTAAACAGGCAGATGATCCTCTGATGATTCGGTTACGTGATGAAGTGATCAAAGGAAAGGCCCCCAGATTCATAATTCATGATGATGGAGTTTTGAGATTTCAGAACCGACTCTGCGTTCCCGATGTTGATGTTCTGAAACAGACGATTATGAAGGAAGCTCACAGTTCGCCCTATTCTATCCACCCGGGCACCAGTAAAATGTATAAGGACTTGAAGCAGAATTTCTGGTGGGGCAACATGAAGAAAGACGTAGCGGACTATGTTTCGAAATGCTTGACTTGTCAGCAGGTTAAGATCGAGCATCAACGGCCTGCCGGAATGTTGAAGCCGCTCCCAATTCCTGAATGGAAGTGGGAGGACATATCGATGGACTTTATCACTAATATGCCGAGAACCAAGACAGGAATGAACATGATTTGGGTGATAGTTGATCGTTTAACCAAATCAGCTCATTTTCTAGGCATTAAGGATACGTGGGGACCAGAGAGGTTGGCACGAGTATTTATTTCGGAGATAGTTCGATTGCATGGTACGCCAAAGACCATTGTTTCTGATCGAGACGGCCGTTTTGTGTCTCACTTTTGGAAAGCAGTTCATAAGGCCTTGGGGACCGAATTGAACTTGATCTGACTTATCACCCGGTCGACGGACAATCTGAGATAACTATACAAACGGTGGAAGACATGCTAAGGGCCTGTGCCTTAGATTGGTCAAACGATTGGGAAGTTCATCTACCGTTGATTGAATTTACCTACAACAATAGTTGGCATGCTTCCATTAAGATGGCACCGTTTGAGGCATTATACGGAAGGAGATGCAGATCGCCCTATCTTTGGGGACGATTAAATCGAGACTTGATCGAAGCAGAACGAGTTGATCGTGCAGACTCGAGAGAAGATAGCCTTGATTCGTGAAAGGCTGTTGACCGCCCAGAGTCGCCAGAAATCTTACGCAGACGTACGCCGTCGCCCATTGGAGTTCAATACTGGAGACCATGTACTTTTGAAGGTTTCTCCTACTCGGGGAATCTTTCGTTTCGGAAGGAAAGGAAAGCTGAGTCCGAGATATATCGGACCATTTGAGATCCTCGAGAGAGTTGGGGAGTTGGCATACAGATTGGCATTGCCGCCGTCATTGTGCCATGTTCATAACGTGTTCCACGTATCCCAGTTACGGAGGTATATACCAGATCCCAGTCATATCATTGATTTCGGCGAGATCGAAGTCGCGCAGGATGGGACGTTTGAAGAAAGACCGGTCAAGATACTCGAGAGTCGAGTTAAACAGCTGAGGAACAAACCAATCGTTTTGGTCAAAGTTCAATGGTCACGTCACGGAAGGGAAGAATCCACCTGGGAAACGGAAGCTGACATGAAGTCTAGATATCCCGAGTTATTTTCGTCTTGAGTTTCGGGACGAAACTCCTTTTTAGTAGGAGAGTATGTAATATCCGGATTTATTACGGTGTATTTCATCTGTATTCAAACCCTGTATTATTCGGATTGGTGGTTTTGATTATTGGAGTATGATATTTCTTGCATTGATATCATTGTACATAAGTATAGAAGCATGCAAAATTTCTCATGCAAACTCGTGATAGCGCACGCTAAGAATGTATCTTAACGCGCGCTATCGGGCTACTATTAGCGCATGCTATGCAGGAAGGAGTTGCGTGCGCTAAGAAGTCAATTATTGAGCGGGACGGCTAGCACATGCGCCAGCCGGGACATGGGTCCGGACAAGATTCCCGCGGACGAACCTGGACCGTTCTGAAGTCAACTATTATTAGCGCACGCTAAGGATAGCTTAGTAGCGTGCGCTAACTTGTTAAAATGCAGAATATTATAAATGGGACAACAACCCGTTTTGGCTTACATTTTACTCGACCATTCTACATTCTTGAGAGGCCAGAGAGCTGAAATATCCTCCTACACACTTAGAACTCATCTTGTTGGTGTTCATATATTGGTTATCACTTGGGAATAATCATTGAAGTGGAATAGCACCTTGGAGTGGCATACAACCAACCGGAGTCGGATTCTACCTTACGGTTCCGTGATTTTCATCATATTAAGGTATGTTCAATCTATCTCCAGACTCAGAGTTGGATTCTAAAGAATTGGATGATCATGATAGCGAGATATTGATTTTCATAGATGAATTATCCAAAGTATATCATGTTTGGAATGTTGAGATGATTAAGCCTTAAATACCTTGATTATGATCATCATGGTTCGAATCTTATTTCATTAGACTAGTAAAGGAAGCTTCTATCATTGGTAAATCCGAATCTAGTAGATGACTTCATAACAATCATGGACTTGACTTTAACATCATTATTGTTAGATAAATCTAAGGGATTGATCATGGAAGGATTTATCTAGTATAGATGGAATGTTAAACAACTTCAGCATGATAATATTGATTGATATAAAGGTGTTGATATCAACCGTTAAGCCTTTCGAATTGTCGTATAAAGAGTTGTAGTCGAAATGGAATATGGTTTTATAATGGTTTGCATATCCTCGAATCCGAAGTTGTTGTTATCCGTAAAATCATTCATAAGAGTATGAACATTATATTCATGGAGGTAACATGAATTATCACGGAAGATTTCATTGTTGTGATCATGATAAGAACAGTTTACTGCCCAGCAGTAAACTGCCATGCATAGATAGCGCACGCTAAGCTATATAGATTAACGTGCGCTATCGAGCATGAGTTAGCGTACGTTACGTTGGGTACATAACGTACGCTAGACCAACAGACGAGTCAGTCGACTGATCAGTGAAGTACTGACCATACATAGTTAGCGTACGTTAGGCTTTGTTGTTTGCGTGCGCTATCGAGCAGACTTAACGCACGCTACACAGAGTACTTAGCGTGCGCTAAGCAATTCAGGCAGATTGCATTTTATGAACTTTTGACCGTAAATCGAATTTCTAAAAATTCGTACGACGTGAGATAAATCCTATATCATTTCTTTTGTTAAGGTTTGATCTCGCTACGTGATTGATTGAGGAGGACGACCTTCGAGTGTTCATTTTCGTGGAAGTGTTGTTCTTGCCTTCAAATCGAGGCAAGTACTTTAATTGTTTTATGTATTGATGTTATACGTATTGTCATGCATGTATGTCGTTGTTGTATGTCCACCTCGTGTTAGTCCGACGGGATCATCGGGGGATCTATGCTAGCGTGCGCTGGATCATCGGACGGGTTTTTCCACCACGGGTTGGTCTGACGGGATCATCGTGGGTTCTAGGCAGTGAACGCTGGATCGACGGAATTACCATGTGTATGCTATGATATCATGTTGTGATTATCAGTTGTGCATGTCATTGTTGAGTTTCTCGTAGGAGAAGACTCGTTGGTATTTTTCTTGTCGTTTACGTTATTCGTGAGATATGAATAATATGTTGTGGTACTTGTACTAGCATCGTTGTGCTAACCCCTTCGGGGGTGAACATTTTGTTTATGTTCAGGATCCAGGAGAGCGGGAAAACAACCACTGGAGCTGCATGACGACGAGGGTGCAGAGTGATGTTTCGGTCGGGTTCATTTGTCTGTTGTTTATTGGTTATTTTAATAAGTACTCGAGTACGAAGTCATTTGTGATGAATTTGAATTTGGTGATGTATTATTGAGTTCTGTTGAACAATTGTACTATTTTTGTATTTGGTCAGAATTGTTGTATCGTAATTCCGTTATTTCCATTTGTTAGTACCTTTTAATGCCTGTTCAATTCTTCAGCCTTGTAAATCCTTATGTAAAGGATTTACGGCGCTGTAATATTCCTGAATATATCGGGGGTGTTACATGCGCTACCAGGGTAAAAATGCAGTCCAGAAGCCTCTGTTCGGTCCCGTTAGCGTGCGCTAATCAATGTATTAGCGTGCGTAAACGAGGCAGTCCTGTAAAGGATAGAACGCTCTGTCCCTAATAGTTAGCGCGCGCTAATAAATACGTTAGCGTGCGCTAATTATACATTGTGTAGTCTTTGCTATTATGACCATAACTCCTTCGTCCGGATTCCGATTGACTCGCCGTTGGAAAGCTAATTTGATGCTCTATCACATTGTAAAGTTTCAGAATTTTTAGACTTTATAAGTGCCGGTGGTGATCTTACAAAGTCGACGAATTGCACAACAACGATACTCCTCGACAAAACAATGATTATTCAACATGCAACGAAACACTAACGGACAACACCAATGATCCAAATCTAAAACAAACAAATAACAAAGCAAAACATACTATTAGCTCGGCTTACGTAACTATATGTCGTACCCGACAAACACCACAACACGGTACATCATGCCGTACCCAACATAGGGGAAAACTCAAATAATCGCTAACAGAGCAAAATAACCGGCACAACCGACAAAAATTCAAAAATAACCGGAAACGAAAATCTCGGGTATTACAAATACGACGTGAAGTCGTTCGCCAGCTTCTCAAAATAATTGATCGATCGAGCTGGCAGTGAGATGTACCACCTATGGGCGAGATCGCCCAATGTCAAAGGGAACATTCGACACTTCGTCGCGTCCGATGCTCTACATCCGGTCATGTAAATCCGAAATTTGCTCAAATGGGTCTCAGGATCCGATCTCCCCTCGTATAGAGGTGTTTGAGGGGGAGCGATCTTCGGTTGAACTGGGGCGAGCTCGATCTGGGCCGCGAGTGGCTCACTCGGTCCAACGATCGATCTCCTGGCGCCTGCCCCAGTTTCTAGGAGCACCTTTATATCGTCGAGCTGGCGCTGCATGGCGGCCATTGCCGTAGCCTGACTGCTCACTGATTGGCTCTCGGAGCGAGAGCCAAGGCGATCGTGTACAGATCTCCTGGCCCCATGGTAGGTGGCGAGTTCTCTGCCAGCGGGCTCATTTCTTGGGCGAGTGGGGGCCAGTTGGCCGGCTTGTCTTCTGGGAGTCGGATATGCCGAACTCCTGGTGACAGATTCGGGCTCCAATGTCTCCCGGCTGGGGCCCGATTGCCCGGGCCTCCATGAGGAATCTCTCCCTAGACGGTTGAAGACGGAATCATCCCACCTTATGAGAGCATTTTCCTGCGGCTCGAGGCTTTCCGAAAATTTCTCGACGTATAGCCCCTTATGCTTCCGCTTGCCTGCTCGGCGGATGGCTGACGGAGTAATGGTGGGCGAGTCGCATGCTCTCCGTCGCTCCCTGAGGATGGCTATGGCCTCCTTGATCTGTTCCGCAGTCTGGAACTGATCGAGTGAGAGGCTGGGACCGTCCCTCGGGGGCGGGAGTGAGAGTCTAGCGTCGCTGTGGTCGCCTTCCGCCGTAGGCTGGGATTCGGTCTAGGCCGGAATGAGACGTCCGGCAGATCGCAGGGTGGCTCTTTTGGAGGTCGTGGCAGATGTCATGTTTCTGAAGGCTTTCTTTGAAGAACAGTGAGTGTTTCTTCAAGTATATGCCTCGTAGAACAGTGAGTGTTTTTCGAGACGGTCGGAATAAAAATGAAGGTTAAGATAGCTGCAACGCTTCCTCTAGCACCAGTTGTTGTTACCCAAAATATTATCCGGAGATGATATTGCTGGAATGGTCAAGTAACAAACAAATGCGAGAACACTTCCGTGGGAAAGTAAATAACACAAGATTTTCCGGGGTTGTTAATCCCGGGCTTGAATGCTCTCATGAGATGTTATTAATATAAATACTTTGGAGTACAAATATTAATGTTAGAATACTATTACAATGAGTGTAAAGATTCTAGTTATCTTAGCTATAGAGCGTGAAGATTGCCGGAAGAACTAGATATGAAGTTCTGTGATTTCTTGCTTTTTGATGTACTGTATAGGTGAATGAGTTTCACTGACAATGGAGTTCACTGTATTCAGAGTGTATCTCTTTTTGTACATTTTTCACTGTGTCCTGGCCACTGTTGGAGGCCTCCTATTTATAGGAGAGAAGGTTGTTGGGTCCTCTCCGGCGATCACGGGCGACCACCGTTTGCTATATTAGAATAAGGTGGGCGATCGTCCCGTCACGTGGGACCGCTCCCTTAAAGTCCGAGGCTGCAGCTGGCAGCCAGATGTGCGGGCCAATGAGGAGTCCGCACGCGTCCTGAGTCAATGTCAGGGGAGGACCCACTTTGTACCTTTCGGCAGGCCTGTCGGTAGGTGAGGTTGGTGACAGGCTGGGGTCAAAAGCCTTATCTCACGGCGCCTTTTGTGGATCTGCACGTGGGTCTACGTCCGAGATTCGGTCTTCGAAGACTTTGATGGGTGTCGGATTCACATGCGGTATGGGACGATCGTCTACAATCAGATCTCATTGGCGATCGCCAAATGCCTACAGACGATCGCCTTAGACGTCAATCGCCAGGCGCTTGCTCAACATCTGTCTTCTATGGTTGGATCTTGACCATTATGCCGATCGCCATCGAGGCGTATAAATCGCCGCACAATAGGACTCTCATTGTAATGCCTATATAAAGGCCACTCTATCAGTGTTATGAATACAATTGATTGAATCGTATTTACAGTCTTTTAATTTCTCATGAAACACGTTATCAGCACGTAGTTCCCCAACTGAGCAAGAATTTTTTTTCCGTAAAAAAAATAAAAAAATTCATGAAAATCTGAAATTCCGAAAAAAAATCAAAATCGGAAACCCTAATTCCTATTTCCTCCTCCACCGCCGATAGTAACCAGATCCGCACATCCGCTCGAATCCCGTCGCCGCCACGGGGAAACCTAATTCCCATCACAGCCCGCGCCCAACACCTCCACTCGGTTCTCAATCTGCCTGGACCCCCGACCCACAACCAGTCGGAGCCCTCATTTCCGGTCCCCAGAATCCAGTCAGGCTGCTGCAAACCCCCACATCATGCAACTATGCAGCGGGGACCGCGGTGGCGCGAGACCGGCTGCTCTGGCTGGAACAACGACCGAGCGTCTTTGTGCTACGAGTGTGAGTCGTGCAAGTCAGGCGTGCTGGAGGACGTCCGCCGGAGCTCGCACAAGCTGTCGGTGCTCAACATAGTGATGGTGGTGGTCCTCATCGACATCTACTCCATCGGCCGCTGTGCCTTTCAGAATGCGAAGAGGGCCTTCACCTATTACCCCTACGGCGATAATCGCATGTCCAAAATCCGACCCAGATGGGATTTCCACTGAAAATCCCGAAAGAAATAATAAAAAAAAAAAGCGAGATGAGAATTTTCGCGCATAAATTTTATGCACAGCGCAGTCGTACCAAAATCATGTTTCCCGATTCGTTAACCGTCGGATCGGTGTAAAATTTTGACAGCAACTTTCCAACACAAACATCTATATATTCAATGGTGGAGATCAGATTCTGAGTAGTATTGCTTACTGAATATGCTGCCGAATAGAAGTAGATTTGTATAAGGAAATTTAGAGATCCGGTCTCATCCAATACCGAGCTGCTGCACCGCCGCGCCCGAGTCCTTTTCGGCCGATTATCGAGCCCAATAGCCCTTTTCGGGCGTTTCTCAACTCTCCATCTCTTCCTAATTAATGATTCATTTGTTCATTGATTTGTACACTTATGATTCTTACCATGTTTATGTTTTACGTGAATATAGGAAAATATGTTGCTCATGATGATGTGCAAAATATGGAGAACAGCCATATTTGTTATCCCGTTCAAGGATCAAAGTAAATATAGAATGGAGTACCCACGGAAATATGTTGCTCATATGGAGAGAAGCCAAATTTATTATCCCGTTCAAGGATCAAAGCAAATATGGAACCAAGCACCCGTAAGACTTTATTAAAGTTCCCGTTTTTCAATTCCTCTCTTTTGGGAATTTTTTTTGGGGGGAAATTGGGTATTTGGGTTCTTTATCTCCCACGCTACTGTAACACCCCAAACTAGGCGGATATTGCAGTGCCGTGGACCCCAACTGGGACCCACCAAGCGAATGAAAGTTAATGATTTAAATAATATAACTGTAGCACCGAACCACATTATATCATCAATTACTCCGATGAGGAGTTTCAAGTACAACACACCCAAGATAATACAGAATACATGTATATTTTATATGAAGATTGTTAGGCGTATTTTTATACGCTTATTTATCATTATTCTTTATCCATTTTGTGTCTAACCCTGCATAAATGAGCCTTTAATGCACTATTCTTTTATGTTTGGCAGGAAATTGGAGTCCGGAAGCTCGAACGATGAAAAACGGGCGAAAACAGCAAATTTTGGTCATGAGCCGCGGCACAAGGATGCTGAGCCGCGGCACACGCACGACACACAGGAGCCCCGGGTGGATTGTACCGGGGGCCGCGACACAAGGATGCTGAGCCGCGGCCCATGAAGAGAATGCGCCCAGGTGTAGAGGCGCTGAACATTAGGGGCCGCGGCACAGATTAAGTGAGCCGCGGCCCACGGGGCGGTTTTGATGAAACTGATGCGGCTCTGGGCCGTTTTTGGAGCTGTTTTGGATCCAATACACGGACGCGTTTTGGAGGCTAATGAGAGCTATAAATAAGGGTTTAAGGTCTGATCAGGAGGGATCAAGCGGGAAGATCGGAGGAAGGATCATCAAGGAATTATTGAGGAGAATTGTGGCGACGACAAGACCACGGATCCCTTACGGTTTTTATTAATTTTTCCGCATCTTATTTTCTAGATCTGTTCGAGTACGATTGTGATTGTAGCCGATTACATGACGGTTTGATTTACTTATTTTTATTTCAATTAACTCGTTATTCGTATTGAATTGGGTTCTTCTCACTGTTCTCAATGCTTTTAATTGTCTGGCCAACAATTGAATTGATTTGAATGTCTTTATGGATTCGGGAGATGATATTTAGGCATAGTTCTTGTGAGAAAAATCATGATTTTCGTGAGATAGGGATATACTCATGGGAATTATGAAGCCTGTTTATTGTGGGAATTCATGAACTGTTTAGCTATTAATTATCTAATTCGAATAGGGATATATCGAGTTAATAATTCTTAGTATTTTCTATCGACCTTGGGAAAGGCTTTAGAATAATTTAGGAATTCCTGGCTTACAATCAATTGAATGAAGGTGAATTGAATTAAATAAAAAATCATTCCTGATTGTTTGAGGTGAAAATCATAATCCTACGCCCTTAATATTATTATTTTTATTATTACTATTATTATTTTCTATTTATTTTTTTGAAATTAGTTTAGAAATAAATTCTATATAATTGTTCTTCAAATAAAATTACGAGTTGACTATATTTTGGTACTTAGTGAAATCAGTCCTCGAGGGAACGATATCTTACTTATCACTTTATTACTTGTTGACACCGTGCACTTGCGGTATAGTGTGAGGGATTTCCTTACAACAAGTTTTTGGCACCGTTGCCGGGGACTGATTTTTCGCTAATATCATTACCAAGCGACTCTAATTTTAATTTGAAGTTTTTTTTTCTCTTTAGTTTCTTTTTTTTTATCATTATGTTTTCCTTCGATTATAGTGATCCTTGGCATTTCATAAATTTCGATGATCTTAATAATTTGCCTAATAGGGTCAGTCAGCCCCCTCCCCCGAAACAAAAGACCATGCTTGAATATTGCGTAGACACTCTCAAAAATCCTGATAGTACTCCTCTTGAGCGAGAATGTGCAAGTCGTGGTCTTGAGATTCACTATGGTTATTTTTCAGCTCATCGATTTAGTAGTCAAGTTGAGGGGGAGGTTGAGAAGAAAGACATGCTGAGTTATAGGGTCGATCCCCCAGCACATGATAATTACATAAAGTGTGATGAACTTGTAGAAGAAGTTACCATTGATGATGTTTCCAAAGAAATTTCATTAAATTGTCATCAAACTTTGAACAATAAGGTGAACACTTTTGTGCCTAAAATTTTATTAACGGTGCCGCGCATAATTTTTCCTAAATCCATATTGGGAGAGATTGACCCCACTACTTTTGATTTTGTTGAGGCTGATTCTTTGAGTTCTAATTAGGTTATTCATGATATGTCTTTATTACTTACCCATTCGAACTCTGCTTATTTTTTCATACCTTATAATTATTATATTCTTCCATTGTTTTTTGGTTGTTCGCATAATTATTCTTACTCATTATTTTTGGAAACCAGGCATGAACCAAAGCCTCCCTTGTGGAATAAGAGGCTTATAGATTGTAAGAAGGGGGTATTTGGCAATCTCCCTAGAAAGAAGCCACGTTAATTGTTTTATTTGCCACGTCGTGCTCAAGACGTAAAATAGAGCGCTTGATGGGAGGCAACCCATCATTTTTACTTGCTTTCTAGTTAGTTGTTTTTATTTATTTTTTCGTTAATAATTTGTTTTATTTCCTTTGTTTTGTTATTTCGTTTGGATTCGTGTATTCTTGTTGGCCCTTATTTCTCTAATATTTTTTATTTAACCCCAATAAGTTATTATCCTTCATATTCTAGTCTTTCTTGACTTAATGTCTATAGTTATTTCATGACTAGAGACTAAGTTTGGGGGTCCCTGGTGATGTTGGGCATTATTTGAAGTATGGATTGACAGACGATTCCACTCAGACATGTGCTGGCGTTCAAGAAGACATTTGGAATAAGATTCACCTTTTCTTATCTCTTTTATTTTCACATGAGTTTTATTGTTGATGATTTTATGTGTAGTGGAATAAATTGAAGCATGCGATATTTTCTTGATTATAAATTGCGATTTCATCATTGCTTTATTTTTCTTGCATGTTGTTGATGGTTTTTGCCAACAACGTGAATTTTACGTGAATTTTTCGTGCTTCCGTGTGTAAAACTGATGTTACGATACTGATTTCTTTTTGAAGAAACGGTTGAGTTTTGGTCGAGTTGCAGACAGCGATATCTGTTTCCATTGAGTATTCATTTAGGTCTATATTTTTCGTTTTTGTAGAAATCTTAGCAGATAAGAAAGGAGACATACATGTTTTCAAATCACCGTCTATACATTTGGTTACACTTTTCGCGTAGCTAGTCGTCCAGTAACATGAGTCTTGTGGGCACTTAAAGTGAGTTTAGAGTCGGACAGTTTTTCCCGAAAAGTCGAGATATTATACATGTTCTATGATGGGAAGTCTAGTAACCGGGGGTATTCACGTGACCCGTTGTTTACTCTCGCGTAAAACGACAACCCTGAATAGACTAATGATTTAGAATTATCACATTACCGATGATGGGAAGCCTAGTAACCGGGGGTATTCACGTGACCCGTTGTTTACTCTCGCGTAAAACGACAACCTTGACATACGGGGATTGCTATTCGAGTTTTTTCTCCGCTGTAGAGGGGGACTTAGCAACTAGAAGCATCCATGTGCCCCATGAGTGTCTTTTACGTCAAACGGTTCCCCAATACATGAGAATGGAAATCCAACCTAGGATTATCCCGATGAAACATCCCGAGATCCGAGCCTAGTGGTTAACTCGAATCATTACTATGATCATACATAAGGGAATGCTGTCCGAGGAGTAATTTTGATGATGAAACTCTTGAATTTTGCCATTAGACTGTGGGACTGGGCGAGTTGGCTTGTTTATTTTAACCTTTCATATTGGCGGTCGGTTAAATTCACGCTTGTTAATCTTTGAGCTTGATTTTCTTCATGAACGATTGGTTAGGACTGAAAATGATTACTTTTTGGAATCAGTGTCCGTGAATGTGACTCACTAATACGATACTCGTATTATTCTTTGAGATTTTCAGGGTAGTATTGATTAAGTTGAGCACTATGGACTTGCACGATTATTCACGATACCTTTTGTTTAAAATTGATTTTTGCTTGAGGACAAGCAAAGGCTCAAGTTTGGGGGTATTTGTTAGGCGTATTTTTATACGCTTATTTATCATTATTCTTTATCCATTTTGTGTCTAAACCTGCATAAATGAGCCTTTAATGCACTATTCTTTTATGTTTGGCAGGAAATTGGAGTCCGGAAGCTCGAACGATGAAAAACGGGCGAAAACAGCAAATTTTGGTCATGAGCCGCGGCACAAGGATGCTGAGCCGCGGCACACGCACGGCACACAGGAGCCCCGAGTGGACTGTACCGGGGGCCGCGGCACAAGGATGCTGAGCCGCGGCCCATGAAGAGAATGCGCCCAGGTGTAGAGGCGCTGAACATTAGGGGCCGCGACACAGATTAAGTGAGACGCGGCCCACGGGGCGGTTTTGATGAAACTGACGCGGCTCTGGGCCGTTTTTGGAGCTGTTTTCGATCCAATACACGGACGCGTTTTGGAGGCTAATGAGAGCTATAAATAAGGCTTTAAGGTCTGATCAGGAGGGATCAAGCGGGGAGATCGGAGGAAGGATCATCAAAGAATTATTGAGGAGAATTGTGGGCGACGACAAGACCACGGATCCCTTACGGTTTTTCTTAATTTTTCCGCATCTTATTTTCTAGATCTGTTCGAGTAGGATTGTGATTGTAGCCGATTACATGACAGTTTGATTTATTTATTTTTATTTCAATTAACTCGTTATTCGTATTGAATTGGGTTCTTCTCACTGTTCTCAATGCTTTTAATTGTCTGGCCAACAGTTGAATTGATTTGAATGTCTTTATGGATTCGGGAGATGAAATTTAGGCATTGTTCTTGTGAGAAAAATCATGATTTTCATGAGATAGGGATATACTCATGGGAATTGTGAAGCCTGTTTATTGTGGGAATTCATGAACTGTTTTAGCTATTAATTATCTAATTCGAATAGGGATATATCGAGTTAATAATTCTTAGTATTTTCTATCGACCTTGGGAAAGGCTTTAGAATAATTTAGGAATTCCTGGCTTACAATCAATTGAATGAAGGTGAATTGAATTAAATAAAAAATCATTCCTGATTGTTTGAGGTGAAAATCATAATCCTACGCCCTTATTATTATTATTATTATTATTTTTATTATTACTATTATTATTTTCTATTTATTTTTCTGCAATTAGTTTAGAAATAAATTCTATATAATTGTTCTTCAAATAAAATTACGAGTTGACTATATTTTGGTACTTAGTGAAATCAGTCCTCGAGGGAACGATATCTTACTTATCACTTTATTACTTGTTGACACCGTGCACTTGCGGCATAGTGTGAGGTATTTCCTTACAACAAAGATCAAATATACAACACTGAATGAAAATGACTATCCAAACGGAAATCTGGAGCGGAAATAAAATGAAGAAAACATGAATGACTGAAAGGACTGGGGGGCCCTACCGGTATCACTGGGACTCCTCGCCGTCAACATTCTCTTCCCGTGCTTTAGCCTTGCCATGACCTGAAAACAACATCCCAACGGGGTCAGTTACACAGAACAACAATCCTCAAGAGTTGAATAAGCACAATCATGATATATCGTAATTATGAAATTAAGCTGAAGGGCAGCATCATAGTACGCCCGTAATGGTATGTGCAAGTACACAAGACGAGTGTCCGGACACACCCGCCCTTGTACCTAATTATTCTCATGGAGGCACGTTACCGTGTACACAGTCCAATGTGTCGGTGAACCCGATCACATGACTATCATGTGCCCGACTAAAAATTCCACACATCCCCACCCGGCCACGCAATATGAACCTAGAAGGCCACAAGAATAAAAGTGACCAAAGAACGTTAATGAATAACAATCCGACAAGGGTCAAGAATGACTCACCGAGATGAAGATAATAATGAAATGAATAGTAGCTCATTGAAATGATTGGAATCGTCATTCCTCGTGAATTGAATGATTAGTTTGATAATTATAAGTCTCAACATGATTATTACACTATGAATGAATTATGATTATGTATGCACAACAACGAAAGGAATGAGTATCCTTTTAACCGAGTAAGAATTAACTTACACAACACCGGTGAAGAATGTCCTTCCTCGAACAAACGTCCTACAATGAGATGTCGGTCGCTCGAACAACCTTGAATAACACAATTATCCATAATTAGTTCAATATACGTATCAAGTACGATTATAATAACTCAAAACGTCGATATGAAAAATCCAAGTTCATTGGGGCATTAAAACAAAGACGTTGTAACCAATCTTCAATTGTTTACAATCAATCCTCGATTATATCGATATCAAACCTCCAAGGAGTGATACAATCCAACAAAACATCTCCAACACAATCAATAATCTAATATGAATACCCAATTCGAGATTTCAACAACATCTAATCGAAAACCCCCAAATCCAAGATGTTGAAGAATTTACCTTTGAAGATCCAAACACTTCGATCCGGTGAAATCATGTTAAATCGACTATCCAAGCTTTCCAATCCAAGATGATGCTTAGAACACTACTACACAAGTGATGTGATGAAGAAAAATCTCTCCCAAGAACTTCTCTCTCGGAACTCAAATGAAAGAAGGGTGAAATGAGCACAAAAAGCCCGACCAGGTACTTAAGTACTGCCATTGTTACGGCCGTAACTCGGCCTACTTACGGCCGTAACATCTCTAAGTCAACGGCCTTACGTCCGTAACCATCCACATCATACGGGCGTAACCCGACTTCGTCGAAAGTCTGCCGACAGTCATACGGCCGTAACCGCACATGTCTTACGGGCGTAACTCGACTGGTATGGCCGTACTCGCCAAAATCTTACGGGCGTATGAAGCCTTCATCGAAACTGACCGAACACCCTGCTCGAATCGTACGGACATAACCGGCCAAGCCTTATGGCCGTACCTGCCTCAACTTACGGCCGTATGCCGCAATCCCTACTGCCGTATGTCCTCTTCGTCCGACATGTCCTGAAAACAACGAACACATGTTACAGCCGTAATGCAAGCATGTTATGGCCGTAACTCGCTGTTGAACATCAACGAAACGAAAAATCCGTCTAGTCGACACACATCTTTCAATGATCCGACAACCCATACTTGTATGTATATAATTGAGTACAATAACATGTGATAGATGATACTTCCAACACAAGACTACCAATCACGATGATTATGATAATACTCTCGTCTCGATTCTCAAACGGAGATGAATGCCGATCGGTAACTGATACACGGCTAAAATACGCCAACGAAGAATACAAATGAATAAATCATGAATGATGAATGATTATTAATGAGTGAATAATTACTGAGCGACAATTACTGACTGATAATTACTGAATGATAATGAATGAATTACAACCGGGTATTACATACTCCCGCCCTTAAAAAGAGTTTCGTCCTCGAAACTAAGGGTCAAACGACTCGGGATAACTCTCCCGCATACTATCCTTGGTTTTCCAAGTAGCCTCTTCGACTTCGTGTCTAGACCACTGAATTGTAACCAAAGGAATCGTCTTGTTCCTCAACTGTTTGATTCGCCGCTCTAAAACTCGTATAGGACGCTCCTCTTACGAATGATCATCCGCGATTTCGATTTCATCGAACTGAAGTATGTGACTCGGGTCGGCGACATACTTCCTCAGCTGAGAGACATGAAACACATTATGAATTCGGCTCAATGCCGGAGGTAAAGCCAATCGATAAGCCAGACTGCCTACTCGATCCAAAATCTCAAACGGTCCAATGAATCTCGGACTCAACTTTCCCCACTTCCCGAAACGGGAGATACCTCGACTCGGGGATACCTTGACCAAAACGTGGTCACCTGCCTCGAACTCTAATGGTCGACGACGATTATCTGCATATGATTTCTGTCGACTCTGAGCGGTCAACAAACGAATTCTGATCAAAGCTACCTTCTCACGGGCGGCCATAAGCATATCGGGCTCGGTGCCGATTGATTCTGATAAGTCATTCCGACACAAAGGAGATCGACAACGACGGCCGTATAAGGCCTCGTAAGGTGCCATCTTAATCGAAGCATGCCAACTGTTATTGTACGTGAACTCGGTCAACGGTTGGGCTTCCCAATCATCTTTTCAGTCGAGGACACATGCTCTCAACATGTCCTCTAACGTCTGAATAGTTCGTTCTGATTATCCATCGGATTGAGGATGAAAAGATGTGCTGAAATTAGGCTGAGTTCCCATGGCACGATGAACTGGTTTCCAAAAATATGACACGAATCGCCCGTCACGATCAGAAACGATACTCTTAGGAGTACCGTGCAATCTCATGATCTCTTTGATCAACAACTGGGCAAGTCTCTCAGGACCCCACATATCCTTAATTTCAAGGAAATGAGCTGACTTAGTTAAATGGTCCACAATTATCCAAATTGTATTCATGCCACGACGAATCATTGGCAAACTCGTGATGAAGTGCATTGAAATATCTTCCCACTGTAATATCCGCAATTTTCGATTTTCGGTAAATTTCTTTTTTCGGCCGGAGTCCGTTTTGACGACTCTCTCATGACCGTTTCGTCATTTCGAGAATGATTAATTCTGCACTTTTTGTCATCCGAATTCGTTTCGGTATCGTTTTGTTGAGTTCCGAGCTTTTTAGCGACTTTTCCGCACTTGAGTTCGATTCTTGCGAATCTCGTCCGAAACTGTTGTTTCAAGTTTCTCGTAAGTTCATTTAATGTTATTATTCATGTTGCGAGCTTTGGTTTGGTGTTTCGATCGCGTATCGTGATTTTCGGACCTTTTGGGCCATTTTCGTAATTTCCCAAAGTTTTGGGTAATTACTTCCGTTGTTGAATTCCGAGCCTTCTGGTGGTTGGAATTGTGTGTTCTCTGAGATCTGAGATTCGTCTTTGCGAGTACGTCGTAACCGTATCATCGATTCGTATTCAGGTTCGGGTTTCGGGGTCGTTCGGGCCGTCGGAGTTGGCCCCGGCCGAGTCATGGCCGGGCAACCTGGGCCCAGGCCCGCCGGCGAGTCACGGCCGGTAGTGCTCGGCGGCTCCGCCGAGTCACGGCCGCGGTGCTCGGCGATTCGGCCGAAGCGATCCGTGGGCGCGGCACATCTTTGGCGAGGCAGCGGCACACTCTGTGGTATTTTGGCCAAACCGATCTGCAGTGCCGCGGTACACGCCCGGCGGGCCGCGGCACCGCCGACCACTGGGAGCGATTTTGGGCACGTGCCGCGGCACACTCCCATTGGGCAGCGGCTTTGTGCGGCTATTTATGGCCACTGCACACGGGTTTTCGCCATTTTCTCCTTCTTCTCCTTCTCTTCATGGTGAGGGTGATCTTACCATGGATCCATGTTGTTTAACAACAAATCCATGAAGTTATTGAGTTCATATCATCAATCAATCATCCGTTATCATCCTTTGATCCAGCGAATCAAGGTAATCTTCCTTAGAACCCTAATTTCGTGAATTTGGGGGTTTTTGCGTTTTTGTCCTATTAGTTCCGTATTATTGATTAATTCATGATGGGTATGATTAATCTTGGTAGTATTATTGTGTTTAACATCATTTAATCCATTGTTCTTCGTCGAATCGAAGTATATTTCTTGATTTCCTTCGAATCGACTTTTTGGGGGATTTGTCCTCGATCTCGTTTTTCATCCATTTTTGATGGATCGATTATGGTTAAATGATGTTGTTAAACATATTCTATGGATTGTATATCCATATTTCAACTTGGAATTCCATTTTCGTGTTTTGTCGGGACGAATCGTCTTCTTGGCCGTTTTGGGGAAAACGCTTGAACTTTCGTCATTCGTTCTTTGAATTCAACGGCTTTAAGTCGTGTTAGGGTATTAATTTCATTATTGTTATTGTCCTTCGTAGTTTATGAACGCGAGTTGGCGATCGGTGGAGTCGGCGTGTTCATAGTCGGTTCGTGTCAACTTACTCCGGTCGATTCTCTGCGTTGTTCTTATTCGAGGCAAGTACCTTGCCCATACTATTCTTGTTTTGTGGATATGATAATTGGTGATCGTCTTGGTGTATTTGTTTGTTTGTTTGAAATGTGTTTTCAAAAGATTTGGTTAGCCTTGTTAAAGGCCCTCTTTCAAAACGCGTGTGTTTTGTAATTGTGTGGGTTGTAAGTGACTATGTGGATCCTTTGGATTTGTTTGGAGTTTATGTGGTGTTTGATAATGCGTCTGTACATATATGGCTTCATTTCGGTGCATTGTGGTTTGACGAGGTATTTTGCTAAGTGTTTGATACCTCTGAATGAATTGTTTGGATATCTTTGTTGCATTATGCTATGTGTTGTGATTTGTTTAGCTAGCCAGCTCGGGAGGGTCCTTCGAGGCCTCGGGCGGGAATCAATTGTTAGGAGTATGCCCTCGAATGCCACTCAGAGGTTGTTGAGTGAGGGCATTGTACTTGTAATTATGTAAACCATTTATATAAGGCAAATGAATGTTTCTTTATTTACTGGTAGTTACTGGCATTCCTAACTCGTAAATAAACATATAGAAACTAGTCTGTGTATTTGAGAGCAAAACATTCCACTCCTTATTGGATAAGGGGGTCGGCACTGGAAAGGTTTATAGCTCAAATACTTAATCGTTCGCAAGTCGATGAAACTTGGTAGGCGTTAAGTTTATGTGAAGACTTGTATGACGTGTTCTTTGACATGGAGAGTGCACGTCGAACACTAATGGTTAGTGGGAGCACACGTTATAGGTATGATAATTAGATTAGTATACTCGAACCGACTCACCTCGATTCGTCACACAGTTTCACTCGGGGACGATCAATGACGGAATCGAAAGGTTGTGATAGGTATTCGTGAACCTTCGACTTGAGGATTTAGTAGGGATGTGCTTGTGACGTCAAGATTTTCATTAGAGTAGTTCGACCACATGTAGGAAGGCGGGGTCAACCTCGGCGTGCATCTTGACGGGTAAGTAGCGAGTCCTATGAATACCAAGATAGAATTCTTTCTCTGTTAGTGAGCGGGTTATATGTCCTATGCGGTTATTGGCGGATGAGATCATAAGTCTTTGGCCAAAGCATTGGAGCTAGTTGTATTAGATACGAGAGATCGATGATCTCGGTTTGCATTAACGCATGCATAGCGTCAAATACTGAGATGGGGTTTGGTGACCGTGACCCCATAATTTGATCGGGACATATGAAAGAAGGGTTTATCGTTTCTTGGTATTCACGACAGAATGGTTCTTGAATGATCCCAATCATTCGTTCTCGATCGAAGTGCAGTGTAGGCCACCAGTGGCTAGGTGGTGCTACTACTCTTTGGTTCCTCCCATTCTTGACCGAGACGGACCTACCGAGTCGCGCATTAGGATTGACGACGGAATGAATCAAGCTAATTCTCTCATTATGTGTATTAGATATTAGATATCTAAATTTGAGACATTAGATGTCGAATCGATTTATTAGATAAATTGATTTACGGCTAATGAATTAAATAAATTCTTGGGTGATTAATTTAATTCATAAATATAATTATTTCTTGGAGAAATTAATTATGTTATTTTGTATTTGATATGTTTAATTAATTGGATTAATTAAACGACACAAATATATCGGAACGGAATAGGAGTTTATCTGTTTGGACTCACGGGAGTCCGAAACGAACCGAACTCGTCCCGGCTCCTTCTAGATGGCCATCCCAATTTCCCTCCTCTTTCCTTTGGTCATAGTCTCCACCTTAGTTGGTGGATGACTTGAATAATCAAGGGAACAAGATCTTTTAATTAATTCATTTTAATTATTTGGTCTTGATTTGGGAGGATTTTATGGGGAATAAAATGAAGACTCTCCTCACTTGTATTGGACAAGCTTTGAATGTGAGGATTGAGAGAGAGAGATATACTTTGAGTTTAACACTCATTCTTCATCTTCTTCATTCAGTTCCTCTTCATTTTTCTTGGAGAAAAATTGAGAGAAAATTATTGAGAGATATATTATACACTTAGAGTGTAATAATAAAAGCTTCATCATTTGATTCTAGCCGTAACCTTAGAGGTTAATCAAGTGTTGTTATTCCGGTCATTTTTCCGGTGCGTGGCAAGTAGAGACGTGGTGCTTTCGGCGTTGGATCGTTCAAGGGCTTGGAGCGGATCGGATACGTAGAGATCAACTAAAGCTTGGGGAATAGCTCAAGAGAAGGTTTCCATTTAATCAACGGACTTCGAGGGTTAGTTTCTTACGACTCTTGCTTTTCGTTTATATATTCGTATATACGTAGCTCGATCGATCCTCGTAGGTGTTGTGTCAAGAATTAACACCTTCCGACCGGCGACCGCCTCGGAGGTCGGGCGACCGAGTCACTGCCGAGCGACCAAGGCAGATCTGCCGACCAGCGACCAGGCGACTAAGCCTTAGCCCAGCGGACAAGCTATATCGGCCAACGGTCGGTCCCAGGACAAGTCCCGGTGCCGAGCGATCGACCTCAGATACGATCGCCTCTCGGTACTCGCCGACCGACTCCTGGCGACCGACTCAGCGACCGACTCCTGGTGACCGACCAATGCCGACCCTCTGCAACTGGCCGATGGCGACCTCTAATGACCAGCTGGAGACGACCGCCTCATGTCAATCAGCGCCGATGGCCATCCGGTCGGCAAAGGCCAAGCCTCAAGACTGGCACCACGTGCAAGAGCCGAGACAAGATCCGCGAATCTCGGGTCATTGACCACAGCCTGGCCGAATCTTTCCACCAGCCGACAAGCCGCCGGAAGCTGTCAGTAGGGCCGCATGTGACCTTTGATTCCGCCGAAAGCTGTCAGTAGGGCCGCATGTTGACTGGCTCCGGACGCGTGCTGGCTTCTTATTGGACCACCCAGCTGGCGCCAGCCTCTTCCTTGGATTTTATCCCGACAGCCCAGGAGGTCGCCCCATTATAGTATTGGCCGGCAGACGATCGCCCCATTATTATAATGGCCGGAAGGCGATCGCCCGCCTAAGGACAAGACCCGGCTGTCCCTATATAAGCAAGGCTCCCTGCACTTGGACACTTCTTCGACTCCCTACGGATTTACGCAATACAGAAGCAAATACACAGCACTTGGCTAATCTCCAACTCTTGGCAACAGCTATCTTTCGGTCTTACTTCTCCCGGCCTCTCTCACCGAGCAAACTATCGGCGAGGACAAAGAACACCGAGCTTCGCTCAAGAGCCGGATTAACAGAGTCTTTTTACACTCATTGTATTTAGATTTCTCTCATTAATACTTGTATCCACGAATATTTGTATTAATAACATCTCGCGAGAGCATTCAAGCCCGGGCCTAACAAACCCGGCAAATCTTGTTTTATTTATCTTCTCTCAGAAGTGCTCCCGCAATTGTTGTTTGTTGTCCGTCATCCAGCAGTATTAATCTTCGGATAAATATTTTGGGCAACAACAGTAGGGATTCGGATCGAATTAATTTTCGTTTTACCGCTTCCGCTGGGCCTTCGTTTTAGGCACCGAATCCCAACAGTGGTATCGGAGCGTAGGTTTTGCGATCGTATATACGATATTGGCATTTGGAATGCTTGATTAGATGGTGAATGATTTGGAATCATTTTAGTCATAATCGTGGTATATATTTTTACGTTCGTTGTAGTTATATTTTTCGTAAGTTTATGTCTAAATATAAATCTTAATTTCTTGGAAATATGATTTATATTGAAGATATGAATGTTAAAAAATATTGATATTGGATATCCGGTCGAAAATCGAGCTCCGAATCGTCGTCGGACGATTTTTCGAACAAAGGCGGAGTTCTTGCCCGGGGGTGACTCGGCCGTGTCGGTGACACGGGCCGTGTCGGCGATCCCAGGCCACGGCGAGCGGACCCGACCATGTCGGGAGACACGGGCCGTGCCGGCCGGCATTGCCGAGCGTGATCGGCCATGCCGGCATGTCTGCCCGGCATCTTGCCGGTAGTGACTTCGGCCATGGCAGCCAATTTCGCCGCTCGATTTTTCGTGTATTCTTGAAAATTAATCTCCCGCATGTTAAATTGGATTTAATATGATTAAAATGATTTATGGTATTTCATTTTATAAGGGAAATTTGATTAATTGGAATATTTATGATCGACCGAATTATTTTGAACGTTATCATATTACCGATTGTGTGAATCGATTGGATCGGTTCGTATTGTTGATTGGATCAATGTATCTCTACGCTTTCCATTTATTTAGTATTTATTGAATGAATGCTTTTGAATGGGGATGTGGTTCGTGGACTTAGTTTTTGAATCGTTCGTTTTATTCGATTGGGTTGTAAAGGCCATTTTGAGCCTATTTATTTTACTAGAAAAATTTGTATCTAGGATGCAATTTTCAATGTAAAATTTATATGTAATGACGAAGACGGGAGGAAGATCCATTTCGAGAAGACGAAGATTCAAGACGAAGACTTGTAATTAGATTACGGAGTTTTTGTTTTCTAGGAACGGTCCATGAACCACATGTTGGTAGCAACTAGATTGTGAATGGTTGTTTCATATTGTATGAATGCCACAAACGTGCTTAAATGAATTAATGTGCAAAGTGTAACATTAATCGCGATAATTCTCCCACAACAAATAATTAAGTTTATAAGGTTTCAAGGTTTTCCTTCCCTCCATCGAGCTTTCGGGAAATTGAAATCCAAACCGGATGTGCTATGCTTCCGAGTTATCGGGGTAGTCGTTCGGGGAGGACGGATAAATTACCGAGAGCGCATTGGATGCCTTCGGTTGGAGCAAATTTTATCCCTAGAAACCTGATAGGTTGCCGGATAAGATTCAATTGTGAAACTAGTTTGCGTCGATGGTATAAATTTAACTTGTTCACGAACCATAGAAACCGTATAGGTTGAGGGGAGTGAACAATGGGAAAAAGAAGATCGAATCATCCATTAGATGGGTTGGTGTTGGACACCACTTTATGAAAATTAATAGACTAGAAACCTGTTCGGTTGCCCTCTATTAAGATTTATAAAGAACTCGATCACCACTATGAAGTAGAGCGACGATACTTCCGGATTTCACATGGGAGTGTGTTATTCCGATAAAAATAGTGGGAGCTGGGTAACAAGAATAGAAAAGACCTTAATTCTATACTCAGAACATAATATAACAAGTCACTAATTAATCTGTTATACTTAATGCAGACATAACTCAATATGACAATGAATCCACTCGCAATTCTACTCGAAAAGAACACCTTAATGGGACCTAACTTTGTGGATTGGCTCCGCAATCTGATGATTGTCCTCAGTATAGAGGCATTGGGATACGTCTTGGAGACGGACATTCCGGCGCCTCCTGTGCGGACCCGAGCCAATCAGGAAGAGATTGAAAACCACGAAAAATGGGTTAAGGATGACGTGAAAGTCCGTGCTTATATGATGGCTTCCATGTCTAATGAGCTTCAGAGAGCTCATGAGAAAATGACTTCTGCTAGGCAGATTCTATCTCACTTAACCGAGCTTTATGGTGAGCACAGCAGAACTGCTAGATATGAGATATCCAAGCAACTGTTCGGTGCAAGGATGAAGGAAGGTGAGAAAGTTGGGGTGTAACACCCCAAACTAGGCGGATATTACAGTGCCGTGGACCCCCGACTGGGACCCACCAGGCGAATGAGAATGAATGAATTACACAGGTAAATGTAGTACCGAACCACATTACAACATCAATTACTCCGATGAGGAGTTTTATACAACACCCAGGATAAAATAGAATACATGTGTATTTTATGTGACGATAAAATACACAACACTGAATGAAATGAGCATTCAAACGGAATGTCTGCAGCGGAATGAATAAAGGAAACATAAATGACTGAATGAATGATGAGCAATTTGAGGGCCCCCTACTAGTATCACAGGACTCCTCGCCGTCACCGTGCTCTCCCGTGCCTTAGCCTTGCCATGACACGAAAAACAACATCCCCAACGAAGTCGCCATACGTAACAACAATCCTCAAGGGTTGAAAATACACAATCATGATATATCCGAAATTATGAATTATCTGCCGAAACATACGCAATCAAACATGCTATATGAATCAACTATCGATGCGGCTCAAAGGAATGGCGCCGGACTACGTCAGGGATGGAAATGTGTCGTGCACAAGCCACCAACGATCAAACACGCGTGGTCTTGTACCTAATCGGTCTCACGAGCAATCGACTCGTGTGCACGATCCAATGTGAGGCCACCAACCAACACACGACTATAATGTGCCCGACATGAAAATCCTACACATACCAAGCACGCCCGAGATGACCGGAATGCCACAATATGACAAAAGTGACAACGAAAATGAATAATGACTCACCAAGATTAAATGATGGTGAAATGAATGATAGCTCAATGAAATGGTCGGAACCGTCGTTCCTTATGACTGAGGTGATTAATTGACAATGACAAGTTTTGATACGGTTAATACAGTGATGAATGAGTTATGATTATGAATGAACAACAACAAAAGGAATGAATATCCTTTTAACCGAGTAAGAATTAACTTACTCAATACCGATGATGAATGTCCGTCCACGAACAACATCCTAAATGAAATATCGGTCGCTCGAACAACCTTGAATAACACAATTACCAATAATCCGATCATTACGCAAATCAAAAACGATCATAATCGACTCAAACGTCGACACAACGATATCCGAGCTCGAATGAATCGAAACCAACTCCAAGATGAGTATTTCAAACCATCAAAACACTTTCAAGGATATCAATAATCCATTAGGAATCCATAACTCATGATTACAACAACATCAATCGGAAAATCCCCAATTAACCGAAGTCAACCCCAAGGGTTCTTGAAATAATTCCGAAAATAACCATTAAATCCGTAGGAATATGTTTATACAAGTTAGATAATCCATAACTAACATATTCCAATGATAATCCAAGCTTACGAAGAAATCGGAAGGAAAACCCAAAAATCGAAATTCTAGATCCAAGAGATTAATACCTTTGATTCGATGTGATGAAGATGATGAAATGATGATCAATCCGAAAGATGAGCTTGAAGATGATGATTGATGATCACACCTCGAAGAATCCTCTCCGAATCGCTCGAAATCGCCCAAAACTACCGAAGGAATGAAATGAGATGAAAAATGACGAACTCTGACTAAACTGTCCAATTTATACTCAGTCCAGGTTAGCGTGCGCTAGCCATGCATAGCGTGCGCTAACGAGTAATTTGGGTGGTCCGGTACCTTGTCCGAACACGGTAGCGCGCTACGTACCTATTTGTAGCGTGCGCTACGGCCATACTACTAGCGTGCGCTAATATCCATTGTTAGCGTGCGCTAGCGAAATATTTGACGCCTTGATGGAGTCGAAAGCTGTCGACCTCTAATCGGCCCGATAGCGTGCGCTACAACCATTGTTTAGCGTGCGCTAATATATCGGTTGCGACGCTAACAACAATGCATAGCGACGCTATGAATTAACGATGCGATCCGGTAGCCACTGGACTCAACACGATCCGTCCCTAGCGCGCGCTACTCCACACATATAGCGTGCGCTACTACAACCGTTAGCGTGCGCTACTTACCACTCGTGGCGTGCGCTACAAATATTCTCACTGCGGTCCGGTACCTTACGGGTGCGGCAAACAACCTTAGCGTGCGCTAAAGGCGGCGGTAGCGTGCGCTAAAGGCGCGGGTAGCGTGCTACCTATACCCAATTAGCGTACGCTAAAAGGAGTATGTAGCGTGCGCTACTCCTCAAGCACAGCTTGCAACGAAAATGACAATGATGATAAACACGGCACGAAACTCCAATCAGATTAGTGATGAATGACGATTGATACACGATACAATTACTCTGAATGATAAATACCATGACTGAATATGAGTGACAAATGATCAATGATGAATGAGATTACTGAGTATCAATTACTGAATGATAATTACTGAGTGATAATTACTGAATGATAATTACTGAGTGATAATTACTGAATTACAACTGGGTATTACATACACCCCCCCTTAAAAGAGTTTCGTCCCTGAAACTAAGGGTCAAACAACTCGGGATAACTCTCCCGCATACTATCCTCGGTTTCCCAAGTAGCCTCTTCGACTCCGTGTCTAGACCACTGAATTTTAACCAAAGGAATCGTCTTTCCAATCGAGGACGCATGCCCTCAACATGTCCTCTAAGGTCTGAATAGTCCTCTCTGATTGTCCGTCGGACTGAGGATGAAAAGCGGTACTGAGATTAAGCTGAGTTCCCATAGCACGATGAACTGATTTCCAAAAATGCGACACAAACCGTCCGTCGCGATCGGAAACGATACTTTTAGGAGTACCGTGCAGTCTGACTATCTCTTTGATGAACAACTGGGCAAGTCTCTCGGGACCCCACGTATCCTTGATCTCAAGGAAATGAGCTGATTTAGTTAAGCGGTCCACGATCACCCAGATCATATTCATGCCACGACGACTCGTCGGCAAACTCGTGATAAAATCCATAGAAATGTCTTCCCACTTCCACTCGGGAATAGGAAGGGGTTTTGACATACCCCGATCGGCGATGTTCAATCTTAACTTGTTGTGAGTTAAGCATCTCGAAACAAATTCGCGATTTCTCGCTTCATATTACTCCACCGGTAATTTTGTTTCAAGTCCTTGTACATCTTGTTAGACCCGGATGCACAGAATAAGGGTAGCATGAGCTTCTTTCAAAATCGAGTTTTCAACTCGTCATTCTCGATACGCACAACCGATTCTTAAACCTCAAAAGTCCATCCTCGTGGACCACAAATCCAGGGCTTTCCCCAGGCCACATCCTCTTGGATGCGCAACAATGATGGGTCCGAACCACGATTCTCTCGGATTTCCACCTCGAGTGACGATGAAATCTCTAACATACAAAGTCACTGAACTCGTGAAGCCGGACCTCGATCTCGGGTCTAAGGAATTCCTTGAAGCTCCTTCAGGCTGTTAAGCGGGCAAGCATCTGCTCACGAACGGACTTACGACTCAAGGCGTCGGCAACAACGTTCGCCTTGCCGGGTGATAGAGGATCTGGATATCCTACTGTTTGATTAATTCCATCCACCGTCTCGGCGCATATTTAACTCATACGAGTAAATATATACTTTAAGCTCTTATGATCGGTGAATATCGGCCAGTAACGCCATAAAGATAATGACGCCAAATTTTCAAAGCGAACACCACGGTTTGCTAGCTCCAGTCGTGGGTCGGATAATTAATCTCGTAAGGTCTCAATTGCCGTGAAGCATAGGCAATAACCTTCCTGTTCGCATGAGTACACATCCGAGACCTGTCCGGAGCATCACTATAGACCACAAATCCTTCCGTCCCTGCGGCAAGGAAAGTGCAGTCTTGACATTAACCGGCTCTTGAGTTCCTCAAAACTCCGTTGACACGCGTCGGACCACGTGTATTTCTTATCCTTCCGCAAAGGTTCGTTAAGGGTTGAGCGATTCTAGAAAATCCTTCCACAAACCGCCGATAATAACCCGCTAATCAGAAAACTTGGATTTCCTTAACGTTCTTCGGAGGTAGCCAATCCCGAATAGCCTCCGTCTTCGAGGATCGACACGAACTCCGTCGATGAAATTACATGTCGAGAAAAGTCACCCGGACATCGAACTCACATTTAGAAAACTTCCCATAAAGTTGTTCTCGTCTCAACACGTCGAGCACTAGATGAAGGTGAAACTCGTGTTCCTCCGGTCACGAGAATAAATCAAAATGTCATCGATGAAGACAACAACAAACCGATCCAAGAAGTCGATGAAGACCCGATTCATTAACTCCATGAATACCGCAGTGCATTAGTCAATCCGAGCGGCATAACCACAAACTCATAATGACCATAGCGCGTGCGAAATGCATTCTCGCGATATCCGACTCTCGAATCCATGGCAGATGATATCCAGATCTTAAGTCGATCTTGGAAAATCTTTGAAGCTCCTGAAGTTGATCTAAGAGATCGTCAATACGGGGTAAGGGATACTTATTCTTGATCGTCACCCTGTTCAACTCCCGATAATCAATACATAAGCGGAATGAACCATCCTTCTTCTTGACAAACAACACTGGTGCTCCCCACGGGGACGCACTCGGTCGGATATAACCCTTCTCGAACAACTCCTCAAGTTGGTTCTTTAATTCTTGCATTTCGGTCGGGGCCATCCGGTACGGTGCCTTCGATATAGGGGACGTACCAGGCTCCAACTCAATCGTGAATTCCACATCCCTCTGTGGAGGCAAGCCAGGTAACTCGTCTGGAAAAACATCGGCATATTCCCTCACCACCGGTATATCCGTCAATATTACTGATGATTTCTCGGTTTTGGCCATATAGCACCAATAACCGACACATCCCTGATTGAGTAATCTTACTGCTTTCATCAAATTAATGACTTTACCGGAACAGCCGGGATTACCTCCCTGAAACACACATTCGAGTCCATCGTCTGAAATGATAGTGACCAAACGCTTTCGGACACTAATGATGGCATCATGACGATCCATCCAATCAATACCCAAGATGATGTCGCCCCTCGGCAAATCTACTACGATTAGGTCTGCTGGCCATACATGACCATGAAACTGGATCGGACAATTCTGAATCTCCCGATTACCGATAATTCGTCTACCATCAGGTAGGCCAATGACATAAGGCTCACATCTAGTAGCACTACCCAGACGTAGTCTACTCAAACATGACTCGGAAATGAATGAATGAGATACACCAGTATCAAAAAGGGTACACACAGGTTGAGATAGAATATCGAGTGTACCTGAGATCATCCGGGCCTCCGGATCGTCGGTCTTCTTCATCTCATAAATTCGGGGCTTGCCGACCCCCGAACCGGACGCTCCCGTCTGATAGCTCTTGGCTCCGCCTTTAGCTCCTGTCGTCTTGAACGACGCTGACTGAGTGGCCTGATTACGCACCTGAATGACACGGGGCTTGAGATGACGCCGAGTAGGTTTAAAGTCCCTACGGCAAAACGGGCCCTATGCCCGGCAATCCCATTGTGGCACGTGATGCATCGCTTCGGACACTTGGTGCTGAAATGACCCTGTTCCTCACAGTTGAAGCAGGTGATGGCCGAATCAAGCCGCTCGCGGCGAGATTCTGCGGGTTTAGACGCTAGGGGAGGTCGCTCGAAAAAGTAGAGCCCGCCGCGGTTTCTTGAAAGTGGCGACTCCGTCGATGATTACGGTTCTTGGACTTCTTGCTAGCAGACGAAGGTTGCCGCTTAGCAATTTCCTTAGCCGTAAGCTCGTAAGTAAGAGCCTTCTCAATGAACTCGGCCAACGTGGTGCAATTATGATTAAATGGCGAAGTCTCATACGGGGTTTCACCTCTTGTGAAATACTTGATCTTGTCCGCTTCGAGTGAATGATAGATGAGGCGAACGGAAGAAGTTCTGAAATTTTTCGGCGATGGCGAGAACATCATCATCCGCCGAAAGGTCGGGAGTGAGTAATTCCGACAACTTGGCCTCCTGAGTGGGGCCGGATAGTACCTCTCCATCATGAGAGTCTTGAACTGATCCCAAGTACATGTTCCGTGGGCTTCAACGATAACCACCATGAATGAGCGCTTACCGAGATAGTAAGCCGCAATCGAAACTTTATGCCCTTCGGGCAATCCACCATAGCAAATAACTTCTCAAAATGCTCAAGCCGGTGAACAATATCCGCCGGCTCGGATGAGCCCTCAAAAGTAGGTGGTCATTGGCGAGATATCGCTAATGATATTGCTTACACCCCTCTCTTGCCTCGAGGTGGCGGCGGAGGAGCTGCTGATTTTGATTGACGGAGTTATGCATCGTCTCCATCAACCGAGCCATCCGGGTCATCTGGGCCATCATGCCTGCATAAATGCGAGTGGGTCGACCAACACCCTCTAACCGAGCCGTGTCCGGTACGACTCCTGAGAGTGAATGATCGCGTCTGTGTGAGTGAGTGGCGGCGTGGCCGCTCGATGAGTTAGCATTATTCTGGCATTTGCACGGTATTCGCACGAGTTCTCGGGATTCGGCCCGCTCCACGGCCTCGTCCTCCACGTCCTCTGCCCCTTTTCCATGCGAAGTGGAAAGTCATATGATGGTTATACATCTCGCATGAGTATCACATTATGATTATATTATGAAATGATGAAAATGAGCATACGCGCTCAAATACGGCGATTACATGAATGATTGATTGACGTGACATGATTATCGATGAAGTTATCAAATGATTATCTTGGATGAGTTAACAAGATTAATGATCCGATCTTCACGATCAACAATCGAACAATGAAATGAATTGGTGATTAATGAGTTAACGTGATCCCGGTCAAAATGACAATGATGATTGAGGATTGTTAAGCGATGAATTATGAATGAATGATTAATGCCGAAATTATACCATGGCATTAGAAATCTTACGATTCTTGGTGCGATTGGCTCGGCATTTGCACGGTCACACGTGACGCGAAAGTCCAATGATACTAGTCCGATGACGATGATTTCAAATGAGACATGACTTGGAGGGTAGTATTCAAAACCACGCTCGATACCAACTCGTAACACCCCAAACTAGGCGGATATTACGGTTGGTGGACCCCGACTGGGACCCACGGGCGAATGAGAATGAATGAATTACACAGTAAATGTAGTACCGAACCACATTACAACATCAATTACTCCGATGAGGAGTTTTATACAACACCAGGATAAAATAGAATACATGTGTATTTTATGTGACGATAAAATACACAACATCGAATGAAATGAGCATTCAAACGGAATGTCTGCGGCGGAATGAATAAAGGAAACATAAATGATCGAATGAATGATCGAATGCATCGGGGCCCCTACTAGTATCACTGGGACTCCTCGCCGTCACCGTGCTCTCCCGTGCCTTAGCCTTGCCATGACACGAAAAACAACATCCCCAACGGCCGGCCATACGTAACAACAATCCTCAAGGGTTGAAAATACACAATCATGATATATCTGAAATTATGAATTATCCTGTCGAAACATACGCAATCAAACATGCTATATGAATCAACTATCAGTACGGCTCAAAGGAATGGCGCCACACTACGTCCGGGATGGAAATGTGTCCGTGCACAAGCCACCAATGATCAAACACGCGTGGTCTTGTACCTAATCAGTCTCACGAGCAATCGACTCGTGTGCACAGTCCAATGTGAGGCCACCAACCAACATACGACTATAATGTGCCCGACATGAAAATCCTACACATACCAACCGGCACGCCAGTATGACCCGGAATGCCACAATATGACAAAAGTGACAACGAAAATGAATAATGACTCACCAAGATTAAATGATGGTGAAATGAATGATAGCTCAATGAAATGGTCGGAACCGTCGTTCCTTATGACTGAGGTGATTAATTGACAATGACAAGTTTTGATACGGTTAATACAGTGATGAATGAGTTATGATTATGAATGAACAACAACAAAAGGAATGAATATCCTTTTAACCGAGTAAGAATTAACTTACTCAATACCGATGATGAATGTCCGTCCACGAACAACGTCCTAAATGAAATATCGGTCGCTCGAACAACCTTGAATAACACAATTACCAATAATCCGATCATTACGCAAATAAAAAACGATCATAATCGACTCAAACGTCGACACAACGATATCCGAGCTCGAATGAATCGAAACCAACTCCAAGATGAGTATTTCAAACCATCAAAACACTTTCAAGGATATCAATAATCCATTAGGAATCCATAACTCATGATTACAACAACATCAATCGGAAAATCCCCAATTAATCAAGTCAACCCCAAGGGTTCTTGAAATAATTCCGAAAATAACCATTAAATCCGTAGGAATATGTTTATACAAGTTAGATAATCCATAACTAACATATTCCAATGATAATCCAAGCTTACACGAAGAAATCGGAAGGAAAACCCCAAAAATCCGAAATTCTAGATCCAAGAGATTAATACCTTTGATTCGATGTGATGAAGATGATGAAATGATGATCAATCCGAAAGATGAGCTTGAAGATGATGATTGATGATTACACCTCGAAGAATCCTCTCCGAATCGCTCGAAATCGCCCAAAACTACCGAATGAATGAAATGAGATGAAAAATGACGAACTCTCACTAAACTGTCCAATTTATACTCAGTCCAGGTTAGCGTGCGCTAGCCCTTGTGCATAGCGTGCGCTAACGAGTAATTTGGGTAGTCCAGTACCCACTGTCCGAACACGGTAGCGCGCGCTACGTACCTATTTGTAGCGTGCGCTACGGCCATACTACTAGCGTGCGCTAATATCCATTGTTAGCGTGCGCTAGCGAAATATTTGACGCCCAGTACTGGAGTCCAGAAAACTGTCTGACCTCTGATCTGACAGCGTGCGCTACAACCATTGTTTAGCGTGCGCTAATATATCGGTTGCGTACGCTAACAACAATGCATAGCGTACGCTATGAATTAACCCGGTGCAGTCCAGTAGCCACTGGACTCAACCTGATCCGTCCCTAGCGCGCGCTACTCCACACATATAGCGTGCGCTACTACAACCCATTAGCGTGCGCTACTTACCACTCGTAGCGTGCGCTACAAATATTCTCACCTGCAGTCCAGTACCTTCTGGACTACAGCCAAGGTAGCCTTAGCGTGCGCTAAAGCTGAGCGGTAGCGTGCGCTACCTATACCCAATTAGCGTACGCTAAAAGAAGTATGTAGCGTGCGCTACTCCTCAAGCACAGCTTGCAACGAAAATGACAATGATGATAAACACGGCACGAAATTCCAATCAGATTAGTGATGAATGACGATTGATACACGATACAATTACTCTGAATGATAAATACCATGACTGAATATGAGTGACAAATGATCAATGATGAATGAGATTACTGAGTATCAATTACTGAATGATAATTACTGAGTGATAATTACTGAATGATAATTACTGAGTGATAATTACTGAATTACAACTGGGTATTACATAGGGAACACGTCCTCAAAATGTTATCCATGATCGAGAGATTGGAGGCTCTTGATTTTAAAATGGATACTTCTCTCCAAACCGACCTTATCCTACAGTCTCTCCCTGATTCTTTCTCACAGTTTGTTATGAACTTCAACTGCAATGAGATTGCATGTAATTTAGCTGGGCTAATGAACAATCTTGTGACCGCTCAGTCTCAGATGAAGACTTCGCGGATGAAGGAGTCTGCTCTTGTGATTTCTTCTGGACCTCGGAGGTCTAAGAACAAGAAGAAAAAGACCAAGAAGCAAACTGGACCACAAGTTAAGGACCTTAAAGGTAAGGGCAAGGCCCCGATGGTTCCAAAGAACAAGAAGAAGAAGGATGCTTGTCTCAAGTGCGGTGAGCTGGGCCACTGGGCTAGAGACTGTCCGATTCTTCATGGCACTTGGTCTGTAACTTTTAGTTTTGGAAACAAATTGTTACGCTCTTGTATTTTCTACTTCGGATCTTGGATTCGGTGCTAGTTCTCATATTTGTACCATGAATCGGGATCTAGAACAAAGTAGGAAGCTTGGAGCTGGAGAAGTTATGATCACGGTCGGAAGCGGGCATAGTGTCGAGGCGACCGACATAGGATCACTTCTTTTGGGTTTAGAATCCGGTTTTGTTTTGACTTTAGAAGATGTACTTGTTTTGCCCAAGGGGCACAAAAACATTGTATCCATTCCGGTCATGGACTGAAAAGGCTTTTCATTTTTCATTGGTGATGGTTCCTGCAAAATTTATTTTAGAAATAAACTAGTGGGTACTGCTACATTGTTGAATGGATTGTATCATCTAAATCTCAGCAACAAAGTAGTTGTGAATACTATAACTAGAAAACGCGGTAGGGATGAAACCAATCAAGTTTTGAAATGGCATCTTAGACTTGGTCATGTTGGTCAAACCAAGGTTTACAAGATGGAAAAAGATGGACTTATGGGTCTATTGGGATCGGATTCCTTTCCTACTTGTGAATCTTGCCTTAAAGGCAAAATGACTAAGTCCCCCTTCACAGGGACATTTGAAAGAGCCGCTGATAAACTGGGATTAATCCATACTGACGTATGTGGTGCTTTGGAAGCAGCACGTGATGGATATCAATATTTCATTACGTTTACAGATGATCATACCAGGTATGGTTATGTATACTTAATGAAACATAAATCCGAGGCCTTTGAAAAATTCCAGGAATTCAAGGCCCTAGTCGAGAAACAAACTGGTAATCATATCAAAGCACTTCGGTCGGACCGAGGTGGTGAGTATATGAGTACGGAGTTTGACGAGTTCCTTAAGGAACATGGAATAGTTTCACAACTAACACCTCCAGGTACTCCTCAGTTAAATGGTGTGTCAGAAAGAAGGAACCGGACCTTGTTAAACATGGTCCGTTCCATGCTAGGCTATACTGACTTACCAATTTACCTGTGGGGGTATGCACTCCTGACTGCTGCTTATATCTTAAACAGGTGTCCTTACAAATCCGTTCCTAAAACTCCACATGAGATGTGGGAGGGAAGGAAACCAAGTCTTAATCATATTAGGATTTGGGGATGTCTCGCCTATGTCAAGAAGACTAAGGTGGAAAAGTTGGAAGCTAGGTCTGCAAAGGGACGTTTCATTGGATTCCCGTCTGGGACAATGGGATATCTATTCTACATGCCCGAAGATCGAAGGATCATTGTTGCTTTACAAGCACACTTCCTGGAAGATGAGTTCATTCAGGAAGGCGGAGCAGGTAGAAGTATTTCTTTAGAAGAATACAATGAAACTCCTCAGGAGACACCTGTGCAAGAAACTGGAACCGAACTTTCTGAAACACAAGTACAACCACCTCGTAGGTCTAGTAGGGTGTCTCATTTACCTGAGAGGTATGGGCTTGTGCACTTGGAGGAGCTGGGTCTCCATGAGGTTCCAAGTGATAGCCAAGAGACCGACCCAACAACCTATGACCAAGCGATGGTGGATGTAGACTCCGCGAAATGGCGTGAAGCTATGGAAGCTGAGATAGACTCGATGAATGTAAATCAGGTATGGACTCTAGTAGACCGCCCCAAGGGCATAATGCCCATTGGGAATAAGTGGATCTACAAGAGAAAGACTGATGGTGATGGCAAGGTTGACGCCTATAAGGCCAGGCTTGTGGCAAAGGGTTATACCCAAAAGGAAGGGATTGATTACCACGATACCTTCTCGCCCGTAGCCATGATCAAGTCTATTCGCATGATGCTTGCTATAGCTGCCTACCACGATTATGAGATATGGAAAATGGACGTAAAGACGGCTTTCCTTAATGGATTCCTCGAGGAGGAAATCTATATGGAGCAGCCTAAAGGCTTTGTGTCCGAAGTCGATATTCAGAAAGTGTGCAAGCTTCAGCGTTCCATTTATGGACTGAAGCAAGCGTCGCGTAGTTGGAACCTTCGTTTTGACGAGGCGGTCAAAGAGTTTGACTTCGTGCAAAATGAAGAGGAACCTTGTGTATATAAGAAAGTTAGTGGGAGCAAGATCGCATTCTTAGTACTATATGTAGATGACATTATACTAATAGGAAATGATGTGGGAATGCTCAGTTCTGTGAAAGCTTGGCTTTCGAGTAATTTCTCCATGAAAGACTTGGGAGAAGCAACCTATATTCTTGGTATTCGACTATACCGGGATAGAGCGAAGAGAACAATAGGCCTTTCCCAAGCCCTCTATATAGATAAGATCTTAAAGCGATTTAAGATGGATGATTCTAAAAGAGGGTTCCTACCGATGCAACATGGAATAAAACTCACCTTGAAGATGTGTCCTCAAAGTGAGCAACAACGCAAGGAAATGAGTAATTTACTATATGCTTCATCCGTGGGTAGCCTTATGTATGCTATGTTGTGTACAAGACCTGACATCGCGCATGCTGTAAGCGTGGTGAGTAGGTTTCAGGCAAACCCAGGTAGGGAACATTGGACTGCTGTAAAGAACGTTCTCAAGTACTTGAGAAGAACTAGAGATATGGTTCTTATGTATGACGGTGGAGATTTGGATGTGGTGGGATTCACTGATTCGGACTTCCAAGGACTGAAGGACGACTCGATGTCCACTTCTGGCTACATATTAACTCTTAATGGAGGAGCAGTATCTTGGCGTAGTGCCAAGCAAAGCGCGACTGCTGATTCCACCTGTCAGGCTGAGTATCAAGCAGCCTCGGAGGCTTCCAAGGAAGGGTTCTGGATTAAGAAGTTTCTAGGAGAACTTCAAATGATACCATGTCTTTGAGCCGCCTGTTCACTGCATCGCGACAACGACGGAGCTTTAGCACAGGCCAAGGAGCCGAGGTTTCACAACAGCACCAAACATATTGAGAGGAAGTATCATCTCGTAAGAGAATTTGTTCGCAAGGGATACATTGTGCTGCATAGAATAGACTCGGCCGACAACGTCGCCGATCCACTGACCAAGCCACTATTTCAGACTAGATTGGAGCGTCATCTGGAGAACATGGGTATTAGATACCATAGTGTGTGGCATTGAGTGCAAGTGGGAGATTGTTAGGAGTATGCCCTCGAATGCCACTCAGAGGTTGTTGAGTGAGGGCATTGTACTTGTAATTATGTAAACCATTTATATAAGGCAAATGAATGTTTCTTTATTTGCTGGTAGTTACTGGCATTCCTAACTCGTAAATAAACATATAGAAACTAGTCTGTGTATTTGAGAGCAAAACGTTCCACTCCTTATTGGATAAGGGGGTCGACACTGGAAAGGTTTATAGCTCAAATACTTAATCGTTCGCAAGTCGATGAAACTTCACTGGGCGTTAAATTTATGTGAAGACTTGTATGACGTGTTCTTTGACATGGAGAGTGCCTGTCGAACACTAATGGTTAGTGGGAGCACACGTTATAGGTATGCTAATTAGATTAGTATACTCGAACCGACTCACCCTCGATTCGTCACACGGATTTCACTCCGGGACAGTCAATGACGGAATCGAAAGGTTGTGATAGGTATTCGTGAACCTTTGACTTGAGGATTTAGTAGGGATGTGCTTGTGACGTCAAGATTTTCATTAGAGTAGTTCGACCCTGTAAACCGGAAGGCGGGGGTCGACCTCGACGTGCATCTTGACGGGTAAGTAGCAGGTCCTACTGAATACCAAGATAGAATTCTTTCTCCTGTTAGTGAACGGGTTATATGTCCTATGCGGTTATTGGCAGATGAGATCATAAGTCTTTGGCCAAAGCATTGGAGCTAGTTGTATTAGATACACGAGAGCTCGATGATCTCGGTTTGCATTAACGCATGCATAGCGTCAAGTACAGATGGGGTTTGACTGACCGTGACCCCATAATTTGATCGGGACATATGAAAGAAGGGTTTATACGTTTACTGGTATTCACGACAGAATGGTTCTTGAATGATCCCAATCATTCGTTCTCGATCGAGTGCAGTGTAGGCCACCAGGCTGGCTAGGTGGTGCTACTACTCTTTGGTTCCTCCCATTGCTGACTGAGACGGACCTACCGAGTCGCGCATTAGGATTGACGACGGAATGAATCAAGCTAATTCTCTCATTATGTGTATTAGATATTAGATATCTAAATTTGAGACATTAGATGTCTGAATCGATTTATTAGATAAATTGATTTACGGCCTAATGAATTAAATAAATTACTGGGTGATTAATTTAATTCATAAATATAATTATTTCTTGGAGAAATTAATTATGTTATTTTGTATTTGATATGTTTAATTAATTGGATTAATTAAACGACACAAATATATCGGAACGGAATAGGAGTTTATCTGTTTGGACTCACGGGAGTCCGAAACAAACCGAACTCGTCCCGGCTCCTTCTAGATGGCCATCCCAATTTCCCTCCTCTTTCCTTTGGTCATAGTCTCCACCTTAGTTGGTGGATGACTTGAATAATCAAGGGAACAAGATCTTTTAATTAATTCATTTTAATTATTTGGTCTTGATTTGGGAGGATTTTATGGGGAATAAAATGAAGACTCTCCTCACTTGTATTGGACAAGCTTTGAACGTGAGGATTGAGAGAGAGAGATATACTTTGAGTTTAACACTCATTCTTCATCTTCTTCATTCACTTCCTCTTCATTTTTCTTGGATAAAAATTGAGAGAAAATTATTGAGAGATATATTATACACTTAGAGTGTAATAATAAAAGCTTCATCATTTGATTCTAGCCGTAACCTTAGAGGTTAATCAAGTGTTGTTATTCCGGTCGTTTTTCCGGCGCGTGGCAAGTAGAGACGCGGTGCTTTCGGCGTTGGATCGTTCAAGGGCTTGGAGCGGATCGGATACGTAGAGATCAACTAAAGCTTGGGGAATAGCTCAAGAGAAGGTTTCCATTTAATCAACGGACTTCGAGGGTTAGTTTCTTATGACTCTTGCTTTTCGTTTATATATTCGTATATACGTAGCTCGATCGATCCTCGTAGGGATTCGGATCGAATTAATTTTCGTTTTACCGCTTCCGCTGGGCCTTCGTTTTAGGCACCGAATCCCAACATCAATGATATGACTTTGTTCCCAAGGCGATGCTATGTGTTGTGATTTGTTTAGCTAGCCAGCTCGGGAGGGTCCTTCGAGGCCTCGGCCGGGAATCAATGATATGACTCTGTTCCCAAGGCGATGCTATGTGTTGTGATTTGTTTAGCTAGCCAGCTCGGGAGGGTCCTTCGAGGCCTCGGGCGGGAATTCATGATATGACTCTGTTCCCAAGGCGATGCTATGTGTTGTGATATGTTATTTAGTGAATGTATTTTACTCACCGTGGGTTGGTTCGACGGGGCCACGGTGGGAATTCCAATGGGTGAGTCCAGGAATCACGAGTAAAAACTTCACGAGTTGGTATTTGATTTTATGTCCGTCGAGGACATGTGACTTGGGTTTTGGCCCTGCGAACTGTTGTCAGTTTTTTTTTCTATTTGCGAATACAAAACCTTTGGGCTGTGACCCTGTTTATTTTTGGAAAGAGAAGGATTCGATAATTCTAAAATTTGTTTTCTATTAAAACTCTCGATGGCATTTTAAACGGTTTTATAAATTGTTTCCCTTGATTTATGATCTATTGGTTTTGGAGTGTTTTACCCAAACTCATGCCTCGGGAAGTACTTTTCGTTACGTTTGAACCTTTGAGGATTTCCTGGTTATTGTTATTCGTGGAATGTGAATTGTATGGCTCCTATTTTTGCACTTGTACTTGCACTAGCAAAACAGTGGAGTTTTGCTAACCCCCGAGTATTCGGGGGGTGGATGTCTATTTTGCATTCAGGTTTTGGAGCATAGCACAGGGTCGGCACGAAGGATGATGAAAGATGAACGGTACTAATCACATGAGGATTCGTTGATGTCGTATTGGTCTAGTTGTATTTTCTTTTCCGCTGCAGTATCTTTTCCCCGTTGTACGGGAGTTTATTATATTTTGACCCCTGCGTGGGTATGTGTTTGGATTTGAGTTGTATGTTATTATTGAAAGACCAAGTCGGTCTACTGAGTCATTTTAGCCTTAAAGTCGATGTTTAGATGTTTGGTTTTAGTTACCAGCCTGGTAGATCCTCGAGGAGAGGGTCTACGGCGTGTAATATCCCTGAGTGGATTGGGGGTGTTACATAAATGGTATCGGAGCTTAGGTTGAGGAAACCTAGGCTGTCGGGTCAAGTTGTGTTGTTTGAGTCTTGTTTCGTTGGATTTTATCTAACTGAGTCGTGTCGCGACGCGTCGTCTGAGTTTGTTGGTCGTGATTAGTATCGTGGGGCGATCATCATCTTCGTGCGACCTGTGACTGTAAGTCTCCCTTCTTTGTGTTGTGCCTCGTGTGACACGAGCTATTTGTATGATTATTTGTTAATTGATGGAATCCTCTTATGGATTTTTATTTCTGGATATGTGGTTATTTGACCCTCATATTTCGTTCATATGAGGAGTAGCGTTGCTGGATTGTGCATGTTTGACTTTATTTCTTTTATCCGCTGCGTGAGTTCTTTTGTAATGGCTTTCGGTATTTTACCGACTGAGTTTTATTTCGAAAACCGATTCCTTTAACCGAGTTTTTGGCATTATGGCCTTGATCATTTTGGCGAAATTCTTATGACGGTATTTAGCATTTTGTAAATGGCTTTTGTGAGTTTTTGAAATATTACCGTCATCGGCCTTTTTGGCGTTTTTGTAAATGGTTTTTAGCCTGGTGGGTTCCGGCACGGGACCCACGGCGCTATAATGTTCCGTATAATTACCCGAAATTTTTGGGCATTCTAGCCCATTGAATTATCTTTAAAAACCTTGAGTATCTTAGAAAAATAAATTTCGAGACGTACTTTTAAAATGAATTATTTTCTCGTGGTACATACAAGGTGCCACAACATGTTTCAAAATTCTTCTACCTCGAGGACCAAAATGCTTTGAGATATTTTCAATGTTTTAGAAACACTTTTATTTAGTCCCGAGGGTCGAATATTCTGAAAGTTTACACTAAGTGAAAGTGTCCTCATTTTTATCAAATGCGAAATGGTTCTCCAAAGTCTCGATAACAATGTTTCACGTTTGTACTTTTTGAAAGGTGATACTCAAGATCAATCGGTGTTCTTCTAAATTATTTTCAAAATGAGGTTTTCGTTTCAAAACCTATCCATTCCCGTTTGAGGGCTGGGTATGTATGTGTGAAGTTCGCGTTGTCATTTTGATGTTTGCTCCCGAGTATGATCGAATTGGCGGTGTGAGCGTTGAGTCGTTTTCCACACATTTGTTGTGTTAGCCCCCTGTGAGAGGCGGGATGTTGGTGTTGAATATTGTCGCCTCGTGGTGATTTCTGCGTTGTCGCGCATGTGCGAGCTGTTAGAGCTTGGGTTGGTATGGCCGTGTGCATAGGTGATCGTTCCGTTATGTGTCGGTTGTTTAATGTCTTGTTACCTTGCTCCTGTTTTTGTGAATTTCGTGGATGAGGTCGGAGGTAATACCCGTACTATTTTGACCTCGGTATTTTCTCTTTCTCCATTCTATCGACTCGCTCGTGTTCGTTGATACTTTCTGAACTTGTTCTGTATTTCAGTTTCATCGTCCGAACGAGCTTTGATCTTGTTGTGGGTCGATCTAGTTATCGCTGTGACTTTTCCGAGTTCGGTTCGATTCTTGTGTGTAATATCCGCAATTTCGAATTTCGGTAATTTTCTTTTTCTCGGCAGAAGTCCGTTTTGATGACTCGATCATGACCGTTTCGTCATTCTGAGAATGATTAATTCTGCACTTTTTGTCATCCGAGTTCGTTTTGGTGTTGTTTTGTTGAGTTCCGTGTCTTTTGGCGACTTTTCCGCACTTGAGCTCGATTCTTGCGAATCTCGTCCGAAACTGTTGTTTCGAGTTTCTAGTAAGTTCATTTAATGTTATTATTCATGTTGCGAGCTTTGGTTCGGTGTTTCGATCTTGTATCGTGTATTTCGGACATTTTGGGCCATTTTTGTAATTTCCCAAAGTTTGGGGTAATTACTTCTGTTGTCGAATTCCGACACTTCGGGTGGTCGGAATCGTGTGTTCTCTTAGCGCTTGGATTCGTCTTTGCGAGTACTTCGTAACCGTATCTTCGGTTTTACTCAGTTCGGTTTCGGGGTCGTCCGGCCGTCGGAGGGCCACGGCCGAAGTCACGGCGGAGCAGGCTGCCTCGGCCGAGTTACGGCCGTAAGGTGCCGGTTACGGCCGTAATGTGTGCGAGTTACGGCCGTAAGTGTGATCGGGTACGGCCGTACGAGCGCTGGGCATCTTCCGGACGAAGGCCGGTTACGGCCGTAATGTGTGCCAGTTACGGCCGTAAGTGTCCGACAGCTGCTGGAATGATTTTTGACGAATGCCGGTTACGGCCGTAAGGCCTGCCAAGTACGGCCATAAGGGCCGAGTTACGGCCGTAAGGCACTGCCGGTTATGGCCGTAACCCTGCCGGCTATATATAGCCTGGGCTCGGCCAGACTTCATTTTTACCCAATTTTTTCCTTCTTTCGGCGACTGGTGACGGGTGCGACGGGAAATGGAGTTCTTGGTCGATCCTAATCATTTCCAAGGCATTTTGGAAGATCCTTGTTGATTATATCAACATCTAATCCGTGTGTTTCGTCGAATCAAGGTATATTTCTTGATTTTCCTTCAAGTTGACTTTTTGGGGAATTTGTTCTTGATTTCGATTCTAGTCCGATTTTGATACATCGGTTGGTGTAGTATGATGTTATTAATCGTGTTCTATGGGTTGTATATCCATATTTCGAGTTTGTTCAACTCGATTAGTGATTCGAGTGTTCTTGGGAGTTATCGAACATTTAGTGTTCGATTAAATGTCCCAATGAGTTTCCCTTCATTAGTTTGTTGAGATTTCCGTTGTTTTGACCTTGATTCTCGTCGTAACTGTAATATCCGCAATTTTCGATTTTTGGTAAATTTCTTTTTTTCGGCCGGAGTCCGTTTTGACGGCTCGCTCATGACCGTTTCGTCATTCTGAAAATGATTAATTCTACACTTTTTGTCATCCGAGTTCGTTTCGGTGTTGTTTTGTTGAGTTCTGTGCTTTTTAGCGACTTTTCCGCACTTGAGTTCGATTCTTGCGAATCTCGTCCGAAACTGCTGTTTCGAGTTTCCCGCAAGTCCGTTTAACTTTGTTAGACGTGTTGTGAACTTCGGTTTGGTTATTCGATCACGTATCGTGATTTTCGGGCATTTTGGGCCATTTTGTAATTTCTTGAAAGTTACGGGTATCCATATCTGTATTTGTCGTCTTGACCCTTTTCTTGGTCACGTATGATTAATTATTGCATTACATTTTCATCTCGAGTCGTTGATGTCGTCCGCGAACTTTTCGTCGTGTTCGTTCCGTGCGTTTTCGGAAATCGAGGCATCGGGTCGTGGCGGCTGAGCAGCTGGCCGGACCGGTGCGCGGCAATCGTCGGAAGTCGGGCACCGCCGATCAGGCCTGTAATATGTCGAACAAATCAGATCGTGCCGCGGCACACCCATCCGTGCCGCTGCCCGGTTGCAGTGCCGCGGCACACATATCCGGTGCCGCGGCACACTCATGTGTCTTCCGCAACCTAAACCCAACTGTACCGGGTGCCGCGACACACGCAGGCTGTGCCGCGGCACAACGCCGAAACCTGGGAGTAAATTTTCGGCCTGTGCCGCGGCACAGCCGAAGTGTGCCGCGGCACACGAAGCGGTCAACTGCGCAACTCGTCTTTAATAGACGAAATCGACCGTCTTCTTCCTCATTTTCACCTGCAGCGCGAGAGAGAGTGAGAGAGAGGGGAAGAGTTCTTCATCCTCATCCTTTGGGGGGTCGATCTTCACCATTTTTCTTCGGTAGTGAAGCCCGGGCAATCAATCTAACGCGTGTTCTACGGATCTTGGTACTTGAATCTCCTAAGGTAATATTCTAAAACCCTATTTTCGATTAATTTGGGGGTTTCGGGTTTTTCTTCCGATTCGTTCCGTTTTGTTGGTGGATTCATGATGTATACGATTAAGGTTGTTAGTATCTTTAGTTTTTCCTACGGATTCATGGATATTTTGTGGATTTTTACGGAATCGGGAGGGTTTGGTTGTGGTCCGCCCTCGTTGTTATTTTGGTATGAATATACATGAATCGTAGGCGGGTTTCCGGGTGTATTCCATTTCCATAATCGTCTAGAGTTGGTTGTGATTGTGTTATTCTAATGTTAGGTTCATTCGTCGGTCCCTCACGGTCGTGCTTGATTCTTCCGTTCCGTTCGCGTCACCGTCTATTAATCAAGGCAAGTATTTTTGGAAACCTTTATGCTTAACGTGAAATGGTAATGTATATTGTGTGTGATTTGCTCACCTCGGGAGGGTCCGACGGGATCACGGGGGGAATCTATGGCTTCGTCTTGGATTCATGAGTTTGTTTCGCTAGCCAGCTCGGGAGGGTCCTTAGAGGCCTCGAGTGGGATTCGTGGCTTCGTCCCGATCCTAGGTGACGTGTGGTGCTTGATTTGTTTTATGAATGTGGCCAGCTCGGGAGGGTCCTTAGAGGACTCGAGTGGGACTCGTGGCTTCGTCCCGGTCCTAGGCAAATTAATTGTGACTGTTTGTTTTCCGGAAAAGACATGTCTAGTTTTCGATTTCGAAATGATATTGATGCATGTACTATGAAATGTGTAAGCGATTGGTTTGCCTTGAATACTTGTACTAGCGTAATTGCTAACCCCTCTGGGACCCGTTTTGGGGAAATTCTTGTTATGGATTTCAGGTTATGTTCATGCATTTGAGCGGCTACTGGATGGTACGAGGATATCGGCCAAGGTTGTTGACATGTGCAATCGAGTCTTGTTAATTTCTACCGTCTCTTTTGATGTGGATGTTTTCCAAATTGTAAACTTATAGATAGTACTCGCGAGTACTTAGGCTTTTCCTTTCGAATTGTGTTTGGACTTCGTTGGAGTTACCGTATTTGTCGGTTGACGTTTATTATGCCGGTTGTACCGGACGTGTTGTTTTATGTTCTTGTTGTTAACAATTGTTTCCTTGCTAACCGAGATGGTTAGTCGAGGGGTGTTTTCTTGTGTTAGCCTGGTGGGTCCCATGTAGGGGTCCATGGCGCTGTAATACACCTCGAATATCTTGGGGGTGTTACAGAAAATGGTATCAGAGCTCTAGGTTTATAGATACCTAGGCTTGTTGGTTATTTGGGTCTAGTTGTGTTTTGTTTTGCACATTGTCACACCGCTGCCGGCATCTCAGTACATCCAGTGCTCGTAAGTTCTCCTTACTCGATTCTCTTGTTTTCTCGTATTGAAATTCCACCTCTTGAACTGTGATTGCCTCTCTCGTACTTATCGTCGAGTTGTTTTTTTCGATCCATCCGGTTCGTGCACTTTTGATTCTAGTATTGCGCAGTTCTTTATCTCTCTGGAGTATGTGCGTCGTTCTGGGCTTGACCGTTTGTCGTTTTGCGAGCCTTCCATCGCTAAACTTCCTAGCATTGGTGGGATCGTTGGTGATCGAAAGATCCGAGTTTTTCTCCGTGGTATATTGTGAGAGGGCTTGACTCTCTAGTCTTTTGCTGTGTGATGGAATCTGCGTTTGGTAATTGCGATATACTAAATGTATGTTGAGCCGAATGTACCGATGAGTTGGACACCGAAGGGTGCAGTATGATGTAGAAGTTTTGAACATTGATATGTTCCGGTATAGGTATTGATGGCAGAGTTTGTTGAGAAACTCACATAGCTGGTTTCGACATATGTCCAAATCGGTGATCTTTGGTTACACTGTTAAACTTGAAGAGATAGTTTAACATATGCTTGGAATTGGTATTTCCGAGTTGCGCTCTTTGAACTGGTGATTTTTTTTGAATGTCGTATATGAGTGTGTCCGGGAATTGTTGGTACTTGGCTAATTATTGTTATTTACAACCAATGTGTTTCTATTAATAATAATACATGCGGCGTGCATGCTTGAAAATTTCTTAGACTTGATCGTATAGTGGGTTTTTGAAAAGTGACATGAATTTGGGCGAGCCAGCCCTGTATTTTCAAATAAAACCTTGTGTCGTATTTAAAGGTCGTGTTTAAAAGTGTTTAGGACATTTTATAAATGCTACCGTTGTTAAGCCCTTGTCGTGTTTAAAAGGGGTCTTGAAAATGATTTTTAACTTATCGGTTTTATTTTCGAATAACTAGAGTATATGATTTTTAAAATCAGATTAGCCTGGGGAAACCTAGGCTGTCGAGTCAAGTTGTGTTTGTTGAGTTTTGTCTTGTCGGATTTTGTCTGACTCAGTCACATCGCGACGCGTCGTTTGAGATCATTGGTCGTGATTAGTATCGAGGGGTGGTCGTCACTTACGTGCGACCTATGGATGTTAAACTAAAACCGATTCCTTGAATCAAGTTTTGGCATTTTGGCCTTGAATATTTCATGATGGTTTGACAAATGATTTTGTGAGCTTTGGAAAAATATTACCGTCATTGGTCTTTTTAGCATTTTCGAAATGACATGGCAAATTGTGCTTAGCCTGGTAAATCCTTGTGAGAAAGGTTTACGGCATGTAATTTTTCTGATATGCTCTGTTGTTGTCTCTGTGGGTCATTAGCGAACGCTACGCTTTGCGGCTAGCGCGCGTAAGAGTGCGTTGGTAGCACGCTAAGGGGAGGATAGCGCACGCTACCTGGTAGTTCAGGGCAGTCCAGGAGCTACTGGACTGGGTCTGAAGTTCTCGTTAGCACACGCTAACACTTGGGGTTAGCGCACGCTAACAGTGTATTTTTGGTCAGGAGTTTTGTTTGGTGCCGTGATAGCGCACGCTAACCTTAATGATTAGCGCACGCTAATTTTGTCCAGTATAAATACTGGACACCAGTCTAGAAGTTGCGTTTTTCTTCATTTCTTCTCCTTCCTCCATGAGTTTGAGACGTAGCGACTCGGTTTCGCATCTGGGCTGATTTTTCTTCCATCCAAAGGTGTTTTGGAGTATCCTAGATGATTTTAACATCATCTAATCCATTGTTCTTCGCCTAATCTAGGTATTTTCTTGAATCCCTAGAGTTGACTTTTTGGAGTTTTGTTCTTGATATCGTTTTCCATCCAGTTTTGATAAACCGATTGTTGTTTTAACAATGTTGTTAAACATATCCTGAGGATTGTATATCACTGTCGTGATTTTGAGCGATGTGATGCGTGTGATATGATGTGTTTAAGTGAATGTTGATACATGCGAATTTTGGGCGTTTTGGCCTATTGTACTTCTGAAAAACCTTGAGTATCTTAGAAAATAAACCTCGAGACGTACTTTTAAAATAAATTATTTTCTCACAGTGCTCTCAAGATGCCTACTAGTGCCACGCTATGTTTCAAAATTATTCTACTTTAAGGATCAAAATATTTTGAAATATTTCTAATAATTTAGAAATGCATTCGCTTAGACCCGAAGGTCGAATATAGCTGAAAAGTTTTAATTTAACGAAAGGTGTCTTCATTTTTTTCAAACGCAAGGTGATCTTTTTTTTAGTCTCGATGACGATGTTTGTACTACTTTTTGATATATGATACTCAAGATCAACTGGTGCTTGCAAGTTATTTTCAAAAGATGGTTTTCGTTTTTAAAACCTATCATTCCTATTTGTGGTCCGGGAATATATGTGTATTGTTCGTGCTATCGTTAGGGTGTTAACCCCCGAGTTGTTGTTGAATTGGTGGTGTGAGCGTTGAGTAGTTCGCCACACAGTTGTCGTGGTAGCCTCTGTGAGGGGTGTGATATTGGTATTGGATGTTGTCGCCTCGTAGCGGTTTATGCGTTATCGCATATATGCGAGCTGTTAGAGCTCGGGTTGGTATGATTGTGTGCATCGGTGATTGTTCCACGTTGTGTCGGTTGCTTATTGTATTGTTACCTTGGTTCCGTTGTTGTGAGTTCGGGGGCGAGGTCAAAAGTAATGCCCGTACTATTTTGACTTATGTATTTTCTCTTTCTCCATTCTATCGATTCGCTCATGTTCGTTGACACTTTATGAACTTGTTCTGTATTTCGGTTTCATCGTTCGAACGAGCTGTGATCTTGTTGTGGGCCGATCTGGTTATCGATGTGATTTTTTTTCGAGTTCGGTTCGATTCTTGTGAACCTTGTTCGGGAGTAACATCATTTGGTTCTACTAGTCCTTTTATTCGAAGGGATCGGATTTTGAACTTCTGTATATTCTACTTTGTCGACTCATTTATGCTCGTTGACATTTCTGAGCTTGTCCTGCCCCTTGTTTTTGTTTATCGAACGAGTGTGGCATCATTTCGGAATAACTCGTTTGTCGTTGTGACTTTTCAATTTATATTCCCTTTCATGTGGATCTTATGTGAATACATACATTGTTGTTTTCACCGGATCATATATTGTCTCGAGTCGAGACGTGAACCTTGGAGTTGTTGTTTGAATTTTATTGTTCTTCGTGATTCGAACATGATTGTTCGCTTTTTGTTGTCTCGACCGTTGTGGTTCGGTCGTTTGTTTGTTCGGTTTTTGTCCTCGTTTCGTGATCGTTGAGCATTCATGCTCATTCCTAATTCCCTTAAGTTTGGGAAATTAGTCTCGTTTTCGATCTTCCAACCCTTGGGCGGTGGAATTCCGTATTAGTTCAGCGATTGGCTCGCGTTTCGATTGATGTACCGTTGGGTTGGTCAATCATACTGACTTTCGTTCGTTGTGTTTTGTGATTGTCGGATAATTGACTTGGCTATATTATCCGTTCGATGACGCTTGTCATTTGTTGGTTTTATTGTATCCCTAACGGCGACGTTGTGTTGGTCGTCGTGGAGCGTGTATTCACGCCGTATGTCTCTTTGCGTTTCTTGCAGCGTTTCGCCGTCGGGCGCGAATCTTCGGTTTTTGTGTATCTCGTCGAGTTTTCCTGGCAAGGGATATTGCTTCTCCCTACTTATTTTAAGTTTCGGGACGAAACTTCTTTTAAGGAGGGTAGAATGTAATATCCGCAATTTTCGATTTTTGGTAAATTTCTTTTTTTCGGCCGGAGTCCGTTTTGACGGCTCGCTCATTACCGTTTCGTCATTCTGAAAATGATTAATTCTACACTTTTTGTCATCCGAGTTCGTTTCGGTGTGGTTTTGTTGAGTTCTGTGCTTTTTAGCGACTTTTCCGCACTTGAGTTCGATTCTTGCGAATCTCGTCGAAATCTGCTTTTGAAGTTTCCCACAAGTCCGTTTAACTTTGTTAGACGTGTTGTGAACTTCGGTTTGGTTATTCGATCACATATCGTGATTTTCGGGCGTTTTGGGCCATTTTGTAATTTCTTGAAAGTTACGGGTATCCATATCTGTATTTGTCGTCTTGACCCTTTTCTTGGTCGCGTATGATTAATTATTGCATTACATTTTCATCTCGAGTCGTTGATGTCGTCCGCGAACTTTTCGTCGTGTTCGTTCCGCGGCGTTTAAATCGAGGCATCGGGTCGTGGCGGCCGAGCAAGTGGCCGACCGTGCGGCATCGCTTGAGGCCGGGTAATCGCCGAAAGGTGCCTGGGCAGTAATATGTCGAACAAATCAGATCGTGTGCCGAAAGGTGCCGCGGCACACATATCCGGTGCCGCGGCACACTCATGTGTCTTCCGCAACCTAAACCCAATCAGACGGGTGCCGCGGCACACGCAGTGCCGTGCCGCGGCACAACGCCGAAACCTGGGAGTAAATTTTCGGCCTGTGCCGCGGCACACTTCGGCTGTGCCGCGGCACACGAAGCGGTCAACTGCGCAACTCGTCTTTAATAGACGAAATCGACCGTCTTCTTCCTCATTTTCACCTGCAGCGCGAGAGAGAGTGAGAGAGAGGGGAAGAGTTCTTCATCCTCATCCTTTGGGGGGTCGATCTTCACCATTTTTCTTCGGTAGTGAAGCCCGGGCAATCAATCTAACGCGTGTTCTACGGATCTTGGTACTTGAATCTCCTAAGGTAATATTCTAAAACCCTATTTTCGATTAATTTGGGGGTTTCGGGTTTTTCTTCCGATTCGTTCCGTTTTGTTGGTGGATTCATGATGTATACGATTAAGGTTGTTAGTATCTTTAGTTTTTCCTACGGATTCATGGATATTTTGTGGATTTTTACGGAATCGGGAGGGTTTGGTTGTGGTCCGCCCTCGTTGTTATTTTGGTATGAATATACATGAATCGTAGGCGGGTTTCCGGGTGTATTCCATTTCCGTAATCGTCTAGAGTTGGCTGTGATTGTGTTATTCTAATCGTTAGGTTCATTCGTCGGTCCCTCACGGTCGTGCTTGATTCTTCCGTTCCGTTCGCGTCACCGTCTATTAATCGAGGCAAGTATTTTTGGAAACCTTTATGCTTAACGTGAAATGGTAATGTATATTGTGTGTGATTTGCTCACCTCGGGAGGGTCCGACGGGATCACGGGGGGAATCTATGGCTTCGTCCTGGATTCATGAGTTTGTTTCGCTAGCCAGCTCGGGAGGGTCCTTAGAGGCCTCGAGTGGGATTCGTGGCTTCGTCCCGGTCCTAAGTGACGTGTGGTGCTTGATTTGTTTTATGAATGTGGCCAGCTCGAGAGGGTCCTTAGAGGCCTCGAGTGGGACTCGTGGCTTCGTCCCGGTCCTAGGCAAATTAATTGTGACTGTTTGTTTTCCGGAAAAGACATGTCTAGTTTTGGATTTCGAAATGATATTGATGCATGTACTATGAAATGTGTAAGCGATTGGTTTGCCTTGAATACTTGTACTAGCGTAATTGCTAACCCCTCTGGGGACCCGTTTTGGGGAAATTCTTGTTATGGATTTCAGGTTATGTTCAGCCAGACGAGCGGGCGCTGGGATGGTACGAGGATATCGGCCAAGGTTGTTGACATGTGCAATCGAGTCTTGTTAATTTCTACCGTCTCTTTTGATGTGGATGTTTTCCAAATTGTAAACTTATAGATAGTACTCGCGAGTACTTAGGCTTTTCCTTTCGAATTGTGTTTGGACTTCGTTGGAGTTACCGTATTTGTCGGTTGATGTTTATTATGCCGGTTGTACCGGACGTGTTGTTTTATGTTCTTGTTGTTAACAATTGTTTCCTTGCTAACCGAGATGGTTAGTCGAGGGGTGTTTTCTTGTGTTAGCCTGGTGGGTCCCATGTAGGGGTCCATGGCGCTGTAATACACCTCGAATATCTTGGGGGTGTTACAGTAACCATGTGTTATTGTTCCTTCCGGAGGTTTATAGGTGTTCGAGGATTCCGATGTTGAATCCCGTTTGGTGATTGATGATTCGTGTGGTGTTATTCTCGTAATACTCGTGGTGCTATCGCGTTCTTGATATTGTTCGGGGGTTCGGGGCTATTCGACCGCGTCCTATCCGTTGTCTCGTTGCGATCGTGATTTTGAGGCAAGTACGTTGTCCATACATTTCTTGTTTCGTGGATATGATGATTGGTGATCGTCTTGGTATGTTTGTTTGTTTGTTTGGAATGAGTTTTCAAAAGATTCGGCTAGCCTCGTTAAAGGCTCACTTTCAAAACGCGTGTGTTTTGTAAATTGTGTGAGTTGTAAGTGACTATGTGAATCCTATGGATATGTTTGGTGTTGATGATGCACTTGGTATTTGCGTGTGGACGTATATTGTTTCATTTCGGCGCATTGTGGTTTGACGTGGTGTTTTGCCAAGCGTTTGATGCCTCTGGGTGAATGGTTTGGATATCCTTGGTGTGATATGTTATTTGTGCATGATTGTTTTGCTAGCCAGCTCGGGAGGGTCCTTTGAGGCCTCGGGTGGGATTCATGGTGGCGTCCTGGTCCTAGGCGATGCCTGTGTTTGATTGTTTCGCTAGCCAGCTCGGGAGGGTCCTTTGAGGCCTCGGGTGGGATTCATGGTGGCGTCCTGGTCCTAGGCGATGCCTGTGTTTGATTGTTTCGCTAGCTAGCTCGGTAGGGTCCTTTGAGGCCTCGGGTGGGATTCATGGTGGCGTCCTGGTCCTAGGTGATGCCTGTGTTTGATTGTTTCGCTAGCCAGCTCGGGAGGGTCCTTCGAGGCCTCGGGTGGGATTCATGGTGGCGTCCTGGTCCTAGGCAATGCCTGTGCGTATATGTTTTGTGAATGTGTTCGCTCACCTCAGGAGGGTTCGACGGGGCCACGGAGGGAGTCCAATGGTTTCGCCCTGGATTCACGAGTGAAACTTCACCGCTGCGTGTGTATTTTATGTCCGTCGAGGACGCGTGACGTGGGTTTTTATCCCTGTGTATTGTTGTCGGTTTCTAATTGCGAAAACAAAACCTTTGGGTTGTGACCCTGTTGATTTTTGGAAAGAGAAGGATTCGGTAATCCTAAATTGTTTTCTATTAAAACTCTCGATGGCATTTTAAACCGTTTTATAAATTGTTTCCTTGATTTGTGGTCTTTCGGTTTTGGAATGTTTTACCAAACTCATGCCTCGGGAAGTGCGTTTCATTACGTTTGGAACTTTGAGGATTCCTGATTATTGTTCTTGGAACTTGTATTGTATGGCTCTTATTTTTGCACTTGTACTTGCACTAGCAAAACAGTGGAGTTTTGCTAACCCCCGAGTATTCGGGGGGTGGATGTCTATTTTTGCATTCAGGTTTTGGAGCATAGCACAGGGTCGGCACGAAGGATGATGAAAGATGAACGATACTAATCACACGAGGATCCGTTGATGTCGTATTGGTCTAGTTGTATTTTCTTTTCCGCTGCAGTATCTTTTCCCCGTTGTATGAGAGTTTATTGTATTTTGACCCCTGCGTGGGTATGTGTTTGGAATTGAGTTGTATGTTATTATTGAAAGACCAAATCGGTCTACTGAGTCATTTTAGCCTTAAAGGCGATGTTTAGATGTTTAATTTTAGTTATCAGCCTGGTAGATCCTCGAGGAGAGGGTCTACGGCGTGTAATATCCCTGAGTGGATTGGGGGTGTTACATTGTGAACTTTTTTCGGAAGTAACATCTGTTGGTTCTACTAGTTCTTTTATTCGAAGTGGATCGAATTTGGAACTCCTGTGTTTTCGACTCTGTCGACTCGTTTATGTTCGTTGACATTTTCTGAGCTTGTCCTGCCCCTTGCTTTTGTTGATCGAACGAGTGTGGTATCGTTTCGGAATAACTCGTTTGTCGTTGTGACTTTTCAATTGCTATTCCCTTTCCTGTGGATCTTATATGAATGCACATCCTGTTGTTTTCACCGGATCGTATATTGTCTCGAGTCGAGATGTGAACCTTGGAGTTATTGTTTGAATTTTATTGTTCTTCGTGATTCGAACATGAGTGTTCGATTTTTGTTGTCTCGATCATTCTGATTCGATCGTTTGTTTGTTCGGTTTTTGTTCTCGTTTCGTGATTGTTGAGCTTTCAGGCTCCTTCGTAATTGCCTTAAGTTCAGGAAATTAGTCTCGTTTTCGATCTTCCAACCCTTGGGCGGTGGAATTCCGTATTTGTTCAGCGAATTGGCTCGCGTTTTGATTGATGTACCGTTGGGTCGGTCAATCATATTGATTTTCGTTCGTTGTATTTTGTGATTGTTCGGATAATTGACTTGACTATATTATCCATTTGATGACGCTTGTCATTTGTTGGTTTTATTATATCCCTAACGGTGACGTTGTGTTAGTCGCCGTGGAGCGTGTTTTCACGCCGTATGTCTCTTTGCGTTTCTTGCAGCCTTTCGCTGTCGGGCGTGAGTTTTCGATTTTTGTGTATCTCGTCGAGTTTTCCTCGCAGGGGATATTGCTTCTCCCTACTTGTTTTAAGTTTCGGGACGAAACTTCTTTTAAGGAGGGTAGAATGTAATATCCACAATTTTCGATTTTCGATAAATTTCTTTTTTCGGCCGGAGTCTGTTTTGACGACTCTCTCATGACCGTTTTGTCATTTCGAGAATGATTAATTCTGCACTTTTTGTCATCCGAGTTCGTTTCGGTATCGTTTTGTTGAGTTCCGAGCTTTTTAGCAACTTTTCCGCACTTTAGTTCGATTCTTGCGAATCTCGTCCGAAACTGTTGTTTTGAGTTTCTCGTAAGTTCATTTAATGTTATTATTCATGTTGCGAGCTTTGGTTTGGTGTTTCGATCGCGTATCGTGATTTTCTGGCCGAGTCACGGCCGGCAGTGCTCGGCAGTTTCTGGCCGAGCAGTCCGTGGGCCGCGGCACATGCTGGCAGGGCCGCGGCACACTCTGTGGCATTTTTCGGCCAAACCGACTGTACCGGGTGCCGCGGCACACGCCGGCCGGGCCGCGGCACACTGCCGACCACTGGGAGCCATTTTTGGGCCTGTGCCGCGGCACACTCCCGCTGGGCCGCGGCACACTGTGCAGCCTATTTATGGCCCTGCACACGGGTTTTTGGCCATTTTTCTCCTTCTTCTCCTTCTCTTCCGCGGCTGAGGGTGATCTTACCATGGATCCATGTTGTTTAACAACAAATCCATGAAGTTATTGAGTTTATATCATCAATCAATCATCCGTTATCATCCTTTGATCCAGCGAATCAAGGTAATCTTCCTTAGAACCTTAATTTCGTGAATTTGGGGTTTTTTGCGTTTTTGTCCGATTCGTTATGTATTATTGATTAATTCATGATGGGTATGATTAATCTTGGTAGTATTATTGTGTTTAACATCATTTAATCCATTGTTCTTCGTCGAATCGAAGTATATTTCTTGATTTCCTTCGAATCGACTTTTTGGGGGATTTGTCCTCGATCTCGTTTTTCATCCATTTTTGATGGATCGATTATGGTTAAATGATGTTGTTAAACATATTCTATGGATTGTATATCCATATTTCAACTTGGAATTCCATTTTCGTGTTTTGTCGGGACGAATCGTGTTCTTGGCCGTTTTGGGGAAAACGCTTGAACTTTCGTCATTCGTTCTTTGAATTCAACGGCTTTAAGTCGTGTTAGGGAATTCATTTCATTATTGTTATTGTCCTTCGTAGTTTATGTAACACCCCCAATCCGCTCATGGATATTACACGCCGTAGACCCTCTCCTCGAGGATCTACCAGGCTGATAACTAAAATCAAACATCTAAACATCGCCTTTAAGGCTAAAATGACTCAGTAGACCGATTTGGTCTTTCAATAATAACATACAACTCAATTCCAAACACATACCCACGCAGGGGTCAAAATACAATAAACTCCCGTACAACGGGGAAAAGATACTGCAGCGGAAAAGAAAAATACAACTAGACCAATACGACATCAACGGATCCTCGTGTGATTAGTATCGTTCATCTTTCATCATCCTTCGTGCCGACCCTGTGCTATGCTCCAAAACCTGAATGCAAAAATAGACATCCACCCCCCGAATACTCGGGGGTTAGCAAAACTCCACTGTTTCGCTAGTGCAAGTACAAGTGCAAAAATACGAGCCATATAATTCACATTTCACAAATAACAACAACCAGGAATCCTTAAAAATCCAAACGTGACGAAAAGTACTTCCCGAGGCAAGAGTTTGGTAAAACATTCTAAAACCGAAAGGTCACAAATCAAGGGAAAACAATTTATAAAACCGTTTAAATGCCATCGAGAGTTTTGATAGAAAACAACTTAGGATTATCAAATCCTTATCTTTCCAAAAATCAACACGGTCAGAGGTTACAGCCCAAAGGTTTTGTTTTCGCAAATAGAAAACCGACAATAATACACAGGGTTGAAACCCACGTCACGCATCCTCGACGGACATAAAATACACACGCACCCGTGAAGTTTCACTCGTGAATCCAGGTCGAAGCCAATGGAATTCCCTCCGTGTCCCCGTCGAACCCTCCCGAGGTGAGCAAACACATTCACAAAACATAAGCAACCGCACTCGTGAATCCAGGTCGAAGCCAATGGAATTCCCTCCGTGATCCCATCGGACCCTCCCGAGGTTAGCGAAAAACAATCACAAAATATACACACGTAGCGGTGAAGTTTCACTCGTGAACCCAGGTCGAAGCCATTGGAATTCCCTCCGTGGTCCCGTCGAACCCTCCCGAGGTGAGCAAACACATTCACAAAATATGTACACGCATCGCCTAGGACCGGGACGAAGCCACAAATCCCACTCCGTGATCCCGTCGGACCCCCCCGAGCTGGCTAGCGAAATACTCAAGCACCACACGTCGCCTAGGACCGGGACGAAGCCACGAATCCCACTCCGTGATCCCGTCGGACCCCCCGAGCTGGCTAGCGAAATAATCTCAAGCACGAATAACATATCACACCAAGGATATCCAAACAATTCACCCAGAGGCATCAAACACTCAGTAAAACAACACGTCAAACCACAATGCACCGAAATGAAACAATATACATCCATACGCAAATACCAAGTGCATCACCATCACCAAACATATCCCTAAGATTCACATACTCGTTCACGAATCACACCAATCACAAAACACACACGGTTTTGAAAGAGGGCCTTTAACAAGGCTAACCAAATCTTTTGAAAACTCATTTCAAACAAACAAATAAACCAAGACGATCACCAATCATCGTATCCACAAAACAAGAAAAGTATGGACAAGGTACTTGCCTCGAATAAGAACAACGCGGAGAATCGACCAAAGTAGGTTGACACGAACCAATTACGAACCCGTCGACTGCACCGATCGCCAACTCATGTCATAAACTACGAAGGGCAATAATAACAATGAAATGAATTCCATAACATGACTCAAAGCCGTTGAATTCAAAGAACGAATGACGAAAGTTCAAGGATTTCCCCCAAAACGGCCAAGAACACGATTCGTTCCGTCAAATCACGAAAACGGAATTCCAAGTTGAAATATGGATATACAATCCATAGAATATGTTTAACAACATCATTTAACTATAATCTATCCATCGAAAACGGATGAAAAACGAGATCGAGGACAAATTCCCCAAAAAGTCAATTCGAAGGAAATCAAGAAATATACTTCGATTCGACGAAGAACAATGGATTAAATGATGTTAAACACGAGAATACTACCAAGATTAATCATACCCAACATGAATTAATCAACAACACGGAACGAATCGGACGAAAATGCAAAAACCCCCGAATTCACGAAATTAGGGTTCTAAGGAAGATTACCTTGATTCGCTGGATCAAAGGATGATAACGGATGATTGATTGATGTTATGAACTCAAGAACTTCATGGATTTGTTGTTAAACAACATGGCTTCGTCACCCATGAATCGCCAGCCGCGGACGGAGAAGGAAGGAAATGAAAAACGAAGGGAAAAGTGGCTGGTTTGTCATATATATATACTGGGCCGGAACTAGCGTGCGCTAGCCTTCCCGGACTAGCGTGCGCTATCGGCCAGTACCGGCCGAGCACTCTCGGCCATGGCCCGCATGACCCGACACCACCGACCAATTCTGCCGACCATGACTCGTCCGCCCGACTCCCGCTAGCGTGGGCTACGGCCGGAATCCTGCGCGCGCTAGCCGACCTGTCCAGTAGCCACTGGACTAACAAACTTATCCAGGTAACGTACGCTAGTCGGCCGGCAGCGTGCGCTACCCCTGCCGGTTAGCGTGCGCTACGACCGACAGTAGCGTGCGCTACCTTCCGATCCTGACCGAGTCCAGAACCTCAGAATCCCTCTGCCCAGGCCCGATAGCGTGCGCTAGGCCACCCGATAACGTGCGCTACACCTGCCGGTTAGCGCGCGCAGCCTTCCGGTAGTAGCGTGCGCTACGCCGGTTCCTGCCGCACCTGTCCGGCCGGTGCCCGCAATCGTCCGGCGATCCATAACCGTCCGGCGATGCGACCACTGGGCTCGACGACCCGATTTCCGAAAACGTACGGAACGAACACGACGAAAAGTTCGCGGACAACATCAACGGCCCGAAATGAAAACATAATACCATGATTAATCATACGCGACCAAGAAACGGGTCGAGACAACAATTCCAGATACGGATACCCGTAACTTTCAAGAAATTACAAAATGGCCCAAAACGCCCGGAAATCACGATACGTGATCGAATAACCAAACCGAAGTTCACAACACGTCTAACAAAGTTAAACGGACTTACGGGAAACTCGAAACAGCTTTGAGCGAGATTCGCAAGAATCGAACTCAAGTGCGGAAAAGTCGCTAAAAAGCACGGAACTCAACAAAACGACACCGAAACGAACTCGGATGACAAAAAGTGCAGAATTAATCATTCTGAGAATGACGAAACGGTCATGACCGAGTCGTCAAAACAGACTCTGACCAAAAAAAAATTTACCGAAAATCGAAAGTTGTGGATATTACATTCTACCCTCCTTAAAAGAAGTTTCGTCCCGAAACTTAAAATAAGTAGGGAGAAGCAATATCCCACCAAGAAAACTCAACGAGATACATAAGAAATGCGTAACTAACGCCCAACGGCGAAACGTTACAAACAACACAACGGAATATATGGTGTGAAAACACACTCCACGACGACCAACACAACGTCGCCGTTAGGGATGTAATAAAACCAATAAGTGACAAGCGTCAACAAACAGATAGTACAATCAAGTCGATTATCCGAACAGTCACGAAACACACGAACGAAAATCAATACGATTGACCAACCCAACCGTTCATCAATCAAAACGCGAGTCAAACGCTGAACAAATACGGAATTCCACCGCCTAAGGGTTGGAAGATCGAAAACGAGACTAATTTCCCGAACTGAAGGGGATTAAAATGGATCCTGAACGTTCACCCATCACCGAACGAGATCAATAAAAACCGAACAATCAAACGATCGAGACAACAAAAATCGAACAATCATGTCTGAAACACGAAGGATAATCAAATTCAAACAACAACTCCCAGGATGATCTGGTGAGAACAACAAGACATGCATTCCCATAAGATCCATAGGAACGGGAATAGCGATTGAAAAGTCGCAACGATACCAGATCGACCCAAAACAAGATCACAGTTCGTTCGAACGATGAAACTGAAATACAGAACAAGTTCAAAAAGTATCAACGAACACGAGCGTGTCGATAGACCTGAGAAACAGGGAATGTGGAAGTCCAAAAACAATACGGGTATTACATTCGATCTCTTATAAAAGAAGGTCATCTCCGCAACTCACAATAACGGAAACAAGGTAACAACACAAAAAGCAATCGATAGAAAAATCTCCCATGGGCCTCTCAGAACCGATCCTGATGTCTGTGCTGAAGCGCGAACTCCGAAAGTCTCGGTAGCCAATTCGAAAATCTGAATTCGGTGTCCCTCGAGTCCACACTCAAAATGTGTTACTGACGAGAAGGACAAAATGCACGTACATTCCCCCGACACATCACGGTTGAAATGCCTCGGCTCGGCATACCGAAAATACAAATGCTAGGTACAATGGAACATAACATCACAAAACAACAAACCGGAGATGCCAACTCAGCGCAACAAAGAATCATAACACATATCATACACAACGATTACCATCGTAAAGTAATACACACAAACACTACAACAACGACGGTATCGTTCGGCGACCTCAACGGCCCGAACGATAACCAGCACATAATTACAACCATCATGAAACAATCACACATGTACGCAAGCGTACAAACTCAAGCTTTAACAACTCACACAGGTGCGATAACACCCAAGCCCCCACGAAATGACAACATTAAAGATCGTCATCCCACCTTCCCCGACCACAAGCAGGAAATGATGGGTTTTAAAAACGAAAACCACCTTATGAAAACAGTTTGGAAACACCAGTTGATCTTGAGTATCATTTTACAAAAAGTTGAAAAAAATCATTGTCGAGACTTTGAAAACCATCTTGCGTTTGATAAGATGAGGACACTTTCATTCTTGTGAAAACTTTCAGAAATATCCGACCCTCGGGTCTAAGTATAAGTGTTTATAAAACATTGAAAATATCTCAAAACATTTTGGTCCTCGAGGTAGAAGAATTTGGAAACATATTGTGGCACCTTGGAAGTACCACGAGAAAAGGATTCATTTTAAAAGTACGTCTCAAATTTATTTTCTAAGATACTCAAGGTTTTCAAAAATAATTCAATGAGCTAGAATGCCCGAAAATGCTCATGTAACAATATTCGTTTAAACATATTATAATATATGCATCAAATCGCACAAAGTCAAGACAATACATGTCTTTTACCGGGAAGGCAAACAGTCAATTATCACAGTCAAAAAGACATAATTAATGACAACACTCCTCATACAAACGAAATAAGAGAATCACAATAACGCATCACGAAACCAAGAATCTACATGAAGGTTCTATCACTTAACACAAAATCAAACAAATAGCTCGTGTCACACGAGGCACAACACAAAGAAGGGAGACTTACATCCACAGGTCGCACGAAGATGATGATCGCCCACGATACTAATCACGACCAACAAACTCAGACGACGCGTCGCGACACGACTCAGTCAGATAAAATCCGACGAGACAAAACTCAACAGACACCACTGACCCGACAGCCTAGGTTTCCACAACCTAAGCTCCGATACCATTTATGTAACACCCCCAATCCGCTCAGAGATATTACACGCCGTAGACCCTCTCCTCGAGGATCTACCAGGCTGATAACTAAAATCAAACATCTAAACATCACCTTTAAGGCTAAAATGACTCAGTAGACCGATTTGGTCTTTCAATAATAACATACAACTCAATTCCAAACACATACCCACGCAGGGGTCAAAATACAATAAACTCCCGTACAACGGGGAAAAGATACTGCAGCGGAAAAGAAAAATACAACTAGACCAATACGACATCAACGGATCCTCGTGTGATTAGTATCGTTCATCTTTCATCATCCTTCGTGCCGACCCTGTGCTATGCTCCAAAACCTTAATGCAAAAATAGACATCCACCCCCCGAATACTCGGGGGTTAGCAAAACTCCACTGTTTCGCTAGTGCAAGTACAAGTGCAAAAATACGAGCCATACAATTCACATTTCACAAATAACAACCAGGAATCCTTAAAAATCCAAACGTGACGAAAAGTACTTCCCGAGGCAAGAGTTTGGTAAAACATTCTAAAACCGAAAGGTCACAAATCAAGGGAAAACAATTTATAAAACCGTTTAAATGCCATCGAGAGTTTTGATAGAAAACAACTTAGGATTATCAAATCCTTATCTTTCCAAAAATCAACAGGGTCACAGGTTACAGCCCAAAGGTTTTGTTTTCGCAAATAGAAAACCGACAATAATACACAGAGTTGAAACCCACGTCACGCATCCTCGACGGACATAAAATACACACGCACCCGTGAAGTTTCACTCGTGAATCCAGGTCGAAGCCAATGGAATTCCCTCCGTGGCCCCGTCGAACCCTCCCGAAGTGAGCAAACACATTCACAAAACATAAGCAACCGCACTCGTGAATCCAGGTCGAAGCCAATGGAATTCCCTCCGTGATCCCATCGGACCCTCCCGAGGTGAGCGAAAAACAATCACAAAATATACACACGTAGCGGTGAAGTTTCACTCGTGAACCCAGGTCGAAGCCATTGGAATTCCCTCCGTGGTCCCGTCGAACCCTCCCGAGGTGAGCAAACATATTCACAAAACATGTACACGCATCGCCTAGGACCGGGACGAAGCCACAAATCCCACTCCGTGATCCCGTCGGACCCCGAGCCGCTAGCGAAATACTCAAGCACCACACGTCGCCAGACCGGACGAAGCCACGAATCCCACTCCGTGATCCCGCGGACCCCGCAGCTGGCTAGCGAAATAATCTCAAGCACGAATAACATATCACACCAAGGATATCCAAACAATTCACCCAGAGGCATCAAACACTCAGTAAAACAACACGTCAAACCACAATGCACCGAAATGAAACAATATACATCCATACGCAAATACCAAGTGCATCACCATCACCAAACATATCCCTAAGATTCACATACTGCTCACGAATCACACCAATCACAAAACACACACGGTTTTGAAAGAGGGCCTTTAACAAGGCTAACCAAATCTTTTGAAAACTCATTTCAAACAAACAAATAAACCAAGACGATCACCAATCATCGTATCCACAAAACAAGAAAAGTATGGACAAGGTACTTGCCTCGAATAAGAACAACGCGGAGAATCGACCAAAGTAGGTTGACACGAACCGATTACGAACCGCCCATTGCACCGATCGCCAACTCACGTCATAAACTACGAAGGACAATAATAACAATGAAATGAATTCCATAACATGACTCAAAGCCGTTGAATTCAAAGAACGAATGACGAAAGTTCAAGGATTTCCCAAACGGCCAAGAACACGATTCGTTCCGTCAAATCACGCAGCGAATTCCATGTTGAAATATGGATATACAATCCATAGAATATGTTTAACAACATCATTTAACTATAATCTATCCATCGAAAACGGATGAAAAACGAGATCGAGGACAAATTCCCCAAAATGTCAATTCGAAGGAAATCAAGAAATATACTTCGATTCGACGAAGAACAATGGATTAAATGATGTTAAACACGAGAATACTACCAAGATTAATCATACCCATCATGAATTAATCAACAACACGGAACGAATTGGACGAAAATGCAAAAACCCCCAAATTCACGAAATTAGGGTTCTAAGGAAGATTACCTTGATTCGCTGGATCAAAGGATGATAACGGATGATTGATTGATGTTATGAACTCAAGAACTTCATGGATTTGTTGTTAAACAACATGGCTTCGTCACCCATGAATCGCCAGCCGCGTACGGAGAAGGAAGGAAATGAAAAACGAAGGGAAAAGTGGCTGGTCTGTCATATATATATACTGGGCCGGAACTAGCGTGCGCTAGCCTTCCCGGACTAGCGTGCGCTATCGGCCAGTACCGGCCGAGCACTCTCGGCCATGGCCCGCATGACCCGGCACCACCGACCAATTCTGCCGACCATGACTCGTCCGCCCGACTCCCGCTAGCGTGCGCTACGGCCGGAATCCTGCGCGCGCTAGCCGACCTGTCCAGTAGCCACTGGACTAACAAACTTATCCAGGTAACGTACGCTAGTCGGCCGGTAGCGTGTGCTACCCCTGCCGGTTAGCGTGCGCTACGACCGACAGTAGCGTGCGCTACCTGCCGATCCTGACCGAGTCCAGAACCTCAGAATCCCTCTGCCCAGGCCCGATAGCGTGCGCTAGGCCACCCGATAACGTGCGCTACACCTGCCGGTTAGCGCGCGCAGCCTTCCGGTAGTAGCGTGCGCTACGCCGGTTCCTGCCGCACCTGTCCGGCCGGTGCCCGCAATCGTCCGGCGATCCATAACCGTCCGGCCGATGCGACCACGAGGGCTCGGCGACCGATTTCGAAAGCGTGCGGGCGAACACGGCGAAAAGTTCGCGGACAACATCAACGGCCGAAATGAAAACATAATACCATAATTAATCATACACGACCAAGAAGCGGGTCGAGACAACAATTCAGATACGGATACGTAACTTTCAAGAAATTACAAAATGGCCCAAAACGCGGAAATCACGATACGTGATCGAATAACCAAACCGAAGTTCACAACACGTCTAACAAAGTTAAACGGACTTACGAGAAACTCGAAGCAATGATTTGAGCGAGATTCGCAAGAATCGAACTCAAGTGCGGAAAAGTCGCTAAAAAGCACGGAACTCAACAAAACGACACCGAAACGAACTCGGATGACAAAAAGTGCAGAATTAATCATTCTCAGAATGACAAAACGGTCATGAGCGAGTCGTCAAAACAGACTCTGACCAAAAAAGAAATTTACCGAAAATCGAAAATTGCGGATATTACAGTTTATGAACGCGAGTTGGCGATCGGTGGAGTCGGCGTGTTCGTAGTCAGTTCGTGTCAACTTACTCTGGTCGATTCTCCGCGTTGTTCTTATTCGAGGCAAGTACCTTGCCCATACAATTCTTGTTTTGTGGATATGATAATTGGTGATCGTCTTGGTGTATTTGTTTGTTTGTTTGAAATGTGTTTTCAAAAGATTTGGTTAGCCTTGTTAAAGGCCCTCTTTCAAAACGCGTGTGTTTTGTAATTGTGTGGGTTGTAAGTGACTATGTGGATCCTTTGGATATGTTTGGAGTTTATGTGGTGTTTGATAATGCGTGTGTACGTATATGGCTTCATTTCGGTGCATTGTGGTTTGACGAGGTATTTTGCTAAGTGTTTGATACCTCTGAATGAATTGTTTGGATATCTTTGTTGCATTATGCTATGTGTTGTGATTTGTTTAGCTAGCCAGCTCGGGAGGGTCCTTCGAGGCCTCGGGCGGGAATCAATGATATGACTCTGTTCCCAAGGTGATGCTATGTGTTGTGATATGTTATTTATTGAATGTATTTTACTCACCGTGGGTTGGTTCGACGGGGCCACGATGGGAATTCCAATGGGTGAGTCCAGGAATCACGAGTAAAAACTTCACGAGTTGGTATTTGATTTTATGTCCGTCGAGGACATGTGACTTGGGTTTTGGCCCTGCGAACTGTTGTCGGTTTTTTTTCTATTTGCGAAAACAAAACCTTTGGGCTGTGACCCTATTTATTTTTGGAAAGAGAAGGATTCGATAATCCTAAAATTTGTTTTCTATTAAAACTCTCGATGGCATTTTAAACGGTTTTATAAATTGTTTCCCTTGATTTATGATCTATTGGTTTTGGAGTGTTTTACCCAAACTCATGCCTGGGGAAGTACTTTTCGTTACGTTTGAACCTTTGAGGATTTCCTGGTTATTGTTATTCATGGAATGTGAATTGTATGGCTCGTATTTTTGCACTTGTACTTGCACTAGCAAAACAGTGGAGTTTTGCTAACCCCCGAGTATTCGGGGGGTGGATGTCTATTTTGCATTCAGGTTTTGGAGCATAGCACAGGGTCGGCACGAAGGATGATGAAAGATGAACGGTACTAATCACATGAGGATTCGTTGATGTCGTATTGGTCTAGTTGTATTTTCTTTTCCGCTGCAGTATCTTTTCCCCGTTGTACGGGAGTTTATTATATTTTGACCCCTGCGTGGGTATGTGTTTGGATTTGAGTTGTATGTTATTATTGAAAGACCAAGTCGGTCTACTGAGTCATTTTAGCCTTAAAGGCGATGTTTATATGTTTGATTTTAGTTACCAGCCTGGTAGATCCTCGAGGATAGGGTTACGGCGTGTAATATCCCTGAGTGGATTGGGGGTGTTACACCCACTTCCACTTTGGAATAGGGAGAGGTTTCAGCATACCCGCCGGTTGCTGATGTTCTATCCTGACTAGCTGACAGGTTAAACATCTCGAAACAAATTCTGCGACTTCACTTCATATTACTCCATCGGTAATTTTGTTTCAAGTCTTTGTACATCTTGCTAGACCCCAGATGAATGGAATAAGGGGTAGCATGAGCTTCTCTCAAGATTGAGTTTTTCAACTCGTCATTTGCCGGTACGCATAATCGATTCTTAAATCGCAAAAGCCCATCCTCGTGGACCACAAATCCAGGGGCTTTACCCTGAGCCACATCCTCTCGGATGCGCGACAAAAACGGGTCCGAACCCTGATTCACTCTGATTACCTCCTCAAGTGGCGATAAAATCTCTAACATGCAATGTTGCCCTTGTACTCGCTGTAACCAGACCTCGATCTCGGGTCTTAGGAATTCCTGCTTAAGCTCCTCTGAACTGTTAAACGAGCAAGCATTTGCTCCTGGATGGATTTACAACTCAAGGCATCAGCGACCACGTTCGCCTTGCCCGGGTGGTACAGGATCTCAATATCATAATATTTGATTAGTTCCAACCACCGCCTCTGTTGCATATTTAACTCCTTCTGAGTAAATATATACTTCAAACTCTTATGGTCAGTGAAAATCTGACAGGTGATGCCATAAAGATAATGATGTTAATGTTGTGTCAAGATTTATCCATCCCGACAGGCGATCGACTATAAGTCCGAGCGACCAAGACAACTCCAGTCAAACTATGGCTAGCTCGCCCAACCGAAGATATCAGACCGCCATCAGGTACCTAGCGATCGACTCCCAAGGTGATCGCCCTTTGGCATCTGGCGATCGACTCTAGTGTTCGGCTAAGAACGGTCGAACTACGCCCCGAGCAGAGATGATCGCCCGTCAAAGTCATCGAGGACTGGGTCTCAGAACAGCACCCACGTGCAGATCCACAAAAGGCGCTGACATACAAGATCTTCGCTGACAGACAAGATCTTTTGCTGACAGACAAGACCTTTGACCACAGCCTGTCACCTACCTCACCTACCGGCAGGCGCGCCGAAAGTTGTCAGTGGGACCACCCATGACAGCATCTCAGGACTTTAAGGGAACAAGCCCATGTGCTAAAAGACGATCGCCTGATTATTATAATACAGAAAAGGCGATCGCCCGGCATATCCGAGTCTTATAAATAGAGAACCTCATCCTACTGGAAAAAGGTTCGGAATTCATTTCACCAGCAGTTCAGAACTCATTCCGAATTCACTCACGGAAATACAGTAGAACACACATACCATTAAGCTCCCTGCTTTCTCGCCGGAATCCATCTCAGGACTTCTCTCTCCGAATCTCTCGTCCGAAAGACGATCGGCAGAGGCAGCAAGTCTCCATTAGACAGATTCCAAGAGATTCATAAGCCCAGGGGCCCAAGCATCCAGCTAAATACTCGCCGTGAGAGACTGTCGATCTCTCACCGCCGCGACTATTCATCTCCTCTGTTACAAGAACTCACAGAGCATCAAATATGGTTCTTCCGGCAATCTACACGCTCACTAGCTAAGATAACAAGAATCTTTACACTCATTGTAATTGTATTCTTACATTAGTACTTGTATCCCCGAATATTAGTATTAATAATATCTCGCGAGAGCATTCAATCCCGGGACTAACAACCCCAACAAATCTTGTGTTATTTATCTTTCTCACGGAAGTGCTCTTGCATTTGTTTGCTATCCATCCATTCCAGCAATATCTATCTCCGGATAATATTTTGGGTAGCAACAATTGGCGCTAGAGGAAGGGGCATTCTAACCCTCAAATTTTTATTTCTACCATCCCGAAGAACACTCACTGTTCTCGGGGCATATACTTGAAGTGACACTCACTGCACTTCAAAGAAAACCTTCAGAATCATGACATCCGCCGTGTCACGGGGCGCTTAGAGTTTGAATATAATGTACGCGCACCGTGCGGCTAGTAGTCAATTTACCCGACTACGTCCGCCTAACTCGTTCGAGCTTTGGTGCTAATGCGACGCAATCACGTCGAGGCGTTTTAGTGGCACAGCAAAATTGAAGACGAGAATCGATTTGTATTAATACAATGCACGATTACAATAGGCAACAATGATTACAAGCATACACGGATAGGAGGGTCTCAGCAAACTAGCCAATTCGTACTACAACTCTTCAGTACACTCTTCCCCCCTATAATAGGCTTAGAAAAATAAAGGCTAATGACAACAGTGGATATTGAAAAGCTGAGCAACCACTAACTAGCTATTACAACACTAACTAGCTATTACAACACTAACAATCTATTATAAGGAAAAATAAGTAAAGCCCTACACTATAGATGATAACTTGAAGTGCGATTGAGGATCTGCGTCCCACAAAGCTGCAAGTAGGCCCCACGAATGGCCGTTGATCAGGTAATACCGCCTGGGGTCGCGGGCATCCCGTGACAGCTCTCCCCCCTCTGAGTTGGTGACGTCCCCGGCGCCATAGATGTGAGATAAGCATCCAGTAGGGGTTGAAAAGCTTTAAGTGCTATTGCCCTCTCCCAAGTGTTCTCCTCCATACTGCAGCCCTTCCATTTCACCAGATATTCTTTGTATAGCTTCTTTCTCGGCCCTGCATCGCGGTGGTCGATAATAGCTTCGGCCACCCTCTTCCCCAAGTTGCGTAGTTTCAGTTGTGGGCGGTTGGGCAGGTTGCGTGTGGTGTCCTAGTTTTATGGCTGATATGGCTTGAGTTGGCTGACATGAAAGACATTATGAATGCGCCACCATTGGGGTAACTCAATCTTGTAGGCTACATTTCCGACTCTTTTGAGAATGCTTAGGGGCCCAATATATTTTTGCATTAGCCGTGAATCTCTCCCCCGTGTTGCCCTGGAGGAACTCTGGTTCGGGATCTTCACCATCACCTGGTCACCCACACAGTATTCAACAAAGCGGCGTTTAAGATCAGCATATTTTTTCATCCGCTTTTGAGCCTTCTCCAGGTAGCCACGGGCCAAATCAAGATTTTGTTCCCATTCAAGGGAAAATGTTTGTGCCGAAGTAGGCCTGGCTTTTGTGGAACAGTATCAATATTGTGCGGGAGGAGTGGCTGCTGCCCATTACAAATTTCAAAAGCACTCTTATTGGTGGTAGAGCATTTTTGAGCATTGAAACACAGTTGAGCAACATCCAAAAGCTTCACCCAGTCCTTCTGATTAGTGCTCACAAAATGTCGAAGATATTCCTCCAACATTGAGTTAAATCTTTCAGTTTGGCCATCAGATTGTGGGTGGAAGCTAGAGCTCATATTCAACTTGGAGCCGAGTAGTTTGAAGAGCTCGGTCCAAAAGCTACTAGTAAACCGGGTGTCTCGGTCACTAACAATGTCCTCGCAGTCCCAATACTTAACAATATGCTTGAAAAAGAGCCGAGCTTGTCTCTTCCGCCGAAAGCTGTCTTGGGTCTTGCTATGAATGTAGCGTATTTGGAGAACCGATCTACCACAACAATAATGGCATCAAGATCCCCAACTTTTGGTAGCGGTGATAAAATCCATTGAAACACTTTCCCAAGCCACCGACAGAATGAGTAGTGGTTCCAGCAAGCTGCCTTCTTTTGTCGATCAGGTTTATCTTGTTGGCACACCAAGCGGTGCGGACAAACATCTCAATGTCGTCCCGCATTTGGGGCCAATAGTAAGCTCGTTGAACTAAGGCCACGGTGCGCTCCTCTCTGGGTGGCCCGCCCAGAGAGTGTCGTGACATTCCGCAATAATGGTTTTCCTCATATCGCGCCTATAGGTACATAGAGTCGTCTTCCCTTGGTCCATAAGAGACCATCCTCTAGCCAAAATCTTCGTGTTGTACCCTGACGGATAAGATTTACCAAACATTGAGCAGCTGCGTCGGCTCCCATCGGTCTCGTATTCGATCTTTTAATGGAGTGGTCACTGACTCGAGGAAAGCGCGCAAAGACTTGTAGAAACGGCCGAGTCGGATCTGCGGCTCGGGGCATCCGCCACACGATTACTAGAACTGCACGATACTCAATCACAAAGTTGAACTCGGACAATAATTCGCCATCTCGCTTGTTTCCCGGTAAGCTTTGGGCAGGATAGAAAGTGACTAATGTACCGTGTTGTCGGTTTTACAATAAACGGCAACCCCAATAAGTAATGTCTCCAAAGTCGAAGGCAATGGACCACTGCTAAAAGCTCTTTCTTGTGCACCGTGTAACGCCTCTCGACATCCTTAAGTTTCTTACTCTCGAAGGCCACAGGATGGCCATCTTGCACCAAAACTCCTCCTAGTGCAATGTCCAAGCATCTGTTTCAACCACAAAAGGTTTGGATAGATCCGGTAGTGCGAGGACCGGTGCATTAGGATGGCCTTCTTTAAGTTGTCGAAGGCATTTTGGCATTCGGCGACCAATTCCAAACTTCCGTCTTTCTCGTCAAATCGGTTAGGGGTCTTGCTATTCCGGCATACCCCATCACAAATCTTCTATAGTAATTCGCCAACCCGAGAAATGACCGCATTTCATGTACATCGGTTGGTGGTTTCCATTCTTGGATTGCTCGTATTTTTCTCGGGTCCATACGAATATTGCCACACTCAACGATATGCCCCAAGAAACTGATCCGCTTCTGGGCAAATGAGCACTTCGACAGCTTAACATATAATTCGTGCTCGCGAAGCCTAGTAAGAACCATTCTCAAATGTTCCACATTTTCTTCCAAGGTTCGGCTGTATATAACAATATCATCAAGGTATACCACGACAAACTCGTCCAAGAACCCTTGGAGAACTTGATTCATCAAGGTGCTAAAAGTTGCCGGGGCGTTTGTTAGGCCAAAGGGCATGACCAAGAATACGAAGGCCCCGTAACGTGTGACAATCGTCATTTTTACATCATCTCCCTCCTTGATGCGAACTTGCCAATAACCTGATCTCAGATCGATCTTTGTATAGTACTCCGCTCCACTGAGACGGTCGAAGCAATCTGCTACGAGCGGAATAGGATACACATTCTTCACCGTAATTTTATTTAGAGCACGATAATCACAACACAATCGCAGAGTTCCGTCCGACTTTTTCTGAAAGAGAACAGGAGCTCCATATGGTGATTTCGCCGGCTGGATCATACCACATTCCAACATCTCTTTAATCGCTTCGAGCTCCACAAGCTCAAAGTTGCGACATACGATAAGGGGCTCGGGCAGGAGGTCTTGTGCCCGGCACCAACTCGATCTCATGATCGACCGCCCTCTTGGGTGGAAGCTTCCGAGGCAATTCGTCGGGCATAACATCCTCAAACTCGTTTAGGAGGTGCTTCACCGCATCAGGGATAGGACCTGACAACTCCTCTACTTCGTCGAATTGCAAGGCGCACAGGAAGGACGGTTCCCCATGCCTGCATCCCTTCTTGAATTGTAATGCGGATAGGTTACTTTGCCCTTGGGTTGCGCTAATTGTTGGGATAATATGTGGTTTATCCCCCAAAACCAAGAGTGCATCGGCACTCGGCATGACTAGGGTTTGAGTGTCACGCATATACTCGAGCCCGAGTATTAACTTGTAGTCATCCATCTCCACAACAGATAGGTCGGCCCTACCTTCGAAGGCTCCTACCTTAATCCGAACAGCCTTGGCAATCCCCGCTATTGGTTTTGCCGGCGAGTTTACGGCTTTAACTCGACCCGCTCCTTTCTCTAACAACAGTCCAAGTCTCTCCACTTCGGTGCTCGCCAGATAATTATGGGTGGCACCTGAGTCTATCATAGCACGAATATTTTTCCCATTGATTTTAACATCAACAAACATTAATCCCTTCTTTTTCTTATCTGACCACTGCCGTGAGAGCAGGTATGGGTTTTCTAGCTTTTGTCGGCACTCTTGCCTTAGCTGCCGCTTGATGGGTTAACGAGTTGCACCATTGATTTATGGCCCCAAGGTTTTCCTCATCTTCCGATCTTCCTTCCTCATCTGGAACTTGCAACTCTTCTTTCGGTTGCGAACTCGATTCTGCGGCGCTTGTTATGGCGCTCAAAAGTTGCCTCTTCGGACAATTAGTTAGAAAATGAGGTCCATCACATAGAAACATCTAACGATCCGTTGGGAAGGGGCCCTTGGCCTTCGTAGGTTTGCTACGATTCGTGCTCCCATATGAACTTCCTTGAGTATAGGTTTGCCGATCCCCTACACTCCGACTCAAGTTAGGTTTAAACGGTCTTGGCATTACACTTGGGACGGTGTCATGTTTGTTGTTACTGGGACGATCCTTTCGAGGTTCCGACGTGTAATCCATTAATCTTTCGCCGCTCCCATGGCGGTATCGAGGTCTGTGACTCGTTGGCGCATAAGCTCCAGACGAGCAAATGGTTTCAACCCATCCAAGAACGTAAACAACCGGTCATTCTCCGACATATCGCTAATGTGTAGCATATGTGTCGAAAATGCCTTCACGTAATCTCGAATAAGACCGTGTGCTTCAAATCTCGCAAGGCCCTTCTTGCATTGTACTCGACATTCTCTCGGGAAGAATTGTTGCACGATGGCTTCTCAGCTTGTTCCCAAGTGTCAATTCTTACTCGTTGAGCCCGAATGTCCGCATATTTGGTGCGCCACCACAATTTGGCATCATCGATCAAATACATTGTGGCGGTTGTGACCTTTCTCGGTTCGTCTAAAACATTAGCGGCATGGAAGTATTGTTCCATGTCGAATAAGAAGTTCTCAACTTCCTTGGCATCTCGGGTTCCACTATAGGAACTTGGTTGGGATCCGAATTCTCGTAATAGGTTCTTGAGAAACATGGGGTGTGTTGTTCATCGCTCTTTGAAGCAATCCAACTGGATACTCATTGCTTCCATCTCGCGTCTCATTTCACTCGTATTGTTGGCTCCCATTGCCTCTGCAAGGGTTCGGCAGACTTCTCTGCATTCGCCCAACCGGGCTCGGAGGTCTTCATTCTCCGCCTCGAGGGTCTCGACCTTCTCCTCCAAGGTCTCGACAACATATCTCAATCTAGAGCACTCTTGCTCTAGATTATCGAATTGGGCTTTAGAGGCCTCGGCCTCTTTCCTCTTTCCGTCATCCTTTTTCTTGCCCGCTTTCTAGGGACTTCCGTCTCGTTACCCGATTCCATTCTTTCGACCTTGACCGGCTCGATACCACCTGTCACGGGGCGCTTAGAGTTTGAATATAATGTACGCGCACCGTGCGGCTAGTAGTCAATTTACCCGACTACGTCCGCCTAACTCGCTCGAGCTTTGGTGCTAATGCGACGCAATCACGCCGAGGCGTTTTAGTGGCACAACAAAATTGAAGACGAGAATCGATTTGTATTAATACAATGCACTATTACAATAGGCAACAATGATTACAAGCATACACGGATAGGAGGGTCTCAAAGAAACTAGCCAATTCGTACTACTACAACTCTTCAAGACACTCTTCCCCCCATAATAGGCTTAGAAAAATAAAGGCTAATGACAACAGTGGATATTGAAAAGCTGAGCAACCACTAACTAGCTATTACAACACTAACTAGCTATTACAACACTAACAATCTATTACAAGGAAAAATAAGTAAAGCCCTACACTATAGATGATAACTTGAAGTGCGATTGAGGCTCTGCGTCCCACAAAGCTGCAAGTGGGCCCCACGAATGGCCGTTGATCAGGTAATACCGCCTGGGGTCGCGGGCATCCCGTGACACGCCGGTACGTCGAAGAAAGCCGCTCTCCGAACCGCCGGACACCATATCTCGGTTCAGTCCGAACCCCAGCCAACGACAGGGGGAAGCCACAGCAACGCGAGGCTCTCGATCCCGCATCCGAGAGATGGCCCAAACCTCTCACTCGATCAGTTCCAAACCGAGGAATAGATCGAGGAGGCTATGGCCATCCTAGAGGAGCGACGGAGAGCATGCACGTCGCCCGCAATAACTCCCTCGATCGTCCGCCGCATGGGAAAACGGAAATTCAACGGGCTACTCAGCGAGCGATCGTCAGAAAGCCCCAATTCGCGAGAAAAGGCTCTCGCACGACCGGACGGATCTATATTCAATCGCTTGGGGCGCGACCCATCCTGGCGACCGGGGCATTCAGTTTCCAACCACGAAAAGACGGAACCCGAATCCGTCACCAGGAGTTTGGCCTACCCACCTCACAACCGAACGCAGGTCAGCCATCTGACTCTCGTCCCGATCGCCAGGGGATCAGTACTCAATCGCCTCGGCACCCGCTCCGAGCGCCGAGCCGCGAGCAACCAGGCCACGGCGATGGCCGCTATACAACGCCAGCACGACGAGATGAAAGCACTCTTGGTCACTGGGGAAAGCGCCAGCAAAAAGATCACCGGGCCGACCGAGCCACTCGCGGTCCACGTCGAGCTTGCCCCCATACAACCAACGATCGCTCCTCCCAAAACACCTATGTATGAGGGGAGATCGGACCCCAAAACCCACCTGAGTAAATTCCGAATCTACATGACTGGGTGTGGGGTATCTGATGCAACCAGGTGCCGGATCTTCCCGTTAACATTGGGCGAGCTGGCCCATAGGTGGTACGTCTCACTACCACCACGATCAATCACCTCCTTTAAGAAACTGGCGAATGACTTCACGTCATACTTCGCCAAAGAAGGTCGCTGCACTGAAGGCCCCCACCGCGTGATGAAAATCAAGCAGGGGAAGGACGAGTCAGACGCAGAATACATCGACCGGGTAGACAAAATCATCCTCACCGGCGAACCCGTCAGTGACGAGCTTGCTCTCTATTCGGTCATGGGGGGATTCCACGGTCACTCTCCCATGTTTAGACATCTCTCCAAGGATATTCCCCCAACTTACGCGATCTTCCGCGCTAAAGCTGCCAACTTTCTGGCCAGGCAAAGGCTACTCACCCTCCACCTAGGCGAGGAATCGCCACCTCCTGTCCAGAAGACGACGATCGCCAAAGCAAAAAAGGCGATCGCCAAGCCACCCGGAGATCTCAAGGCCTTCGAGGACATGGAAGCTCATCTCCTCCACACGTTCAACCGAACTCCGGCACATATTTTCTATGCCATCAAGGGGCACGAAGAGCTCAAAAAGCCAAAGGCGATAAGGGACCACGGTCACCTGGACAACAATCAATATTGTGCCTACCATAAGAGTCCCGGCCACAGCACCAACCAATGCCGCGACCTCCTCAAACAGCTCTGGAGATTGTTCGAGGAAGGCAAGTCGATGCCTTATCGCCTAGCCAAAGCCCCTACCAATCTCTATACACGATCGTCCGAGTCAAACACAAAACAGGCTGGAAAGCTCATACGAGCCGACCCCTGGATCAACCTCGGCGACCGTCTCTACATGCTTTAATCAAGAGAAGGGAACCTCGGAAGTCCCCCCGATCTCCATCCTTATTTAGGAAACTGGAGGACTCGCTCGCCATCTACAATTCACCATCTAACATGATGGACTAAGGCACGAGATCGCCTCCCTCGCACAACGTACACCGTCGAAGGTCGGCATCTACATGACGATCCAAGGTGGAAGAGTGCAGCCATGGTCCTGGTGGTCGATGGAACCGACTGCTTAGGCCATGCAAGGTCCCTTTGGGCCAAGATCGCCCGCCCTTCATTTAAATACGAGGCCGGCGTAGTCTGAGGGCCCTCCAAAATTAATCAGTGGACACGATCGCTCGCCCTCAAAGGTTCATCATCTAACATGGTGAACCCAGACAATGCGATGTGCCACAACCCCCGTCTCAACGTACACCGTGGAGGTTCGCCATCTTCATGGTGGGCCGAGGTGGAAGCAGAGCTAAACGAGCCGCGAGCGTGATGTTGAATCATCCGACGCTACCCCGCGCAAGGACTCCTCTAGACCGAGACCGCACACCCTTCGTTTAACTACGAGGCGAGGCGCAGCCTAACAGAGGACCCTCATAATAAAGTGAGTCACGAGACACTCAATGTCTTCGCGCATCAAGACATGATCAAGGAGTCGGTCCATCGAACTCCGCGATCGTGCACGGTTCCTCAAGACGGACGACCGTCCTCGAGGATTCGAAAAAGTTGAAGACCGCTCACTCAACGAATTATTTTCATCCCCTTACTTCCACTAAGTGAATAAAAACAAGGGGGAAGAGTGCGGACTACCTATACGATGATCGTCCCTATTCAACAACATACGGAGGTCGTCATTTTCAGCAAGTTGTGCAGCGATCGAATTTGTTGTAAAAGTTATCTTTATGAGTTTATCAATTCATTTGGAACTACCCTCGCAACGATCTCTCCTCACACATTTGTACAAAGTCAAACAAAGACTCAAAAATAACCATCATTCAAGTGATAAGTCAAAAATTCAAACGTTCATTTCATTACTTGAAAAGATCAGAGTACATGGTCGCCCGAAGGCCTAAATGCTACAAAAGAAAGCTACAAAACTACAAGGAAATAAGCTAAAACATAAAAAATGAAGTGCCTCTGCCTGGCCTTCGCCATCAGCATCCGGCGCGGTCCCCTCATCTTCCGGAGCGTCGGGATGAGCAAGATTGGCCGGAGTCGGATACCAGCTCAAATCCACGCCGATGTCCGCAAGGTCCAAGATCGGTAAGGAGAAAGATGAATGGAGAGGATGCTCCAACGCGTACGCCTTGAAGTTCTCGGCAAGAGGCCCGACCTCCAAACCTCCCTTCTTGGATGCTCGGATCGAGTCAGCGAACGCCAGATAATAGGCGAACTCGCTGACAAACTCCAAGTTTTGAAAGGGATCAGTCTTGGTCGCCTCTACCTCTCCTTTCAGCTCCGCCATTGCCTGTTGCGACCCCTGGAGCTCGGCCTCCCTCGCAGCAACCTTCTCCTTCGCCTCCGCCAGCTCGCTGGTCAACCGAGCGATCGTCACCTTCTGGAGATCGGCCTCCTCTTCAGCGACCTTCTGCGCCCGGACGGCATTCAGCATCTGGTCCTGAAATCGGTCAACCGCCAGACGAGACAACTCGGTTTCCTTCTTCGCCATCTCAAGCTCGTGGCTCGCCCGCTTGGCCGCCTCCAGAGAGTCCTTCTCCATCGCCACGATCTTATCAGCAAACTCGGCGTTCTCTTTCCGAGCCGCCTCGAGATCCGCCTGCAGGCGAATAGTGGAAGGCCGCCCCTCGAGCTCCTGAGCAGCCTGGACAGCCATGGTCGCCGTTGTAACAGCCCCAATCCGCTCAGGGATATTACACGCCGTAGACCCTCTCCTCGAGGATCTACCAGGCTGATAACTAAAATCAAACATCTAAACCTCGCCTTTAAGGCTAAAATGACTCAGTAGACCGACTTGGTCTTTCAATAATAACATACAACTCAATTCCAAACACATACCCACGCAGGGGTCAAAATACAATAAACTCCCGTACAACGGGGAAAAGATACTGCAGCGGAAAAGAAAATACAACTAGACCAAAACGACATCAACAGATCCTCGTGTGATTAGTATTGTTCATCTTTCATCATCCTTCGTGCCGACCCTGTGCTATGCTCCAAAACCTGAATGCAAAAATAGACATCCACCCCCCGAATACTCGGGGGTTAGCAAAACTCCACTGTTTTGCTAGTGCAAGTACAAGTGCAAAAATACGAGCCATACAATACAAGTTCCAAGAACAATAATAATCAGGAATCCTCAAAGATCCAAACGTAAAGAAAAGTACTTCCCGAGGCAAGAGTTTGGGTAAACATTTCCAAAACCGAAAGATCGCAAATAAGGGAAACAATTTACAAAACAGTTTAAAATGCCATCGAGAGTTTTAATAGAAAACAATTTAGGATTATAAAAACCTTCTCTTTCCAAAAATGAATAGGGTCACAGCCCAAATGTTTTGTTTTCGCAAATAGGAAACCACCAACAATTTACAGGGTCAGCGCCCAACATCACGTGTCCTCAACGGACGTAAAATCAACGAAACATAATCACGCATGCGCATCCCGACATCCCACCCGAGGCCTCGAAGGACCCTCCCGAGCTGGCTAGCGAAACAAATCACACACATCTCACGGTTGGATCAATCGCTTGTTGCATCCTGGCCACATGATCACATGCCATGTGCCACCGTAGATTATCTCAGGCTCTCACGGTTGGATCAATCACTTGTTGCATCCTGACCACATGATCACGTGCCATGTGTCACCGTAGACCTTCAACCATATCCACACATTCACACATATAACATATCACATCAAGGATATTCAAACAATTTGCCCACAGGCATCAAACACTTAGCAAAACACCACGTCAATCCACAACGCACCGAAATGAAATAATATACGTCCACACACAATACCAAGTGCAACATGAACACCAAGCATATACATAGAATTCACATAGTTATTCACGAACCACACCAATCACAAAACACACACGGTTTTGAAAGAGGGCCTTTAACGAGGCTAACCAAATCTTTTGAAAACTCATTTCAAACAAACAAACAAATCAAGACGATCACCAATCATCATATCCACGAAACAAGAAAAGTATGGACAAGGTACTTGCCTCGAATAAGAACAACGCGTAGAGTCGACCAAAGTAGGTTGACACGAACCGATTACGAACCCGCCGACTCCACCGATCGCCAACTCACGTCATAAACTACGAAGGACAATAATAACAATGAAATGAATTCCATAACACGACTCAAAGCCGTTGAATTCAAAGAACGAATGACGAAAGTTCAAGGATTTCCCCCAAAACGGCCAAGAACACGATTCGTTCCGTCAAATCACGAAAACGGAATTCCAAGTTGAAATATGGATATACAATCCATAGAATATGTTTAACAACATCATTTAACCATAATCGATCCATCGAAAACGGATGAAAAACGAGATCGGGGACAAATCCCCCGAAAAGTCAATTCGAAGGAAATCAAGAAATATACTTCGATTCGACGAAGAACAATGGATTAAATGATGTTAAACACAAGAATACTACCAAGATTAATCGTACCCATCATGAATTAATCAAAAACACAGAACGAATCGGACAAAAATGCGAAAACCCCCAAATTCACGAAATTAGGGTTCTAAGGAAGATTACCTTGATTCGCTGGATCAAAGGATGATAACGGATGATTGATTGATGTTATGAACTCAAGGACTTCATGGATTTGTTGTTAAACAACATGGCTTCGTCGCCCATGAATCGCCAGCCGCGGACGGAGAAGGAAGGAAATGAAAAACGAAGGTAAAAGTGGCTGGTCTGTCATATATATACTGGGCCGGAACTAGCGTGCGCTAGCCTTCCCGGACTAGCGTGCGCTATCGGCCAGTACCGGCCGAGCACTCTCGGCCATGGCCCGCATGACCCGGCACCACCGACCACCCCGCCGACCATGACTCGTCCACCCGACTCCCGCTAAGCGTGCGCTACGGCCGAAGCTCGCGCGCTAGCCGACTGGCCCAAAGAGCCACCGGACTAACAAACTTACCTGTAACGACGCTAGTCGGCCGGCGTGGCGCTACCTCGCCGTTAGCGTGCGCTACGGCCGAAGCAGCGGCGCTACCCGCCGATCTCGACCGAGTCCGTAACCTCGGGAACCCCACTGTCCCGCCCGAGCAATAAGGCGTTGGTCGACCAGCTAGCGTGGCGCTACACTGCCGTTAGCGCGGCAGCCTTTCCGGCAGAAGGCGTGCGCTACGCGGTTCTCGCCAGATCTGTCCCGGTGCCTGCAATCGTACGGCGATCCCCGCAATCGCCGTGGCTCGGCGACCCGACATCGAAAATGCACTAACGAACACGATTTAAAAGTTCGCGGACGACATCAACGACCCGAAATGAAAACATAATACCATAATTAATCATACGCGACCAAGAAACGGGTCGAGACAACAATTACAGATACGGATACCCGTAACTTTCAAGAAATTACAAAATGGCCCAAAACGCCCGAAAATCACGATACGTGATCGAATAACCAAACGGAAGTTCACAACACGTCTAACAAAGTTAAACGGACTTACGGGAAACTCGAATGATTAGCCAACGAGATTCGCAAGAACCGAACTCAAGTACGGAAAAGTCGCTAAAAAGCACGGAACTCAACAAAACGACTCCGAAACGAACTCGGATGTCAAAAAGTGTAGAATTAATCATTCTCAGAATGACGAAACGGTCATGAGCGAGTCGTCAAAACGGACTTCGGCCGAAAAAAGAAATTTACCGAAAGTCGAAAATTGCGGATATTACATTCTACCCTCCTTAAAAGAACTTTCGTCCCGAAACTTAAAACAAGTAGGGGGGGAAATATTCCGCCAGGAAAAACTCAACAAGATACACAATAATGCGTAACTAACGCCCAACGGCGAAATGTTACAAACAACGCAAAGAAATACACGGCGTGAAAACACGCTCCACGGCGACCAACACAACGTCGCCGTTAGGGATATAATAAAACCAACAAATGACAAGCGTCATCAAACGGATAATATAGCCAAGTCAATTATCCGACAATCACAAAACACAACGAACGAAAATCAATATGATTGACCAACCCAACGGTACACCAATCAAATCGCGAGCCAACCGCTGAACAAATACGGAATCCCACCGCCCAAGGGTTGGAAGATCGAAAAAGAGACTAATTTCCTGAACTTAAGGGAATTAGGAAGGAGCCTGAATGCTCAACAATCACGAAACGAGAACAAAAACCGAACAAGCAAACGATCGAGACAACAAAGATCGAACAATCATGTCCGAAACACGAAGGATAATAAAATTTAAACAACTCCCAGGACGATCTGGTGAGAACTACAAGACATACATTCCCATAAGATCCACCGGAAAAGGAATAGCGATTGAAAAGTCACAACGACAAACGAGTTATTCCGAAATAATACCACCCTCATTCGATCAACAAAAGCAAGGGGCAGGACAAGCTCAGAGAATGTCGACGAACATAAACGGGTCGACAGAGTCGAAAACACAAGAGTTCCAAATCCGATCCCCTTCGAATAAAAGAACTAATAGAACCACATGATGTCACTCCCGAACAAGGTTCACAAGAATCGAACCGAACTCGAAAAGTCACAGCGATAACCAGATCGACCCACAACAAGATCACAGTTCATTCGGACGATGAAACCGAAATACAGAACAAGTTCAAAAAGTAACAACGAACACGAGCGAGTCGATAGAATTAAGAAAGAGAAAATGCAGAAGCCAAAAATAATACGGGTATTATATTCGACCTCTTCAAAAAGGAGTGTCGTCCCCGAAACTCACAACAATGAAACCAAGGTGACGACACAACAAGCGACCGACAAAAACATCCTTCGAAGGCCTCTCAAAGCCGATTCTGATATCTGTGCTGAAGCGCGAACTCCGAAAGTCTCGGTAGCCAATTCGCAAAACTGAATTCGGTGTCCCTCGAGTCCATACTCGAAATGTGTTACCGACGAGAAGGACAAATTGCACGTACATTTCCCCGGCACATCACGGTTGAAACACCTCGGCTCGGCATACCGAAAATACAAATGCTAGATACAATGGGGCATAACGTCGCAAAACAACATAGCGGAGATGCCAACTCAGCACAACAAAGAATCATAACACATATCATATACAGCGATTACCATTGTAAAGTAATATATACACATACACCACAGCAACGACGGTATCGTTCGGCGACCTCAACGACCCGAACGATAACTAGCACGTAATTACAAACATCATGAAATAATCACATATGTACACCAACGTACAAACCCAAGCTTCAACATCTCACACTCGTGTGACACACGCAATCCACCACGAGGCGACAACCATTAAATACCAGTTCACACCTCTCACAGAGGGCTAGTACAACAAATACGTGGCAACGCCTCAACGTTCATGCCACCAACTCGATAATATTCGGGAGTTAACATCATAGCGACAAAGCCAACATCATACATACATACCCAGCCCTCAAACGGGAATGGATAGGTTTTAAAAACGAAAACCTCATTTGGAAAATAATTTAGAAAAACACCGGTCGATCTTGAGTATCACATTTCCAAAAAAAGTAAAAACGTGAAACATCATTATCGAGACTTTGGAAAACCATTTCGCATTTGATAAAAATGAGGACACTTTCTTTTAGTGAAAAGCTTTCAGAATATTCGACCTTCGGGTCTAAGTAAAAGTGTTTATAAAACATTGAAAATATCTCAAAACATTTTGGTCCTCGAGGTAGAAGAATTTTGAAACATGTTGTGGTACCTTGGAAGTACCACGAGAAAATAATTCATTTTAAAAGTACGTCTCGAAATTTATTTTCTAAGATACTCAAGGTTTTCAAAAATAATTCAATGGGCTAGAATGCCCACAAAAATTTCAGGTAATTACACAAAACTTTATAGCGCCGTGGATCCCGCGTCGGAACCCACCAGGCTAAAAACCATTTACAAAAATGCCAAAAAGGCCGATGACGGTAATGTTTCAAAAACTTACAAAATCCATTTACAAAATGTTAAATACCGTCATAAGAATTTCGCTAAAATGATCAAGACCATAATATCTAAAACTCGGTTATTTGATTTGATTTTCGAAATAAAACTCGATCGGTAAAATACCGAAAGCCATTACAAAAGAACTCACGCAATGGATAAAAGAAATAAAGTCAAACATGCACAATCCAGCAACACTACTCCACACATAAACGAAATATGAGGGTCAAATAACCACATATCAAGAAATCAAAATCCATAAGAGGATTCCGTCACTTAACAAATAAATCATAAAAATAGCTCGTGTCACACGAGGCACAACACAAAGAAGGGAGACTTACAGCCACAGGTCGCACGAAGATGATGATCGCCCGACGATACTAATCACGACCAACAAACTCAGACGACGCGTCGCGACACGACTCAGTCAGACAAAATCCGACGAGACAACAACTCAACAGGCACCACTGACCCGACAGCCTAGGTTTCCACAACCTAAGCTATGATACCATTTATGTAACACCCCCAATCCGCTCAGGGATATTACACGCCGTAGACCCTCTCCTCGAGGATCTACCAGGCTGATAACTAAAATCAAACATCTAAACCTCGCCTTTAAGGCTAAAATGACTCAGTAGATCGACTTGGTCTTTCAATAATAACATACAACTCAATTCCAAACACATACCCACGCAGGGGTCAAAATACAATAAACTCCCATACAATGGGGAAAAGATACTGCAGCGGAAAAGAAAATACAACTAGACCAAAACGACATCAACAGATCCTCGTGTGATTAGTATCGTTCATCTTTCATCATCCTTCGGGCCGACCCTGTGCTATGCTCCAAAACCTGAATGCAAAAATAGACATCCACCCCCCGAATACTCGGGGGTTAGCAAAACTCCACTGTTTTGCTAGTGCAAGTACAAGTGCAAAAATACGAGCCATACAATACAAGTTCCAAGAACAATAATAATCAGGAATCCTCAAAGATCCAAACGTAAAGAAAAGTACTTCCCGAGGCAAGAGTTTGGGTAAACATTTCCAAAACCGAAAGATCGCAAATAAGGGAAACAATTTACAAACAGCTTTAAAATGCCATCGAGAGTTTTAATAGAAAACAATTTAGGATTATAAAATCCTTCTCTTTCCAAAATCAATAGGGTCACAAATTTCAAATGTTTTGTTTTCGCAAATAGGAAACCACCAACAATTTACGGTGGTCGAGCCCAACATCACGTGTCCTCAACGGACGTAAAATCAACGAAACATAATCACGCACGCGCATCGCCTAGACCGGACGCTACCACCGACATCCCACCCGAGGCCTCGAAGGACCCTCCCGAGCCGGGCTAGCGAAACAAATCACACACATCTCACGGTTGGATCAATCGCTTGTTGCATCTGGACACATGATCACATGCCATGTGCCACCGTAGATTATCTCGTGCTCTCACGGTTGGATCAATCACTTGTTGCATCCCGACCACATGATCACGTGCCATGTGTCACCGTAGACCTTCAACCATATCCACACATTCACACAAATAACATATCACATCAAGGATATTCAAACAATTCGCGGAGGCATCAAACACTTAGCAAAACACCACGTCAATCCACAACGCACCGAAATGAAATAATATACGTCCACACACAATACCAAGTGCAACATGAACACCAAGCATATACATAGAATTCACATAGTTATTCACGAACCACACCAATCACAAAACACACACGGTTTTGAAAGAGGGCCTTTAACGAGGCTAACCAAATCTTTTGAAAACTCATTTCAAACAAACAAACAAATCAAGACGATCACCAATCATCATATCCACGAAACAAGAAAAGTATGGACAAGGTACTTGCCTCGAATAAGAACAACGCGTAGAGTCGACCAAAGTAGGTTGACACGAACCGATTACGAACCCGCCGACTCCACCGATCGCCAACTCACGTCATAAACTACGAAGGACAATAATAACAATGAAATGAATTCCATAACACGACTCAAAGCCGTTGAATTCAAAGAACGAATGACGAAAGTTCAAGGATTTCCCCCAAAACGGCCAAGAACACGATTCGTTCCGTCAAATCACGAAAACGGAATTCCAAGTTGAAATATGGATATACAATCCATAGAATATGTTTAACAACATCATTTAACCATAATCGATCCATCGGAAACGGATGAAAAACGAGATCGGGGACAAATCCCCCGAAAAGTCAATTCGAAGGAAATCAAGAAATATACTTCGATTCGACGAAGAACAATGGATTAAATGATGTTAAACACAAGAATACTACCAAGATTAATCGTACCCATCATGAATTAATCAAAAACACGGAACGAATCGGACAAAAATGCGAAAACCCCCAAATTCACAAAATTAGGGTTCTGAGGAAGATTACCTTGATTCGCTGGATCAAAGGATGATAACGGATGATTGATTGATGTTATGAACTCAAGGACTTCATGGATTTGTTGTTAAACAACATGGCTTCGTCGCCCATGAATCGCCAAACATGGACGGAGAAGGAAGGAAATGAAAACGAAGGTAAAAGTGGTCGGTCTCATATATATATCGGGCCGGAACTAGCGTGCGCTAGCCTTCCGACTAGCGTGGCGCTTATCGCCGCACTGCCGAGCACTCGGCCATGGCCCGCATGACCCGGCACCACCGACCACCCCGCCGACCATGACTCGTCCACTGACTCCCGCTAGCGTGCGCTACGGCCGGAAGCTCGCGCTAGCCGACTGGCCCAAAGAGCCACCGGACTAACAAACTTACCTGTAACGACGCTAGTCGGCCAAGCGTGCGCTACCCCCGCCGGTTAGCGTGCGCTACGACCGACAAAGGCGGCGCTACCCGCCGATCCCGACCGAGTCCGTAACCTCAGAACCCCACCGTCCGCCCGATGGCGTCGTTGGTCGACCAGGCTAGCGTGCGCTACACTGCCGGTTAGCGCGCGCAGCCTTCCGGCGATAGCGTGCGCTACGCCGGTTCTGCCAGATCTGTCCGGCCGGTGCCCGCAATCGTCCGGCCAGTCCCGCAACCGCTAGGGCTCGACGACGACATTACCGAAAACGCATTTTAACGAACACGATTTAAAAGTTCGCGGACGACATCAACGACCTGAAATGAAAACATAATACCATAATTAATCATACGCGACCAAGAAACGGGTCGAGACAGCAATTACAGATACGGATACCCGTAACTTTCAAGAAATTACAAAATGGCCCAAAACGCCCGGAAATCACGATACGTGATCGAATAACCAAACGGAAGTTCACAACACGTCTAACAAAGTTAAACGGACTTATGGGAAACTCGAAACAGCAGTTTCGAACGAGATTCGCAAGAACCGAACTCAAGTACGGAAAAGTCGCTAAAAAGCACGGAACTCAACAAAACGACTCCGAAACGAACTCGGATGTCAAAAAGTGTAGAATTAATCATTCTCAGAATGACGAAACGGTCATGAGCGAGTCGTCAAAATGGACTTCGGCCGAAAAAAGAAATTTACCGAAAGTCGAAAATTGCGGATATTACAGCCGTCTGGAGAGAAAGGGCGAGAACAGCCTGCATCGAACTCCCCGATCGCTGACGAGCGATCGCATCCAGATCGGTCGTCCAGGCCTTCGGCAGAGCAGAAGCAGCCTTGCTGACGTATGGAGGAATGTCGCAGGATTGGCGAGGAGATCGGCTCGCTAGGAAATCCACGACCATCGGCGGGCATGACGGATCGGTGCGACGAATCCTACATCAAAACAACAAAGTTAACACAACTCCTACGCAGTTGCAAGTTTCAACACAAAAATGCGATCTACCTCTCAGCCTTCTCAGGGTCCCGACCGAAATACGGCTTCCCTCGAGGAGTCTCAGCGTCCGCGATCGCCATCTCCCGCATGAAAGCCGCAGAGGGCAGCTCATTCTCCGGAGCGACAATGGTGATCGGAGGCGCGGCGATCGGCACTTCATTGCCAGGGGCAGGAACCGAAGTTTCTTCCGGCCTCGGCCTCTTGCGATTAGCTCGAAGCCCCTCCTCCGGAACTCCCTCCTCAGCCACGATCGGCTCCACACGAGGTTCCGCCTCCGGAACAATTGGCAACGCAACAGGTGGGGCCCGAGACGACCTCTTATGGCGGAGACGGCCTAGAACTCCAGGATTCGACATGGCGATCTCCGGCGGGGGCTCCAAGAAGCGAGGAAAGCGAACCTCTGCAGTTAACACGATCGATCAACAGTCAGACACTTTCTTCAAGTAAGGCGATCGCCTAGAAAGTGAAGGTCGCAGAAACTCATACCTGGCACCGAGAGATATCTCGGGAAACGGAATAGCCGAGCCGACAACCAACGACTTTCCTTATTGATCCGGTTGGTGTCAAGGTTGTCGTCCGACAAGCTCCTTATCCGCTCCCAGACAACCAGGAAGTCAAAAGGCAGCTCCTCGACCGCCAGAATGTGAAAACCTGCAAAACCGAAATCAAATTAGATCAGTCCAAAATGAATCTGAACGAAGGGAGAGTCTAAACCCTTACCGGGATTCCTCTCCCGAAACTCAGTAGGGATCTCCAGCTCGCCCGAAGGATTGTCGCTCGCAGAAGCCCTCCACTTGCCGGCGACCCAGAACCACTTCGTCTGATCGACCCGCATCTTATTCGGGACTCCATGGATTACCCGACCAGATCGGCCCTGAATATGGTAACCGCCGACCGAACCTTTCTGAGCCATCAGCTTGAACAGATGGTTCATCTCCAACGGCGATGGGAGGCGGTTACCACCGAAAAGGGTGAGAGTGCAGATAATTTGGAGCCAGGCGTTCGGCGTCAGCTGAAGTGGCGCCACGTTCCAAGCGACCAGCAGGTGGGAGACGGCAAAGGATAGAGGGAAGCGCAGCCCGGCCTCCATAATCGCCTCATTCACGGCGACCATACCCATCGGAGGCTGATCGACTCGCTCATTCTCCGCCGGCGCGAACATGTCCACATCTGAAGGAACATGGAACCTTGTCCTCCAGACGGCCAGATCTTTCCTGGTCTTCGAACTCCGTATTTGGCCAAGCGACCACCCAGATCGCTGCGCAACCCGGTACTGCGACCGTTTGGGAAGCTGATAAGGGTAGGCGACCGAGTATCCCAGGAAATCGAATCTCAGAGTCGGACCGGACAACTTCTCCATTATCTCAGCAAAGGCCTTATAGGCCCGGCCGAAAGCGCTATGTTGCTCCCAGTAAGCCCTAATCGCCAGATCTCTCTCTATCTGCGATCGTCTTTCTTCCGCAGCCGCCTCCTTAGCAACATCGGCTTCATTAAATAAAGCCTCGACTTCAGCAGGGTCGATTCCGGCCCGAATAGCCTCAGCGGCCGTCTCCAGGTGGAAGTCGGAAGAAAGTCCTCCCCGGACAGTCAATGTCCCGGCGGCGGAACTGGTACCCACTCCATGCGACGATGACGTTCCGGCCATTCTCAAAGAAAGAAAAGGAGAAAAGGATTTTTCTTACCCGAAGGTGAAATCGAACGACGATCGGCACTAAGATCTTCAGAAAAATCGACAGCAGGTCCTTCTTTCTCCAGTAAGTGCGCGTGAGGACGAAGACTGCAGCACTGCGCCCTTTTATAGGAGAAGGCAGGGACTCGTTTGCAATAAGGGAAAATCTCAGGGGTCGGATCTCAAACGACGCATTTAATGACCCCCTCGAGACCCGCGTACGCGTCTTTTCAAGGACGCATCAGCCGAGGAGTCATTAATGACCGTTGGTATCCTCCAATAGAAGCCTGACACGTGCGCATAGACTTTTCCACGCCCATTGCCATTTCCCGCGCAGTTTAGCGGCCCACCAGGTCGTCCAAACTCAGAGTATATCGGCTCAAAGATGATCTCTAGTTCAGTTAAACACAGAGTCGCTCGTTAAAAGTTCAGCGATCGCCAAGAGAGCCACCTCACCCCACGTTTCCAACGTATGAGCGAGCTGGGGGGCAATTGTTGTGTCAAGATTTATCCATCCCGACAGGCGATCGACTATAAGGCCGAGCGACCAAGACAACTCCAGTCAAACTATGGCTAGCTCTCCCAACCGAAGATATCAGACCGCCATCAGGTACCTAGCGATCGACTCCCAAGGCGATCGCTCTTTGGCATTTGGCGATCGACTCGAGTGTCCGGCTAAGGACGGTCGACCTACGCCCCGAGCAGAGATGATCGCCCGTCAAAGTCATCGAGGACTGGGTCTCAGAACAGCACCCACGTGCAGATCCACAAAAGGCGCTGACATACAAGATCTTCGCTGACAGACAAGATCTTTTGCTGACAGACAAGACCTTTGACCACAGCCTGTCACCTACCTCACCTACCGGCAGGCGCGCCGAAAGTTGTCAGTGGGACCACCCGTGACAGCATCTCAGGACGCGTGCAGGCTCCCCATTGGACCGTACAGCTGACTGCCAGCAGCAGCCGCGGACTTTAAGGGAACAAGCCCATGTGCTAAGAGACGATCGCCCGATTATTATAATACAGAAAAGGCAATCGCCCGGCATATCCGAGTCCTATAAATAGAGAACCTCCTCCTACTGGAAAAAGGTTCGGAATTCATTTCACCAACAGTTCAGAACTCATTCCGAATTCACTCACGGAAATACAGTAGAACACACATACCATCAAGCTCCCTGCTTTCTCGCCGGAATCCATCTCAGGACTTCTCTCTCCGAATCTCTCGTCCGGAAGACGATCGGCAGAGGCAGCAAGTCTCCATTAGACAGATTCCAAGAGATTCATAAGCCCAGGGGCCCAAGCATCCAGCTAAATACTCGCCGTGCGAGACTGTCGATCTCTCACCGCCGCGACTGTTCATCTCCTTTGTTACAAGAACTCACAGAGCATCAAATCTGGTTCTTCCGGCAATCTACACGCTCACTAGCTAAGATAACAAGAATCTTTACACTCATTGTAATTGTATTCTTACATTAGTACTTGTATCCCCGAATATTAGTATTAATAATATCTCGCGAGAGCATTTAAGCTCGGGACTAACAACCCCGGCAAATCTTGTGTTATTTATCTTTCTCACGGAAGTGCTCTTGCATTTGTTTGCTATCCATCCATTCCAGCAATATCTATCTCCGGATAATATTTTGGGTAGCAACAGCTAAATCTTCAATGCGAAAACCACAACCGCTAGCTCTAGGTCGTGGGTCGGATAGTTGATGATAGAACGAAAATAGTGTGCTAAAATCATTGTTAATTATAAGGTTTTAATGAATTTTATGTTGGCACACTTGGTTATTTTCTATCTATTTATATTTTGGATGCAATTTACTTCACTTGGCAATTTGTTGTTTAATTTAGGTGTTTGATGGAGTTTTTAAGCTTAAGGAATAATTTGGGCCATCAAACGGACCAAGCCAAGGTGATTTGGGCTTTAATGAAGAAACTGCCGCGAGACACTGGGTGGCCCAAAGGTCGATTCAGTGACCTGGTCGGGCCTGCTTTCGAAAATAATCTTACTTGGGGCCCAAGAAATGACTCCAAACCGCCCCCATCAGTTCCATAAGGCAATAAATCGGTCCCTAGGCTGGGAAAAGGAATTGGAATAGATTTGGAAAGAAAGACTCCAAGGAAATTAAAACTCAAGAAGGATAAGAAGGAAGGAGATCCAATTAAAGAAGGAAACTAAGAGATAAGGAATTATTATAAAAGGGGAGGAGGGCTGGAATTATTATCATCTTTTATCATCATACAGACGGCTGGAGCAGAAGCAGAAGAGGACGACCGAGCTGATTTTCTCACCGGAGCAACCGAGCCGATTCCGACATGCGAAGAAGAAGACTACACCGTTTCAATTTCTTTCTTCTCATGTCTATTATTAATTTGCTGTTTTCTAAAGCCAACATGTCCAGCTAATTTTCTATTCTAGTTCTTAGTGAAGTTTGAAACCGTATTCTAATTATTCTTGTTTTAATCCCGTAGCGTATTCTCAACTCGAATTCTCTTGAATTACTTTTGTGTTATTGAATTCAGGACTATGCCATTTAATTTCTTGATTTGGTTTGGCCAACTAGATTAGGAATTTTATGTCTTATGCTAGAAGTTGAGTTGTAATCCGTAATTGTTGCAATTTTAATTTCATAAGTAGCAAACAATTGATTTTTCCCAATTGAGTAACACAAAATCGAGATCCCTTAAGTCGAGCTTATGAACTTAATATCTTGCCTATTCCATTATTTTGTTTTTTAATGCATCTAGTGAGCGAGACTTGAAGAGCTTGTTTTGAATCCACCGCATAGATAGGTTCAATTAAAGAGCTTGTTTTAGTTGAATAAACTTAAGAAATAATTGGGGTCAACAGAGCTTGTTGTTGGCTTCGGAATAGGAGTTCATGAGATTAGAGAAGAGATAAGCGCTGCATTGAAACTTGAATTAATTCGAAACGGTGGATAACAGAGCTAAGAACTAGATTATTCCGTTAATTGATATTATCGATTTTTATTTCCTTTGTTTATTTTATTTTATTTTATTTTATCACACGCAATTTATTTTAGTTAAGATCACAAATAATCCCCCCTTTATTTTATTTTGTTGCACAAAGTACTTAATCCTTAATTAGTATAATTGATTTACCATTCTTCGTGGGATCGACCCTTACTTGCCGATACTACTAGTTAGTAGAAGTAAGCCGAGGAAAATAAAAATAACTAATTTTGACGCGTCACGACAGCGCGGTCAAAATTTTGGCGCCGTTGCCGGGAGCGGTGTTAAATTAATTTTACTTATTTTGGGTTTAAAAACTTTCTGCAATTTCGACACTGGGTGACCCAGTGTCAGTTATGGAAATTCATTTTCATTGTCAGTTGTGCACTAATCCGTTTGTTTTAGTTTTGCATGAATACAAGGTCCCGAAGGGATAAAGACTTATAATACTTTCCAGAAATCACCAAACGAGATCGAGTTTTCAGACGGAAAGCAAAAGAAACCAAAGAAGCACTTAGGACTTTACCATTTTCCCTCGAAATATCACCCAGCGAGTTGGAGGACGAAATTGGAATCATGACAAATAACGCTGAAAAGACACTGAAGCAATTAGCCAACCCGGAGCTACCTCAACAACCACTATGCATCACAATCCCGGCTATTGACAACAACAACACCTTTGAATTGAAGTCGGGATTGATTCACTTGCTACCTGCATTTCATGGTCTATCAGGAGAGGATCCGCACAAACATCTCAAGGAATTCCATGTCGTTTGTGCAAGCATGAAGCTGAACGGTGTCACCGAAGAACAAATCAAGCTTAGAGCCTTCCCATTCTCATTAAAAGATTCGGCTAAGGATTGGTTATTTTATTTACCGTCGGCCACCATCACAACGTGGAACGAGATGGAGATCTTATTTCTGCAAAAGTATTTTCCGGCCTCTCGAGCGGCCAACCTAAGGAAAGAAATATGTGGTGCAAGGCAAATGACCGGTGAAACGTTGCATGAATATTGGGAACGATTCAAACAGTTGGTATCTCGATGCCCGCAACATCAAATTAGCGAGCAACTCCTGATTCAGTATTTTTACGAAGGACTTAATTTGATGGAGCGAAACATGATTGATTCGGCAAGTGGAGGAGCCCTAGTGGACAAAACTCCCATGGCCGCAAAGGCTCTCATATCCAACATGGTGGCTAATTCAAAACAATTTGGATGTCGCGATGCACCGATCAGGATGGTGAAGGAGATGCATGACTCGTCCCTTGAGGAAAAAATGAATGAGCTAACTACTTTTGTTAGAAAACTTGTTGTAGGTAATAGCACGCCAGTCGTACCCTGTCGCATTTGTAAAACCGCGGAGCATACAACTGAGAATTGTTGGATTTTGCTTGATGAAATTGAGGCGCACGCCAATGCAATTGGAACTGAAAATTCCTATGGGAGGAAGAACGATCCGTACTCAAACACATACAACCCAGGATGGAGGGATCACCCTAACTTTCAATGGAAAAACCAGCAAGAGGTGCCTCCACAAAATAGGGGACAATTCTACAAGCAACCCACTGAAAATTCGGCACCATCTTTGGAAGAAATGATGAAGACCCTTGTGGCAAACACTATGCAATTCTAGCATGACACTAAATCGAGTATCAAAATTCTCGAAAATCAAATGAGTCAACTAGCCACCACTGTGAGCCGCTTGGAGAACCAAAATAGTGGGAAATTGCCATCCCAACCTGAGCCGAACCCAAGGAACGTGAGTGCTGTAACTCTAAGGAGTGGGAAACAGCTTAAGGAGCCTAAGAAAGTGGAGGAATCTGAAAATGAGGAGGAAAAACTCACTAAACAGATCAACACTGGGACACCCAGTGTAAAATCCGCACCCAGTGCAGAACCGTCGGGCAGCAAGGTAAATTATTCTAAAACTATTCCTTTTGAGGCTAACGAGTTACCTTTTCCATCTAGGGTCAAAAATGCAGCGGTCGTGAATAAAGAGAAGCAAATTCTAGACGTATTTCGCAAGGTTGAGATCAACATTCCCTTACTCGACGCAATTCATCAAATTCCAAAATACGCAAAATTCCTTAAAGACTTATGCACCAACAAGCGGAGATTGAAGGGGAATGGGAAGGTGGTAATGGGAGAAAATGTGTCCGCTGTATTCCAAAAGAAATTGCCACCAAAACGGGAAGATCCAGGTATGTTCATTATTCCTTGTCGAACTGGAAATACGGGATTTGAACGAGCTATGCTAGATTTGGGGAGCATCAATAAATGTTATGCCACCCTCTATTTACACCTCCTTAAATCTAGGACCTCTTCGGGAAATAAGGATAATTATACAATTGGCAGATCGTAGCCTTGTGTATCCCGAAGGGGTAATTGAGGATGTTCTTGTCCAAGTCAATAAACTCGTATTTCCAACCGACTTCTACGTTCTCGATATGCAACATGAGTCATCAAATTCAACACCTATTTTGTTAGGAAGGCCATTTTTAAATACGGCCAATACCAAAATAGATGTTCGTGAGGGATCCCTCACGATGGAATTTGATGATCAAATCGTACGGTTTAATATTTATGATGCTTTGAAATTTCCTGAGGAAGATTGCTCTCTCTTTGCATTAAGCGTGATTGACCCTCTTGTCGAGGAAGTGTTTGAGTTGCATTGCAGGGGTAGACTCGAAGTGGTGCTTACTAAAAACTTGGAGGCTGATAAAGAAAATAGTTTTGCAGAGCTTCAAAGAGAATTACAACCAATATATGAGGAATTATATGGAAAAAGTGAACCAGAGTTAGCCTTCGATGAGCATCGCAAGCGAGGAAAGTTTTCAATAAACACTCCGAGAAAGTTTAGTGTGGTTCAAGAAGACGAGTCATCAGTTGTACATTTATTGAGACCCATACCAAAAGCTCCTTGGTGTGTTCACTAAAAAGGGAAGTTCTTTGTCGAGCCAACGATGTAAAAAAAGGCGCTTGTTGGGAGGCAACCCAATTTTTTTTTACTTCTTTTATTTTTTTTAGTCCAATTTTCTTTTTATTATTTATTTTTCTGCTAATTATATTTTAGGTAAGTGGTAATCTATTTTTTGCATTTCGTATTTTATTTCTACCTTTCTTTATTTTTTTATTTTATGATATCCCTTTTATTTTTTTTCTATTCTATTACTTCCCTTATTTTTATTTTTATTCCCTTCCTTCTCTCTTTTTCTTTTTCTCTCTATCCGTTTCTCTCTTTCTTGGTATCTTCTTTTTACTCTGCAACCCCTAACTTCTCCATCTCTCTTTTCAGTCGACATCAGCCCCAAGCGCCGCCCGTTCAAGATCGCCGTCAAGATGTTGAAGCTAATGCGATGGAGGTGCACAAGAAACATGGGATGGAGGACAGAACCGAGCATCTGGAAGCCCTTCTCCCCCATTAGCCCAGTGATTCCTACTCTAGACTTTTTACTATCTTTTCTTTTCTTTTTCTCTTCCTTCCTTTCTTTAGAGTCGTGTGCTGAATTTTAAGTTTGGGGAAATTGGAGTCGGAATGATTAATTGAATTTGGAAAGTGTGATGTAATATATTTAAAATTGTCCTTAGCTAAATTTGTGTGATTGAATCAAGTTCGAGTATTGGGGATTTAAGTATGGCCTGACATAGGAAATGAATATGATTGACTAGCTTGATTTTAATTAGGGTAGTTCACTAGTCTTGATTTTGGATTTGGATAAAAGTGTGAGGTATTCATGGCACAAGCCCTTTTTATTCATGAGTTTTGAGCCGTAGAGCAAAATATATATATACACATATATAAATAATTATACATATACATGCTCACTATTTCTTCTTGTGGGGTCAAACGTGTTGTGTTCATGCTAAAACTTAATCAATTATTCATGTCAAGACTATGTTAGTGTTCTCATGCACTAAAGTGATAAAGGCAAATTAGGAAATAACCCACTTGGCTTATATTTTCCCACATCGACATAATCACCATTAGAAGCCCATTTGGAACTAAACCTTATTCTTTGATCTACCACATTTTATTGGCCATTATCTAATTTTTGGTGAAAATTCATCCGTTTGAACCCTTGGTCAAGGATTGGTTGTGAATTAGGTGTATAACAAGTCGAGGGAAGGACGAGGAATTATCAAAAAGTGGGTGGTGAACCAAAAAAAAAAGGGGTGCTGAAATTAAGATAAAATTATAAGGCCGAAACCAAAAAAAAAAAGGGGGGGCGGCCGAAAAAAATACCCCCCTCAAATGTTGTTAAGCCACTGACCTCAACTAATCTTTCGTGGCTATGCGATTACGTGTGTCTAAAAGGGTGCAAAAGGAAGGACGGTGATTCATTGCTTGTAGGATTTGTTATGCGCTTAATTTCATGATTAGTCTCGACTAACGAATCCTTTATTTATCCTTTTTATCCTACCCATACCTAAAGCCCCACTACAACCATAAAAGCCCTTTTGATTATATGCATGAGTTCATCTAAGTAGTGGAGATTCGATTTTTGTGCGAGTATGTTGTAATGACACACCATGTTTTGACGTGAGTGATTGCTTAATAATCCCTATATCTACTTGAGCGAGAGTGACCCCTTGTGAGGCCATCGAATTTTCTCTCACTTGATGCCAATGAAGATCTTGAGATTGATTGAGGTGCTTTAATTTTCTTCTTACTTGTTCATGATTATTTATTCTCCCTTGAATATGGCTATCATCTTGAATTTTTCAATACGTGCTTCTTGAAATTCTTTCACTCGAATTATGCTTTAGGACAAACATTGGTTTAAGATTGGGGAGATTTGATAGAACGAAAATAGTGTGCTAAAATCATTGTTAATTATAAGGTTTTAATGAATTTTATGTTGGCACACTTGGTTATTTTCTATCTATTTATATTTTGGATGCAATTTACTTCACTTGGCAATTTGTTGTTTAATTTAGGTGTTTGATGGAGTTTTTAAGCTTAAGGAATAATTTGGGCCATCAAACGGACCAAGCCAAGGTGATTTGGGCTTTAATGAAGAAACTGCCGCGAGACACTGGGTGGCCCAGTGTCAGTTCAGTGACCCAGTGTCAGTTCTGTTTCGAAAATAATCTTACTTGGGGCCCAAGAAATGACTCCAAACCGCCCCCATCAGTTCCATAAGGCAATAAATCGGTCCCTAGGCTGGGAAAAGGAATTGGAATAGATTTGGAAAGAAAGACTACAAGGAAATTAAAACTCAAGAAGGATAAGAAGGAAGGAGATCCAATTAAAGAAGGAAACTAAGAGATAAAGAATTATTATAAAAGGGGAGGGCTGGAATTATTATCATCTTTTATCATCATACAGACGGCTGGAGCAGAAGCAGAAGAGGACGACCGAGCTGATTTTCTCACCGGAGCAACCAAGCCGATTCCGACGTGCGAAGAAGAAGACTACACCGTTTGAATTTCTTTCTTCTAATGTCTATTATTAATTTGCTGTTTTCTAAAGCCAACATGTCCGGCTAATTTTCTATTCTAGTTCTTAGTGAAGTTTGAAACCGTATTCGAATTATTCATGTTTTAATCCCATAGCGTATTCTCAACTCGAATTCTCTTGAATTACTTTTGTGTTATTGAATTCACGACTATGCCATTTAATTTCTTGATTTGGTTTGGCCAACTAGATTAGGAGTTTTATGTCTTATGCTAGAAGTTGAGTTGTAATCCGTAATTGTTGCAATTTTAATTTCACAAGTAGCAAACAATTGATTTTTCCCAATTGAGTAACACAAAATCGAGATCCCTTAAGTCGAGCTTATGAACTTAATATCTTGCCTATTCCATTATTTTGGTTTTTAATGCATCTAGCGAGCGAGTCTTGAAGAGCTTGTTTTGAATCCACCGCATAGATAGGTTCAATTAAAGAGCTTGTTTTAATTGAATAAACTTAAGAAATAATTGGGGTCAACAGAGCTTGTTGTTGGCTTCGGAATAGGAGTTCATGAGATTGGAGAAGAGATAAGCGCTGCATTGAAACTTGAATTAATTCGAAACGGTGTATAACGGAGCTAAGAACTAGATTATTCCGTTAATTGATATTATCGATTTTTATTTCCTTTGTTTATTTTATTTTATCTCACGCAATTTATTTTAGTTAAGATCAAAAATAATCCCCCCCTTTATTTTATTTTATTGCACAAAGTACTTAATCCTTAATTAGTATAATTGATTTACCGTTCTTCGTGGGATCGACCCTTACTTGCCGATACTACTAGTTAGTAGAAGTAAGCCGAGGAAAATAAAAATAACTAATTTTGACGCGTCGCGACAGCGCGGTCAGTTGACCTCGTAAGTTCTCAGTTGCCGTGAAGCCTAGGCAATAACCTTCCCATTCTGCATTAGTACCCATCCGAGACTGTGCCCAGACGCGTCACTATAAACCACAAATCCTTCTGTTCCTTGCGGCAAGGAAAGGACAGGTGCTGAAATCAAACGACTCTTGAGTTCCTCAAAACTTCTCTGACACGCGTCAGACCACGCGTATTTCTTATCCTTCCACAAAAGGTTCGTAATGGGTTGAGCGATTTTAGAAAACCCCTCCACAAATCGCCGGTAATATCCTGCTAATCCGAGAAAGCTTCAGATTTCCTTAACATTCTTCGGAGGTTGCCAATCTCAGATCGCCTCCGTCTTCTGAGGGTCGACATGTACACCGTCTCATGAAATTACATGTCCGAGAAACATCACCTCGGACATCCAGAACTCACATTTGGAAAACTTTCCATAGAGTTGCTCTCGTCTCAACACGTCGAGAACCTGATGAAGGTGAACCTCGTGCTCCTCTCGGTCACGAGAATAAATGTCATCAATGAATACAACCACAAACTGATCCATATAGTCGATGAAAACCCGATTCATTAACTCCATGAATACCGCAGGTGCATTAGTTAACCCAAACGGCATTACCGCAAACTCATAATGACCATAGCATGTTCGAAACGCCGTCCTTGTGATATCCGACTCTCGAATTCGCAACTGATGATATCCAGATCTTAAATCGATCTTGGAAAATACTGAAGCTCCCTGAAGTTGATCTAAGAGATCATCAATACAGGGTAGAGGATATTTATTCTTAATTGTCACCCTGTTCAACTCTCGATAATCAATATACAAGCGAAATGTACCGTCCTTCTTCTTGACAAATAACACTGGTGCTCCCCACGGGGACGCACTCGGTCAAATATAACCTTTCTCGGAAAATTTCTCCTGTTGATTCTTCAACTCCTGCATTTCGGTCGGGGCCATCCGATACGGTGCCTTCGATATAGAAGACGTACCAGGCTCCAACTCAATCGTGAATTCCACATCTCTCTGTGGAGGCAAACCAGGTAACTCGTCTGGAAATACATCGGCATATTCTCTCACTACCGGAATATCCGCCAACATTATTGATGATTTCTCGGTCTTGGTCATATAGCACCAATAACCGACACACCCTGATTGAGTAATTTGACTGCTTTCATCATAGTAATGACTCTACCGGAACAGCTAGGATTACCTCCCTGGAATACACATTCGACTCCATCGTCTGAAATGATAGTGACCATACGCTTGCGGAAACTGATGATGGCATCGTGACGATCCATCCAATCAATACCCAAGATAACATCATCTCTCGGTAAATCTACCACGATCAGGTTTGCCAACCAAACACGGTCATTAAGCTGAATCGGATAATTCTCAATCTCATGATCCTCGATAATTCTTCCACCGTCAGGTAGACCAATGATATAAGGTTCACAACTAGTAGCACTATCCAGATGAAGTCTACTGAAGTATGACTCGGAAATGAATGAATGCAATGCACCAGTATCAAAAAGGGTACACACAGGTTGAGATAGAATTTCGAGTGTACCTGAGATCATCCGGGCCTTCGGATCGTCTGTCTTCTTCATCTCATAAATTCGGGGCTTCTTGAAGGTTTCCTGACTGCCTTCAGACTGCATGAGGCTTCTTGAAGGTAGAGCCCGCACGAGGCTTCTTGAAGGTTGCCTGACTGCCTTCAGACTGATTACGATTCTTAGACTTCTTGCTAGCAGATGAAGGTTGCTGCTTAGAAATCTCCTTAGCAGTAAGCTCATAAGTAAGAGCTTTCTCGATGAATTCGGACAGGGTGGTGCAATTGTGATTAAGCAATTGCATCCGCATACGAGGTTTCAATCTCTTACTGAAATACTTGATCTTGTCCGCCTCAGAGTGAATAATAGATGAGGCAAAAGGAAGTAGCTCCTGAAATTTCTCGGCGATGGCGAGAACATCATCGTCCGCTGAGGGGTCGGGAATGAGTAATTCTGATAACTTGGCCTCCCTGAGTGGGGCCGGATAATACCTCTCCATCACGAGAGTCTTGAATTGATCCCAAGTACAAGATCCATCGGTGGGCTTCAAAGATAACCACCAAGAGTGAGAGCTCTTACCCAGATAGTAAGCTGCGACTGAAACTTTATGCCCTTCGGGACAATCCACCATGACAAATAACTTCTCAAAATGTTCAAGCCAGTGAATTATATCTGCCGGCTCAGATGAACCCTCGAAGGTAGGTGGTCTCTGGCGAGAGATGTCGCCGATAATACTGCTCACACCCCTCTCTTGCCCCTGAGGTGGCGGCGGAGGAGCCTGCTGATTCTGGGCGGTAGAGTTCTGCATCGTCTCCATGAGGCGTGCCATCTGAGTCATCTGGGCCATCATGATCTGCATAAAAGCGAGTGGATCAACCCGAACACCTTTTGATTGAGCTGTGTCCCGGGTACGACTCCTTGACAGTGAATAATCATTTCCGGGTGAATGAGTGGCAGCGTCGCTGCTCGATGGATTAGCATTATTCCTCGCGTTCGCGCGTGTATTCACACGAGCTCCCGGGTTTCGGCCCGCACCGCGGCCTCTTCCCCTTCCTCCTCTGACAGCTCTTTCCATACTGAAGTGGGAAAGTCACAAGATAATTATAGATCTCGCATGAGTACCGCATTATGATTACGTTATGAAATGATGATAATGAGCATACATGCCCTAACGCAATGATTACATGAATGATCAACTGAGGTGACGTGATTATCTGATGAAATTCTTGAAGTGATTATCTTGATCAAGTTAACAAGATTAATGATACGATCCTTAGGATCAACAAATGAACAATGAAACGAACTGAGTGATTAATGAGTTAACATGATTGACATGATCAAAATGAAAATGATGACTGAGTATTGTTGACTGTTGAATGATGAATGAGTGATTCTTATTGCCAGAAATTATACCATGGCATCAGAAATCTTACTGTTCTCTGGTCTGAGGGCTTGGCTCTTGCACAGGTCACACGTGACGCGAAAGTCCAATGATACTAGTCTGATGAACGATGATTTCAATGAGACATGACTCGGAAGGTAGTGTTCAAAACCACGCTCTGATACCAACCCTGTAACACCCCAAACTAGGCGGATATTACAGTGCCGTGGACCCCCAATTGGGACCCACCAGGCGAATGAAAGTTAATGATTAAATAATATAACTGTAGTACCGAACCACATTATATCATCAATTACTCCGATGAGGAGTTTCAAGTACAACACACCCAAGATAATACAGAATACATGTATATTTTATATGAAGATAAAATATACAACATTGAATGAAAATGAGTATCCAAACGGAAATCTGCAGCGGAAATAAAATGAAGAAAACATGAATGGCTGAAAGGACTGGGCCCCCTACTAGTATCACTGGGACTCCTCGCCGTCAACGTTCTCTTCCCGTACTTTAGCCTTGCCATGACCTGAAAACAACAACCCCCAACGGGGTCAGTTACACAAAACAACAATCCTCAAGAGTTGAATAAGCACAATCATGATATATTGTAATTATGAAATTAAGCTGAAGAGGATCATCATAGTACGCCCGTAATGGTATGTGCAAGTGCACAAGACGAGTTTCCGGACACACCCGCCCTTGTACCTAATTAGTCTCACGGAGGCACGTTACCGTGTGCACAGTCCAATGTGTCGGTGAACCCGATCACATGATTATCATGTGCCCGACTAAAAATTCCAGACATCCCCACCCGGCCACGCAATATGAACCCAGAAGGCCACAAGAACAAAAGTGACCAAAGAACGTTAATGAATAACAATCCGACAAGGGTCAAGATTGACTCACCGAGATGAGATAATAATGAAATGAATGGTAGGTCATTGAAATGATTGGAACCGTCATTCCTCGTGAATTGAATGATTAGTTTGATAATTACAAGTCTCAAAATGATTATTACACTATGAATGAATTATGATTATGTATGCACAACAACGAAAGGAATGAGTATCCTTTTAACCGAGTAAGAATTAACTTACACAACACCGGTGAAGAATGTCCTTCCTCGAACAAACGTCCTACAATGAGATGTCGGTTGCTCGAACAACCTTGAATAACATAATTATCCACAATTCGTTCAATATACGTATCAAGTACGATTATAACTAACTCAAAACGTCGATATGACAAATCTAAGTTCATTGGGGCATTAAAACAAACAAGTTGTAACCAATCTTCGATTGTTTACAATCAATCCTCGATTATATCGATATCAAACCTCCAAGGAGTGATACAATCCAACAAAACATCTCCAACACAATCAATAATCCAATATGAATACCCAATTCGAGATTTCAACAACATCTAATCGAAAACCCCCAAGAACAGATCAATAATCAAAGTGTTCTTGAATAATCCCAATTAATCCGATGATAATCCTTAACAATTCATAATCACAAGTATATCACTTCATATATCATGATTATCACATCTAAAACATCATTTCCCAACTCAAAATCGAAATCCAAGATGTTGAAGAATTTACCTTTGAAGATCCAAACACTTCGATCCGGTGAAATCATGTTAAATCGACTATCCAAGCTTTCCAATCCAAGATGATGCTTAGAACACTACTATAAAGTGATGCGATGAAGAAAAATCTCTCCCAAGAACTTCTCTCTCAGAACTCAAGTGAAAGAAGGGTGAAATGATCATAAAAAGCCCGACCAGGTACTTAAGTACTGCCATTGTTACGGCCGTAACTCGGCCTACTTACGGCCGTAACATCTCCAAGTCAACGGCCTTACGGCCGTAACCATCCACATCGTACGGGCGTAACCCGACTTAGTTGAAAGTCTGCCGATAGTCATACGGCCATAACCACACATGTCTTACGGGCGTAACTCGACTGGTACGGCTGTACTCGGCAAAATCTTACGGGCGTATGAAGCCTTCGTCGAAACTGACCGGACACCCTGCTCGAATCGTACGGTCGTAACCGGCCAAGCCTTACGGTTGTACCTGCCTCAACTTACGGCCGTATGTCGTAATCCCTACGGCCGTATGTCCTCTTCGTCCGACATGTCCTGAAAACAACGAACACATGTTACGGATGTAATGCAAGCATGTTACGGCCATAACTCGCTGTTGAACGTCATCGAAACGACAAATCCGTCTATTTGACACACATCGTTCAATGATCCAACAACCCATACTTGTATGAATATAATTGAGCCCAATAACATGCGATAGATGATACTTCCAACACAAGACTACCAATCACGATGATTATGATAATACTCTCGTCTCAATTCTCAAACAGAGATGAATGCCAATCGGTAAGTGATACCCGGCTAAAATACGCCAACGAAGAATATAAATGAATGAATCATGAATGATGAATGATTATTAATGAGTGAATAATTACTGAGCGACAATTACTGACTGAAAATTACTGAATGATAATGAATGAATTACAACCGAGTATTACAGCTACTTTGCGGTGGATGAGACTATGAGAGGTGGTATCACTCTCACATGTCGAAGTAAACTGTGTGACGGTCCTGGAGGAGTCACTGATAATTGTTGAAAGTCGATATTTGTGGTTGTTGCATACACCACAGTTTGGGTGCGATTTGACGTTGCCGTTTTGTCGATTTTAAACCAACAATTGAAAAAAAATGATTATTATCGGTAACGGTAAAGTTATGACTTGTCCATGATTAGTCACGGATTTGTAACGTACAAATGGGATAAACATCGATTGCGACGGATATGTCGTGATCAAAACCTATTTGTGACGGATTTGTCACGTTGAATTGAGCGACCACCATGTTGGTCTTAACCCAATCCCATACTTGGAGAACTCCATCTTTCATCCTATTAAAATAAAATATTGCATGTGGGTGTAGTCATGCACCGTCTCCTTGCAATATGATATATGAAAGTGTGTAAGAGTAATTCTCATGAATATTAGCATGTAAAGCAATGGCATATTACGTTAAGTACATGAATTCGTTGACCTCGATTATAGTTCATGTGACTATAGGTCCGAATACTTTTCCAAGTATTTGTAAAGGCATGTGCCTTATACATTTGATTATGTTTAGTCGATCTTATTGGATGGTCAAGACGAGTTGGTTATGGTATATTCATTATGTCTCATGGTTCAAAATGCTTAATATTGATGCACCGCGTTGCATCCATATAACATGGCTATTATGACGTATACTTGTAAATTGAGAATTAAAATACTTGGTTGATTTGATGCATTTTGGTGGATTTTGTCTACACGTTTGATCATGACTAGGCGCATCCTCCTTGGTATTTGTTTATGCTTTGAAAGTTCAAACGGAATAAGTGGTTTTTAAATAACCTTAGTTGTACTGACATTCCTACTTTCTCTCCAAGTCTACCAAGTTGGAGTTACCGAAAGGATCATTAGTCGAGATAAGAAATCGAACACCCTAGTGCATTTAAACACACTTATGGGTGTCATTGTCATATTTTTGCATCAACACTTATGCCATTGGATATGGTCTCAACCTTGTTTTCTCACTAAACTTGGGAAATATTAAAGCAGCCAATTAAAACATGCACTGTGATCTGAGTTTAATGATCCGTGTGGTGCACAACCCATGGATAGAAAGATACAGAAGTATAGTTTCCAAAACATCTAACCATAGCCTTCCTAACAAGGGAGTTACCGCTGTTTTAGTGAACAAAGGTCAAGCTGCGCGGAATTTTATTTCCAGCGATTGTGCTAACTTTTATCCCAACCAACTTGGTTCCCATCTTAAATTTGCAAGCGGTCTTATGACACACATTTTTCAACCACATTTTTTCCTAATTTGCCATAGATGATGCAGTTTTTGGTATGCGTTGTACGCTAAACTTATCATCTTTCAAATGTTGAAAAACAGTTTCCTTGGGGAAGCCCAAAATATGCACCCTCATAAGAAGGTCGAGCGTATGCATGGTAGTTTTACACCATGCTTGTGTCGTAATTTTTCCCCTTAGGCATATAACCTTGCCATGTTATGCACTCAATATGATATATCATCTTGATCGTATCTAGTATAAAATCTCTATGTTGTTAGAGTGTTCGCTATGCTCATGTTTGTAAAATTTTACAAGTGAAATTGAGTATATATTAATCTATTTCCAAGGAACACAATATTTTTGGATTTCTTGTTATAAATCCATTGTGACTATGATGAGTAGGTCATCACAATCACTGAGCGGTATAATGCTCAAGTTGTTGAATGTCGAATGGCGTTTTCTAGTCACATATGTTCCGCAACAATTGAACCATGTTATGACTCGATGACATATATGCCAAAGTGTATCACTCATAGCATCTCATTTTGATTTGTGAGAAATAAAATCTTATGCATCACTTGTATTGGATATGTGAAAATAAAAAATATTCATGAGTCAATATGGTCCGGCTTGCATCGGTTTTTGTAACCAGAAGATGTATTGGGACATTGACACATTTAGGCTTTAATAGTCCGGAGTTTGGACAGTTTGATGATCCATACACTACGGTATTGCCATGGACATCATTTTTTTCTTTGAACAAAGAAGCTAGCTGGATCAAAGACACTAAAGTACGTTGGTGGAGTCGTGAGCAGGGCTCATGACCGATGATGATAGGTATGTCATTCGCGTCTTACTTTCATAAGCATGTATGATGCCAAAGACCCCCCGATGATCCTTTTTATCCATGTTCACTGATTAAAGCCTATTCTTTAGCACGATTATGAGATGACACCTTCCTATGCTAAAGAGAATAATGTAACGACTCGCATAAGCATGGTGCCGAGTCCTCCCTTTTCACCGAGTCCTTATACATACATGATCATAAGTATTAGCCTAGGTGGCTTATGATTCTATGATGGTGTTCACAAATGGTCGTACTCAAGTGATAATATTTATATGTTATGTTGTTCCTTTGACAATGATTGATAAGTTGATGAAACCTGAGTTTATGGTTGTCCAACTTGCGTACCAGTCATTTTAAAGGTCGGTTCACCCACTTTTAGACCAAGTTTTAAAGTGAAATTTTAACAAATACTTCCTAACAGCCAAGGATACCTTCTCACAAATTTTGGTGCCATTTGGATACTTGGAAGGAGGTGAACCACTTAAATGAAGTTTTCACATACCACCAGCCGTCCTATCAACCAGTTCGATGTCATTTCGACCAGTTTCTGACCACAAGGTTGATGGTTTTGGAATTCGAACACCCGTTTATACATGCTCATGAAATTTTGAGGTGTTCTAGGATGGTGAATGAAGTGAACTCTTCAACAAAAGCACTACAGGTTCGATAAAACCAACGGCCTATCATCGGTTCAATCGTTTCTTTAAGTTCGATCCCGGTGGTGCATGGTGGCAGTTTTGTTGGATTCTCAAGACCAGTAGCTACGGTTATGTAGGATAGGTCAACATGTCATATTCACCTATATCTATCATAATTCAAATGCTTAGTTACAAGTGTAACCATATGCATTTTGTTAACTGGATCGTGTTAACAATAAAAACCTTTATCGTTCACATGTTCATGCGCCAAAGTGTGTCACCACAACGTATTATGATGGGTTATAAATGATGAATATGACATGCGCTTTCACTCATAGTTCGCTTAAAATATACCTTGGCATACGATCTCGTAAGTCGCTTTGATGAGCCAGTCTTCCCATCGTTAGGGGGAGATGCGAACGATCATGTTCGAGTAGAACGACTTGGAATTGTCATAGTTTGTCCCTACTATGCCTCACCAAGTTCCCTAAAGTGATGAGATTAAATACATGCTGCAAACATGTCTGCAAGGATTGTGTCCGGTCATGGACGTTTGTCACATATGAATGGTGATATGGTAACACCACAAATTGTGGTAGATGATGTTACTAGGCCGTGGATCTCATAGGGTATTGGGATGTCACTTGGTTCGATAAACACTCTCGCTAAGAATGTATGCGACTTTGGTACATGAAACTTGATCATTTTATCAAATGAACTCATCCGTCTCATGTGTTTCTGGATTACAGTCATCATTGGGGGACGCCTCAATGAATGCCAATCCATAAAGAGTACTCTATGAATAAAGCCGGTACATAAGGATGTGGAATGTGAGTTTAATCGAACCATACTTCGTTGAAAATCTACAATGTTGTAGCCTTGGCCTAAAATGGAAATATATGCGACTCCGGTATGAACAAAGTGATAACCCTTTGTTGAAGTGGTGCTGACACTCCAAAGATAAGATCTATCTGTATACTTTGCTAAGGCGAGTGAGAGAATGAGCTAAACTCACCTCATGGAACGAGGTTTCTCATGAACGCACTGGAATCGACTACGATGACAGAAAACTTAGTTGTGCTATCGTAATGGATGCTATATCATCCACTATCTTTTCAGTTAGGTAGTTTCCCAAAAACTGACGTGCAACTTGTAGTTAAAATATTATCTTAGTGGGGAACTAAGTTAAGTGATAAAAAGGATCTCGTGGTGGATCAGACTCAAATCAAGTGGCTCCTGACCACGGAGCGCGACGACAAGTGATTGTTGGGAACGCATACTAAGTATATACTTGATTTGAAAGAGAGATGAAGCTTTTGCGTGTAAAACTAAGCGTTTATAGTGATGTACTCTTATAAGACTAAGAGATTCCACTAAATCCAAAGTTAAGAATGAAAGGATCTTGGGGACACTTGATGATGCGTATTCATCAATCGGCTTAAGGCAATTTAAGGGACGGTTTCCCTAAGAGACGATAAAGGAATGCCTATATGATTCCCGATGATTAGTCGAAGTTATCATAAGACTTGGCTCACTTAAGTGATGATGCAATCTTAAGATAAAAGTACGGTATTATGTACTCATGTTTGACTCGATGTACTCATTCGTAATAATCTGGTAAAGCCATTGTGATGATGGCCTAGGATGCGCTCACGCAATGTCTATGATTGACAAGAAGTTTGAAGCTCGCTCTATCTCGATAAAAGGACACTTGAATATCGATACCCAAGTTTGCCCTGAATGTATTGGTCTATCTCCCATATGACCTACAGGGTAGCTCACTTGTTGAAAAATGGTGAAATTGGTACCATTGGAAAGGTTTGTGTCTACTTTCCAAGGAAACCAACCATTTGATCACATCCATCATGCTGAGTGGCATATGACTATTGTTGCAAAGTAGGACAGGATATGTCCAGTAATTTGCTGAGTCAGTTTGTGATCTGCTTAGGTCGATCTAGGTTATGTACTGTATGTGAATGAAAAGCTATGGGTGTCTAGTTTTCATAAGTTCTTACAGTTTCGTTTATACCTATTGAATCGAAGAAGTTATGACTGATTTGATGCATGGAAGCCAAGACTTCGGAAAACTTGATAAGTCTTTAGCGACTCTGCACTTTGGATGTGTCGCACACTTTTTGTCCTTAGACCAAGGTTTGTTTTTTCCCATTGGGTTTTCACTTGGTAAGGTTTTTAACGAGGCGATCTATGATAACATCCATACAATGATGCGTTGTACTTCTGTTCAACTTAGACCAAGAGGTATTTTTCCCACTGGGTTTTGCCTTGGTATAGTTGTGAGGGCAACTTGGCATCCGACTCCTATGATTTGAGGTACTCATCAGGAGGAGTCATTATGTATACATCAGGGGGAGTATACATGATATGTTATGTTGGTGCGTTGCAATCTTTTCCTCATCAAGCCTTTATTTTTCCCATGGGGTTTTGTTTTGGCTTGGAATAGGTTTTTACGAAGGCAACATCTTCTGCACCATTGTTGTATTAGTGCTCGACACAGGGGGAGTGTTCCAGGAATTATTATTCCCGTGATGTGTCTTACCTAATACTGATTGTAGATTCATGGATGGAAGGTTCTAGATTCTTCTAGAGGTAGTAGGATCCTATTAGATGTCTTACCTTATTTAGGAATCCTATGTATGGAAGGACTCTCATTGTAATGTCTATATAAAGGCCCCTCTATCAGTGTTATGAATACAATTGATTGACTCGTATTTACAGTCTTTTATTTTCTCCTGAAACAGTTGTTCAATTTTAAGAATAATCAGTTTTTTGATAAATTTTTAAATTTGATAATGTTTGGTAGACGAAGAAAAAAAGAGTTTATTTAGAATTTACGAATCACTTATGGCCATAATATTTTGGAAGTAGTATTATGTTTGCGTTTAGAAGTTGCAGCCATAAAAAATACCGAAAATTAATATTTTACATCTTAAAAATATTTAAAAAAATAGTAATATTTACTAAACACAAATCTGTTTAAATTCACAGCTGATTATTTCACATTACAGCTGCAGTTTTTTTTTAAATCACAACAATACCAAGCTAGATCTTAATTAGACCTCGCAAATCTTTCGTGTCGTGTACTTTCGTATAGTATATTTTCGTGTTTCGTGTACCAATAGTCCAAACCCATACACGACACGAAATGAATTTGTGTCGTGTAGTGTAGTGTACCACGTAAATTCGTGTCGTTTCGTGTCAGGCACATAATTTTTTTGTTACACGTGTGAGGCACATAATATAAAATAAATATTAAAATATTATTAAAAATAATAATTTTAATATTATTTTTATAGGTTTTAGTGGACAAAACGAAATGAATGGCAATGAAAACACGAATATTTATACGAAATTTATGAAAGTTCGCATTATATCTTCGAATTTTAAAGTTTAGTACAATAAAAGGTATGTTTTTATAAAATTAAATATAAAATTTTAAATTATGTTATAAAATATTATACATCCACGTGTAGTAGACCGGGCCTGTTAGTAAAAGTTGGCGAGGAAGATGGATCATGAGGTGAGACATGAGATCAAAAAATTCGGTGGGAAAATCCTCTTAAATTTGCATAAGATATAAACGATCTCCTTTTGCATGAGCCGGAGATCTGACTTCCTTACTTCTCTAGTGCATAACTTTTGAAAGAACCTGGATAATGATAGACAAGGCTCGACAATCTGCTTGGACAAGTATGGTCGTATAAACACAGGAAACAAGTGTTGTAAGAGGATATGGCAATCATGGCTCTTCAGCCCAATTAACTTGTTCTCCTTGAATTTAACACACCTCACTATATTTCCAGCATATCCTGTGGGATACCTAGCAGCCTTCATCCACGAAAAAATCTCAGCCTTTTGCTCAGGGGTGATGGTGTAAACTGCTTTCGGTATTTTGTGTTTTTCCTTCCCTTCCTTCAACCATAAATGTTTGTTTCTAATGTTCATTTCTTTTAAACCAATGTGTGCCTTAGGGCCGTCTTTAGTCTTCCCTTCCCAATATAACACTACCGACAACACTTTTACAAATATTTTTTTTATGTGCATCACATCTAGGTAGTTCCTAATCAACAACTTACTCCAATAAGGTAGATCCCAGAAAATAATTTTGTGGGACCAGTACTTATACCTGTCCGGTCTTTCAAGAGTTGCCGCTACTATATCAGGATGGTTGCTCAACTGCCCATAATCATACTCATTCAGCACGGCCAAAATTTCCTCACCAGTCCACTCCCGTGGTGGATCACCAACCTCTTCAGTACCATCAAATGTTGTAGCATCTGTACACGAAACATGCATCCTCTAAAACCATAGACGGTGACGCATTCTCATAACCTTTCCGACAATGATACCTTGCGCACTCTGCATTCAAGCACACTAGACATCCTCTATATCCACTAATAACATATTCAGACAGCAACCCGTATGCAGGAAAATCACTGATGGTACCGGTACACATAGCACGTAAGTAGAACATCTCATGTGAGTAAATGTCGTACGTCGGATGACCTTGCTCCCACAACAAATTCAGCTCCTCTATCAAAGGTCTCAAATAAACATCAATACACTTTCCTGGATACCCGGGGCCAGGTACTAAGAGAGTCAACATATTATACTCCTTCTTCATGCACATCCATGGAGAAAGGTTGTAAGCAACCATTACCACCGGCCATATACTGTAACAGCCCGAAAACGGCGGCTATTACAGTGCCGTGGACCCCTACCGGGACCCACCAGGCGATATCACGATATACACCTCCAACCTGACAACATGGTACCGTACCACAATATTTATCAAAACCCCGATGTGGAGTATAAGTTATACATGTCTTTAATACGAGCAAACGTACACAGGATCCAAATTCGGTACAGACCATATAACGATGGGCAATACCTTACAAATTATAGTACATTCATCCGACATAAAATAAAATGAAAATCACAATAAGACATAACCGAACATCAAAAGACTCGGGCCCCCCGAATTAGCATCCTTCAAAACCCTTCGTCACCATCGTGCTCTTCCTGTGCCTTGCCCTTTCCTCGCCCTGAAATACAAGTATTTCGCCCAAACCACAGGGTCAGCTATACATGATAATAATTCTCATGATATTATACAATTCATATATATACGGATCTCAAAGAAAACAACCGACTACTGAATATACCCCGCAGGCGTATAAACAGTCAGTCCCAACTATCAAACATATCCAAATATACAAACGACTATATAATATGGTTCAAGACGGACGTCACAGTACGCCCGATCCGGAAATGTGTCCGTGCACATGCCCACCCCATATACGGAATCCAGAATATACGTGGGACGATGTACCTAATTAGCCTCACGAACTACGTCTCGTGTGCACGATCTAAATGCGGAAACATCCACGCATGATCATCAAGTGCCCGGCTAAAAATCCTACACATAACCAATCGGCACGTAGATATGACTCCAGAGATGTCACGATGCAACATGACAATGAAACTCAAAGAATTACACCTTTATCAAGAAATCGAACGACTCACCAAAGTGTCAACAAGGCTCAACAGAACCAACGGTAACAAGAACGGTAAACTCGGGCATACCATACCACCACAAATGATAACACGATCAAGGGCATCACCATATCATGAATCATAGATTCTCAGAACATATCATATACACGAAACGCATAATAACCACAAGAATTCAATCATCATTATAACCAAGCAAGATAACTTGCCTCAATTCCGTAGATGAATAATCCTTCTTTGAATGATCAAACGAACGGGATCCCCGTCTAGCAATACTCACGTGAACAAGAAACCTTGAATGAAATGTAATTCATTCAACAACACATTCGTATGATAACAGTATCATTACATAGAAACAATATTCGTAAATTTACTTGAATAGATCAATTATCCTATTGATCACTTTAATGTTCCAATTACAAATCATCATATAACATGTTTATTATGTTCATTCACATATCCTAGCATTAATGTCAAACACTTTAAGTCCAGATTATTACCAATGTAACATTGTGAAAATATCCTTTCAAATCATCGGCACTTCCGATTATGATATAGGTTTGTGTTTAATTACGTTCTTCATTATTTTACCAACGATTACATTAAAACCGATTCCTATATGAAAGCATAAGTTTTAGTTTTTAGTGAACTGAGAACATCATCGTAATTTACGTTTCTCAATACACACGGATTAATGAAATGGAATTCGGCTACTCCTTCTACCGCATTTGTATCACCATAGTCACTACAATCCTCCTAAGAACATTATCATCATATTAATGTAGTGATTAACACCTCTTTAAGTTATCAACGAAATCGATTAACTTGGACATATGAAGATTACAACTGTATTCTATCAAAATCCATTGTTTTACTTTTGAAGAAGTTATTAAAAACTTAGTTATATCATTGGATACTTGGAATTCTAAATATAACTTCATCCCATCATGTGAGAATTATCTTCAGAGGGTTAACATAATTCTTCCAACAATTCATCACAAAGGTATCGGTTCTAGAGGCCAAGAATATGGTTCCATGTTATCTTTCAGGAATCAATTGAATGTTCAAGACAATATTAGTATTTCACACCTCTAGTCATCAAGGATTTCCATTACTTACATGTTTTTGGTGTCAAGATTAAAATCAACTTCGTATTATCATGTTATCTAAACAGGTTTTTATCTATCTTTATCAACACAACCATATTATGAATTATCATACATCAAGAAGTGGTACTAACACCCCTAATGTTATTCTTCACCTAGTTTGAGCATGATTCAAATAATTTATCATGTTTATACTAGATTAAACTAACCTTATATGAAGTGTTTATATACTAACATCATCATAACCATAGATTTAATATGAGTTAAAGAGAAACCAACCTCAAAATGAAGAACAACACCAACACTTCAAAGAACACACTTCAATCTCCTAATCTCCAAGTCACAAACCAAGTGTTGAAGCTGCAACACAAGATAGAAGGGATAGAAATCGATTTGGCAGGGTGGGGGAATCGTTTCCTCAGAGGAAGAGTTGAATGGGTTGAGTAGAAAAATGAAAGGCAAGTCATATTTTTATAACCTGAACTCAGCATTACGTACGTTAAAGAGAGGGGTTAATGTACGTTAAAGCCCTTACGTACGTAATCTTATGAACATTACGTACGTAGTCGATTTATCAGATTTCTCTATCTTAAAATACACCAGTCGTTACGTACGTAAATATCTAGCCATTACGTACGTAATGTACATTGACTTGGCTGTCGCGATCGACTTCCGACCACCACCTACTCACTCGGCCCCACCCGCCGAAAGGTGATCTGCTGAAAGATCCCTCGCATTACGTACGTTAACAAGTAAAGGTTACGTACGTAAATCGGTTGATATAGCGTACGTAAAGAAAGTTAGGCTAACGTACGTTAAGTTCTGTAACAAGCAAAAATGGAATTCTCCCAATATCACCCAACAATCAATATAGTATGAATGACCAGGATTTCAACTTAACATAATTTATCAATATGCTTGCTACAATAAATACATGTATGGTGCAATAATACTCGATTTAAATCAGAAAATACAATAGTAAAAGCGAGGTTATTACATTCTCCCCCCCTTAAAAGGAGTTTCGTCCCCGAAACTAAGGGATAAATATCTCGGGGTATCTCTCTCGCATGCTATCCTGAGTCTCCCACGTAGCTTCCTCGAATCCATGTCTCGACCACTGGATTTTTAATAGGGGAATCACCTTGTTCCTCAGCTATTTGACTCTCCTCTCAAGTATCTGCACAGGGCGCTCTTCATATGAATGGTCATCGGCTATTTCGACCTCGTCGAATTGAATAATGTGGCTTGGGTCAGCAACATACTTCCTCAACTGAGACACATGGAATACGTTGTGAATCCGGCTCAAGGCTGGTGGTAATGTTAAACGATAGGCTAGATCGCCTACTCGTTCCAGGATATCAAACGGACCAATATACCTTGGGCTCAACTTGCCTCGCTTCCCGAATCGGAAAACACCTCGAGTAGGAGATACTTTGACTAGTACATGATCACCAACTTCAAACTCGAGTGGTCGTCGACGATTATCTACATATGATTTCTGGCGGCTTTGGGTCGTTAAAAGACGACTCTTGATCAAGGTAATCTTCTCGCGGGCTGCTAATAACATATCAGGCTCTGTACCAATAGATTCAGATAAATCATCCCAACATAAAGGGGACCTACAACGACGACCATACAATGCCTCATAAGGTGCCATCATCATCGAGGTGTGCCAGCTGTTATTATATGTGAATTCCACTAACGGTAGTTGGGCTTCCCAGTCGTACTTCCAATCGAGAGCACAAGCCCTCAAGATATCCTACAGAGTTTGAATAGTCCTCTCAGACTGACCATCGGTCTGAGGATGAAAGGCCGTACTGAAATTCAACTGTGTACCCATCGCACGATGAACCACCTTCCAGAAGTGCGACACGAACCGTCCGTCACGATCTGATACAATACTCTTAGGGGTACCATGCAGTCTCACAATCTCTTTGATAAACAACTGGGCCAATCTCTTAGGGCCCCACGTATCCTTAATCTCCAAGAAATGGGCCGATTTACTCAGTCGATCCACAATCACCCAAATCGTATTCATGCCTTGACGGCTCGTTGGCAAGCTAGTAATAAAATCCATCGATATGTCTTCCCACTTCCACTCGGGAATATGGAGTGGTTTCATCATGCCAACTGGTCGATGCTCAATCTTGACCTGCTGACAGGTCAAACACATCGAAATGAATTCGAAAACCTCCCGTTTCATGTTACCCCACCAATAATACGACTTCAAATCCTTATACATTTTATTTGATCCCGGGTGTATGGAATACGGGGTAGCATGGGCCTCCTTCAGAATAGTATTCCTCAACTCTTCGTCTGCTGGTACACATACTCGGTTTTTAAAGCGTATCAGTCCATCCTCGTGAACCACAAATCCAGAGGCCTTCCCCTGATCGATTTCTCCTCGAATTCTAGATAAGAACGGGTCCGTCATCTATTTCGTCCTGACCATCTCATTCAGGGATGATGAAATCTCAAGCGTGCAAAGCTGTCCCTGAATGCGCTGTAACCAGAACTCAATCTCTAGTCTCATGAACTCTAACTGCAATTCCCTCTGAGCGGTCAAACGAGCCAATGTCTGCTCCTGTACGGTCTTACGGCTCAAGGCATCGGCAACCACGTTTGCCTTGCCTGGATGATAAAGGATCTCGATATCATAGTCTTTGATTAGATCTAACCACCTCCTCTGTCTCATATTCAACTCTTTCTGAGTAAAAATATACTTCAGACTCTTGTGATCCGTAAAAATCTGGCAGGTAACTCCATACAGATAGTGGCACCAGATTTTTAAAGCAAACACTACAGCTGCTAACTCCAAATCATGAGTCGGGTAGTTGACCTCGTAAGGACGCAACTGTCTAGATGCATAGGCGATCACTTTCCCGTTTTGCATTAATACGCAGCCAAGGCCCTGTCTCGATGCATCGCTATACACCACAAATCCTTCCGTTCCTTTAGGTAGAACCAAAACAGGTGCTGAAATTAATCGACTCTTGAGTTCATCAAAACTTTGCTGACATGCTTCCGACCAGAAGTACTTCTTATCTTTCCTCAACAGATTAGTCATCGGTTGAGCAATTTTGGAAAAACCTTTGTGATAAATCGTAATAACCTGCTAGACCCAGAAAATTACAAACTTCCTTCACGTTCTTCGGAGGTATCCAGTCTCGGATAGATTCTATATTCTGTGGGTCTACTCTCACTCCATCTGTTGATATAACTTCAGACATCCAGAATTCACATTTAGAAAATTTTCCATAGAGTTGTTCTCGCCTTAACGCATCGAGAACCTGGCGGAGGTGACACTCATGCTCCTCCTGATCACGAGAGTAGATCAGGATGTCGTCAATAAAAATGACTACAAAACGATCAAGATAATTAATAAAAACCTTATTCATCGATTCCATGAATACTGCCGGTGCATTAGTCAGTCCGAATGGCATGACAACGAACTCATAATGCCCATAGCGAGTGCGAAAAGCTATCTTCGGGGTGTCAGACTCTCGAATCCGTAATTGGTGGTACCCGGATCTCAAGTCGATCTTGGAAAATACCACGGCTCCTTGGAGCTGATCGAATAAATCATCGATGCGAGGTAAAGGATATTTGTTCTTAATTTTTACTTTGTTCAGCTCACGATAATCAATACACAAACGTAGCGATCCGTCTTTCTTCCGTACGAATAACACCGGTGCTCCCCAAGGGGATGCACTGGGTCGAACATATCCTTTCTCAGTTAACTCCTCAAGTTGTCTCTTCAACTCCTGCATCTCAGTCGGGGCCATATGATACGATGCTTTTGAAAGCGGGGACGTCCCTGGCTCCAACTCAATGGTAAATTCTACCTCTCGCTGTGGGGGTAGTCCTGGAAGCTCTTCTGGAAATACATCTGGATAGTCTCGAACTACCAGAATATCAACCAATTCAGTTGGTCGGTCAGTTGTCTTGGTCATGTAACACCAATAACCAATGCATCCCTAGTTCAGTAATCTCACAGCCTTCATAGCGCTGATGACTCTCCCAGAATGACTAGGATTATCACCCCGAAAAATACACTCGATGTCATCATCAGATGTGACGGTCACCATTCGCTTACGGATGCTAAGCACGGCATCGTGACGATCCATCCAGTCGATACCCAAGATTACATCATCTTTAGGTAAATCAACCACAATCAAGTCGGACAACCACTCACGATCATTCATGCGAATCGGACAGTTCTTTACTTCACGATTCCCAATAATTCTTCTACCATCGGGTAGACCAATTACATAAGGTTCACAATCGGTAACATGATTCAATTGCAAACGACTCAAACAAGAAGTAGACAGAAAAGAGTGTGAAGCACCAGTATCAAAAAGAACACAAACGGGCTGAGAGTGGATCTCGAGAGTACCTCCAATCATGCTGGCTTCGGGATCGTCGGCTTTCTTCATCTCGTAGACTCTGGGTTTTGCAACCCCGGGAGAAGGTATACCATCTTGATTTCCACGTCCCATCCCTCTGTTTGCCCCGGTAGTCTGGTAAGAAGCGGACGGAGGAGCACGGTCTTGGACAGAAGATTGTACTGGAGCAAGAGATGCTACTGGAGCACGCCCGGGTCCACTCCTGCAATAGCGAGCACGATGTCCATTCTTTCCACAAGTGTGACAGGCAACGGCAGGCTTCGGGCACTTGGAGCTGATATGTCCCTGGTCCCCACAGTTATAACACACGACAGATGAGCTGATTGTCGGCTTCGGCGCCATAGGTGGCCGTTCAGAAGGATTTGGTACACGCTGGGGCTTCTTGAACATTCCCCGGTTACTGTCTGCCTGGGTCTGGTTCCTGGGTCTCTTATTGGAAAACTGAGGCTGCTTCTTGGAAATCTCTTTCGCAGTAAGTTCACACTCCAAAGCCTTCTCAATAAACTTCGGTAGGGTCGTACAGTGGTGATTGAGCAATTGCATCCTCATTTGGGGTTTAAGCCTCTTGAGGAAGTATTTGATCTTATCAGCTTCCGATCGGACAACTGACGTAGCAAAAGGGAGAAGTGCTTGGAATTTCTCGGCAATAGTTAACACATCCTCGTCTTCAGACGGATCGGGGTTCAGTAATTCGGACAGTTTGGCTTCACAGAGGGGTGCGGGGTAGTAACGGTCTAGCATAAGATTTTTTAATTCTTCCCAAGTACTCGCACCATCAGCAGGCCTCACAGAAAGCCACCAAGTATGGGCACTCTTACTAAGGTAGTAGGCTGCCACAGCAACTCGATTCTCCTCTGGGCACTCCACCATCTCGAACAGTTTCTCAAAATGCTCTAGCCAGTGTACAATGTCAGCAGGCTCAGATGAGCCTTCAAAAGTTGGAGGTCGTTGTCGTGATATGTCACTGATAATCCGGCTCACGATCCCGCCATGCACCAGAGGCGGAGGCTGTTGCCCCTGCTGTTGACCAGTAGTATTCATTTGCATAGCTTCCATCAGCTGACCCATTTGGGTCATCTGGGCCATCATGCCCTGCATCACAGTGTAAGGATCGACACGTGCATTCTCTCCAGTGTGATGCGATTGGTCCCTAGAAGGCGAATCGCTGCCTGCGAAACTCTACTCCACATTCGCGTGCCTGTTGGCTCGTGGTATCGGGATTCGGCCCCTTCTGCGGCCTCGCCCCCCTCTGCCACGGCTTTCTCAGATTCCTTTCCATACTAAAAGAATCAAGTCATATGTACAGTTCAAGTTATCAATCATAATTCATGCTAAGTTAATAGCAACAAAGAATTTCATATCCAACAAAGCCGTTCGTAAGGAATCACTGGCACCGCAGGTGCTACATACTCAATATCATATCAACATCAAGTCGAAACAATTTCAATCACATAATTAATTTAGGTTTTCCTCAAACAGATGAACTTTACCACATGTTAGCAAGATGCCAAGATCAGTAAAGAGACCAATACGTCATCATTATTATGCCAGTAATCAAATTATGGTTCATGAGGAACATACCGTATTCGACGGGTCAGGCGCTTGCACAGGTTACACGTGGCATGAAGGTTTCTTGATGCTAATCCGATTCTACAATGACTCAAAAGAAAACACACTCTCCGATACCATCGTCTGTAACAGCCCGAAAACGGCGGCTATTACAGTGCCGTGGAACCCTACCGGGACCCACCAGGCGATATCACAATATACACCTACAACCTGACAACGTGGCACCGTACCACAATATTTATCAAAACCCCGATGTGGAGTATAAGTTATACATGTCTTTAATACGAGCAAACGTACACAGGATCCAAATTCGGTACAGACCATATGACGATGGGCAATAACTTACAAATTATAGTACATTCATCCGACACAAAATAAAATGAAAATCACAATAAGACATAACCGAACATCAAAAGACTCGGGCCCCCCGAATTAGCATCATTCAAAACCCTCCGTCACCATCGCGCTCTTCCTGTGCCTTGCCCTTTCCTCGCCCTGAAATACAAGTATTTCGCCCAAACCACAGGGTCAGCTATACATGATAATAATTCTCATGACATTATACAATTCATATATATGGATCTCAAAGAAAACAACCGACTACTGAATATACCCCGCAGGCGTATAAACAGTCAGTCCCAACTGTCGAACATATCCAAATATACGAACGACCATATAATGTGGCTCAAGACGAACGTCACAGTACGCCCGATCCGGAAATGTATCCACCCCGTATACGGAATCCATAATATACGTGGGACGATGTACCTAATTAGCCTCACGAACTACGTCTCGTGTGCACGATCTAAATGCGGAAACATCCACGCATGATCATCAAGTGCCCGGCTAAAAATCCTACACATAACCAACCGGCACGCATATATGACTCCAGAGATGTCACGATGCAACATGACAACGAAACTCAACGAATTACACCTTTATCAAGAAATCGAACGACTCACCAAAGTGTCAACAAGGCTCAACAGAACCAACGATAACAAGAATGGTAAACTCGGGCATACCATCCCACCACAAATGATAAAACGATCAAGGGCATCACCATATCATGAATCATAGATTCTCAGAACATATCATATACACTAAACGCATAATAACCACAAGAATTCAATCATCGTTATAACCAAGCAAGATAACTTGCCTCAATTCCGTAGATGAATAATCCTTCTTTGAATGATCAAACAAATGGTATCCCCATCTAACAATACTCACGTGAACAAGCAACCTTGAATGAAATGTAATTCATTCAACAACACATTCGTATGATAACGGTATCATTACATAGAAACAATATTCGTAAATTTACTTGAATAGATCAATTATCCTATTGATCACTTTAATGTTCCAATTACAAATCATCATATAACATGTTTATTATGTTCATTCACATATCCTAGCATTAATGTCAAACACTTGAAGTCCAGATTATTACCAATGTAACATTGTGAAAACATCCTTTCAAATCATCGGCACTTCCGATTATGATATAAGTTTGTGTTTAATTATGTTCTTCATTATTTTACCAACGATTACATTAAAACCGATTCCTATATGAAAGCATAAGTTTAAGTTTTTAGTGAACTAAGAACATCATCTTAATTTACGTTGCTCAATACACATGGGTTAATGAAATGGAATTCGGCTACTCCCTCTACCGCATTTGTATCACCATACTCACTACAATCCTCCCATCATATTAATGTAGTGATTAACACCTCTTTAAGTTATCAACAAAATCGATTAACTTTGACATATGAAGATTACAATTGTATTCTATCAAAATCCATTGTTTTACTTTTGAAGAAGTTATTAAAAACTTAGTTATATCATTGGATAATTGGAATTCTAAATATAACTTCATCCCATCATGTGAAAATTATCTTCAGAGGGTTAACATAATTCTTCCAACAATTCATCACAAAGGTATCGGTTCTAGAGGCCAAGAATATGGTTCCATGTTATCTTTCAGGAATCAATTGAATGTTCAAGACAATATTAGTATTTCACACCTCTAGTCATCAAGGATTTCCATTACTTACATGTTTTTGGTGTCAAGATTAAAATCAACTTCGTATTATCATGTTATCTAAACAGGTTTTTATCTATCTTTATCAACACAACCATATTATGAATTATCATACATCAAGAAGTGGTACTAACACCCCTAATGTTATTCTTCACCTAGTTTGAGCATGATTCAAATAATTTATCATGTTTATACTAGATTAAACTAACCTTATATGAAGTGTTTATATACTAACATCATCATAAGCATAGATTTAATATGAGTTAAAGAGAAACCAAACTCAAAATGAAGAACAACACCAACATTTCAAAGAACACATTTCAATCTCCTAATCTCCAAGTCACAAACCAAGTGCTGAAGCTCCAACACAAGATAGAAAGGATAGAAATCTATTTGGCGGGGTGGAGAATCGTTTCCTCAGAGGAAGAGTTGAATGGGTTGAGTAGAAAAATGAAGGCAAGTCATATTTTTATATCCTGAACTCAGCATTACGTACGTTAAAGAGAGGGGTTAACGTACGTTAAAGCCCTTACGTACGTAATCTTACGAACATTACATACGTAGTCGATTTATCAGATTTCTCTGTCTTAAAATACACCAGTAGTTACGTACGTAAATATCTAGCCATTACGTACGTAATGGACGTTCACTTGGCTGTCGCGATCGACTTCCGACCACCACCTACTCACTCGGCCCCACCCGCCGAAAGGTGATATGCTTAAAGATCCCTCGCATTACGTACGTTAACAAGTAAAGGTTACGTACGTAAATCGGTTGATATAGCATACGTAAAGAAAGCTAGGCTAACGTACGTTAAGTTCTGTAACAAGCAAAAATGGAATTCTCCCAATATCACCCAACAATCAATATAGTATGAATGACCAGGATTTCAACTTAACATAATTTATCAATATGCTTGCTACAATAAATACATGTATGGTGCAATAATACTCGATTTAAATCAGAAAATACAATAGTAAAGGTGAGGTTATTACACATACTAGACGAAAGACTCATGATGCCAAAAGGGTTGAATCTATCAGATGCAACTCCGAGTCCTACATTCCGGACATCTGATGCAAACTCTAGAAACTCCCTATCTATATGCTTCCAAGCCTCTCTATTAGAAGGGTGTATCATAGTATCCTCCTCAGTGACGCGAGGCTCGGCATGCCATCTCATCGCCTTGGCTGTGTGAGGAGACATGAAAAGCCTCTCCAATCTATCCTTCAGAGGGAAATACCAAAGAACCTTCATAGCTTTCTGTTTACCAGAATAAGTGAACTTATACCTCTCTGTGTCACATACCGGACATCTCTTGAGGTCTTCATTAGGCTTTCCCCAAAATAAAGCACAATCATATATGCATACGTGGATCTTGATGTACAATAGTCTAAGACCTTTTAGGATACGTCTCATTTTACTGTGATTATTAGGAAGATGATCATCATGATGACCTTCTGGGAGCATTTTTCCTGTAAGTTCCAAATAATCATCCACAACTTTAATCGATATTTTGTTCTCCAACTTGACTCTCATAGTCTATATGACACTATCAAGAACCGTCATGTGACACCCAGGGTAAATAAGAGTCTGCTGGAGCTGGATTAGCTTGTTGTATCTATCAACATAAATGGTGTTAATAGGTATCAATGTAGGCATTCGGATGACCGGTTGATCAATTATATGGTATTCTTGACCTACAGTCGATACGTCCCTCTCGTAATAACCAAACACGTCGTCAATCAACTTTCTTGTGGGGTCATTAGATGTGCTACCACTGTCCGTGATCATGGGGAATAATTGAATTTGGTCTTTCACCGTGGTAAATCCAACATGTGTATTTATCCCAAAACCCATTCGTTTTCAAGTGCTCCCATACAACATCAAGTGTAAAATGGTATATATCGCTACGACATTTATATTTATTGCATGGACAGTAATGAATTATACTATTACTATCATGCTCATTCACAAATCGAATAAACCCTCCCATTCCATCTATGACCCTTGGATCCCATTTTTGTAGACGAATCCAATTTTATACATCCTATAACAAAAATAACAACTATATTATACATTCATAATTTGTATTTATCAAGAACATACAAAAATTACGACTACAATCATCATAGAGATATCAAACCCATATATATACATATTATTCAAAAAAATAATACTTGGTCATATAATCATCAATATATATATATATATATATATATATATATATATATATATATATGTGTGTGTGTGTGTGTGTGTATGTGTGTTATACATACACCAAGAAATCTTCAAGAAAACAAACTAATACTTAAACATGTTCATAATCATCAAATGGATATATTATATGCATAATATAATCATAATTGATATTAAAGTTCAATAAACATATCTTGATCAATATGATTTCTTGAATAATCAAACCATAGAAAATTATTGTTTTTCGTGTTTTTATTTTATAATTTCCAAGTGTGTTGTAAATAGTGTGTTGAAGTGTTAGATGGTGATATATTCTGCACAAAAAACACGTAAGACTACATCATGATGACCTTCTGGGAGCATTTTTCCTGTAAGTTCCAAATAATCATCCACAACTTTAATCGAGATTTTGTTCTCCAACTTGACTCTCATAGTCTATATGACACTATCAAGAACCGTCATGTGACACCCAGGGTAAAGAAGAGTCTGCTGGAGCTGGATTAGCTTGTTGTATCTATCAACATAAATGGTGTTAATGGGTATCAATGTAGGCATTCGGATGACCGGTTGATCAATTATATGGTATTCTTGACCTACAGTCGATACGTCCCTCTCGTAATAACCAAACACGTCGTCAATCAACTTTCTTGTGGGGTCATTAGATGTGCTACCACTGTCCGTGATCATGGGGAATAATTGAATTTGATCTTTCACCGTGGTAAATCCAACATGTGTATTTATCCCAAAACCCATTCGTTTTCAAGTGCTCCCATACAACATCAAGTGTAAAATGGTATATATCGCTACGACATTTACATTTATTGCATGGACAGTAATGAATTATACTATTACTATCATGCTCATTCACAAATCGAATAAACCCTCACATTCCATCTATGACCCTTGGATCCCATTTTTGTAGACCAATCCAATTTTATCCATCCTATAACAAAAATAACAACTATATTATACAATCATAATTTGTATTTATCAAGAACATACAAAAATTACGACTACAATCATCATAGAGATATCAAACCCATATATATACATATTATTCAAAAAAATAATACTTGGTCATATAATCATCAATATATATATATATATATATATATATATATATATGTGTGTGTGTGTGTATGTGTGTTATACATACACCAAGAAATCTTCAAGAAAACAAACTAATTCTTAAACATGTTCATAATCATCAAATGGATATATTATATGCATAATATAATCATAATTGATATTAAAGTTCAATAAACATATCTTGATCAATATGATTTCTTGAATAATCAAACCAGAGAAAATTATTGTTTTTCGTGTTTTTATTTTATAATTTCCGAGTGTGTTGTAAATAGTGTGTTGAAGTGTTAGATGGTGATATATTCTGCACAAAAAACACGTAAGACTTTATCCGACGACAAACCGTCGGCTAAAGTCTAATAGTTATCGGCTAAACATTACAAATTCGTCGGCTAAAGTCTCCTCGTTGTCGGTAAAACTACAAAACTTTAGCCGTCGACTAACACGACTTTAGCCGACGACAAAAAGCAAAGTCTTCGACTAAACATATTTAGCCGACAACTCGAAAATCGTCGTCTAAACCTTCGTCCTTTTGCCGACGACATGCGCCGGCCGTCGGCCCTTCCCCGACTAGTCGTCGGCTAAAGTGTTATTTTTAGTAGTATATATATATATATATATATATATATATATATATATATATATTTATATATATATAAATATTTATTTATTTATATGTTTCGTGTACCCCGTGTCGTGTCGTGTACCCAAAGGGTAAACACAAAACCGATACTAAATCTCGATTGTGTACTTTCGTGTTCATGTATTTTCGTGTCATGTACTCAAAATGCAAGCACAAACATTAAATTTTCGTATCATTTTCTTGTCGTGTGGTAAATTTCCGGGTCTAATCTTAATCAATGTTTTAGAAAATAAATAAATTTGTACAACCTACTGATCATATTTATTTGACAAATAAAGTTCTAAACCTAAATCACTATAAATGATGAGTCATAAATAAGAGATATAGACCTAATATATGCTAAAAATACTTTAGTTGATTCAATTGTGGAGAAAAAAATAGGGGCGCTTTCTGAAACCCCGATTATTTTTGGTTAATTTCATAGCTTCACCACTAATGTCAATCCCTAGCTAGGACTGTGAGTGGACCTGAAAGTTCGATTCGTTTCGGAGTATACAACTCGAAATAATTCGGCTCGAGGCTCGGTTCGGAGGTTCAAAAGTTGAACGTTTGAAATAGACATTCGGCTAGGTTCGCCGAATGATTCAAAAAAGCTCGGCTAGGTGGATTTAGCTCTGGCCCAATTACTAAAATCCATTCCTTCACCCATTTAATCTCTTTTAAGCCCAAGTCCCTCCAGCCCTTTAAGCCCAAATCCCTCAATGTCCCTTTATGTCCAATTACATAACACAACCTAAGTCCCCAACCCTACAAATCGGGAAGTCTCTCTCTCTCTCTCTCTCTCTCTCCCTCCCTCCCTCCCTCCCTCTCCAAATCGGAAGAAGCAGTAGGCGGCAGGAAGAAGCAATATGTCTCTTCAACTTCGTCTTCATCATCTTCAACACAATCAAGCTGTAACACCCCGAGATATTCGGAATAATTACAGCGCCGTAAATCCATTGTATAAGGATTTACAAGGCTAATTTGAAGACTACGGAAATAGTACAAAAGTGCCATTACTAAAAGGAAATTCAAACCCGTTTGACAATTCAAATAAGCTCATTATTACAAAATGTTCCCAAGACAACAACAACATAAACGTACTCAAGTACTAAAATAACCGGAAATAAGACAACATAATCCACATCACTGAGCCACTTCATCGTCATGTCGGTACTGTGGCTGCTTCCCCGCTCCACGGCTACCTGAACATCAAAACAAATGTCCACCCCCGAAGGGGTTAGCAAAACAATGCTAGTACAAGTATCGCAATACATAAATCATCCATGCATCATAAAACATACAAAACAGACTTCCATTATCGGAATCCAACGATGTGAATCCTCACGATTTCATCAACACAATACAGGGTAATCCAACGATCCAGCGCCCTCGGTATAGATCCCCATGATGATCCCGTCGGACCAACGCGTGGTGGAAAACCCATCCAACGATCCAGCGCCCTCAGCATAGATCCCCATGATGATCCCGTCGGACCAACGCATGGTAGACATTCGATCCAGCGCCCTCAGCATAGATCCTCATGATCCCCTCGGATCATTTACAACACAAACATTATCATTATGCATACACATATGCAAATCAACACGTCCATCGACGTAAATATCATGACAACTCAAAGAATACAACCTCATATTCAACAACACGAATAAATCGTACACATAATCAAAAATGCAATATCAATAAGCTTAAAATACGATACTTGCCTCAAAGATGGCAAGAACAAATCACTCCAACGATCTCAACACACTCGAAGGTCGTCTCCTTTGATCAACGTAGCAAGCTCGAACCTTAACAAAAGAAATAATATAGAATTCATCTTATGTCGTACGAATGTCTAACAACCCGGTCTACGGCCGAAAGCTCTAAAAATGCAATCTGCCTGAACTACTTAGCGTACGCTACGTACTCAAAGTTTAGCCATGCTAAAGTTTAGCTTGGTCCCCAAAGCCTTGTGAACTGCCTTCCAGAAGTGCGACACGAAGCGAACATCTCGATCTGAAATAATGGTCTTCGGCATCGTTGGATTCCGATCAACGTATCAAGCTCGAACCTTAACAAAAGAAATAATATAGAATTCATCTTATGTCGTACGAATGTCTAACAACCCGGTCTACGGCCGAAAGCTCTAAAAATGCAATCTGCCTGAACTACTTAGCGTACGCTACGTACTCTACGTAACGTGCGCTAAGCCTGCCCGTTAGCGTACGTAAACGACGAAGTCTAGCATACGCTAACTTATGTACCGACAGTCCTCTCTGATCAGCCGACTGACTCGCCTGATGACATAACGTACGTTACGTACCAAACGTAGCGTACGTTACTCATTCCCGATAGCGCACGTTAATATACATATCTTAGCGTGCGCTAACCGTGCATGGCAGTTTACTACAGGGTAGAAAACTTGATCTAATGGTGATGAAACTCATGAAATCTTCAGTGTTAATATATGCCATCTCCGTGCATATCATGCTCATACGGTTTGTGAAAGATCTTTACGGATTAAATGACTACGAGACACAAGGATATGTATCATCATCACAACACCATAATTCATCTTGATCTTCAAGAATATATCCTAAGTTCACTCCATTCCATATCCCAAAACGTATGATTCCATTATGTACAGACATAATAACTTGATAATCTCCATAAACTTGTCATAATCGGTTTGAAGCTGCATGAATATGCTTAGGAGTCCATACACTAAAAAGGTTCAATGGATTATACGATGAATAAGTATCAAAACATCGAAAATATCCTTCTAACACATGATGTTCGACTACTTACGAATTTAACTGACTAGATAATCCCAAATCATGATCAAAACGTCCTTCAGAACATTACTTAATATTGGTGAAGAATCACCTACCTCAAAGTAGTGAAGAACAAGGAGGAACTTGAAGAAATCCCACACCGAGAGCTTGAACACCAATCTCCAATGATCTACAATCTTCAACTCGAGCTAGGATGATTATATGAAGGGTTTAGGATGGAGAGAGTGACTCTCTATGTCTCAGAATTCGGGTTTGGGAAATGATGAAAACTGAAAAAAAGAAAAAGGGTGTTGCCCTATATATAGGAAATGGTTATTAGCGCGCGCTAGTCCCTATCCATAGCGTGCGCTAACGGCTATACGAAGCTTACTGACTTCACTGTACTCAGCGTTTAGCGTGCGCTATCCTCATATCATTAGCGTGCGCTACCGCGTTGACTTGGCTTTTCCCGAAAGCCGTCCAGGTTCATCCCGACATAATCCGACCAAGATCCGCGGCTGATCTCACCTACCACCCTGTCTCAATCATGTTGACTACGTATAGCGTGCGCTAAGGTTCATGCACAGCGTGCGCTACGGATCCAAATTAGCATACGCTACACTTAGTCGATAGCGTGCGCTACATGCGCAGAATCACAATTTAGATCACATTCATGAAATCATACGCTCCACAACACCGGATTATGAAATACGGAGAATAATACTCAGATCAAGATGCAACAATTACAATATCACAAGGTTCAATTACACATCGGAAAACTCGGGTATTACACAAGCAAGGGTCAAACACCTCCTTTTTCATCCTCGTCATCAACGAACTTCGTCGTTGCCGGAAAGATGCATGTAGAAGTAGAATTCGTATGAAATGGATTTAGATTTTGAATTTGATGTTTGATTTTTGTCAACAATTCCAATTGTATATTCAATTTGGTTATATTGCATGTGAGAATAATTTTGTCTATGATTATTGTATCTATATTTTATCCCATGTTTATCAAAATTTTCAAGAATAACTGAAATTTGTGAAAATAAGATTTTGTAATTGCATTTGAGAACTTGAATATATCGAGCCGAATTATTTCGAATATGTCCGGCTCGAACCGTCGAACTCGAGTCGAGCTCTTTATTTTGAGGTTCGACGGTTTCGAGCAGAGCCGAGCCGAACCTTCCAAATGCACCAAGCCGAACTAGAACCTACTGATATTCGGTTCTATTCTGCTCGTTTGCAGCCCTATCCCCAGCCACCCCATCCTGAGTAGGACTTTCTGCGCGCATGCGGTTGTGTGCATTTGTCATTTATTAAATTGGGTATATAATAAGAAATCACTTACTATAAGAAGAAAAATCTTGAAAGAAATAGTACAATTTGATGCATAAATTAAATGAAATCCAATAAGAAAATAGTAGTGTAATTCTATTTGTGCAAATTGGAATATGTCATTGTCATAGGATTGATCGATTTTTACGGAGTGCTAGTGGTTCATTTCCCACCTATTTCAATTGCAAACTTGAACTTTTGTTAAAGTAGGTTTCATGTTAATTGATCCGATCAAATTCAATTCAATCTAGTCTAATCTAATATTCCCTACAAAAAATTAGATACCCTTCTTTTAAGTCATACGAGGCATTACGACCCGTGCGATGCACGGATTTTGTTTTTCGATAAAAATTTTTAACTTTTTCTTATGTCTATAACTCAACTTTTTGTATCTGTTATTATAATTAACAAACGGATTTGAGTTAAAAGTATGTAGTTTTTCCTTTTATTCCATTATGCACGGTCATACAAAAGAGCGTAAATATTGGTTTCTCACTAAAAAAAAGTTTTGTGGGTTCTTAGTAAAAAATTGTAGTACCCGAGATTTTTATTCTGATTAATTTGAAATATTTCTTTTTAGACCGGAAATTTCTCGGTTTTCGAGCGTTGGTATTGTTGTTATCCAAAATATTATCCGGAAATAGATATTGCTGGAATGGATGGATAGCAAACAAATGCGAGAACACTTCCGTAGAAAAATAAATAACATAAGAATTGCCGGGGTTGTTAGTCCCGGGCTTGAATGCTCTCGCGAGATATTATTAATACAAATATTCGGGGATATAAGTATTAATGTAAGAATACAATTACAATGAGTGTAAAGATTCTTGTTATCTTAGCTTGTGAGCGTGTAGATTGCCGGAAGAACCAGATATGATGCTCTGTGAGTTCTTGTAACAACGTAGATGAGCTGTGACGGCGGTGAGAGATCGACCGTCTCTCACGGCGTGTATTAGCTGTATGTTTGAGCTCCTGGGCTTGTGAGTCTCTTTGAATCTGCACTTTGGAGACTTCTTGCCTCTGCCGACCGTCTTCTGGATGAGAGGTTCTGAGAGAGAAATCCTGAGGTAGATTCTGGGGAGGAAGCTGGGAGCTTCGAAGTATGTATGTTCTTTTGTCTTTCCGTGAATGAATTCGGAATGTAAGTGAACGAATTGGGAACCTTTTTCCAGTAGGAGGAGGTTCTCTATTTATAGGACTTGGATCTGCCGGGCGATCGCCTCAGCTGAACAAGCAACCTTGAATGAAATGTAATTCATTCAACAACACATTCGTATGATAACAGTATCATTACATAGAAACAATATTCGTAAATTTACTTGAATAGATCAATTATCCTATTGATCACTTTAATGTTCCAATTACAAATCATCATATAACATGTTTATTATGTTCATTCACATATCCTAGCATTAATGTCAAACACTTTAAGTCCAGATTATTACCAATGTAACATTGTGAAAATATCCTTTCAAATCATCGGCACTTCCGATTATGATATAGGTTTGTGTTTAATTACGTTCTTCATTATTTTACCAACGATTACATTAAAACCGATTCCTATATGAAAGCATAAGTTTTAGTTTTTAGTGAACTGAGAACATCATCGTAATTTACGTTTCTCAATACACACGGATTAATGAAATGGAATTCGGCTACTCCCTCTACCGCATTTGTATCACCATAGTCACTACAATCCTCCTAAGAACATTATCATCATATTAATGTAGTGATTAACACCTCTTTAAGTTATCAACGAAATCGATTAACTTGGACATATGAAGATTACAACTGTATTCTATCAAAATCCATTGTTTTACTTTTGAAGAAGTTATTAAAAACTTAGTTATATCATTGGATACTTGGAATTCTAAATATAACTTCATCCCATCATGTGAGAATTATCTTCAGAGGGTTAACATAATTCTTCCAACAATTCATGACAAAGGTATCGGTTCTAGAGGCCAAGAATATGGTTCCATGTTATCTTTCAGGAATCAATTGAATGTTCAAGACAATATTAGTATTTCACACCTCTAGTCATCAAGGATTTCCATTACTTACATGTTTTTGGTGTCAAGATTAAAATCAACTTCCTATTATCATGTTATCTAAACAGGTTTTTATCTATCTTTATAAACACAACCATATTATGAATTATCATACATCAAGAAGTGGTACTAACACCCCTAATGTTATTCTTCACCTAGTTTGAGCATGATTCAAATAATTTATCATGTTTATACTAGATTAAACTAACCTTATATGAAGTGTTTATATACTAACATCATCATAACCATAGATTTAATATGAGTTAAAGAGAAACCAACCTCAAAATGAAGAACAACACCAACACTTAAAAGAGCACACTTCAATCTCCTAATCTCCAAGTCACAAACCAAGTGTTGAAGCTACAACACAAGATAGAAGGGATAGAAATCGATTTGGCAGGGTGGGGGAATTGTTTCCTCAGAGGAAGAGTTGAATGGGTTGAGTAGAAAAATGAAAGGCAAGTCATATTTTTATAACCTGAACTCAGCATTACGTACGTTAAAGAGAGGGGTTAATGTACGTTAAAGCCCTTACGTACGTAATCTTATGAACATTACGTACGTAGTCGATTTATCAGATTTCTCTATCTTAAAATACACCAGTCGTTACGTACGTAAATATCTAGCCATTACGTACGTAATGTACATTGACTTGGCTGTCGCGATCGACTTCCGACCACCACCTACTCACTCGGCCCCACCCGCCGAAAGGTGATCTGCTGAAAGATCCCTCGCATTACGTACGTTAACAAGTAAAGGTTACGTACGTAAATCGGTTGATATAGCGTACGTAAAGAAAGTTAGGCTAACGTACGTTAAGTTCTGTAACAAGCAAAAATGGAATTCTCCCAATATCACCCAACAATCAATATTGTATGAATGACCAGGATTTCAACTTAACATAATTTATCAATATGCTTGCTACAATAAATACAGGTATGGTGCAATAATACTCGATTTAAATCAGAAAATACAATAGTAAAAGCGAGGTTATTACATTCTCCCCCCTTAAAAGGAGTTTCGTCCCCGAAACTAAGGGATAAATATCTCGGGGTATCTCTCTCGCATGCTATCCTCAGTCTCCCACGTAGCTTCCTCGAATCCATGTCTCGACCACTGGATTTTTAATAGGGGAATCACCTTGTTCCTCAGCTGTTTGACTCTCCTCTCAAGTATCTGCACAGGGCGCTCTTCATATGAATGGTCATCGGCTATTTCGACCTCGTCGAATTGAATAATGTGGCTTGGGTCAGCAACATACTTCCTCAACTGAGACACATGGAATACGTTGTGAATCCGGCTCAAGGCTGGTGGTAATGCTAAACGATAGGCTAGATCGCCTACTCGTTCCAGGATATCAAACGGACCACTATACCTTGGGCTCAACTTGCCTCGCTTCCCGAATCGGAAAACACCTCGAGTAGGAGATACTTTGACTAGTACATGATCACCAACTTCAAACTCGAGTGGTCGTCGACGATTATCTACATATGATTTCTGGCGGCTTTGGGTCGTTAAAAGACGACTCTTGATCAAGGTAATCTTCTCGCGGGCTGCTAATAACATATCAGGCTCTGTACCAATAGATTCAGATAAATCATCCCAACATAAAGGGGACCTACAACGACGACCATACAATGCTCATAAGGTGCCATCATCATCGAGGTGTGCCAGCTGTTATTATATGTGAATTCCACTAACGGTAGTTGGGCTTCCCAGTCGTACTTCCAATCGAGAGCACAAGCCCTCAACATATCCTACAGAGTTTGAATAGTCCTCTCAGACTGACCATCGGTCTGAGGATGAAAGGCCGTACTGAAATTCAACTGTGTACCCATCGCACGATGAACCGCCTTCCAGAAGTGCGACACGAACCGTCCGTCACGATCTGATACAATACTCTTAGGGGTACCATGCAGTCTCACAATCTCTTTGATAAACAACTGGGCCAATCTCTTAGGGCCCCACGTATCCTTAATCTCCAAGAAATGGGCCGATTTACTCAGTCGATCCACAATCACCCAAATCGTATTCATGCCTTGACGGCTCGTTGGCAAGCTAGTAATAAAATCCATCGATATGTCTTCCCACTTCCACTCGGGAATATGGAGTGGTTTCATCATGCCAACTGGTCGCTGATGCTCAATCTTGACCTGCTGACAGGTCAAACACATCGAAATGAATTCGAAAACCTCCCGTTTCATGTTACCCCACCAATAATACGACTTCAAATCCTTATACATTTTATTTGATCCCGGGTGTATGGAATACGGGGTAGCATGGGCCTCCTTCAGAATAGTATTCCTCAACTCTTCGTCTGCTGGTACACATACTCGGTTTTTAAAGCGTATCAGTCCATCCTCGTGAACCACAAATCCAGAGGCCTTCCCCTGATCGATTTCTCCTCGAATTCTAGATAAGAACGGGTCCATCATCTGTTTCGTCCTGACCATCTCATTCAGGGATGATGAAATCTCAAGCGTGCAAAGCTGTCCCTGAATGCGCTGTAACCAGAACTCAATCTCTGGTCTCATGAACTCTAACTGCAATTCCCTCTGAGCGGTCAAACGAGCCAATGTCTGCTCCTGTACGGTCTTACGGCTCAAGGCATCGGCAACCACGTTTGCCTTGCCTGGATGATAAAGGATCTCGATATCATAGTATTTGATTAGATCTAACCACCTCCTCTGTCTCATATTCAACTCTTTCTGAGTAAAAATATACTTCAGACTCTTGTGATCCGTAAAAATCTGGCAGGTAACTCCATACAGATAGTGGCACCAGATTTTTAAAGCAAACACTACAGCTGCTAACTCCAAATCATGAGTCGGGTAGTTGACCTCGTAAGGACGCAACTGTCTAGATGCATAGGCGATCACTTTCCCGTTTTGCATTAATACGCAGCCAAGGCCCTGTCTCGATGCATCGCTATACACCACAAATCCTTCCGTTCCTTTAGGTAGAACCAAAACAGGTGCTGAAATTAATCGACTCTTGAGTTCATCAAAACTTTGCTGACATGCTTCCGACCAGAAGTATTTCTTATCTTTCCTCAACAGATTAGTCATCGGTTGAGCAATTTTGGAAAAACCTTTGACGAATCGTCTGTAATAACCTGCTAGACCCAGAAAATTACAAACTTCCTTCACGTTCTTCGGAGGTATCCAGTCTCGGATAGCTTCTATCTTCTGTGGGTCTACTCTCACTCCATCTGTTGATATAACTTCAGACATCCAGAATTCACATTTAGAAAATTTTCCATAGAGTTGTTCTCGCCTTAACGCATCGAGAACCTGGCGGAGGTGACACTCATGCTCCTCCTGATCACGAGAGTAGATCAGGATGTCGTCAATAAAAATGACTACAAAACGATCCAGATAATTAATAAAAACCTGATTCATCGATTCCATGAATACTGCCGGTGCATTAGTCAGTCCGAATGGCATGACAACGAACTCATAATGCCCATAGCGAGTGCGAAAAGCTATCTTCGGGGTGTCAGACTCTCGAATCCGTAATTGGTGGTACCCGGATCTCAAGTCGATCTTGGAAAATACCACGGCTCCTTGGAGCTGATCGAATAAATCATCGATGCGAGGTAAAGGATATTTGTTCTTAATTTTTACTTTGTTCAGCTCACGATAATCAATACACAAACGTAGCGATCCGTCTTTCTTCCGTACGAATAACACCGGTGCTCCCCAAGGGGATGCACTGGGTCGAACATATCCTTTCTCAGTTAACTCCTCAAGTTGTCTCTTCAACTCCTGCATCTCAGTCGGGGCCATATGATACGATGCTTTTGAAAGCGGGGACGTCCCTGGCTCCAACTCAATGGTAAATTCTACCTCTCGCTGTGGGGGTAGTCCTGGAAGCTCTTCTGGAAATACATCTGGATAGTCTCGAACTACCAGAATATCAACCAATTCAGTTGGTCGGTCAGTTGTCTTGGTCATGTAACACCAATAACCAATGCATCCCTAGTTCAGTAATCTCACAGCCTTCATAGCGCTGATGACTCTCCCAGAATGACTAGGATTATCACCCCGAAAAATACACTCGACGTCATCATCAGATGTGACGGTCACCATTCGCTTACGGATGCTAAGCACGGCATCGTGACGATCCATCCAGTCGATACCCAAGATTACATCATCTTTAGGTAAATCAACCACAATCAAGTCGGACAACCACTCACGATCATTCATGCGAATCGGACAGTTCTTTACTTCACGATTCCCAATAATTCTTCTACCATCGGGTAGACCAATTACATAAGGTTCACAATCGGTAACATGATTCAATTGCAAACGACTCAAACAAGAAGTAGACAGAAAGGAGTGTGAAGCACCAGTATCAAAAAGAACACAAACGGGTTGAGAGTGGATCTCGAGAGTACCTCCAATCATGCTGGCTTCGGGATCGTCGGCTTTCTTCATCTCGTAGACTCTGGGTTTTGCAACCCCGGGAGAAGGTATACCAGCTTGATTTCCACGGCCCATCCCTCTGTTTGCCCCGGTAGTCTAGTAAGAAGCGGACGGAGGAGCACGGTCCTGGACAGAAGATTGTACTGGAGCAAGAGATGCTACTGGAGCACGCCCGGGTCCACTCCTGCAATAGCGAGCACGATGTCCATTCTTCCCACAAGTGTGACAGGCAACGGCAGGCTTCGGGCACTTGGAGCTGATATGTCCCTGGTCCCCACAGTTATAACACACGACAGATGAGCTGATTGTCGGCTTCGGCACCATAGGTGGGCGTTCAGAAGGATTTGGTACAGGCTGGGGCTTCTTGAACATTCCCCGATTACTGTCTGCCTGGGTCTGGTTCCTGGGTCTCTTATTGGAAAACTGAGGCTGCTTCTTGGAAATCTCTTTCGCAGTAAGTTCACACTCCAAAGCCTTCTCAATAAACTCCGGTAGGGTCGTACAGTGGTGATTGAGCAATTGCATCCTCATTTGGGGTTTAAGCCTCTTGAGGAAGTATTTGATCTTATCAGCTTCCGAACGGACAACTGACGTAGCAAAAGGGAGAAGTGCTTGGAATTTCTCGGCAATAGTTAACACATCCTCGTCTTCAGACGGATCGGGGTTCAGTAATTCGGACAGTTTGGCTTCACAGAGGGGTGCGGGGTAGTAACGGTCTAGCATAAGATTTTTTAATTCTTCCCAAGTACTCGCACCATCAGCAGGCCTCACAGAAAGCCACCAAGTATGGGCACTCTTACTAAGGTAGTAGTCGCCACAAAGAACTCGATTCTCCTCTGGGCACTCCACCATCTCGAACAGTTTCTCAAAATGCTATAGCCAGCAGTAATGTCGCAGGCTCGGATGAGCCTTCAAAAGTTGGAGGTCGTTGTCGTGATATGTCACCGATAATCCGGCTCACGATCCCGCCATGCACTGCAGGCGAGGTCATGCCCCCATTGTTGACGAGTAGTATTCATTTGCATAGCTTCCATCAGCTGACCCATTTGGGTCATCTGGGCCATCATGCCCTGCATCACAGTGTAAGGATCGACACGTGCATTCTCTCCAGTGTGATGCGATTGGTCCCTAGAAGGCGAATCGCTGCCTGCGAAACTCTACTCCACATTCGCGTGTCTGTTGGCTCGTGGTATCGGGATTCGGCCCCTTCTGCGGCCTCGCCCCCCTCTGCCACGGATTTCTCAGATTCCTTTCCATACTAAAAGAATCAAGTAATATGTACAGTTCAAGTTATTAATCATAATTCATGCTAAGTTAATAGCAACAAAGAATTTCATATCCAACAAAGCAGTTCGTAAGGAATCACTGGCACCGCAGGTGCTACATACTCAATATCATATCAACATCAAGTCGAAACAATTTCAATCACATAATTAATTTAGGTTTTCCTCAAACAGATGAACTTTACCACATGTTAGCAAGATGCCAAGATCAGTTAAGAGACCAATACGTCATCATTATTATGCCAGTAATCAAATTATGGTTCATGAGGAACATACCGTATTCGACGGGTCAGGCGCTTGCACAGGTTACACGTGGCTTGAAGGTTTCTTGATGCTAATCCGATTCTACAATGACTCAAAAGAAAACACACTCTCCGATACCATCGTCTGTAACAGCCCGAAAACGGCGGCTATTACAGTGCCGTGGAACCCTACCGGGACCCACCAGGCGATATCACAATATACACCTACAACCTGACAACGTGGCACCGTACCACAATATTTATCAAAACCCCGATGTGGAGTATAAGTTATACATGTCTTTAATACGAGCAAACGTACACAGGATCCAAATTCGGTACAGACCATATGACGATGGGCAATACCTTACAAATTATAGTACATTCATCCGACACAAAATAAAATGAAAATCACAATAAGACATAACCGAACATCAAAAGACTCGGGCCCCCCGAATTAGCATCATTCAAAACCCTCCGTCACCATCGTGCTCTTCCTGTGCCTTGCCCTTCCCTCGCCCTGAAATACAAGTATTTCGCCCAAACCACAGGGTCAACTATACATGATAATAATTCTCATGACATTATACAATTCATATATATGGATCTCAAAGAAAACAACCGACTACTGAATATACCCCGCAGGCGTATAAACAGTCAGTCCCAACTGTCGAACATATCCAAATATACGAACGACCATATAATGTGGCTCAAGACGAACGTCACAGTACGCCCGATCCGGAAATGTATCCACTGTAATATCCGAAAATTCTACCACTGTTATTTAACATTATTTTATCCGAGTTATGTTGTACAGTGTGGTATATGTACAGTATGGATAAAATAAATGAAGGACTGAGACATCTGTATTGGTACAATTATCGTACTTGGTTGACAATTACATTTAAGAAGTATATGTATTCAGTATGCCGTATGTTCGTATTCTGTATGTTGAGACGTTGGACAAGAATAGCTGAAAATGGCTAAGTATAGCCTTATTAGCGCACGCTGATATTCATGCATAACGCACGCTATCGCGGTGATTAGCGACGCTACGTTTATAGGTTAGCGACGCTAGTGCATGCATCGGAAGGAATCGCGTGTGGACCCTACCGCTTGGCGCACGTTCGATAAGTCAACGGATGTTGTAATGTAGTGTTAGCGCACGCTAATGCATGTTGATTAGCGCACGCTAATCGTATATTGACAAAAAGGAATCTTATCCTCCGAGTCAGCTGCGTGTGGACCCATGTTCGTAGCATACAGACAAACGAGTCAACTAAAGTTATCGAACGCTAAACGCAAGGACTTGCGACGCTAGAGAGTGTAAATTACGACGCTAATGCATAGGCATTACGTACGTAAGCTCATCTACGGCCGACGCAGTCTCTCGGACTACGATAGCGCACGCTAACAAAGGTCAGTTAGCGCACGCTAAAGCCTTAGCGCACGCTAAACATGAGATGTTAGCGCACGCTAGTAATGCGGTCTATATAAGGGACAGACGGGTATTATGAAGCATTTCGTCCATTCTTTCACTTTCAGTCGATAGAGAGAGCTTTGGGAGGTTCTTGAGGTTCCCAAGCACGGTGAGGTGGTGATCTTTAACAAGATTAAAGATGGAAATCATGGATTAAAGCTTTGTTCTTGAAATCATTGGTGATTCTTGGAAATGGATTCAACCTTGGAAATCAATCCATTCCTTCATAAAGGTAATCACTTTTCATCTTTGGATTTCGTTTTGGATTGAATGTTGATGATTATTACATAAACAAGTTTGACAAGAATGATTATGAGATGGTATACCGGAGTATGATGATATTAATATGATTCTTGTGATTTAGATTGTGTCGCTCGCTTTCTTGAGATAAGTGGATTAATCCTTCTCCTCGATTCGGATGTTGATGTTATTGTAGATGATTACTCTTTGTAATGGAAGATTAAGGAAGTGTGGTTACGTTCTTGACGTTTCGTATTAATATTAAGGAAGATGATATATGGATTTAGATCTTTGATTATATGTTGGATTTTTGTTTTTATGTTAAAGGATATCGGATTTCGTTGTTTTGATAGCTTTGAACATGATTCGTAATCACTTAGTGTTCTTGAAATCGCCATAAGTTGATCGGTATCGAAAAACATGCATCTGTCCCAAAGATTAGCGCACGCTACGCCATCGCCTAGCGCGCGCTTAACGGAGCAACTTAGCGCACGCCACGTTAGGTGATTAACGTGCGCTAAGAAGCCGTAGCGTGATTTTCGTGTTGTGGTTGTAAATTCGCTTTGGTTTGAGTAGGATTGATTCGACTAGTGTTTAATCGAGATATTGTCGAGCCGTTGTGTTTGTGAATTGGTTTTATCGATTGTTGATTGTTATCAAACTTGTTGTCAATCGATAACTGTAATAGGTTTAGAATATTCATCGGTGATTACAACCGTGTGTTGCGGTCGAGCTCGAGTATGTTCGTGAATTGCTTTGGTCGGACCGAGGGACTTGTAGATGACGGCAATGGAATTGGTAACACTTTCATCGGTATCGAGGTGTTATTACTTGCTCGATTCATAATATTTAATGAATGGTTTCGTTTCATTCGTGTATAATTCGTATAGCAATGTTAATAATCGTAATCACAGGAGATTTGAGATTATAAATCGTATTCGAGTTTTGGGAATCTAAATCATAATGTATATGATTTACTTTTGTTATTGGTATACTTGTATATCGAGCATATATTGTGCTAAAGACGAAGATATGAATTATCAGCAATCCGTGATACTTTGGACCGTCGAGTATTGAGGATAATGGTTCATGATGGTTTAGACATTGAGATCGTTCTCGAAGGACTCGGGGCAAGTACTCTAATCATTTTTATCATTTGTGTCAATCATGTCGTGATACATTCGTGTATCGTTGTTGTCATGCATTTGTGCATTGTTGTTGTCGTGTATTGTGTATTGTTGTTTTGTGCAGTTGTGCATTGTTGTCATATGTCCACCTCGTGTTGGTCCGACGGGATCATCGGGGATCTATGCTAGCGCTACCGGATCATCGGACAGTTTTCCACCACGGTTGGTCCGACAGGTCATCGTGGGATCTAGGCGATGAACGCTGGATCATCGGATTACCTACGTGTTGTTGTTGTGCATATGTATATTATGGATTTGCCATAAGTATACATTGTCGTTATTCTTGTGATCATATTGACGTTGTCATATGAGTATGCATTTGTAGGTCTTGTGTTAGGACCATGTCCGTATGTTGTGTTGATCCGATCTCGGATTAGATCGACGTGATGGAAATGGTATTTCGTATCTTGAGGTATGTTCCGTATTTCCTTGATACTTGTCTTTGATGGACAATCGATTTTCGTATTGAAATTGTCGACGCCATCCGATGGATTGAATTGGCCGAGTTGGTATAATTTCCGTATCGCGAGTTATGATAATGTTTTGAGAACCTTGGGTATTGTTGAGATACCGCAGATATTTTGGTATTATCTCATGGTGATGTTAAGGATACGAATTGTGGATTTTCGTAAAGTTAAGACGGTAAGATTACATTGGTCGTATTCTTACTTAGTATTTCCATTGATATGTAATTATTGACGTGATGTGATGGTTATCATTGTTGGATATTATGGCCGACCCGTCGTGGGCTTTCTTTTTAGGTTCTTGGATTATCAAGCTTGTAGCGGTCGTGGAGAGATGAGCTTCCTGAGGATACCGCTAGAACATGTATTTGTGTATTGAGCTTCATCGCTTGTTGTATTCCGCTAGAGTATTTTAATCGTTTGTCTTTCTCCACCGCGTGAGTATTTTTAAATGGTCTTTTGGTATTTGGTAACTTAGGTTACCTTGGCGATCGTTCTCTAAATCTATTCTCGCAGTGACGTGTAAGCGATAGCTTAACGTATGTACTTAAACCGTTGAGTCTTGGCATTTCGGGCCTTGTGGTTTCAAATGAGTTTTTACGGTTTGATAAACGAGTTTTATAAATCTTCGAATGGTTTTAATAGATAATACCGTCGTTAGCCTCTTGGGCGTTTTGTAAATGTTTGCGAAAATTTCTTTCACCTTGTGGGTTCCATCTCTGGGCCCACGGCTACTGTAATATTCGGTCGGATGCGGGGTGTTAAGAATATGGTATCGGAGCTTAGGTTGAGAAAACCTAGGCGGTTGGGTCGAGTTGGGTCGTATTTACGCGCGTCATTTGAGTTGTCGATTGAAAAATATTGAGCCGTGAGTTTTTGTTGTTCACTCGGGCTTATGCGTTGTGCGATTTGCCGCTGTAGTAATCGGGTCTTGTTATAAACTTTTTCAAATGGTGTTAACGTGTTTCTTGAGATAAAGTTGCGTTGTGTTCTCGAGTTGCACCGAGTTTGCAAAATGTGTGTTTTGAAAATATCCATGTCGAGTAATTTCTAGAGTCGAGGCATGTGCCAAGATCACGGGAATCGTCGGCTTCACGATCCGTGAGTAATTGGATTTTGAATTTCATTAAGATTTATTGCCGTTCTAAGTTGATATGTTTTGAGATTCAGCAGATATCATGCTACGGTATAAGTTGATGATTTGGGACAGGATTGATGATCTCGAGAAGCTATGATTTTGGAAAATCAATATGTCGGTTAAGTTTTGGAATGAATTGTGTATTCGGGAGAAGGACTGGAATTGTTGAGAAGAACATGTAGTCATGTTAAGTCATTTTGGAAATACATGAAATCGCTTTTGAGCATTTGAAAATGGTACTTTTCAAAATGAATGTTTTCTGATGTTTTACCGTAATGATTTTGGGCCGAGACCCAATAGATTTTGAAATTATTTTATAACTCAGGACTTGGGGTCCGAAAAAGAGTTTCCTACTTTTTAAACTCCTTGTAATGCGGAACGAGATACGGGCTGAGACCCTAATATTTCAAAAGACTTTTCTGTTTTCTTAAAAAAACTCCCGAGACTTGTAAAATACTTTATCAATCATTTACCTATTTCGTTTCGCCTGTCGCAGCTTTGATTTACTTGTTCAAATGAAACTTCTCGGAAGTCTTTCGTTGTGTTGATTTGTTTCAAGGCATTGTCATAGCATAATTGAGGTGATCCAGATGAAAATGGTTGACGTTGCGAGTCCTATGTGGAAAAAGGAGTTTTTGTCGAGTCTATACATTGAGATTTTGGATTCTATCGTAGTTTCTGATGGAATATCGGTGGGATTTGTGACGAGCCGGATTGATATACGGGAGTATAGATGCGGTCAATCATTTGCATAGTTTTCATTTTTAAAACTTCAAATCGTGTGGATTCGAAGGAAATCAAGTATCGAACACTTGGCATTTGCGAGCCGCTTTAATTTTTCGAAAATTAATTTCGTAGTCTTACGAAAATTTATGTTTTTAGTTTTGAAATTTTTGAAAGAACTTTCAAAATTTGTATTCTTGACGAGACTTTATGATTTCAAACTGGGTTTTGAAAATGTGATTGATATACATACGCATTTAGTGCATAATGCATATCGTGGTGAAGTTCAATGAGACTCACGAATCGGATGGTACATCGATGGTACGATGAAAGAGATTCGAGCGTTAGTATGGTAGTTTGGTTATCCAGGATGATCGGTTGATTTATCGGATGAGAGAGATATGTTGCGTGTTGTAGATTCATGCACAGGATGTAATTTTGGAACTCATGGATTTTATGAAACCGGACATGTGTGTTATGTGATTCCATTGGTACGGTATTAGCGCGATTTTATCATAGTGAATTTTGAATGATTTCTTTGTAAGTATAGATTTGGGGAGGGTGACCCCATGCCGGTGGGTTTTGATATTGAGTGGTCGCTCCCACTCCATGTATGATTGGATATGTTCGTCGGTTTATGATTGGTTGTTCGTATGCCGAGGAGTATGTCTGATCAGTGTGTGTTTATTGAGATCCACCGTATGTGATTGGTTTGTCGCTTTGAGAATGCTATTCTTTCGTATATCCTGCTTCCGTGGTTCTGTTGACCGTGTTGGAGTTTATCATGGAGATGATATTCTCGATTGCGTTTCGAACTTAGGATTGGTCAGTGTAGAGTTCATCATGTCAATGATATTCTCGATTAATTTATGGGTTGATCATTCTTGGTGATCATCCGAGCGTTGATTTTGAGTTGATATTTTGGGATTCGTTGCCATTGTGTTGGGCGGTTGTTTCACGGATGTATCGTGTATTATTGATTTGTATCGATTGGGATTTGATTGTGCGATCAGGCAGACAAGATCTAACACGGATAGATTATTTCATCTGACGATAATATATCTGGTTGGGACTTATGGAATTGTTATTGCAAGCGTGTTGAGGCTTTTCAGTAAAGTCACTTGCTAGTATCTCTGAAGATCGTCGACTTGGCCATATGTAAGTATGCTATTTTGGTTATTCGGTAATAATGATGATTCATCGTTGTCGTGATTATTTTGGGATATTTTGGTTGAACGGTTTATTTGTTTTTATGACGGATTGTAAGTTTCGAGGACGAAACTTATTTTAAGTGGTGTAGTATGTAATATCCGAAAATTCTACCACTGTTATTTAACATTATTTTATCCGAGTTATGTTGTACAGTGTGGTATCTGTACAGTATGGATAAAATAAATGAAGGACTGAGACATCTGTATTGGTACAATTATCGTACTTGGTTGACAATTACATTTAAGAAGTATATGTATTCAGTATGCCGTATGTTCGTATTCTGTATGTTGAGACGTTGGACAAGAATAGCTGAAAATGGCTAAGTATAGCCTTATTAGCGCACGCTGATATTCATGCATAACGCACGCTATCGCGTGATTAGCGCACGCTACGTTTATAGGTTAGCGACGCTAGTGCGCATGATCGGAAGGAATCTGCGTGTGGACCCGCTTCGCGCACGTTACGATAAGTCAACGGATGTTGTAATGTAGTGTTAGCGCACGCTAATGCATGTTGATTAGCGACGCTAATCGTATATTGGACAAAAAGGAATCTTATCCTAGTCGAGTCGCCGGCGTGTGGACCCGTGTTCGAGCATACGCATAAACGAGTCAACTAATGTTAGCGCACGCTAAACGCAAGGACTTGCGACGCTAGAGAGTGTAAATTACGACGCTAATGCATGGGCATTATGTACGTAAGCTCATGTACGGCCGCAGTAGTCTATGGACTACGATAGCGCACGCTAACAAAGGTCGCTTAGCGCACGCTAGCCTTAGCGCACGCTAAACATGAGATGTTAGCGCACGCTAGTAATGCGATCTATATAAGGGACAGACGGGTATTATGAAGCATTTCGTCCATTCTTTCACTTTCGATAGAGAGAGCTTTGGGAGGTTCTTGAGGTTCCCAAGCACGGTGAGGTGGTGATCTTTAACAAGATTAAAGATGGAAATCATGGATTAAAGCTTTGTTCTTGAAATCATTGGTGATTCTTGGAAATGGATTCAACCTTGGAAATCAATCCATTCCTTCATAAAGGTAATCACTTTTCATCTTTGGATTTCGTTTTGGATTGAATGTTGATGATTATTACATAAACAAGTTTGACAAGCATGATTAAGAGATGGTATACCGAGTATGATGATATTAATATGATTCTTGTGATTTAGATTGTGTCGCTCGCTTTCTTGAGATAAGTGGATTAATCCTTCTCCTCGCTTCGGATGTTGATGTTATTGTAGATGATTACTCTTTGTAATGGAAGATTAAGGAAGTGTGGTTACGTTCTTGACGTTTCGTATTAATATTAAGGAAGATGATATATGGATATAGAACTTGGATTATAAGTTGGATGATTGTTTATATGTTAAAGGATATCGGATTTCGTTGTTTTGATAGCTTTGAACATGATTCGAATCACTTAGTGTTCTTGAAATCGCCATAAGTTGATCGGATTCGAAAAACATGCATCTGCCCAAACATTAGCGCACGCTACGCCATCGCCTAGCGCGCGCTAACGGGAGCAACTTACCGCACGCTAAGTGAGGTGATTAACGTGCACTAAGAAGCCGTAAAGTGCGATTTTCGTGTTGTGGTTGTAAATTCGTCTTTGGTTTGAGTAGGATTGATTCGACTAGTGTTTAATCGAGATATTGTCGAGCCGTTGGGTTTGTGAATTGGTTTTATCGATTGTTGATTGTTATCAAACTTGTTGTCTATCGATTACTGTAATAGGTTTAGAATATTGATCGGTGATTACAACCGTGTGTTGCGGTCGAGCTCGAGTATGTTCGTGAATTGCTTTGGTCGGGACCGAGGGACTTGTAGATGACGGCAATGGAATTGGTATCAGCTTCATCGGTATCGAGGTAAGTTATTACTTGCTCAGTTCATAATATTTAATGAATGGTTTCCGTTTCATTCGTGTATAATTCGTATAGCAATGTTAATAATCGTAATCACAGGAGATTTGAGATTATAAATCGTATTCGAGTTTTGGGAATCTAAATCATAATGTATATGATTTACTTTTGTTATTGGTATACTTGTATATCGAGCATATATTGTGCTAAAGACGAAGATATGAATTATCTGCAATCCGTGATACTTTGGACCGTCGAGTATTGAGGATAATGGTTCATGATGGTTTAGACATTGAGATCGTTCTCGAAGGACTCGGGGCAAGTACTCTAATCATTTTTATCATTTGTGTCAATCATGTCGTGATACATTCGTGTATCGTTGTTGTCATGCATTTGTGCATTGTTGTTGTCGTGTATTGTGTATTGTTGTTTTGTGCAGTTGTGCATTGTTGTCATATGTCCACCTCGTGTTGGTCCGACGGGATCATCGGGGATCTATGCTAGCGCCGCTGGATCATCGGACGGAGTTTTCCACCACGGTTGGTCCGACGGGGTCATCGTGGGATCTAGGCAGTGAACGCTGGATCATCGGATTACCTACGTGTTGTTGTTGTGCATATGTATATTATGGATTTGCCATAAGTATACATTGTCGTTATTCTTGTGATCATATTGACGTTGTCATATGAGTATGCATTTGTAGGTCTTGTGTTAGGACCATGTCCGTATGTTGTGTTGATCTGATCTCGGATTAGACTGACGTGATGGAAATGGTATTTCGTATCTTGAGGTATGTTCCGTATTTCCTTGATACTTGTCTTTGATGGACAATCGATTTTCATATTGAAATTGTCGACGTCATCCGATGGATTGAATTGGCCAGAGTTGGTATAATTTCCGTATCGCGAGTTATGATAATGTTTTTGAGAACCTTGGGTATTGTTGAGATACCGTACAGATATTTTGGTATTATCTCATGGTGATGTTAAGGATACGAATTGTGGATTTTCGTAAAGTTAAGACGGTAAGATTACATTGGTCGTATTCTTACTTAGTATTTCCATTGATATGTAATTATTGACGTGATGTGATGGTTATCATTGTTGGATATTATGGCTGACCCGTCGTGGGCTTTCTTTTAGGTTCTTGGATTATCAAGCTTGTAGCGGTCGTGGAGAGATGAGCTTCTGAGGATACCGGCTAGAACATGTATTTGTGTATTGAGCTTCGTCGCTTGTTGTATTCCGCTGCTAGAGTATTTTAATCGCTTGTCTTTCTCCGTGCGTGAGTATTTTTAAATGGTCTTTTGGTATTTGGTAACTTAGGTTACCTTGGCGATCGTTCTCTAAATCTATTCAGCCGGTGCACGTGTAGCGATAGCTTAACGTATGTACTTAAACTGTTGAGTCTTGGCATTTCGGGCCTTGTGGTTTCAAATGAGTTTTTACGACGGTTTGATAAACGAGTTTTATAAATCTTCGAATGGTTTTAATAGATAATACCATCGTTAGCCTCTTGGGCGTTTTGTAAATGTTTGCGAAAATTTCTTTCAGCCTTGTGGGTTCCATCTCGGGGCCCACGGCGCTGTAATATTCCCGGTCGGATCTGGGGGTGTTACATCCACCCCGTATACGGAATCCATAATATACGTGGGACGATGTACCTAATTAGCCTCACGAACTACGTCTCGTGTGCACGATCTAAATGCGGAAACATCCACGCATGATCATCAAGTGCCCGGCTAAAAATCCTACACATAACCAACCGGCACGCATATATGACTCCAGAGATGTCACGATGCAACATGACAACGAAACTCAACGAATTACACCTTTATCAAGAAATCGAACGACTCACCAAAGTGTCAACAAGGCTCAACAGAACCAACGATAAAAAGAACGGTAAACTGGGGCATACCATCCCACCACAAATGATAAAACGATCAAGGGCATCACCATATCATGAATCATAGATTCTCAGAACATATCATATACACTAAACGCATAATAACCACAAGAATTCAATCATCGTTATAACCAAGCAAGATAACTTGCCTCAATTCCGTAGATGAATAATCCTTCTTTGAATGATCAAACAAATGGTATCCCCATCTAACAATACTCACGTGAACAAGCAACCTTGAATGAAATGTAATTCATTCAACAACACATTCGTATGATAACGGTATCATTACATAGAAACAATATTCGTAAATTTACTTGAATAGATCAATTATCCTATTGATCACTTTAATGTTCCAATTACAAATCATCATATAACATGTTTATTATGTTCATTCACATATCCTAGCATTAATGTCAAACACTTGAAGTCCAGATTATTACCAATGTAACATTGTGAAAACATCCTTTCAAATCATCGGCACTTCCGATTATGTTATAAGTTTGTGTTTAATTACGTTCTTCATTATTTTACCAACGATTACATTAAAACCGATTCCTATATGAAAGCATAAGTTTAAGTTTTTAGTGAACTAAGAACATCATCTTAATTTACGTTGCTCAATACACACGGGTTAATGAAATGGAATTCGGCTACTCCCTCTACCGCATTTGTATCACCATACTCACTACAATCCTCCCATCATATTAATGTAGTGATTAACACCTCTTTAAGTTATCAACAAAATCGATTAACTTTGACATATGAAGATTACAATTGTATTCTATCAAAATCCATTGTTTTACTTTTGAAGAAGTTATTAAAAACTTAGTTATATCATTGGATAATTGGAATTCTAAATATAACTTCATCCCATCATGTGAAAATTATCTTGAGGGTTAACATAATTCTTCCAACAATTCATCACAAAGGTATCGGTTCTAGAGGCCAAGAATATGGTTCCATGTTATCTTTCAGGAATCAATTGAATGTTCAAGACAATATTAGTATTTCACACCTCTAGTCATCAAGGATTTCCATTACTTACATGTTTTTGGTGTCAAGATTAAAATCAACTTCGTATTATCATGTTATCTAAACAGGTTTTTATCTATCTTTATCAACACAACCATATTATGAATTATCATACATCAAGAAGTGGTACTAACACCCCTAATGTTATTCTTCACCTAGTTTGAGCATGATTCAAATAATTTATCATGTTTATACTAGATTAAACTAACCTTATATGAAGTGTTTATATACTAACATCATCATAAGCATAGATTTAATATGAGTTAAAGAGAAACCAAACTCAAAATGAAGAACAACACCAACATTTCAAAGAACACATTTCAATCTCCTAATCTCCAAGTCACAAACCAAGTGCTGAAGCTCCAACACAAGATAGAAAGGATAGAAATCGATTTGGCGGGGTGGAGAATCGTTTCCTCAGAGGAAGAGTTGAATGGGTTGAGTAGAAAAATGAAGGCAAGTCATATTTTTATATCCTAAACTCAGCATTACGTACGTTAAAGAGAGGGGTTAACGTACGTTAAATCCCTTACGTACGTAATCTTACGAACATTACATACGTAGTCGATTTATCAGATTTCTCTGTCTTAAAATACACCAGTAGTTACGTACGTAAATATCTAGCCATTACGTACGTAATGGACGTTGACTTGGCTGTCGCGATCGACTTCCGACCACCACCTACTCACTCGGCCCCACCCGCCGAAAGGTGATCTGCTTAAAGATCCCTCGCATTACGTACGTTAACAAGTAAAGGTTACGTACGTAAATCGGTTGATATAGCATACGTAAAGGAAGCTAGGCTAACGTACATTAAGTTCTGTAACAAGCAAAAATGGAATTCTCCCAATATCACCCAACAATCAATATAGTATGAATGACCAGGATTTCAACTTAACATAATTTATCAATATGCTTGCTACAATAAATACATGTATGGTGCAATAATACTCGATTTAAATTAGAAAATACAATAGTAAAGGTGAGGTTATTACACATACTATACGAAAGACTCATGATGCCAAAAGGGTTGAATCTATCAGATGCAACTCCGAGTCCTACATTCCGGACATCTGGTGCAAACTCTAGAAACTCCCTATCTATATGCTTCCAAGCCTCTCTATTAGAAGGGTGTATCATAGTATCCTCCTCAGTGACGCGAGGCTCGGCATGCCATCTCATCGCCTTGGCTGTGTGAGGAGACATGAAAAGCCTCTCCAATCTATCCTTCAGAGGGAAATACCAAAGAACCTTCATAGCTTTCTGTTTACCAGAATAAGTGAACTTATACCTCTCTGTGTCACATACCGGACATCTCTTGAGGTCTTCATTAGGCTTTCCCCAAAATAAAGCACAATCATATATGCATACGTGGATCTTGATGTACAATAGTCTAAGACCTTTTAGGATACGTCTCATTTTACTGTGATTATTAGGAAGATGATCATCATGATGACCTTCTGGGAGCATTTTTCCTGTAAGTTCCAAATAATCATCCACAACTTTAATCGAGATTTTGTTCTCCAACTTGACTCTCATAGTCTATATGACACTATCAAGAACCGTCATGTGACACCCAGGGTAAATAAGAGTCTGCTGGAGCTGGATTAGCTTGTTGTATCTATCAACATAAATGGTGTTAATGGGTATCAATGTAGGCATTCGGATGACCGGTTGATCAATTATATGGTATTCTTGACCTACAGTCGATACGTCCCTCTCGTAATAACCAAACACGTCGTCAATCAACTTTCTTGTGGGGTCATTAGATGTGCTACCACTGTCCGTGATCATGGGGAATAATTGAATTTGATCTTTCACCGTGGTAAATCCAACATGTGTATTTATCCCAAAACCCATTCGTTTTCAAGTGTTCCCATACAACATCAAGTGTAAAATGGTATATATCGCTACGACATTTATATTTATTGCATGGACAGTAATGAATTATACTATTACTATCATGCTCATTCACAAATCGAATAAACCCTCCCATTCCATCTATGACCCTTGGATCCCATTTTTGTAGACGAATCCAATTTTATACATCCTATAACAAAAATAACAACTATATTATACATTCATAATTTGTATTTATCAAGAACATACAAAAATTACGACTACAATCATCATAGAGATATCAAACCCATATATATACATATTATTCAAAAAAATAATACTTGGTCATATAATCATCAATATATATATATATATATATATATATATGTGTGTGTGTGTGTGTTGTACATACACCAAGAAATCTTCAAGAAAACAAACTAATTCTTAAACATGTTCATAATCATCAAATGGATATATTATATGCATAATATAATCATAATTGATATTAAAGTTCAATAAACATATCTTGATCAATATGATTTCTTGAATAATCAAACCAGAGAAAATTATTGTTTTTCGTGTTTTTATTTTATAATTTCCGAGTGTGTTGTAAATAGTGTGTTGAAGTGTTAGATGGTGATATATTCTGCACAAAAAACACGTAAGACTACATCATGATGACCTTCTGGGAGCATTTTTCCTGTAAGTTCCAAATAATCATCCACAACTTTAATCGAGATTTTGTTCTCCAACTTGACTCTCATAGTCTATATGACACTATCAAGAACCGTCATGTGACACCCAGGGTAAAGAAGAGTCTGCTGGAGCTGGATTAGCTTGTTGTATCTATCAACATAAATGGTGTTAATGGGTATCAATGTAGGCATTCGGATGACCGGTTGATCAATTATATGGTATTCTTGACCTACAGTCGATACGTCCCTCTCGTAATAACCAAACACGTCGTCAATCAACTTTCTTGTGGGGTCATTAGATGTGCTACCACTGTCCGTGATCATGGGGAATAATTGAATTTGATCTTTCACCGTGGTAAATCCAACATGTGTATTTATCCCAAAACCTATTCGTTTTCAAGTGCTCCCATACAACATCAAGTGTAAAATGGTATATATCGCTACGACATTTACATTTATTGCATGGACAGTAATGAATTATACTATTACTATCATGCTCATTCACAAATCGAATAAACCCTCACATTCCATCTATGACCCTTGGATCCCATTTTTGTAGACCAATCCAATTTTATCCATCCTATAACAAAAATAACAACTATATTATACAATCATAATTTGTATTTATCAAGAACATACAAAAATTACGACTACAATCATCATAGAGATATCAAACCCATATATATACATATTATTCAAAAAAATAATACTTGGTCATATAATCATCGATATATATATATATATATATTATATATATATATATATGTGTGTGTGTGTGTGTGTATGTGTGTTATACATACACCAAGAAATCTTCAAGAAAACAAACTAATTCTTAAACATGTTCATAATCATCAAATGGATATATTATATGCATAATATAATCATAATTGATATTAAAGTTCAATAAACATATCTTGATCAATATGATTTCTTGAATAATCAAACCAGAGAAAATTATTGTTTTTCGTGTTTTTATTTTATAATTTCCGAGTGTGTTGTAAATAGTGTGTTGAAGTGTTAGATGGTGATATATTCTGCACAAAAAACACGTAAGACTTTATCCGACGACAAACCGTCGGCTAAAGTCTAATAGTTATCGGCTAAACATTACAAATTCGTCGGCTAAAGTCTCCTCGTTGTCGGTAAAACTACAAAACTTTAGCCGTCGACTAACACGACTTTAGCCGACGACAAAAAGCAAAGTCTTCGACTAAACATATTTAGCCGACAACTCGAAAATCGTCGTCTAAACCTTCGTCCTTTTGCCGACGACATGCGCCGGCCGTCGGCCCTTCCCCGACTAGTCGTCGGCTAAAGTGTTATTTTTAGTAGTATATATATATATATTTATATATATATATATAAATATTTATTTATTTATATGTTTCGTGTACCCCGTGTCGTGTCGTGTACCCAAAGGGTAAACACAAAACCGATACTAAATCTCGATTGTGTACTTTCGTGTTCATGTATTTTCGTGTCATGTACTCAAAATGCAAGCACAAACATTAAATTTTCGTATCATTTTCTTGTCGTGTGGTAAATTTCCGGGTCTAATCTTAATCAATGTTTTAGAAAATAAATAAATTTGTACAACCTACTGATCATATTTATTTGACAAATAAAGTTCTAAACCTAAATCACTATAAATGATGAGTCATAAATAAGAGATATAGACCTAATATATGCTAAAAATACTTTAGTTGATTCAATTGTGGAGAAAAAAATAGGGGCGCTTTCTGAAACCCCGATTATTTTTGGTTAATTTCATAGCTTCACCACTAATGTCAATCCCTAGCTAGATCGTGAGTGGACACGAAAGTTCGATTCGTTTCGGAGTATACAACTCGAAATAATTCGGCTCGAGGCTCGGTTCGGAGGTTCAAAAGTTGAACGTTTGAAATAGACATTCGGCTAGGTTCGCCGAATGATTCAAAAAAGCTCGGCTAGGTGGATTTAGCTCTGGCCCAATTACTAAAATCCATTCCTTCACCCATTTAATCTCTTTTAAGCCCAAGTCCCTCCAGCCCTTTAAGCCCAAATCCCTCAATGTCCCTTTATGTCCAATTACATAACACAACCTAAGTCCCCAACCCTACAAATCGGAAAGTCTCTCTCTCTCTCTCTCTCTCCCTCCCTCCCTCCCTCCCTCTCCAAATCGGAAGAAGCAGTAGGCGGCAGGAAGAAGCAATATGTCTCTTCAACTTCGTCTTCATCATCTTCAACACAATCAAGCTGTAACACCCCGAGATATTCGGAATAATTACAGCGCCGTAAATCCATTGTATACGGATTTACAAGGCTAATTTGAAGACTACGGAAATAGTATAAAAGTGTCATTACTAAAAGGAAATTCAAACCCGTTTGACAATTCAAATAAGCTCATTATTACAAAATGTTCCCAAGACAACAACAACATAAACGTACTCAAGTACTAAAATAACCGGAAATAAGACAACATAATCCACATCACTGAGCCACTTCATCGTCATGTCGGTACTGTGGCTGCTTCCCCGCTCCACGGCTACCTGAACATCAAAACAAATGTCCACCCCCGAAGGGGTTAGCAAAACAATGCTAGTACAAGTATCGCAATACATAAATCATCCATGCATCATAAAACATACAAAACAGACTTCCATTATCGGAATCCAACGATGTGAATCCTCACGATTTCATCAACACAATACAGGGTAATCCAACGATCCAGCGCCCTCGGTATAGATCCCCATGATGATCCCGTCGGACCAACGCGTGGTGGAAAACCCATCCAACGATCCAGCGCCCTCAGCATAGATCCCCATGATGATCCCGTCGGACCAACGCATGGTAGACATTCGATCCAGCGCCCTCAGCATAGATCCTCATGATCCCCTCGGATCATTTACAACACAAACATTACCATTATGCATACACATATGCAAATCAACACGTCCATCGACGTAAATATCATGACAACTCAAAGAATACAACCTCATATTCAACAACACGAATAAATCGTACACATAATCAACAATGCAATATCAATAAGCTTAAATTACGATACTTGCCTCAAAGATGGCAAGAACAAATCACTCCAACGATCTCAACACACTCGAAGGTCGTCTTCTTTGATCAACGTAGCAAGCTCGAACCTTAACAAAAGAAATAATATAGAATTCATCTTATGTCGTACGAATGTCTAACAACCCGGTCTACGGCCGAAAGCTCTAAAAATGCAATCTGCCTGAACTACTTAGCGTACGCTACGTACTCAAAGTTTAGCCGTGCTAAAGTTTAGCTTGGTCCCCAAAGCCTTGTGAACTGCCTTCCAGAAGTGCGACACGAAGCGAACATCTCGATCTGAAATAATGGTCTTCGGCATCGTTGGATTCCGATCAACGTAGCAAGCTCGAACCTTAACAAAAGAAATAATATAGAATTCATCTTATGTCGTACGAATGTCTAACAACCCGGTCTACGGCCGAAAGCTCTAAAAATGCAATCTGCATGAACTACTTAGCGTACGCTACGTACTCTACGTAACGTGCGCTAAGCCTGCCCGTTAGCGTACGTAAACGACGAAGTCTAGCATACGCTAACTTATGTACCGACAGTCCTCTCTGATCAGCCGACTGACTCGCCTGATGACATAACGTACGTTACGTACCAAACGTAGCGTACGTTACTCATTCCCGATAGCGCACGTTAATATACATATCTTAGCGTGCGCTAACCGTGCATGGCAGTTTACTACAGGGTAGAAAACTTGATCTAATGGTGATGAAACTCATGAAATCTTCAGTGTTAATATATGCCATCTCCGTGCATATCATGCTCATACGGTTTGTGAAAGATCTTTACGGATTAAATGACTACGAGACACAAGGATATGTATCATCATCACAACACCATAATTCATCTTGATCTTCAAGAATATATCCTAAGTTCACTCCATTCCATATCCCAAAACGTATGATTCCATTATGTACAGACATAATAACTTGATAATCTCCATAAACTTGTCATAATCGGTTTGAAGCTACATGAATATGCTTAGGAGTCCATACACTAAAAAGGTTCAATGGATTATACGATGAATAAGTATCAAAACATCGAAAATATCCTTCTAACACATGATGTTCGACTACTTACGAATTTAACTGACTAGATAATCCCAAATCATGATCAAAACGTCCTTCAGAACATTACTTAATATTGGTGAAGAATCACCTACCTCAAAGTAGTGAAGAACAAGGAGGAACTTGAAGAAATCCCACACCGAGAGCTTGAACACCAATCTCCAATGATCTACAATCTTCAACTCGAGCTAGGATGATTATATGAAGGGTTTAGGATGGAGAGAGTGACTCTCTATGTCTCAGAATTCGGGTTTGGGAAATGATGAAAACTGAAAAAAAGAAAAAGGGTGTTGTCCTATATATAGGAAATGGTTATTAGCGCGCGCTAGTCCCTATCCATAGCGTGCGCTAACAGCTATACGAAGCTTACTGACTTCACTGTACTCAGCGTTTAGCGTGCGCTATCCTCATATCATTAGCGTGCGCTACCGCGTTGACTTGGCTTTTCCCGAAAGCCGTCCAGGTTCATCCCGACATAATCCGACCAAGATCCGCGGCTGATCTCACCTACCACCCTGTCTCAATCATGTTGACTACGTATAGCGTGCGCTAAGGTTCATGCACAGCGTGCGCTACGGATCCAAATTAGCATACGCTACACTTAGTCGATAGCGTGCGCTACATGCGCAGAATTTTAGATCACATTCATGAAATCATACGCTCCACAACACCGGATTATGAAATACGGAGAATAATACTCAGATCAAAATGCAACAATTACAATATGACAAGGTTCAATTACACATCGGAAAACTCGGGTATTACACAAGCAAGGGTCAAACACCTCCTTTTTCATCCTCGTCATCAACGAACTTCGTCGTTGCCGGAAAGATGCATGTAGAAGTAGAATTCGTATGAAATGGATTTAGATTTTGAATTTGATGTTTGATTTTTGTCAACAATTCCAATTGTATATTCAATTTGGTTATATTGCATGTGAGAATAATTTTGTCTATGATTATTGTATCTATATTTTATCCCATGTTTATCAAAATTTTCAAGAATAACTGAAATTTGTGAAAATAAGATTTTGTAATTGCATTTGAGAACTTGAATATATCGAGCCGAATTATTTTGAATATGTCCGGCTCGAACCGTCGAACTCGAGTCGAGCTCTTTATTTTGAGGTTCGACGGTTTCGAGCAGAGCCGAGCCGAACCTTCCAAATGCACCAAGCCGAACTAGAACCTACTGATATTCGGTTCTATTCTGCTCGTTTGCAGCCCTATCCCCAGCCACCCCATCCTGAGTAGGACTTTCTGCGCGCATGCGGTTGTGTGCATTTGTCATTTATTAAATTGGGTATATAATAAGAAATCACTTACTATAAGAAGAAAAATCTTGAAAGAAATAGTACAATTTGATGCATAAATTAAATGAAATCCAATAAGAAAATAGTAGTGTAATTCTATTTGTGCAAATTGGAATATGTCATTGTCATAGGATTGATCGATTTTTACGGAGTGCTAGTGGTTCATTTCCCACCTATTTCAATTGCAAACTTGAACTTTTGTTAAAGTAGGTTTCATGTAAATTGATCCGATCAAATTCAATTCAATCTAGTCTAATCTAATATTCCCTACAAAAAATTAGATACCCTTCTTTTAAGTCATACGAGGCATTACGACCCGTGCGATGCACGGATTTTGTTTTTCGATAAAAATTTTTAACTTTTTCTTATGTCTATAACTCAACTTTTTGTATCTGTTATTATAATTAACAAACGGATTTGAGTTAAAAGTATGTAGTTTTTCCTTTTATTCCATTATGCACGGTCATACAAAAGAGCGTAAATATTGGTTTCTCACTAAAAAAAGTTTTGTGGGTTCTTAGTAAAAAATTGTAGTACCCGAGATTTTTATTCTGATTAATTTGAAATATTTCTTTTTAGACCGGAAATTTCTCGGTTTTCGAGCGTTGGTATTGTTGCTATCCAAAATATTATCCGGAAATAGATATTGCTGGAATGGATGGATAGCAAACAAATGGGAGAACACTTCCGTAGGAAAAATAAATAACATAAGAATTGCGGGGTTGTTAGTCCCGGGCTTGAATGCTCTCGCGAGATATTATTAATACAAATATTCGGGGATATAAGTATTAATGTAAGAATACAATTACAATGAGTGTAAAGATTCTTGTTATCTTAGCTTGTGAGCGTGTAGATTGCCGGAAGAACCAGATATGATGCTCTGTGAGTTCTTGTAACAACGTAGATGAGCTGTGACGGCGGTGAGAGATCGACCGTCTCTCACGGCGTGTATTAGCTGTATGTTTGAGCTCTTGGGCTTGTGAGTCTCTTTGAATCTGCACTTTGGAGACTTCTTGCCTCTGCCGACCGTCTTCTGGATGAGAGGTTCTGAGAGAGAAATCCTGAGGTAGATTCTGGGGAGGAAGCTGGGAGCTTCGAAGTATGTATGTTCTTTTGTCTTTCCGTGAATGAATTCGGAATGTAAGTGAACGAATTGGGAACCTTTTTCCAGTAGGAGGAGGTTCTCTATTTATAGGACTTGGATCTGCCGGGCGATCGCCTCAGCTGTATTATAATAAGCGGGCGATCGTCTTTTAGCACATGGGCTTGTCTCCTTAAAGTCTGCAGGAGTTTCTGGCAGTCAGTCGCGCGGTCTAATGAAAAGCCTGCACGTGTCTGAGTCGCTGTCACGGGCGGTCCCACCTTGTGCCTTTCGGCGGGCTTGTCGGTAGGTAAAGCCGCCCTTGTCAGAGACAACTGTTGGTGGTCAATGATCCGTGAAATGCGGATCTTGTCTCGGATCTGCACATGGGTGCTATTTTCAGATCCAGTCTTCGTAGACTTTGATGGACGACCGTCTCTGTTCGGGGCATAGGAAAGTCGTCCTTAGCCGGGCACTAGAGTCGATCGCTAGGTGCCAAAGGGCGATCGCCTTGTGAGTCGTTGAAGGTGGTCTGGTATCTTCGCTTAGGCGAGTTCGCCATAGCTTTATTGGTTGTGGACTCGGTCGCTCGGCCTTGAGGTCGATCGCCTGTCGAGGCGAATGAATCTCGACACAACAATTGCCCCCCAGCTCGCTCCTATGTTGGAAACGTGGGGTGAGGTGGTTCTGCTGGCAATCGCTGAACTTCGACGAGCGACTCTGCGTTTCATTGAACTGGTGATCATCTTTGAGCTGATTGATTCTGAATTTGGACGATCTGGTAGGTCGCTGAAAAGAACGAGAAACGGCAGCGGATGCGGAAAGGTCTCTGGGACACGTGTCGGGTTCCTGTTGGGGTAGACTGACGGTCATTTATGACTCCTCGACTGACGCGTCCTTGAAAAGACGCGTACGCGGGTTTCAAGGGGGTCAATAAATGCGACGGTTGCGCTCCGACCCCTGAGATTCTCCTTAATTGCACAAGAGCCCCTGCCATCTCCTATAAAAAGGCGCAGGGTGGCAGTGTTCATTCTTACGTGCATTTACTAGAGAAAGAAGGATTTTGCTGCAGATTTTTATGAAGATCTTATTGTCGATCGTCGGTCGACTACATCTTTGGTAAGAGCACACTCCTCTTTTCCTCATCTTGATTTCAAGAATGTCTGGAACACCTTCTTCGTCGGGAGTGGGCACCTCCTCCGCCGCTGGGACTTCTAACGTCTGGGGAGAATCCTCCGCTGAGTTCCATCTGGAGACGGCCGCTGAGGCTATTCGAGCTGGTATTGACCCTGCGGAGGTTGAGGCACTATTCAACGAGGCCGACGTGGCTAAGGAGGCGGCCGTCGAACACAGGCGCTCGCAGATGGAGACATATCTTGCGGTCAGGGCCTACTGGGAGCGGCACAGTGCCTTTGGCAAGGCTTATGTGGCATTTGCTGAAATAATGGAGAAGTTGGCCGGACCGTCTCCCAAGTTTAATTATCGGGAGTATTCGATTACTCATCCTTATCAACCTCCCAAGCGATCACTATTTCAGACTGCTCAGCGATCTCTGTGGTCGCTTGGCCAAATCAGGAGTTCGGCGACCAGGAAGGATCTGGCCGTCTGGAGGACGAGGTTTCATATCCCTTCAGATGTGGATCTATTCGTGTCGGCTGAGAATGAGAGAGCCGACCAGCCTCCGGAGGGGATGGTCGCTGTGAACGAAGCGATCATGGAGGCAGGGTTGCGATTTCCTTTGTCTTTTGATGTCTCCCATCTGCGGCCGCTTGGAACGTAGCGCCACTCCAGCTGACGCCAAATGCTTGGCTCCAGATAATTTGCACTCTCACCTTGTTCGGTGGTCACCGACTGTACCGCCTCCCTTCGCTGTCGGAGATGAACCACCTGTTCAAACTGACGGTTCAGAAAGGGTCGGTCGGAGGCAATCATATACAAGGCCGATCCGGTTGGGTGATCCTTGGAGTCCCAAACAAGGCGCGGGGCGATCTCACGAAGTGGTTCTGGGTCGCCGGTGCCTGGAAAGCCTCAGCGAGCGACAATCCCACTGGCGAGCTGGAGATTCCCACTGGTTTTCGGGAGAGAAATCCCGGTAAGGGTTTAGACTCTCCCTTTGTTCGGATATGTTCTGAACTGATCTAATTTGATTTCGTTTTTGCAGGTTTCCACATTCCGGCGATTGAGGAGTTGCCTTTTGATTTCCTAGTCGTCTGGGAGCGGATATGAAGTTTGTCGGACGACGACTTGAACGCTAGTCGGATCAACAAGGAGAGTCGTTGGTTGTCCGCTCGCCTATTCCATTTTCCTAGACATCTCTCGGTCTCAGGTACGAATTTCTACGATCTCCATTAGCTGGGCGATCGTCCTGTTGGAGGAATATGACTAACTGTGGTTTGATTGTTCTTATTGCAGAGGTTCGCTTTCCTCGTTTTCTAGAGCCCCCACCGGAGATAGATATGTCGAACCCTGGAGTTCTGGGTTGTCTCCGCCAGACGAAGTCATCTCGGGTTCCTCCTGTGGCGTTACCTATCATCCCGGAGGTGGAGCCTCGCGTGGAGCCGATCGTGGCTGAGGAGGAAGTTCGTGAGGAGGGGCTTCGGACGAATCGAAAACGGTAGAGGTCGGGAGAAACTCTAGTTTCTACCCCTGCCAGCGAGGTGCCGATCGCGCGCCTCCGATCACCGTTGTTCCTCCGGAGAATGAGCTTATGCCTTCTGCGACTTTCCTGCAGGAGATGGCGATCGCCGAAGCTGAGATCCCTCGCGGGAAACCATACTTCGGTCGCGATCCTGAGAGAGCCGAGAGGTAGACTTTGTTTGCTAGGTTGAAACTTATCATTTGCGTGGGAGATGTGCTAATTTTATTGTTTTGATGCAGGATCCGTATCACTGATCCGTCTTGTCCGCCGATGGTGCGGGATTTCCTGGCGAGCCGATCTCCTTGCCAATCCTGTGATATCCCGTTGTACGTCAACTGGGCCGTCTCCGCTTTGCTGAAAGCTTGGATGACCGATCTGGATGCGATCGCTCGTCAGCGATCTGGGAGTACAATGCAGGATGCTTTTGCCCTTTCTCTCCAGGCGGCGACCATGGCTGGCCAGGCTGTGCAGGAGTATGAGGGGCGTCCTTCCACTACTCGCCTGTAGGCGGATCTCGAGGCGGCTCATAAAGAGAACGCCGAGTTCGCCGACAAGATTGTGGCAATAGATAAGGATTCCCTAGACGCAGCTAATCGGGCGAGCCAAGAACTTGAGCTGGCGAGAAAGGATGCTGAGCTATCCCGGGTGACGGTCGATCGCTTTCGGGACTGGATGACAAATGTCGTCTGGGTACAGAAGGCCGCTGAGACGGAGGCCGATCGTCTGAAAGTGACTATCGCTCGGCTAACTAGCGAGATGGCGGAGTCGAGGGACAAGACGGCTGCAAGGGAGGCCAAGATCCAAGGCGAGCATCAGGCGATGACGGAGCTGAAAGGGGAGGTAGAGGCGACCAAGGCTGATCCCTTTCAAAACTTGGAGTTTGTCAGCGAATTTGCCTATTATATGGCGTTCGCCGACTCGATCCGAGCTGCTAAGAAGGGAGGTTTGGAGGTCGTCCCTCTTGCTGAGAACTTCAAGGCGTACGCATTGGAGCATCCTCTCCATTCTGCTTTCTCCTTGCCGATCTTGGATCTTGCGGATATCGGCGTGGACTTGAGCTGGTATCCGACTCCAGCCAAACTTGTTCATCCCGACGCTCCGGAGGATGGGGAGGCCGCCCCGGAGGCTGAAGGCGAAGGCCAGGCAGGGGCCTGAGGCACTTCATTTTTAATGTTTAAGCTTATCGCCTTTGTAATTCGTAGCTTTTTTTTTGTAGTGTTTAGGCCTTCGGGCGACCATGTATGTACTTCCGAACTTCAAGTAATGAAATGACTGTTTGGTTCTTCGATTTATCACTTGAATGATTGCTATTTTTGAGTCTTTTGCTTGACTTTGCACAAATGTGTGAGGAGAGATTGTTCGAGTGTAGGTCTAAGTGAATTGTTAAACTTATATAGATAACTTTTACAACAAATTCGATCGCTGCACAAACATCTGGCTAATGCCGATCGCCGTATGTAATTGAATAGGGACGATTGTCGAGTATATATCTCCGCACTCTTTTCCCCCTTGTTTTTGTCCACTTAGTGAAAGTAAGGGGACGAGAATAAATCATTGAGTGAGCGGTCTTCAAGTTTTTCGAATCCTCGAAAGGAGCCATCCATCTCGGTCTTGAGGAGCCGTGCACGATCGCGGAGTTCGATGGACCGACCTCCATGATTGTGTCTTATGCACGAGCGATATTCCGTCTGAGGGCTAAGTTCTCGTGACTCACTTAGTTGGTAGGGTCTTCCGAAGGCTGCGCCTCGCCTCGTATTTAAACGAAGGGCGTGCAGTCTCGGTCTGGAAGATTCCTTGCGCGGGGCGTCGTCGGATTAATCAACCGTATTTTCGGAGTATTCGCGAGAGATTACCAAGGCAAGTACCTTGATATACGAATTGTAACTACGTGAAATCATTGTTGTCGAAGTGTATGAATTTATACGGATGTATATATATATATATATATATATATATTTATATATATTTATATGTTAAATATATGTATTTATATACGTATATTGATATATATGCCTATGTCGGTGAATGCCGAGTGATGAATGCTAACACTAGTTGACGTACTCAACTTGGATTGATGGATGAACTATACATATTGATAAAATATAGTAAGGTTATATATATATATAGTGTAACTATATTTTCAGAACCCTGTTAAGTGCGAGAACTGCGAGAACCACCTTTTGTACTCCTAATAATGCATAATGTACATCATGTCAATGCATACAACCCCTACTGATCATAACCCCTACTATATAGTAGGGGTTATATATATATATAGAGTAGGGGTTATCATCAGTATGGGCTATTATAGTAGGGGCTATCATCAGTAGGGGTTATCTCCCGTAATAAAAATTGAATTTTACTATTGAATTAATAATATTTTTTAATATTTAAAAAAAATCTCATTGGTTTAGAGGAGTTCTCGCAGTTCTCGCACTTAAGAGAGTTCTGAAAATAAAGCTCCCCTATATATATATATATATATATATATATATATATATATATATATATATATTCGGTTGAGTCGCAATATAGGGATATATGTGCGGTGTTGGTTGATTATGCCTAAAGGCTTATTGTGATTAAGTTTTGATTGATAACGTGCGTGATATTGTTTAGCTGTGTGGTTATGGACTGACGGATAATTTGTGTGACTTCGTGTACTGAGTTGATAATTGTTGTAACGTTTGTCTGTGTGCTTGATGTTTGAAACAATGTGGATACTTGTTGTGAGAAACGTCGTATCCGGGAACCTCTGAGGGTGGGGCGTGTACTCCGGCCTGGTGTACGCTGCAATGTGCGGCTCCATATGATTGGTGAACACCGGTGTTACCTAATGCGCGTGCAAGGGGCGGCTCTTGTGGGAGTGATCGTCGGCGCGGTGACATGTTCAAGGGGCAGCCAACATAGTGGAGTGAACGCCGGTGCACAGGTGTGCAAGGGAGGCGCCTGGCAGGCTTATTGGTAACGGATATTTGAGTGATAGCTAAGACCCCATCAGCGAACGATTTTCATAACTCAAAGTTCTTCCAACTCACTTTAAAATGTTGGTCTTGATATAGACCGCGATTCGTGTTTCTGAAAGTTTGTTTCAACTTGTTTTAAATGTTGGTATCAGGGTTAATTAACCAAGGATATTTGACGAGATCTCCGAGGGTTAATTAATCAGGGGTCTTGAGCAGGATTTGTCGAATGAGAGGCTGTGTCCTTGATTTTATTGTGATGATATTATTTGGATTGGGTCGAGAACCCCATGAGATGTTGTAATGACTCGCTTGTGACAGTGTTTCATAAATTGGGTCAAGGACCCCGAATAACGTTGTAATGGTTTTCTTGCAAATTGTTTTCCACATGTTGGATCGAGGACCCGAGAGCTTTTGAAGTTATTTTCTAAAGGTATTCCCATTCGATTTTCAAAACCCCAAACCGGCCCGAGTCAATAATAATGTTTTCAAACTTTCTTATCAAAATACTTTTCCTTTTATAAAAAGGGATTTTTCTGACTCCTTGGGCTCGTTTAAAGTTTCATTGGTGTTATGTTCCGTAAAGAGAATATGACTATGTGATTATCTTTCACCTTGTGTATGTGAGTGCTATTCTGTGTTGATTATGAGAATGTGTGTTTTGTGTTAAGACTTCACGACTGTTGAGTTTTGTGTTGTTATTGTTCGTATATCTTGTATATTATGTACTTACACTAGCAAAATTCCAGTTTGCTAACCCCCGAGTTTTCGGGGGGTGGGTGCCTGTTATGCGCTCAGGTTTTGGCAGCTCAGGAGCAGTCACGGGATTGGATTGGAAGGAGATGGAAGAAGACGGTACTAATCACACAAGAGTCAGAGTCTTTTTATTTTGTTTCATTTTGGTTGGTATTTCTCTTTCGGTCGAGTACCCACCCTTGTGTGGGTGTAGTTTTCATTCATTAAATTAAGTTGTCATTCTTTTCTGTGTTCAAGTTTATTATTGTCATTGAGAAGTAAATTTAGTCAGTTTCTGAATTGTTTAATGACCTTATCGGTCTGCTTTGTAATTAATTTTGACTCCGGTCGGTCAATCATTGAGTAGTATTTTGGAGTTTAGCCTGGTAGATCCTTATGATAAGGGTCTACGGTGTGTGACATTTCCGGACGTATTCTGGGGGTGTTACATATTTGGTATCAGAGCTTAGGTTTGCAAAAAAACTAGGTCGTTGGGTCAAGTCCATGTCTCGTGTAAGTCGCGCGCATCAGAGTTGTGATTAGTATCGTGGTTCCGACATCATCTTCAAGCAATCCGTGATGGTAAGTCTCCCGATCGTAAGTCCCCTTATATACGTATTTGATTATATTGTGCAAATGTGTTTAATGTGAACTAGGGATTGGAACTTGTTGGTGATATTATTGTTTTAGGATATAGCATGCGTATACGGTCCAAGTAAAAATGGTTATGTAGTATGCTTCGGAAGTTGAGCATATTTATCGGTTTCTACATGTCATTAGAGTAAATCTTTGAGTGTCAATTTTATCCGCTGCATGAGTATTTTGAGATGGCTTTTGGTATCTTGCAAACCGAGTTCTATTTCCTAAAACCGATTCCCTAAACCGAATTTTGATATTTTGGTCTTGCACGTTTTGATGGTATTCTTATGACGGTATTTGACATTTAATAAATGACCTTTGTGAGTATTTGAAAATATTACCGGCATCGGCCTTTTTGGCATTTTGAATATTTTTAAAAATGATTTTTAGCCTGGTGGGTTCCGGCGCGGGGCCCACGGCGCTGTAATATCACGAATATTTTAAAGTGGTGCTTTGAAATTTTCTAACATTGTGAAAAGCCATGATTTAATGTCGTCATGTCAAATGGTCACGTATCCCGGTGGAAAATTCTTTCGAATAAACATTTTGGTAGAAGAGGAAAGATTTTCAAAATTGTGGTATTTAGGACTCAACACTTTTGAAATATTTCAAATTAGTTACAATTCAATTTTCAATTTTTCTTTTATACATTACTCAAAAATAATTTTTAGAGTCGTTATATAAACTTCCTCTTCCGAAATAAAAGACAGTATTTACAAGTCTTGGGCGTAACGTGACTATCCCTCTTTTTCAAAAATTTGTTTTCATTAAGTGCATACATATAATGATCGTCCTCGTCGAAGGACTCGAAATTGACTTCAGAAAACTTTGTGCTTTACGATATTACCGTTATTCTAAGGATGCTAACTAAACCTCGTGTTGATAATTGTGGTATACTGTACGACTGAAAAATCAATATTGTTGAACAGTACTATCTGCATTAGCATGTTGAGCCTTGGCGGACGTAGACATGATGATGGAAGTGGAAGAGGTGAGGTGGTTCGTACAACAACAATTCATGCTACGGTGAAGAATTATCAAGATCAAACGATATCTTATGAAATATCCTCAGTGATCGAGCCAATGAGCGAAGCGAAGAGACCGAGGACATCTGGAAAATTTTTGGGCAGTGAAGAGACTAGGGCTCCCAAACCCCCACGTCGTTCGAACGTATCGTCTTCGCAGTCGGGATTGAGCGCTGGGAATCCCAAGCCAGCATCGGTGACTCTCGGTAAGAAGAGAAGGTGCTTCAACTACAACCGTCAGGGACATGATCGTGCAAATTGTCCCTTTCCACTCTTGACTTGTTACCGGTGCGGGTATGAAGGTCATCGGGAGAACCACTGTGAGATAGTTTCCGAATTGGCAAAGAATGCTACCCTATTGGAGAATAGAGCAAGTGGCCGGAGATGTCCCGAAACCCTATGTTTCCTTCTGAAGATTCTAGTATGGGAGAATGAAGATCTTTTAATGTGTCTTAATCGTTGCTGGTTCCAACAATCGCGACTTCGATCATTTTTCGTTTCATTGCTTTACGTTTCCAACTCTTGTTGTTCTAAGTTTTGGGGTCGTAATGTCTTTTTAGTATGGGGGAGTGTATTACCCGTACTTTTCTTAGTATTTCCGGTATTGTGTGACCTTTCATTGTTGGTAATTCAATTATGATCCTCTCGACGATTTTAAACTACCATGTTCTACCTAGCCTACCGTCCTCCGAATGAATTTCAGAGTTGTTTTGTCAGACTCCATGGATTATTGTGGTCTTTCCACATCTGAACTTGATTCTTGCAAAAAAAAAATTCGAAACTATTATTCCCACACGTGCAATTAACATTTCCGAATGTATTATGAACTTGGATGTGGTTGGTCGAGCTCGAAACATGGTTTCAGGACGTCTGAGCCGTTTTGTGATTTTCTTTACTCTTGGAGCTTTTGTCTCCAAATTCATACTCCTCCACCTCGACTTCTCATGTTCACATATATTTTATTGCATCGACTCACGTACCAGATGTTTACTTAGTCAGCTCATTGTATTTCAAGGATTCTCGCGTTCGCGCATTGCTCGTGACGTTTTGGGGCTGAGCAAAGTAGTTATTTCCTTGATTGTTCCGCCGCTCTCTATTTTAAGTTTCGGGACGAAACTTATTTTAAGGGGGGTAGAATGTAATACCCGAGATTTTTATTCTGATTAATTTGAAACATTTCTTTTTAGATCGGAAATTTCTCGGTTTTCGAGCGTTGGTATTATTTTTCTCGACAATCGATTTTGTGTTTATGGCCATATGTGGTGATTTGTTGTATATTATTTTCATTTCGGATCGATGTTGTTGTCTGCGAGCATTTCATCGTGTTCGTTCTGTGCGTTTTAAGGAATCGAGTCGTCAGGCCACGGCTGTAATATCCGTACTTTCTGCCTTTGGTAATTTCTATATTTTGGTGTATGTTCATTCGGACGACTCGCTTGTTACTGTTTTGAAGTTCCGAATCTATTTTGTTCTTAGAGTTTCCCCATTTGGACGAGTTTCAGATATGTTTTTACGTAATTTCATTTGGAGTTATGCTTGGTCGCTTGTGCGTTCGTTTCTCGTAAAACTCGTTTGATGTCACTGTTTCTAGATTTCTATAAGTTCGTATGGTTGAGTTGCTCGTGTTTTGGGTTTAGATCGTTAATCCGACGTCGTATCGTGAATTCCGGATGTTTGGGGTCATTTTTGTAAATTCCGATTTATCTTGGGTATTGCGGTTGTTATTCGTTTATTCTGACCTCCGGACAGTTGGGACATATGTCGATTATGGTAATCATCCCATCAGTAGGAAATCTTCGTATACTCGTTAGTATACCTCTGTACTACCTGTTTGGTTGTCGTTGAACTTTATTTCTTTTCTCACAACTGCTGTCTGTAGTAGGTTACGGCCGTAAGCCCTGATGTTACGGCCGTAATTTTCGAGATTTACGGCCGTAAGTCATTCACCGTATGGCCGTAAGTCAGCTTCGTTTTCTTCCTGCATGGGACTCCAGTGGCATCTTACGGGCGTATATTGTACCAATTACGGCCGTAAGAAATGCTACGGCCGTAGCACTTAGATCATACGGCCGTATGTGAGCTTCGTCGGTTTTGCCCAGGCCTGTCCATTGAGATTGTTACGGCCATAAATGCATATACTTACGGCCGTAATATCCACAAGTTACGGCCGTATGGATGAGGTGTTACGGCCGTAACACCAGTCAGTTTATAAACTGGCAGAAGTTTTTTTTTTCCGTCATTTCCTCATTCCTCTTCTCTTCTTCGCATCGGGGCGACTTCCAAGTCAAGGGTTCATCAGATTTTCATCCAAACTCCATTTGGGAAGTATAACTTAGCATCATATCATCACCACAACATCAAATCATCAATTGTTCGGCTTCGAATCAAGGTAAGATCTCCTATACCCTAGTATGAATTTGGGGAGGGTTTGGTGGATTTAATCCGTCGGTTTTAATCCGATTTAACCGATGTTGTTGTTAGATTTCGATAGTATACTCGTGACCCTTGGTTCCCTTGTTATTGGATGGAATGAAATCCCGTTATTACACTGTTGACTGATTTCAACTCCCTATGCACTCTTGATGTTCGATGAATTGTCCCAACGGGTAGAATTAGGATTAATTCTTACCTTTTCGCATTATTGAGACTTCTTGTATACCGTTATTGTGTTAAAAACGGATTTGGGAGTATTGTTCGGACCGAAACCTATTCCTTCGTCGTTTCCTTCGTTTCGTATTATTCAAGGCAAGTACATGTATTGCATTTCATTATGTATGTTACGTTTTCCAAGTGAATGATGAATTGTGGTTTTCGGGTGCGTGAGTTTTGTTCCTTCCACCCGGAGTGTCCGACAGGATGTCTGGGGGTCGATACTAAGGGGTACGGCCGCAGAAGTGGACTTGGGTGCGTGTGTGGTTGAACTTCCACCCGGAGTGTCCGACGGGATGTCTGGGGGTCGATACTAAGGGGTACAGCCGCGGAAGTGGTATCCCACCCGGAGCGTTCGACGGGATGTTTGGGGGTCGATACTAAGGGGTACGGCCACGGGATACTAGTTGTGATTTTGTGATATCATGATGATTGGAAACTGGTTTGATTACCAACGTAGTATTCCGGAATATTTATGGCAAATGATTTCTGATTGAGATGATTGTGTAAAAACCGTATTTGTATATAATATTGTGTAATTGTGTACTTGTACTAGCTATTCGAATGCTAACCCCTTAAATGGGGGAAATACGTCTTATGCATTTCAGGTACCGGGAGAGCTGAGGAGCAGGCACGGGACATGCACGCAAAGGATGGGCTGGCTTGATGATGTGGCTCGAGTCTGTACTTTTATGTTTTGTCATTACATTTGTCGAGTACTGGAGTTAGACTGTTTACTTCTAAACTTGGTTTAAGTCCCCTACGTGGGCAATGAATTGATATTTACATTATGTTTCATGTACTCCGTTGAAATGTTTTGGCCGAGGCCACGGCCTTATTTACTTATGAGTGCATCTTTTGGGATTTCATTGTGGTTATGTGTCATGTGCTAGCCTGGTAGACCTCACGAGGGTTCTACGGCGTGTAATGTCCCATTTGTGAATTGGGGTGTTACAACGGCAGTCGGGCGCTGGCCGGGCAGTTGCGGCAGGAACCGGCACTACAGCTGGGCGCTGGCCGGACGGGTGCGGCGGGGACCGGCATAGCGCACGCTAGTGCCGGGAGACTACGCGCGCTAAATGGCAGGCGTAGCGCACGCTATTCGGCAGCCAGCGCACGCTACCTGGGCCGGGCAGTGAGGCCTCTGACGTTCTGGACTCTGGAGGGTTGGCGGGTAGCGCACGCTACGGCTGGTCGCTGCGCGCGCTAACCGGAATGCGTAGCGCGCGCTACTCGGCAGCCAGCGCGCGCTACCTGGGCGAGAGGGATCGGTCCAGGGGGCTCTGGACTGGACCAAGGCCAGCCCGCTAGCGCACGCTGCCAGCACGCTAGCTCACGCTATGGCAGCCTGCCTATATATTTGACCGAGCAGCCATGTTTCCACCCATTTTTCATTTCCCTTCTTTCTTTTCCGCGGCCAGAGATTTTGAGAGCGAGGATAAAGGTTGTTGAACAACAAATCCATGAAGTTCCTTAGTTCATATCACTGATTGATCATTCCATAACTTCCTTCAATCGACCGACTCAAGGTTAGTTTTTCCTAAAATTTAAACTTTGGGAAATTTGGGGATCTTGGTAGATTTCGTCCGTTCGAGCCATATGAGCTTATATTACTAATGGAAAATTGTAGATTAAGTTGTATTCTATAAATTTCATCATCTTTTCACGCTTTTTCTTGTCCGATTCGTCGTTTATATGAGTTTTCAATTGACGCCTCCAAGGTGTCCGGGAAAATGCCGCAGAGGGAGATTCGATCGTTTTGCGATGTTTTTTCTCGTGTGATTTATTGTTTATTTGATGATAGGATATTAGGGACGAATTCCCTACGAAAATCTGATGTTGAGCCTTTCCGATCGTCGTTTTCATTGGAGTTCCGGATTTTTCCAATCAATCGTATTTTCAGAGTATTCGCGAGAGATTACCAAGGCAAGTACCTTGATATGTAACTACGTGAAATCATTGTTGTCGAAGTGTATGAATTTATACGGATGTATATGTGTGTATATATATATATATATATGTGTGTGTGTGTGTGTGTGTGTGTGTGTATATATAGATTTATATATATTTATATGTTAAATATATGTATGTATATACGTATATTGATATATATGCCTATGTCGGTGAATGTCGAGTGATGAATGCTAACACTAGTTGACGTACTCAACTTGAATTGATGGATGAACTATACTTATTGATAAAATATGGTAAGGTTATATATATATATATATATATATATATATATATATATATATGGGAGCTTTATTTTCAGAACTCTCTTAAGTGCGAGAACTGCGAGAACTCCTCTAAATCAATGAGATTTTTTTAAATATTAAAAAATATTTTTAATTCAAAGGGTATTATAATAAAATACAATTTTTATATTATTTTTGAATTTTTTATTAAATATAATAGCCCCTACTAATGATAACCCCTACTATATCTATAACCCCTACAATATAGTAGGGGTTATGATCAGTAGGGGTTGTATGCATTGACATGATGTACATTATGTATTATTAGGAGTACAAAAGGTGGTTCTCGCAGTTCTCGCACTTAACAGGGTTCTGAAAATAAAGTTACACTATATATATATATATATATATATATATATATATATATATATATATATATATATATATATATATTCGGTTGAGTCGCAATATAGGGATATATGTGCGGTGTTGGTTGATTATGCCTGAAGGCTTATTGTGATTAAGTTTTGATTGATAACTTATGTGATATTGTTTAGCTGTGTGGCTATGGACTGACGGATAATTTGTGTGACTTGGTGTACTGAGTTGATAATTGTTGTAACGTTTGTCTGTATGCTTGATGTTTGAAACAATGTGGATACTTGTTGTGAGAAACGTCGTATCCGGGAATCTCTGAGGGCGGGGCGTGTACTCCGTCCTGGTGTACGCTGTAATGTGCGGCTCCATATGATTGGTGAACACCGGTGTTACCTAATACGCGTGCAAGGGGCGGCTCTTGTGGGAGTGATCTCCGGCGCGGTGACATGTTCAAGTGGCGGCCAACATAGTGGAGTGAACGCCGGTGCACAGGTGTGCAAGGGAGGCGTCTGGCACGCTTATTGGTAATGGATATTTGAGTGATAGCTAAGACCCATCACCAAACGATTTTCGTAACTCAAAGTTCTTCCAACTCACTTTAAAATATTGGTCTTGATATAGACCGCGATTCGTGTTTTTGAAAGTTTGTTTCAACTTGTTTTAAATATTGGTATCAGGGTTAATTAACCAAGGATATTTGACGAGATCTCCGAGGGTTAATTAATCAGGGGTCTTGAGCAGGATTTTTCGAATGAGAGGCTGTGTCCTTCATTTTATTGTGATGATATTATTTGGATTGGGTCGAGAACCCCATGAGATGTTGTAATGACTCGCTTGTGATAGTGTTTCATAAATTGGGTCAAGGACCCCGAATAACGTTGTAATGGTTTTCTTGCAAATTGTTTTCCACATATTAGGTCAAGGACCCGAGAGCTTTTGAAGTTATTTTCTAAAGGTACTCCCATTCGATTTTCAAAACCGCAAGCCGGCCCGAGTCAATAATAATGTTTTCAAACTTTCTTATCAAAATACTTTTCCTTTTATAAAAAGGGATTTTTCTGACTCCTTGGGCTCGTTTAAAGTTTCATTGGTGTTATGTTCCGTAAAGAGAATATGACTATGTGATTATCTTTCACCTTGTGTATGTGAGTGCTATTCTGTGTTTGTAATACCCGAGATTTCTGTTATGTAATTGGAACTTGTGATATTGTAATAATTGTACTTTTGTCTGAGTACTATTCTCCGTATTTGATAATCCATTGTTGTCGAGCGTATAATTTCGTGTATGTGATTTAAAGATTGAAATTCTGTGCATGTAGTGCACGCTACAGGCTACGGGTAGCGTACGCTAGCATGGATTCATAGCGCACGCTACAGAGTGTCATTAGCGCACGCTATGCATGGTCAAATTGATTGAGACGTGCGGTAGGTGAGATCTGGCCGGGGGACCCTTGTCGGATTGTGTCGAATGAACCTGGACGGCTTTCGGGAAAAGCCAAGTCAACGCCTTAGCGCACGCCATGAGCATGTGAATAGCGCACGCTAAGTCTTGACTTGATTAAGTCGACACGTTAGCGCACGCTACGGCGAGGACTAGCGCGCGCTAATAGCCATTTATTATAAATAGACAAGATCCTATTCGTGATTTCAGTTCTTCTCCTCCCATAACCCGAACTCTTACACTTAGAACATAACTCCCTTCGTCCTAAACACTTCGTATCAACCTCCTAGTTCGAGATTGAAGATCGTATATCATTGGAGATTGGTGTTCAAGCCTTCGGTGTTGGATTGCTTCATTTTCCTCCGTGTTCTTCACTACTTTGAGGTAGGTGATTCTTCAGCGATGTTAGTAATGTTCCTAAGTAAGTTTGAATCATGTTTGGATAGCAAGTATTTCGTTTATAATCGGTCATCACATGTTAGAAGGATACTTTTGACATATCGGCACTATATATCGTATGAACCTTTGAACCATCTTATTATAAGGACTCCTAAGCATGTTCAAATCGATTTATGATCAGTAATCGGATATTACCTAGTTGCTACGTTGTACACGTTGGAATATTGTGTTTTGGAACGTAAGACGATCGGAACTTAGATTATTTCTTGAAGATCGTAGATGGATTATGATATTGAGTCGACTATCCGTATATTTGTATTTCATAATCATAAAACTCCCACAAACCTTATTAGCATGATATGACCGAGGATAACTTGTATGATCACGGTAGAATTCATGAGTTCTTCACCATTCAACCCAGTTTTAGGTTTGCAGTATTCTGCCATGCAAAAATAGCGCACGCTAACATGTGCGAGTTAACATGCGCTATCGGGGTTCAGTTAACGCACGAAACGTACGTAGCGTACGTTATGAGACCAGCCGAGTCAAACTGCCAGTCCGTGGCTAGCGCACGCTAGTCTTGTAAGATAGCGTACGCTAACAGTCCGGCTTAGCGCACGTTACGTAGAGTACGTAGCGCGCGCTAAGCAATCCAGGCAGATTGTTTATTTTGAGCTTTTCGGCCGTAGACCGAATTGTTAGGCCATTGTTCGACTTGAGATGATTTATATATCATTCCTTTTGTTAAGGTTCGAGCTTGTTACGTTGATCGAAGGAGGTGGCCTTCGAGTGTGTTGAGATCATCGAAGTATTTCGTTCTTGCCGTTTTCGAGGCAAGTATCATATGTCGAGTTCGATTTATCATTCTTATGGTTTTATTTATATTGTTGAATATGAGATGTATTTCTGAAAATTCTCGTGATATTCGTTGTTGTTTGTTCGTATTGATGAACATATTGAAATGCATATGTGTATGCATAATTGATTGATTATGGTATAAATGATCCGAGGGGGTCATGAGGATCTATGCTGAGGGCGCTGGATCGAATGTCCACCATGCGTTGATCCGACGGGATCATCATGGGGATCTATGCTGAGGGCGCTGGATCGTTGGACGGGTTTTCCACCATGCGTTGGTCCGACGGGATCATCATGGGGATCTATGCTGAGGGCGCTGGATCGCTGGATTACCTTGTATTGTGTTGATGGAATCGTGAGGATTCGCATCGCTGGATTCCGGTAGCGGAAGTCCGTTTTGCATGTTTTATGATGCATTGATGATTTATTGTATTATGATACTTGTACTAGCATCGTTTTGCTAACCCCTTCGGGGGTGGACATTGTTTTGATGTTCAGGTAGCCGAGGAGCGGGGAGGCAACCACAGTACCGACAGGACGATGAGATGGCTTAGTGATGTGGTTGATGTTTTGTTATTGTGATTTGTCTTTCGGTTCGTTTAGTACTCGAGTATGTCTGTTTTAATAATGTCCCTTCGATATGGTTGTATAAGTTAACTCATTTGATCGTTTGAATCAAATCTGTATTTGAATTCCAGTTGTTCGATTGGTTTATTTTTATACTTCTTTTAAAATTAGCCTTGTAAATCCTTATCTAAAGGGTTTACGGCGCTGTAATTATTCCGAATATCTCGGGGTGTTACAGAATATGGTATCAGAGATAAGATTTATAGATATCTTGGCAGTCGGGTTAGTTGGGTCTGTTTACGTTATTGATTATTGGTCATTCGTAACATCACTGCTAAGCCAGCATCGTCGTGTGGACTGTGGTTGTAAGTTTCCTAATCTCGAATACTACTGTTTTATTTAATTCACGTCTTGTAAACATTAATGGATGTACTTTGAGAAAGTTTGTCCTGGATATTGAGTATTTATGTTTACAGTATGTTGAGAGGAGGTCGTGGACGCGGACGCGGTCGTGGACGCGGACGTGGAAATGCGAGGCAAGAAGAGTCGGTATCTACTCCAGAGATAGCCGCTAGTCAAACGGATTCACATTCCGGGGGACAGCAGGGATCGGCAAATAATAATGCAGATCCTAACGTGCCGGGAGTGCTTCAGCAGGTGGTTGCCCAGATAAACCAGTTTGCTCAAGTTGTGGATCGCATGCAGACGGCGATGGGACAGCAGAATAACGTGGATAATCGGGGAGATAAATGGCTTACCGAGGTGGTCAAATTGCATCCTCCGAAATTTGATGGTTCGACTGAGACGCTTTCTTGGGATCACTGGCTGAAGGAATTAGAGAAGATTTTTGCGGGGATTAACTGTCCCAACGATAGGAAGGTTCCGGTCGCCCAGTATCTTCTGACCGGGGAGGCTTTCGACTGGTGGGAGGCCATTCGACCGGAGGAGCACAATGTTGACTGGACGGAATTCAAATTGATGATGGAGGCGCAGTATTGTCCTCGCCCAGTTAGAGAAGCCCGAGTTCGGGAGTTTTTCTCACCACAAAATTCAGAAGCAACTGTGACGGACGTGATTAAGACTTTTAATCACCAGCTGACTTATGTGCGCCACCTGGTCAGGACCGAGGCGGAAAGGATTTTCCATTTTGACATGCGAATGAAGCCGGAAATTCAGCAATATATGTCCGGATTTGAATGTACCACCTTGCGACAGTATGAGGACAAGGCGTTGGCCTATGATATGAAGGAGGCAGCAGTAGAGAAATCGACGGAAGCAAAGAAACAGAAGGTGTCTGGCAACTTCACGGAGAATAAGAATAGCGGGCCCCGCCGGGGTCAGTCCTCTTTTCACTCATCCAGGAGACCTCCGCATCCTTCTCGAGGAGGAAAGAAGTTCAGCGGCACCAATCGCTTTGCAGACACGGGGAAGAAGTGTTATAACTGTGGAAAAGCGGGACATGTTCGACGTGATTGTTTCGCGCTGCCGTGACTGTTTCGAGTGTGGACAGGAAGGACATCGCGCAACATTTTGTGGGAATGCGACCCGATCTTTTGGTACTCGCACTCCGGCTCGATTCGAAGGAGACAAGTGTGAACCAGGAGCCAGTGGATTTGTGAGAACATTGGGAAGAGAGAGGCATCCAGTGCTGGGTCCGTTCCTCCGCGTATTTACGAGATGAAGAAGGATGGTCAGAACACAGCTGTTGCATCAGGTACAATTCAGATCCTTTTGCAACCAGTTAGTGTTTTATTTGATTCCGGAGCTACACATTCTTTTGTATCATTGAACTGTGTTAATCATTTGGAAATCTCGTGCTTGTATGATTGTGAACCTTATGTTGTGGGATTACCAAGCGGAGAGAAAATTGTGGGAACCCTAGAAGCTAGGGATTTTCCAGTAACTATAGGAGGGAGAGATTGGCTATCGAACCTTATTGTGGTTGACATTTACGGTGACGATTTAATTCTTGGAGATGATTGGCTCAACCATTATGGAGCTATTCTGAATTACCGAGAGAGAGTCATTTCTATCATTGCGGATGACGGATCTGAACATTTATTCCGAGGATGGAGACCGGGAAGCTCGGGAAAATTGATCAAGGCAATGAAAGCCGTGAAATTACTGAAACAGGGATGTCAGGGACTCTGGTGCTATGCCATGAAGAAAGAGGAAGGAGTAGAGCTCTCATCTATTTCAGTTGTGAATGAGTTCTCAGATGTTTTTCCTGATGAACTACCTGGATTACCTCCGCAGAGAGAAGTGGAATTCACTATCGAATTAGAGCCTGGAGCAGCTCCTATTTCCAGAGCACCATACCGCATGGCGCCAACCGAGATGTATGAACTCAAGAAACAACTGGAGGAATTGTTGCAGAAGGGTTATATTCAACCGAGCGTTTCTCCTTGGGGAGCGCCCGTTCTCTTTGTCCGGAAGAAAGATGGATCCCTCCGGCTGTGTATTGATTACAGGGAGCTCAACAAGATGACAATCAAGAATAAGTATCCTATACCTCGGATCGACGACTTGTTTGATCAACTGCAAGGGGCAAGGATATTCTCGAAGATTGACTTGCGATCAGGATACCACCAGTTGAGAATTAAGGAATTGGATATACCGAAATCTGCTTTCAAATCCCGGTATGGGCATTATGAATTTGTAGTCATGCCATTTGGACTTACCAATGCTCCTGCGGTATTCATGCAATTGATGAATCGGGTATTCTTGGAGTATTTGGATAAATTTGTGGTCGTTTTCATTGACGACATCTTGATATATTCGAGGGACACAGAGGAACATGTTGAACATTTACGTGTGGTTTTGAGCATCTTGAGAAAGGAACAACTGTATGCTAAGCTTTCTAAATGCGAATTCTGGCTTAAGGAAGTAACTTTCCTTGGGCATGTGATATCATCCGACGGAGTTCAGGTGGACCCGAAGAAAGTCGAAGCAATCTTGGAGTGGGAAGCTCCTAAAAACGTGAAAGAAGTCCGAAGTTTCTTAGGACTTGCTGGATATTATCGCCGCTTTGTAGAGGGATTTTCCAAAATTGCTCGTCCGCTCACTCAGCTATTACAGAAAACTCAAAAGTTCACGTGGAGAGAAGTGCCAGGCTGGTTTTGACGAACTTAAGAGGAGACTGACGACAGCACCTATATTAGCACTGCCAGAGGGAACTGATGGATTCATGGTATAAAGCGACGCTTCAAATCAGGGTTTGGGTTGTGTGTTGATGCAGAAGGATAAAGTGATTGCTTATGCTTCTCGGCAATTGAAACCGTACGAAGTTAATTATCCGACTCATGATCTGGAGCTAGCAGCTGTGGTCTTTGCCTTGAAAATTTGGTGACATTATTTGTACGGCACTCATTGTCAGGTCTTTACAGATCATAAGAGCCTCAAATACATTTTCAGTCAGAAAGAATTAAACATGAGGCAGAGAAGGTGGCTGGAATTGATCAAGGATTACGACTTGGAGATCATCTATCATCCGGGGAAAGCAAATGTAGTAGCCGATGCTTTGAGCCGTAAACCTGTTTCTCTTCGAGTGTTGGAAGCACTTACGTCCCAAACCACTATCCAACGAGAACTGATCCGCGAGGGGATTGAAGTATGGGCACCAGGAATCCAAGGGCAACTGTATATGATGGAACTGACTTCATCACTAGTCGAAGAGATCAAATCTAAGCAGTTGGACGATTCTTTAATCCTTCGATTACGTGATGAAGTAAAGAAAGGAAAAGCCCCAGGATTCGTGATACAAGATGATGGAGTTCTGAGATTTCAGAGTCGAATTTGCGTTCCCGAGGATGATGATTTGAGACGGACAATTTTGAAGGAAGCTCATAGCGCGCCCTATTCTATTCACCCAGGCAGCAGTAAGATGTATAAGGATTTAAAGCAAAACTTGTGGTGGGGGAATATGAAGAAAGACGTAACGGAGTACGTTTCGAAGTGTTTGACTTGTCAGCAGGTTAAGATTGAACATCAGCGACCTGCCGGGATGTTAAAGCCGCTTCCGATCCCTGAATGGAAGTGGGAGGACATTTCGATGGATTTCATCACCAATATGCCAAGGACTAGAACAGGAATGAACATGATTTGGGTTGTAGTTGATCGACTGACCAAGTCGGCTCATTTCCTAGGGATTAAAGATTCATGGGGACCCGAGAGATTGGCGCGAGTATTTATTGCGGAGATAGTCAGATTGCATGGGACACCGAAGACCATTATTTCGGATCAAGATGGTCGTTTCGTGTCGCACTTCTGGAAAGCAGTTCACAAGGCTTTGGGGACTGAGCTCAACTTTAGCACAACTTATCATCCCCAAACGGACGGTCAGTCCGAAAGGACTATTCAAACTGTAGAGGACATGCTTAGAGCTTGTGCTTTAGATTGGTCAACTGATTGGGAAGTTCATCTGCCATTAGTTGAATTCACCTACAATAATAGTTGGCATGCTTCAATTAAGATGGCACTGTTTGAAGCTTTGTACGGGAGAAGATGCCGATCACCCCTATGTTGGGATGATTCTTCGGATTTGATCGGGACGGAACCAGATTGATTATTCAGACTCAAGAGAAGATAGCTTTGATTCGAGAGAGACTGTTGACTGCCCAGAGTCGACAGAAGTCTTATGCAGACGTGTCGCCCTCTAGAGTTCGACGTTGGTAATCATGTACTATTGAAAGTGTCTCCCACACGAGGGATTTTCCGTTTCGGGAGAAGAGGCAAGCTTAGTCCGAGATATATCAGACCATTCGAGATCCTCGAGAGAGTTGGAGATTTAGCATACAGGTTGGACTTACCGCCATCGCTGAGTCACGTTCACAATGTGTTTCACATATCCCAACTGCGGAAGTATGTACCGGACCCCAGTCACGTCATTGATTTCGACGAGATCGAGATAGCTAATGATGGCACCTTCGAAGAGAGACCAATCAAGATACTTGAGAGCCGGATCAAACAATTGAGGAATAAACCAATACATTTGGTTAAAGTACAATGGTCACGACATGGAGTCGAAGAGGCCACATGGGAAATGGAGGACGGTATGAAGGCTAAATATCCGGAGTTGTTTTCATCCTAAGTTTTGGGACGAAACTTTTTTTTAGGGAGGAAGGATGTAATACCCGAGATTTCTGTTATGTAATTGGAACTTGTGATATTGTAATAATTGTACTTTTGTCTGAGTACTATTCTCCGTATTTCATAATCCATTGTTGTCGAGCGTATAATTTCGTGTATGTGATTTAAAGATTGAAATTCTGTGCATGTAGCGCACGCTACAGGCTACGGGTAGCGTACGCTAGCATGGATTCATAGCGCACGCTACAGAGTGTCATTAGCGCACGCTATGCGTGGTCAAATTGATTGAGACGTGCGGTAGGTGAGATCTGACCGGGGGACCCTTGTCGGATTGTGTCGAATGAACCTGGACGGCTTTCGGGAAAAGCCAAGTCAACGCCTTAGCGCACGCTACAGGCATGTGAATAGCGCACGCTAAGTGCTGACTTCAGTTAAGTCAGACAGCCGTTAGCGCACGCTACGAGCAGGGACTAGCGCGCGCTAATAGCCATTTATTATAAATAGGACAACATCCTATTCGTGATTTCAGTTCTTCTCCTCCCATAACCCGAACTCTTACACTTAGAACATAACTCCCTTCGTCCTAAACACTTCGTATCAACCTCCTAGTTCGAGATTGAAGATCGTATATCATTGGAGATTGGTGTTCAAGCCTTCGGTGTTGGATTGCTTCATTTTCCTCCGTGTTCTTCACTACTTTGAGGTAGGTGATTCTTCACCGATGTTAGTAATGTTCCTAAGTAAGTTTGAATCATGTTTGGATAGCAAGTATTTCGTTTATAATCGGTCATCACATGTTAGAAGGATACTTTTGACGTATCGGCACTATATATCGTATGAACCTTTAAACCATCTTATTATAAGGACTCCTAAGCATGTTCAAATCGATTTATGATCAGTAATCGGATATTACCTAGTTGCTACGTTGTACACGTTGGAATATTGTGTTTTGGAACGTAAGACGATCTGAACTTAGATTATTTCTTGAAGATCGTAGATGGATTATGATATTGAGTCGACTATCCGTATATTTGTATTTCATAATCATAAAACTCCCACAAACCTTATTAGCATGATATGCCCGAGGATAACTTGTATGATCACGGTAGAATTCATGAGTTCTTCACCATTCAACCCAGTTTTAGGTTTGCGGTATTCTGCCATGCAAAAATAGCGCACGCTAACATGTGTCAGTTAACGTGCGCTATCGGGGTTCAGTTAACGCACGAAACGTACGTAGCGTACGTTATGAGACCAGCCGAGTCAGACTGCCAGTCCGTGGCTAGCGCACGCTAGTCTTGTAAGATAGCGTACGCTAACAGTCCGGCTTAGCGCACGTTACGTAGAGTATGTAGCGCGCGCTAAGCAATCCAGGCAGATTGTTTATTTTGAGCTTTTCGGCCGTAGACCGAATTGTTAGGCCATTGTTCGACTTGAGATGATTTATATATCATTCCTTTTGTTAAGGTTCGAGCTTGTTACGTTGATCGAAGGAGGTGGCCTTCGAGTGTGTTGAGATCATCGAAGTATTTCGTTCTTGCCGTTTTCGAGGCAAGTATCATATGTCGAGTTCGATTTATCATTCTTATGGTTTTATTCATATTGTTGAATATGAGATGTATTTCTGAAAATTCTCGTGATATTCGTTGTTGTTTGTTCGTATTGATGAACATATTGAAATGCATATGTGTATGCATAATTGATTGATTATGGTATAAATGATCCGAGGGGGTCATGAGGATCTATGCTGAGGGCGCTGGATCGAATGTCCACCATGCGTTGGTCCGACGGGATCATCATGGGGATCTATGCTGAGGGCGCTGGATCGTTGGATGGGTTTTCCACCATGTGTTGGTCCGACGGGATCATCATGGGGATCTATGTTGAGGGCGCTGGATCGCTGGATTACCTTGTATTGTGTTGATGGAATCGTGAGGATTCGCATCGCTGGATTCCGGTAGCGGAAGTCCGTTTTGCATGTTTTATGATGCATTGATGATTTATTGTATTATGATACTTGTACTAGCATCGTTTTTCTAACCCCTTCGGGGGTGGACATTGTTTTGATGTTCAGGTAGCCGAGGAGCGGGGAGGCAACCACAGTACCGACAGGACGATGAGATGGCTCAGTGATGTGGTTGATGTTTTGTTATTGTGATTTGTCTTTCGGTTCGTTTAGTACTCGAGTACGTCTGTTTTAATAATGTCCCTTCGATATGGTTGTATAAGTTAACTCATTTGATCATTTGAATCAAATCTGTATTTGAATTCCAGTTGTTCGATTGGTTTATTTTTATACTTCTTTTAAAATTAGCCTTGTAACACTATAAGAATAAACGTCAAAGACTTCAGATAATATCTGAAGTAAAAATATTATAATTACCGAAGTCTATATTCGTGTAGTAAAAGGTATACTTTAGACTTCATTTTTTATGCGAAGTCTAATATCCGAATAATCGAAGTCTATCTCGGTTTTTTTTTTCTAATTATGATCCAAATATGGGAGTATGTGAAGTAAAAGAATGCCTTTAACTTCGGTTATTTTATAATTGGCGTAGTAAATAAAGAACTTTTTACTTCAGTTATTGTATAATATATATTAGTATTTTCTGCAGTAATATATATTAATATTTCACATTTCAATTTAAAATTCATTGCCAAAATCTACATTCAACTATAACTAACCATCAATCACAAGAGCTCCATAATATAAGAACCAACAATTTCATATCATCCCATCTTAAAAAAAAATAACATTCGTTCCAACCAATTCAAAACCAGATACAACCGGTCATGATTTTTAAAATTATTAAAGTGCGAACAATCTTAAACGTTAATAAGTATATCAATTGAGACTACTCGCTCTAGGTATAAAACGAGGAGTTTATATATAACACGACGCAGACGTTCCAAAAGAGAAGGCGTGATAACCTTAAAATGGGTAAACACGATCTAAGAATGCATATTCATATAGAATGTACAAAAGTTGCTAACGTGACAGCTCCAACAATGTATAAGGCAAAAATAATCAAGATACTCGGTAATCAACCTCCACCTGCCTACTTATTATTCCTTGGCCCTTTCCCTTAATTCGTTCAGGTCATTCTTGATTTCAGTATCCCGAAACTTTAAGCTCGTAACCGGAGTTCTTCCTGGTGGAAGCTCTCCCTTCTGGGAGGATGATCACCAGCAGACCAAGAAAACAAAGGAGAAGGCATTAGTTCATAGTCATATGAATTTACTCGAAGAATTCTGAATATACACTCAAACTCAAGTTATATGCAGATTGTAAGGCCAAGGTTTCAGTCCAGATACAAAAAAAGCATAGCCATCTTTCGAGTTTACAAATACCCCTTTAATCTTTGTTTCTATTTTACGAACTTGCATCCTCAATAGGGGAGCACTAGATTAAAAAATGCAGGCCTCAAGGGGGTTAGATCAAGAACATAACCATGATTTTGAAAGATAACCGAGTTTTTTTTATTATTCATTTATGTCGAACTTCAGGATTATTTTTGTAGTTATTCCTTTAAAATAAGAAGAAAAAAACAACTTACAGGGGCCTTGGTGCTTCCAAAGAGTTGTTTCTTCAAGTCCGCCAGGTCATCCTCAACTGAAGAAGTCTTGAGCATAGTAAACTGCAAAAGTGGGAAATCAGATCACAAGCTTATATCTTATAAAGCCCAGAAAACTAGCTCGACATAAGGGAACATCTCTTTTAGGCAGTATATTCTAAATTCACCAGTCGCAGAGAACATATCGACCTGCCAAATTATACCACTAAAAACGGTTTACTATCACACTTTGCTGCCGACCACCCATTGAATTCAACCAGTAATACCTTAAGTTAAAGAAGTATATTAACATAATATATACCAAAAATTATGTTAATAAAACTTTTTTTAACAAAAATCAGTGAGCGCAAGTGACGTTATGATCAGGACAGGTACAATTACAGATTGTGTCTCTATAGCATCCAAACATCCCACACCAATCTCCTGAAGTTCAATCATTTCTAGAACAATCTATACACAAACCAAACACACACATACATCACAGTTAGGAACTCATAAACTAAAATCTCCAACCTATCAATATCATAATTGCCTCAACCCACATTCCAACCGAAACACAAAAAATCCAAACACGATCATTCACAAAATAAAACAAAAAATGTGAAAATCGAAAACTCACTCGCTAGGTCACCGAGCTGGCGAAGAACTCCGACCAGATTAGCCATGGCGACGTCCTCGGGTGGAGCAGGCGGGGGGTTTCTACCGCGAAATTGATGCCCATAACTGGATTTAGGGGTGTCGAACGGTTCGGTTCCGGTTAACCGAACCGAAATTTTCGGTTAACCGGAACCATAATTGCCCAAAAATGAGAACCGAAAATCGGACCAGATAAAATTTCGGTTAACCGGAACCGGACCGATTATTTTCGGTTTTGGTTCGGTTAATCGACAGAACAGTTTTTTTTATATATATAAATTATAAATTATAAAATTAATATTTAATACATATATAATATGTTATTATAAATTTTTAACAAAATATAAAATATTTATTTAACAATATTAGGGTTTTAAAATTTTAATTTACAAAAATTTAAATAATAAAATATATAAGTATAAAATATAAAAATAATATTTAATAAATATATTAATAAATCGGTTTTCGGTTAGAACCGAAAGCCGAAAAATTATGTATAAGGAACCGAAAACCGAACCTTTAACCGATTCGGTTCGGTTCTAACCGAGAACCGGAACCATTTAGACACCCCTAATCGGATTCTTCTAGCCAAGTTATGTAGCACTTCTGAGAGAGAAAGAGAGAGATTTGGGGACATGCCAAGTTATTCGCCGGAACAAAAACGGCACGACTATGGGTGGAATCTTCGTAGTCATGGTGGGGTGGAGCTACGCCAAGGCGGTGAAACGATTATTTCTAAACAATATAAAAACCTGGAATAAAAGAATCAACACAACAGACTCAAAGAGCATACCTGAAATCTTTTCAGGGCAATTGTAAGAATGTTTGGAACCCGCTGGATGGTTAGGCGCTTCCATGCCATGACATAAGCATTGCAACTGCAAGGACAACACATTCAGAGTTGTTAAAGCAACACAATTAACATTAAATATAAGAGTTTCTACACTATTAGAGCTATTATCGGACCGGTTCGGACCGGTTTTCTCCAGATTCGGATCCGGTCCGATAGGTTACCGGGTAGATCCGGTCCGGACCGATAACGGTTCTGGTTCAATTTTTAGAACTCGAATCCAAACTCGTTAGTTTCCGAGTGAGTTTCGGTCCCGGGTATTTCGGTCCGGTTCATGAACGGGTTTCGGGTTCACTCGGACCGCTAACAGCCCTATGTGGGATGGATCTTTACTAGGAAAATGAAGGAAGATCAGCAAAATAAATCACATAAATGGGGGTTACATGATTCGAACTCCAGACATTTTGTTCAAAGGTATATCGTCTTAACTACTTGACCAGCATGCTATTTGTGTTTAAAACACGCAAAACGTATTAATAATATATGTATAAAATATATAAATTATAAAATACATATAAACTTTTTTTTAATTTATTACCGGGTTTCTTTTCGGTTTTATCGGTCCGGGTCTTATCGGTTTCGGTTCAATATTTAGAACTCGAATCCGAACTCGTTAGTTTTCGGGTGAGTTTCGGTCCCGGGTATTTCGATCCAGTTCATGACCGGGTTTCGGGTTCACTCGGACCGCTAACAGCCCTATACACTATAAGTAGATTATAATCTAAGAGCACTCATTCTGAAACAAAAGAATAGCACAAGCATCAAATAATATTGCAAGTCAAGGAATCAAGTTGAGTAAGCGAGCCACCCAACACAATAGATGCAGGAATTATAATAATGCAGCAACAAAAGACAACTAATTCACACACTCAGCTATTTGCAGACAGAAAACCATCCAGGAGACGGTAAAAACAATAATTTCCGACTAATGTGTTCATATTCAGGATGCTCAAAAGCATAGTACTTAAAAAAAATTGAGCTAGGCTGAAAAGCGGTGAAATATATGTAGCCTTCATGCTACAAAACAAACAATTACCCATCACATTTATACAAATTATCCCCATGAAGCCATTCTTTGGCGGTGAACTGATCCAAACACTCCTCCAAAGATCCAAAGATCCCCATGAATTTCAATAGTTAAATTTCAACAATTGTAAGAATCTCCCGTGAAACTTTTATGACCTAATCCAATCTGAAATTACATACATCGACAAGAAACTTGATACTAAATAAAAGAGATAAAACTTGAGTTCTTCACAATAAGTTTGCAATGGATTCCCTCTGCACAACAAAGAAAGAATGAGCATGATGAGAAAGCAAGGAAGTCCAGTCTCGACGTTCGTCACCCGATCATGATCCCATTCGACTCCAGCCGATAGTTCAAATGGACGTCTGAGCCCAACCGTTCAACCCCTTCGGTACCTCGACTTTCCCCGACGAGGTAACACAATTTGCCTCTCCTTGCTTTTAGTCTGTCGATTGGAAACTTGTAAAATCTCGTAAAGTCTGAACCTGCAAGCCAAAAGGCAAACCAAAAAATTCATCCAAAATCAAAAAGTTGTACCTTATCATCACATTTCTTCATTACTCTTAATACAAACTAGTATCCCAATTTAAATCAATTCTCATCCATTTTCTTCATTGTAAATCACCTTCAACTTGGTTGACTTTTCACCATTCCACTCACACATAAAGTTCTCCACACTGTATCTTACCCGTATACTTATTCTGTCAATCCCTAATCACCAATTCAAAAACCATTCAAATCAACCAAAACCCAAATTTTACCCTAACGAAGACTCACTAACACGAACTCATCAGGCCCGATTCCGAGCCTGGAAACACTCAAACTAAACAGAATAAAAAAAAGAAGTTCTTCAAATCCTTACCAGAAGATGAAATTTTTCATCTGCTATGGAGGAACCCTAATTCTACTGGACTTTCAGTCGACTTTAATTCCACTCTATAGTCAATCGAGGTCACCGTAAACCAGCATCCAACAACCCAACTCGGCCCGAAATTAGGAACCACAGCTCTCAGACTGGAAGCTCGTAACCCGAGCTCACCAGCGCCGGCCGTCGCAAGTCCCTCGCCGCTCAGCCGGATGCTATTTAATCATCCTTCTTTAATCCATGCGTGTAATCTTGAGTGTATGCGTGCTTTGGTGTGTGTAGAGGGAGAGAGATCGATTTTGGGGAGAGATTAATTGGGTTTTTGCAATCGAACTTTTTACAGAGAAAAACTTCTCTTCGGAGGAGAGAGAGAGTTCACGGAGAGAAAGGAGAGAAGTGAGGGTTTGTCGGTCGTGGTGTGTTGTGTGAAGGGACCCTGTCAGACTTTTCAATTCAGTCCAATGTTAAAAAGTTCTACTCAATTAACAATATCATTTTCTCATATTAAAAGTTCTATTCAATTAACAGTATCATTTTTTTCAATGTTGCATCAGATTAATTGACTAAAATAGCAAAATTTAAATCCCTAAAATCAAATTAAAGCAAGATGAAGCAAAATATTTCAAATTTTGAAATACCATTTACTAAAATAACGTTTTGGTTTCCAAAATAAAAAACTGAGCTAAGTGTTTTTTTGAGCTCAAATGAAAAAAATTGAACCTCAAAATATTAATTCCCGGTCTCATGACATACACTTCGCTATTTTAAATTATTTTTGGTAAAAAATAAAATTTCACACTTTTTACTTCAGTAATTATCAAATTAGCGAAGTCTTTGTAACTTAAAATTTCTAACTAGCTTCTATTTTTCTGTTTCGTACCATTTACTGAAGTCTATGTGGATTATTTACTTCAGTAAATTGAAAAGCGAAGTTGTTGTTTGTTTTTACTTTGCTAATATACATTACCGAAGTGAGATGTACCGAAGTCTTTGATGTTTATTCTACTAGTGTAAATCCTTATCTAAAGGGTTTACGGCGCTGTAATTATTCCGAATATCTCGGGGTGTTACAGTGTTGACTATGTGAATGTGTGTTTTGTGTTAAGACTTCACGACTGTTGAGTTTTGTATTGTTATTGTTCGTATATCTTGTATATTATGTACTTGCACTAGCAAAATTCCAGTTTGTTAACCCCCGAGTTTTCGGGGGGTGAGTGCCTGTTATGCGCTCAGGTTTTGGCAGCTCCGGAGCAGTCACGGGATTGGCTTGGAAGGAGATGGAAGACGACGATGCTAATCACACAAGAGTCAGAGTCTTTTTCTTTTGTTTCATTTTGGTTGGTATTTCTCTTTCGGTCGAGTACCCACCCTTGCGTGGGTGTAGTTTTCATTCATTAAATTAAGTTGTCATTCCTTTCCGTGTTCAAGTTTATTATTGTCATTGAGAAGTAAATTTAGTCAGTTTCTGAATTATTTAATGACCTTATCGGTCTGCTTTGTAATTAATTTTGACCCCAGTCGGTCAATCATTGAGTAGTCTTTTGGAGTTTAGCCTGGTAGATCCTTGTGATAAGGGTCTACGGCGTGTGACATTTCCGGACGTATTCTGGGGGTGTTACAAAAATAGAAAATGACAAAGTAATACTAATAAACTAAATTTGCTTTCAAGGCCAAATTTCTGAAAACCCATAAAATGGTAGAAGCGACCGTACTTATTAAACCATCAACATTGATGTGAATAATGTCCGCATGTGTTGGCAATTTTTATCTAAATGTTTTTCATGATTTATATTCATCTTTGTTTGTAAAAACCTTCTTGTAATATATGAAGCCCTCTTGACTAATTATTTTCTATTGTTGTTCAATGAAAATATTGTTTTCTTTGGATTAGTATTGTTTTCGTTTGTATTAATATCAGTGAACCAATATTGTTTTCTTTGGATTAGTATTGTTTTCGTTTGTATTAATATTGTTTGATATGCAAAGTAAACTATTTATACACATAATATGTAGTATGTAACCTTTCATAAGGATATGAATGGTCTATTTTAATTACTTGCAAAATGAATCTATTTATGAAAGAGAGTTAATAAATTAGTCCAAAGAATTTTGCCACCATTTGAGTTTTGTTTGGGTTTTAGTATAAATACTAATAAAGCTTTAATGAAGGTGTTTGTAAAAGTTCAAAAAATTAACTTATTGCTATAGTTATGGAAAATGTTATTACAAAATTCATAAAGATTTAAATCATGAATACTCAACTTAATTCAATTAGTTGGACAATAAAATGAGATGAAGCCAAAAAGGTTTGTAATGATTTTTATAAAAATGAAGTGATGGGCATTCAAGTTCATTTAAGTAAAGGAATTTAAGTCGTAAAGATTTAACATGAAATGGTAGCTAATTGAATTGTAGGATTTTAATTAATACTTAAGACATGAAACATTTAAGGCATGGATTTAATACTTAATATTATTTAATATATTAAATTAGAGGAAATAATTTAATATGAATTAATATTAAATGTAAAAATATCCATTAATTAATATCATTAAGACTCCACAATAAATTTAAGGACTCAATCTTTATATATATTTAATTTAATATGAACTAATATTAAATGTAAAAATATCCATTATTATCATTAAGACTCCACAATAAATTTAAGGATTCAATCTTTGTATATATAATTTAATATGAACTAATATTAAATATAACAATATCCATTAATATCATTAAGACTCCACAATAAATTAAAGGACTCAATCTTTATATATATATATATATATATATATATTATTGTCCAATCAATCTCTTCCTATATACTAATTTTTTAACCAATATGACACATGTAAAGAAATTAAATACACTTATTCGGAGTCATATATTATTGTCAAATCAAATCTTACAATTACTTATTACACATCATTTCTTATTGCCACATAATAATTAATTTATTTATAATTTGTATTAAATTAAAATGGAACATACTTTATGGATAGAAATCTCATTATTGTTATTAAATTTTTAAATATCAATTAATATATTTTAATTATCATATCTATAAAATAAGACACACTTTTGCATATTCAATATTCAATTATGTTAATTAAAATAGATTAGTAAGATGATATTTAATTTAAGATATTTTAGATATTTAATTTTGATAATTAGAACTTTGGACGTTTTGTAATAAAATGTTAAATTTGGATTTTGATTTTGGTTGTTAAAATATTTTGGTAATTTTGGATTTTAATTTTTTTATTCAAAGATCAATTTTCTTATAAAATAGCATTTTTAATTGAAGGCTACTTAAATATTTTGTAGTAAAATTAGTATTTAATCTTTAATTTAACTTTAGTTAATTAATAACTTATCACATATAAAAGAAACTTAATAAAGTTTTTATTTATTGTTTTTTTTTCATATGTATAATGAACTATTAATTAATGATTAACTTAATTATCATATATTCATAATTAATTAATTTTAAACAACAGTCGTAATAATAAACATGCAACATTCAGATAAATATATAATATATTTATGAATATATTTTGAGGCAGTTTACGATTTAGCCCCAAATTATTTTTTTTACGAAAAATGGCAAGATACCTGCTATTGTAATCACTTTGACCCCTTTTTTCAGCAATCCTTTATTTAATCGGTTTCCAAGCTGAGTTGGACGCCAGCCGCCACGTCATTAAATGAGAGGGCCATGTGGTCTATCATGTGTTATTTCAAGCAGAAATGTTGGTCATTTAAACCCTAGCACACAAAGAAGGTCGAGGAATGGCTTCTTCATCCTCTATTGGAAGCAGGAATGGTACTCGGCCAAGAAGGCAAGCTTTACGGACAAGATGTGATTGTGAAGATCGTGTTTGCAAGTAGACATCATGGAATCCCACATACCCTGGAAGAAGATTCATAGGGTTTAAATGACAAATCTTTCTGTTTAAATAACACATGATATACCACATGGCCCTCTCATCTAATGACTTGGCGTCCAGCTCGGCTTGAAAACCGATTAAATAAAGAGTTATCGAAACGAGTCAAAGTGATTACAATAGCCAGTATTTTGCCCTTTTTTCGTAAAAAATAATTATTTAGGTCTAGAAATATTGGGACTTTTTCGGAGATTTCCCATCTTGGAAACCGGTTAAATAAAGAATTACCGGAAAAAAAGGGTCAAAGTGATTACAATAGTCGGTATCTTGTTCTTTTTTGTAAAAAAAATTAATTTAAGGCTAAACCGTAAATTGACCCAAAATATTGGGATATTTTCGGAGATTTCTAGAAATAGTGCCAACTTTTCCCTCGGTGCTGTAATTCAAAAGGCAGAAGTTGATTAAAAAGAGTTGCTCCATTTAATTATACTAGTATACAACCCGTATAAAATACGGGAACATAAAAAAAATTCACATAGAAACGCATAATACCTAACCATTCACCATAAATTTTATAGCACTTCTTTGTAAATTACATCAGTTGTTCTATTTACGATTACACCATTCTTGTCCCAATAAAAAAAATTGAAGGCTTTCGTGCTCTTCACTTTGATACGGCTACATAAAACTGACCAAGATTGAATATGAGTCTTGGCAGATGCACGTCAACATGAGAGAGTGCATAACTATGGAAAAGCATAATTAGTGGAAATTATCCTCTTTGAAATTTAAATGCCAATCGACTACCTAATGAGTTTAATATAAATTGTGGAATAAATACTTTACTCCTAAATGTGTAGTATGACATAATAAATATTATGGAAGCAATTATACCAAAATATTGCAAATGTCCATCATCCAAAGCATATTAGAAAATAAAATAAAGAAAACTAAAGTCTCTCACATAATCAATTATTCTTGCAATAGCGCAATAATTTACTTCTTTTTTCATATGAATTTCCTATTTTTTGAGGACTGAAAATTAAAAAAAATAAAACACTTATCGAAATATATTTTTAAAGAGATTTATAGTCAATTTTTATTCTCTATAACCCTCTTTTATTTAGAGATCATTTTATTGATAAATATGTTATTATCACAAAAAAATTGCTTACATATTTTAGGAAGAAAGATTACACTCTGGTCCTATGAGAAATTATTAAAAATAGATTTGGTTCCACGTTTTTTTTTTTGCCAAAATGGTCCAAATCGTTAAGTATTTAACGGTTTCTGTTAAATAGCCAAAAAGGAGATAATTTAATCCTTATATTTGAAAAAAAAATTACATAAATTATAAGGATATAATTTGAAATACAAAAGCAAATCCAAAACTTTCAAAACTATATAGTTGATTTCAAAAGTAAATAAATTAACAAAGCTTTTAAAAGTAAACAAATAAAAAATCACATGAAAATCACTTAAAACGATCAACTTTTATTTTCTAAAATTCTCTTTGTACAAATACGAATCTATGGATTAGTATATTATTATTAAGTTTATTGCTTATGTATTTAGAAATATCTCTTTGAAAATTCATAAAATCAGTAATTATATAATTTAGTAAATATGAGTTTTTTCGTTTATTTTGTTATTTTATATAATTAAATAAGATTTAAAACTAAGATAGAGTAATTGATTTATTACATAGTTTATTTGATTTATATATAAATAATAATCAAAACTATTGTTTCTACACTTTCAATAATATTTTTTAATAAGATTATTTTGATTTATTTAATTGATTAGGACTTCGAGTACTTTTTAATTACATATATTCAACACTTCTTTTACAATACTCTCAAACATCTTTCATTTCACTTGATATTTCTTTTATTGGTATACCGAATTAAAATTGGGATTTATATTTTTAATTAATAAACACATTAAATATTTTTGTAAATATAATCAATTCCTATTTTTCGTAATTCATATTACTTAATTTGTAAAAATTATAAGGTAGGTAGGAGTTATTTCAGGTATAATTATAATGTAATTAATGCAATGATGATTTGGCCAGTAATTGATTATGTGTCCACTGAAGCATAAGAGGCTGACACATAAGCACACGAAGCACCAACATAAGACATGTGGCAGCCAAAGCATGAGAAGCTGTCACTTAGGATCAGCGTATTCTGCATTAGTATATAGGGGAGATAAAGGGAAAAATGTTTTTTTAGGCCCGTAATTTTGGCCTAGTTAGGTTATAAGGACATTATATTTTCGGTCCTGGAGAAGAAGGACATTAATTATAAAAAGTGGGAAAACAAGGACAATTAAGCCCGAATGAGGTCCGATTGGGCTTAATTGTCCTTGTTTTCCCACTTTTTAAAATTAATGTCCTCCTTCTCCAAGCCCGAAAAGCTAATGTCCTTTTGACACTACCATTTATTTCTAAAGGTTCTAAATTACTTTTTATTTCTAAAGTTTATAAATTACTTTTTTATTTATTTTACCATTTATCTTTTCAATTATTATAATTTTATTAATATTTTTATTTCAATTATTTTGAAATATATTTTTAAAAATAAAAATATTTAAATTTTTAATAATTACACATCATTAAAATCTTAATAACCGAAATGTACTCAAATTTTAAGTTTTAATATTTGAAAATCATCACAAAATTAAAACTATCAAATAATTTAAAATAAAAAAATTATGTATAAAATTTAAAAATTAGTAAGCATCAACTAATTAACAGCAAAAAAAATATGTAAAAACATGAATATTTTGATATAGTTAAAAATAATATTGATATAGTTTTTTTATTTATATTAATCAATTTGCAAAATTCTTTAGATGGGGTAAAATAAATTAAACTAATCGAATTGGTTAACTCGATTAAATTTGATTTTGTAATAAAAATTTATTGATTTGATTTAAAAAATTATAAATAATTGAAATATTTTTTTGATAAATTAATCAATAATATTTTTAAAATTATTTTTTTAGTTCACATATTACGATATAAGTATAAAAATTAAGAGAATTATAAATATTTTTTTGGACGGAGAAGATATCAAAATGTTCTTTTCTTTTATTTTTAAATAACTTTTTAGTAAAAGATCTTGATGTTCACAGGAGCATTCGTTTGCTTCACACGACCGTTTTAAATAACTCTACAATACTCTTAACAAAAATACATAATTGATGTTTTAACAAAAATATTTTTTTTCCAACTCTTCTAAACAATATAAATAGATTTGAAGTGTGTTTAAACTTTCTAAAAAATGAAAAGGTATTTTAAAAAAATACTAACTCAGTGAGAAATATTTCTTTTGATTAGAAGTGAGAACGAATATATTTAGTTCGGTTTGGTGAGTTCATTTTTATAAATAAAACTAAATTATTTAAATTCAGTGTGATTTTATTCGATTTTTATTTTTTGGTTTGGTTTCAGTTTAAACCATGATTTCTAAGAACTAATTAAATTCAAATTTTATTTTAAGTAATAATTATTTTAAAAAAATAACTAGAAATAGTTTTTTAAAATTTAATTTAATACTACATACACTAGAAAAAAATATTTCAAAACGATCGTGATGCCCAACAAAAAATGAGTAAATTTATTTTATTTTATTATAAGGGATAAATTAAAGATAAATATAAGATATTAAAATTATGCATGTATTAATATTTAGCGGACTCACTGGCTAATTTTGTTAACCTATGCTATGAACTAGCCCTAAATACAGTTCGGTTAAAACTTAAAATATGTAATTCTTAATACTACATTCTTTAAGAATATACTTAATTTTCATATTAGATGAGTTATTCCGAACGGCTGAAATATTTTTTTAGGCCCGTAACTTTGGCCTAGTTGGGTTATAAGGTATTAGCTTTTCGGGCCTCAAGAAAAAGAACATTAATTTTAAAAAGTAAGAAAACAAGGACAATTAAGCCTAATCGGACCTCCTTCGGGCTTAATTGTCCTTGTTTTCCCACTTTTTAAAATTAATGTCCTTCTTCTCTAGGCCCGAAAAGATAATGTCCTTATAACCCAACTAGGCCAAAGTTACGGGCCTAAAAAAATATTTTTCCCGGGAGATAAACATAAACACATATTATATTAGTAATTACAAGTTTGTGGCGGTAAGTCCATTTATATGCGTCGAACTAGATCACAGTCAGTTAATTTTTCTGTACTAACTAAATGAAAAATGAAGATCTCGAATAATTATTATTCTTAATTCTTGTATATAATATTTAATTATATATTTATAATATTATTTTGATTTATCATGGGTGAGAATCACATTTGTTGGATCAATATGCTAGATATTTTGAGCAACAATATTATTTATATGATAATTAACATTATAGCTAGAAATTGTACTAACTCGTTAAAGTTGATGATGTCCTCATGAGGAGCTCAAAAAAAATTATTATATTAAATTCTGCAGGTGGATTAATTTCTGATATAATAATAGTTTGAGTGATACTGCTCTTGGACAAAAGAAATAATTAATTAAAGCTGTCAATAACTTAAATTAATCACTAGACAATTGATATCTTAAATACGAAAAATAATAATTTAAAAAAGAACACGATTTCGTAGATTGTGATTTTGACAGGAGTGCAATATTAATTCTTTAATGAACTGAATTAATATTAATGGCCTCAAAATACATTAAGAAGTGTTTAATATGAAAGGTTGAAGTCTATTAGGAGTCTGTCCTAGTTCTTCTTAAGATCCTTAAGATAACCCGCAGGCCCGGTCCAAAGGCTGAGCGAGCTGGGCCACAGCCCAGGGCATAACAATGGGCAGGGGGAGCAAATTTCGTCCAACTCTTATGGATGGGTCTTTATAGGTTTGGGCCTAAAATTTTGATAGTTTGTACAACGGCGCATGCTGAAGGCGGCAAAAGTCAAAAATAAACCAGAAACATCAGGGCCAAATCGTCAATTCAGAAGGCGAGGAGACTTCATATACGATTCACGCTTATTTAAAAAACGAGGAGGTGAGTATCGGGAGTATTGCAGGCTTTCAGCATCGGTAAAATCTTTTCTATATGGTTATTGTGTTTTGATTCCATACGACCATAAGTCCATAACCAATATTTCATTTCTCCATACCCCAATATTTGATATCTCAGAGTCTTTGTAATCAGCTTTCTGATTAGTGATCATTCAAGGTCAAGGGCTCGAGAACCATTGAGCCACTAAGGCGGTTTCTGATTTCTAATTTCTCAAATCGTTTTTTTTATTGTATTTTCTGATAACTTTTGAATTTAGTTTACATTTACTTCTTCCTCATTTAAAATCATTACAAAAATCCATTAATTTTTGACATTTTTGACAAATATTAATATATCTTTTACTGGTAATCAGAAAAACTGATCAAACTTGTATGATGACCATTTGTTTTATCTCGCAGACAAGTCAGAGTGGGCAGAATTTAAACAACACAACAACAACAACATCTAAGCATTTGTCCCAAAATGATTTGGGGTCTATGAATCAAACTTTGAAATCGTCAATGATCGTTACATAAATAACATAAAAGGAAAAACAAAAAAGAGGGAACAAAGTAGAGAAAAAAGCAAAAAAAAAAAAGGAGAATGAATGTTAAAAAAAAAAAAAAAATTCTGAAAAATAAATTAAATGATAACAGGAAAAAAAATAGGAATTAAAAAAAAAAAGGGGAATCAGATTCCATCCACCTTTCGTATTCTTTCCCGCCACATTTGCCTCTCCATCGCCATAATTTCTCCAATTCCAAGAAATCGCATATCATTTTCAATCATCTTTATCCAAGTTTTCTTGGGTCTTCCTCTACCTTTCACAATATTACTTGTTCCCCAAGTTTCTAGCCTCCTCACTGGGGCATCAACAGGTCTTCTTCTCACATGACCAAACCATCGTAATCGATTCTCCATCATCTTGTCTTTCATAGACGCAACTCTTACCTTCTCTCTAATCACCTCATTTCCGAGCCGATCATTTTTTGTATGACCACACATCCATCATAGCATACACATATCCGCCACATTCATCTTTTGAACGTGACACTGTTTTACAGCCCAACACTCGATGCCATATAACAGTGTAGGCCTAATTGTCGTGCGATAAAATTTACCCTTTAATCTATGAGGCATGTCAGGATCACATAAAACCCCTATGGCACTCTTCCACTTCAACCACCCTGCCTTTATTCTGTGAGCCACATCGCCATCTAGCTCTCCATCATTTTGGATTGTAACACCCCCAATCCGCTCAGGGATATTATATGCCGCAGAACCTTTCCTCAAGGTTCTACCAGACTAGTAACAAAACCGAACAACTCAACAATGCCTTTAAGGCTAAAATGACTCAGTAGACCGATTTGGTCTTTCAATAAATACATATAACTCAATTACAATACATGCCCACGCAGGGGTCGAATACAACACACTCCCGTATAACGGGGAAAGAATACTGCAGTAGAAATAAAATACAACTAAACCAAAGACCTCATATGGATCCTGGTGTGATTAGTATCGTTCATCTTTCATCATCCTTCGTGCCGACCCTGTGTTATGCTCCCAAACCTGAATGCAAAAACAGACATTCACCCCCCGAATACTCGGGGGTTAGCAAAACTCCACTGTTTTGCTAGTGCAAATACAAAGTGCAAATACGAGCCATATAATTCAAATTCCAAGAATAACAATAACCAGGAATCCTCAAAGATTCAAATACAACGAAACGACTACTTCCCGAGGCAAGAGTTTGAGTAAAACTTTTCAAATCCGAAAGATCACAAATAACGAGACGGTTTGCAAAAAGTTTTAAAATACCCTCGGGAGTTTTAATAGAAAACAATTTAGGATTATCAAATCCTTCTCTTTCCAAAATCAACAGGGTCACAGCCCAAAGGTTTTGTTTTCGCAAATAGAAAACCGACAACAATTCACAGGGCCAGAGCCCAACGTCACGTGTCCTCGACGGACATAAAAATCAACACAACGTAATCACGCACGCGCATCGCCTAGGACCGGGACGAAGCCACAAATCCCACTCGAGGCCTCGAAGGACCCTCCCGAGCTGGCTAGCGAAACAAATCACACACATCTCACAGTTGGATCAATCGCTTGTTGCATCCTGGCCACATGATCGCATGCCATGTGCCACCGTAGATTATCTTTGGCGCTCATGGTTGGATCAATCACTTGTTGCATCCTGGCCACATGATCACATGCCATGTGCCACCGTAGTTTTTCTTAGGCTCTCACGGTTGGATCAATCGCTTGTTGCATCCTGGCCACATGATCACATGCCATGTGCCACCGTAGGCCCCGCCCATATCCACACAATCACATATATAGCACCATACAACAAAGATATCCAAACAATTCATCCAGAGGCATCAACACTTAGCAAAACACCACGTCAAACCACAACGCACCGAAATGAAATAATATACGTCCACACGCAATACCAAGTGCAACATCAACACCAAACATATCCAAGAGTTCACATAGTCATTCTCAAACCACACCATTCACAAAACACACGCATTTTGAAAGCAAGCCTTTAACAAGGCTAAACCGAATCTTTGAAAGTGAAATTCAAACGATCAAATAAACACAAGAAGACGATTATTAATTATCATATCCATAAAACAAGAATTATATGGACAAGGTACTTGCCTCAAAATCGGCACGCAAGTATCCCGACGAACACGGCTCAACCGGAAAGCTTCGAAACGCCTGATGCTTTCGAAAAGGAAAACGACAACGAACGGAAGGGTTCAACTTGGTTTCTTCGCAAGAAACTCGACCCTAACAACATATAATTAATAAAGCAATGATCATATGAGGAGGAATAATCGTAGAACGTCCGAAAACACCTCTATGACATTCTACCGGACACCTTCAAGGCGTCGATCAAGAACTCGACCAAAACAACGAATCGATACGATCCAACCGTGGAATAACAAGGGAAATGGTATAATACATCTAAATAATCATCAATCCATCGTAATCCTAAGTTAAAACGGATTAAACGTACGAAATCAACCAAAATACCCAATTTCCCCAAAACTAGATTTCTAGAAATCTAACCTTGATTCGCTCGATCAAATGATGTTATAGGATGGATGATTGATGATATGAACTCCAAGACTTCATGGATTGATTGTCCAACAACATCTCTCCATGATTCCCACACCTCAAGCCGTGGAAGAGAAGGAAGAGAAGGGGAAAAATGGCGAAAAACCCGACTGCAGGGCCTTATATAGGCTGTCTGCCGGCCGCCTTACGTATGTAACCGGCCATGGCTTGCGTACGTAACCGGCCATGGCCGAACCCCCTGACTAGAAATGCAGGCAGCGTTACGTACGTAACCGGCCAAGGCTTACGTACGTAACCGGCCTTACGTACGTAACTGCCGATCTTTAACGGCCGTAACTCGGCCAGTGCCGGCCTGGGCCCAGATTGCCCGGCCATGACTCGGCCGGGGCCAACTCCGACGGCCCGAATGACCTCGAAACCCCAACCTGAATACGAATCGAAGATACGGTTACGAAGTACTCGCAAAGACTAATTCAAGCACTAAGAGAACACACAATTCCGACCATCCAAAGGCTTGAAATTCGACAACGGAAAGTAATTACCCTAAACTTTGGGAAATTATGAAAATGGCCCAAAACGCCCGAAAATCACGATACGTGATCGAATAACCAAACCGAAGTTCACAACACGTCTAACAAAATTAAACGGACTTATGGGAAACTCGAAGCAGCAGTTTCGAACGAGATTCGCAAGAATCGAACTCAAGTGCGGAAAAGTCGCGAAAAAGCACGGAACTCAACAAAACGACACCGCAACGAACTCGGATGATAAAAAGTGCAGAATTAATCATTCTCAGAATGACGAAACAGACATGAGCGAGTCGTCAAAACGGACTTTTGCCGAAAAAATAGAAATTACCGGAAATCGAAATTACGGGTATTACATGGATAATAGATCCAAGATACCGAAAGAAAGTGGATCCATGAACAACTTTCCCATCAAATGTGATCATCCCCGCCTCTATCACAGTTTTCGCTAAACCTACACTCTATATATTCAGTCTTATTTCTGCTCAGCCTAAAGCATCGAGCTTCCAAAGTATCCCTCCAAAGTTCCAATTTCTATTGCACTCCAACCTTCGTTTCATCAATCAACACAATATCATCTGCGAACATCATACACCACGGAACGTCATTTTGAATTTCTCTTGTCAATTCGTACATGACTATGGCAAAGAAAAAAGAACTATGAGCAGATCCTTGATACACGCCAATCGTAATAGGGAAATCTTATGTCCTCCTAACATTAGTACGTACACTTGTACTAGCTCCCTTATACATGTCCTTTATAATGTCAATATATTTCCGCGATACACCTGTAATACCCGTAATTTTGATTTCCGGTAATTTCTTTTTTTCCGGCAAAAGCCCATTTTGACGACTCGCTCATGACCGTTTCGTCATTCCAAGAATGGTTAATTCTGCACTTTTTGTCATCCGAGTTCGTTTCGGTGTCGTTTTGTTGAGTTCCGTGCTTTTTGGCGACTTTTCCGCACTTGAGCTCGATTCTTGCGAATCTCGTTCGAAACTGCTGTTTCGAGTTTCCCGTAAGTCCGTTTAACTTTGTTAGACGTGTTGTGAACTTCGGTTTGGTTATTCAATCACGCATCGTGATTTTCGGGCATTTTGGGCCATTTTGTAATTTACCCAAAGTTGTGGGTATCCGCATTCGTATTTGTGGTTTTGACCCTTTTCATGGTCGCGTGCGATTAATTGTTGCATGGTATTTCTTTTTGGATCGATGTTGTTGTCCGAGAGCATTTCGTCGTGTTCGTTTCGTGCGTTTTCGGGAATTCGAGTCGTCGAGTCTTGGCGGCTAGGCACTGGCCGGCCACGTGCGGCAGGGACCTGCCAGGCGCGCACGAGCGTGGCGCACGAGCTGCGCGCACGATCCGGTGCTCGTGCGGCCCTGACTGCACACGCACGAGCGAGTGCTCGTGCCCGGTGCTCGTGCGTCGGCGATTTCTTGGCGGTGGCGCCGCGACCGGCGCACGGCCATTGCTCGTGCGTGCTGCTCGTCGCGGCATTGGCAATATATATGGCCGGGCAGACGTTTTCTTCACCATTTTCTCACTTCGTTCTTCCTCTTCCGCGTCTGGAGACTTCTTAGGTGTGTAGGCATGTTGTCATACAACAAATCCATTAAGTCTTGGAGTTCATATCATCAATTGTCGGTCCTATATCATCCTTCGATCCAAATAATCAAGGTGAGATTTCCTAGAACCCTATTTTGTGAAATTTTGGGGTTTTTGCATTTTTGGCCGATTCGTTCCGTATTGTTGATTAATCCATGATGGGTATGATTAATCTTAGTATTATTCATGTGTTTAACAACATCTAATCCTTGTTTTTCGTCGAATCAAGGTATTTTTGACTTGAACCCTTGTTTTTGAAGATTTTGGGGATTTTCCTTTTGATTTCTATTCCAATCCGTTTTTGTTCAATTAATTGTTGTATAAACGTTGTTTTGAACATGTTCTACGGATTGGATACTCGTATCTTTGATTCATTCGATCCGAGGGGTGATTTATTTGTTCTTGGAGGGTCTCGAACATTTAATGTTCGATTAAATGCTCGAATGAGTTCCCTTCGATAGTTTGTTGGGATTTCCGTTGTTTTGGCCTTGATTCTCGTCGTAACCATGTGTTATTGTTCCTTACGGAGGATTATAGGTGCTCGATGATTCCGATGTTGAATTCCGTTGGTGATTGATGATTCGTGTGTTGTTATTCTCGTAGTAATTGCGGTGTTATCGCGTTTTTGATAGTGTTCGGGAGTTCGGGACCGTTCGACCGTAGTTCATCCGTCGTCTTGTTGCGATCGTGGTTTCGAGGCAAGTACCTTGTCCATACAATTCTTGTTTTGTGAATAGGATAATTAGTGATCGTCTCTATGTGTTTGTTTGATCGTTTGATTTGGACTTTCAAAAGATTCGGTTTTAGCCTCGTTAAAGGCTCACTTTCCAACGCGTGTGTTTTGTGAACGATGTGTTTTGGGGAATTGATTATGATTTGATTGTTTTGAACATTGAAGGTTTTAATGATGTTTCCATTGGTTTAATGTTGTGGGATCGTGTATTCCGTGTTAATTATGTTGTTGTGTTTTGAAGAGTTTGATAACGGTGTCGAGTTAGTAGCCATCTCTAGTGAGTATTCTTGATGAGCTTACATTCTTAGCATATTAGTATTGCATGAGTAACGTGTATGTGTGTATGCTCACTATGGGTTAGATCCGACGGGGTCTCGGTAGGGGTCCACAGAGGGGTGGATCCACCGTTAATTGTGGTGTATTTCACAAATGTGATTTGATTATGGCATTTCCGGAAATGAGTGATTTTGAACGGTTTTCATGATTTGCATGCATTGACTAAGTGTGTAAGAGGTAAGTTGTTCGTTTGGCTTACTTGACTAGGATTGCACTAGAGTTTTGTCGTCTGTGTTTAAACCTTGGGTTGTGAATTTTGATGTTGGAAGACGAACCTTGTTGTCGTTCTCGTGTACTGTGAGTCGATGAGATTTGGGGCTAAAATCCCAACGGGTTGTAAAGGTCATTTTACGGATTTGGGGCTAAAATCCCAACGGTTTGGTAAAGGTCATTTTACGGAAAGTAAACCTTTGGGGCGGTGACCCCTTTCGTCTTTTGGGTTTTGAAAAGTGGGATTTGATAATCCTAAATTGTTTTTCTATTAAAACTCTCGATGGCATTCTAAACTGTTTTATAAATTATTTCCATTGATTTGTGATCTTTCGGTTTTGGAATATTTTTCTCAAACTCTTGCCTCGGGAAGTACTTTTCGTTTCATTTGACTCTTTGAGGATTCCCGGTTATTGTTATTCGTGGAATGTGAATTGTATGGCTCGTATTTGCACTTTGTTCTTGCACTAGCAAAATAGTGGAGTTTTGCTAACCCCCGAGTATTCGGAGGGTGGATGTCTGTTTTTGCATTCAGGTTTTGGAGCATAGCACAGGGTCGGCATGAAAAATGATGAAAGATGAACGATACTAATCACACGAGGACCCGTTGATGTCGTATTGGTTTAGTTGTATTTTATTTCCGCTGCAGTATTCTTTCCCGTTGTACGGAGTGTGTTGTATTCGACCCCTGCGTGGGAAAGTATCGTAATCGAGTTGTATGTTTTTATTGAAAGGCCAAATCGGCCTACTAAGTCTTTTTAGCCTTAAAGGCATTTTCGAGTGGTTCGTTTGTTATTACCAGCCTGGTAGATCCTTGAGGAAAGGTTCTACGGCGTATAATATCCCTGAGCGGATTGGGGGTGTTACATAAATGGTATCGAAGCTTAGGTTGTGGAAACCTAGGCTTTCGGGTCAAGTCGTGTTGTTTGAGTCTTGTTTCGTCGGATTTTATCTGACTGAGTCGTGTCGCGACGCGTCGTCTGAGTTTGTTGGTCGTGATTAGTATCGTGGGGCGATCATCATCTTCGTGCGACCTGTGGATGTAAGTCTCCCTTCTTTGTATTGTGCCTCGTGTGACACGAGCTGTTTTTATGATTATTTGTTAAGTGACGGAATCCTCTTTTGGATTTTGATTTCTTGATATGTGGTTATTTGACCCTCATATTTTGTTCATATGAGGAGTAGTGTTGCTGGATTGTGCATGTTTGACTTTATTTCTTTTATCCGCTGCGTGAGTTCTTTTGTAATGGCTTTCGGTATTTTACCGACTGAATTCTATTTCGAAAACCGATTCCCTTAACCGAGTTTGTGGCATTATGGCCTTGATCGTTTTGGCGAAATTTTTATGACGGTATTTAGTATTTTGTAAATGGGTTTTGTAAGTTTTTGAAATATTACCGTCATCGGCCTTTTTGGCATTGTAAATAGTTTTTAGCCTGGTAAGTTCCGGCGCGGGACCCACGGCGCTATAATGTTTCATGTAATTACCTGAAATTTTTGGGCATTTTAGCCCATTGAATTATCTTTGAAAACCTTGAGTATCTTAGAAAATAAATTTCGAGACGTACTTTTAAAATGAATTATATTTTTCTCTTGGTACATCCAAGGTGCCACAATATGTTTTAAAATTCTTCTACCTCGAGGACCAAAATGTTTTGAGATATTTTCAATGTTTTAGAAACATTTTTTTACTTAGACCTGAGAGTCGAATATTCTGAAAGTTTTTCACTAAGAGAAAGTGTCCTCATTTTTATCAAATGCGAAATGGTTCTCCAAAGTCTCGATAATGGTGTTTGTACTACTTTTTGTAAGGTGATACTCAAGATCTACCGGTGTTTCCAAATTGTTTCAAAAAGGTGGTTTTCGTTTTTAAAACACATCATTTCCTGCTTGTGGTCGGAGAAGGTGTGTATGGTTTTCGAACTTTCGTTACGGTGTTAACCCCGATTTGTGATTGAATTGGTGGCGTGAGTGTTGAGTCGTTGCCACGCATTTGTTGTGTTAGCCCTCTGTGGGAGGTGGGATGTTGGTGTTGAATGTTGCCGCCTCGTAGTGATTTCTGCGTTGTCGCACATGTGCGAGTTGTTAGAGCTTGGTTTGGTATGACCGTGTGCATCGGTGATTGTTCCGTTATGTGTCGGTTGTTTAATGTCTTGTTACCTTGCTCCCGTTTTTGTGAATTTGTGGACGAGGTCGAAGGTAATACCCATACTATTTTGACTTCTGTATTTTCTCTTTCTCCAGTCTATCGATTCGCTCATGTTCGTTGATACCTTATGAACTTATTCTGTATTTCGGTTTCATCGTCCGAACGAGCTGTGATCTTGTTGTGGGTCGATCTGGTTATCGTTGTGACTTTTTCGAGTTCGGTTCGATACTTGTGAACCTTGTTCAGAAGTGACATCATTTGGTTCTATTAGTTCTTTTATTCGAAGTGGATCGGATTTGGAACTCCTGTGTTTTCGACTCTGTCGACTCATTTATGCTCGTTAACATTTTCTGAGCTTGCCCTGTCCCTTGCTTTCGTTGATCGAACGAGGGTGGTATTGTTTCGGAATAACTCGTTTGTCGTTGTGACTTTTCAATTGCTATTCCCTTTCCTGTGGATCTTATGTGAATGCACATCTTGTTGTTTTCATCGGATCATATGTTGTCTCGAGCCGAGACGTGAACCTGGGAGTTGTTGTTTGAATTTTATTATTCTTCGTGATTCGAACATGATTGTTCGATTTTTGTTGTCCCGATCGTTGTGGTTCGATCGTTTGATTGTTCGGTTTTTGTTGATCTCGTTTCGTGATTGTTGAGCGTTCAGACTCCTTCCTAATTCCCTAAGTTCGAGAAATTAGTCTCGTTTTCGATCTTCCAACCCATGGGCGGTGGAATTCCATAGTTGTTCAGCGATTGCTCGTGTTTTGATTGATGTACCGTTGGGTCGGTCAATCGTATTGATTTTCGTTCGTTGTGTTTTGTGATTGTTCGGATAATCAACGTGATTTTATTATCCATTTGTTGACGCTTGTCATTTGTGGGTTTTACTATGTCCCTACCGGTAGCGTTGTGTTGGTCGTCGTGGAGCGTATTTTAACGCCGTTTGTTCCTTTGCGTTGCTTGTAAAGTTTTGCCATTGGGCGTAAGTTACGCGTTTCTTGTGTATCTCGTTGAGTGTTTCCTGGCAGGATATTACTCCTCCCTACTTGTTTTAAGTTTCAGGACGAAACTTCTTTTAAGGAGGGTAGTGTGTAATACCCGTAATTTTGATTTCCGGTAATTTCTTTTTTCGGCGAAAGACCGTTTTGACGACTCGCTCATGACCGTTTCGTCATTCCGAGAATGGTTAATTCTGTACTTTTGTCATCCGAGTTCTTTTCGGTGTCGTTTTGTTGAGTTCCGTGCTTTTTGGCGACTTTTCCGCACTTGAGCTCGATTCTTGCGAATCTCGTTCGAAACTGCTGTTTCGAGTTTCCCGTAAGTCCGTTTAACTTTGTTAGACGTGTTGTGAACTTCGGTTTGGTTATTCGATCACGTATCGTGATTTTCGGGCGTTTTGGGCCATTTTGTAATTTACCCAAAGTGTGGGCATCCGCATTCGTATTTGTGGTTTTGACCCTTTTCATGGTCGCGTGCGATTAATTTTTGCATGGTATTTCTTTTCGGATCGATGTTGTTGTCCGATAGCATTTCGTCGTGTTCGTTTCGTGCGTTTTCGGGAATTCGAGTCGTCGAGTCTTGGCGGCTAGGCACTGGCCGGCCACGTGCGGCAGGGACCGGTCAGGCGCGCACGATCCGGTGCTCGTGCGGCCCTGGCTGCACACGCACGAGCGAGTGCTCGTGCCCGGTGCTCGTGCGTCCCCGATTCTTTGGCGATGGGCGCGCCGCGACCGCGCGGCGACCGCTGCCGCGTGCTCGCTCGTGCGGCTGCGTCGGCAATATATATGGCCGGGCAGACGTTTTCTTCACCATTTTCTCACTTCGTTCTTCCTCTTCCGCGTCTGGAGACTTCTTAGGTGTGTAGGCATGTTGTCATACAACAAATCCATTAAGTCTTGGAGTTCATATCATCAATTGTCGGTCCTATATCATCCTTCGATCCAGCGAATCAAGGTGAGATTTCCTAGAACCCTATTTTGTGAAATTTTGGGGTTTTTGCATTTTTGGCCGATTCGTTCCGTATTGTTGATTAATCCATGATGGGTATGATTAATCTTAGTATTATTCATGTGTTTAACAACATCTAATCCTTGTTTTTCGTCGAATCAAGGTATTTTTGACTTGAACCCTTGTTTTTGAAGATTTTGGGGATTTTCCTTTTGATTTCTATTCCAATCCGTTTTTGTTCAATTAATTGTTGTATAAACGTTGTTTTGAACATGTTCTACGGATTGGATACTCGTATCTTTGATTCATTCGATCCGAGGGGTGATTTATTTGTTCTTGGAGGGTCTCGAACATTTAATGTTCGATTAAATGCTCGAATGAGTTCCCTTCGATAGTTTGTTGGGATTTCTGTTGTTTTGGCCTTGATTCTCGTCGTAACCATGTGTTATTGTTCCTTACGGAGGATTATAGGTGCTCGATGATTCCGATGTTGAATTCCGTTGGTGATTGATGATTCGTGTGTTGTTATTCTCGTAGTAATTGCGGTGTTATCGCGTTTTTGATAGTGTTCGGGAGTTCGGGACCGTTCGACCGTAGTTCATCCGTCGTCTTGTTGCGATCGTGGTTTCGAGGCAAGTACCTTGTCCATACAATTCTTGTTTTGTGAATAGGATAATTAGTGATCGTCTCTATGTGTTTGTTTGATCGTTTGATTTGGACTTTCAAAAGATTCGGTTTTAGCCTCGTTAAAGGCTCACTTTCCAACGCGTGTGTTTTGTGAACGATGTGTTTTGGGGAATTGATTATGATTTGATTGTTTTGAACATTGAAGGTTTTAATGATGTTTCCATTGGTTTAATGTTGTGGGATCGTGTATTCCGTGTTAATTATGTTGTTGTGTTTTGAAGAGTTTGATAACGGTGTCGAGTTAGTAGCCATCTCTAGTGAGTATTCTTGATGAGCTTACATTCTTAGCATATTAGTATTGCATGAGTAACGTGTATGTGTGTATGCTCACTATGGGTTAGATCCGACGGGGTCTCGGTAGGGGTCCACAGAGGGGTGGATCCATCGTTAATTGTGGTGTATTTCACAAATGTGATTTAATTATGGCATTTCCGGAAATGAGTGATTTTGAACGGTTTTCATGATTTGCATGCATTGACTAAGTGTGTAAGAGGTAAGTTGTTCGTTTGGCTTACTTGGCTAGGATTGCACTAGAGTTTTGTCGTCTGTGTTTAAACCTTGGGTTGTAAATTTTGATGTTGGAAGACGAACCTTGTTGTCGTTCTCGTGTACTGTGAGTCGATGAGATTTGGGGCTAAAATCCCAACGGGTTGTAAAGGTCATTTTACGGATTTGGGGCTAAAATCCCAACGGTTTGGTAAAGGTCATTTTACGGAAAGTAAACCTTTGGGGCGGTGACCCCTTTCGTCTTTTGGGTTTTGAAAAGTGGGATTTGATAATCCTAAATTTTTTTTCTATTAAAACTCTCGATGGCATTCTAAACTGTTTTATAAATTATTTCCATTGATTTGTGATCTTTCGGTTTTGGAATATTTTTCTCAAACTCTTGCCTGGGGAAGTACTTTTCGTTTCGTTTGACTCTTTGAGGATTCCCGATTATTGTTATTTGTGGAATGTGAATTGTATGGCTCGTATTTGCACTTTGTTCTTGCACTAGCAAAATAGTGGAGTTTTGCTAACCCCCGAGTATTCGGAGGGTGGATGTCTGTTTTTGCATTCAGGTTTTGGAGCATAGCACAGGGTCGGCATGAAGGATGATGAAAGATGAACGATACTAATCACACGAGGACCCGTTGATGTCGTATTGGTTTAGTTGTATTTTATTTCCGCTGCAGTATTCTTTCCCGTTGTACGGAGTGTGTTGTATTCGACCCCTGCGTGGGCAAGTATCGTAATCGAGTTGTATGTTTTTATTGAAAGGCCAAATCGGCCTACTAAGTCTTTTTAGCCTTAAAGGCATTTTCGAGTAGTTCGTTTGTTATTACCAGCCTGGTAGATCCTTGAGGAAAGGTTCTACGGCGTGTAATATCCCTGAGCGGATTGGGGGTGTTACATAAATGGTATCGGAGCTTAGGTTGTGGAAACCTAGGTTGTCGGGTCAAGTCGTGTTGTTTGAGTCTTGTTTCGTCGGATTTTATCTGACTGAGTCGTGTCGCGACGCGTCGTCTGAGTTTGTTGGTCGTGATTAGTATCGTGGGGCGATCATCATCTTCGTGCGACCTGTGGATGTAAGTCTCCCTTCTTTGTATTGTGCCTCGTGTGACACGAGCTGTTTTTATGATTATTTGTTAAGTGACGAAATCCTCTTTTGGATTTTGATTTCTTGATATGTGGTTATTTGACCCTCATATTTTGTTCATATGAGGAGTAGTGTTGCTGGATTGTGCATGTTTGACTTTATTTCTTTTATCCGCTGCGTGGGTTCTTTTGTAATAGCTTTCGGTATTTTACCGACTGAGTTCTATTTCGAAAACCGATTCCCTTAACCGAGTTTGTGGCATTATGGCCTTGATCGTTTTGGCGAAATTTTTATGACGGTATTTAGTATTTTGTAAATGGGTTTTGTAAGTTTTTGAAATATTACCGTCATCGGCCTTTTTGGCATTGTAAATGGTTTTTAGCCTGGTAAGTTCCGGCGTGGGACCCACGGCGCTATAATGTTTCATGTAATTACCTGAAATTTTTGGGCATTTTAGCCCATTGAATTATCTTTGAAAACCTTGAGTATCTTAGAAAATAAATTTCGAGACGTACTTTTAAAATGAATTATATTTTTCTCTTGGTACATCCAAGGTGCCACAATATGTTTTAAAATTCTTCTACCTCCAGGACCAAAATGTTTTGAGATATTTTCAATGTTTTAGAAACATTTTTTTACTTAGACCTGAGAGTCGAATATTCTGAAAGTTTTTCACTAAGAGAAAGTGTCCTCATTTTTATCAAATGCGAAATGGTTCTCCAAAGTCTCGATAATGGTGTTTGTACTACTTTTTGTAAGGTGATACTCAAGATCTACCGGTGTTTCCAAATTGTTTCAAAAAGGTGGTTTTCGTTTTTAAAACACATCATTTCCTGCTTGTGGTCGGAGAAGGTGTGTATGGTTTTCGAACTTTCGTTACGGTGTTAACCCCGATTTGTGATTGAATTGGTGGCGTGAGTGTTGAGTCGTTGCCACGCATTTGTTGTGTTAGCCCTCTGTGGGAGGTGGGATGTTGGTGTTGAATGTTGCCGCCTCGTAGTGATTTCTGCGTTGTCGCACATGTGCGAGTTGTTAGAGCTTGGTTTGGTATGACCGTGTGCATCGGTGATTGTTCCGTTATGTGTCGGTTGTTTAATGTCTTGTTACCTTGCTCCCGTTTTTGTGAATTTGTGGACGAGGTCGAAGGTAATACCCATACTATTTTGACTTCTGTATTTTCTCTTTCTCCAGTCTATCGATTCGCTCATGTTCGTTGATACCTTATGAACTTATTCTGTATTTCGGTTTCATCGTCCGAACGAGCTGTGATCTTGTTGTGGGTCGATCTGGTTATCGTTGTGACTTTTTCGAGTTCGGTTCGATTCTTGTGAACCTTGTTCAGAAGTGACATCATTTGGTTCTATTAGTTCTTTTATTCGAAGTGGATCGGATTTGGAACTCCTGTGTTTTCGACTCTGTCGACTCATTTATGCTCGTTAACATTTTCTGAGCTTGCCCTGTCCCTTGCTTTCGTTGATCGAACGAGGGTGGTATTGTTTCGGAATAACTCGTTTGTCGTTGTGACTTTTCAATTGCTATTCCCTTTCCTGTGGATCTTATGTGAATGCACATCTTGTTGTTTTCATCGGATCATATGTTGTCTCGAGCCGAGACGTGAACCTGGGAGTTGTTGTTTGAATTTTATTATTCTTCGTGATTCGAACATGATTGTTCGATTTTTGTTGTCTCGATCGTTGTGGTTCGATCGTTTGATTGTTCGGTTTTTGTTGATCTCGTTTCGTGATTGTTGAGCGTTCAGACTCCTTCCTAATTCCCTAAGTTCGAGAAATTAGTCTCGTTTTCGATCTTCCAACCCATGGGCGGTGGAATTCCATAGTTGTTCAGCGATTGCTCATGTTTTGATTGATGTACCGTTGGGTCGGTCAATCGTATTGATTTTCGTTCGTTGTGTTTTGTGATTGTTCGGATAATCAACGTGATTTTATTATCCATTTGTTGACGCTTGTCATTTGTGGGTTTTACTATGTCCCTACCGGTAGCGTTGTGTTGGTCGTCGTGGAGCGTATTTTAACGCCGTTTGTTCCTTTGCGTTGCTTGTAACGTTTTGCCATTGGGCGTAAGTTACGCGTTTCTTGTGTATCTCGTTGAGTGTTTCCTGGCAGGATATTACTCCTCCATACTTGTTTTAAGTTTCGGGACGAAACTTCTTTTAAGGAGGGTAGTGTGTAATACCCGTAATTTTGATTTCCGGTAATTTTTTTTTTCGGCGAAAGCCCGTTTTGACGACTTGCTCATGACCGTTTCGTCATTCCAAGAATGGTTAATTCTGTACTTTTTGTCATCCGAGTTCTTTTCGGTGTCGTTTTGTTGAGTTCCGTGCTTTTTGGCGACTTTTCCGCACTTGAGCTCGATTCTTGCGAATCTCGTTCGAAACTGCTGTTTCGAGTTTCCCGTAAGTCCGTTTAACTTTGTTAGACGTGTTGTGAACTTCGGTTTGGTTATTCAATCACGTATCGTGATTTTCGGGCATTTCGGGCCATTTTGTAATTTACCCAAAGTGTGGGCATCCGCATTCGTATTTGTGGTTTTGACCCTTTTCATGGTCGCGTGCGATTAATTTTTGCATGGTATTTCTTTTAGGATTGATGTTGTTGTCCGATAGCATTTCTTTTCGTGCATTTTCGGGAATTCGAGTCGTCGAGTCTTGGCGGCTAGGCACTGGCCGGCCATGTGCGGCAGGGACCGGCCAGGCGCGCACGAGCATGGCGCACGAGTTGCGCGCACGATCCGGTGCTCGTGCAGCCCTGGTTGCACACGCACGAGCGAGTGCTCGTGCCCGGTGCTCGTACGTCGGCGATTTCTTTGGCGATGGCGCGCCACGACCGCGCCGGCCGGCGCTCGTGCGTGCTGCTCGTCGTCGGCCGGCGATATATGGCCGAGCAGATGTTTTCTTCACCATTTTCTCACTTCGTTCTTCCTCTTCCGCGTCTGGAGACTTCTTGGGCGTGTAGGCATGTTGTCATACAACAAATCCATGAAGTCTTGGAGTTCATATCATCATTTGTCGGTCCTATATCATCCTTCGATCCAGCTAATCAAGGTGAGATTTCCTAGAACCCTATTTTGTGAAATTTTGGGGTTTTTGCGTTTTTGGCCGATTCGTTCCGTATTGTTGATTAATCCATGATGGGTATGATTAATCTTAGTATTATTCATGTGTTTAACAACATCTAATCCTTGTTTTTCGTCGAATCAAGGTATTTTTTACTTGAACCCTTGTTTTTGAAGATTTTGGGGATTTTCCTTTTGATTTCTATTCCAATCCGTTTTTGTTCAATTAATTTTTGTATAAATGTTGTTTTGAACATGTTCTATGGATTGGATACTCGTATCTTTGATTCGTTCGACCCGAGGGTGATTTCTTTGTTCTTGGAGGGTCTCGAACATTTAATGTTCGATTAAATGCTCGAATGAGTTCCCTTCGATAGTTTGTTGGGATTTCCGTTGTTTTGGCCTTGATTCTCGTCGTAACCATGTGTTATTGTTCCTTACGGAGGATTATAGGTGCTCGATGATTCCGATGTTGAATTCCGTTGGTGATTAATGATTCGTGTGGTGTTATTCTCGTAGTAATTGCGGTGTTATCGCGTTTTTGATAGTGTTCGGGAGTTCGGGACCGTTCGACCGTATTTCATCTGTCGTCTTCTTGCGATCGTGGTTTCGAGGCAAGTACCTTGTCCATACAATTCTTGTTTTGTGAATAGGATAATTAGTGATCGTCTCTATGTGTTTGTTTGATCGTTTGATTTGGACTTTCAAAAGATTCGGTTTTAGCCTCGTCAAAGGCTCACTCTCCAACGCGTGTGTTTTGTGAACGGTGTGTTTTGGGGAATTGATTATGATTTGATGGTTTTGAACGTTGAAGGTTTTAATGATGTTTCCATTGGTTTAATGTTGTGGGATCATGTATTCCGTGTTAATTATGTTGTTTTGTTTTGAAGAGTTTGATAACGGTGTCGAGTTAGTAGCCATCTCTAGTGAGTATTCTTGATGAGCTTACATTCTTAGCATATTAGTATTGCATGAGTAACGTGTGTGTGTGTGTATGCTCACTATGGGTTAGATCCGACGGGGTCTCGGTAGGGGTCCACGGAGGGGTGGATCCATGAGCTTGCTTTTAACCACTATGAGTTAGATCCGATGGGGTCTCGGTAGGGGTCCACGGAGGGGTGGATCCACGGTTAATTGTGGTGTATTTGATAAATGTGATTTGATTATGGCATTTCCGGAAATGAGTGATTTTGAACGGTTTTCATGATTTGCATGCATTGACTAAGTGTGTAAGAGGTAAGTTGTTCGTTTGGTTTACTTGGCTAGGATGGCACTAGAGTTTTGTCGTCTGTGTTTAAACCTTGGGTTGTGAATTTTGATGTTGGAAGACGAACCTTGTTGTCGTTCTCATGTAGTGTGAGTCGATGAGATTTGGGGCTAAAATCCCAACGGGTTGTAAATGTCATTTTTGTAACACCCCCAAGACATTCAGGGCATATTACAGCGCCGTGGACCCCACACTGTGGAATCCACCAGGATAACGTACCAAACAAGATATTCGACAACGAACAATCATTAATAAAACGACAATTCAAATAAAAGACTACAAACCGACAAATAAAATCTGACATCAAATCCATTTCCCAAAACGGGAACACAACATTAACAAATTCAAACAGGAAGTACTCGAGTACTTAAACCAATTTTATAAAACAGAAATCCCAAAATCAGACATCAATAATAACCGACACACAGAACACCAATAATCAACTACTGGACAATATCATGCTTGCCCATCATCCTCATACGGCTCGAGTGCTCGCTTTTCCCCACGATCAATACCTGAAATACAAAAAGTATTTCCCCCATTTAAGGGGTTAGCGACAACTGCTAGTGCAAGTACAATCCATTTGAACTACATTATAATCAGATGAATATATGCGCCAAAAATCATTTTAGAAAACGTTTTATATTCCGGAATATTTATAATGTACAATCACAAAACACATTATCTCCAACAATCATAATTCAAAGTTAACCTTGGTACGAGACTCACGGCCACCGTACCCCGCAGAGCCCCATCGGACATCCCTGGGTGGTTAACCACAGTTCGTGATACGCACACACACGGCAATACGTATCCCTAGAGGCCCCATCGGACCGTCCCTAGGTGAACATACACATATCCATCCACAACCACCACGATACAGCCATAATTCAAATATTAGAACACGTAAACAAATGTAAAGTACTTGCCTTTGTGACATCTCGAAGAATCGGAAGTGAAAAACGACTACGGATGATCCGAGTGGAAGACGAGGGTTCCTAACGAAGAATTAACATCACTCAGTCTCAATGGACATCAATAATCGAAAGTAATACTCCCAAAACCCCGATTACATGCTATGACACTGAACGATCAATTGATACGGGTGAGGGTTTACGCAAAATCTCCCCGTATTGATAATTCACGGATTAAAATCAAGGAAATTGGATTTGGAATCACTCAATAACAACAATCGGTAAGGAATATCGTAACATAATCGAAAAATTCGGAACTAATCTCTAGAATCCCGAAAAACCCCCAAATTCGACAAAGTTAGGGTTCGTGAGGAATACCTTGAATTCGGCTGATGAAGGGTGATTATGCTGATTATGATATGATAGCTCGATTCTACCGTGGAAGAATACGAAATATTCCCGGATGGAAGTTGAAGGAATTCGCCCCTTTGCGTCGCCCGAAGAAGAAACGAGAGAAAAGGAATGAAAAACTGACATTCTGAACTACCCGCTGATATATATAAAATGTGAAGTTAGCGCACGCTAACTATCATATATAGCGCGCGCTAACGTGGCTGTAACCGGTCCAGTAGCTACTGCTACCACTCGCTAGCGCACGCTAACAATAGCGAGTTAGCGTACGCTAACTGCACATCGGTAGCGCATGCAAGGTAATAGGAGTAGCGTGCGCTACCTACGCAGCAGTTCAGTACTGCTGCTCACATCAGCAGTACGCTGTTGTCGAAGGTACAATACACGAAATGCACGACAAGGCCAGAATCTAGAAAGATAAACACGAAGCATACAAGACGACAGAGCTAAGCGCTGAAATAAAATATAATTCCAATCACCGGAGGGTCCGAAATGCGACAACGAAAATGGGATTCCCTAAACTATTAGGAAATTACAAAAATAGCCCAAGTTACCGAAAATCACGAAACGACGTCGGATCAACGAACCGAAAGTCTCCACTCGACCAACTCAATCATACGAACTTGTACAAACCAAGAAACAATGAAAACGAAGGAGTTTTACGAGAATCGAACGTTCATACGGCAAAACATATCATAAAATGAAATCACGTGAAAACATCACCAAAACTCGTCCAAATGGAAAAACTCCAAGAATAAAGTAGATTCACAATGTCGAAATGGTTACAAGCGAGTCGATAAAAATAGACATACACCCAAAAATAGAAACTGCTAAAAATGGAAAGTTACGGATATTACATTCTCCCCCTCTAAAATAAAGTTTTGTCCCGAAACTTAAGAATCAAAAAGCTCGGGGTGCCTCAAACGCATATCCTCCTTTAACTCCCATGTCGCTTCTTCTACTCCGTGCCTCGACCATTGCACCTTAACCAAAGGAATAGTTTTGTGCCTTAACTGCTTGTCTCGGCGCTCCAAAATCCTGACGGGCCTCTCCTCAAACGTAATATCCTTCTCGATCTCCACGTCTCCAAAATCAATAATGTGGGACGGATCCGGAACATACTTCCTCAGCTGGGAGACGTGAAATACGCTATGAACATGACTCAACGACGGAGGCAAAGCTAAACGGTATGCTAACTCACCGACTCTCTCCAATATCTCGAAAGGCCCAATATACCTCGGGTTGAGCTTCCCCTTTTTCCCAAAACGGAAAACTCCCTTCATCGGGGATACCCTCAATAGAACATGATCTCCCACCTCGAACTCCAAAGGTCGACGCCTAACATCTGCATAAGACTTTTGCCTACTCTGAGCTGCCAACATTCTCTTCTTAATCAATTCAACTTTCTCCCTTGTCTCCAATACAAGGTCTGGCTCGGTGCCAACTAGATCGGACGGCTCATCCCAACATATCGGTGATCGGCAACATCGGCCATAAAGTGCCTCATACGGTGTCATCTTAATCGACGCGTGCCAGCTATTATTATAAGTAAACTCAATTAAGGCCATATGTACCTCCCAGTCACTACTCCAATCTAACGCACACGCGCGCAATATATCCTCGAACGTCTGAATAGTACGCTCGGACTGCCCATCGGTCTGGGGATGGAAGGAAGTGCTCAAACGTAACTATGTCCGCAATGCCTTATGTACCGCCTGCCAAAAATGCGATACAAATTGGCCATCTCTATCCGAAATAATGGTCTTCGGCGTACCATGAAGTCTTACTATATGCGCGATAAAAATACGAGCCAATTTTTGTGGACCCCAAGTATCCTTGATGCCCAGAAAATGCGCCGACTTAGTCAGTCGGTCTACAATTACCCACACCATATTCATACCAGTCTTCGTCCTCGCTAAACCCGTGACAAAGTCCATAGAGATATCCTCCCACTTCCACTCCGGGACGGGAAGTGGTTTCAACAGCCCGACTGGCCGCTGATACTCAATCTTGACTTTCTGACAAGTCAAACACTTAGCCACAAACTGAACTACCTCATTCTTCGTGTCGTTCCACCAGAAATTTTTCCTCAAATCTTTATACATTTTACTCGAGCCCGGATGGACTGAGTAAGGTGACGCATGAGCCTCTCGCATAATACTCTGTCTCAATCCCGAGTCATTCGGAACACATAGCCGACCTCAGAATCTCAACACACCGTCCTCATGAATAACGAATCCCGGGGCTTTCCCCTTCCCTACACTCTCTCGAAGTTGAATACACATCGGGTCCTCCAACTGTCCCGATTTAATGTCATCGGCCAGAGATGAAGAAATCTCAAGAGTACGCAACTGCCCGGAACTCTCTGGTAGTACAACTTCAATGCTCAACCTCATAAACTCTCGCTGAAGTCCCGACTGGGCCGTAAGTAACTTAAGCACCCGAAGCGCTACTGATTTCCGGCTCAAGGCATCTGCCACCACATTTGCCTTACCCGGATGATATAGAATCTCGAGGTCGTAGTCCTTAATCAGCTCCAACCATCTCCTCTGTCTCATATTAAGTTCTTTCTGCGTAAAAATGTACTTCAGGCTCTTGTGATCGGTGAAAATCTGACACGACGAGCCATACAAGTAATGACGCCAGATCTTTAGCGCAAATACAACTGCGGCCAACTCAAGGTCGTGCATAGGGTAATTCAACTCGTACGGTTTCAACTGACGGGAAGCATAGGCAATCGTCCTCCCATGCTGCATAAGTACGCATCCGAGCCCTTGGCCCGAAGCATCACTAAAAACTGAGAAACCCTCATTACCACTCGGTAAAGCCAAGATAGGAGCGGTCGTCAACCGCTTCTTCAACTCCTCAAAACTATTCTGTCTCTCGTCGGTCCACACAAACTTCTCTGACTTCTGTAACAACTGAGTCAGCGGTCGAGCGAGCTTAGAGAACCCCTCGACGAATCTACGGTAATACCCGGCCAATCCCAAAAAACTACGGACCTCCTTCACGTTCTTGGGCGGCGCCCAATTCAACACTGCCTCTACCTTATGTAGGTCCACACGAACACCCTCGGCCGAGATCACATTGTAACACCCCCAAGTTATTCAGGGTATATTACAGCGCCGTGAGCCCCGCCGTGGGACCCACAAGGCTAAACATACGCGGAACTATAAACTTGACCGATAAGGTCTACATATAATAGAAAGAAAGACGATACAAATGGTATTCAAAACCATAACCAATGAAACCATATACATCACTGCACAAATCAATACCTCGGCAACACAGGCCGGAACATCAAGGAAACTGAAATACAATACTCGAGTATTTAAAAATCCATTCCAGTACAACAACACTGAATGGAGGAATCCAAGAAAATAACCGGAGACAAGACACAGTATCACACTTGCCCATCATCTTCATGCCGACCCGATACCCACTCGTCCGCTCTCCTGGAACTGAAATACATGAAACGTATTTCCCCATAATGGGGTTAGACGTCGAATTGATAGTGCATTTATAACATTATGAAACATAATACTCCTAGAAAATAAAGTTTATAATACGTCAATTCATCAATATCGTTCAATTCATCAAGTTTAGACTAGTATTCGGAATAACTAAAATCTCATAAGACGTATGTGAATGCCGTAGAAACGGTTCGTTCACCTCATACGCCGTTACGTATGTGAATGCCGTAGAAACGGTTCGTTCACCTCATACGCCGATACATGTAGGAATGCCGTCAAAACGGTTCGTTCATTACATGCCAACAATATATCTATGAATGCCGTAAAACGGTTCGTGCATGATATGCCATCAATATTTCTATGAATTCATTAAAAACTGTTCGGTCAAAACATAACATCAATTCCTCTTACTTTCAAAGTCGAGAACGTACAATCATAAATGTATACTTGCCTTAATAAACGTTACCGAAAATCCCGAAGAACACGGTTCGACCGGGAAGCTTGAACCACGAAGAAGACAACGAATGGAAGGGTTCCGACTTGAGTTCTTCACAAGTATTTCGTCCCTAAGTCATATCAATGATAAATCAACAATCGTACGATGAATAATAATCGTACAACGCACAAAACCCCCCTCTTAGACCTTTTGTCGGACACTTTCAAGGCGTCAACTAATAATTCAACCAAAACGACGAATCAATACAATCCAACCGTGGAATAATGATGGGAATGATAGAATACACCTAACTAATCATCAATCCATCACTAATCTAAATTACTACGGATTAAAAGGATGAAGTCAAACAAAATCCCCAATTTCCAACATAAAATTCGAAGTGTTCTTGAATAATCTTTCAATAATCCGATGAATACTCAAACATGTCCATAATCATGCGTATATCACTTCATACCCCATGATTTTAACATCCAAAACATCATTACCCAATACAAAATCGAAATCCAAGATGTTGAAGAAATTACCTCTTGAAGATTCAAGCACTATGATTCGAAGAGTACGCGATAGATCGATGATCCGAGCTTCACAATCGAAAAGAGATGAAGAGAAATCACACACTCAAGTGATAGGTGAAGAAACTTCTTCCTCTCAAGCCTCCTCTCTCGTGCCCAAGTGAAGAAATGGGGAAAAATGAGGTGATCTGCTCAAGAAAAGGCAGATATAGGGTTAACTGTCATGTGTGCCGCGGCTCAGTAGAAGTGTGCCACGGCACAGGCCCAAAATTTGCTCCCAGGGCTCGGCAGTGTGCCGCGGCTCAGCCCAGGTGTGCCGCGGCACCGGATACAGGCGGTTTTGGCCGAATCTGGAAAATGAGAGTGACTTAGCTATTTCGACCATAACTCCCTTGTCTGGACTCAGATTGACTCACCGTTTGAACCATTGGAAAGCTAACTCGATGCTTTATAATATTGCCAAGATTCAGGATTTTTGGAGTTTCCAAGAATTTATGGTGATTTAACAAAGTCGAACTCATACGTGGAAAAGTCGCTAAAGAACACGGAATTCAACAGAACGATACCGAAACGAACTCGGATGACAAAAAGTGTAGAATTAATCATTCTCAGGATGACGAAACGGTCCCAAGCAAGTCGTCAAAATAGACTTTCGCCAAAAAAAGAAAAATTACCGGAAATCGAATTTGCGGATATTACATTCTACCCTCCTTAAAAGAAGTTTTGTCCCGAAACTTAAAACAACTAGGGAGAAGCAATATCCCGCCAGGAAAACTCAACGAGATACACAAGAAATGCGTAACTTACGCCCAACGGCGAAACGTTACAAGTAACACAACAATACATTACCCGAAGGTAATCCAAGCCAACGCTGAAGTAAATACGAATCATAATATCTGAAGGCTCCAACAGAAATACTAATACATCGCAATGGCTTGAAAGCCCCTCAATCGAAGCTGTATATCACGATGGCCTGAAAGCCGAACAGTCCAAAGCTGTAAATCATCACAATACAGATCTCAAAGAAGCAAACCTGACTGTCGGACATACCCCTCGGTGTATGAACGCTTAATCACAAAACGTCGAACACATCCAATCAATCATGGACTACGAACGACCAAACAATAAGGCTCAAGAGGGAACATCACAGTACGCCCGATCCGGAAATGTGTCCGTACACATGTCTACCCCGTATACGGAATCCAGAATATACGTGTGACAATGTACCTTACTAGTCTTACGAACTACGTCTTGTGTGCACGGTCCAATGTGGAAACATCCACGCATGACCATCGTGTGCCCGGCTAAAAATTCTACACATAACCAATCGGCACGCAGACATGATTCCAGATATGCCACGATACAACATGACAACGAAACTCAAAGGATAACACATCCAAAACAAATCATACGACTCACCAAGTGAACGATGACACACGAATAATGAAAGATCGACACGACCAACAATATTCAAAACAACCATTCTGGGATCAAAATCCCTAAGGACCGATTAACACGAACAACGATCACAAAATTACCGAGTTCACAAGAATAATAGTGTGCTGCCTTGAGTCGGCCAACACGGCAATAATAATTCAACGGATGGGAACTATCCTCGACAGTCCCAATTCAATACTTCGATTACCGTAGAATGGCCAATCGATAACAACGATACAACGGATGAGAATATCTTTGACAACGGATGGGAATTATCTTCGATAATCCCAATTCAATACCTCGATTACCTTAGAACGGTCAATCGATAATCAATGATACGATAGAATAGATGTCCCGGTGTCTTAAACCGACCACCGAAACGGAGATGACAAAAGGATATATCAAACGTCCCCAATCGGTTAACGCAACATCATAGCAACAGTTCCAATTCGACAACAAAGATTCGACGATGTCTCAGAACGACATTAATCGCGAACAATAATAATCGATACATCGATACCGCGAATCGGCTATCGACAGCAACTTCACCAACAAGTATCGTAATGCCTTGAACCGGCCATTTACAAACAACAGTAACATTTGGCATAATTTGCCGACGGGCGTCGTGTCAACCAATCCCTTGATATCAATACAATCATAAAGAGGCCAAGTCCCGAAATGATACACACATTCGTACGCCTACACAATAACATTAGTCTCAATGATTAGTACGAGTATAAAACTTGCCTCGATATCAATACAACGAACTGTTACCAATTCAGTTGATTTCGTCTTACGAATTTCCCTCAGTCTCGACCAAGTTAATCTACAAACCCTTCAACCTTAACCGCAACACAACAGTCATAATCTATGATCAAACATCATATCTTATTGTAAAACGAAGGATTGATAATCAACCGGTTCGATGACGACCAATATCAATACTACCAAACCACAAACTCAATCGTTTCACCATATCTCGACCAATCACAGTCTGAACTGTCCAACTCAGACCCTCACGAATCCATGTCCACAATACGAGCCGAAATCCGATGATCATATCAGCAACCAATTCGGACCAATAATAAGGGTCTAAATATTATCGGTTCCAAACTCAATTCTTAAATACGAATTGACAAGGTTCCCTTCTCGTAAATCCGTAGTTAAAATTTTCTGATGATCATCGTTAATTTTAACCATCCAATTAGTTCAACATTATAGATAATCATATTTTAAGGTTATCAAACAATCCAATCATTCGATTTGAATATTTGCTCCGTACGTATGGGCTTCCAAATTCAGAGATGAATAATAGTCTCATCAAGCTCATAATCACATTCGTATTTCCTATACGAATATTATTTCCAACACATAGTTTAGCTCTAGATATGAATATTCCATATTCATATTCAAAACATCAACACTTCTTAAAAATTTTCATCACCTCGGATAATTCAAGAGTTCTGCAAGAACATGAAATATCCAAAATCACGTTCAGAACAACATATCCGAGGTATATATCTACATGTTATCATTTCCTTCATCATGTCATTCATACAACCTCAAGAATCACAACAGAACCCTTATCGTCATATGAAGAAGATCTCAATAATCATATCAACATCCGAAATCTCTTATTACGATTCCAATAAATCTCGTATAGCATTATCACATGATACCAAGATTGTAACACCCTGCATCCTCCCGGGAATATTACACGCCGTAAACCCTTCTCACAAGGATTTACCAGGCTAAGCACAAATTTCCACGTCATTTCAAAAATGCCAAAAAGACCGATGACGGTAATATTTTTCAAATACTAAAAAAAATCATTTTCCAAATACCGTCAAAACGATCAAGGTTAAAATGCCGAAAACTCAGTTTAGGGAATCGGTTTTACAAAATAAAATTCAGTTGGCAAAATACCAAAATCCATTTCAAAAAAAATACTCATGCAACGGATAAAAGTACAGTCCAATTTATGCATTTACATTGAAATAAAAACGAACATCAAAATGCGCGATTCCCAGCATACTCCCTCCCAAGTAGTAATCCTTAAAGAAAAAAATGAACCACTATCAAAGGGATACGAGGATTACTTTGTATGGACTAACCACGAAGAAGAATAATTTGAACTCCATTCCAAGAATCATTGAAAACTTCAAGAACAATACTTAAATCCGAGCTCTCCATCTTAATCTTGTTTAAGAGAATCATCTCTCAATGTTTAGGAACTTCAAGTACTTCCCAAGGCTCTCTCTCTCTATTGACTGAAGGAAGGAGAATGGACAAAATGCCTCTCAAAGACTCGTCTATCCTCTCTATAAAACACATCACTAGCGCGTGCTAGACCTTATATTAAGCATGCGCTACATGACTAACGTGCGCTATCCTTCCTTGATAGCGTGCGCTATCGGGCAGTCCAGAAGCTACTACATTGCTTCGAAATTCATCTAACGTACGTAATGCCCATGCATTAGCATACGCTAACAGGCGTTGACTTGCTACAGTATCGTGCCCCCACATGCCGAAAGCATCCGCGATTACCGGGATTCCTTTGACCGATATGGAATTAGCGTGCGCTAATCATACGGTTTTAACGTGCGCTAGCTCTACACGACAACTCTTGCTGACCTTATCTGGACACGCGTCGAACATGGCCGGGTCCGCCCGCCGAAGCTAAGATTCCATTAATGGCGATCTGGTGTTAGCGTGCGCTAACCAACATGCGTTAGCGTGCGCTAACTGAATATAAACATCAATCTGGGCCTACCTGTCGGCCACCTTTCGGAACTAACCCAGCAAGTTATTACGCACGTTAGGGGTCCTCCTTAGCGTGCGCCAAGTATGCACCTTAGCGTACGTTAAGTATATGTCTTAGTGCGCACTAGGCATATCTTGTAGCGTGCGCTAACGTAGCTGTTTTTCGCTATTCTCGACATAAACACATTCAATAATATTGTCATACGTTCACATCATCCTCAAGTATAATTGTCCATCAACGACATCCAACATATAAACGGAAAAATTATATCCGAAAAATCGGGGTATTACACTCTACCCCCCTAAAAAAATAAGTTTCGTCCTCGAAACTTGCAATCACTCGCACAAACAACATTTCAACGGAAATTTAAATTCACCAAGAATTATCGAATAATCCGAACAACATACTTACAAGTCTGCGAAGTCGAAGATCTCCCGTGATACTAGCATGCGACTCCTAAACAAAGTCTCAACATAATACCGATACACACCACTATCGCAATTAGCAACTTAACAAAATCTCAAGGAAGAGTTCACGTCCATGACCACGGCCACGATTCTTCCTACTTTCAGCCAACATTCTGAAGGGCACATCCGTGCGTAAGTATAATCCGAATCGCACATTCTCGAAGTGACCAAATCCCAAGAATACCAAGCTATAAACGAAACGATTAAGAAAAATACAAGAAGAGTGAGAGGACTTACAATTACCGGTCGACCGTGATGATGGCAGAGTAGTGATATCAGGCAAATGCCGACTCAATCGACCTAAAGACCGACGGCTAGGTATCCATAAACCTAAGCTCGATACCATATTCGTAACACCCCAAGTTATTCAGGGTATATTACGGCGCCGTGAGCCCCGTGGGACCCACAAGGCTAAACATACGCGGAACTATAAACTTGACCGATAAGGTCTACATACAATAGAAAGAAAGACGATACAAATGGTATTCAAAACCATAACCAATGAAACCATATACATCACCGCACAAATCAATACCTCGGCAACACAGCCGAACATCAAGAAATCGAAATACAATACTCGAGTATTTAAAAATCCATTCCAAGACAACAACACCGAATGGAGGAATCCCAGAAAATAACAGGAGACAATACACAGTAACACACTAGCCAATCATCGTCATGCCGACCAGATACCCACCGTCCGCTCTCCCGGAACTCGAAATACATGAAACGTATTTCCCCATAAAGGGTTAGCCGTCGAATAGCTAGTGCAAGTATAACAAGATGAAACATAATACTCCTCGACAATTAAGTAAATGTAATCCGTCAATTCATCAATATCCGTCAATTCATCAATTTAAGACTAGTATTCCTAATAACTAAAATCTCATAAGACGTATGTGAATGCCGTAGAAACGGTTCGTTCACCTCATACGCCGTTACGTATGTGAATGCCGTAGAAACGGTTCGTTCACCTCATACGCCGATACATGTAGGAATGCCGTCAAACGGTTCGCTCATTACATGCCAACAATATATCTATGAATGCCGTAAAACGGTTCGCTCATGATATGCCATCAATATTTCTATGAATGCCGTAAAACGGTTCGCTCATATCATACCATCAATTCCTCTTACTTTCAAAGTCGAGAACGCATAATCATAAATGTATACTTGCCTTAATAAACGTTACCGAAAATCCGAAGAACACGGTTCGAGGGAAGCTTGAACCACGAAGAAGACAACGAATGGAAGGGTTCCGACTTGAGTTCTTCACAAGGATTTCGTCCCTAAGTCATATCAATGATAAATCAACAATCGTACGATGAATAATAATCGTACAACGCACAAAACCCCCCTCTTAGACCTTTTGTCGGACACTTTCAAGGCGTCGACTAATAATTCAACCAAAACGACGAATCAATACAATCCAACCGTGGAATAACGATGGGAATGATAGAATACACCTAAATAATCATCAATCCATCACTAATCTAAATTACTACGGATTAAAAGGATGAAGTCAAACAAAATCCCCAATTTCCAACATAAAATTCGAAGTGTTCTTGAATAATCTTTCAATAATCCGATGAATACTCAAACATGTCCTAATCATGCGTATATCACTTCATACCCCATGATTTTAACATCCAAAACATCATTACCCAATACAAAATCGAAATCCAAGATGTTGAAGAAATTACCTCTTGAAGATTCAAGCACTATGATTCGAAGAGTACGCGATAGATCGATGATCCGAGCTTCACAATCGAAAAGAGATGAATAGAAATCACACACTCAAGTGATAGGTGAAGAAACTTCTTCCTCTCAAGCCTCCTCTCTCGTGCCCAAGTGAAGAAATGGGGAAAAATGAGGTGATCCGCTCAAGAAAACGCAGATATAGGGTTAACTGTCATGTGTGCCGCGGCTCAGTAGAAGTGTGCCGCGGCACAGGCGCAAAATTTGCTCCCAGGGCTCGGCAGTGTGCCGCGGCTCAGCCCAGGTGTGCCGCGGCACCGGGTACAGGCGGTTTTGGCCGAATCTGGAAAATGAGAGTGACTTAGCTATTTCGACCATAACTCCCTCGTATGGACTCCGATTGACTCACCGTTTGAACCATTGGAAAGCTAACTCGATGCTTTAAAATATTGCCAAGATTCAGAATTTTTGAAGTTTCCAAGAATTTATGGTGATTTAACAAAGTCGAACTCATACGTGGAAAAGTCGCTAAAGAACACGGAATTCAACAGAACGATACCGAAACGAACTCGGATGACAAAAAGTGTAGAATTAATCATTCTCAGGATGACGAAATGGTCCCAAGCAAGTCGTCAAAATGGACTTTCGCCAAAAAAAGAAAAATTACCGGAAATCGAATTTGCGGATATTACACACATGACCGAGAAACATAACCTCCTGTAACCAAAACTCACACTTTGAGAACTTCGCAAAAAGGTGCTGAGTTCTCAAAATATCTAACACGATATGCAAATGACGGGTGTGCTCCTCCTCGCTCCTCGATTAAATCAGGATGTCATCGATAAAAACGACCACACACTTATCGAGGTGCTCAATAAAGACTTTGTTCGTAAGCTGCATGAACACGGCTGGGGCGTTTCTTAGCCCAAAAGGCATAACCACAAACTTGTAGTGACCGTATCTCGTCCGAAAGGCCGTCTTGGGAATATCGGTATCCTTCGCTCGGAGTTGATAATACCCCGATCTCAAATCAATCTTCGAAAACACGGTTGCCCCTTGCAACGGATCAAACAAATCATCAATCCTCGGGAGCGGATACTTGTTTTTAATAGTCACTTTGTTCAACTCTCGGTAGTCGATACACAAACGAAGTGACCCATCCTTCTTCTTTACAAATAGGACCGGTGCGCCCTAAGGCGAAGCGCTCGGTTGAATATATCCCATGTCTAGCAACTCTCCCAACTGTTTCTTCAGCTCCATCATCTCGGCAGGCGCCATACGGTATGGCGTCTTAGAAATCGGTGCTGCACCCGGCTCTAAATCGACGGTAAACTCAACTTCTCGGTCCGGCGGTAAACCCGGCAACTCGTCTGGAAAAACATCAGGATACTCACACACTACCGGAATAGACGAGAGCTCGACTCCCCCTTCTTCCGATATCAAAGCATAACACCAATACCCCGTGCAACCTCCTCGAAGAAGTCTCACCGCCCTCAAGGCGCTGATCAGGAGTCTCTGGCTACTCCGCTTGCGTCCCACAAAAGAATGCTCGGTACCGTCAGAGGCTAACATCGAAACGGTTCTCGTCCTATAATTCATGATCGCCCCATGACGGTCCAGCCAATCCTCACCCAGAATCAAATCCTCATCTCTAATATGTACCGCAATCAAATTAGAAGGCCAAACCCTCCCCGCAATACTCACTGGAAAATCTCTAACCTCGCGATCCCCCACGATGCTATCCCCACTAGGCAATCTAACAACAAAAGGCTCACAAGCAACTAGGCAATCAACATGCAGACGACGCATGCAATCCATAGATATGAAAGAATGCGTAGCGCCAGAATCGAATAATACGGAAATAGGATGGTCAAGGATGTGAACGGTACCTGTAGCCACCGTCGCGTCGGGATCTCCGGATCGCCTCATCTCATACACACGGGGCGGAACAGACCCCGCACTAGAAGCTCCCCCTCTAGAAGGCTGTCCACGTCCTCGACCTCTACCAAAACTCTGCTGCGGCTGAGGAACTGTCGGTGCCTGATTCACACTCGACTCTCCCACAGTTGGGGATGATATCTGAGTAACTGGAGCCCGAGCTGCATCCGTACAAAACTTAGCACGCTGACCCATCCGGTCACAAGCAAGACACTGAATCGGAGGCCTATCACACTCACTCATCATGTGGCCCGGATGACTACAGTTGAAGCATGTAGAACCACAAACGAAACCAGTAGGAGCAAACCTAGAACCGTTTCCTCGCCCAACTGATGGCGACTGACTCCCGAAGACTCGCGAACCAGACTGAGCCTTCGGATACCCTCCTGACTTGCCTCCCTAAAACTGACCGGAGGTCTTCTGCTTCTTTCCTTCTGTTGCCGTCTCTGTCGCAAAAAACGGCATCTCATAAGCTATCGCTTTATTCTGATACTCTTTTAAAGTCGTGCACCCCAAACCAGACATGTAGTGGCGCACCTGTAACATCCCCAGATCAAACCGGGAATATTACACGCCGCAGACCCTCTCCGTGAGGATCCACCAGGCTACACATCAACACAACACATTACATTACATACTGCCGAATCAAAATAACAAATCAATAGACCGATTTGGTCTTCCGTCACTGACTTACAAATCAAAATACATAAACTCATCCGGACTCATACACATGCAAGGGTAAAATACTTGCAACAACGAACAATAAGACAGCGGAAAAGACAATACAATGGACTCCGACTAACTGAAGTCAAAACTGGCCTTCGTGTGATTAGTATCATTCGTCTTTCATCATCCCTCGCACCGATCCTGTGTCTTGCTCCCGAAAACCTGCATGTACCTGGACACAATACAGATATCCACCCCCCGATTACTCGAGGGTTAGCAAAACTCCACTGTTTCGCTAGTGCAAGTATAAAGTGCAAATACGATCCATACACAACACATTCCGAGAATACAACGAAAGGCTTCCCGAGATATATTTAGTTAAAAATAGTTCAAGTCTTGAAAGTAGAAACGAAGCAAGTAAGCACTTTGAAAACATTTCCAAATCTCAGGAGTTTTGAAAACATTAGAAATTGAAAAGTTCTTAATTCCTCGAAAGTCATTTAGGGTCACAGCCCCAAAGTTCATTTTCCAAAATGCAAATCCGTTAACAAAACACGGGGTCCACGACCCAACCATTCCGGTCACAAAACACAGGGCCTACGACCCGATCATCCACTGTAATTCACTTACAAGGACACATTACACATAACACATTATTCTTATGCCATTCTAGCCAAGCACCAAGACTCGATATATAATGTCTCTTGACCCCAAGCACAAAGCATTGTGATACTCCGGACAATATCACAATTAACGAAAACATCAACATCATCCTCAAGATGAAAACTTCACCTGGTAACCCGCGACCGTACCCCTTAGTATCGGCCCCCAGACGCCCCGTCGAACGCTCCGGGTGGGAAACCACTTCCGCGGCCGTACCCCTTAGTATCAACCCCCAGACATCCCGTCGGACACTCCGGGTGGAAGTTCAACCACACACGCACCCAAGTCCACTTCCGTGGCCGTACCCCTTAGTATCGACCCCCAGACATTCCGTAGAACACTCCGGGTGGAAGGAACAACACACACACACACGTTCCAAAATCACAGTTGCAAACCACAAGCCTCGAAGGTCAATCACAGTATATATAGACGAGGTACCTTACTAGAATGGCCAGTTTGTAATATCCGGTATTTTTCTTTCCCTTGTATTTTCATTTTTGGTATATTTCTCGATCATAGTGACCCTCGTGTACTTTTCAGCGTTTCCTTCCTGTCAAACTGTTGAACTGTATTCTTGTTATTGTTGTGCGAAATCGCCGTTTCGGGGTTGCCGTGGATCCATTTCGTGTTATTAGTCCCCAAATATTGATTCCTATCGTTTCATTCTCTTTCCGGATCATTCTTATCATTTTGGAACCCATAAGGGGGTGTGGGCCGCGGCACAAGGTGTGTGCGCCGCGGCACACAAATCCCTTCAGTTGTTGGTTGGACGAATTGTACTGTGTGCCGCGGCACACCCATCCGGTGCCGCGGCACAGTGCCAGGCCGGTGCCACGGCATACCTGTCAGGTGCCGCGGCACACTCGTGTGTCTTCTGCGACCAAAACCCAACTGTACCGGGTGCCGCGGCACAATGCCAAAACCTGGGAGTAAATTTTCGGCCTGTGCCGCGGCACACTTCGGCTGTGCCGCGGCACACGAAGCGGTCAACTGCGCAACTCGTCTTTAATAGACGAAATCGACCGTCTTCTTCCTCATTTTCACCTGCAGCGCGAGAGAGAGAGAGGGGAAGAGTTCTTCATCCTTATCCTTTGGGGGGTCGATTTTCACCATTTTTCTTCGGTAGTGAAGCCCGGGCAATCAATCTAACGCGTGTTCTACGGATCTTGGTACTTGAATCTCCTAAGGTAATATTCTAAAACCCTATTTTCGATTAATTTGGGGGTTTCGGGTTTTTCTTCCGATTCGTTCCGTTTTGTTGGTGGATTCATGATGTATACGATTAATATTGTTAGTATCTTTAGTTTTCCTACGGATTCATGGATATTTTGTGGATTTTTACGGAATCGGGAGGGTTTGGTTGTGGTCCGCCATCGTTGTTATTTTGGTATGAATATACATGAATCGTAGGCGGGTTTCCGGGTGTATTCCATTTCCGTAATCGTCTAGAGTTGGTTGTGATTGTGTTATTCGAATCGTTAGGTTCATTCGTCAGTTCCTCACGGTCGTGCTTGATTCTTCCGTTCCGTTCGCGTCACCGTCTATTAATCGAGGCAAGTATTTTTGGAAACCTTTATGCTTAACGTGAAATGGTAATGTATATTGTGTGTAATTTGCTCACCTTGTGTTGGCCCGACGGGGTCAAGGAGGGAAATCTATGCTGCCGCCCTGGATTTCACGAGTTTCGTACCGCTAGCCAACTCGTTAGGGTCCTTGTGAGGCCTCGAGTGAGAATGTATGCTTCCGCCCTGTTCTCACGGCATAGCGTGTGCGTAGTTTTGTTTTTCTGTAATTGTAGCCAACTCGGTAGGGTCCCTATGAGGCCTCGAGTGAGAATGTATGCTGCCGCCCTGTTCTCAAGGCTAATTGTGGACTGTATGTTTTCCGGAAAAGACATGTCTAATTTTGGTTTTTGAAATGATATTGATGCATGTACTATGAAATGTGTAAGCGATTGGTTTGCCTTGATTACTTGTACTAGCGTAATTGCTAACCCCTTTGGGGACCCGTTTTGGGGAAATTCTTGTTATGGATTTCAGGTTATGCTTATCCGGACGAGCGAGCACCGTGACGATGCGAGGATGTTGGCTGTGGTCGTTGACATGTGCATTCGGGTCTACTTATTTCCTTTGTCCCTTTCGATATGGTTGTTCCCAGCTTTAAACTTATAGATTGTACTCGCGAGTACTTAGGCCTTTGTTTCAAACTCCGTATTGTATTGCCTTAAATTGTCACGTTGTTGGTTGACGCTTATTTTGCGGTTGCTCAGGCGTATCTTTATATGTCACATTATTTAATTGTGTATCCTCGCTAACCAAGATGGTTAGTCGAGTGGAGTTTTTCTATTGTAGCCTGGTAGGTCCCATGTAGGGGTCTACGGCGCTGTAACATATTCCGAATATCTCGGGGTGTTACAGAAAATGGTATCAGAGCTCTAGGTTTATGGATACCTAGGCTTGTTGGTTATTTGGGTCTAGTCGTGTTTTGTTTTGCACATTGTCACACCGCTGCCAGCATCCCAGTACTTCCAGTGCTCGTAAGTTTTCTTATTCGGCTCTTTTGTTTCTTGCATTGTATTTCCACTTTTGAATCGTAGTTGCTTTTCCTCCCTTACTCATCATCGATATACTTCTGTTATCTCTCAACATCAGTATGGATGCCGGAGGAAACCGTGGTCGTGGTCGTGGTCGTGGTCGTGGACGCGGCCGGGGACGTGGGGCAGCCGGTGGGGCGGCCACGTCGCATTCTTCGGGAGCCGGCAGTACCGGTGACCGCCACAGTCATGCTTCTTCTCAGGAGCGCACCGATCTTGGTATTGCGGCTGTTATGCAGCAAATGGTTAACCAAATGGCGGCTATAGCTCAGGTGGTCCAGAACCCCAACCAGGCCCATGCTAATCGGGGCGGAGCGGATCGGCGGCCGTGGATGTCATCAAGATGCATCCTCCTCGATTCGGGAGCTTCGGACCCGATCGGCCGGGAAGGGTGGATCAAGGAGATATCCAAAGTATTCACTGCTACCAATCGCCCGAGGACCGTAAGGTCCCTATTGCTCAATATTTTCTCACGGGAGATGCTACAGATTGGTGGGAGGCCGTTGGTCCCAAAGATCACGTTGCTTCGTGGGCCGAATTCCAAGAATTGATGGAGACCGAATATTGTCCGTGGCCGGTCAGACAGGCTCGAGTGCATGCTTTCTATGATGCTCAACCACGGGATATCCCCGTATCTCAGGCCATTGCCGACTTTAACAAGGAGTTGGGTTATGTGAAGACCCAAGTTGTCGCTGAGAGCGACAAAATTTTTCATTTTTCCAGGAGGATGAAGCTGCCCATTCGGGACTATATGTCTGGGCTCGTCTGTACTACCTTGAAGGATTATCAGAGTCGAGCTCTCGCTTATGATATGTCGGTGACGGCTAGCGATTTGGCTCGTGAGAGCAAGAAGCAGAAGTCGGTCGGAAATTTTTCTGGTCCCAAGAGTGGAGGCCAGCAGAAATCTCAAGCTGCAAATATTTCAACGGGCGGTTCGGCTCGTTTCTCTGGGAGCTTTCGGGGTGCCGCCGGAACCTCCGCTCGTGAACCCACATGTTTTAACTGTGGTGTGCAGGGCCATAGGAGCCGGCAATGTTCTCGTCCGAAGCTTACCTGTCATACTTGTGGACAGCTAGGCCACAAGGCCCCTTTTTGTGAGCAGATCAAACAGCTTCGCGGCGCCCGTTCTTCTCAACCAGCCCCGTTGGAGCCGAGTGTGAACCAGGGCTCATTTGCTCCGCCGCCTCCACCGAGTGCCGGCCGAGGTAAGGGTCGGGGTCAGCCCGCTAGGGGTGGAGTTTCCAGTGTCGGCTCTGCTCAGCCGCGTATCTATGAGATGAGGAGAGCCGATGATCCAAAGCTCTTTGTGGCGACAGTACTGTTCATATTCATTTCCATCCCGTCGGTGTGCTTTTTGATTCGGGTGCTACGCATTCATTCATTTCTCTAGAGTGTGTACGCCGTTTGAGTCTCATCGCTTGTCACCTTGCGAGCCTTTCATCGTTAAACTTCCTAGCGGTGATAGAATTGTCGGTGATCGAGAAGTCCGGACTGCTCTGTGATCATTTGTGAGAGGCGTGGCTCTCTAATCTTATTGTTGTGAGTATCGAGGGCGAGGATTTAATTCTCGGGAATGATTGGCTCGAGCGGCATGGTGCAATCATGAACTACCGCACGAGGATTATTACTATGTTAGCCGAGGACAGTGCCAACACTCTTTCGCGGGCGAAAGAGAAACCAGTTTGTTATTAACGCCTTGAAGGCGGTGAAACTCTGCGAAAGGGGTGTACTGGTTATTGGTGCTACGCCTTGAAGGCGGAGAATGGTGGAGTCGAGTTTTCGCCGATTCCGGTCGTTAGTGAGTTTCTGATGTATTTCTGACGAGTTACCGGGATTGCCACCGGATCGTGAGGTTGAGTTTGTTATAGAATTAGAGCCGGGCGCGGCTCCGATTTCAAAGGCGCCGTATCGCATGGCACCTTCAGAGATGTCAGAGTTGAAGAAGCAGTTGAGTGAGCTTCTTGAGTCAGGGTATGTTCGACCGAGCGCCTCGCCTTGGGGTGCACCGGTCCTGTTTGTGCGAAAGAAGGATGGTTCACTACGTTTGTGTATCGATTATCGCGAATTAAACAAAGTGACCATCAAGAACAAGTATCCTTTGCCGAGGATTGATGACTTGTTCGATCAGTTGCAGGGAGCTGCGGTATTCTCGAAGATTGATTTGAAATCGGGGTACTATCAGCTCCGGGTGAGAGAGTCCGACGTGCCGAAAACAGCTTTTCGGACGAGATACGGACATTACGAGTTTGTAGTTATGCCTTTCGGGTTAACTAATGCGCCGGCGGTGTTCATGCAATTGATGAACAAAGTCTTTATCGAGTATTTGGATAAGTGTGTCGTCGTCTTCATTGACGATATTCTTATCTATTCGAAGAATGAGGAAGAGCATGCCCATCATTTGCGGATAGTGTTAGACATTTTGAGGGCCGAGCAACTCTATGCGAAGTTCTCGAAATGTGAGTTCGGGTGAAGGAAGTGATATTTAAGGTCACGTGATTTCGTAGAGGGAGTTCGAGTGGATCCGAGAAGATTGAGGCGGTGTTGGATTGGGCATCGCCCACAAATGTGAAGGAGGTCCGTAGTTTCTTGGGTTTGGTGGTTACTACCGTAGGTTCGCCGAGGTTTCTCAAAACTAGCTCGGCCACTTACACAGCTTGCTCCGAAATCCGAGAAGTTAAATGCGGACCGATGAGAGGCGATCGAGTTTCGAGGAGCCAAGAAGCGTTTGACTTCAGCCCGGTTTTGGCGTTGCCGTGTGGCAACGAGGATTCGCCATTTATAGCGATGCTTGGGCGGTCTTGGGTGCATATTGATGCAAAGACGGCAAGACCATTGCCTATGCGTCGAGACAGCTTGAGACCGTATGAGCTTAACTACCCTACTCATGATTTGGAGTTAGCGGCAATGCTTTTGCGCTCAAGATTTGGCGTCACTATCTTTTCGGCTCGCATGTCGATTTTTACCGATCATAAAAGTCTGAAATATATATTTACTCGGGGAGTTGAATATGAGGCAGAGGAGGTGGTTAGAGCTGATTAAGGATTATGACCTCGAAATCCTTTATCATCCGGGCAAGGCGAACGTCGTAGCCGACGCCCTGAGTCGGAAACCGATTGCGTTGCGAACGCTTGAGGTCCTCACGTCTCGGTCGGAGCTTCGGCGGGCTTTGATTGAGTTTGGTGTTGAGGTTTTGTTGCTGGAGTCGTCGGGCAACTTTGTGCTTTAGAGATTTCGTCGTCTTTGATCGATGAAATTAAGCTGAAACAATTAGAGGATCCGATGATTACTCAAATCCGAGAGAACGTTCTTAAGGGAAAGTCTCCTGGGTTTGTGATTCACGAGGATGGTGTTTTGAGATTCCAGAGTCGGATTTGTGTGCCGAACGATCCAGAGTTGCGACAGAGTATTTTGCGTGAGGCCCATTCCACACCCTATTCCGTTCATCCGGGTTCGAGTAAGATGTACAAGGACCTGAGGAGGAACTTCTGGTGGAATGATATGAAGGAGGAGGTCGCACAGTTTGTGGCGAGATGTTTGACTTGCCAACAAGTCAAAATCGAGCATCAGCGACCGGCTGGGTTATTGCAGTCACTTCCCGTTCCAGAATGGAAATGGGAGGATATATCGATGGATTTCATTATGAGTTTGCCGAGATCGAGATCGGGCATGAATATGGTTTGGGTGATTGTTGATCGTCTGACCAAGTCGGCACATTTTCTGGGCATCAAGGACACTTGGGGCCCGGAGAAATTGGCTTGTGTGTTTATCGCGCAGATTGTGAGACTTCACGGTACTCCGAAGTCTATTGTTTCGGATCGTGATGGCCGTTTTGTATCGCACTTTTGGCAGGCGGTGCATAAGGCGTTAGGTACCCGTTTGCACTTGAGTACCTCTTTTCATCCCCAATCAGATGGACAGTCGGAACGCACTATCCAGACATTCGAGGACATGTTGCGTGCTTGTGCCCTCGATTGGAGTAGCGACTGGGAAGAGCAATTGCCATTGATCGAATTCACGTACAACAACAGTTGGCACGCGTCGATTCGGATGGCACCGTATGAGGCACTTTATGGGCGACGATGTCGATCGCCGATTTGTTGGAATGAGGCGTCCGATTTGGTCGGGACCGAGCCGGATGTCGTTTTAGAGACGAGGCGGAAGATAGAATTAATTCGGGAGCGGATGTTGACGGCCCAGAGTCGACAGAAGTCATATGCCGATGTCCGTCGTCGACCTTTAGAATTCGAGGTGGGAGACCACGTTCTGTTGAAGGTGTCGCCGACGAGAGGGGTTTTCCGTTTCGGGAAGAAGGGGAAGTTGAGTCCGAGATTTATTGGACCCTTCGAGATTCTCGAGCGGATCGGTGGGTTAGCATACCGTTTGGCGTTACCCCCGGCCTTGAGTCACATTCATAGCGTTTTTCATGTTTCCCAGCTGAGGAAATATGTTCCAGATCCTAGTCACGTCATCGATTATGGCGAGATTGATATTGCTGAAGATATTACTTTTGAGGAGCGTCCTTTGAAGATTTTGGAGCATCGTGAGAAACGACTGAGGCATAAGACCATCCCTTTGGTCAAAGTGCAGTGGTCGAGACACGGTGTCGAGGAAGCAACTTGGGAAACCGAGGATAGCATGCGTGCTAGGTACCCTGAGTTGTTTGTTTCTTAAGTTTCGGGACGAAACTTATTTTTAGAGGGGTAGAATGTAATATCCGGTATTTTTCTTTCCCTTGTATTTTCATTTTTGGTATATTTCTCGGTCATAGTAACCCTCGTGTACTTTTCAGCGTGTCCTTCCTGTCAAACTGTTGAACTGTATTCTTGTTATTGTTGTGCGAAATCGCCGTTTCGGGGTTGCCGTGGATCCATTTCGTGTTATTAGTCCCCAAATATTGATTCCTATCGTTTCATTCTCTTTCCGGATCATTCTTATCATTTTGGAACCCATAAGGGGGTGTGGGCCGCGGCACAAGGTGTGTGCGCCGCGGCACACAAATCCCTTCAGTTGTTGGTTGGACGAACTGTACTGTGTGCCGCGGCATACCCATCCGTGCAGCGGCACGGTGCAGCAGTGCCGCGGCACACTCGTGTGTCTTCGCGACCAAAACCCAATCACGGGTGCCGGCACCACCGTGTATGCCGCACAATGCCAAAACCTTGGAGTAAATTTTCGGCCTGTGCCGCGGCACACTTCGGCTGTGCCGCGGCACACGAAGCGGTCAACTGCGCAACTCGTCTTTAATAGACGAAATCGACCGTCTTCTTCCTCATTTTCACCTGCAGCGCGAGAGAGAGTGAGAGAGAGGGGAAGAGTTCTTCATCCTTATCCTTTGGGGGGTCGATTTTCACCATTTTTCTTCGGTAGTGAAGCCCGGGCAATCAATCTAACGCGTGTTCTACGGATCTTGGTACTTGAATCTCCTAAGGTAAAATTCTAAAACCCTATTTTCGATTAATTTGGGGGTTTCGGGTTTTTCTTCCGATTCGTTCCTTTTGGTTGGTGGATTCATGATGTATACGATTAATATTGTTAGTATCTTTAGTTTTCCTACGAATTCATGGATATTTTGTGGATTTTTACGGAATCGGGAGGGTTTGGTTGTGGTCCGCCCTCGTTGTTATTTTGGTATGAATATACATGAATCGTAGGCGGGTTTCCGGGTGTATTCCATTTCCGTAATCGTCTAGAGTTGGTTGTGATTGTGTTATTCGAATCGTTAGGTTCATTCGTCGGTTCCTCACGGTCGTGCTTGATTCTTCCGTTCCGTTCGCGTCACCGTCTATTAATCGAGGCAAGTATTTTTGGAAACCTTTATGCTTAACGTGAAATGGTAATGTATATTGTGTGTAATTTGCTCACCTTGTGTTGGCCCGACGGGGTCAAGGAGGGAAATCTATGCTGCCGCCCTGGATTTCACGAGTTTCGCATCGCTAGCCAACTCGTTAGGGTCCTTGTGAGGCCTCGAGTGAGAATGTATGCTGCCGCCCTGTTCTCACGGCATAGCGTGTGCGTAGTTTTGTTTTTCTGTAATTGTAGCCAACTCGGTAGGGTCCCTATGAGGCCTCGAGTGAGAATGTATGCTGCCGCCCTGTTCTCAAGGCTAATTGTGGACTGTATGTTTTCCGGAAAAGACATGTCTAATTTTGGTTTTTGAAATGATATTGATGCATGTACTATGAAATGTGTAAGCGATTGGTTTGCCTTGATTACTTGTACTAGCGTAATTGCTAACCCCTTTGGGGACCCGTTTTGGGGAAATTCTTGTTATGGATTTCAGGTTATGCTTATCCGGACGAGCGAGCACCAGGACAGTACGAGGATGTTGGCCAGGGTCGTTGACATGTGCATTTGGGTCTACTTATTTCCTTTGTCCCTTTCGATATGGTTGTTCCCACAGTTTTAAACTTATAGATTGTACTCGCGAGTACTTAGGCCTTTTTGTTTCAAACTCCGTATTGTATTGCCTTAAATTGTCACGTTGTTGGTTGACGCTTATTTTGCCGGTTGCTCCGGGCGTATCTTTATATGTCACATTATTTAATTGTGTATCCTCGCTAACCAAGATGGTTAGTCGAGTGGAGTTTTTCTATTGTAGCCTGGTAGGTCCCATGTAGGGGTCTACGGCGCTGTAACATATTCCGAATATCTCGGGGTGTTACACAGTTCATCCAACATATACTCACGACTAAGTAACGATATGATTCATGCTAGAATTTCAACGATGCAGCTAGTACCAATAACATAGCAACGAGGGAAAATACCTATCCAACCACGCCGAACGACACAATGACACAGGATCATCAATAGGCATATGATTCATACATATCTCAAGGAAAGGTTAAGCTATAAATCTACAACGTCATAATCACACAATACGATACCCCACACATACTTAGACAAGCATATTTAACAACGAATTCATACGAGTCATCTTTTAAGGAAGTATTGAAAATCATATCAATTCCTTTGAAAGTTAGTTACAGACATTCATAAATCACGTATCGTAAATCACTAACTAATATATCCACAAAACACGTAATGTATGGGCAAGAAGTAGGTTGGCACGAACCGACTACGAACTCGCCGACTCCACCGAATGACAATCCGCAACAATGAACTATGAATGAAAGCAATAACAACGAAAATAAATTCCAAAGTACGACCCAAAGCCGCTGAATTCAAAGAACGAATGACGAAAGTTCAAGTGTTTTCCCCAAAACGGCCAAGAACACGATTCGTCCCGACAAAACACGAAAACAGAATTCTAAGTCGAAATATGGATATACAATCCATAGAATATGTTTAACAACATCATTTAACCACAATTTATCCAACAAAAACGGATGGAAAACGAGATCGAGAACAAATCCCCCAAAAAGTGGATTCGAAGGAAATCAAGAAATATACTTCGATTCGATGAAGAACAATGGATTAAATGATGTTAAACACAAGAATACTACCAAGATTAATCATACCCATCATGGATTAATCAACAACACGGAACGAATCGGATAAAAATGCAAAAAACCCCAAATTCATGAAATTAGGGTTCTAAGGAAGATTACCTTGATTCGCTGGATCAAAGGATGATAACGGATGATTGATTGATGTTATAACCTCAAGAACTTCATGGATTTGTTGTTAAACAACATGGCTTCAAGATTCCCAAGACCACATCCGCTAAGAGAAAGGAAAGATTGAGAAAATGGCCAAAAACCCGTCTCACAGGCCATAAATAAGCCGCACAGTGGCCGCGGCCCGGGAGTGTGCGCGCACAGGCCAATCTGCGCCCTGATCGGCAGCAGGCGGCCCGCCGACATGTGCGGCGGCACTGCATGCAGTTTGGCCGAAAAATGTGCACGTGTGCAGCGGCCCCGGCATGTGCCGCGCCCACGGACGGCTGCTCGGCGTAAGCTGCCGAGCACTACCGGCCGTAACTCGGCCAGTGCCGGCCTGGGCCCAGATTGCCTAGCCATGACTCGGCCGGGGCCAACTCCGACGGCCCGAACGACCCCGAAACCTGAACCTGAATACGAATCGATGATACGATTATGACATAGTCGCAAAGACGAATCTAAGAGCTAAGAGAACACACAATTCCGACCACCCGAAGGCTCGGAATTCGACAACGGAAGTAATTACCCAAAACTTTGGGAAATTACGAAAATGGCCCAAAACGTCCGAAAATCACGATACGCGATCGAAACACCAAACCAAAGCTCGCAACATGAATAATAATATTAAATGAGCTTACGAGAAACTCGAAAGAACAGTTTCGGACGAGATTCGCAAGAATCGAACTCAAGTGCGGAAAAGTCGCTAAAAAGCTCGGAACTCAACAAAACGATACTGAAACGAACTCGGATGACAAAAAGTGCAGAATTAATCATTCTAGAAATGACGAAACGGTCATGAGCGAGTTGTCAAAACAGACTCGGGCCGAAAAAAAATTACCGAAAATCGAAAATTGCGGATATTACATTCTATCCTCCTTAAAAGAAGTTTCGTCCCGAAACTTAAAACAAGTAGGGAGAAGTAATATCCCGCCAGGAAAACTCAACGAGATACGCAAGGAAACGCGTAACTTACGCCCATCGGCGAAACGTTACAAGCAACGCAAAGGAATATACTGCGTGAAAACATGCTCCACGACGACCAACACAACGTCGCCGTTAGGGATATAATAAAACCAACAAGTGACAAGCGTCATCAAATGGATAATACAATCAAGTCAATTATCCGAACAATCACAAAACACAACGAACGAAAATCAATACGATTGACCAATCCAACGGTACATCAATCAAAACGCGAGCCAATCGCTGAACAAATACGGAATTCCACCGCCCAAGGGTTGGAAGATCGAAAACCAGACTAATTTCCCGAATTTAAGGGAATTAGGAAGGAGCCTGAATGCTCAACAATCACGAAACGAGGACAAAAACCGAACAAACAAACGACCGAGACAACAAAAATCGAACAATCATGTCCAAAACACGAAGGATAATAAAATTCAAACAACAACTCCCAGGATGATCTGGTGAGAACTACAAGACATGCATTCCCATAATATCCACCGGAAAGGGAATAGCGATTGAAAAGTCACAACGACAAATGAGTTATTCCGAAACAATACCACACTTGTTCGATCAACAAAAGCAAGGGGCAGGACAAGCTCAGAAATATCAACAAACATAATGAGTCGACAAAGTTGAAAACACAAGAGTTCCAAATCCGATCCACTTCGAAAAAAAAAGAACAAATAGAACCAAATGATGTCGCTCCCGAACAAGGTTCACAAGAATCGAACCGAACCCGAAAAAGTCACAGCAATAACCAGATCGACCCACAACAAGATCGTAGCTCGATCGGATGATGAAACCGAAATACATACCAAGTTCATAAAGTATCAACGAACATGAGCGAATCGATAGACTGGAGAAAGAAAAATTACAGAAGTCAAAATAGTACGGGTATTACCTCCGACCTCGTCCACGAAATTCACAACAACGGGAGCAAGGTAACAAGACATTAAACAACCGACACATAACGGAACCATCATCGATGCACACGGTCATACCAAACCAAGCTCTAACAGCTCGCACATGCGCAACAATGCAAAAATCACCACGAGGCGACAACATTCAACACCAACATCCCGCCTCTCACAGGGGGCTAACACAACAAATGTGTGGAAAACGACTCAACGCTCACACCGCCAATTCGATCATACTCGGGAGCAAACATCAAAATGACAACGCGAACATCACACATACATACCCAGCCCTCAAACGGGAATGGATAGGTTTTAAAAATGAAAACCTCATTTTGAAAATAATTTAGAAGAACACCGGTTGATCTTGAGTATCACCTTTCAAAAAGTACAAACGTGAAACATTGTTATCGAGACTTTGGAGAACCATTTCGCATTTGATAAAAATGAGGACACTTTCTCTTAGTGGAAACTTTCAGAATATTCGACCCTCGGGTCTAAATAAAAGTGTTTCTAAACATTGAAAATATCTCAAACATTTTGGTCCTCGAGGTAGAAAATTTTTGAAATATATTGTGGCACCTTGGATGTACCATAAGAAAATAACTCATTTGAAAAGTACGTCTCGAAATTTATTTTTCTAAGATACTCAAGGTTTCTAAAGATAATTCAATGGGCTAGAATGCCCAAAAATTTCGGGTAATTATACGGAACATTATAGCGCCGTGGGTCCCGTGCCGGAACCCACCAGGATAAAAACCATTTACAAAAACGCCAAAAAGGTCGATAACGGTAATATTTCAAAAACTCACAAAGCCATTTACAAAATACTAAATACCATCATAAGAGTTTCGCCAAAATGATCAAGGCCATAATGCCAAAAACTCGATTAATGGAATTGGTTTTTTTGAAATAAAACTCAGTCGGTAAAATACCGAAAGCCATGACAAAAGAACTCACGCAGCGGATAAAAGAAATAAAGTCAAACATGCACAATCCAGCAACACTACTCCTCATATGAACGACATATGAGGGTCAAATAACCGCATATCAAGAAATCAAAATCCATAAGATGATTCCGTTACTTAACAAATAATCATAAAATTAGCTCGTGTCACACGAGGCACAACACAAAGAATGGAGACTTACATCCACAGGTCGCACGAAGATGATGGCTGCACCCTGATACTAATCACGGCCGACAATACAAATGATGCGTCGCGACACGACTCAGTCAGACAAAATCTGACAATACAAGACACAACAACACATAACTCGACCCGACAGCCTAGGTTTTCTCAACCTAAGCTCCGATACCATAAATGTAACACCCCCAGATCAAACCGGGAATATTACACGCCGCAGACCCTCTCCGTGAGGATCCACCAGGCTAGACATCAACACAACACATTACATTACATACTGACGAATCAAAATAACGAATCAATAGACCGATTTGGTCTTCCGTCACTGACTTACAAATCAAAATACATAAACTCATCCAGACTCATACACATGCAAGGGTAAAATACTTGCAACAACGAACAATAAGACAGCAGAAAAGACAATACAATGGACTCCGACTAACTGAAGTCAAAATTGGCCTTCGTGTGATTAGTATCATTCGTATTTCATCATCCCTCACACCGATCCTGTGTCTTGCTCTCGAAAACCTGCATGTACCTGGACACAATACAGATATCCACCCCCCGATTACTCGGGGGTTAGCAAAACTCCACTGTTTCGCTAGTGCAAGTATAAAGTGCAAATACGAGCCATACATAACACATTCCGAGAATACAACGAAAGACTTCCCGAGATATATTTAGTTAAAAATAGTTCAAGTCTTGAAAGTAGAAACGAAGCAAGTAAGCACTTTGAAAACATTTCCAAATCTCGGGAGTTTTGAAAACATTAGAAATTGAAAAGTTCTTAATTCCTCGAAAGTCATTTAGGGTCACAGCCCCAAAGTTCATTTTCCAAAATGCAAATCCGTTAACAAAACACGGGGTCCACGACCCAACCATTCCGGTCACAAAACACAGGGCCTACGACCCGATCATCCACTGCAATTCACTTACAAGGACACATTACACATAACACATTATTCTTATGCCATTCTAGCCAAGCACCAAGACTCGATATATAATGTAATATCCACATTTTTTCTTTCCCTTGTATTTTCATTTTTGGTGTATTTCTCGATCGTAGTGACCCTCGTGTACCTTTCAGTGTGTCCTTCCTGTCAACTGTTGAACTGTATTCTCGTTATTGTTGCGCAGAACCGCCGTTTCGGGATTGCCGTGGATTCATTTCATGTTATTGGTTCCCAAATATTGATTCCTATCGTTTTTATTCTCTTTCCGGATCATTTTTTATCATTTTGGGACCCAAAGGGGGTGTGAGCCGCGGCACACACATTTCTCCAGTTGTTGGTCGAGCAAACTGTACTGTGTGCCGCGGCACACCCATCTGGTGCCGCGGCACAGTGCCAAGTCAGTGCCGCGGCACACCCGTCCGGTGCCGCGGCACACTCGTGTGCCAGCTGCGACCAAAACCCGACTGTACCGGGTGCCGCAGCACACGCAGGCCGTGCCGCGGCACACTGCCGAACCCTGGGCGTAAATTTTTGGCCTGTGCCGCGGCACACCTCAGCTGTGCCGCGGCACACAATGCGATCAACCCTCAATAATTGTGTTTTTGAGCGTGAACATCTCATTTTCTCCTTCATTCTTCACCTGCGCGAGAGGGAGTGAGAGAGGAGGATCAATTGGGGGGTTGATTTTCATCATTCTTCTTCGGTTGTGAAGCCCGGTCAATCAATCTAACGCGTGTTCTACGGATCTTAGTACTTGAATCTCCAAAGGTAATATCTCTAGAACCCTATTTTCGATTAATTTGGGGGTTTTGGGATTTTCTTCCGATTCGTTTCGTTTTGTGGGTGGATTCATGATGAATATGATTAATCTTGTTGATATCATTAGTTTTCCTACGGATTCATGGTATATTTTCATAGTTTTGTGGAATCGAGAGGGTTTGGTTGTGGTCCGCCCTCGTTGTTATTTTTGTGCGAATATACATGAATCGTAGGCGGGTTTTCGGGTGTATTCCATTTCCATATTAGGCTAGAGTTGGTTGTAATTATGTTCTTCGAATCGTTAGGTTCGGTTCCGTTGATTCCTAGTGTCCGTCGGTGATTATCCTTTCCGTTCGTTGCGTCATCAAAATATTCAAGGCAAGTAATTCTTGGAAACCTTTATGCTTAACGTGAAATGGTAATGTATATTGTGTGTGCTTTACTCACCTCGGGAGGGTCCGACGGGGCCTCGAGGGAATCTATGGCTTCGTCCTGGATTCATTAGTTTGTTTCGCTAGCCAGCTCGGGAGGGTCCTTAGAGGCCTCGAGTGGGATTCGTGGCTTCGTCCCGGTCCTAGGTGACGTGTGGTGCTTGATTTGTTTTATGAATGTGGCCAGCTCGGGAGGGTCCTTAGAGGCCTCGAGTGGGATTCGTGGCTTCGTCCCGGTCCTAGGCAAATTAATTGTGACTATTTGTTTCCGGAAAAGACATGTCTGGTTTTGGTTTTTGAAATGATATTGGTGCATGTACTATGAAATATGTAAGCGATTGGTTTGCCTTGATTACTTGTACTAGCGTAATTGCTAACCCCTCTGGGGACCCGTTTTGGGGAAATTCTTGTTATGGATTTTAGGTTATGATTATCCGGACGAGCGAGCACCGGGACAGTACGAGGATGTCGGCCAGGGTCGTTGACATGTGCATTTGGGTCGTCTTAATTCCTATGTCTAATTCGATTTGGTTGTTTCCTATATTTATAAACTGATAGACTGTACTCGCGAGTACTTAGGCTTTTCAAATTCAAACTCCGTGTTGTACTACTTTTAAATTGTTACATTGTTGGTTGATGATCATTTCGCCGGTTGCTCCGGGCGTAACTTTTTATGTCTTATAATTAAATGTGTGTCCTCGCTAACCGGGATGGTTAGTCGAGTGGAGTTTTCTTGTTTGTAGCCTGGTGGGTCCGATGTGGGGGTCCACGGCGCTGTAATATACTCTGAATATCTCGGGGTGTTACAGAAAATGGTATCGGAGCTCTAGGTTTATGGATACCTAGGCTTGTTGGTTATTTGGGTCTAGTCGTGTTTTGTTTTGCAGATTGTCACACCGCTGCCAGCATCCCAGTACTTCCAGTGCTCGTAAGTTTTCTTATTCGGCTTTTTTGTTTCTTGCATTGTATTTCCACTTTTGAATCGTAGCTGCTTTTACTCCCTTACTCATCATCGATATACTTCTGTTATCACTCAACATCAGTATGGATGCCGGAGGAAACCGTGGTCGTGGTCGTGGTCGTGGTCGTGGACGCGGCCGAGGACGTGGGGCAGTCGGTGGGGCGGCCACGTCGCATTCTTCGGGAGCCGGCAGTACCGGTGACCGTCACAGTCATGCTTCTTCTTAGGAGCGCGCCGATCTTGGTATTGCGGCTGTTATGCAGCAAATGGTTAACCAGATGGCGGCTATAGCTCAGGTGGTCCAGAACCCCGATCAGGCCCATGCTAATCGGGGCGGAGCGGATCGCTGGCTTCAGGATGTCATCAAGATGCATCCTCCTCAGTTTTCGGGAGCTTCGGACCCGATCGGCTGGGAAGAGTGGATCAAGGAGATATCCAAAGTCTTCACTGCTACCAACTGCCCCGAGGACCGTAAGGTCCCTATTGCTCAATACTTTCTCACGGGAGATGCTACGGATTGGTGGGAGGCCGTTGGTCCCAAAGATCATGTGGCTTTATGGGCCGAATTTCAAGAATTGATGGAGACCGAATATTGTCCGTGGCCGGTCAGACAGGCTCGAGTGCATGCTTTCTATGATGCTCAACCACGGGATATCCCCGTATCTCAGGCCATTGCCGACTTTAACAAGGAGTTGGGTTATGTGAAGACCCAAGTTGTCGAAGAGAGCGACAAAATTTTCCATTTTTCCAGGAGGATGAAACTGTCCATTCGGGACTATGTGTCTGGGCTCGTCTGTACTACCTTGAAGGATTAGCAGAGTCGAGCTCTTGCATATGATATGTCGGTGACGGCTAGCGATTTGGCTCGTGAGAGCAAGAAGCAGAAGTCGGTCGGAAATTTTTCCGGTCCCAAGAGTGGAGGCCAGCAGAAATCTCAGGATGCAAACATTTCTACGGGCGGTTCGGCTTATTTCTCTGGGAGCTTTCGGAGTGCCGCCGGAACCGTCGTCCGGGACCCCAGATGCTTTAACTGTGGCAAGCCAGGCCACGTGAACTGGGATTGTCCTCGTCCACCTTTGACTTGTCATACTTGTGGTCAGTCGGGCCACAAGGCTTCTTTTTGCGAGAAACTCAGACAGTTTCGCGGCGCCCGTTCTTCGCACCCAGCACCTATGGAGCCGAGTGTGAACCAGGGCTCATTTGCTCCGCCGCCTCCACCGAGTGCCGGCCGAGGTAGGGGTCGGGGTCAGCCCGCTAGAGGAGGAGCTTCCAGCGTCGGCTCAGCCCACCCGCGTGTCTATGAGATGCGGAGAGCCGATGATCCAGCAGCTACTGTGGCGACAGGTACCGTTCATATCCATTCCCATCCTGTCAGTGTGCTTTTTGATTCGGGTGCTACGCATTCATTCATTTCTCTAGAGTGTGTACGCTGTTTGAGTCTCGACTGCTTGTCACCTTGCGAGCCTTTCATCGTTAAACTTCCTAGCGGTGATAGAATTGTCGGTGATCGAGAAGTCCGGATCGTTTCGTGATTATTTGTGAGAGGGCTTGGCTCTCTAATCTTATTGTCGTGGGTATCGAGGGTGAGGATTTGATTCTCGGGAATGATTGGCTCGAGCGGCATGGTGTAATCATGAACTACCGCACGAGGATCATTACCATGTTAGCCGAGGACGGCACTGAACACTCTTTCGCGGGGCGAAAGAGAAACCAGAAGTTTGTTATTAATGCCTTGAAGGCGGTGAAACTCCTGCGAAAGGGGTGTACTGGTTATTGGTGCTACGCCTTGAAGGCAGAGAATGGTGGAGTCGAGCTTTCGTCAATTCCAGTCGTTAGTGAGTTTCCTGATGTATTTCCTGACGAGTTGCCGGGATTGCCACCGGATCGTGAGGTTGAGTTTGTTATAGAATTAGAGCCGGGCGCGGCTCCAATTTCGAAGGCGCCGTATCGCATGGCACCTTCAGAGATGTCAGAGTTGAAGAAGCAGTTGAATGAGCTTCTTGAGTCAGGGTATGTTCGACCGAGCGCCTCGCCATGGGGTGCACCGGTCCTGTTTGTGCGAAAGAAGGATGGTTCACTACGTTTGTGTATCGACTATCGCGAACTAAACAAAGTGACCATCAAGAACAAGTATCCTTTGCCGAGGATTGACGACTTGTTCGACCAGTTGCAGGGAGCTAGGTATTCTCGAAGATTGATTTGAAATCGGGGTACTATCAGCTCCGGGTGAGAGAGTCCGATGTGCCGAAGACAGCTTTTCGGACGAGATACGGACATTATGAGTTTGTAGTTATGCCTTTCGGGTTAACTAATGCGCCGGCGGTGTTCATGCAATTGATGAACAAAGTCTTTATCGAGTATTTGGATAAGTGTGTCGTCGTCTTCATTGACGATATTCTTATTTATTCGAGGAACGAGGAAGAGCATGCCCATCATTTGCGGATAGTGTTAGACATTTTGAGGGCCGAGCAACTCTATGCGAAGTTCTCGAAATGTGAGTTCTGGCTGAAGGAAGTGATGTTTCTGGGTCACGTGATTTCAGCCGAGGGAGTTCGAGTGGATCCGTAGAAGATTGAGGCAGTGTTGGACTGGGCACCGCCCACAAGTGTGAAGGAGGTCCGTAGTTTCTTGGGTTTGGCTGGCTACTACCGTAGGTTCGTCGAGGGTTTCTCAAAACTAGCTCGGCCACTTACACAGCTTGCTCCGTAAATCCGAGAAGCCTGTCTGGAATGACGAGAGGCGCCCAGCTTTTGAGGAGTCAAGAAGCGTTTGACTTCAGCTCCGGTTTTGGCGTTGCCATGTGGCAACGAGGGATTCGCCATTTATAGCGATGCTTCGGGTCAGGGTCTTGGGTGCGTATTAATGCAGCACGGCAAGACCATTGTCTTTGCGTCGAGACAGTTGAGGCCATATGAGCTTAACTACCCTACTCATGATTTGGAGTTAGCGGCAGTCGTTTTCGCGCTCAAGATTTGGCGTCACTATCTTTTCGGCTCTGCATGTCAGATTTTTACCGATCATAAAAGTCTGAAATACATATTTACTCAGCGGGAGTTGAATATGAGGCAGAGGAGGTGGTTAGAGATGATTAAGGATTATGACCTTGAAATCCTTTATCATCCGGGCAAGGCGAACGTCGTGGCCGATGCCTTGAGTCGGAAACCGATTGCGTTGCGAACGCTTGAGGTCCTTACGTCTCAGTCTGAGCTTCGGCGGGCTTTGATTGAGTTTGATGTTGAGGTTTTGTTGCCTGGGGCTGTCGGGCAACTTTGTGCTTTTGAGGTTTCGTCATCCTTGATCGATGAGATTAAGCTGAAGCAGTTAGAGGATCCGATGATCGCTCAAATCCGAGAGAACGTTCTTCAAGGAAAGTCCCCTGGGTTTGTGATTCATGACGATTGTGTTTTGAGATTCCAGAGTCGGCTTTGCGTGCCGAACGACTCCGAGATGAGGCAGAGTATTCTGCGCGAGGCCCATGCTACACCTTACTCCATTCATCCTGGTTCGAGTAAGATGTACAAGGACCTAAGGAGGAATTTCTGGTGGAATGATATGAAGGAGGAGGTCGCACAGTTTGTAGCAAAATGTTTGACTTGTCAGCAGGTCAAAATTGAGCATCAGCGACCGGCTGGGTTATTGCAGCCACTTCCCGTTCCGGAATGGAAATGGGAAGATATATCGATGGATTTCATTACGAGTTTGCCGAGATCGAGATCGGGTATGAATATGGTTTGGGTGATTGTCGATCGCCTGACCAAGTCGGCACATTTTATGGGCATCAAGGACACTTGGGGCCCGGAGAAGTTGGCCCGTATATTTATCGCACAGATTGTGAGGCTTCACGGTACTCCGAAGTCTATTGTTTCGGATCGTGATGGTCGTTTTGTATCACACTTTTGGCAGGCGGTGCATAAGGCGTTGGGTACTCGTTTGCGTTTGAGTACCTCTTTTCACCCCCAGTCAGATGGGCAGTCGGAGCGCACTATCCAGACATTTGAGTATATGTTGCGTGCTTGTGCTCTCGATTGGAGCCATGACTGGGAGGAGCATCTGCCATTGATCGAATTCACGTACAATAATAGTTGGCACGCGTCGATTCGGATGGCACCGTATGAGGCACTCTATGGGCGGCGATGTCGATCACCGATTTGTTGGAATGAGGCATCCGATTTGGTCGGGACCGAGCCAGATGTCGTTTTAGAGACGAGGCGGAAGATAGAATTAATTCGGGAACGGATGTTGACGGCCCAGAGTCGACAGAATTCATATGCCGATGTCCGTCGTCGACCTTTAGAATTCGAGGTGGGAGACCACGTTTTGCTGAAGGTGTCGCCGAAGAGAGAAGTTTTCCGTTTCGGGAAGAAGGGGAAGTTGAGTCCGAGATTCATTGGACCCTTCGAGATTCTCGAGCGAGTCGGTGGGTTAGTATACCGTTTGGCGTTACCCCCGGCCTTGAGTCATGTTCATAGCGTTTTTCATGTTTCCCAGCTGAGGAAATATGTCCCGGATCCTAGTCACGTCATCGATTATGGCGAGATTGATATTGCTGAAGATATTACTTTTGAGGAGCGTCCTTTGAAGATTTTGGAGCATCGTGAAAAACGACTGAGGCATAAGACCATCTCTTTGGTCAAAGTGCAGTGTTCGAGACACGGTGTCGAGGAGGCAACTTGGGAGACCGAGGGTAGCATGCGTGCTAGGTACCCTGAGTTGTTTGTTTCTTAAGTTTCGGGACGAAACTTATTTTTAGAGGGGTAGAATGTAATATCCGCATTTTTTCTTTCCCTTATATTTTCATTTTTGGTGTATTTCTCGATCGTAGTGACCCTCGTGTACCTTTCAGTGTGTCCTTCCTGTCAACTGTTGAACTGTATTCTCGTTATTGTTGCGCGGAACCGCCGTTTCGGGATTGCCGTGGATCCATTTCGTGTTATTGGTTCCCAAATATTGATTCCTATCGTTTTTATTCTCTTTCCGGATCATTGTTTATCATTTTGGGACCCAAAGGGGGTGTGAGCCGCGGCACAAGGTGTGTGCGCCGTGGCACACACATTTCTCCAGTTGTTGGTCGAGCAAACTGTACTGTGTGCTGCGGCACACCCATCCGGTGCCGCGGCACAGTGCCAAGTCAGTGCCGCGGCACACCCGTCCGGTGCCGCGGCACACTCGTGTGGCAGCTGCGACCAAAACCCAACTGTACCGGGTGCCGCGGCACACGCAGGCCGTGCCGCGGCACACTGCCGAACCCTGGGCGTAAATTTTTGGCCTGTGCCGCAGCACACCTCAGCTGTTCCGCGGCACACAATGCGGTTAACCCTCAATAATTGTGTTTTTGAGCGTGAACAGCTCATTTTCTCCTTCATTCTTCACCTGCGCGAGAGGGAGTGAGAGAGAAGGAGAGCTTCTCACCATTATCAATTGGGGGGTTGATTTTCATCATTCTTCTTCGGTTGTGAAGCCCGGTCAATCAATCTAACGCGTGTTCTACGGATCTTAGTACTTGAATCTCCAAAGGTAATATCTCTAGAACCCTATTTTCGATTAATTTGGGGGTTTTGGGATTTTCTTCCGATTCGTTTCGTTTTGTGGGTGGATTCATGATGAATATGATTAATCTTGTTGATATCATTAGTTTTTCTACGGATTCATGGTATATTTTCATAGTTTTGCGGAATCGAGAGGGTTTGGTTGTGGTCCGCCCTCGTTGTTATTTTTGTGCGAATATACATGAATCGTAGGCGGGTTTTCGGGTGTATTCCATTTCCGTATTCGGCTATAGTTGGTTGTAATTATGTTCTTCGAATCGTTAGGTTCAGTTCCGTTGATTCCTAGTGTTCGTCGGTGATTATCCTTTCCGTTCGTTGCGCCATCAAAATATTCAAGGCAAGTAATTCTTGGAAACCTTTATGCTTAACGTGAAATGGTAATGTATATTGTGTGTGCTTTACTCACCTCGGGAGGGTCCGACGGGGCCTCGAGGGAATCTATGGCTTCATCCTGGATTCATGAGTTTGTTTCGCTAGCCAGCTCGGGAGGGTCCTTAGAGGCCTCGAGTGGGATTCGTGGCTTCGTCCCGGTCCTAGGTGACGTGTGGTGCTTGATTTGTTTTATGAATGTGGCCAGCTCGGGAGGGTCCTTAGAGGCCTCGAGTGGGATTCGTGGCTTCGTCCCGGTCCTAGGCAAATTAATTGTGACTGTTTGTTTCCGGAAAAGACATGTCTGGTTTTGGTTTTTGAAATGATATTGGTGCATGTACTATGAAATGTGTAAGCGATTGGTTTGCCTTGATTACTTGTACTAGCGTAATTGCTAACCCCTCTGGGGACCCGTTTTGGGGAAATTCTTGTTATGGATTTCAGGTTATGATTATCCGGACGAGCGAGCACCGGGACAGTACGAGGATGTCGGCCAGGGTCGTTGACATGTGCATTTGGGTCGTCTTAATTCCTATGTCTAATTCGATTTGGTTGTTTCCTATATTTATAAACTGATAGACTGTACTCGCGAGTACTTAGGCTTTTCAAATTCAAACTCCGTGTTGTACTACTTTTAAATTGTTACATTGTTGGTTGATGATCATTTCGCCGGTTGCTCCGGGTGTAACTTTTTATGTCTTATAATTAAATGTGTGTCCTCGCTAACCGGGATGGTTAGTCGAGTGGAGTTTTCTTGTTTGTAGCCTGGTGGGTCCCATGTGGGGGTCCACGGCGCTGAAATATACTCTGAATATCTCGGGGTGTTACATATAATGTCTCTCGACCCCGAGCACAAAGCATTGTGATACTCCGGACAATATCACAATTAACGAAAACATCAACGTCATCCTCAAGATGAAAACTTCACCTGGTAACCCGCGACCATACCCATTAGTATCGGCCCCCAGACGCCCCGTCGAACGCTCCGGGTGGGAAACCACGTCCGCTGCCGTACCCCTTAGTATCGACCCCCAGACATCCCGTCAGACACTCCGGGTGGAAGTTCAACCACACACGCACCCAAGTCCACTTCCGTGGCCGTACCCCTTAGTATCGACCCCAGACATTCCGTCGAACACTCCGGGTGGAAGGAACAACACACACACATTCCAAAATCACAGTTGCAAACCACAAGCCTCGAAGGTCAATCACAGTATATATAGTCGAGGTACCTTACTAGAATGGCCAGTTCATCCAGCATATACTCACGACTAAGTAACGATACGATTCATGCTAGAATTTCAACGATACAGCTAGTACCAATAACATAGCAACGAGGGAAAATACCTATCCAACCACGCCGAACGACACAATGACACAGGATCATCAATAGGCATATGATTCATACATATCTCAAGGAAAGGTTAAGCTATAAATCTACAACGTCATAATCACACAATACGATACCCCACACATACTTAGACAAGCATATTTAACAACAAATTCATACGAGTCATCTTTTAAGGAAGTATTGAAAAGCATATCAATTCCTTTGAAAGTTAGTTACACATGTTGTTGCCCAAAATATTTATCCGAAGATTAATACTGCTGGAAGACGGACAACAAACAAATGCGGGAGCACTTCCGAGAGAAGATAAATAAAACAAGATTTGCCGGGTTTGTTAGGCCCGGGCTTGAATGCTCTCGCGAGGTGCTCCCGCATTTGTTTGTTGTCCGTCTTCCAGCAGTATTAATCTTCGGATAAATATTTTGGGCAACAACAATTGGCGCTAGAAGAAGGGGCGCCCTCCAACCCTCGATTTTATATACCTACCGTCCCGAAGAACACTCACTGTTCTCGGGGCAGATACTTGAAGTGACACTCACTGCACTTCAAAGAAATCTTTCAGAAATCATGTCTTCCGCCTCCGCGTCGAAGAAAGCCGCCGCCGCCGGCCAGACCCGATTCCGTCCCGTCCGAGCCACGGCCGATGGTGGAAGGTAGCCGCCGCGATCGAGACGCTCGATCCGTCCCTGGACGGCGGCACAAGCATCTCGCTCGATAGGTTCCGAACCAAGGAACAGATCGAAGGGGCCCTGGCCGTCCTACAGGAGCGACGGAGTGCTCTCGACGCGCCTCGGCTACCGCCCCGGTCTCTCGCCGGGAGATCATGCGGAAGCTAAAGGCACTACTGGCCGAGCTATAGCCAGGAGGCTCCGTCCGCAGAAGAGGCGCTCGCCACTGGGCACCTCTGTCTTCGATCGCTGGGCGGTGACCCGACCGCGACCGGGCACCCGGCCCGGCCTACGAGACGACGGAGTTTGAGTCCGTCACCGGGAGCTCGGCCTACCCGACTCCCGAGAAGACAGCCGTCGGCTCCCCCTCGCCAAATTTCCGAGGTCGGCGGTAGCGAGCCGGAGATCGCACACGATCGCCAGGCTCCTGCTCCCAAAGCCGATCGGCAAGCGACCAAGCCACGGCGATGGCGCGATGCGGCGTCAACTCGATGACATGAAGGCGCTCTGGAATCTGTGGCGGCGCCAAGAAGACGATCGCCGGCCAAGCGAGCCGCTCGCGATCGACATCGAGCTCGCCCCGTGCAAAGATAGGATCGCTCCCCCGCAAACACCCATGTACGTGGGGCGATCGGACCCCCAAGTGCACCTAAGGAAGTTCAACATCTACATGACTGGGTGCGGGGCATCTGACGCGACCAGATGCCGAATGTTCCCTCTGACGCTGGACGACCTCGCCCACCGGTGGTATACTTCATTGCCACCTCGGTCCATTGGCTCCTTCAACGAGCTGGCGCACGGCTTCACCGAGTACTTCGCCACCAGGGTCGTCCGGCCTGAAGGTCCCCTTCGCATGATGCAAATCAAGCAGGGAGAAGAAGAGTCCGACTCGGACTACATCGACCGGGTAGACGTAATCATCCTCAATGGCGAGCCCATAAGCGATGAGACCGCCCTCTACGCGGTCCTAGGAGGTTTTCGTGGTTTTTCGCCTATGTTCAGCATCTTACGAAGACCCAACCTACGACTCCACGCAGCCTTCCGGCTAGAGCCGCAGATTTTCCGGCCAGGCAAAGGTTTCTTCTTAGCCTCGTGAGCAGCGATCGGCACCTGACGACGATCTCCCGCCCGATCGCAAATATCGACCTACGAATAAAGCGATCGGCACTGAGCGACGATCGACAGCCTTCCACCCGATCGCCGATCATCACGCTACATCACCCGCATCCGAGGACACGATCGCCATCTACATCCAAAGATATAACATGACGCACTAAGTCATGAGAGCGCCTCCACCGCACATCATAAAGCCATTCTCCAGGCAATCTATGGAACCGGGCCGCTTCGCCATGCAAGGTCCTTTTCGCCAAGATCGCCCGCCCTTCGTTTAAATACGAGGCCGGCGTAGTCGGAGGGCCCTCCAACATTAATCAGTGGACACGATCGCGCGCCCTCAAAGGTTCATCATCTGACATGGTGAACCCGGACAATGCGACGTGCCGCAACCCCGTCTCAACGTACACCGTCGAGGTCGGCCATCTCCATGGCTGGCCGAGGTGGAAGCATAGCTAACAAGCCGCGGGCGTGGAGTTGATTCATCCGACGCTGCCCCGCGCAAGGACTCCTCTAGACCGAGACCGCACGCCTTTCGTTTAAAAACAAGGCGAGGCGCAGCCTAACAGAGGACCCTCATAATAAAGTGAGTCACGAGACACTCATTGTCTTCGCGCACCAAGACACGGTCATGGGGTCGGTCCATCGATCTCCGCGACTGTGCACGATACCTCAAACAAAGCGAAACCACCAAGTTTCCGTGGGGGATCGGCCAATGTTGTTTTTTGCAGGTACAAGACCGAAAGATAGCTAAGCCAATCGACTATGTTAGCCCAAGTCCAAGTCCTAAGTCGGCTCAGCAAGGTCGCCCGTCCTCATCCAGACGCGATCACCAGCAAGATCCACCTCGCCCCATGTCTTCATCATAGGAGCAAGCTGGGGGGCAATTGTTGTGTCAAGATTTAACACCTTCCGACCGGCGATCGCCTCCGAGGCCGAGCGACCGACTTACTACCGAGCGGCCAAGGCGGATCCGCCGAGCAGCGTCCTGGCGACCGAGCCTCAACCCAGCGGACCAGCTAAATCGGCCAAAGGAAGGTCCCAGGACAAGTCCCGGTGCCGAGCGATCGACCTCAGATACGATCATCACTCGGCACTCGGCGACCGACTCCTGGCGATCGACTTATGGACGATCCTGGCATCTGCCGATCGACCCTTGGTGATCGACCTCTCTGGGCATCCGCCGATCGACCCTTGGTGACCGACCAGTGCCGACCCTTCAGTGAATGGCCGAGAACGATCCTCGGATGATCAGCTAGAGACGATCGCCTCATGTCGATCTCCACCGCTGACCATCCAATGGCCAAGGCCAAGTCTCAAAGCCGACCCCACGTGCGAGATCCACAAAAGGCGCCGACAAACCCGTCTCCTACCTCACCTACCAAAGATGGCCTGCACTGCGAAAGGAGTTGGCGACAGACATGTGACTACTGACTGTCACCTACTCGACAAAGTCCGCCGAAAGCAACAGCTGGGGACCTCTGTGACAAGTGCTTAGGACGCGTGCCGGATCCTCATTGACCGCACGGCCGACCACCACCGTAGCTTTGACTTTTGGCGGCAAACACGTGCCCTTAGGACGATCGCCCCGTTACATTAAATGCCGAAAGGCGATCGCCCACTAGGGGACAGGGCCCCTCAGCCTCTATATATACAAGGCAGCCTTCACTTGTAAAAGGGACCGAAACTCTGCAACTTCACGATTAAAAGCGCTCAATACAGAAACAATACTTGCACTTGGCTAACATCCAACTCTTGGCAACAGCTTTCTTTCGGTCTTACTTCTCCCGGCCTTTTCTCCTCGAGCAGATTACCGGCGGGACGAAGAACACCTAGCTTCGCTCAAGAGCCGGATCAACAGAGTCTTTTTACACTCATTGTATTTAGATTTCTCTCATTAATACTTGTATCCACGAATATTTGTATTAATAACACCTCGCGAGAGCATTCAAGCCCGGGCCTAACAAACCCGGCAAATCTTGTTTTATTTATCTTCTCTCGGAAGTGCTCCCGCATTTGTTTGTTGTCCGTCTTCCAGCAGTATTAATCTTCGGATAAATATTTTGGGCAACAACAACACACATTCATAAATCATGTATCGTAAATCACTAACTAATATATCCACAAAACACGTAATGTATGGGCAAGATACTTGCCTCGAATAACCACAACGCAGAGAATCGGCCGAAGTAGGTTGGCACGAACCGACTACGAACTCGCCGACTCCACCGAACGACAAGCCGCAACAATGAACTACGAACGAAAACAATAACAACGAAGATAAATTCCAAAGTACGACCCAAAGCCGCTGAATTCAAAGAACGAATGACGAAAGTTCAAGTGTTTTCCCCAAGACGGCCAAGAACACGATTCGTCCCGACAAAACACGAAAACGGAATTCTAAGTCGAAATATGGATATACAATCCATAGAATATGTTTAACAACATCATTTAACCACAATTTATCCAACAAAAACGGATGGAAAACGAGATCGAGAACAAATCCCCCAAAAAGTCGATTCGAAGGAAATCAAGAAATATACTTCGATTCGACGAAGAACAATGGATTAAATGATGTTAAACACAAGAATACTACCAAGATTAATCTTACCCATCATGGATTAATCAACAACACGGAACGAATCGGATAAAAATGCAAAAAACCCCAAATTCACGAAATTAGGGTTCTAAGGAAGATTACCTTGATTCGCTGGATCAAAGGATGATAACGGATGATTGATTGATGTTATAACCTCAAGAACTTCATGGATTTGTTGTTAAAACAACATGGCTTCAAGATTCCCAAGACCACATCCGCGGAAGAGAAAGGAAAGATTGAGAAAAATGGCCAAAAACCCGTGCAGGCCATAAATAAGCCGCACATGTGCCGCGGCCTGCCGGGAGTGTGCCGGCACAGGCCAAATCTGCGCCAAAGGATCGGCAGCAGGTGCCGCGGCCCGGCCGACATGTGCCGCGGCACTGTCTGACGGTTTGGCCGAAAAAATGCACGAGTGTGCCGCGCCCACGGTACGGCTGCTCGGCCGAAGCCGCCGAGCACTACCGGCCGTAACTCGGCCGGCTTACTGGGCCTGGGATTGCCCGGCCATGACTCGGCTGGAGCCAACTCCGACGGCCCGAACGACCCCGAAACCCGAACCTGAATACGAATCGATGATACGGTTACGACGTACTCGCAAAGACGAATCTAAGAGCTAGGAGAACACATAATTCCGACCACCCGAAGGCTCGGAATTCGACAACGGAAGTAATTACCCAAAACTTTGGGAAATTACGAAAATGGCCCAAAACGTCCGAAAATCACGATACGCGATCGAAACACCAAACCAAAGCTCGCAACATGAATAATGACATTAAATGAACTTACGAGAAACTCGAAAGAACAGTTTTGGACGAGATTCGCAAGAATCGAACTCAAGTGCGGAAAAGTCGCTAAAAAGCTCGGAACTCAACAAAACGATACTGAAACGAACTCGAATGACAAAAAGTGCAGAATTAATCATTCTCGAAATGACGAAACGGTCATGAGCGAGTCGTCAAAACGGAATCCGGCCGAAAAAGAAATTTACCGAAAATCGAAAATTGCGGATATTACATTCTACCCTCCTTAAAAGAAGTTTCGTCCCGAAACTTAAAACAAGTAGGGAGAAGCAATATCCCGCCAGGAAAACTCAACGAGATACGCAAGGAAACGCGTAACTTACGCCAATCGGCGAAACGTTACAAGCAACGCAAAGGAATATACGGCGTGAAAACATGCTCCACGACGACCAACACAACGTCGCCGTTAGGGATATAATAAAACCAACAAGTGACAAGCGTCATCAAATGAATAATACAATCAAGTCAATTATCCGAACAATCACAAAACACAACGAACGAAAATCAATACGATTGACCAACCCAACGGTACATCAATCAAAACGCGAGCCAATCGCTGAACAAATACGGAATTCCACCGCCCAAGGGTTGGAAGATCGAAAACGAGACTAATTTCCCGAACTTAAGGGAATTAGGAAGGAGCCTGAATGCTCAACAATCACGAAACGAGGACAAAAACCGAACAAACAAACGACCGAGACAACAAAAATCGAACAATCATGTCCGAAACACGAAGGTTAATAAAATTCAAACAACAACTCCCAGGATGATCTGGTGAGAACTACAAGACATGCATTCCCATAATATCCACCGGAAAGGGAATAGCGATTGAAAAGTCACAACGACAAATGAGTTATTCCGAAACAATACCACACTTGTTCGATCAACAAAAGCAAGGGGCAGGACAAGCTTAGAAATGTCAACAAACATAATGAGTCGACAAAGTCGAAAACACAAGAGTTCCAAATCCGATCCACTTCGAAAAAAAGAACTAATAGAACCAAATGATGTCGCTCCCGAACAAGGTTCACAAGAATCGAACCGAACCCGAAAAAGTCACAGCAATAACCAGATCGACCCACAACAAGATCGCAGCTCGATCGGACGATGAAACCGAAATACAGACCAAGTTCATAAAGTATCAACGAACATGAGCGAATCGATAGACTGGAGAAAGAAAAATTACAGAAGTCAAAATAGTACGGGTATTACCTCCGACCTCGTCCACGAAATTCACAACAACGGGAGCAAGGTAACAAGACATTAAACAACCGACACATAACGGAACCATCACCGATGCACACGGTCATACCAAACCAAGCTCTAACAGCTCGCACATGCGCAACAATGCAAAAATCACCACGAGGCGACAACATTCAACACCAACATCCCGCCTCTCATAGGGGGCTAACACAACAAATGTGTGGAAAACGACTCAACGCTCACACCGCCAATTCGATCATACTCAGGAGCAAACATCAAAATGACAACGCGAACATCACACATACATACCCAGCCCTCAAATGGGAATGGATAGGTTTTAAAAACGAAAACCTCATTTTGAAAATAATTTAGAAGAACACCGGTTGATCTTGAGTATCACCTTTCAAAAAGTACAAACGTGAAACATTGTTATCGAGACTTTGGAAAACCATTTCGCATTTGATAAAAATGAGGACACTTTCTCTTAGTGGAAACTTTCAGAATATTCGACCCTCGGGTCTAAATAAAAGTGTTTCTAAATATTGAAAATATCTCAAACATTTTGGTCCTCGAGGTAGAAAATTTTTGAAATATATTGTGGCACCTTGGATGTACCATAAGAAAATAACTCATTTGAAAAGTACGTCTCAAAATTTATTTTTCTAAGATACTCAAGGTTTTTAAAGATAATTCAATGGGCTAGAATGCCCAAAAATTTTGGGTAATTATACGGAACATTATAGCGCCGTGGGTCCCGTGCCGGAACCCACCAGGATAAAAACCATTTACAAAAACGCCAAAAAGGTCGATAACGGTAATATTTCAAAAACTCACAAAGCCATTTACAAAATACTAAATACCGTCATAAGAGTTTCGCCAAAATGATCAAGGCCATAATGCCAAAAACTCGATTAATGGAATTGGTTTTTCTGAAATAAAACTCAGTCGGTAAAATACCGAAAGCCATGACAACAGAACTCACGCAGCGGATAAAAGAAATAAAGTCAAACATGCACAATCCAGCAACACTACTCCTCATATGAACGACATATGAGGGTCAAATAAGCGCATATCAAGAAATCAAAATCCATAAGAGGATTCCGTTACTTAACAAATAATCATAAAAATAGCTCGTGTCACACGAGGCACAACACAAAGAAGGGAGACTTACATCCACAGGTCGCACGAAGATGATGGCTGCACCCTGATACTAATCACGACCGACAATACAAACGACGCGTCGCGACACGACTCAGTCAGACAAAATCTGACAATACAAGACTCAACAACACATAAGTCGACCCGACAGCCTAGGTTTTCTCAACCTAAGCTCCGATACCATAAATGTAACACCCCCAGATCAAACTGAAAATATTACACGCTGCAGACCCTCTCCGTGAGGATCCACCAGGCTAGACATCAACACAACACATTACATTACATACTGACGAATCAAAATAACGAATCAATAGACCGATTTGGTCTTCCGTCACTGACTTACAAATCAAAATACATAAACTCATCCAGACTCATACACATGCAAGGGTAAAATACTTGCAACAACGAACAATAAGACAGCGGAAAAGACAATACAATGGACTCCGACTAACTGAAGTCAAAATTGGCCTTCGTGTGATTAGTATCATTCGTCTTTCATCATCCCTCGCACCGATCCAGTGTCTTGCTCCCGAAAACCTGCATGTACCTGGACACAATACAGATATCCACCCCCCGATTACTCGGGGGTTAGCAAAACTCCACTGTTTCGCTAGTGCAAGTATAAAGTGCAAATACGAGCCATACACAACACATTCCGAGAATACAACGAAAGACTTCCCGAGATATATTTAGTTAAAAATAGTTCAAGTCTTGAAATTAGAAACGAAGCAAGTAAGCACTTTGAAAACATTTCCAAATCTCGGGAGTTTTGAAAACATTAGAAATTGAAAAGTTCTTAATTCCTCGAAAGTCATTTAGGGTCACAGCCCCAAAGTTCATTTTCCAAAATGCAAATCCGTTAACAAAATATGGGGTCCACGACCCAACCATTCTGGTCACAAAACACAGGGCCTACGACCAGATCATCCACTGCAATTCACTTACAAGGACACATTACACATAACACATTATTCTTATGCCATTCTAGCCAAGCACCAAGACTCGATATATAATGTCTCTCGACCCCGAGCACAAAGCATTGTGATACTCCGGACAATATCACAATTAACGAAAATATCAATGTCATCCTCAAGATGAAAACTTCACCTGGTAACCCACGACCGTACCCCTTAGTATCGGCCCCCAGACGCCCCGTCGAACGCTCCGGGTGGGAAACCACTTCCGCGGCCGTACCCCTTAGTATCGACCCCCAGACATCCCGTCGGACACTCCGGGTGGAAGTTCAACCACACATGCACCCAAGTCCACTTCCGTGGCCGTACCCCTTAGTATTGACCCCCAGACATTCCGTCGAACACTCCGGATGGAAGGAACAACACACACACGTTCCAAAATCACAGTTGCAAACCACAAGCCACGAAGGTCAATCACAGTATATATAGTCGAGGTACCTTACTAGAATGGCCAGTTCATCCAACATATACTCACGACTAAGTAACGATATGATTCATGCTAGAATTTCAACGATGCAGCTAGTACCAATAACATAGCAACGAGGGAAAATACCTATCCAACCACGCCGAACGACACAATGACACAGGATCATCAATAGGCATATGATTCATACATATCTCAAGGAAAGGTTAAGCTATAAATCTACAACGTCATAATCACACAATACGATACCCCACACATACTTAGACAAGCATATTTAACAACGAATTCAAACGAGTCATCTTTTAAGGAAGTATTGAAAAGCATATCAATTCCTTTGAAAGTTAGTTACATACATTCATAAATCACGTATCGTATATCACTAACTAATATATCCACAAAACACGTAATGTATGGGCAAGATACTTGCCTCGAATAACCACAACGCAGAGAATCGGCCGAAGTAGGTTGGCACGAACCGACTACGAACTCGCCGACTCCACCGAACGACAATCCGCAACAATGAACTACAAACGAAAACAATAACAACGAAAATAAATTCCAAAGTACGACCCAAAGCCGCTGAATTCAAAGAACGAATGACGAAAGTTCAAGTGTTTTCCCCAAAACGGCCAAGAACATGATTCGTCCCGAAAAAACACGAAAACAGAATTCTAAGTCGAAATATGGATATACAATCCATAGAATATGTTTAACAACATCATTTAACCACAATTTATCCAACAAAAACGGATGGAAAACGAGATCGAGAACAAATCCCGCAAAAAGTCGATTCGAAGGAAATCAAGAAATATACTTCGATTCGACGAATAACAATGGATTAAATGATGTTAAACACAAGAATACTACCAAGATTAATCATACCCATCATGGATTAATCAACAACACGGAACAAATCGGATAAAAATGCAAAAAACCCCCAAATTCACGAAATTAGGGTTCTAAGGAAGATTACCTTGATTCGCTGGATCAAAGGATGATAACGGATGATTGATTGATGTTATAACCTCAAGAACTTCATGGATTTGTTGTTAAACAACATGGCTTCAAGATTCCCAAGACCACATCCGCGGAAGAGAAAGGAAAGATTGAGAAAAATGGCCAAAAACCCGTCTGCAGGGCCATAAATAGGCTGCACAGTGTGCCGCGGCCCAGCGGGAGTGTGCCGCGGCACAGGGCCAAATTGCCCGATGATCGGCGGTGTGCGCGGCCGGCCGACATGTGCCGCGGCACGAGAATGAGACGGTTTGGCGAAAAAATGCACGAGTGTGCCGCGGCCTGCCGGCATGTGCCGCGGCCGCAGTGCGGCTGCTCGGCGGAAGCCGCCGAGCACTATCGGCCGTAACTCGGCGATCTTGGCACAGGCCCAGTGCCGGCCATGACTCGGTCGGGGCCAACTCCGACGGCCCGAACGACCCCGAAACCCGAACCTGAATACGAATCGATGATACGGTTACGACGTACTCGCAAAGACGAATCTAAGAGATAAGAGAACACACAATTCCGACCACCCGAAGGCTCGGAATTCGACAACGGAAGTAATTACCCAAAACTTTGGGAAATTACGAAAATGGCCCAAAACGTCCGAAAATCACGATACGCGATCGAAACACCAAACCAAAGCTCGCAACATGAATAATAACATTAAATGAACTTACGAGAAACTCGAAACAACAGTTTCGGACGAGATTCGCAAGAATCGAACTCAAGTGCGGAAAAGTCGCTAAAAAGCTCGGAACTCAACAAAACGATACTGAAACGAACTCGAATGACAAAAAGTGCAGAATTAATCATTCTCGAAATGACGAAACGGTCATGAGCGATTCGTCAAAATGGACTCCGGCCGAAAAAGAAATTTACCGAAAATCGAAAATTGCGGATATTACAGCACCCTCGGTTTCATCCGCATATCAAAGTGGCAGATCTTATCAAGCTCATCTCGAACTTGGTTCCTCACATAATGCAGTTGTTGATTGTAGTCTTTGATAGCTTGAGAAATAGGAACATCTTTGGGCTTAGCCTCAAAGAAGGCTCGGATCCTCCCCTCTTTCACTGGCCATGGACAAAATTCATCTTCCATCAGATCCCGAAACTCTGCCCACGTGGCTGCCCGGTCACGCGGTTTCACCGCTTGCCACCACGTTGCTGCCTCCTTGGCGAGGAAGTACTGAGCAATGGGTACTTTCCTCTCCTCAGAACAATTAGCAGCCTCAAATACTTTCTCCATCTCAAAAAGCCAACTCTCCCATCCGGAAGGGTCGGAAGCACCATCAAACTGCGGAGGACACATACGAATCACGTCCTGAAGTAACTTGTCATTGCCGGATACAGTAGGTGGAATCGGGTTGGCATTAGCTTGGCCAACCAGAACGGCCTGAGTCAGTAGCGTCATCTGGTTCGCTACTTGTTGCAAAATGTTAGCCACTCCAACATTCTCGTTAGCATTACCGGAGCTAGCGGATTGGTCCTGCTGACCTCCGGAACTAGGAGGAACACTGTTCGACAAAGAAGGCATCGCCGAATCAGTTTCCAAGTGATCGGACATGGCCGCCCCACCGGCTGCGCCACGTCCCCTACCGCGTCCGCGACCGCGTCCGCATCCTCTACCAGCAGGAATTCTGAAGAAGTAACGGGTAAGTACAATTCAAACGCAAAATGCAACAAGATACTAAGACAAGAATAGAACAGAACGGTGAAACAAGTCAAGTTAGGAAAAACTTACGAGCACCAGCGTACAGAGATGATGGCATGGCAGTGATACTGTCCCAAAAACGACACTTGACTAGACCCAAATAACCGTCAGTCTAGGTATCCATAAACCTAGCTCCGACACCATATTCTGTAACACCCCCAAGACATTCAGGGCATATTACAGCGCCGTGGACCCCACACTGTGGAATCCACCAGGCTAACGTACCAAACAAGACATTCGACAACGACAAACAATCATTAATAAAACGACAATTAAAATAAAAGACTATAAACCGACAAATAAAATCTGACATCAAATCCATTTCCCAAAACGGGAACACAACATTAACAAATTCAAACAGGAAGTACTCGAGTACTTAAACCAATTTTATAATACAGAAATTCCAAAATCAGACATCAATAATAACCGACAGACAGAACACCAATAATCAACTACTGGACAATATCATGCTTGCCCATCATCCTCATACGGCTCGAGTGCTCGCTTGTCCCCACGATCAATACCTGAAATACAAAAAGTATTTCCTCCATTTAAGGGGTTAGCGACAACTGCTAGTGCAAGTACAATCCATTTGAACTACATTCTAATCAGATGAATATATGCGCCAAAAATCATTTTAGAAAACGTTTTATATTCCGGAATATTTACAATGTACAATCACAAAACACATTATCTCCAACAATCATAATTCAAAGTTAACCTTGGTACGAGACTCACGGCCACCGTACCCCGCAGAGCCCCGTCGGACATCCCTGGGTGGTTAACCACAGTTCATGATACGCATACACACGACAATACGTATCCCTAGAGGCCCCGTCGGACTGTCCCTAGGTGAACATACACATATCCATCCACAACCACCACGATACAGCCTTAATTCAAATACTAGAACACGTAAACAAATGTAAAGTACTTGCCTTTGTGACATCTCGAAGAATCGGAAGTGAAAAACGACTACGGATGATCCGAGTGCTATGTTGCACAGGTGCGGGGGGGCGGGTGCGGGTGCGGGCAGATACGGGTGCGGGGATACGGTTTTTTGAAAATGTTAGGGTGCGATACGGCAAGGATACGTCTGTTTATTTTATATTTTATTATATATAACACTTGTTAAATATAAAAAACAACAATTCAAATATCACCATAAAATCAATTCAAATATATAAAACAAGTCATACAAAAAACAATTCAAAATGGCTTTGAGCAGCGGAGCTTTCTAATGTTGTCCCTGAATACTGCTAAAGGTAAAAGTAATTACTTATTAAATGATTTACTTTTTTGTATTTTAATTTATTTGATTTACTTTTTAAAAATTATAAAAAAATCTAAAAAAAAAAAAACATAAAAATTCGGACTCGCGTATCCGGCACAGGATACGCGTATCAGACGCGTATCTGTGCCGGGATACGCGAGTCCGAATTTTTTTTTGCACGGATTCGCCACGTGGCGAATCCCGTGCGAATCCCACGCGAATCGCACCCGCACCCGCACCCATGCAGTATCCGATACTGCATACTGCCCAATTTTGAAGAATCCGTGCATTATAGTCCGAGTGGAAGACGACGGTTCCTAACGAAGAATTAACATCACTCAGTCTCAACGAACATCAATAATCGAAAGGAATACTCCCAAAACCCCGATTACATGCTACGACAGTGAACGATCAATTGATACGGGCGAGGGTTTACGCAAAATCTCCCCGTATTGATAATTCACGGATTAAAATCAAGGAAATTAGATTTGGAATCACTCAATAACAACAATCAGTAAGGAATATCGTAACATAATCGAACAATTCGTAACTAATCTCTAGAATCCCGAAAAACCCCCAAATTTGACAAAGTTAGGGTTCGCGAGGAATACCTTGAATTCGGCTGATGAAGGGTGATTATGTTGATTATGATATGATAGCTCGATTCTACCGTGGAAGAATACGAAAGATTCCCGGATGGAAGTTGAAGGAATTCGCCCCTTTGCGTCACCCGAAGATGAAACGAGAGAAAAGGAATGAAAAACTGACATTCTGAACTGCCCGCTGATATATATATAAAATGTGAAGTTAGCGCACGCTAATTATCATATATAGCGCGCGCTAACGGGGCTGTACCCGGTCCAGTAGCTACTGCTACAACTCGCTAGCGCACGCTAACAATAGCGAGTTAGCGTACGCTAACTGCACATCGGTATCGCACGCAAGGTAACAGGAGTAGCGTGCGCTACCTACGCAGCAGTTCAGTACTGCTGCTCACATCAGCAGTACGCTGTTGTCGAAGGTACAATACACGAAACGCACGACAAGGCCAGAATCCAGAAAGATAAACACGAAGCATACAAGACGACAGAGCTAAGCGCTGAAAGAAAATATAATTCCGATCACCGGAGGGTCCGAAATGCGACAACGAAAATGGGATTCCCTAAACTATTAGGAAATTACAAAAATGGCCCAAGTGACCGAAAATCACGAAACGACGTCGGATCAACGAACCGAAAGTCTCCACACGACCAACTCAATCATACGAACTTGTACAAACCAAGAAAACAACGAAAACGAACGAGTTTTACGAGAATCGAACGTTCATACGGCAAAACATATCATAAAATGAAATCACGTGAAAACATCACCAAAACTCGTCCAAATGGAAAAACTCCAAGAATAAAGTAGATTCACAATGTCTAAACGGTTACAAGCAAGTCGATAAAAATAGACATACACCCAAAAATGGAAACTGCTAAAAATGGAAAGTTACGGATATTACATTTTTACGGATTTGGGGCTAAAATCCCAACGGTTTGGTAAAGGTCATTTTACGGAAAGTAAACCTTTGGGGCGGTGACCCCTTTCGTCTTTTGGGTTTTGAAAAGTGGGATTTGATAATCCTAAATTATTTTTCTATTAAAACTCTCGATGGCATTCTAAACTGTTTTATAAATTATTTCCATTGATTTGTGATCTTTCACTTTTGGAATATTTTTCTCAAACTCTTGGCTCGGGAAGTACTTTTCGTTTCGTTTGACTCTTTGAGGATTCCCGGTTATTGTTATTTGTGGAATGTGAATTGTATGGCTCATATTTGCACTTTGTTCTTGCACTAGCAAAACAGTGGAGTTTTGCTAACCCCCGAGTATTCGGGGGGTGGATGTCTGTTTTTGCATTTAGGTTTTGGAGCATAGCACAGGGTCGGCATGAAGGATGATGAAAGATGAACGATATTAATCACACGAGGACCCGTTGATGTCGTATTGGTTTAGTTGTATTTTATTTCCGCTGCAGTATTCTTTCCCGTTGTACGGGAGTGTGTTGTATTCGACCCCTGCGTGGGCAAGTATCGTAATCGAGTTGTATGTTTTTATTAAAAGGCCAAATCGGCCTACTGAGTCTTTTTAGCCTTAAAGGCATTGTCGAGTAGTTCGTTTGTTGTTACCAGCCTGGTATATCCTTGAGGAAAGGTTCTACGGCGTGTAATATCCCTGAGCGGATTGGGGGTGTTACAACACCCTTCTTTACTAAGGCCTACCAAAGTACTTCCCTTGGTACTTTATCATATGCCTTCTCTAAATCAATAAAAATTTTAAACAACACACTATCTAGAAAAAGACATAAATAATATCATGGATCTATTCTTCTTTAAACATCTCAAGGGACTTTGATAGGAGGTAAAAAAATTCATCATCTACTTTAACCATTATATTTCTTTTTAACCATTATGAAACATTTATAAAAAATTAATAGTAGAAAATACTTAGATTCATGGACTTTACTAACTGTTTTTTTCACTCAGTTTATGTCTCTCTTTAGATAATTGGAATTTCAATTTAGAAGCACTCAACTCTCAATTACCTTAGTTGATGTTCTCGCAAAAATTATTTTGTAGTGATCACGGTCATTGTAAAATCTTTGAGTTAGGATTAGCCGATTAGGATCAATGTTAAGTTAATAGAATTTTGCATTGAATTGTTTAATATATTGTTGCGCTTTTATTTTATATATTGTGTCTGTATATATGAGTTTTATAAATATAGGGGCATCATCAAGTTCTTTCGCCTGAGGCATGAAAAACGAATGGACCGACCCTGATAACCCGCTATAAATAAGACATAGGGGCGGCCGATCATAGAATTACAGTTAGAGATTTTAAACGGGCTCGAGCCCGACGGGCTGGCCCATTTAACCCGCCAAAAAACCTGGTTAGGGCCGATATTTCCTAGCCCGTTTAACTTCGGACTTTTTTGGTCCGAACCGTTTAGCCCGAAGCCCGATATATATATAGGGGCGCGTTCTATGCAGTACCAATATTAGATGTAGTATTTTACTGTACTAATTTATGCATGAGTTTTGTACTAATTATGCATGAAATATATGCATTTTGTGCATCAAAATTTCAATGCATTAAAATATGCAATATTATATATATATATATATATATTGTTAATTTCAACTTACAGTAATACTATATTTATATAACAAATATTAATATTATATACGTAATATATATTAATATTATATATAATATATATTATTACTGTATTTGTTAATATAGTGTATATATATACATAAAACTGTATTTTTTGTTATATTTATTATCATATATTTGTTACTATATATATAAAATATATTGTTACTATTTTTTTTTGTTTATGACTTATAAAAAAAATTAAAAAATAGATTTTTTAAATATTTAGCCCGTTTAGCCCGAAGCCCGTTAGGGTTAGGGTTAGGGCCGATATTTTCTAGCTCGTTTAAATCCGGGCTTTTTTTGCCCGTACCGTTTAGCTCGAAGCCCGCTAGGGCTAGCCCGGAACCGTTAGGGCTAGCCCGTTTAACATCTCTAATTACAGGAAGCTGATTTTTTTTTATGTATTTAACTAAAAATATTGACTTAATAAAAGTCCTTCCGAGCTACTGTCAAGGTACAGATTGTGTAAAATCCCAAAAAGGAGAACCAATCGACAATATTGCTGCGGATCTTCAGTGGGGTTCCACAGTAGACTAAACTATTTGATCAATCATCCCTCGTTAGTGCCTAGTTGGTTCCAGACCAGATTATTTGATGTTTATGCTTCCTGCCTGCCAGAGTCCAGTGAATTGCATCAGAAGCTCTTTAACATGTCTTTGAAGCATCATTTTTAGGCCAAACCATTTGATTATCTTCTGTCAAAATCTATAAGGGAACTCGCATTGGCAAAAAGATGATCCGCGACTCGCTCTTTATTATTACACAACATCCCCTTCTTCAACTGCTTTTGGTGAGAAGTTGCCAAGTTTGAATAATAGTTTGATCCACAACTCTTCTTCCCATACGAATAAACTTCTTCCTCAGTGCCCACTTCCGCTCCCATTTTTCATCGATCCACAACATCGAGGATTCTTTTCATGACGCACATCCCAATTTCACCCACGCAACTCCCTTTATATCTTGTCCGCCACCCCAAAGAAAGGATCTTTGTATGAGGAAAGTTTTGAAATGTCTTTTTTGGGGGCTTTAAAAAGGAACGGTAATAGAGTAGAAGCGCCGAGAGAACAACGTTGTCGAAACCAAATGACCTCCTAATGATAAATTTTCTATTTTCCCACCTAATGGTTTCCATGTTACCTCCCTTTTGGGAGTGGGACACCTAGATGATTGAACGGAATATGACATCCTCTTACAATTTAAGAGACCAACCATTTGATCCGAAGATTCTTAATCAATGTTTATTCCAACAATACTACTTTTTAAGTAGTTGACTTAGAACCCTGATAATAAATCAAAGTTGGTGAGCAGCGCCTTCACCATTCTAACATTACCTAGTGAAGTTTCTCCGGAAATGATGGTACCGTCTGCAAATTGTAAATGTGAATTGATTTCCTGACTGTCACTTTCACAGGACGGAAATATCCGGAATCTACAACCTTATGTATGAAAATACTCAGGCCTTCGGCAGAAAGAATAAAGAGGAAAGGGAAAAGCGGGTCACCTTGTCTTAAACCTCTTCTCTTTTCAGTCTAAACTCCTCGGTTGGACTTCCATTAACAAGTATCGATGATCTAGCTGATTCTAAAATGAACAAACAGAGAACTAACAAAGTGCACATGCAGAGAACTAAATAATTTCTCGTACAGGTTAGAACAATATACACATGAGATTCATATATGAAAGATGACATTGTCTTTCCAAGTAAATGATATTCGGAAGTTTAAGAGCAAACTCGAATCTTTCGTAACCATGATATCAGAGAAGTATGTGTAGAATACGGATGATGTCAATATCTGATCTATCAATGCCAAAACACACATTATTGTTAAATTCATGTAATATAAGTGATCACTAATTTACACAACCAGAAACAAGTATAAAGTCAAAAAAGCAAAATTCCTGCAAAATAATACTCCCTTCCGCCCAAATTATTTATCACATTTAATGTTTAACAAACTTTTTTTCCATTGTTTCCAATGGAGCCAAAGACTCCTTATACTTTGGTTATGAATTATAATGGAATAAAACAAAATGACTCACTAAACTGTCTGCCACTTCTTTTTCTCATGCTTCATTTTCTCATGAAGTACTAGTCATTCAATGCAATTCTCGATGCAATTTTCATTTTGGATCATCCGTAAACAGCCTCTCTGTGTTAAGACAAGGGTAAGACTGCGTACATCAGATCCTTCTTACCCCGCTTTTTGCAGGAGCCGTTGAGGCATTGGGGTAATGTTGTAATGTTTAACAAACTTTAGGATATATTTAAATCGAACTCACCATTTTATATTTTCCCTCGGGTTTAATCACTCATCGCAAGCAAACATAGAAACTAAATTTTAGGAGTTCCACAAAGCAAAATGAGGCGGACAATATGGGATGCGCGGAGTACATAAAAAATCACAGGCATGATCTAGTAATATGCATTAAAATGCATCTCAGCTGATGTTTCGTGTAGAGATTTAGCTCTGAAGCACGAATTCCAAAATTCAAGCAATAGATAAAAGTAATCATGATAATACGATCGTTTGATGAGTTAAGAAACGTAGATAGCTGTGTGGATTACAAACAGATAATAAATAGAAGTTGAAGCCTAGATCTCGATTGGAGAGGCGAAAAACTGCTTAATGCAACTATATCGAACATTTACCAAAACGCAGTTTTAGAGAAAGCAAAGAGAAAAGGATTGAGGTTATAGATCAAACACTCAAATAAAATCATTCAATTTACAAATATATCAAGTTGAAGCAAAAAGACAAACATCACTAAGCTACTAGCAGAATTTGTTTTTGAAATTGCCCCTACATCGACGACGATAGCTATAGCGTTTGAAGTTGAAATATAAGTGCAGAATTCCTCTTTCAAATGTGCACTTGTATCCTTTCTTGTTTGAGTACTCCCAGTCCTTGTTAATAATCCTAAATGCTATGTCCTCATACGGAGGAGCAGCATGAAACCTGATGATGCAAGTTTCAGATCTGTCATCATCTTTTTCTATGAAATATGATGGAGCTCTCGATTTGTCAACAAGATCCGGATAGAATATGTTGAACTTGTACCCTCGAAAAGTTGGTGGAGGACTGTTGTGGTCATAATGAGTTTGGTTGTATTTATTCCACGCATACCCAATGTGAACACGACTGAAATACATTGGCTTTCTAGGCTGATACTTGTCGTGCCTACAATACAACCCGAACTCTGCTAGATTTCCGACAATGACTTCCTCAGTGGAACCATATACAGCATCTTCAGGCATTGTTCGCAAAGCCATTTCTTGGTTTCTCCATACTGCAATACGCTTATTTACCAATATGGAGCGGTCCTCCTCAGGGTCAATGGCTTCTTCACTGTCATCACAATGCAACAGTTGTGGCGAAAACGATCCAGCCACCTCAATTGGTTCTGGGGACAAATCTCGAACACCTTTCTCCTCAAAGCATTGGTCGGTATCGTTGTCATTTGATGATGGCTTCTGTAGATGTACCAAGTGTTTGCTCAACAACTGGGCATGAAATTCGTTTAAGCAAGCCATTGCCTTGAAGATGTGAAACCGCTGAAGGAGCGCCTCCCAATATTCAACAACCTTTGCCGTCCCGGATCTCATCTCCGACTCGATATGGGTTTGGTACTTTGCAAGTTCACCATAAGTTTTGGCTTGTAGAAGATCTTCCACGTCTGGTTCAACGCTAGGGTGCAAACCCCTATCTTGAACAAGTGAGACGGAATACGCTCCCCGCCACCACGCAGTTGTTGTTGTTGTTGTGCTTGATCAACCAGGGCATCCTTCTTCCTGGATTGAGTTAACTCCCAATCACAAACCACCAATAGAGCCTCCCAGTACTGGATGTGGGCCCTGTCAAAATCAAGACACAGCTTAATATCATCATGTAGTTCTTCCATCTCTTCGACAATCAAACCCTTAAAGAAAGCACAGGGTTGATTGATATTGATCTCTATATTCATGTCATCAGAAGGAATCAGAAGTTTCCTAAACATATCAATCGGCTTCATGCGACCTTCCCGAAGCCGAATCTGAGATTTGAGTTGACTTTGATGAAATTGAAACTCTTGTTCCTTCTTTTTCCAACCATCATGGAACTCAGCAGCGGCTCTCTCTCTGGCTAACAAAGCCATGTCTTCCTCATGTTGCGCTTTCTGAATACCTCTTTCCTCCCTTCTCCTTTTCACCTTTTCAATTTCTGCCATCCTTTCTCTCCGCCTTTTCTTTTCAGCCTTTACAGAAAACGGCACCACCCCTTGAGAAACATCACGCACGATCTTCTTCCGCCACACAAATCCTTCATTAAGTTTAGCAGATTTAATTGCCTTTTTAACTGCTTTTTTCCCCAAATATTCATAGATATTTGAATCGCTAATCTTCCGGCGAGATCTCCTTCGAGAATCCATTATTACTTGATATCGCTGCCGAAAAAAGGATCAAAGTTGCTACTAATATAGAGCAGTACTAGTAAGAGTTATGGTATTGGTTTGGTCTGTATGATGGTATTAGCTACACCCACCGATATATATAATTGAGGAACACTCAAAGGCTTAAATACAGAAGACCTCACCCAGAAGGTCTCAATCTCTTCAGAACTCTTGACATTGCGAACTTCTCTCCAACTGAATCTCTCTCTCTCTCTCTCTCTCTCTCTCTCTACCTCTCCTAATAGTCTTCATCTTCACGAGATTTCTTCCTCTCCAATTTATCGTCCGAGTCTACTTAAAACCAAACCCTAGAATTGGAAAACTGGAAACAATTGGGCCGGATTAAACATTTTTTTTTGTGTGTGAAATTCTTTTACGGGCCGAATTAAACTCTGTCGAAAGAGTATATGAGTACTAAAATAGGTAATTAAAAAGTATAACAAAACGTAGAGGAATACAAAAGAAATAGTAGTAACATGTGACTAGGGCTGAGCACCGGGTCTGACTCGGTCCGAAATGGCTCGAATTATAAATGGTCGGACTTTATCGACCCGAAGTCCGGACCTATTCAGAATCGGGCCAACTCGGTCCGGACCCGGTAAAATTGGGTCGGTCCGGGCTAGCCCGGTTCTAGCCCGATTTTGTAAAAAAAAAAAAAAAATTTTGCATATTAAGTGTCCTTTTATTACATATAAAATGCTTTCTTCTTTACATACTCCCATAAAATACAATTATCAACCTTAATATCTTCATTTAGTCATCAAACTCCCAAGTTCAACAATATTTTAGTATAAATAAACTTTATTAGAATAATGTGTAATCATAATCGATCCATTAATCATCATTATTTCATCACCATCGAGGGTAAATTACAATAAAAAATATTTTTTTTTGTATTTTTATTTTTACCGGGTCGTTCCGGGTTAGACCCGAATTTTCTGGGTTTTGACCCGGTCCGGCCCGAAACCCGATTTTGGATAAAATGCAGACCCGGGACTCGGACCTAATTAACAAGTCCGGGTCCGGTCCGGGTCCGAGTAAAAACCGGGTCCGGACCATTTGTGCTCAGCCCTACATGTGACTTTTTGTCGCGACTATTTTCTAGGTCTCTTGATAAGGGATGTCAACATTATCCGTAATCAATCCGATTTGTTGGATAAACTCGTAATAGGGTTAGGTATCGGACGAACTCAAAATTTTGTGATTGAGTACAGGTAGAGTATGGATTTAGTACATTACCCGATGACCCAGATCCGATAACACAACCCGCTTACTCATTTGAGTTATATATAAATCTAATATATTATGCATAGATATTATATTATATTATATTATATATATATTATTACATAAAATATATTATTTTAAATATTTAATATACTAAATTGAATTTATTAATTACATTATATGTACATATGATATATATTAAAAACTATTTATATTCTTAAATATAAGGTATAGTACCCGAATACCTATTGGGTACCCGATTACCCGATGGGCGGTACTCGAACTCAATCCGAATTAAATAGGATAGAATATGACGAAGACATACCCTTGAGACATTGACATCCCTACTCTTGGTCACTCTCTCTTTGGTCCGAGAGGGAACTCTCTTTAGCGAGTGGAAGCAATGAGAGGTTGCGTATTCTGATCCAATGGCGTGGAAGCATCGAAGATCCGGTAAGTACTCTTAGTCGAAATGTAGACATTTCATTAATTATGATAGTAAGTGTGAATTATAATTTTTTAAATAAAAGTATGTTATATTATTTAAATAAAATAATTTAATTTTGTCCATATAATTTGAAATGTCTAATTTTAATATTAAAGATCTAATTTGATGATTATTAAATATTAGAATTATGGGTGTTAATTTTAGCCATTCTTCTCTTTCATTAACGCTATTTTAACAATGAGTTTATGGAGATCATTAATAGTCTAGACCTTACATGCTATATAGGGAACTATGCATCTTTTGTCTCATATCATTTAAAGAAACTAACAGAAACAAAGAAGAGAGGAGAATAAAAGAAGTTTAAAGAGTTTACTTCAACAATTCCAATCATCACGGGACCAAGGTATGTTCTTGTATTGTCATTTCAACATAATTATATGGTCAAGAGTATTAAGATCCTATATTAAAAGAATTATACTAACAGTTGGTATCAAAGCATGGTTGAATACTCTTGCAAATACTGTATAAAAAGTGTTGAAAGGAGTTAATTGATAGACTTTGCATGTTGTTAGTTGTCTGAAATGGAACTCATATTTTCTCCGCGTTAGATGGTAGTATCACGTACACCATATGAATTATAGCTATTAACTAGAGAACTTATAATGCTAGCGAATCATGGCTTTAAATGATTGAGGTATATCACTACAGATATAAATAATTCGTGAAAAGATGATAATGCACCATTATGGCGTTTCGTCTACTTTCCATGTTAACTTGTTAATAGATGATAGATTATTTGTATTTAACAAAAACCAAACAAAACATACGCAGTATATCCCGCTCAGAGCAGGGTCTGGGGAGGGTAAGATGTACGCAGACCATGCCCCTACTTTTTACGGTAGGGAGGCTATTTCCGTGAAGACCCCCAGCTTAGTGCACAACAAAGTATAGAGTGATATATACAAAGAAGCATATGATGCGACAAAGCTCAAAACCATACCTGAGCCCATGGCTTAATTCACATGAGACTTACCTAAGGTGAATTTGGCAACTGCAATCTCGATGAACGCTGCTCTAACGGAAGAGAGGTTGACTCTGCGCACAGTTCCCTGTCAAAAATACACCACACGCAAAAGGCCATAGGATAAAATATACACAAAAGGTAAAAAAATAAAAATTCAATGTTCTAGGTCAAAGCTAACCGAGACAACCCAACCCTGAGGCTCTCGACTACAGCACCGTTCCCAACAGAAGAATCCATAACTCTGATATGATGCCTCCAAGCGCACCTATCAACTATCATGGTCTCGGAAAGGTTTAAGGCCTTCAAAGCTAATCTCAGCTGCTCCTCCCACGTCTTCCTCGATCTGCCTCTCCTCTTCTTCCCGACAACCAATAAACTCTCGACCCTCCTCACCGGAGCAGAAGCCTGCCTCCTGTGGATGTGACCAAACCATCTCAATCTCCCTTCCCTAACTTTCGCTGGAATGGGCGCCACTTCTAGCGCGTTCCTGAACACCACATTCGAGATTCTATCCAACATTGTGCGACCACACGACCAACGTAACATTCTCATTTCAGCCGCTTCCAACTTGCTCTCAAGCGACTTCTTCATCGCCAAACATTCGGAGCCATACAACATTGCGGGTCGGATTGCCGCTCTATAGAATTTACCTTTCAACTTTAGAGGGACTTTCTTGTCGCACAGGACCCCTGTCGCTGCTCTCCATCTTAACCACCCCGCCTTGATACGATGAGTGACATCATCTTCACACTCACCTTCCTTCTGAATGATCGAACCCAAATACTTGAACTTATCCGTACGGGGTACGATCTGATCCGCAATCATTACCTCTACATCTTCCTCATTGGCCTCACCACTAAAGTTACACCAAAGATACTCGGTCTTAGACCGGCTCACACGCAAGCCCTGGGATTCTAACTTAGACCTCCATAGCTCCAACTTCGAGTTCACCTCCCTCCTCGACTCCGCTACTAACACAATGTCGTTAGTAAAAAGCATGCACCATGGGATGCCATCTTGTATCCCCCGCGAAATGACGTCAAGGATTAGAGCGAAGAGAAGAGGGCTTAGCGCCGACCCCTGGTGTAGTCCTACCTCAACTGGGAAATACTGGGTGTCACCAACTGGGGTCCTAACGCAAGTCCTAGCTAGGGAGTACATGTCTTGGATCACCCTAACGAATGGCAACGACACCCTCCTCTTTACTAGGCTCCTCCAAATAACATCCCGCAGAATGCTATCATAAGCCTTCTCCAGATCTATGAACACCATATGGAGGTCCTTACGCCGCTCTCTAAACTTCTCCATAAGGCGTCTGACGAGATGAATGGCCTCCGTCGTGGACCTCCCCGGCATGAAGCCAAATTGGTTCTCTAAGATCTCAACTTCTCTTCTAACCGTCATTCCACCACTCTTTCCCAAAATTTCATAGTATGACTGAGGAGTTTAATACCCCTATAGTTACTACAACTCTGAGCATCGCCTTATAATCGACCGAGAACAATCATAGTAATGCATAACCTTTTTTTCATAACTAGGTGATCACAGCTTAGCCGGACTAATCCTAATCCCTCAATGAACCCACTCCTAACCCATTGAGAGAAGTAAATCGCGAGTCGCTCAAGCAATTCCAGAGTTCCCAATGCATTTTCTGTACACTTCTGCGCACAAGGAGAAGCCCTTAACTGATTAACAGCGCATCAGGTTCCCAACACAATTCTCGGGAGAATAGCCACTGATTGGTCAGCATCTCCGGGTTCCTAGCAAGGAAATACTCCCACACTGTCGCTTGACGCGAGATTAAACATTGATTATCGGTCGCTCGAGCTAGTTATGGACTTGGTTGATTACTAGTAGAAATTATTTTGATGATCCATTAACGTCGGAATGTGCTGAAAGAATTGATATCGAGATTTGTGTTTAACATAAATATTAACTATGTCTAATTGCAATGTGTCCTCTCCCGTGGCATCTAAAACACTTGATGTCCCTGTTTCTCGTGTTTGTATTTTCTACGGATGTAGATTTGACTTTGGGTTTTGTTAGACTAGCACTCCCCACCTCAAACTTCTCTCTCATGGCGCTTTTATCAAAACTACCCTTGGATACATCTCGATTTTCTGTTTGAGGCTTCCAAGAAGTTGTGTACCCCTTGGAGTAAGTATTGTTGCCTCCCATTTGCAAGTTCCTTTCAATTTTGATCGCTGGATATACCATGTCCTCGAACTCAACATAATGTTGTTTATCAACTTCTTTAGAGATCTCCGCCCTCATGCCATGTAGAAATCTCGCCATTGTGGCCTCCCTCGACTCCCTCACATCGTCACGGATCATTAACATCTCCATTTCCTTTCGAAAATCTTCGATGCTCCTTGGACCTTGTTTTAAGGATTGAAGGCGAGAAAATAGTTCCTTATGATAATAATTAGGAACAAATATTCTACGCATTACAATCTTTAATTCCTTCCAACTATTAATTGGCCTCTCTCCATTCCTCCTTCTATCCGTCACAAGTTGGTCCCACCAAATGCTGGTATATTCGGAAAATTCGGTTATTGCTAACCTCATTTTCTTAGTACTAGCATAGTTGTGATAGTCAAATATAGTTTCGAACTTCCTCTCCCAGTCAAGGTATGTGTCAGGATCACTCCACCCTTCGAAGGCTGGGATTTTCATTTTTATATTTCCCATACTTTGGTCTTCCTCGTTTCGTGCTTCCCTTTCATACCGTCTACCTTGTTCTCTCCAACCTCCTCGATCACGTCCTCCTCGATTTTGGTAAGTTCCATTCTCGGAGAATGTTTCATCCTCGTACTATCTATATAAGATGGGACTCGGATTCCTTCTTCTATAGTGGTGCTCGTCCTCTTTATTTTTTTGTAAGTTTTTTATCGCTACTTCTTGTCGATCTTGTTTTGTAATTAATTGGGTGAGCATTTCTTGTATGTTCTGAAGGCCTTCGTTTCCTTCATTTTTCTCAATATCGGATTTCGACATTTTTTTTGGCGCTTTTTTTTTTTCCTTTTTTTTTGCCTTTCTTTTTTTTGCCCTTTTTTTGGCCCTTTTTTTGCCCTTTTTTTTCTTTTTTTTTTCTTTTTTCTTTTTTTACTTTTTTTTTGACATACACACACAAATTAATCCTCAAGATCCTCACGTATATCGCTCGATCACTCAACGCTCGTGTATCACTCTTTTAGATTTTTTTTGCACGGTTCTTGTCTTTTGTCACTCGGCTTTATATAAATGTCTCACAACTCACAAGGTGATTATATAGACGAGTATTTTGACAAGTTTTAATTTTACAGGGGCGGTAATCCATACTCCAGCTTTATATTTATTTTTATATTTCACTGTAGTGGTAGAACCGACCTTCGTGATAGATATGTATATATATGTGTGTGTGTATATATATATATATATATATATATTCACTGTGGTGGTAGAATCGACCTTTGTGATAAATATGTATATTTATATATATATATATAGGTATTATTATTTTTTTGTATACTCTTTTTTTTGTATACCCTTCTTTTTTTGTATACTTTTTTTTTCGCATACCTTTTTTTTGTATACTTTTTTTTTATATTCAAAATGCTAAGGATTATAATTCCCTTGACTTACACTTGATGATTTATATCAAATATTATATATGTGTATATATATATATATATATATATATATTTGTGATCATTGTGATGGTAGAACCGATCTTCATGATTTTTTTTATATATATATTAAGAAGACGGAAGATTGAGAAGATAGAAAGAAATGATAGGATGGTAAGATAAGAAGATTATGAAAATGAAGGAAAATAGATACCAATTACTAATGGAAAAAAAAAAAAAAAAAAAAGAGCTCTGAAGCCAACTGATGCGACCCCCACACGACGTGCCGTGGTAACTGCTATCGCTAGTATGATTTTAGTTCCCAAGATCGTTCCAATATTAAGAAAATGCTATATAAAGGGACTATGCATCTTTTGTCTCATATCATTTAAGGACAACTAACAGAAATAAAGAAGAGAGGAGAAAAAAGAAGTTTAAAGAGTTTACTTCAATAATTCCAATCATCACGGATCAAGGTATGTTCTTGTATTGTCATTTCAACTTAATTATATGGTCAAGAGTATTAAGATCCTAAATTAAAAGAATTATACTCATAGTTGGTATCAAAGCATGGTTGAATACTCTTGCAAATACTGTATAAGAAGTGTTGAAAGGAGTTAATTGATAGACTTTGCATGTTGTTGGTTATCTGAAATGGAACTCATATTTTTGCCGCATTAGATGGTAGTATCACGTACACCATATGAATTATACTACATCCGTCCTTATTTAGTTGTCCTTTTTTGATTTTCAATGGTCAAATTGACCAATTTTTAACCAAAGATTATGAATAATTCTTTTATTATTTTTAGAAAGTAAAAAATGCATTTTAAAATAGATTATATGTACTTTACAATGATATAATTTTTTATTTTATCAATTATATAAAATTCGTAAATTTCAGTCAAATTTTAGTCAATTTGATCGGTCAAAAATCAAACCGGACAACTAAAAAGGGATGGAGGGAGTATCTATTAACTAGAGAACTTATAATGCTAGCGAATCATGGCTTTAAATGATTTAGGTATATCACTAGAGATATAAATAATTCGTGAAAAGATGATATGCACCATTATGATGTTTCTCTACTTTCCATATTAACTTGTTAATAGATGTTAGATTATTTGTATTTAACAAGTCATATTATTTGATTTGGTTGATTAATTATTATAATCGACCGAGAACAATCATAGTAGTGCATAACTTGGGTTATGGACTTGATTGATTACTAGTAGAAATTATTTTGATGATCCATTAACGTCGGAATGTGCTGAAAGAATTGATATCGAGATTTGTGTTTAACATAAATATTAACTATGTCTAATTGCTTCCACTTGATGGTTAACAAATAAATTGATAATCTTTCGATCATATATATTTAGTGTTAGTGTGATATATGACATAAGAGATGTATATGTTGGACAATTATTTGATGAAGTCTGCATTCAGAGCTTTCCGTAGTCTGTATACAAGGTCTCCGCCTTCAGTATTGACAAACCCTGGTGGTTGTTCAACATAGACTTCTTCGGCGAGGTCTCCATTCAGGAATGCGCTCTTAACGTCCATTTGATATAGTATAGAGCTCTTATGGGCGGCAAAAACTAGAAATATCCTGATGGCTTCTAGTCTGGCTACAGGGGAAAATGTTTCATCATAGTATATGTTTTCTTCCTGTATGTAGCCTTGTGCGACTCGACGGGATTTGTTCCTGATTACTAGTCCATTATCATCCTTCTTGTTTCTAAATACCCATTTGGTTCCAATTACAGTTTGATGTTCAGGTCTGGGTACTAGATACCATACATTATTTCTTTCGAAACCATTAAGCTCTTCTTCGATAGAAGTGATCCATTGAGAATTATTCAAAGTTTTATTGGTAGAAACAGGTTCGGATTGAGCTAAGAATACAGCTAGGGTGCACATTAATAGTCTCTTAAGTTCAACTTGATATTCCCATATAGGAAATAGAGATCTCTCAGATCCAGGTTCTTCTTGCGCACATAGTACAGTTCCTTGTGTACTCTATATTCTCATACGGGTAGATACTCCAGCATCAATGTCTCATATGATTAACTCCTGAGGGTGATCTCTTAGCCATCTCCTGTCGGGTTCTAGTTCTGCGTCCCGTACTGTATCTTGTGATGTTGTAGTTTCGGCTTCAGCTTGTACAGCATCAGCTTCAACTACCTCTGTTCATACAGCTGCGGGGTTGATCTCTAAGTCTATGACAGGTCCTGTTGGAGTTGGAGGGTCATTAATGAAGAGTGTTTGGATATTCTGAGTCAAGTCTTCTACTCCTGTAGGATCATGGTGAGGTTCATCAAACACTACATGCAAAGATTCCTCGATTGTCAGCTTCCTTTTGTTAAAGATTCTGAAAGCCTTGCTGACAGAGGAATATCCCTTCATCTGGCTTCTCGTCAAAGTCTTGAGTTGATCTTTCCCATTATTCAGAACATAACATCGGCATCCAAAGATGTAAAAATATGAAACTAAAGAAGTTATATTATTCCATACCTCATAGGCTGTTTTGTTGTGATGCTTGTTGATAATACATCGGTTTTGTGTATATCATGCTGTATTTTTCGCTTTGCCCCAGAACCGCTGTGGCAACTTGCTTGCGGTGATCATGGTTCTAGTGGCTTCCTTGAGCGTCCTATTCTTTCGGACGGCAACACCATTTTGTTGAGGAGTCCGGGCTGCTGAGTATTTGTGATGTATTCCATTGTCCAAACAGTATTGCTCTATAAAGCGATTTGTGAATTCAATACCTATATGAATGAATGGACACGATACTCAACCATTTATCATTCTGAAGCTTACTCAGGTGCTCAGGCAACTTTGTTGTGGATTCTTTCTTCTTGATTAGAAAGATTGTCCAAGCATACCTAGAGAAATTATCAACAATAACTAGACAATAGTAGTTACCTCCCAAACTTACAGGGTCTACAGGACCGTAGAGTTCCATATGTATCATATCCAGAACTCTATGAGTGGACATGTATGATTTTCCTTTCAGGGTGGTTTTGACTTGTTTGCCTTTCTGAGAGGGTCCGCAGACGCTGTTTTTGTGGAATAACACATCGGGCAAGCCTCTAACCATTCCCTGTCTAGCGAGTTTATTGATCGTCTTGAAGTTAATATGAGACATCCTCTTGTGCCATAGCCAGTTTTGATCTGCAGTGCCTTTGGAAACAAAACAAGAAATATTGGAGCTCGTAGGCTTCCAGTCAGCAATATACATATTACCTGACCTGCTTCCTGTGAGGACAACTTCTTTGGTCAAGATGTTCTTCACTCTACAGTAATCTATATAGAATTTCACCGAGAATTGTTTGTCACAGAACTGGCTAATACTAAGTAGATTGTACTGTAAGCCTTCAACATAAGCTACGTCGGTGACTTTAAACTTTCCTACAAGCAGGATTACCTTCCCTCTTGTTCTTCCTTTGGAATTATTACCGAAGCACCTTTGGACCGCGACCTTCTACATAATCTAACATATTGCTGATATCTCCAGTCATGTGCCGAGAACATCTGCTGTCAAAGTATCAGATGTCCTTTTCTTTGATATCCTGCAAGCACAACATTTAAGTAGATTTAGGTCCCCTTTGATTGTTGGGTCCTTGTACGTTAGTGCCTTTTGGTGCCCAAATTTGCCTGACAGCAATAGGTTTGTTGTAGGTTACTTTTGGTCCAGTGTTGCGTTTTCTGCGTGGGACAGACTCGTAGTCATTGTAACCTTGATTATTATGCATGTAAAAACTAGGGTTATTATTATTATTATTATTATTCCAGTACAATTGCCGTCTTGGAGGTGGAGCCATTTTCTTAGGCCTTACAGCTTGCCTCCTGGGTCTCTAGTTGGATTCCCAGAGCTGTTGATTATACTGCGCGACGACCTACTTTCTGGATGGATATCGGAGCTCCTGTATCCAATATCTAGGCACACTAAACTGTTGGAAGTACTGCTGTGCATGCCTTTGATATTTATATAGAGCCTTCTTTTCTGAATGGCTGTTGGAGTTTTTGATATGCTCGGGGAGCATGCTGTTGGTTACGCCTTACAGGTCCTTGAGGCTGAGGGTTCCGCTGTCGATGATATGACATTGGTGGTGGAATGGCAGCCTTTGCTGTACGCGGGGCAAATGTTACCTTTACGGGACTCGGGGTCTCTTTAGGTACAGGAATGGGTTCCACACCCCTGACGAACACCGTACTAGTTTTCCCTTTGTTGGAGAATGAGTTATATCCTAAGCCACTTTTATCATGAGCATGTTGCCTGGTGCTTAGAATTTCCTCCATCCGTTTAGAGGATTTCTAGAATGACTTCAAGATGGTCTCTAATTCTCCTTCTCGCTTTTCGAGAGATTTTACTTTGGCTTCGAGCAAAGCATAATCATTTGTCTTGCTTTCATTATAAGACTTAGTCTCATTTAGATCTTTAACAAGTTCATGATTGTTTTCCATGAGTTTTTCAAATGTGACCTTGCTGTTTCAGCAATCAATAGACATATTTTCGTAGTTATTTTTCATCAAGTCATTTTCTTCTTTCAGCTCCAAGTTTGAAAATTCGAGTTGTATGTTTTCTCGTTTCAGAGTCTCATGGGCCTTTTGAATGTTTTTAAATTCATTCATCGTGTTTTCAAAAGTATGAGATGCATTTACAGGAGTAGTTGATATTGAGCTCACCTCATCATCGCTGTCTTCGTCGTCGTGTATTTCTTTGGCCATAAAACACATATAGACTTTATCTTCGATCTCATCATCGGACGAGTCACTGTCAGTGACAGCTTGAAGGCACTCCTCGGTCTTGGTTGATGCGGGCGAGGCTTATGATTCACCAATCAGGGCCTTGAGCTTGTTTTTCCAGACACGCCTTCTTTCATCCTTTTCTTATTGCTCGGCTTCCGGCAACTTTTGCACTTTTGGGTGCGGACACTTATTTGCATAGTGCTCGGGTTTCCTACAATTGTAGCACAAGTTAGAATCACCAAAAGAAGGAGATTCGGAACTTACCTTGTGAAAAGGCTTAGGTATGAATGGAGTCTTTCCAGACTGTTTGATGAATTTCTTGAATTTATGCATAAGAAGGGCCATTTCATCTTGTGACAGGATATCATCATCATCATTGTCAGTAGTCTAGTAGGCGGACTTGGATGTGCTAGGTGCGGAGCAGTGTCTCCTGTCAGACACAACAGCCAGTGCTGTAGTCTTGGCAGGTGACTCTTCGGCCTTCTCTGTCCTATCAATATCATACTCAAAGGCTTTGAGGTCAGAGAATAGGTCAAAAGTAGAAATATCATTAAGGTTACAGGATACACGCATAGCTGTAGTCTTAATATCCCATCGGGCAGGTAGTGATCAAAAGATTTTCAAATTTTTTTCCCTTTCGGTATACACTTTACCCAATGCTTCAAGTTCACCGACAATGCCAGTGAATCTGAGGTCAAGCTCCTTAAGTGTTTCGGAAGATTTCATTTCAAAGGATTCAAATTGCTGAGTAAGTTTTGAAATTTTATTTTCTTTTGAGAGCTCAGTTCCCTCGCAAATCATCTTGAGTTTCTCCTATATTTCCTTAGGTATCTTACAGCTCTTTACCTTAGAGAATGTGCCTTTGTCGAGAGTGACAAACAACGCATTCTTAGCAACATTGTCGAGGTTCGCATGCTTGCGATCGTCGGTTGTCTATTGCTCACGCTCCTTCTCGAGCATTTCAGCATTAGGTTGTCCTTCTATCCTTGCGGCAGGATTAACATTCATTATCTTTATGAGGCCTTCTTGGATGACAAATATCATCTTCTCGTGCATGGCATCAAGATGGGCTTCCATCCTAATTCTCTAGTCATCAAACTCGTTAATCAAAAACATAGGAACCTTGTTTATCATTGAGGTATCCATTAGAGAAAATAGGAAAGATAAGACTGTTTTCAGAAATAAGTGATTTTCGGATCTTCAGTCCACACAAGTCGGAATACGCAAGGATCTTCAGTCCACACAGGGCTGATGATTATCTAAACGGTAAAGGGTAGAATTCTCTGAACAGCAGTTTGATCTTTGATATACGTTTGATGTATGTTGTGCTGTTCTTATTGAGTATATTTTTTCGCTCTAGATACGTTGTATGCTTGCGAAATATACTTGCTCTTGATATAGCTTAACTTGTCAGAATCTTTGTCAGAGCTTTCGCGAATATGAATATATCAAGTGTTTGCTATGTATATTTTAAGTCCTCACCTTGGGGCTAGTTATAACCTTTAGAAAATGCATTCGTTATAAATGTAGCTGTTGCTGGTAGGTGAGATGTTGACGTCTATAATTGGCGGCTTGCTGAATACTTAAATTAAAGCAGATCGCATTTAATGCTTCGGACATTCTTTCTAGCTTCGCATTAAATGCTCTTCAGCGCATTAAGACTTGTTTCACTCCCGCTGCATTAAATGTTGTTCTATCAGCAATAAATGCTGCTTTAACCGTGGATACTTTATGAATAAACAAAGTGTATTTCACAACGGTTTAAAGCATTCTTTAATCAGGCATGTCGGATGTGTTTTACTTTTCCCAAGTAAAACATCTTACAGTCTGACTGTTGTATCCGACGCATTGTCTTTTGCTGTAGCTGTAGGTTCTATAGGATAGACTGTATGATATCTCCAATGCTATATGGAAGGGCTGTATGGAGATTCCATACAGCTTCCATACTTGGCGACATTTTAACTCTTTCGACTTCTTTTCTGTATGATGGCAATTATCAAAACAGGATTGTTTATCCCAACAAGTGGGTTGATTAGCATACTGAAAGTAGTAATGCATTTGTTGTCGTACTCCAGCATATACTGGCTCGCTAGTATAAGGGCAGAAGTAGGAAATGCGGAAAGAGTTTTCTGGATCATGACTGTAATATCCGCAATTTTCAATTTTCGGTAAATTTCCTTTTTCGGCCGGAGTCCATTGTGATGACTCGCTCATGGCCGTTTCATCATGCTAAGAATGATTAATTCTACACTTTTTGACATTCGAGTTTGTTGCGGTGTCGTTTTGTTGAATTCCGTGCTTTTTATCGACTTTTCCACACTTGAGTTCGATTCTTGCGAATCTCGTTCGAAACTACTGTTTCGAGTTTCCTGTAAGTCCGTTTAACTTTGTTAGACGTGTTGTGAACTTCGGTTTGGTTATTCAATCACGTATCGTGATTTCCGGGCGTTTTGGGCCATTTTGTAATTTCTTAAAAGTTACGGGTATTCGTATCTGTAATTGTTGTCTCGACCCGTTTCTTGGTCGCGTATAATTAATTATTGCATTATGTTTTCATTTCGGGTCGTTGATGTCGTCAGCGAACTTTTCGTCGTGCTCGTTCCGTGTGTTTTCGGAAATCGAGTCGTCGAGCCCTGGTGGTCGGGTACTGGCCGGATGGTTGCAGGACTGGCCGGACGATTGCGGGCACCGGCCGGACAGGTGCGGCAGGAGCCGGCGTAGCGCACGCTACGGCCGGAAGGCTGCGCGCGCTAACCGGCAGGTGTAGCGCACGCTGCTCAGGCCGCTTTAACGCCTTGCTCGGGTCTGGGCAGTGGGGTTCTGAGGTTCTGGACTCGGTCAGGATCGGCAGGTAGCGCACGCTACTGTCGGTCATAGCGCACGCTAACCGGCAGGGGTAGCGCACGCTGTCGGCCGACTAGCGTACGTTACCTGGGCGAACTTTTTAGTCCAGAGGTTACTGGACAGGTCGGCTAGCGCGCGCAGGCTTCCGGCCGTAGCGCACGCTAGCGGGAGTCGGGTCGGCAGGTTTGGTCGGCAGGTTTGGTCGGTGGTGCCGGGTCGTGCAGGCCCTGGCCGAGGGTACTCGGCCGATAGCGCACGCTAGTCCGGGAAGGCTAGCGCACGCTAGTTCTGGCCCAGTATAAATATGACAGAGCCACATTTTCATTCATTTCTCACTTCCTTCCTCTTCTATCCGCGGCTGGCGATTCGAGAGTGGCGAAGCCATGTTGTTTGACAACAAATCCACGAAGTTCTTGAGTTCATAACATTAATCAATCATCCGTTATCATCCTTTGATCCAGCGAATCAAGGTAATCTTACCTTAGAACCCTAATTTCGTGAATTTGGGGGGTTTTGCATTTTTGTCCGATTCGTTCCGTGTTGTTGATTAATTCATGATGGGTATGATTAATCTTGGTAGTATTCTTGTGTTTAACATCATTTAATCCATTGTTCTTCGTCGAATCGAAGTATATTTCTTGATTTCCTTCGAATCGACTTTTTGGGGGATTTGTTCTCGATCTCGTTTTTCATCCGTTTTTGATGGATCGATTGTGTTAAATGATGTTGTTAAACACACTCTATGGATTGTAAATCCATATTTCAACTTGGAATTCCATTTTCGTGTTCTGTCGGGATGAATCGTGTTCTTGGCCGTTTTGGGGGAAATCCTTGAACTTTCGTCATTTGTTCTTTGAATTCAGCGGCTTTGGGTCGTACTTTGGAATTCATTTTCGTTGCTATTGTTTTCGTTCGTAGTTCATTGTTGTGGATTGTCGTTCGGTGGAGTCGGCGAGTTCGTAGTCGGTTCGTGCCAACCTACTCCGGCCGATTCTCCGCGTTGTGGTTGTTCAAGGCAAGTACCTTGTCCATACTATTCTTGTTTTGTGGATTTGATAATTGGTGATCATCTTGGTGTGTTTGTTTATTTGTTTGAAATGATTTTTCAAAGGATTCGGCTAGCCTCGTTAAAGGCTCACTTTCAAAACGCCTGTGTTTTGTAAATTTTGTGGGTTGTAAGTGACTACGTGAATCCTTTAGATATATTTGGTGTTGATGTTGCGCTTGATAATGCGTGTGTACGTGTATTGCTTATTTCCGTCGCATTATGGTTGACGTGCGTGTTGTTATTTATTCATGTGGTCGTGGACTGACGGATGAATTATGTGAATTGGTGTATCGATTTGATAATTGTTACAACGATTGAATGTGTGCTTGATGTTTGTGATAATGTGGATACTTGTTGTGAGAAACGTCGTATCCGGGAACCTCTGAGGGCGGGGCGTGCACTCCGGCCTGGTGTATGCTGCAATGTGCGGCTCCATATGGGTGGTGAACGCCGGTGTTACCTAATGCACGCGCAAGGGGCGGCTCTTGCGGGAGTGACGTCGGTGCGGTGACATGTTCAATGAGCGGCCAACATGATGGAAGTGAACGCCGGTACACAGGTGCGCAAGGGAGGCGCCTGGCAGGCTTATTGGTTACGGGTATTTGAGTGATATCTAAGACCCCGTTACCGAACGATGTTCGTATCTCAAATTCTTTCAACTCACTTTTAAATGTTTATCTTGATATAGACCGCGATTCGTGTTTTTGAAAGCTTGTTTCAACTTGTTTTTAAAGCGTTGGTATCAGGGTCAATTAACCAAGGAGGTTTGACGAAATCTTCGAGGGTTAATTAATCGGGGGTCTTGAGCAGGATATGTCGAATGAGAGATTGTACCTTTGATTGTATTGTGGTGCTATACTGTGTATTGGGTCAAGGACCCTGCGGAATTTTGAGATGATTGATCTCGTGTTGATATTATTTGGATTTGGGTCGAGAACCCCGTGTGATGTTGAGATGTTTGATCTCGTGTCGATATTATTTGGTTTTGGGTCGAGAATCCCGTGGAAATATTTGTGAAGACTCGTTTGTGTTGATTGAGTGGCTTTCTTACAAATTTTTTTCTATTAAAACTCTCGATGGCATCTTTAAAACTGTTTTATAAATGGTTTCCCTTTATTTGTGATCTTTCGGTTTTGAGAAATGTTTACCAAACTCATGCCTCGGGAAGTACTTTTCGTTACGTTTGGATTTTTGAGGATTCCTGGTTATTGTTATTCGTGAAATGTGAATTGTAGGGCTCGTATTTGCACTTTGTTCTTGCACTAGCAAAACAGTGGAGTTTTGCTAACCCCCGAGTATTCGGGGGGTGGATGTCTGTTTTTGCATTCAGGTTTGGGAGCATAACACAGGGTCGGCACGGAGGATGATGAAAGATGAACGATACTAATCACACGAGGATCCGTATGAGGTCATTGGTATAGTTATAGTTTATTTTCCGTTGTAGTATTCTTTCCCGTTGTACGGGAGTGTGTTGTATTTGACCCCTGCGTGGGCATGTAATGAGTTTGAGTTGTATGTAATCATTGAAAGACCAAATCGTTCTACTGAGTCATAATGCCTTAAAGGCATTTTTGAGTTGTTCTATGTTGTTGCCAGCCTGGTAGATCCTTGAGAAAAGGGTCTACGGCGTGTAATATCCCTGAGCGGATTGGGGGTGTTACAATGACATCTTATGTTATGTCCTTTCCACAGAAATTAAGGCGGGCCTTAAGATGGAGCATATCTTTGTTGAAATCGTTGATCCATTTATAGTCAAGAAATGGAATTTTATTCCACTACACGGTCAACTCTGGGAGCAAAGTGTTGTAAATGTTCCCAGATTGGCCCTTAAGGGCATCCCACGGTTCTTTGGAGAATTTCAACTGCAGATATTCCCATCTCAGGCTGGGGTCGATATGTCGCATAAGAAACATAAGTGCATTCGATTTTGTCTTTTCAGATGATGTTTTGCCTGCACTATCAAAGATGAAACACTATAGTCAAATGTGCTCTCGACGTCGGAGACCCATCTATGGTACTCAAGCCCTTCTGAGTCCATGATATCAAATTCGGGATGAGTTGGATCAGCTATCTTGATACAAGAATAGGAAAAATGAGTTTTCACAGTTTACCATCAGTACCTTCATGATAAAATTTCAATAATGGGAGTGTATCATTTCTCTGAACCAAGATATGGTCAAAATTACTTTCGATGCTTTTGAAGATTACCCATGAAATTACTTTATCATGGTTCGATATGATATAGGCACTAGTATTATACGATTAAAGTCTGCTACTCATGAAGCCTAATTACATGCGATATCTATATATGCATGCAAATACACACACACACACACACACATATATATATATATATATATATATATATATATATATATAATACACACATAATCCTAAGAATATATCTATACAAATAAGAATCAAATAATTCCTAGACATGATATATAAGTTTTATAGCGTAGTGGGTATATATTCCATCTGAATTATAAAGTAAGCGATTTAGTTTATTTAGGCGTAATATAATAGGTGGTATATTATAATTATGCAATTAAATCAGATAGGACATACTCCCTCCGTCCATGATCTCTTGACCCAAAATACTGGGCACGATATTTAATGTATTGTGATGATGTGTTAAAGTGATTTTTTTGGGTCCCATTTGTTAGAGTAGATTAGTTATTTTAATTACTGAGTGATGAGTTTGATTCTTTGGATCCTATTTGTGGGCCATCATGTATTTTAGTAATTTATATAATTGAAGGGTATAAATATAAATTTTATTGCGGGGTCTACTTCCCAAAATAGAAAGGTTCAACAGATTGTGGACGACCGAATAAGACAATAGTATCAACAGATCATGGACGGAGGGAGTACTAAATTGCACATAAAGCAGATAGTAGGTTTTTAAGATTATCCTGCAAGAAAGACCCAATTCTTTTCTAGGGCATACATTCAATTTTCTTGGATGAAATCGTGTTCCGTGTATTAATTGTCCGCTTGAATTCTCAGTATAAATCATTGATTCCTCTCCATAGTGAGGTTAAGAAAAAATATATTCCTCGCAAGACATGAAAAATAAGAGGATTAAATTTGTATATATCCAACAAAAAAATATAATTAATTTTTTTATTAAAAAGAGGGGGAAAAACGGCCCCTTTTGTCTTAATTAATCTACTTGAACCGTAGTGTTGTGAACTAAAATAGTAATTTTGGCCCGAGTAAATAAAGCCTGAAATTCATCAAAAAGTCCACTACTAGCTCACGGCTCTTCTTCTTTGCTAGAAAATGGGCTGGGAATTTTTAACCCGAAATTCGTAGAATCGGCCGGAATCGGACCGAAATTGTCGGTTCGGTTTGGTTCTTGATGTTTAAAAGTAATTGATTTTTTGGAACCGACCCGAAATTACAAATTCAGTTCGGGTACAAAGAAAAATTGATAGTAAAAACCCGAATTTACCAGTACATACTTTTTTTAAGATAATTTTTTTATTATTAGTTGCTTAATTTACAGTAAATAAAGGAGGAAAACCCTAAAACTACCGCACAACTTGACTTACGATCGGGAGAGACCAAATCCTTCAGCGCGGCGAAAACTCAACCCAGATCTGCCAACTTCCTTGGATTCTCTTCTAAAACTCGTTGATTCAAATCTTCCTTATAATACATGGTATTTTGGACTTCACTCCTAGAGACGAAAACAGAAGACGCTTTGTTGTTCTGTCACCATCGCGGAGCCGTCAGCAAGTTTCGCCGGTTGTTAGTCACTCAACCCATCACCGACGCTCCTGTTTCATCTTCAAGACTTCAAGGTATAACACTATAACTCTCAGTCCCTCACTCTTTGTACTTTTGTAGATCTATAGTTCGGTACTTTGGTTATTTGAGTTAAACAATTTCTTTACATTGTTGAGTTTATTCTACGTGTTGAAATTTGATTGAATTCGAAAGTGAACAACAAGTGGTAGTAGCAGATTTGATTTTCGTATGGAATTATGGAACCAAATATTATTGGTATTACTGTATACCTATATGGAATTAATTCGAATGTTGGTTTGATTTGATACCGATATTTAACTTTTGAAGTATTGGGTATTTTGTGGAGTAGCAGTTGCCTTTATGTGATGATAATCACATATTACTATATTAGGATTGGAATTTGATTAGACTTCTTAACATTTTACAAGTTGATTTTGTTCCTCCTTTAAACTCTTTTGGTTTTGAAATATAAATTGTGCTAAGCATTAACTTTTCTAAATTGTGGTTGTAGGTGAAATATGAGTTTTCCTGAATCTGGTTCTAGCTCATTGAAGTCTAATTCAAGTCACACTGACTCCAATCCAGGAGATGTTGAAGTTCAGAAATTGGGGGATGAAGTTAATCCGGAGACTACTGCTGCAACTGCTCAATATGTGAAGAGGAAGCGAAAAATAAAATTTGAACCTACGGAGCCACGGAAGAGGGGCAGACCTGGTGGAAAAGAGAGGAAGAAGATGGATGAGAGGTCAATTGTATGGAAGTACTTCAACAAGTACTCTCAGCCACTATATGAGGTAAACATAAAAAACAAAACCGAAATATTTTCGGAACCGAACCGAAAATTTCGGTTCGGGTTGTGTTCAGAGAAAAAAAACATGGAACCGAACCCGAAATACACTATTCGGTTCGGATTCGGTTCCTGACAAAAATAAATCAAAATCGAAAATTCCCAGCCCTAGAAAATATATCAGGGCTGATGGAGGTTGGAGGCAACAACATGGCGGGGTGCAAGTTGCAGCTAGGGATGAGGAAAAATATTGAAATATCGCGCATATCGTACCGAGAAAATATTGAAAATATTAAAAATTTCGGTACGGTATGATACCGTGCCGAATTTCGGTACGGTAACGGTATTAGTATCCTGAATTTTCGGTATTTCGGTAAATTATACTGAAATATTGAAAATTATCGGCATATACCGAATACCGTAACATTATCTATATATCGGTATAACGAAGAATCGGTATTTCAATAAATACCGAATACCTGTTATATAAAATATTAATTGATTTTTTTTATATTTTAATTAATACCATAAATAATAAAACTGGAACCCTAATTCTATAATCTCATTTCTCATTTATAAAATAATAAAGTACTTTTTTTTATTAGTCTTGGATTAAAGCTACTTGATGCATGATATTGTTTTGGATTAAAGTCTTGTATTGAATTATAAGACAATATTATGATTTTTTTTCGGGTATGGAACAGTATACAGTATATTGTTGATATTGGTATATTGAAAAATCGGAATGAATCGGTATGTGTTGATATCGTTTAGATTTTGGTATTTTGATATCAGTTCAGTATACCGGTTGTTCGTATGGTACAGTATAAGTTTTAAGCATACCGAAATTTCGGTATACCGAAATTTTCGGTAAGGTATCAGTATGGTAAAATATCATACCCAGATTTTCGGTACGGTATACGGTATACCATTCTCGGCATGGTATACCGTATTGATCCACCCCTAGTTGCAGCTGGTTGATGGCCTGACTATGAGGATATGCTATATAGATGGGGCGCGATCGGCTCCGGGTTGGATGGACTTGCAATGGCAATTCACCGGGGGTGGAGTAGTTGGCCGAGGATGGGTTGCTTTTGGTGGCTGGTCGCAGGTCGATGGGGTCGTGCTACGGGTCGCGGATCAGGTCTGGGTTCTGAGTTTGCTGGTTGGTGGTCGATGGAGAGGCTGGGAGAAGGTGGCCGACCAGCTAGGGTTTACAGGTCCGATTTGGTGGATGGAGCGGCGATGGCTGATGCTAGTTTTTTTTTTAATTAATTCGGACGAATTTTCAGAAGATTTTGGACGAAAATTTTCTTCTCTGTTGAGTTGGAAAACTACGTGCTGATAACGCATTGAAGGAAAAATAACTGAGACAAAAAGTAGGGCAAATGTGTTGTATTCTGATTAATAGTACCCCTATATATATAGGGAGAGATTACATTGTAGCAGGCCTAATCGTACCCTAACTAAGAAAGTCCATAACTTACGGATTAAGGCACACAAAAGTATTATTCCTTTAACAATATTTAAAAAAATATATATCAAGATAAATCCAACAATATTTGAAACAAAGATAGATTTTATTCCAAGTAGGCAATGAAACGCATCGGCTCAAATACAAAAGCTAACTAGTAGCGGAATCACAAGAGCAAACATAACAAAATAACTAACTCAAATACAAGTATAAGTGCTCAATGAGCAGCAAAAACTATACAACTTCGGATCTAAAAGACATTGACCAACAACTTCTTGCACCACACTCCGGAGTATCTGGTTCATATCTTGAATTTTCTCTTGAAAGATACGCAAATTACGTTCAACCCAAATCGCATAAACAAGCTCAGTGACCAGCACTTTAAAAACACGAGATTTTGGTTTCTTCCCCTTAGAATGAAAAAAGAGAGCATGCAAAATATCATGCCAAGATCCTGCAATAACCGAAACACCAAATCACCGTAAGAAACTGTCCCAAACACGATGGAGCAGTGGCCAATTAGAGAACAAGTGATCAATGTCTTCATCACCATCTCCATTAAACACACAAACCGAATCAGTAACAATCTCGAACTTCAGAAGCCGAGTCTTGGTAGACCGATCCCAAAGAGCCAGCCATAAGCAAAATTTAGCTCTTGGTGTGGCATGGTTATTCAATATTATCTCCTTCTAAGGCACATCACCAAGAGGTGGCCTAAGAAAATATAAGCCAACTTCTTATCAAAAGTATCAGAATCCATCAAGAGAGACCACTGCCCCATAGCTAGAACCATATCTCGAATTCAAGATCTTTTTAAAGAAGAAAGAAGCTTGAGTTGGGACAGTCATAGAGCAAACAGATTATGTAGTAAGTTTAAATGCAACAATTTAATCCATAACTTATCGGTCTTTTTGTTTATGGTCCAGAGCAACTTCAAAAAAGACAATTTGTTCCAAGATAGAAGATGCACCAAACTCAAACCACCCTCCGCCTTCGAACGACAAACAGAATCCCAAGAGACCAAAGCATTCTTATTGTCACCAACCTCCCGGTCCAAAGAAATCGTCTACAAATATCTTCTGCAGCAGTCATCACTTTCTTAGGAAAATAGAAGACTTGACACCAATAATTTTGAACAGCACAAAGGACACTTTCCACTAACTGCAATCTCCCTCCATAACTCAACAACTTTGATGTCCAATGCGTGACTTTACTCACCATGTTCTCAAGCAAAGGCTGATACTGCATATAGAGAGTCTCTTGATATTCAAAGGTATACTAATGATAACATGTGCCATAATGGCACGGTGGCAGTGCCTTAATCAGAATAATTAAATCAAATTACAAGATTGTATTTCTAGAAAAAATATATCGACTCCCCGATAACTGCAAGCAGCGGCTTCGCTAGTGCGCATGCTGGATGACAGCCGCACCAAAAAAATATGAATATCGTCGCAGGAGGGTGTGCAAGCTGACACCCCCCACCCAAAAAAAAAGGAAAAAAGTGGTCGTCATTAAGTCTTCGTTTGGTAAGTCTCTCTCTATGAACGTGAACTGCTGGTGGCTGCAATTGAAGAAAAAAACTAGTCAACCGCTGGAGGATTGCCTGCGGCCGGCCCTGTCGGAAAACAGGTTGGCAGAATGGTCAAAAAACAAAAAATTGGCGGCTGCCGGCGGCCCTGCCAGAAAATAGGTCGGCATGTTGGCGAAAAGAGAAAATTGGGCGGCCGTTAGCAGTTTGCCAGCGATGGCCCTATCGGAAGAAACACAGTGGTGGATGAAGAGGTTCGATGGTCTTTTCAGATGCGGACGACGACCAAAAAACCACTGTCTTTTATATTATCCTTTCTATTGAAAATAATTGTTTCATTTGCATTATTTAAAAGAAATACGATACTAGCTGTGCAACATTCATCATACTCTTGATATTAGCAAGACGACAAACATCAACCAACTGCCTTGGCGCAGTTGGCTACCTGACCTCCAATTTAGTTGGAGGTCAGGGGTTCAATTCCTAGTGGCAACACTTTGGAATTGAATTTCTCAAGACCCAATGATCCCTTAGTCTTTGACTAAGGGTTAGGGCCTAGCCCTCCGGGGTACGCTGGTGGAACAATTAAATATTGAGGGCTTCAAGCGGCAGCGTGGGAGGCCAAATCTCGGTGGGAACCTGCGGTTGGATTTGGGGGGTCCAGCATGGAGCAATCACTTGGGGGACGACTCCTTGTGCGCGGTAGTTGAGGATATTTAAGAACCTGGGAGCCAGATACACATCTCGCGATTTAAGCTAGCGATCTTGTGGGGGTACATTATCCCAGTCTTAGTCAGGTGTAAGCTTGGAACCTCGGTATCAAAAAAAAAAAAGACGGCAAACATCACATTATAATACTTTTATTTTTGGGTGAATTTCATCTAGAGCATTATTAGATGTCCTAATTACATCTGAATTAGTTCAATAGTTATATATAAGTTCATTTTTTCATTTTTGTGTTGACCAAAAAGTGAAATTAGTTTCCTCCAAAACATGACCTTATTTTTGATTTTGAAACAAGTATCCCTCATATTTTTGCTAATTCAACTTAAGCCCTTTTGTCCAATATTATTTACTATTTGATTTTATTTTCAACATTACAAGAATAACCTAAATAAAAATAGATTATTTTAAAGAAAATAAAACTAAAAATAACATTAATTTAAAGGAAAATAAAAACAGGGAAAATGTTCTTTCTTTATTTTGGGTTAATAAAAAAAATTTAACAATAACATTATTTTAAAAGAAAAAATAAAAACAGAAAAAGAATTTATATTATTTTTTTTTGGTGAACAAAAATATTTTAAAAAACACATTATTTAAAAGCAGAAAAAATTCTTTTTTTATTTTATTTTTTTCTGTCATTTTTGCCTTTAACAAAAATATTTTCGAAAAATACATTATTGAAAAGAAAAATAAAAACAGAACAATAAATGTTCTTTTTTATTTTATTTTTCTGTTTTCTTCGGCTAACAAAAATATTTTAAAAAATATATTATTTTAACAGAAAACTAGAAACAGAAAAAAAATTTCTTTTTTTTTTGTTTTATTTTTTCTGTTTTTTCATTAACAAAAATTATTAAATATATATATATATATATATTTATATTATTTTAAACAAAAAATATAAAACAGAAAAAATATTCTTTTTTATTTATTTAACTTTTTCTATTTTTTCAGTTAACCAAAATATTTTTAAAAATACATAATTTTAGAAGAAATCAAAAATAGAAAAAAGAATATTCTTATTCTTTTTAGTTTATTTTTCTGTTTTTATTTTTATGCAAGATTTTGTTTATTACTTTATTGAGGAATATGGTGTTTTTGTCAATGATAAATATAAAGTTCGAATAAATAAATTGTAAAATAAAATATTAATTTGATGTAAACATAAAATTTGTTATAAGTTAGGGTTAAATCTTTAGTGGGATTGTATCTACTTTTAACGATACTCCGCTCCATCGATCGATCACCATTACACATGCTCTGACGCCTGGTTCGATAAACCAAATCAAATCAAATCAAACATACCCAGTATATCTCATTCGAGGCAGTGCAGGGGAGGGTAAGATGTCTGTGACCACGCCCTTACTTATTACGGTAGGGAAATTTGTTTAGTGAAGACCACAACAGTGAGCAATGAATATTGAGTGATAAATACAAAATAAAGCATATGATTCGAAAAGCTCGATACCATACCTGAGGCCATGGCTTAATCCACATGGGACTTACCTAAGCGTAATTTGGCTACTTCACTCCCGATGAGCGCTTTAAGAAAGAGAGCTCTGCTTGTGGCATTCACAAAAATACACTACACGCAAAAACAATAGGATTAAATATACAATAAAAATAAAAAATGCAATGCTTTAGGTCAAAGCTAACCGAGACAACCCAATCCTGAGGCTCTCAACTACAGCACCGCTCCCTACAAAAGAATCCACAACTCTGATCTGGCGCCTCCAAGCGCACCTATCAACAGTCATGTTCTCAAAAAGGTTTAAGGCCTTCAAATCTAATCTCAGATGTTCCTCCACGTCCTCCTCGATCTGCCTCTCCCCTCTTCCCGACAACCAATAAACTCTCGATCCTCCTCACCAGAGCAGATGCCTGCATCCTGAATTTCAATGACGCCTGGTCCGATAATATGAGTAAAAGGCACATTTTCCCGGAAGCAACGCATGCATAATTCTTTATTCCCCTCTGACCTTCTGGAAACTCGACAGCGCCGCCTTCTTGTATAAGAACCTCAATTCCTTTCATTTTTTTCTTATAATTCTAAAAATCAAGCATCTGCCTCTCTCTAAACTTCTCAATTTGGTAACTGCACATATATGGCGTCGAACAGCAAAGTATCACACGGGACCTCATGGGCCGATCAATGGGATCCTCAGAGCAGCTATAAAGATCATTCCAATAATTTACCATCATCTTCCAAATTCTCCAGCAAGCTCGACAAGACGAAGGCGGCGGCCTCCACCGGCTTCAAGAAGGTCAAAACTGTTACCACCGCCGGATTTCTTTGGATCAAACAAAAATACCAAAAGACTACACAGAAGCACTAGTTATTACAGCAAAAATAAGTTATTAGTCGTGTTCATACTCTAATATTTTATAGGTTGTTTTGCACATGTAATGATAAGTTTCTTTGTGATTTTCTTAATTTTGATTTGTCTTTGTTACTTGTTATTTTACTACGAAACAGAATGTATGGTACAGGAATGAACTTTAGACCTCGGTTATCATAAAAATACATTGTTTAATTTTAAGAATAGTCACTTTTTTGATAAATTTTTAAATTTGATAATGTTGGTAGATGAAGAAAAAAAGAGTTTATTTAGAATTTACAAATCACTTACATCATATTTTGGAAGTAGTATTAGATTTGCTTTTAGAAGTTGCAGTCATAAAAAACATCGAAAATTAATATTTTACATCTGAAAAATATTTAAAAAATAATATTTACCAAACACAAATCTGTTTAAATTCACAGTTGATTATTTCACATTACAACTGCAGTTAGTTTTTTTTTTAATCACAGCAATACCAAGCTAGATCTTAATTAGACCTGGCAAATCGTTCGTGTCGTGTACTTTCGTATCGTGTATTTTCGTGTTTTCTGTACCAAAAATCCAAACTCATACACGACACGAAATTAATTTGTGTCGTGTCGTGTACCACACAAATTCGTGTCGTTTTCGTGTCAGGCACGTAATTTTTTTGGTTACACCTGTGAGGCACATAATATAAAATAAATATTAAAATATTATTAAAAATACCAATTTTAATATTTTTAATATTATTTTTATCGGTTTTAGTGGACGAAACGAAACGAATGGCAACGAAAACACGAATGTTTATACGAAATTTATGAAAGTTCACATTATATTTTCGAATTTTAAAGTTTAGTACAAACAGAATTCATAAATGGTATGTTTTTATAAAATTAAATATAGAATTTTAAATTATGTTATAAAATGTTATACATCCACGTGTAGTGGACCGGGTCTGTTAGTAAAAGTTGGCGAGGAAGATGGATCATGAGGTGAGGCATGAGATCAAAAAATTAGGTGGGAAGATCATCTCAAATTTGCATAAGATATAAACGATCTCCTTTTGCATGAGCCGAAGATGTGACTTCCTTACTTCTCTAGTGCATAACTTTTGAAAGAACCTGGATAACAATAGACAAGGCTCGACCACCTGTTTGGACAAGTATGGTCGAATAAACACAGTAAACAAGCGTTGTAAGAGGATATGGAAATCATGGCTCTTCAGTCCAGTTAACTTGTTCTCCTTGAAGTTAACACACCTCACTATATTTCCAGCATATGCTGTGGGATACCTAGCAGCCTTCATCCATGAAAAAATCTCAGCCTTTTGCTCAGGGGTGACAGTGTAAGATGCTTTCGGCATTTTGTGTTTCTCCTTCCCTTCCTTCAACCATAAATATTTTCTAATGTTCATTTTTTTTAAACCAATGCGTGCCTTAGGGCCGTCTTTAGTCTTCCCTTCCCAACATAACACTACCGAAAACACTTTTACAAATATTTTTTTCTATGTGCATCACATCTAGGTAGTTCCTAATCAACAACTTACTCCAATAAGGTAGATCCCAGAAAATACTTTTGTGGGACCAGTACTTATACCTGTCCGGTTTTTCAGGAGTTGCCGCTACTATATTAGGATGGTTGCTCAACTGCCCATAATCATACTCATTCAGCCCGTCCAAAATTTCCTCACCAGTCCACTCCCGTGGTGGATCACCAACCTCTTCAGTCCCATCAAATGTTGCAGCATCCCTACACCAGAGATGCATCCTCTCAAGCCATAGACGGTGACACATTCTGATAACCTTCCGACAATGATACCTTGCGCAGTCTGCATTCAAGCACACTGGACATCCTCTATATCCACTAATAACATATCCGGACAGCATCCTGTATGCAGGAAAATCACTGATGGTACCGGTACACATAGCACGTAAGTAAAACATCTCATGTGAGTAACTGTCGTACGTCGGATGACCTTGCTCCCACAACAACTTCAGCTCCTCTATCAAAGGTCTCAAATAAACATCAATACACTTTCCTGGATTCCCAGGGCCACGCACTAAGAGAGTCAACATATTATACTCCTTCTTCATGCACATCCATGGACGAAGGTTGTAAGGAACCAATACCACCGACCATATACTATACGAAAGACTCATGTTGCCAAAAGGGTTGAATCTATCAGATGCAAGTCCGAGTCTTACATTTCGGACATCTGATGCAAACTCTGGAAACTCCCTATCTATATGCTTCCAAGCCTCTCCATCAGAAGGGTGTATCATAGTATTCTCGTCAGTGACGCGAGGCTCGGCGTGCCATCTCATCGCCTTGGCTGTGTGAAGAGACATGAAAAGCCTCTCCAATCTATCTTTCAGAGGGAAATACCAAAGAACATTCGTAGCTTTCTCTTTACCAGAAGGAGTGAACTTATACCTCTCTGTGTCACATACCGGACATCTCTTTAGATCTTCATTAGGCTTTCCCCAAAATAAAGCACAATCATATATGCATACGTGGATCTTGATGTACGATAGTCCAAGACCTTTAAGGAAACGTCTCATTTTACTGTGATTACTAGGAAGATGATGACCTTCTGGGAGCATTTTTCCTGTAAGTTCCAAATAATCATTCATATCTTTAATCGAGGTTTTGTTCTCCACCTTGACTCTCATAGTCTCTATGACACTATCAAGAAAAGTCATGTGACACCCAGGGTAAAGAAGAGTCTGTTGAAGCTAGATTAGCTTGTTGTATCTATCAACAGAAATGGTGTTAACGGGTATCAATGTAGGCGTTCGGATGACTGTTTGATCAGTTATATGGTATTCTTGACCTTCAGCCGATACGTTCCTCTCGTAATAACCAAACATGTCGTCAGTCAACCTTCTTGTGGGGTCATTGGATGTGCTACCGCTGTACAGTCCGTGATCATGGAGAATAATTGAATTTGATCTTTCACCGTGGTAAATCCAACATGTGTATTTATCCCAAAATCCATTCTACGACATTTTCATTTATTGCATGGACAATAATAAATTATACTATCACTATAATGCTCCTTCACAAATCGAATAAACCCCATCATTCCATCTATGACTCTTGGATCCTATTTTTGCAGACCAATCCAACTTTTATCCATCCTATAACAAAAATAACAACAATATTATACAATCATAATTCATATTTATCAAGAATATACAAAAATTACGACTACAATTATCATAGCACGAATTTAAGATATCAAACCCATATATATACATATTATTCAAAAAAATAATACTTGGTCATATAATCATCAATATATATATATATATATATATTTATGTGTGTGTATGTGTGTGTGTGTGTATGTATGTTTGTGTGTTGTTATACATACACCAAGAAATCTTCAAGAAAACAAACTAATTCTTAAACATGTTCATAATCATCAAAATGGATATATTATATGCATAATATAATTATAATTGATATTAAAGTTCAATAAACATACCTTGATCAATATGATTTCTTGAATGATCAAACCAGAGAAAATTTTTATTTTTCGTGTTTTTATTTTGTAATTTCTGAGTGTGTTGTAAATGATGTGTTAAAGTGTTAGATGGTGATATATTCTGCACAAAAAATATGTAAGACTTTAGCCGACGATAAACTGTCGGCTAAAGTCTAATAGTCGTAGGATAAACATTACAAATTCGTCGGCTGAAGTCTCCTCGTTGTCGGCTAAACTACAAAACTTTAGCCGTCGACTAACATGACTTTAGCCGACGACAAAAAGCAAATTCGTCGGCTAAACTTCTTTAGCCGACAACTAGACAGTCGTCGGCTAAACCTTCGGCCTTTGTCGATGACATACGCCGGTCGTCGGTCATTCTACGGCTAGTCGTCGGCTAAAGTGTTATTTTGGTAGTGTGTATATATATATATATATATATATATATATATATATATATATATATATTTATATATTTCGTGTACCCCGTGTCGTGTCGTGTACCCAAAGGGTAAACACAAAACCGACACAAAATCTCGATCGTGTACTTTCATGTTCGTGTATTTTCATGTCGTGTACTCAAAATACAAGCACAAACATTAAATTTTCGTATCGTTTTCGTGTCGTGTCGTAAATTGCCGAGTCTAATCTTAATCAATGTTTTAGAAAAAATAAATTTATACAACCTACTGATCATATTTATTTGACAAATAAAGTTTTAAACCTAAATCGCTATACTGCACCAAAAAAAAAAAAAAACCTAAATCGCTATAAATGATGACTCATAAATAAGAGATATAGATCTAATATATGCTAAAAATACTTAAGTTGATTCAATTCTGGAACCCCAATTATTTTAGTAACACCCCCAAGATATTCAGGGTATATTACAGTGCCGTGAGCCCCTTTCTGGAACCCACCAGACTAAATAATAAATACCACTCGTCTAACTGTCACAGTTAGCGAGAAACGCACATCACCAGGACGACAATCAAATAAGACGCCCGGCATAACCGGCGAAACAACATCTCTGACAACCATAAATAACATTTAATGATACAAACCATAATCCGAGTAAAAATCCTGAGTACTCGCGAGTACTATCTATAAGGTCACAAGTTGGAAAACAACCATATCGAAATGGACAACGGAAATAAATAAACTCATTTGCACACGTCAACAACCCTGGCCAGCATCCTCGTACTGTCCCAATGCCCGTTCGTCCGGCTGAACATAATCTGAAATTCATAACAAGAATTTCCCCAAAACGTGTCCCCAAAGGGGTGAGCAATTACGCTAGTACAAGTAATCAAGGCAAACCATTCGCTTACACATTTCATAGTACATGCATCAATTCATTTCAAAAGCCAAAACCAGACATGTCTTTTCCGTAAACAAACAATCAATAATCAATTTGCTTAGGACCGGGGTGAAGCCACTGGTCCCACTCGAGGCCTCTGAGGACCCTCCCGAGCTGGCCATATCATAAAACAAATCACGCACAGGTATCGCCTAGGACCGGGGTGAAGCCACTGATCCCACTCGAGGCCTCTAAGGACCCTCCCGAGCTGGCTAGCGAATCAAGCTCGTGAATCCAAAGTGAAGTCATAGATTCCCCCGAGGCCTCGTCAGACCCTCCCGGAGTGAGCAAAGCAAACACAAATACATCACCATTTCATGTTAAGCATAAAAGTTTCCAAGAATACTTGGCTTGAATAATTGACGACGACACGAACAGAAAGGGAAACCAACCACGATCGCTAGGAACTGATTTTAACCCGAACCTAACGATTCGAAGAACACAATCACAACCATTTATAAACGAGTACGGAAATGGAATACACCCAAAAACACACCTACGATTCATGTAAGTTCTTATAAAAACAACGACGCGGACGGATCGCAACCGAACCCTCTCGATTTCATGATTTCACAAATACAACGAAACTTACCATGAACTCGTAGGGAAAACAAGAATACCACCAAGATTAATCATATACATCATGGATTAATCAATGATACGGAACGAATCGGACAAAAACTCAAAACCCCCCAAATTTCCCAAAATAAGGTTCTAGGAGACCTTGGATTAAGGACGAAGAACAAAAGTAGCTGTTGTTAATATACACCAAGATCTCAAGGAAGAGGATAGCTTGAAGTTACAAGACTTCGAATTGCTCGGAAATCACTCAAAATCGCCCAAGGGTCGGAGAGAGAGTGAGAAATGAAAAAGTGATGAATCTGGGTCAACTCTCTGGTATTTATAACCAGAGAGCTTTAGTGTGCGCTAACGATCAGAGTTAGCGTGCGCTACCCAGCCAAAAACCAGTCCAGAATCTACGGTTCTAGCCCATTAGCATGTGCTACCAAAGGATAGCATGCGCTAACAGCCCCTCGATAGCGCGCGCTAGCGTGCGCTACCTGGACACCAGGCCGAGTCCAGAAACATGCTGCCCAGTTCTGGACTGCCGGATTAGCACGCGCTACCGGACACCCAGCGCGCGCTAAGCCTAAACCATAGCGCGCGCTATAATACAATCCTAGCGTGCGCTAAGTTACTCGTCCAGAGAGCATAGAGCAGAAACAACCTACTGCCACTGCTGTTCTCGAGTCGTTAGCGCGCGCTACAAACACTACACCATATATGGGTTTCAGCAACACCTGAAAACTGTGTTCAAAAGTCCAAAAAGTGTTGCTGAAGGCAAAAAAACAGGCTACGGCTACACTTTGACCGAATTTGAAGGTGTTACAAAAATAGCTGTAACCATATGGGTCTAAGGTAACACTTTTCTTGTTTTTGGTAACATGTGAAAAAAGTGTAACAATAGACCCTTATGCCAACACTTTTCTTAGCTGTGTCTACACTAGATTTTGTGTTGCTGTAGACTTAAGGCCACACTTTTATATATTTAGTGACACAAATGTTTGTGTAGCTGTAGACCTATGCTAACACTCACGAGGTCTAGTGTAACATTAAATTGTGACACTTTGACATCTTTACCAACAACTTTAACACTATGGCTACACTTATATATGAACAGTTCCAACTTTTGCCAACACATTTTTAATTTTTGCCAACACAATTTTTATATTTTGCCAACAGGAGGAATTATAAATTAGAGTCTATGGCTACATTTTTGCAGGTTTTATTTTTCATGGTAAAAAGCAACATGTTATATTGGAAAATAGATATTACCATAGAACAATTAATACCATTAAAACACTGTCAACCATAACAACATCTAAAACACGACTGCCAAATATTCAATCCATAATCAAATAGCAAAATGCACTTACATAACCCAACATCCAAAATCTAACTTAAAATGCCATTCAACAATTAGCTGAAGTACTATTTAATAGGTAAGAACAAATTACAATCGTAATACATAAATATAACAAAACTACTTGAGTCACTTAACAAAATTTCATCATCTCAGCCCCCCCAAAACGACAGCTCTAGTTGCCTCATGGTCTACATCGAGCAGAACGTTTTGCGTCTCCGACTTCTTTCCTGCACTCGCAGTTGTAAAGTATGTTGTTGTATTTGAGAAGAGCCCGCATTATCTCCCTCAGTTGAAGGAAGTTCCCAGCCTCCACTGCTATGTTGGCCAATTTGTGGCCCATTAGTACCAATCACCAAACGAATCAACAGTTAACTACAAAGTACAACAATTAGCTAAAAAAACTACAGAGCAGATCTGTTAAATTCTGATACAAAATACAGGACGTACCATGATCATGATAAACTAGAACTAAAGCGTGAAAACTATCATTATAAGCAACTACCAAGATTTAAAAAGGTCACCAATTACCAATATTTTTCCAGGCCATAAAGGTTTCCATCTTTATAAAAAATCAAGTGTCAGCTGTTTAAAGTCCTCATAGATGTCTTCTCTAAATTCCTTCTCTAATCCATAGCTGAAATAAAAATAATAACAATAATAATAAAAAATAGGTGAAAACAAGTTAAATAGAGAATATAACTGCAAAACAAGACAGTTATTTTGAAAGAAAATCTGACCAAGGATACGAGGACAAATAATTAAATTAAAAAATATACAAGCATAGAGAAAATTCGAAGAATAAGAAAAGAAACAAAAAAGAAGCAATATACAAATCCTACCTATAAAACCTGAATAGGCACTCTATTCCATAATTGTAATTACCAGCGGCATCTTCTAAAGCCAACTTCTTGAAGTCATTGTATATGGAAGGTAAAAAAAATATCCCTTAAAAAATAACACCAAAATTTGTACAATGTATTCATCTCCTGCAAGTAAAAGAGGTCCATGCCACATATATCAACGCGTGTGCACAAATGCACATGTTGAAGACAAGACAGTTTAGACAGTAATTTTCAACAATAACTCTGAAGAATACCTCATTGCGACCAATGCCCATTTTCTTCCGTTCACTAAGGCAGCGCTTTTCATACTTCACTACAATCTGACTAAGTACAACAACTCTCAGTCTCTTTCATCCGACCACCATTACTCTTTAGTTCAGGTGCACACAAAGACTGGGATGATTAAGCCTATGTTTTTTAAGGTTAGAATGACAGAAAATACAACTATTCAAAAATCTTTACTTAGTAAGATTTGATAAATCAAGGTTTAGTTTTTTTTTTTTTTTGTATAAAAGACATGAAGCTATAAGTTGTTGCAATGCCAATAAGGCATGGACCATCACGATCTTTTTTATTAGAAGTCTATTAAAAATTATTTAAAGAAAATAGGCCAAAAAATTTAAAAATGGCCAAAAATATATGGGAAAATACATTGGGTGTGAAATAACTTGAACTCAAACATATAACTAATCATTATATATATAAAATTAAATAGTTAAAAAAAAATCAAAATCAATGAGAAAGTTTGATGAACCTACATCTAAGTTGTACTGTGAAGCTTTTCAATAGAAAGGTAGGTCTTACTCGAGCTTATAGAGCCATTTCTTCTACAAAATGGAGTTTCTATTTGCAAACTACAGTATAAGGAAAAATGAAATAGCAATTTTGTGGAAGTCCAGAAATCCCACTTTATTTTACACCTAAATGTTAATAACTGCTAAAAATATCTTACCATCATGCTACTATTTTTTTGCTTATGAATCTTAAGTCTAATGTCAGCCGAGGTTTCCAGAATTCACATAACACATGAAACCCCATTTATTTTAGAATTAAAATCGGAACAGCTTACTGTCGCGACTCCAGTCTATCTTCGAATTCTCCATGGTACTTTGCACCAGCTATGAGAGATCCCATGTCAAGAGATATCAACTAAATCAAAGGGGATTCCCCTTTAACATTTGTCGTTTACAAGGAAAAACTAAGAAAGTCGCACAACCACATACACAAACACAGGGGGCAAGCAAGCTGGGGTTTCAATATAGATAGTTTAACTTGATGTGCAGACATTACTCACCCTGCGATTCATCAAATCTTGGGGAACATCTCCTTGCACAATTCTCTGGGCAAGCCTGCCATTCAAAGTAACATTATAAGTCGGAAAATGAAATAATTGAATCAAGAAGAGAATTATGCAGTACTTTTTGGGTTAACAAGAGCCCTATCAGCCAATTTCATTATGTTATACTAATACGATTCCTTGAGAGGATTAGTAAGTGAAAAATATTGCCAATTCATGATTGTCGGCCCACAGCAATTTGATAAAATACAGAGAAGACCGAGAAGCCTACCCTTCAGAAATTGCAGTTTTCCGAACACCAGGCTCACCAATTAGAACAGGATTATTCTTAGTTCTCCTTGAAAGAATTTGTATACATCTGCGTATTTCGTCATCTCTTCCTATAACAGGGTCCAGCTTTCCAGCTCTTGCCATGGCTGTTAAATCTTTCCCATATTTCGCTAATGCTTCATATTTTCCTTCAGGGTCTGAATAAAACCAGAGAGAGCCTTTATGTTCAATGCTATTTGACAAGAAACATGACTAGCATAACCTCAAAACAAAACCACCATTACGCCAAAGAGCAGTCCGATATTGCCGTCCCATGAGTAATGTCAGTTTTTATCCAAATGCAATAACAAATCTTATACTTAATCCGAAAAGAAAAAAAAGAACATTTTTCGGGAAGCACCAGGGTAGGAGTGGGGGTTGGATGGCAAAGGGGAAGTAAGTGAGATATATAATTCACAGAATATAAGATCCAAATGACGTAAGTTATTACCTTGGTCAATAAATGTTTGGCGTCCCCTTATGGCCTGAACAGCATCTTTTAGTGTTTCCAAGGAAAGTTGAAAATCTTTAAATAATTGCTTCCCGAATCGGACATCATTTGCAAAACCAAGAACTAAATGCTCAACTGAGACAAATGAATCACCAAATTCTTTCTTGTAACCCCTGGCTCGCTGTATAAGCCCTTCCAATTCTAGTCCTAACATTGATCCAGCCGAGTCACCAAGAACCTGGTATTTTTAGCAAAGAATAGAGTCATAGGTCATCCAGTCAGTTAGTATCTAATCCCAAAAAAATTAAATATTTTTGTAACACCCCGATATATTCGGAATAATTACAGTGCCGTAAATCCTTTATATAAGAATTTACAAGGCTAATTGAGAAATACGGAAAATAATACCAAAGTATCATTAAGGTTATAATTCAAAACCAGTTCAACAATTTAAATGAGTCCATTATTACAAGCATTCCAAACACCAACAAAAATACGCATACTCGAGTACTGGAAAATAACTGGAAAACAAGACAACATCAATTTATATCACTGAGCCACTTCATTGTTATGTCGGTACTGTGGTTGCTTCCCCGCTCCTCGGCTACCTGAACATCAAACAAATGTCCACCCCCGAAGGGGTTACCAAAACGATGCTAGTACAAGTATCATAATACATAAATCAGATATGCAACAACAATGCATCATAAATTACATAAACGGACTTCCGCCACCGGAATCCAACGATGCGAATCCACGTGATTCCATCAACACAATACAGGGTAATCTAACGATCCAGCGCCCTCAGTATAGATTCCCATGATGATCCCGTCGGACCAACGCATGGTGGAAAACCCGTCCAACAATCCAGCGCCCTCAGCAGAGATCCCCATGATGATCCCGTCGGACCAACGCATGGTGGACATCCGATCCAGCGCCCTCAGCATAGATCGCTCGATCCCTATGGATCATCACAACATACACAAACACAAACCATGCATATACATATTCCAAATCGATATGTCTATTAACATGAACATTCAAGAAATCAATAACGAATACCATGATACTTTAAATAAACTAAACTCATGTTCAATAACATGAATAAACTGTATGCATGATCAAAAATTCTAATAATAACAAATTTTAAAATACGATACTTGCCCAGAAATGGCGATAAGAATTGCTACTACGAATAGGCTTCAATCTGCTCGGAGAATTTTCACTCGATCAGCTCAACGAAATCCAAACCTTCATCGAACAATAATACCGGTATAACTAATGGTTCCGGATAATCGTTCTAATCATCAAATGAACCAACACAAGGCATGTTATACTCTATTGTGGCGTTGGAACTATTCTGCCCTACTACATTCGGTTGAACCGACACTACGCTATTCGGCCAGGCAACAATCTCATAGAATACTATCCAAGTACAAACACATTTCTTCGGTCGAATGATACAATATGAACTGAAATTCATCTTAGAAGGATTCTAATCATGTTCTTCAATAACAAGATATCGGAAAACCTCGACGAATCATCATAAGGATTTATTCACTAGGTTCATTTTGATTATCATCTCCTTCTAGGAATTAACCTTAAGCTCAAACCATTAATTTGTCCAACGAAATGCTCGATCATACCATTCCTAAGAACTTAGATAATCTCCGAAAACTTGTTATAATTGGGTTCATGATCTCAGGATGCTATATTCAAGAATCTAATCACTATAAGGTTCGTTCAACATGTTCAAAAACCAAAGGGAACCAAAGTATCACCGAATTTAATGTTCTAAAACTTGATGTAAGACTCCTCATGAATATAACTGATTAGGTGAACTTAAAACAGGTCCAAAACATCACTAAGAACATGTTAAACCAGTTGGTGAAGGATCACATACCTTAATATAGTGACGAACTGTAATACCCGATATTTCTGATGTGTATCTGAACCTTGTGATATTGTATTTATTTCATTTTGATCTGAGTATTTTCCTCCGTATTTCATGATCCTGTGTTGTTGAGCGTATGATTTAATGCAAGTTGTTCATACTTGCGTTTTTGTGCACTTGAAGCGCACGCTAACATCTTAGCATTAGCGCGCGCTAATTGAGTTAGCTAGCGCACGTTACGTATGAGTTGTAGCGCGCGCTATACGTAGTCAGCATGATTGAGACATGTTGGTAGGTGAGATCAGGCCGCGGATTTCGTTGGGATTATGTCGGGATGAACCTGGATGGCTTTTGGGAAAAGCCAAGTCAATGCGGTAGCGCACGCTACTGATATGAGGATAGCGCACGCTAAATGTTGAGATCAGTGAGGTCAGTAGACTGAATGACCGTTAGCGCACGCTAGGAATATGGACTAGCGCGCACTAATAACCATTTTTTTTATATAGGACAACACCCTTTTTCATTTTTTCAGCTTTCATCACTTCCCAAACCCGAATTCTGAGACATAGAGAGTCACTCTCTCCATCCTAAACTCTTCATATCATCATGCTAGCTCGAGTTTGAAGATTGTAGATCATTGGAGATTGGTGTTCAAGCTCTCGGTGTTGGATTTCTTCAAGTTCCTCCTTGTTCTTCACTACTTTGAGATAGGTGATTCTTCACCAACTGTAGTAGTATTCTTAAGGATGTTTTAGAACATGTTTTGAGATTATCTAGTGAGACAAATTCGTACGTAGTCGAACATCATGTTGTTAGAAGGATATTTTCGATGCTTCGGTACTTCTTCATCATATAAACCATTGGACCTTTTTAGTGTTTGAACTTCTAAGCATATTCATGTATCTTCAAAACCGATTATGGCCAGTTTATGGAGATTAGCAAGTTCTTATGTAGTTACATAATGGAGTTATACGTTTTGGGACCTTGAATGAATTGAACTTAGGATATTTTCTTGAAGATAAAGAGGAATTATGGTGTTGTGATGATTATACGTATCCTTGTATCTCGAAGTCGTTTAATCCGTAAGACGGGTATCATACGTTAATCACTGAGGAGTTCGTAAATTTCATCACCGATAAAACTAGTCTGCTTCCCAACAGTGAACTGCCATGCACGCTTAGCGTGCGCTAAGCTTTGTGAATTAACGTACGCTAATGTGCTTATTTAGCGTACGCTACGATTGAAACTTAGCGTGCGTTAAGTCATCAGGCGGATCAGTCGGCTGATTAGTGAGGTACTGACCGAGCATGGTTAGCGTACGCTAGGCTGTGTATAATTGCGTACGCTAACGAGCAGCCTTAACGTACGCTACATAGGATGCATAGTGTGCATTAAGAAAACCAGGCAGATTTCTTTTAAGAACTTCCGACCGTATTTTGGATCGTTAGAGGCTCGTACATTTAAACTTGTCCTGAGTTACCGTTATTTTTCCTATTTGTTCAAGGGCCGAGCATTTTACGAACGTTTGATCGAAGGAGGCGGCCTTCGAGTGTGTTGAGATCATTGGAGTAATTAGTTCTTGCCATCCTTGAGGCAAGTATCATATTTTAAGCTTATTGATATTGCATTGTTGATCATGTGTACGATTTATTCATGTTGTTGAACATAAGACTATATTCTTTGAGTTGTCATGATATTTATGCTGATGAACGTGTTGATTTGCATATGTGTATGCATAATTATAATGTTTGTGTTGTAAATGATCCGAGGGGATCATGAGGATCTATGCTGAGGGCGCTGGATCGAATGTCCACCATGCGTTGGTCCGACGGGATCATCATGAGGATCTATGCTGAGGGCGCTGGATTGCTGGACGGGTTTTCCACCATGCGTTGGTCCGACGGGATCATCATGTGGATCTATACCGAGGGCGTTGGATCGTTAGATTACCCCGTATTGTGTTGATGGAATCGTGAGGATTCACATCGTTGGATTTCGATGACGGAAGTCCGTTTTGTATGTTTTATGATGCACTGGTGATTTATGTATTATGATACTTGTACTAGCATTGTTTTGCTAACCCCTTCGGGGGTGGCCATTTCTTTTGATGTTCAGGTAGCCGAGGAGCGGGGAAGCAGCCACAGTACCGACATGACGATGAAGTGGCTCAGTGATGTGGATTATGTTGTCTTATTTTCCGGTTATTTCAGTACTCGAGTACGTTTATGTTATTGATGTATTGGGGACATTTTGTAACAATGAACTTATTTGAATTGTCGAACGGGTTTGAATTTCCTTTTATTAATGACACCTTTGTATTATTCCCGTATTTTTCAAATTAGCCTTGTAAATTCTTATACAAAGGATTTACGGCGCTGTAATTACTCCGAATATCTCGGGGTGTTACACGAACAATGAAGAACTTGAAGAAACTCAACACCGTAGGCTTGAACACCAATCCACAAGGGTCTATGATCTTAAAAATCAAGCTAGGACGATGATATGATGGATAAATGGTGAGGGATAGTCTCCAGAACACGAAAATCAGCCAAGGTGAGGATGAGAAATGAAATGGGGTTGAGGTCTATAAATAGAAATCTAACCGTTACGTACGCTAAACACACTTCATTACGTACGTAACAACCTTAGCGTACGCTATGCTTCGAAGATTAGCGTACGTTAACGTCTGACCAGAGCTCACTGACCTGTTTCTGGCATTGACTTACGTACGTTAGCATACAGGATTTACGTACGTAATCGCAACAACCTTAGCATACGTTAAAAATCCCCCTTGCGTACGTTAAGTCCGTTGACCTGCTTAGCTGGAAAACCGTCCAGGTTCACGCGGAGCATCTCACAAATCTCACACACTGACCCTTGTCAGATCTCGAGTTGACTGAGCTTACGTATGTTAAACTTAATAGGTAACGTACGTTATATTGTAGTCGTAGCGTACGTTAAGATCATCGTCTAGCGTGCGTTATGACGTACAGAACCATGCATGCAAAATGTTGGAGATACGAAAACGTAACGATACGAATACGGGAAACCAATCTTCGATTAATAACATCACATAGTCGAATCTTACAAGATCGAATACAGGATAAATATACAATAATTATCCGGGCATTACATACTACCCTTCTAAAAAGAAGTTTCGGCCCGAAACTTAAAACGGAAACAATTCCGGGTATCTCGACTTCATATCATCTTTAGTCTCCCAAGTTGCTTCTTCGACTCTATGTCAAGACCACTGAACTTTAACCAAGTAGATCGGTTTATTCCTCAATTGCTTGACTCGACTCTCGAGTATCTTGATTGGCTTTTCTTCGAACGAGCCATCATTAACCACTTCAATCTCGCCAAAATCGATGATATGGCTGGGATCCGGTACATATTTCCGCAATTGGGATACGTGGAATACATTATGAGCGTGACTCAGTGATGGCGGTAAGGTCAACCTGTATGCCAACTCCCCGACTCTTTCAAGGATCTCGAATGGCTTGATATATTTCGGACTCAACTTTCCTTTCCTCCCAAAGCGGAAAATTCCCCGGGTAGGAGAAACCTTCAATAGTACATGGTCCCTAATCTCAAACTCCAACAGGCGACGACACACATCTGCATAAGACTTCTGTCGACTCTGGGCAGTTAATAGCCTTTCGCGAATTAGGGCTACCTTCTCTTGGGTCTGAACTATCAACTCTGGTTCCGTCCCGATCAAGTCAGAAGAGTCATCCCAACACGGGGGTGATCTGCATCTTCTTCCGTACAACACTTCAAATGGTGTCATCTTAATGGAAGCATGCCAACTATTATTATAGGTGAATTCAATCAACGGCAAATGAACCTCCCAATCGGTTGACCAATCTAAGGCACAAGCTCTTAGCATATCTTCTACTGTTAGTATAGTCCTTTCGGACTGACCGTCTATCTGAGGATGATAAGCCGTGCTAAAGTTCAGCTCGGTTCCCAAGGCCTTGTGAACTGCCTTCCAAAAATGCGACACGAAGCGACCATCTTGATCCGAAATAATGGTTTTCGATGTTCCATGCAATCGGACTATCTCCATAATAAACACTCGTGCCAATTTCTCGGGTCCCCAAGTGTCTTTAATACCCAGGAAATGAGCCAACTTGGTTAGTCGATCAACTATAACCCAAATCATGTTCATTCCCGTCTTGGTCCTTGGCATATTGGTGATGAAGTCGGTAGTGGCTTTAACATCCCAGCAGGCCGCTGATGTTCAATCTTAACTTGCTGACAGGTGAAACATTTTGAAACGTATTCCACTACGTCATTCTTCATATTTCCCCACCATAAATTTTGTTTTAGGTCCTTATACATCTTACTGGTGCCCGGGTGAATAGAATAGGGTGCACTGTGAGCTTTCTTCAAAATTGTCTATCTCAAAACATCATCGTCGGGGACGCAAAGTCGACTCTGAAATATCAGAACTCCATCATCCTGTATCACGAATCCTGGGTCCTTCCCTTTGTTTACTTCGTCACATAACCGAAGAATCATAGAATCATCCATCTGCTTATATTTGATTTCTTCGACAAACGATGAAGTTAGTTCCATAACATACAGTTGCCCTTGGATTCCTTGTGACCATACTTCAATTCCTTTGCGGATCAATTCTCGTTGAATGCTAGTTTGGGACGTAAGCGATTCCAACACTCGAAGAGAAATAGGTTTGCGGCTCAGTACATCAGCTACCACGTTCGCTTTGCCTAGATGATAGAGGATTTCCAAGTCGTAATCCTTGATTATTTCCAACCACCTTCTCTGCCTCATGTTTAATTCCTTTTGACTGAAAATATACTTGAGGCTCTTATGATCTGTAAAGATCTGACAATGAGTACCGTACAAATAGTGTCGCCAAATCTTCAAGGCAAAGACTACAGCTGCTAACTCCAAATCATGAGTCGGTAATTTGCTTCGTATGGTTTCAACTGTCGAGAGGCATAGGCAATCACCCTATTCTTTTGCATCAACACACATCCCAGACTCTGATTTGAAGCATCGTTGTATACCATGAATCCATCGGTTCCATCTGGTAATGCTAGTATAGGCGCTGTCGTTAGTCTTCTCTTAATTTCATCAAAACTAGCCTGGCATTTCTCATTCCACACGAATTTATGAGTCTTCTACAACAGCTGAGTAAGCGGACGAACAATTTTGGAAAACCCTTCTACAAAACGGCAATAATATCCAGCAAGTCCTAAGAAACTTCGGACTTCTTTCACGTTATTAGGAGATTCCCATTCCAAGATTGCTTTGACCTTCTTCGGGTCTACTAGAACTCCGTCAGCTGATATCACATGCCCAAGGAAAGTTACTTCCTTAAGCCAGAATTCGCATTTAGAAAGTTTCGCATAAAGCTGTTCATTCCTCAAAGTACTCAAAACGATACGCAAATGCTCTGCATGCTCCTCTGGGTCTTTCGAATAGATCAAGATATCATCAATGAAAACGACCATGAATTTATCCAAGTATTATAAGAATACCCGATTCATCAATTGTATAAATACCGCAGGAGCATTAGTAAGACCGAATGGCATTACCACAAATTCACAGTGCCCGTACCGGGATCTGAAAGCAGATTTCGGTATATCCGATTTCTTAATTCTCAATTGATGGTATCCTGATCTCAAGTCGATCTTCGAGAATACCCTTGACCCCTTCAGTTGGTCAAACAAGTCGTCGATCTGAGGTATTGGATACTTATTCTTGATCGTCACCTTGTTTAGCTCCCTGTAGTCGATAAACAATCGGAGGGATCCATCTTTTTTCCGGACAAAGAGAACGGGTGCTCCCCAAGGAGAAACGCTAGGTTGAATGTAACCATTCTGCAATAATTCCTCAAGCTGCTTCTTTAGTTCATACATTTCGGTTGGCGCCATACGGTATGGTGCTCTGGAAATAGTGCGGCTCCAGGCTCTAATTTGATATTGAATTTTACTTCTCTCGGCGGAGGTAACCCAGGTAGTTCGTCAGAGAATACGTCTAAGAATTCGTTTACCACTGGAATAGATGCGATCTCTTCTCCTTCTTCTTTCTTCATGGCATAACACCAAAATCCGTAACAACCCTGCTTTAGCAATTTAACTGCTTTCATGGCTTTGATCAATTTTTCTGAGCTTCCCGGTCTCCATCCTTTGAATAAATGTTCAGATCCGTCATCAGCAATGATAGAAATGACTCTCTTTCGGTAATTCAAAATAGCCCCATAACGATTGAGCCAATCGTCTCCGAGAATTAAATCATCACCATGGATGTCCACCACAATAAGATTTGATGGCCAATCTCTCCCTCCTATAGACACTGGAAAATCTCTAGTTTCCAGGGTTCCCACAATTCTCTCTCCGCTCGGTAATCCCACAACATAAGGCTCATAATCGTATAAACACGAGATTTTCAAACGATTAACACAGTTTAATGATATGAAACAATGTGTAGCTCCTGAATCGAATCAGACACTAACTGGTTGCAAAAGGATCTGAATCGTGCATGATGCAACAGCAGTGTTCTGATCGTCTGACCTCCTCATCTCGTAAAGGCACGGAGAAATGGACCCACCACTGGACGCCTCTCTTTTCCCAACATTCTGCTGCTGGAAACCACTTTGCAGTGTCTGTTTCACACTTGTCTCTTTCAGAACCGGTGTAGGAGTTCGAGTACCAATAGATCTAGTCACATTTCCGCAAAAAGTCGCACGATGGCCTTCCTGTCCACACTCGAAATAGGTCACCGACGGTGCGTAGCAATCACGCCGAACATGCCCTGATTTACCACAGTTATAACATTTCTTCGCTGCATCTGAAACTGTTGATGCTGTCCGGAACTTCTTTCCACCTCGGGAAGGATGCGGAGGTCTCATAGATGAATTAAATGAAGACTGGCCCTTGCGGGGCCCACTACTCCAGTTCTCTGTGAAGTTGCCAAACACTTTCTGCTTCTTTGCTTCCGTCGATTTCTCCACCGCTGCCTCTTTCATGTCGTAGGCCAGCACTTTGTCCTAATACTGTCGCAAAGTAGTACATTCGAATCCGGACATATACTGCTGAATCTCCGGCTTCATCCGCATGTCGAAATGGAAATTATTTTCTGCCTCGGTCCTGACCAAGTGTCGCACAAAAGTCAGCTGGTTATTAAAAGTCTTGATTATGTCTGTCACAGATGCCTCCTAACTCTGTGGGGAGAAAAACTCTCGGACTCTAGCCTCTCTAACGGGGCGAGGACAATATTGTGCTTCCATAATTAATCTGAATTCCGTCCAGTCAGCATTATGATCCTTAGGTCGAACAGCCTCCCACCAGTCGAAAGCCTCCCCAGCCAGAAAATACTGGGCAATAGGAATCTTTCGGTCATCGGGACAGTTAATCCCCACAAATATCTTCTCTAACTCCTTCAGCCAGTGATCCCAAGTAGGCATCTCAGCAGAACCGTCAAATTTTGGTGGGTGCAATTTGACCACCTCCGTAATCCACTTGTCTCCCCGATTATCCTCGTTGCGCTGCTGGCCCATCGCTGTCTGCATGCGGTCAACCACTTGAGCGAACTGCGTCATCTGAGCGACCACCTGTTGAAACACCCCCGGCATGTTAGGATTTGCGTTGTCATTCGCTGATCCCTGTTGTCCTCCAGAATGGTAATCGGTTCGACTAGCCGATAATTCTAGGGTAGACGCTGAATCCTCCTGTCCCGCATTACAACGTCCGCGTCCACGACCGCGTCCGCGTCCACGACCCCCCTCAACATACTGTAAATAAAAATACTCAATATCCAGGGCAAAATTTTCTAAAAGAAAGTCCGTCAATATTCACAAAATAGAAATTTAATAAAATGGTAGTATAAGAGATTAGGAGACTTACAACCACGGTCCACATGACGACGCTGGCTGAGTAGTGATGTTACAAACGACCCATAAATCAAATAACGTAAACAGACCCAACTAAACCCGACTGCCAAGATATCCATGAATCTTAGCTCCGATACCATATTCTGTAATACCCCGATATATTCGGAATAATTACAGCACCGTAAATCCTTTATATAAAAATTTACAAGGCTAATTGAAAAATACGGAAAATAATACCAAAGTACCATTAATGTTATAATTCAAAACCAGTTCAACAATTTAAATGAGTCCATTATTACAAGCATTCCAAACACCAACAAAAATACGCGTACTCGAGTACTGGAAAATAACTGGAAAATAGGACAACATCAATTTACATCACTGAGCCACTTCATTGTTATGTCTGTACTGTGGTTGCTTCCCCGCTCCTCGGCTACCTGAACATCAAACAAATGTCCACCCCCGAAGGGGTTAGTAAAACGATGCTAGTACAAGTATCATAATACATAAATCGGATATGCAACAACAATGCATCATAAATGACATAAACGGACTTCCACCACCGGAATCCAACGATGCGAATCCACGTGATTCCATCAACACAACACAGGGTAATCCAACGATCCAGCACCCTCAGTATAGATCCCCGTGATGATCCCATCGGACTAACGCATGGTGTAAAACCCGTACAATGATCCAGCGCCCTCAGCATAGATCCCCATGATGATCCTGTCGGACCAATGCATGGTGGACATCCGATCCAGCGCCCTCAGCATAGATCGCTCGATCCCTTCGGATCATCACAACATAAACAAACACAAACCATGCATATACATATTCCAAATCGATATGTCCATCAACATGAACATTCTAGAAATCAATAACGAATACCATGATACTTTAAAGGAACTAAACTCATGTTCAACAACATGAATAAACTGTATGCATGATCAAAAATTATAATAATAACAAATTTCAAAATACGATACTTGCCTCAGAAATGGCGATAAGAAATGCTACTACGAATAGGATTCAATCTGCTCGGAGAATTCTCACTCGATCAGCTCACCGAAATCCAAACCTTCATCGAACAATAGTACCGGTATAACTAACGGTTCCGGATAATCGTTCTAATCATCAAACGAATCAACACAAGGCATGTTATACCCTATTGTGGCGATGGAACTATTCTGCCCTACTACATTCGGTTGAACCGACACTACGCTATTCGGTCGGGCAACAATCTCATAGAATACTATCCAAGTACAAACACATTTCTTCGGTCGAATGATACAATATGAACTGAAATTCATCTTAGAAGGATTCTAATCATGTTCTTCAATAACAAGATATCAGAAAACCTCGACGAATCATCATAAGGATTTATTCACTAGGTTCATTTTGATTATCATCTCCTTCTAGGAATTAACCTTAAGCTCAAACCATTAATTTTTCCAACGAAATGCTCGATCATTCCATTCCTAAGAACTTAGATAATCTCCGAAAACTTGTTATAATTGGGTTCATGATCTCAGGATGATATATTCAAGAATCTAATCACTATAAGGTTCGTTCAACATGTTCAAAAACCAAAGGGAACCGAAGTATCACCGAATTTAATGTTCTAAAACCCTGATGTAAGAGTCCTCACGAATATAACTGATTAGGAGAACTCAAAAAAGGTCCAAAACATCACTAAGAACATGTTAACCCAGTTGGTGAAGGATCACATACCTTAATATAGTGACGAACAACGAAGAACTTGAAGAAACTCAACACCGTAGGCTTGAACACCAATCCACAAGGGTCTATGATCTTCAAAATCAAGCTAGAACGATGATATGATGGATAAATGGTGAGGGATAGTCTCCAGAACACGAAAATCGGCCAAGGTGAGGATGAGAAATGAAATGGGGTTGAGGTCTATAAATAGAAATCTAACTGTTACGTACACTAAACACGCTTCATTACGTACGTAACAACCTTAGCGTATGCTATGCTTCGAAGATTAGCGTACGTTAACGACTGGCCAGAGCTCACTGACCTGTTTCTGGCATTGACTTACGTACGTTAGCATGCAAGATTTACATATGTAATCGCAACAACCTTAGCATACGTTAAAAATTCCCCTTAGCGTACGTTAAATCCGTTGACCTGCTTAGCTGGAAAACCATCCAGGTTCACACGGAGCATCTCACGAATCTTTCCTGGCCCCCACATGCCGACCTTTGTCGGATCTCTAGTTGACTGAGCTTACGTACGTTAAACTTAATAGGTAACGTACGTTATATTGCAGTCGTAGCGTATGTTAAGATCATCATCTAGCGTGCGTTATGACGTGCAGAACCATGCATGCAAAATGTTGGAGATACGAAAATGTAAGGATACGAATACGGGAAACCAATCTTCGATTAATAACATCACAAAGTCGAATCTTACAAGATCGAATACAGGATAAATACACAATAATTATCCGGGCATTGCAATTTTGACCCATTATCTCAATCTAGGAAAGCAACATAATGTGAGCTTAGAACATTTCTATAAAATTTTATGCTATTTCGTCGAAACACCAACTGAACTGATGGTTGAGAGCTTGTGTAACAAACCACCAGCATAGGCCTGGAACATTTATGGTATGACTGATCAGTGATAAATGAGATTCTATAACCAGGAGATGCAAACAACCGCAAACTACTATATCCTCACCTTGGATTGCCGATCAACTCTTATTTTATTAAACAAACGCATACACTTCTGCGCCATCACGTAAAAGAAGATAAAGAAATGACAACAGTTCATATAGTTGTATTGGTTGCATAGATCATATATGCTAAAGAACACCTGCAATTGCCCATCCCAAATGAAGTATATAAATAGATCACATATGCTAAAGAACGCATATGCTCTCATAGCTGGCGCAAACGAACCTGAAATTTTCTTCCAGTCGCGACTCCAGCCCTCAACCGATCACCGCTCGTCTCCATCGCCGCCAAACCGTCGCTTGAAGCCCGACTCCTTTACCTTTCTTTCGGAAGTCCGAATCTGAATCTAGTGGAAGCCCGACCCGGATGATTCACGGCGAGAGTACAGTCGCTGCTCTGAGCGATGACATCATCGATGCTGTTGCTCCGTCCCTTGGTCCATCGACACCAGAGAAAGTTTCCACAAAGAGAAGAGGAAAGGGGATTCCCTGGAGAGAGAGTCAAACGACTTCTGAGAGAGAGATTGAGATGAGGAACCGACTTCTCATCGGGATAGGGATTTTATATCCCATCATTTTACCTAGATTTTAATTTTAGTCCCTAAAATTTTCTAATTCTTTCAGTTTCACCCATATTAAATTTTACCTTTTTCCAGATTTGATCCCATAAGTTTAGCCTTTAAATTAAATCAAGTCTTCGTCATTTTTATTTTCATTAAAATTATATTCTCCAATAAAATTAAATAATAACGTATATATTTATATTCCAATTGTAGGATACGAGAATCAAGATCACGATTAGGGTGATTCATAAGCATTCCAACATCATCATTTATGTCATCTCAATTTTAGGTGGAAATTATTACTTGTCGATTTTAATTGCTTTATTTGGAATGTGTAGGTGAAGAGAACGGGTTTCAGGGCAGACCGACATATGATAAATATATTTAATGTTACGTATTTCTTTTAAATTCCGCTCAAGTTAATATGAAACAATTAACCTTATTTTTGACAATTATTTTCCGCTGCTGGATTTTACGGTTGTATTGGAGATTTGAAATCATCTTAAATTCCACAAATATTTTAGAAAATGTATGTTTCGTAATGACTTGAAATTTATACAAGTTTTCCTTATTATAAAAAAAATATTCATAAAATACCTGAGAAAAATCGGGTCGTTACAATTGAAAATAATTTATTTGGACCGCCTAAAATATTTTAGCAAGCCCGCCTAGTTCTTTTAGTGTTTACTTACACTTTTTTTAAATAGCAACTGATACACCAAATTTTGTGTTAGCGTAGATATTCAACTTGGTCTATGGTAACACTAATTTATATCAATAATAACGTTAGAAAAATGTGTAGCCTTAAATCAAATTTGACTAATTTTAAGGCATCTAAGGCTACACTTTTGCTTGTAACATCAAAAAAAATGTTGTTGAAAGCCATATATGGTGTAGTGAAAACGAACGTAGCGTGCGCTACTAAGTGATACTAGCTTGCGCTATATAACAGAAATAGTGTGCGCTAGGCAACAGGATACCAAACGGCTCAAAACACCTAAAACACACGATACACGATCGAAACATCAAATAGAAGCTCACAACATGCATAACAATATAAGATGGATTTACGACAACCCCGAAACGGCGGTTCCGAACAACGATTATGAGAATCGAACCAATTGGCGACGGAAAAGCCAATATACGCGGAATTGAGTAAAATAAGTCCGAAACAAGCTTGGATGACAAAAAGTCCAGAAATAAGTATTCTCGAAATACCAATACGGTTACAAGCGAGCCATTAAAAGCAAGAAATACAAAAAAATGAAAAATACCAGAAAAGAAAAATGCGGATATTACATTATCCTCCTCTAAAAATAAGTTTCGTCCCGAAACTTAAGAAACAAACAACTTGGGTTACCTAGCACGCATGCTATCCTCTGTCTCCCAAGTCGCCTCCTCGACACCATGCCTCGACCACTGCACCTTGACCAAAAGAATGGTCTTATGCCTCAGTCGCTTCTCACGGTGTTCCAAAATCTTTAAGGGACGCTTCTCGAAGGTAATATCCTCAGCGATATCGATCTCACCATAGTCGATGACGTGACTAGGATCCGGAACATATTTCCTCAGCTGGGAAACACGGAAAATGCTATGACCATGGCTCAAATCCGGGGGAAACTCCAAACGGTATGCCAACTCGCCGACTCTCTCGAGAATCTCAAAGGGCCCAATAAATCTCGGACTCAACTTTCCCTTCTTCTCGAAGCGGAAAACTCCTCTCGTCGGCGACACCTCTAGCAAAACGTGGTCTCCCACCTAGAATTCCAAAGGTCGACGATGGATGTCAGCATAGGATTTTTGTCGACTCTGAGAAGTCAACATCCTCTCCTGAATCAATTCCACCTTCCGCCTCCTCTCCATGGCGATATCCGGTTCGGTCTCGACCAAATCGGACGCCTCATTCCAGCAAATAGGCAATTGACCTCGCCGCCCATAAAACGCCTCATACGGTGCCATCTTGATCGATGCATGCCAACTATTATTGTACGTGAACTCGATCAACGGAAAATGATCCTCCCAGTCGCTGCTCCAATCGAGAGCACAAGCAGGCAACATATCCTCGAATGTCTGGATAGTGCGTTCCGACTGCTCATCTGACTGAGGATGAGAAGAAGTACTCAGACGCAAACGAGTACCCACAAAACGGCCATCTCGATTCGAAATAATAGACTTCGGAGTACCGTGAAGCCTCATAATCTGTGCAATAAACACACGAGCCAACCTTTCCGGACCCCAAGTATCCTTGATTCCCAAAAAATATGCCGACTTGGTCAGATGATCCACAATCACACAAACCATATTCATACCAGACTTCGATCTCGGCAAGCTCATGATGAAGTCTATCGAAATATCTTCCCATTTCCATTCCGGAACGGGAAGCGACTGCAATAACCTGGCTGGTCACTGATGCTCGATTTTGACCTGCTGACATGTCAAACATCTCGCTACAAACCGTGCGACCTCCTCCTTCATGTCATTCCGCCAAAAGTTCCTCCTTAGGTCCTTGTACATCTCACTCAAACCAGGATGAACTGAGTAAGGCGTAGCATGGGCCTCACGCAAATACTCTACCTCAATTCCAAGTCGTTTGGTACACAAAGCCGACTCTGGAATCTCAACACACCATCCTCGTGAATCACAACCCAGGAGACTTTTCCTTAAGAACATTCTCTCGAATTTGAGTAATCATTGGATCCTTCAACTGCTTTAGTTTAATTTCATCGATCAACGACGACGAAATCTAAAGCGCAAAGTTGCCCAACAGCTCCTGGCAACGAAATCTCAATACTCAACTCGATCAAATTCCGCTGAAGCTAAGATTGAGACGTAAGGATCTCAAGTGTCCGCAACGCAACCGGTTTCCAACTCAAGGTGTCGGCCATGACATTCGCCTTGCCCGAATGATAAATGATTTCGAGGTCATAATCCTTAATCAACTCCAACCACCTCCTGTGCCTCATATTCAACTCCCGCTGAGTGAATATGTATTTCAGACTTTTATGATCGGTAAAAATCTGACATGCAGAGCCAAAAAGATAGTGACGCCAAATCTTGAGCACAAAAACAACTGCCTCTAACTCCAAATCGTGAGTAGGGTAGTTAAGCTCATACAGCCTCAACTGTCTCGACGCATACGCGATAGTCTTGTTGTACTGCATCAATACGCACCCAAGACCCTGACCCGAAGCATCGCTATAAACGGCAAAACCCTCGTTGCCACACGACAACGTTAAAATTGGGCCTGAAGTCAACCCCTCTTCAACTCCTCAAAACTCGAATGCCTTTCGTCATTCCAGACGAACTTCTCAGATTTCTGAAGCAACTGTGTAAGTGTCCGAGCTAGTTTCGCGAACCCCTCGACGAACCTACGATAGTAGCCAGCCAAATCTAAGAAACTACGGACCTCCTTCATATTCTTAGGCGGTGCCCAATCCAACACTGCTTCAATCTTCTATGGATCCACATGGACCCCCTCGGCTGAAATCACGTGACCCAGAAACATCACCTCCTTCAGCCAAAACTCACATTTTGAGAACTTCACATAGAGTCGCTCGGTCCTCAAAATGTCTAACACCACACACAGATGATGCGCATGCTCCTCCTTGTTCTTCGAGTAAGTAAGAATATCGTCAATGAAGACGACGACACACTTATCCAAATACTCGATGAAGACCTTGTTCATCAACTGCATGAACACTGCCGGTGCGTTAGTTAACTCGAAGGGCATAACCACAAACTCATAATGCCTGTATCTCGTCCGAAAAGCTGTTTTCGGAACATCGGACTCCTTCACCTGAAGCTGATAGTACCCCCGATCTCAAGTCTATCTTCAAGAATACCGCAGCTCCCTATAACTGATCGAACAAGTCATCAATCCTCGACAAGGGATACTTGTTCTTGATGGTTGCTTTGTTTAGCTCGCGATAGTCGATACATAAACGCAGCGAACCATACTTCTTCCGTACAAACAGAACCGGTGCGCCCCAAGGCGAAGTGCTCGGTTGAATATACCCCGACTCAAGAAGCTCACTCAACTGCTTTTTCAACTCGGCCATGTTTGAAGGTGCCATGTGATACGGTGCCTTCGAAATCAGAGCCGCACCTGGCTCTAATTCGATAGTGAACTCTACCTCACGGTCTAGTGGCAACCCTGGTAACTCGGCAGGAAAGACATCGAGGAACTCACTGACGACTGGAATCGATGAAAGCTCAACTCCACCATCCGGGCCTTCAGAGCGTAGCACCAATAACTAGTACACCCCTTCCGCAGGAGTCTCATGACCTTCAAGGCGTTAATTACGAACTTCTGGTTTCTCTTTCGCCTCGCGAAAGAGTGCTCGGTGCCGTCCTTGGCTAACATGGTGATGATTCTCATGCGGTAGTTCATGATTACACCATGCCGCTCGAGACAATCATCCCCGAGAATCAAATCCTCACCCTCAATACTCACAACAATAAGATTAGAGAGCCAATCCCTCTCACAAATAAACACATGACAATCTCGGACCTCTCGATCACCAACAATTGTATCACCGCTAGGAAGTTTACCGATGAAAGGCTCGCAAGGCGACAAACAGTCAAGACTCAAACGGCGCACACACTCGAGAGAGATGAATGAATGTGTAGTACCCGAATAAAAAAGCACACTGACAGGATGAGACTGAATATGAACGGTACCTGTAGCCACGGTGGCTGCTGGATTATCGGTCCTCCTCATCTCATAAACTCGCAGATGAGAAGAGCCGACACGGTAAGCTCCCCCTCTAGCGGGCTGACCCCGACCTCTCCCTCGATTGGAACTCTGCGGAGGCGGCAGAGCAAACGACCCCTGGTTCACACTCGGCTCCTTAGGTGCTGGAAAAGAAGCCTGGGCACCAAGAATCTGCCCCACCCGCTCACAAAAAGAAGCCTTGTGGCCCGACTGACCACAAGTATGACAGTTCAACTGCGGACGGGGACACTCCCGGTTCCTATGGACCGACTTGCCACAGTTAAAGCATCTGACATCACGAATGGAGGCACAGACAGTACCTCGAAAGCCCACAGAAAAATGAGACAAACCACCCGCAGGAACATTAGCAGACTGAGACTTCTGCTGAACTCCTCCCTTGTGTCCCGAAAAGTTACCGACAAACTTCCGCTTCTTACTTTCTCGAGCCGCCTCACTGGCCGTCAAGGACATATCATACGCAAGAGCTCTACTCTGACAGTCCTTTAGGGTGGTGCAGGCGAGCCCAGACATGTAATCGCGAGTCTTCGGTTTCATCCGCCTAGAAAAGTGGCAAATCTTGTCATCATCGTCCTTAACATGTGCCTTCACATAGCCTAACTCCCGGTTGAAATCCGCAATGGCCTGAGAAACTGGAATATCTCGAGGCTGAGCATCATAAAAATCATGGACTCGGGCCTAACGAACCGGCCACGGACAGTATTCAGCTTCCATAAGGTCCCTGAACTTGGCCCAAGTAGCAACATGATCCCGGGGCTCAACAGCCTCCCACCAATCAGCGGCCTCCCCAGTGAGAAAATACTGGGCGATAGGGACCTTGCGGTTCTCAGGGCACTTGGTGGCAACAAAGATCTTAGACATCTCCTTGATCCACCTCTCCCAGTCGATTGTGTCTGAAGCCCCTGAGAACTGAGAAGGATGCATCTTGATGACGTCCTGAAGCCAGCGATCTGTTCCGGCCTGAGCAGCACGAGCCATAGCCGGGTTCTGAACCGCCTGGGCTATAGTAGCCATTTGGTTCACCATTTGTTGCATCATAGCTGCAACACCAATGTCGGTGCCATTTCCGGTTATATCATCTTGGGTGGCAGTGCGGCCCTGACGGCATCATTACTTCCCGCTCCCGAAGAGTGTGATGTGGCCGCCCCACTGGATGCCCCACGTCCCCGGCCTCATCCACGACCACAACCACGACCTCTACCACGGCCTCTTCCAACATCCATACTGGAGATAAGGAGTAGCAAAAGCAATTGGATGGTAAGTACGAGAGGAAAAACAGTCACAGTTCAAGAAATGGAAGCACGATACGAGAAAACAAAGAATCGAGTAAGGAAAACTTACGAGCACTGGAAGTACTGAGATGATGGCAGCGGGGTGTCGATGTGCGAAACAAAACGAGAACAAAACACGACTAGACCCAATTAACCGACATGCATAGGTATCCATAAACCTAGTCTCTGATATCATTTTCTGTAACACCCCCAAGATATTCAGGGTATATTACAATCCTGTGGGGCCCTTCCTGGGACCCACCAGGCTAAATAATAAATACCACTCGTCTAACCATCACGGTTAGCAAGAAACACACATCACCAGGACGACAATCAAATAAGACGCCCGGCATAACCGGTGAAACAACATCTCTGACAACGATAAATAACATTTAACGATACAACCATAATCCGAGTAAAAATGCCTGAGTACTCGCGAGTACTATCTATAAGTTCACTAGTTGGAAAACAACCATATCGAAATGGATAACGGAAATAAATAAACTCATTTGCACACGTCAACAATCCTGGCCAGCATCCTCGTACTGTCCCAATGCCTGCTCGTCCGGGTGAACATAACCTGAAATTCATAACAAGAATTTCCCCAAAACGGGTACCCAGAGAGGTTAGCAATTACGCTAGTACAAGTAATCGAGGCAAACCATTCGCTTACACATTTCATAGTACATGCATCAATTCATTTCAAAAGTCAAAACCAGACATGTCTTTTTCGTAAACAAACAGTCAATAATCAATTTGCCTAGGACCGGGGTGAAGCTACTGGTCCCACTCGAGGCCTCTGAGGACCCTCCCGAGCTAGCCATATCATAAAACAAATCACGCACAGGCATCGCCTAGGACCGGAGTGAATCCACTGATCCCACTCGAGGCCTGGCTAGCGAATCAAGCTCGTGAATCCAGATTGAAGTTATAGATTCCCCCGAGGCCTCGTCAGACCCTCCCGGAGTGATCAAAGCACACACAAATACATCACCATTCCATATTAAGCATAAAAGTTTCCAAGAATACCTGCCTTGAATAATTGATGACGACACGAACGGAAAGAGAAACCAACCACGATCGCTAGGAACCGATAAACCCGAACCTAACGATTCCAAGAAAACAATCACAACCATTTCTAAACGAGTACGAAAATGGAATACACCCGAAAACCCAACTACGATTCATGCAAGTTCGTACAAAAACAACGACGAGGATGGATCGCAACCGAACCCTCTCGATTTCACAAATACAGTGAAACTTACCATGAACTCGTAGGGAAAACAAGAATACCACCAAGATTAATCATATACATCATGGATTAATCAACGATACGGAACGAATCAGACAAAAACTCAAAAAATCCCAAATTTCCCAAAATAGGGTTCTAGGAGATTACCTTGGATTAATGACGAAGAACACAAGTAGATGTTGTTAATCTACACCAAAATCTCAAAGAAGAGGATAGCTTGAAGTTACAAGACTTCGAATCGCTCGGAAATCGCCCAAAATCGCCCAAGGGTCGGAGAGAGAATCAGAAATGAAAAAGTGATGAATCTGGATCAACTCTCTGGTATTTATAACCAGGAAGATTTAGCTTGCGCTAACAATCAGAGTTAGCAAGCGCTACCCAGCCAAAAACCACTCCAGAACCTACGGTTCTGACCCGTTAGCGTGTGCTACCAGAGGATAGCGTGCACTAACAGCCCCTCGATAGCGCGCGCTATCGGGCCATAGCATGCGCTACCTGGACACCAGGCCGAGTCCAGAAATATTCTGCCCAGTTCTGGACTGCCGGATTAGTGCGTGCTACTGGATACCCAGCGCGCGCTAAGCCTAAACCAAAGCGTGCGCTATAATACAATCCTAGCGTGTGCTAAGCTGCTGGTCTAGAGAGCAGAGCGCAGAAACAACCTACTGCTCGAGTCATTAGTGCGCGCTACCAAATGAACGTAGTGTGCGCTACTAAGTGATACTAGCGTGCGCTATACAATAGAAATAGCGTGCGCTAGGCAACAGTATACCAAACGGCTCAAAACACCCGAAACACACGATACACGATCAAAACATCAAACAGAAGCTCACAACACGCATAACAACATAAGATAGATTTACGGCAACCCCAAAACGGCAGTTCGGAACAATGATTAAGTAAATACGGAAAAGCCAATAAATACGGAATTGAGTCAAACAAGTCCGAAACAAGCTCGGATGACAAAAAGTCCAGAAATAAGTATTCTCGAACTACTAATACGGTTACAAGCGAGCCATTAAAAGCAAGAAATACGAAAAATGAAAAGTTCCAGAAGAGAAAAATGCGGATATTATAATTTTTGGTTAATTTCATATCTTCACCTCTAATGTCAATTCCTAGCTAGGACTTTGAGTGGACCTGAAAGTTCGATTCGATTCGGAGTATACAACTCGAAATAATTCGACTCGAGGCTCGGTTCGGAGGTTCAAATGTGAGTCGAACGTTTGAAATAGACATTCGGCTCGGTTCGCCGAACGATTCAAAAAAGCTCGGCTAGGTGGATTTAGCTCTGACCCAAGTACTAAAATCCATTACTTCACCCATTTAATCTCTTTTAAGCCTAAGTCCCTCTTGCCCTCTAAGCCCAAATCCCTCAAAATCCCTTTATGTCCAATTACATAACCCAATCTAAGTCCCCAATCCTAAAAATCAGGAAGTCTCTCCCCCCATCTCTCTTCCCCCCCCCCCCCCTCTCTCTCTCTCTCTCTCTCTCTCTCTCTCTCTCTCTCCAAACTGGAAGAAGCAGTAAGCGGCAGGAAGAAGTAATAGGTCTCTTCAACTTCGTCTTCATCGTCATCAACACAATCAAGCAAGGATCAAACACCTCCTTCATCCTCGTCATCAACGAACTTTGCCGCCGCCGGAAAGATGCATGTAGAAGTAGAATTCGTATGAAATGGATTTAGATTTTGAATTTGATGTTTGATTTTTGTCAACAATTCCAATTGTGTATTCAATTTGGTTATATTGCATGTGAGGATAATTTTGTCTATGATTATTTTATCTATATTTTATCCCATGTTTATCAAAATTCTCAAAAATAATTGAATTTTTCTGAAAATAAGATTTAGTAATTACATTTGAGAACTTGAATATATCGGGCCGAATTATTTCAAACATGTTCGGCTCGAACCGTCGAACTCGAGTTGAACTCTTTATTTGGAGGTTCGACGGTTTCGAGCAGAGCCGACCCGAACCTTCCAAATGCACCAAGCCGAACTCGAACCTACTGATATTCGGTTTTATTCGGCTCGTTTACAGCCCTAGCCCCAGCCACCCCATCCTGAGTAGGACTTTCTGATCCGCACTATGTGTGTGCGCGCATGCGGTTGTGTGTATTTGTCATTTATTAAATTGAGTATATAATAAGAAATCACTTACTATAAGAAGAAAAATCTTAAAAGAAATAGTACAATTTGATGCATAAATTAAATGAAATCCAATAAGAAAATAGTAGTGTAATTCTATTTGTGCAAATTGGAATATGTCATTGTCATAGGATTGATCGATTTTGACGGAGTGCTAGTGGTTCATTTCCCACCTATTTTAATGGCAAACTTGAAATTTTGGTAAAGTAGGTTTCATCTTAATTGATCCGATCAAATTCAATTCAATCCAGTCCAATCCAATATTCCCTACAAAAAATTAGATACCCTTCTTTTAAGTCATATTTTATTGTCCAATCAATCTCTTCCTATATACTAATTTTTTAACCAATATGACACATCTCAAGAAATTAAATACACTTCTTCTTAGTCATATATTATTATCCAATCAAACCTTATAATTACTTATTACACATCATTCCTTATTGCCACATAATAATTAATTCATTTATAATTTGTATTAAATTAAAATGGAACATACTTTATGGATAGAAATCTCATTGTTGTTATTAAATTTTAAAATATCAATTAATTTATTTTAATTATCATATCTATAAAATAAGACACACTTTTGCATATTCAATATTCAATTATGTTAATTAAAATAGATTAGTAAGATGATATTTAATTTAAGATATTTTAGATATTTAATTTTGATAATTAGAACTTTGGACGTTTTGTAATAAAATGTTAAATTTGGATTTTGATTTTGGTTTTTAAAATATTTTGGTAATTTTGGATTTTAATTTTTTTATTCAAAGATCAATTTTCTTATAAAATAGCATTTTTAATTGAAGGCTACTTAAATATTTGTAGTAAAATTAGTATTTAATCTTTAATTTAACTTTAGTTAATTAATAACTTATCACATATAAAAGAAACTTACTAAAGTTTTTTATTTATTGTTTTGTTTTTTTAATATGCATAATGAACTATTAATTAATGATTAACTTAATTATCATATATTCATAATTAATTAATTTTAAACAACAGCCATAATAATAAACATGCAACATTCAAATAAATATATAATATATTTATGAATATGCTTTGGGCCAGTTTACGATTTAGCCCCAAATTATTTTTTTTACGAAGAAGGACAAGATACCTGCTATTGTAATCACTTTGACCTCTTTTTTTCAGTAACCCTTTATTTAACTGGTTTCCAAGCTGAGTTGGACGCCAGCCTCCAGGTCATTAAATGAGAGGGCCATGTGGTCTATCATGTGTTATTTAAGCAGAAATATTGATCATTTAAACCCTAGCACACAAAGAAGGTCGAGGAATGGCTTCTTCATCCTCTATTGGAAGCAGCAATGGTACTCGGCCAAGAAGGCAAGCTTTACAGACAAGATGTGATTGTGAAGATCCTGTTTGCAAGTAGACATCATGGAGTCCCACATACCCTGGAAGAAGATTCATAGGGTTTAAATGACAAACCTTTCTGTTTAAATAACAGATGATAGACCACATGGCCCTCTCATGTAATGACTTGGCGTCCAGCTCAGCTTGGAAACTGGTTAAGTAAAGAGTTATCGAAACGAGTCAAAGTGATTACAATAGTCGGTATCTTGCCCTTTTTCGTAAAAAATAATAATTTAGGGCTAAATCGTCAATTGGCCCAAAATATTGGGACTTTTTCGGAGATTTCCCTATCTTGGAAACCAGTTAAATAAAGGGTTACCGGAAAAAAGGGTCAAAGTGATTATAATAGTCGGTATCTTGTTCTTTTTCGTAAAAAAAAATTAATTTGAGGCTAAACCGTAAATTGGCCCAAAATATTGGGATCTTTTCGGAGATTTCTAGAAATAGTGCCAACTTTTCCCTCGGTGCTGTAATTCAAAAAGTAGGCCTGGGATTTTTCGGTTCCAGAGAGAAAAATACAGGAACCGGAACCGAACCGCATAATCTTTTCGCGGTTCGGTTTTGCCAGTTTTTTTATCCGAACCGCACAGGAACCGAACCGCACAGGAACCGAACCGTACACGAACCGAACCGAACTGGAACCGAACTGGAACCGATTTTGTATGGTTCGGACGAAATATATTATATTATATTTTATTTTATTAAGAATATATTATATTATATTATATTAATTATGTTTAATAAGAATAAATCATATTATATTATATTCAGAGGGTCAATTTCCCGGTTTGGTGCGGTTCGGACGGTTCTTTGCGGTTCAGATCGGTTCTTCTTTAAAACGGACAGGAACCGCGAACCGAACCGAACTGAATACTAACAGTACGAACCAAACCGAAAAAAAAATTGTTGCTAGGAACCGAACCGAACCATCGGTTCCAATGCGGTTCGGATTGGTTCCGCGGTTCCCGATTTCAAAAGTCCGAGCCCTATCAAAAAGCAGAAGTTGTTTAAAAAGAGTTACTCCATTTAATAATATAAACATAGTATATTAGTAATTACAAGTTTGTGGCGGTAAGTCCATTTATATGCGTCAAACTAGGTCACAGTCAGTTAATTTTTTCTGTACTAACTAAATGAAAAACGAAGATCTCGAATAATTATTATTCTTAATTCTTATATATAATATTTAATTATATATTTATAATATTATTTTGATTTATTATGGGTGAGAATCACATTTGTTGGCTCAATATGCTCGATATTTTGAGCAACAATATTATTTATATGATAATTAACATTATAGCTAGAAATTGTACTAACTCGTTCAAGTTGATGATGTCCTCATGAGGAGCTCAAAAATGATTATTATATTAAATTCTGCAGGTGGATTAATTTTTGATATAATAATAGTTTGAGTGATACTATTCTTGGACAAAAGAAATAATTAATTAAAGTTGTCAGTAGCTTAAATTAATCACCAGATATTTGATAATTACGAAAAATAATAATTTAAAAAAGAACACGATTTCGTAGATTGTGATTTTGATAGAAGTGTAATATTAATTCTTTAATGAATTGAATTAATATTAATGGACTCAATATACATTAAGAAGTGCTTAATATGAAAGGTTGAAGTCTATTAGGAGTCTGTCTTCGTAAGATCCTTAGGATAACCCGCAGGCCCGGTCCAAAGGCTGAGCGATCTGGGCCACAGCCCAGGGCATCACAATGCGCAGGGACAACAAATTTCGTTCAACTCTTATGGATGGGTCTATTATAGGTTTGGGCCTAAAATTTTGATAGTTTGTACAACGACGCATGCTGAAGGCGGCAAAAGTCAAAAGTAAACCAGAAACATCAGCGCCAAATCATCAATTCATAAGGCGAGGAGACTTCATGTACAATTCACGCTTATTTAAAAAATGAGGAGGCGAGCATCGGGAGTATTGCAGGCTTTCAGCACCGGTAAAACATTTTTTATATGGTTACTGTGTTTTGATTCCATACGACCATAAGTCCATAATCAATATTTCATTTCTCCATACCCCAATATTTGATATCTCAGACACAGTCTTTGTAATTAGCTTTCTGATTAGTGATCACTCAAGGTCTAAGGGCTACGAGAACCATTGAGCCACTAAGGCGGTTTCTGATTTCTAATTTCTCAAATGTTTTTTTTTTTAATTGTATTTTCTGGTAACTTTTGAAAGTGGCAGTTTAGTTTACATTTACTTCTTCCTCATTTAGTATCATTATAAAAATCCCTTATTTTTTGATATTTTTGACAAATTTTAATATATTTTTAACTGGTAATCAGAAAAACTGATCAAACTTGTATGATGATCATTTGCTTTTTATCTCGCAGACAAGTCACAGTGGGCAGAATTTAAGCAACAGACAATCTAGAAAAAGACATAAATAATATTATGGATCTATTCTTCTTTAAACATCTCAAGGGACTTTGATAGGAGGTAAAAAATTTCATCATCTACTTTAATCATTATATTTCTTTTTAATCATTCTGAAACATTTATAAAAAATTAATAGCAGAAAATACTATAGATTCATGGACCTTACTTAGTAACTGTTTTCTCACTCAGTTTATCTCTCTTTATGTCTCTCTTTCGGACCATTCTTCAAGATAAAGGGCTTTCAAGACTTTTCCTCCTGTGGGGCAAAGCATTTAACCGATTCCTTGTGCCTCTATAATCAAATTTCTTTCCACTAAACTTGGATAAGGGTCAACGGAAAGCACCCTCCCTGCGAACCTGTGAACCGCGACCCCTAACTCCTTTAGCGCCGCTATTGGCCATTTTCTGGCCGGCGTACCACCGGAATAATAATAATTCAATGTTGCATTCATTCCCTCCCCTTCAATCTAACAACAGTATAGCATATAGCATATAGCTGTCTCTTTCGCAGGTTCCCTTGCCGGTTTTTCAAGCTGCTCGGAATCCTCTCCAAAGCTTCCTCTTTTCCAAGTCGTATCGAAGGCTGGTATCATTGTACTTTTCTGTTTAATTTTATTTTTGTCAGTTATATATCTATTATTTACTATGATTTCTCTGCGGTTTGCCTGCTTATAAATTTTCTTTTACATTTTCATCATATTTTCATTTTTCTACACTACCATATTTTATTTTTTATTTTTCGTAGTGCGTTTGTGTCTTGTGTTGGTCTATGTCATGCTGTTTGCGAGTTGTTAGTTTGAATTTGGGTACCTTGACGGGTAAGCTTTTGGAGCTCGTGGATGTTTTGGGTAAGAGAAGGGTTGATGTGGCTTGTATTCAGGAGACTAGGTGGAAGGGGTCACAGTCCAGGGAGGCGAACGGTTATAAATTGTGGTATTCAGGACTTGCTAACTCGAATAATGGTGTGGGTATTTTTTTTGTCAAAGGAGTTAAAGGATAACGTCGTGGAAGTGAAGAGGGTGTCGATAGGATTATGTCCGTTAGAGTGGTGGTTGAGGAGAAGGTGGTTAACATGGTTTGTGCGTATGCCCCACATGTTGGTCTGGGTGTGCTTGTTAAGGAAGCTTATTGGGTCTGTTTATATGAGTTGGTCGGGAGTATTCCGGACGATCAATTTATTATTTTGGGAGGCGATTTCAATGGGCACATGGGTGAGGGGGTGGATGGTTACCATAGTGCTCATGGGGTTTCGGCTTCGGAGTTAGGAATGCAAGTGGTTCCGTGTTGTTGGAGTTTGCCACTGCGCATTGAGTTGGTAATTGCTAACTCGGTTTTTCAGAAGAGAGCTGAGCACCTTACGACCTTCGGTAGTGGGGGGCACTACACGCAAATTGACTACCTTCTTGTTGGGAAAAACAAACACCCTGTATCGAAACAGCCGGGATACTCGAATCCCTGTATCGAATGTTATTTAGAGGTTTTGACATATATGCCAAATACAGTAAAGGAAACTGTATCGAGGCTTTAAGGCTTTATCCTGTATCGAAGACCTGCCTCGAATCAGCATAAGTGAAGCTCATCAGTACAGCAAGAAGACTTGTAAAAGACCAAGTATGGAAACTGTCTCGATGCCCTAAATACAGCCATCTTCCATACAGTTCACAAAAGGACAAGAAGGAACACAAGTCAAATCCCGTTGAACAAAGAAGTATTTAAATACTCAAAGATAAAGTATTTAAATACTGCCAGTCTTCAGATCTTCAGAATCCCACGAAATCCGGATCATGTCATATTCCCGTTGAAGGACATCTTATTCAAACGGATACATCTCAACGGATACTTTCTTCAGAGACTATAAATATCTTATGAAGACATTGAAGATCAGTTACGATACCAACCCAAGTAACCTAATACTCAAGCTATCAAAGTTATCATCAGAGCAAACATATCTCCAAAGCATACTGCAATTTAGAACGAAAGAGATATACAGTGCTCAACACCAAGAATAGCCATCATCAGCTGAAGAACTTCAAAGCTGTTATTCTTACCTGGTTACCTACCTTTTACCTCTGTGTAAAAACCGAGCTCTGTGTGAACTCAACAAGTTATTCTGACCTGTGTGGGACGAATAAGGACGAAGCTTTGGAACTGTGTGTGAAGAAGCTAGTCAAGAAGGAAGCTTTAACCAATCTGTGTGAACGGTTGAAAGTGACATTCTTTTTATCAATCTGTGTGAACGATACAAGGATAGGTTTGTTTATAATTACGTAGTTGTGTACGCAGTAATTATAATAAACTTTTTACTCCTGTGTGGAGGACCAGTGGACGTAGAGGGGTTTACCTCGAACCACTTAAATTACTGTGTCATTTAACTTCTGCTTTTACAGTTTTAAATTACTGTGATATATTAAGTATACACCAAATACTTCGTTGCTGTATCCACGACAACTAACTGTATCCAAGACTTCCGCTACGCACTCAGATTTAGATTCCGTACAGTTTGTTGTTTAAACTATTTTCCAAACTGTATCCAGTATACTTAAGTGGCCAACACTTCTTTTGCGCAGTCGTGATGCTAGGCGTGCGTGGACTGCAAGGTATTCCGGAGTGAGGCTTGTGCTTCTCAACACCGGCTGCTAGCTATGGATTTATCCACGGGAGGTCGTGTTGCTAGCAGGTCTAGAGAAGCTAGACCTAGGATTCTCTGGAAGTATCTGAAGGGTGAGAAGGCGGCAGAATTCAGGGAGTCTCTGACCCGTGTAGGAGGTTTTTTGCGAGGGGGCGATGCTAACCTTATGTGGACCAGCATGGCCAATGCTATTAGGAGTGTGGGAGAAAAGGTGGTAGGGGTTTCTTCGTGAAGGTTTAGTGGACCTAGGGAGGCATGGTAGTGGAATGAGGAGGTTCAAAAGAAAGTTAAGGCTAAACAAACTCTATTTAAGGAGCTTTTGTCGGTTAGTGCTGGGGAGGAGAGAATCTTGAATATTATAGCTTACAAGGTGGCGAAAAGAGAGGCTAAGAAGGCAGTGGCGAAGGCTAAAAGTAAAGCATACGAGGAGATGTACAAGCGCCTAGACACCAAGGAAGAAGCGAATGCTATTTCTAAACTAGCGAAATCTAGGGATAGAGAGCGGCGCGACCTGGGTTGTAATATCCGCAATTTCGGATTTCCGGTAATTTTATTTTTTCGGCAGAAGTCCGTTTCGACGACTCGCTTGGGACCGTCTCATCATTCTGAGAATGATTAATTCTTCACTTTTTGTCATCCGAGTTCGTTTCGGTGTCGTTTTGTTGAGTTCCGTGCTTTTTGGCGACTTTTCCGCACTTGAGTTCGATTCTTGCGAATCTCGTTGGAAATTTCTGTTTTGAGTTTCCCGTAAGTCCGTTTAACTTTGTTAGACGTGTTGTGAACTTCGTTTTGGTTATTCGATCACGTATCGTGATTTTCGAACGTTTTGGGCCATTTTCGTAATTTCCCAAAGTTTGGGGTAATTACTTTCCGTTGTCGAATTTCGAGCCTTCGGGTGGTCGGAATCATGTGTTCTCTCAGTGTTCGGATTCGTCTTTACGAGTACTTCGTAACCGTGCTTTCGGTTTACGCTCGTGTCGAGTTTCGGATTTTTCGGACCGTCGAACGACCGAAGTCTGTTGGCCGGACACATGCGAACGGCCTGAAACGGCGCTGCCAGCGCCGTGTCTTGCGCTGGTCGGCCAGACCAGCAGCTGCCGAGACACGGACGAGACACCCGGCGCTGATCTGGGCCGTTCTTTGCGCCCGTGTCCGGCAGGCTATAAATATGGCGAAGCAATCGGGTTTTTCTTCATTTTTCTCACTCGTTTCTTCCTCTTCCGGCTGGAGCTTTTATGATCATGGAGGGATGTTGTTAGGGTTAAATCCATGAAGTTTTGAAGTTCATAACATCGATTAATCCTTCCATAACTTTCTCCGATCGACCGAATCAAGGCAAGTTTTCTTAAAATATAGTTTTGGGGATTTTGTTCGATTTGTCCGTTTAATCCGTTTTAACTCAGAATATTGATGGATTGATGATTGTTAAGCTATATTATATCTAATTCCTTGTTATTCCACGGTTGGATTGCCACGGATTTGTCGTTTTATTGAGTATTTTATCGACGCCTTGAAGGTGTTCGATAAAATGTCACAAAGAGAATTCGAGCGTTCTACCATTATTCTTCCTCGTATGATCGATGATTTATTGATTATATGTTGTTAGGGTCGAATTCTTGTGAAGAACTCGAGTCGGAACCCTTCCGTTCGTTGTCTTCTTCGGGGTCCGAGCTTCCCGGTCGAACCGTGTTCTTCGGAGCGTTTGGTAGCGGTTATTAAGGCAAGTATCTTACTATACGACTTGTATCTTGTGACTAGTAATTATGTATGAGATGTGTGATGATTTTGCTTGCCTTCGTAATTATGTTCCGTTTGAGTTGGTTGTGTTTTCCGTAATTTGAAGGCTTTGCGATAATATTGTTATATTAGTATACGTGTTAGGCGTTGTGCCATTTGTGCAGGATTGCGCCGTACATATGGGACGGTCGTACACTTGGTTGTGTAATGTAATGTGTACCGAACGTGTGTTATGTTGGATATGTGTCGTTGATTGACGATAGTTGTTGCGAGTGTTGAGATTGTGTTATGTGCAGGTGATGTACGATTTTGTGGTGATCAATGTGATTGATCAATTGTGCTCATTGTTGTATGTAATGTGAATGTGAATATGAATATGTGTGTGACCGCTAAGTTCACTCGTGTTGGTCCGACGGGACCTACGAGGATTCGTGGCAGTGGACTACGGGGTCAGAACTTAGTGAGGTACTGAGGTCCAATCGTGCTGGTCTGACGAGGCCTACGATAACGCATGGCAGTTGTAATATCCGCAATTTTCGATTTTCGGCAAATTTCTTTTTTCGGCCGGAGTCCGTTTTGACGACTCTCTCATGACCGTTTCGTCATTCTGAGAATGATTAATTCTACGCTTTTTGTCATCCGAGTTCGTTTCGGTATCGTTTTGCTGAGTTCCGATCTTTTTAGCGACTTTTCCGCACTTGAGTTCGATTCTTGCGAATCTCGTTCAAAACTGCTGTTTCGAGTTTCCCGTAAGTCCTTTTAACTTTGTTAGACGTGTTGTGAACTTCGGTTTGGTTATTCGATCACGTATCCTGATTTTCGGGCGTTTTGGGCCATTTTCGTAATTTCCCAAAGTTTGGGGTAATTACTTCCGTTGTCGAATTTCGAGCCCTCGGGTGGTCGGAATCGTGTGTTCTCTTAGTGTTCGGATTCGTCTTTGCGAGTACTTCGTAACCGTATCTTCGATTCGTATTTAGATTCGGGTTTCGGGGTCGTTCGGGCCGTCGGAGTTGGCCCCAGCCGAGTCATGGCCGGCACTGGGCCTGTGCCAAGATCGCCGAGTTACGGCCGGTAGTGCTCGGCGATTACGACGTAAGGCCGATACGACGTAAGCCCGACCGGTTACGCACGTAACGATGCCGCATTTCGGCAGACTTCGCCATGGCGATTCGTGCGTAAGGGCCCGGCCGGTTACGTACGTAAGCGTCCGGCAGTGTCCGGCTATTTAAGGCCTAGACCGAGTCATATCCGGCATTTTCTACTTTTCTTCGTTCCTTCCGCGATTTTTCACCATAGATCGATGGTTTTGAGTAGAATCAACTTATATAAACATGTTTTGGAAGTTGGAATCATGGATTAACATCATCTTCCACCCGGATCGAAGGTAAGAACACCTAAACTTTTGGTTTTTGGATGTTCTTGGGGTTTCTTGGTGTTTTGGCCGATTTTCTTTGTTTTGATTCAGATTGCTGATGAAACTTGATTGTAAACTCGTAATCATTCAATACCCTTGAAGTTTTGTGGAAAGGATTTGAGTATTTCTTTGAATAATCGATTGAATTGGACTACGCCTTCAAAGTGTCCGATTGAGGATTCGTGGCAGTGGACTACGGGATCAGAACTTAGTGAGGTACTGAGGTCCAATCGTGCTGGTCTGACGAGGCCTACGATAACGCATGGCAGTGGACCATGAGTTTCGGACACAGTGCGTCCAACCGGGTGAGCTCGACGGGGCTTACGGTGACACATGGCAGTGGACTACGGTGTCAGGACTGTGTGTGTGATTGTTGTGATTGATATAGTCCGTGCGGGTTGTTATGCCTACGGAGACACGTGACAATGGATCACGGTGTCGGAATTGGATATGTTTGGTTAATAGTCCGTGTGGGTTGTTGAACCTACGGAGACACGTGACAGTGGATCACGGTGTCGGAATTGGTTATGTTTGGTTAATAGTCCGTGTGGGTTGTTGAACCTACGGAGACACGTGACAGTGGATCACGGTGTCGGAATTGATTATGTTTGTTTAATTGTGCGTGATGTAGTTCGTATGGTTGTTGAACCTACGAGACACGTGATGGATCACGGTGTCATGAGCATGATACTTTTCAAATCAAAGTTATTAAAGGAAAAGTTTTAAGAAAGAATGTTGGGCCGAGCCCCATGAGATTTATGGAAATGTTTTCGCATCAGTAAATTGTTGAAATACAATTTTGAGATTTGGGTTAAGACCCTAATATTTTCGAAAGGTTTTGAAATTCTAAAATTCCCGAGGTGATAATCTTATTTTCGAATGCTTCATAGCTTATCTTTCCTTGTGAAAAACTCCCGGATATTTTGATACTTGATTGTCATATTTGATTCACGATTATTACTTGCTTGTTATATTTCGTATGATTTGATACTTGCACTAGTAAAACAAAGGAGTTTACTAACCCCGAGTAATCGGGGGTGGATGTCTGCTTTGCGTCCTGGTACATGCAGATTTAGGGAGGAGTCACAGGATTGGCACAAGAGGATGACGAGTGCGATACTAATCATGAGTCGAGAGTTATTTTGATTTTTGTTGTGTTGTCGAGTTGATTTCGGTCTTATTTGTATTGTATTTCGACCCCTGTGTGGGTAATGTTATTTAAGTCAGTTTTATCGATTGGGTTGTGTGACCTCATCGGTTTGTGTATTCACGTGTAAGTGACCATATCAGTTTGTATCATTTTATTGTTTGACCCTGGTCGGGCAAGCATTTGGTTGTTTATGGATGTTTAGCCTGGTAGATCCTTGTGGAAAGGGTCTACGGCGTGTAATATTCCCATATGGTTTTGGGGATGTTACATTTATGGTATCAGAGCTTAGGTTGCGGAAACCTAGGCTGTCGGGTCGAGTCGAGTCGTGGTTTGTCGAGTAATGTGTTGTCTTGTCGTTCGAGTCGTCAGGTGACAAATTGAGTTGTGCGTAGTCACAACGTGTCGGATATGTTGTCGGATGAGATTAGTATCGTGGGCGACCATCATCTCCGTGCGGCCTGTGGACGTAAGTCTCCTCTTTTATGCGAAGTACCTATGTATCATGATTGTATCTAAATGAGTTAATTGCGGTGCATAATTTTATTTGCACGGTGTTGTGAATATAGTTGTATTTAATACGTGTGACATATAGTATATGTATAAAACTGGGCCTATTGTTGTTTTACCTTTGAACCACTGTGAGGGGTGGTATGGTGTGAAAATTGAGAACCTTGTTGGGTTTCGAATAAGGTATCGACGATTGAGTTCGCGAGAAACTCCGAGGAATGGTTTTGTTATATGTTTAAACTAGATGCTGTGAGACGTATTCAATTGGATTGTGCATGTTGGACTGTATTTTTTTTATCCACTGCGTGAGTTATTTTGTAATGGCTTTCGGTATTTTACCGACTGAGTTTTATTTTGAAAATCGATTCCCTTAACCGAGTTTTTGGCATTATGGCCTTGATCGTTTTGGCGAAATTCTTATGACGGTATTCAGTATTTTGTAAATAGCTTTTGTGAGTTTTGAAATATTACCGTCATCGGCCCTTTTGGCATTTTTGTAAATGGTTTTTATCCTGGTGGGTTCCGGCACGGGACCCACAGCGCTATAATGTTCCATATAATTACCTGAGATTTTTGGGCATTCTAGCCCATTGAATTATCTTTGAAAACCTTGAGTATCCTAGAAATAAATTTCGAGATGTACATTTAAAATGAATTATTTTCTCGTGGTACATCCAAGGTGCCACAATATGTTTCAAAATTCTTCTACCTCGAGGACCAAAATGTTTTGAGATATTTCCAATGTTTTAGAAACACTTTTACTTAGACCCGAGGGTCGAATATTTCCGAAAGTTTTCACGAAAAGAAAGTGTCCTCATTTTTATTGAATGCGAAATAGTTTTCCAAAGTCTCGATAACAATGTTTCACGATTGTACTTTTTTTTGAAGGCTGATACTCAAGATCAATCGGTGTTTCCAAAATTATTTTCAAAAGGAGGTTTTCGTTTTTAAAACCTATCCATTCCCGTTTGAGGGCTGGGTATGTATATATGATGTTCGCATTATCGTTATGATGTTGCTCCCGAGTATGGTCGAATTGGTGGCATGAACGTCGAGGCGTTGCCACGCAATTATTGTACTTAGCCCTCTGTGAGAGGCGTGAACTGGTGTTTACTGTTTATCGCCTCGTGGCGATTTGCGTGTTGTCGCACGAGTGTGAGATGTTGAAGCTTGGGTTTGTACGTGTGTACATGTGTGATTGTTTCATAATGTTTGTAATTATGTGCTGGTTATCGTTCGGGCCGTTGAGGTCGCCGAACGATACCGTCGTTGTTGTAGTGTTTGTGTGTGTATTACTTTACGATGGTAATCGTTGTATATGATATATGGTATGATTCTTTGTTGTGCCAAGTTGGCATCTCCGGTTTGTTGTTTTGCGACGTTATATTCCATTGTACCTAGCAGTTGTATTTTCGGTATGCCGAGCCGAGGTGTTTCAACTGTGGTGTGCTGGGGGCATGCACGTACCAATTATTTTTCTCGTCACAGGATCCAATTTTGCGAGTTGGGTTCCGAGTCTTTCGGGGCGCGAACTTCAGTACAGATATGAGGATCGGCTCTGAGAGGCCCATGGGAGATGTTTCTGTCGTTTGCTTTTTGTGTTTTCACCTTACTCCAGTTGTTGTGAGTTGCGGGAACGACATTTCTTTTATAAGAGGTCGAATGTAATGCCCGTATCGTTTTGACTTCTGTATTTCCTCTTTCTCAGGTCTATCGACTCGCTCGTGTTTGTTGATACTTTCTGGACTTGTTCTGTATTTCGGTTTCGTCGTTCGAACGAGCTGTGATCTTGTTTTGGGTCGATCTGGTTATCGCTGTGACATTTCCGAGTCCGGTTCGATACTTGTGAACCTTGTTCGGAAGTAACATCTTTCGATTCTATTAGTTCTTTTATTCGAAGTGGATCGGATTTTGAACTTCTGTATTTTCGACTCTGTCGACTAGTTTATGTTCGTTGACATTTTCTGAGCTTGTCCTGCCTCTTGCTTTTGTTGATCGAACGAGCGTGGTATTGTTTCGGAATAACTCGTTTGTTGTTGTAATTTTTCAATTTCTATTCCCTTTCCTGTGGATCTTATGTGAAGGCACATGTTGTTTTCACCGGATCATATATTGTCTCGAGTCGAGATGTGAACCTTGGAGTTGCTGTTTGAATTTTATTGTTCTTCGTGATTCGAACGTGATTGTTCGATTTTTGTTGTCTCGATCGTTGTGGTTCGATCGTTTGATTGATCGGTTTTTATTGATCTAGTTTCGTGATTGTTGAACGTTCAGACTCCTTCGTAATTCCCTTAAGTTCGAGATTAGTCTCGTTTCGATCTTCCAACCCTTGGGCGGTGGAATTCCGTATTTGTTCAGCGTTTGGCTCGCGTTTTGATTGATGAACCGTTGAGTTGGTCAATCGTATTGATTTTTGTTCGTTGTGTTTTGTGATTGTTCAGATAATCGACTCGATTGTATTATCTGTTTGATGACGCTTGTCACTTGTTGATTTTATTATGTCTCTACCGGTGGCGTCGTGTTGGTCGTCGTGGAGCGTGTTTTCACACCGTATATTCCGTTGCGTTGCTTGTAACGTTTCTCCGTTGGGCATGAGTTACGTGCTTCTCGTGTATCTCGTTGAGTTTTTCCGGCGGGATATTTCTTCTCCCTACTTGTTTTAAGTTTCGGGACGAAACTTCTTTTAAGGAGGGTAGAATGTAATATCCGCAATTTTCGATTTTCGGTAAATTTCTTTTTTCGGCCGGAGTCCGTTTTGATGACTCTCTCATGACCGTTTCGTCATTCTGAGAATGATTAATTCTACGCTTTTTGTCATCCGAGTTCGTTTCGGTATCGTTTTGCTGAGTTCCGAGCTTTTTAGCGACTTTTCCGCACTTGAGTTCGATTCTTGCGAATCTCGTTCAAAACTGTTGTTTCGAGTTTCCCATAAGTCCGTTTAACTTTGTTAGACGTGTTGTGAACTTCGGTTTGGTTATTCGATCACGTATCGTGATTTTCGGGCGTTTTGGGCCATTTTCGTAATTTCCCAAAGTTTGGGGTAATTACTTCCGTTGTCGAATTTCGAGCCCTCGGGTGGTCGGAATCGTGTGTTCTCTTAGTGTTCGGATTCGTCTTTGCGAGTACTTCGTAACCGTATCTTCGATTCGTATTCAGGTTCGGGTTTCGGGGTCGTTCGGGCCGTCGGAGTTGGCCCCGGCCGAGTCATGGCCGGCAATCGGGCCTGTGCCGGCCAGCGAGTTACGGCCGGTAGTGCTCGGCGATTACGACGTAAGGCGATTCGTCGTAAGCCCCGACCGGTTACGCACGTAACGATGCCGCATTTCGGCGAGACTTCGCCATGGCGATGCACGTAAGGGCCCGGCGTTACGTACGTAAGCGTCGGCAGTTGTCCGCTATTTAAGGCCTGGACCGAGTCATATCCGCATTTTCCACTTTTCTTCGTTCCTTCCGCGATTTTTCACCATAGATCGATGGTTTTGAGTAGAATCAACTTATATAAACATGTTTTGGAAGTTGGAATCATGGATTAACATCATCTTCCACCCGGATCGAAGGTAAGAACACCTAAACTTTTGGTTTTTGGATGTTCTTGGGGCTTCTTGGTGTTTTGGCCGATTTTCTTTGTTTTGATTCAGATTGCTGATGAAACTTGATTGTAAACCCGTAATCATTCAATACCCTTGAAGTTTTGTGGAACGGATTTGAGTATTTCTTTGAATAATCGATTGAATTGGACTACGCCTTCAAAGTGTCCGATAAAATGCTTCAATGGGTAGAACTTGGGAAGTTCCATACGTTTTCGTAGAATTGTGATTGAATTGATATCGTTGTGACTTAGGAATGAATTCTTGTGAAGAACTCGAGTCGGAACCCTTCCGTTCGTTGCCTTCTTTGGGGTTCGAGCTTCCCGGTCGAACCGTGTTCTTCGGAGCGTTCGGTAGCGGTTATTAAGGCAAGTATCTTACTATACGACTTGTATCTTGCGACTAGTAATTACGTATGAGATGTATGATGACTTTGCTTGCCTTCATAATTATGTTCCGTTTGAGTTGGTTGTGTTTTCCGTAATTTGAAGGCTTTGTGATAATAGTGTTATATCAGTATACGTGTTAGGCGTTGTGCCATTTGTGCAGGAATGCGACGTACATATAGGATGATTGTACACTTGGTTGTGCAATGTATTGTGTACCGAATGTGTGTTATGTTGGTTAAATGTCGTTGATCGATGATAGTTGTTGCGAGTGTCGAGGTTGTGTTATGTGCGTGCAATGTACGATTTTGTGGTGATCAAGGTGATTGATTAATTGTGCTCATTGTTGTATGTAATGTGAATGTGAATATGTGTGTGACCGCTAAGTTCACTCGTATTGGTTCGACGGGACCTACGAGGATTCGTGGCAGTGGACTACGGGATCAGAACTTAGTGAGGTACTGAGGTCCAATCGTCTTTGGTCAGACGAGGCATACGTTAACGCATGGCGGTGGACCATGAGTTTCGGACACAAGGCCCAACCGGGTGAGCTCGACGGGGCTTATGGTGACACGTGGCGGTGGACTACGGTGTCGGGCGTGTGTGTGGGATTGTTGTGATTGATATAGTCCGTGCAGGTTGTTATGCCTACGGAGACACGTGTGATGGATCACGGTGTCGGAATTGGTTATGTTTGGTTAATAGTCCGTGTGGGTTGTTGAACCTACGGAGACACGTGATGTGGATCACGGTGTCGGAATTGGTTATGTTTGGTTAATAGTCCGTGTGGGTTGTTGAACCTACGGAGACACGTGACAGTGGATCACGGTGTCGGAATTGATTATGTTTGTTTAATTGTGCGTGATGTAGTCCGTGCGGGTTGTTGAACCTACGGAGACACGTGACAGTGGATCACGGTGTCATGAGCATGATACTTTTCAAATCAAAGTTTTTAAAGGAAAAGTTTTAAGAAAGAATGTTGGGCCGAGCCCCATGAGATTTATGGAAATGTTTTCGTACTGTAAATTGTTGAAATACAATTTTGAGATTTGGGTTAAGACCCTAATATTTTCGAAAGGTTTTGAAATTCTAAAATTCCCGAGGTGATAATCTTATTTTCAAATGCTTCATAGCTTATCTTTCCTTGTGAAAAACTCCCGGGGATATTTTGATACTTGATTGTCATATTTGATTCACGATTATTACTTGCTTGTTATATTTCGTATGATTTGATACTTTCACTAGTAAAACAGTGGAGTTTTACTAACCCCCGAGTAATCGGGGGGTGGATGTCTGTTTTGCGTCCAGGTACATGCAGATTTAGGGGAGCAGTCACATGATTGGCACAAGAGGATGACGAGCTGCGATACTAATCATGAGTCGAGAGTTATTTTGATTTTTGTTGTGTTGTCAGAGTTGATTTCAGTCTTCCGCTGTATTGTATTTCGACCCCTGTGTGGGTAATGTTATTTAAGTCAGTTTTATCGATTGGGTTGTGTGACCTCATCGGTTTGTGTATTCACGTGTAAGTGACCATATCGGTCTGTATCATTTTATTGTTTGACCCTGGTCGGGCAAGCATTTGGTTGTTTATGGATGTTGAGCCTGGTAGATCCTTGTGGAAAGGGTCTACGGCGTGTAATATTCCCATATGGTTTTGGGGATGTTACAGTAGTGGACCATGAGTTTCGGACACAGTACGTCCAACCGGGTGAGCTCGACGAGGCTTACGGTGACACGTGGCAGTGGACTACGGTGTCAGGACTGTGTGTGTGGTTGTTGAGATTGATATAGTCCATGCGGGTTGTTAAGCCTACGGAGACACGTGACAGTGGATCACGGTGTCGGAATTGGTTATGTCTGGTTAATAGTCCGTGCGGGTTGTTGAACCTACGGAGACACGTGACAGTGGATCACGGTGTCGGAATTGATTATGTTTGTTTAATTGTGCGTGGTGTAGTCCGTGCGGGTTGTTGAACCTACGGAGACACGTGACAGTGGATCACGGTGTCATGAGCATGATTGTTTTCAAATCAAAGTTTTGAAAAGAAAGTTTTAAGAAAGGAATATTGGGCCGAGCCCCACGAGATTTATGAAATGTTTTCGTACTGTGAATTATTGAAATACAATTTGTGATTTGGGTTAAGACCCTAAGATTTTCGAAAGGTTTGAAATTCTAAAAATTCCCGAGATGATAATCTTATTTTCGAATGCTTCATAGTTTACCTTCCCTTGTGAAAACCTCCAGAATATTTTGATACTTGATTATTATATTGGATTCACGATTATTATTTGCTTGTTACATTTCGTATGATTTGATACTTGCACTAGTAAAACAAAGGAGTTTACTAACCCCCGAGTAATCGGGGGTGGATGTTTGTTTTGCGTCGGTACATGCAGATTCGGGGAGCAACACAGATTGGCACAAGAGGATGACGAGTGCGATACTAATCATGAGTCGAGAGTTGTTTTGATTTTTGTTGTGTTGTCGAGTTGATTTGATCTTCCATTGTATTGTATTTCGACCCTGTGTGGGTAATGTTATTTAAGTCGGTTTTATCGATTGGGTTGTGTGACCTCATCGGTCCTGTATTCACGTGTAAGTGACCATATCGACCGTATCATTTTATTGTTTGACCACGGGAAAGTATTTGGTTGTTTATGGATGTTTAGCTGGTAGATCCTTGTGGAAAGGGTCTACGGCGTGTAATATTCCCATATGGTTTTGGGGTGTTACATTTATGGTATCGGAGCTTAGGTTGCGGAAACCTAGGTGTCGGGTCGAGTCAGTCGTGGTTTGTCGAGTAATGTGTGGTCTTGTCGCTCGAGTCGTCGGGTGACAAGTTGAGTTGTGCGTAGTCACAACGTGTCGGATATGTTGTCGGACGAGATTAGTATCGTGGCGGCCGTCACCTCCGTGCGACTGTGGATGTAAGTCTCCTCCTTTATGCGTAATACCTGTATCTCGATTTTATCTTAGTGAGTTAATTGCGGTGCATAATTTTATTTACAGTATTGTGTAATATAGTTGTGTTTAATACTTGTGACACATAGTATGTGTATAGAATCTGGGCACGTTATTGTTTTATCTTTGAACCACCGGGTGGGGTGGTAGGTTGTGAAAGTTTTAAACCTTGATGGGTTTCGAATAGGTACCACGGTAGAGTTTGTGAGAAACTCCGATGAATGATTTTCTTGTGTGTTTAAACTTGATACCACGAGATGCATTTGATTGAATTGGCGACCTGGTTTCCATTTGAGTATATGGTTTTAAATTCGACTGTTTTTGGAATGTTGTAATTTTTGTCCGCTATGGGTAAGTTTGAGAATGTTTCTGAAGGACTTTACGATTTGAGAATTTTGTAGAAATCGATTTTGGAAAATATTTTGGTGGTCTTTGTCAAACCATGGTTTATATGGATTTTTAAAATTTGTTAAATTTTGACAAATGAGCCGTGTATTTTCAAATGACACAATCAAAGTGTATTTGAAAAATGTGTTTTGAAATACTTCGGACATTGTAAAATATTACCGTCATCGACCTTTTTGGCGTTTTGTAAATGGTTTTTAGCCTGGTGGGTTCCGGCGCGGGACCCACGGCGCTATAATGTTCCGTGTAATTATCTGAAATTTTTGGGCATTCTAGCCCATTGAATTATCTTTGAAAACTTTGAGTACCTTAGAAAATAAATTTCGAGACGTCCTTTTTAAAATGAATTATTTTCTTGTGGTACATCCAAGGTGCCACAATATGTTTCAAGATTCTTCTACCTCGAGGACCAAAATGTTTTGAGATATTTTTCAATGTTATAGAAATACTTTTACTTAGACCCGATTGTCGAATACTTCCGAAAGTTTTTCACGAAAAGAAATTGTCCTCATTTTTGTCGAATGCGAAATAGTTTCCAAAGTCTCGATAACGATGTTTCACGATTGTATTTTTATTGAAGGGTGATACTCAAGATCAATCGGTGTTTCCAAAATTATTTTCAAAAGGAGGTTTTCATTTTTAAAACCTATCCATTCCCGTTTGAGGGCTGGGTATGTATGTATGATGTTCGCGTTGTCGTTATGATGTTTTCTCCCGAGTATGATCGAATTGGTGGCATGAACGTCGAGGCGTTGCCACGCATTTGTTGTACTAGCCCTCTGTGAGAGGTGTGGTGGTGTTCTTGTTTATCGCCTCGTGGTGATTTGCGTGTTGTCGCACGAGTGTGAGCTGTTGAAGCTTGGGTTTGTACGTTTGTGTACATGTGTGATTGTTTCATAATGTTTGTAATTAGGTGTTGGTTATCGTTCGGGCCGTTGAGGTCGCCGAACGATACCGTCGTGATTCTTTGTTGTGCTGAGTTGGCATCTCCGCTATATTGTTGCGACTTTATGCCCCATTGTATCTAGCATTTGTATTTTCGGTATGCCGAGCCGAGGTATTTCAACCGTGATGTCGGGCATGCACGTGTAAATTGTCCTTCTCGTCGGTGACGCGTTTCGAGGACACCGAATTGATTTTGCGGGTGGCTATTGTGACTTTCGGAGTTCGCGCTTCAAAGACAGATATCAGGATCAACTCTGAGAGACCCATGGGAGATTTTCCTATCGGATGCTTTTTGTGTTGTTACCTTGTTTCCGTTGTTGTGAGTTGCGGGGACGACATTTCTTTTATAAGAGGTCGGATGTAATACCCGTACTATATTTGACTTCTGCAGTTTCTCCTTCTAAATTCTATCGACTTGCACGTGTTCGTCGATACTTTTGAACTTGTTTGATGTCTCGATTGTCATCATTCGAATCGGTTGTGACCTTGTTTTAGATCGACCTGTTTGTCATCGTGACCTTTCCGAGTTCGGTTCGATTCTTGTGAACCTTGTTTGGAAGTAACATCTTTCACTTTCTACCAGTTCTTTTAATGTCTGGAGTTGAAGTGGGGACTTCGGAGTCATTGTTCGACTGTTGTCATTCGATCATTGTTATTTGATCATTGTTGTTCGATCATTGTTATTTGATCGTTGTTGTTCGATCGTTGTTGTTCGAACGGGGTTGTCTGACTGTTGTTGCCTGATCTCGTACTGCGAAGAATTGTCGTTCACCGTTAGTCAACTGTTTCGAGTGTGGCCAAGTGGGTCACCGAGCGGTGCATTGTGAGACCGTTGCCACGATGTTCGGGAATTGGGTTTTCGTTCCTACTCGGGGAGTGCCTGGTGGTGTCCCGTGATGTAGTTGTGTATCGTACTTCGTGCTGTAATTCGTGTAGAAATTGATATTTGTTGCGTGGACTTTTTGGTTTTGTTTGTATTCTACCATGATGTTTTATTTTAAGTTTCGGGACGAAACTTATTTTTAAATAGGATAGAATGTAATGTCCGGTATTCTCGTTTTCCGTTATCTTGAATTGTTTGTGTTTTGACGTCGGACATTTTCTTATTGATGAGAATCGGAATGATTTCTATCGTGATACTCTATTTGTTTCTATCACATAGCCGTTTTAGTCGGGTGCAACTTGTTGTAGCGTACGTTTCTTCGATTAAATGTGTGTATGTGATGTGGTATGTGATGCGTCGTTAATTGCTCGTTGTTGTTTGAAACATAGTAGGTGGCGTTGCGTTAGTCGCCGTGGGGCGTGTTTTTACGCCGTATATTCCCTTTCGTTGCTTGTAACGTTTCGCCGTTGGGCACGAATTTTTTTCGGTTCTTGTGTATCTCGTTGAGTTTTCCTGGCGGGATATTGCTTCTCCCTACTTGATTTAAGTTTCGGGACGAAACTTCTTTTAAGGAGGGTAGAATGTAATATCCGCAATTTCGGATTTCCGGTAATTTTATTTTTTCATGAAGTCCGTTTCGACTCGCTTGGGACCGTCTCATCATTCTGAGAATGATTAATTCTGCACTTTTTGTCATCCGAGTTCGTTTCGGTGTCGTTTTGTTGAGTTCCGTGCTTTTTGGCGACTTTTCCGCACTTGAGTTCGATTCTTGCGAATCTCGTTGGAAATTACTGTTTCGAGTTTCCCGTAAGTCCGTTTAACTTTGTTAGACGTGTTGTGAACTTCGGTTTGGTTATTCGATCACGTATCGTGATTTTCGAACGTTTTGGGCCATTTTCGTAATTTCCCAAAGTTTGGGGTAATTACTTTCCGTTGTCGAATTTCGAGCCTTCGGGTGGTCGGAATCATGTGTTCTCTCAGTGTTCGGATTCGTCTTTACGAGTACTTCGTAACCGTGCTTTCGGTTTACGTTGTGTCCGAGTTTCGGATTTTTCGGACCGTTGGAGCGACCGAGTCTGGTGGCCGGACTGCTAAACGGCCACAAACGGCGGCGCCCGCCGTGTCTTGCGCCGGGTCGGCCAGGACCAGCAACTGCCGAGACACGGCCGAGACACCCGGCGCTGATCTGGGCGTTTGCTGCGCCGTGTCCGCGAGGCTATAAATATGGCGAGCGATCGGGTTTTTCTTCATTTTTCTCACTCGTTTCTTCCTCTTCCGGTGGAGCTTTTATGATCATGGAGGGATGTTGTTAGGGTTAAATCCATGAAGTTTTGAAGTTCATAACATCGATTAATCCTTCCATAACTTGCTCCGATCGACCGAATCAAGGCAAGTTTTCTTAAAATATAGTTTTGGGGATTTTGTTCGATTTGTCCGCTTAATCCGTTTTAACTCGAATATTGATGGATTGATGATTGTTAAGCTATATTATATCTAATTCCTTGTTATTCCACGGTTGGATTGCCACGGATTTGTCGTTTTATTGAGTATTTTATCGACGCCTTGAAGGTGTTCGATAAAATGTCACAAAGAGAATTCGAGCGTTCTACCATTATTCTTCCTCGTATGATCGATGATTTATTGATTATATGTTGTTAGGGTCGAATTCTTGTGAAGAACTCGAGTCGGAACCCTTCCGTTCGTTGTCTTCTTCGGGGTCCGAGCTTCCCGGTCGAACCGTGTTCTTCGGAGCGTTTGGTAGCGGTTATTAAGGCAAGTATCTTACTATACGACTTGTATCTTGCGACTAGTAATTATGTATGAGATGTGTGATGATTTTGCTTGCCTTCGTAATTATGTTCCGTTTGAGTTGGTTGTGTTTTCCGTAATTTGAAGGCTTTGCGATAATATTGTTATATTAGTATACGTGTTAGGCGTTGTGCCATTTGTGCAGGATTGCGCCATACATATGGGACGGTCGTACACTTGGTTGTGTAATGTAATATGTACCGAACGTGTGTTATGTTGGATATGTGTCGTTGATTGACGATAGTTGTTGCGAGTGTTGAGATTGTGTCATGTGCAGGTGATGTACGATTTTGTGGTGATCAATGTGATTGATCAATTGTGATCATTGTTGTATGTAATGTGAATGTGAATATGAATATGTGTGTGACCGCTAAGTTCACTCGTGTTGGTCCGACGGGACCTACGAGGATTCGTGGCAGTGGACTACGGGGTCAGAACTTAGTGAGGTACTGAGGTCCAATCGTGCTGGTCTGACGAGGCCTACGATAACGCATGGCAGTGGACCATGAGTTTCGGACACAGTACGTCCAACCGGGTGAGCTCGACGGGGCTTACGGTGACACGTGGCAGTGGACTACGGTGTCAGGACTGTGTGTGTGGTTGTTGAGATTGATATAGTCCGTGCGGGTTGTTAAGCCTACGGAGACACGTGACAGTGGATCACGGTGTCGGAATTGATTATGTTTGTTTAATTGTGCGTGGTGTAGTCCGTGCGGGTTGTTGAACCTACGGAGACACGTGACAGTGGATCACGGTGTCATGAGCATGATTGTTTTCAAATCAAAGTTTTGAAAAGAAAGTTTTAAGAAAGGAATATTGAGCCGAGCCCCACGAGATTTATGAAATGTTTTCGTACTGTGAATTATTGAAATACAATTTGTGATTTGGGTTAAGACCCTAAGATTTTCGAAGGGTTTGAAATTCTAAAAATTCCCGAGATGATAATCTTATTTTCGAATGCTTCATAGTTTACCTTCCCTTGTGAAAACCTCCCGGGAATATTTTGATACTTGATTATTATATTGGATTCACGATTATTATTTGCTTGTTACATTTCGTATGATTTGATACTTGCACTAGTAAAACAGTGGAGTTTTACTAACCCCGTGTCGGGGTGGATGTCTGCTTTGCGTCCGGTACATGCAGTTCGGGGAGCGATCACGATTGGCACAAGAGGATGACGAGTGCGATACTAATCATGAGTCGAGAGTTGTTTTGATTTTTGTTGTGTTGTCGAGTTGATTTGGTCTTCCTGTATTGTATTTCGACCCCTGTGTGGGTAATGTTATTTAAGTCGGTTTATCGATTGGGTTGTGTGACCTCATCGGTGCGTGTATTCACGTGTAAGTGACCATATCGACCAGATCATTTTATTGTTTGACCCTGGCTGGGCAAGCATTTGGTTGTTTATGGATGTTTAGCCTGGTAGATCCTTGTGGAAAGGGTCTACGGCGTGTAATATTCCCATATGGTTTTGGGGGTGTTACATGGGTCCCGTTAAGTTTATTAAGGATGATTTGGGCCAAGTGTTAGTGAACGATGTGGCTATTAAGGAGAGGTGGAATAGGTACTTTTTTGAACTTTTTAATGAGTCGAGGGGAAGCCACTTGGTGGTGCAAGGAGTTAGTCTATCTTCTGCTCATTCGTTAAGTTCCTGTGAGAGCATCAACAAGGAGGAAGTAAAGGGTGCCCTAATGAAGATGGGTAGAAATAAGGCTGTAGGCCCGGATCATATCCCTATTGAGGTGTGGCTTTGTCTGGGGGAAGTTGGAGTTCTGTGGCTAGCAGAGCTGTTCAACATCGTCCTCAGAGATTCTAAGATGCCGACGGAGTGGAGACATAGTATTGTGGTGCCGTTTTTCAAGAACAAAGGTGATGCTCAGAATTGTAGTAACTATCGGGGTATTAAACTCATCAGTCATACTATGAAACTTTAGAAAAGAGTGGTAGAATGCAGGGTTAGAAGAGATATTGAGATCTCAGAGAACCAATTTGGCTGCATGCCGGGGAGGTCCATGACTGAGGCCATTCATCTCATCAGACGCCTTACGGAGAAGTTTAGAGAGTGGCGTAAGGACCTCCATATGGTGTTCATTGATCTAGAGAAAGCTTATGATAGCATTCCGCATAATGTTATTTGGAGGAGCCTAGAAGAGAGGAGGATGTCGTCGTCGTACGTTAGGATGATCCAAGACATGTACTCCCAAACTAGAACTTGCGTTAGGACCCCAGATGGTGACACCCAGTATTTCCCAGTTGAGATAGGACTACACCAGGGGTCGGCGCTAAGCCCTCTTCTCTTCGCTCTAATCCTTGACGCCATTTCGCGGGGGATACAAGATGGCGTCCCATGGTACATGCTTTTTGCTGACGACATTGTGTTAGTGGAAAAGTCGAGGGGGGAGGTGAACTCGAAGTTGGAGTTATGGAGGTTTAAGTTAGAATCTCAGGGCTTGCGTGTGATCCGGTCCAAGACCGAGTATCTCTGGTATAACTTTAGTGGTGAGACCAACAAGGAAGAAGTAGAGTTAATGATTGCTGATCAAATCGTACCCCATACGGATAAGTTCAAGTATTTGGGTTCGATTATTCAGAAGAAAGGTGAGTGTGAAGGGGTCCTGTGTGACAAGAAAGTCCCTCTAAAGTTGAAGGGTAAATTCTATAGAGCGGCAGTTAGACCTGCAATGTTGTATGGCTCCAAATGTTGGGCGATGAAGAAGTCGCTTGAGAGCAAGTTGGAAGCTGCTGAAATGAGAATGTTACGTTGGGCGTGTGGTCGCAAAATGTTGGATAGAATCCCGAACGGGGTCTTCAGGAACGCGCTAGAAGTGGCGCCCATTTCAGCGAAAGCTAGGGAATGGAGATTGAGATGGTTTGGCCACGTCCGCAGGAGTCATGCCTCTGCTCCGGTGAGGAGGGTCGAGAGTTTATTGGTTGTAGGGGAAGGAGGAGAGGCAGACCGAGGAGGACGTGGGAGAGTAGCTGAGTTTAGATTTGAAGGCCTTAAACTTATCCGAGACCATGATTGTTGATAGGTGCTCTTGGAGGCGCTAGATCAGAGTTGTGGATTCTTTTTTAGGGAGCGATGTAGTAGTAGAGAGCCTCAGGGTTGGGTTATCTCGGTTAGCTTTGACCTAGAGCAGTGCAAATTTTTTTTGATAGGGAGTTGTGCGCAGAGTCAACCTCTCTTCTGTTAGAGCAGCGTTCATCGAAAGTGTAATAGCCATAGTCCCCTTAGGTAAGTCTCATGTGAATTAAGCCATGGGCTCAGGTATGATTTTGAGCTTTTTAGAATAATATGATTCTTTGTATATATCACTCAATATTTTGCTGTGCACTAAGCTGGGGGTCTTCACGGAAACAGCCTCCCTACCGTAAAAAGTAGGGGCATGGTCTGCGTACATCTTACCCTCCCCAGACCCTGCTCTGAGCGGTGTTGTTGCCCAAAATATTTATCCGAAGATTAATACTGCTGGAAGACGGACAACAAACAAATGCGGGAGCACTTCCGAGAGAAGATAAATAAAACAAGATTTGCCGGGTTTGTTAGGCCCGGGCTTGAATGCTCTCGCGAGATGTTATTAATACGAATATTCGTGGATACAAGTATTAATGAGAGAAATCTAAATACAATGAGTGTAAAAAGACTCTGTTGATCCGGCTCTTGAGCGAAGCTAGGTGTTCTTCGTCCCGCCGGTAATCTGCTCGAGGAGAAAAGGCCGGGAGAAGTAAGACCGAAAGAAAGCTGTTGCCAAGAGTTGGATGTTAGCCAAGTGCTTAATGTTTGCTCCTGTATTGCGTATGTATTGCAAGAATGTCAGAGAGTGCAGAGTGAGTTTACAAATGCAGGGGGCTTCGTTTATATAGAGGCAGCCGGGTCCTGTCCTGTAGTGGCCGATCGCCTGCCGGCCATTTTAATATTCTGCCGATCGCCTGCCGGCCAATACTTTAATGGGGCGATCCCCTGGGCTGTCAGGCTAAAGTCCAAGGAAGATGCTGGCTGTCGGGCTAAAGTCCAAGGAAGAGGCTTGGCACAGCTTGGGCGGTCCAATAAGGAGCCATCACGTGTCCGGAGTCAGTCAACATGTGGCCCTACTGACAAGCTTTCGGCGGCCTGTCGGCTGGTGGAGGGAATCTGTCAGATTGTGGTCAATGGCCCGAGATTCGCGGATCTTGTCTCGGCCTTTGCACATGGTGCCAGTCCTGGTGCTCGGCCTTTGCCGACGGGATGTTCATCGGTGGTGATCGACATGAGCGGTCGTCCCTGACTGATCATCCGAGGTCGTCATCGGCCAGTGGATGGAGGTCGCCAATGGTCGGTCACCAAGGGCAGGTCGCCAATGGTCGGTCATCAAGGGTCGATCGGCAGATGCCGATAGAGGGTCGCCAGATGTCGGTCGCCAGGAGTCGGTCGCCGAGTACCGAGAGACGATCGTATCTGAGGTCGATCGCTCGGCACCGGGACTTGTCCTGGGACCTTCCTTTGGCCGATTTAGCTGGTCCGCTGGGTTGAGGCTTGGTCGCCTGGTCGCTGCTCGGCAGATCTGCCTTGGCCGCCGGCAGCAGTCGGTCGCCGCCTCCGAGGCGATCGCCGGTCGGAAGGTGTTAAATCTTGACACAACAATTGCCCCTGCCTTGCTCCTATGTTGAAGACATGGGGCGAGGTGGTTCTTCCGGCGATCGCGTCTGGATGAGGACGGGCGATCTGAGCCGACTTAGGACTCGGACTTGGGCTATCATAGTCGATTGGCTTAGCTATCTTTCGGTCTTGTACCTGCAAAAAACAACATTGGCCGATCCCCCATGGAAACTTGGTGGTTTCGCTTGCTTGAGGAATCGTGCACAGTCGCGGAGATCGATGGACCGACCCCATGACCGTGTCTTGGTGCACAAAGACAATGAGTGCCTCGTGGCTCACTTTATTATGAGGGTCCTCTGTTAGGCTGCGCCTCGCCTTGTTTTTAAACGAAAGGCGTGCGGTCTCGGTCTAGAGGAGTCCTTGCGCGGGGCAGCGTCGGATGAATCAACTCCACGCCCGCGGCTTGTTAGCTCTGCTTCCACCTCGGCCAGCCATGGAAATGGCCGACCTCGACGGTGTACGTTGAGACGGGGTTGTGGAATGAGTCCACTGATTAATGTTGGAGAGCCCTCCGACTACGCCAGCCTCGTATTTAAACGAAGGCGGGCGATCTTGGCCGAAAGGGACCTTGCATGACCGAAGCAGCCGGTTCCATCGACCGCCAGGGCCGTGGCTTTATGATGTGCGGTGGAGGCGATCTTATGCCTTAGTCCGTCATGTTATATGCTGGACTGTAGATGGCGATCGTGTCCACCGGGTTGCTGATGATGTTGCGATCTGGCCGGATGACTGGCGATCGCCGCTCGGCAGCCGATCGCTTTATTCGTAGGTCGGATATCGGCGATCGGCGGGAGCCAGTCCCTTATTTAGAATGTTGGACTGTAGGCGGTGAGCGAGTCCTCCGGCTCTTCTGGATAGTAGCGATCGGGCTGAAAGACTGGAGGTCGTCGTACGGGCGCCGACCGATCTACTCCTAGGCTGAGAAGAAGCCTTTGCTCGGACAGAAATCTGCGGCTCTAGCCGGAAGGCTGCGTAGGTCGTCGGCGGTGGTCTTCGTGAGATGCCCGAACATAGGCGAAACCCCGAAAACCTCCTAGATGCCAGAGAGGCGGTCTCATCGCTACGGGCTCGCCGTTGAGGATGATCATGTCAACCCGGCCGATGTAGTCCGAGTCGGACTCTGTTCTCCTTGCACGATCCGCCACATGCGTTGGGGACCTTCTCGCCGAGCGGCCCCGTGGCGAAGTATTCCGTGAAGACGTGCGCCACTCGTTAAAGGAGCCTATGGACCGAGGTGGCAATGAAGTGTACCACCGCGGGCGAGGTCGCCCAAAGGTCGAGGGAACATTCGGCACCGGGTCGCGTCCCGATGCCCCACACCCGGTCATGTAGATGTTGAACTTGTGCGTGTGTGCTTGGGGTCCGATCGCCCGGTACACGGTGTTTTAGGAGGGGCGATCGTGTGTTGTACCGGGCGAGCTCGATGTCGATCGCGAGCTCGCCGGGCGCGGCGATCGTCTTGGTGGCGCTGCACGGATTGCAGGAGCGCCTTCATGTCGTCGATCGACGCATTGCGCGATCGCCGCGGCTCGGCCGCTTGCGGATCGGCTTTGGGAGCGGGTTCGAGGCGATCGTGTACCGATCTCGGACCCGCCGCCGACCTCGGAATTTGGCGAAGGGAGCCAGCGGCCGGATCGCCTTGTGGGAGCCGGTAGCCGAGCTCGGTGACGGACACCAACTCCGCTGCCTCGTAGCCGGGCCGGACGCCTTGGCCGCCAGTGTCGGGTCGCCGCCTGTGCGATCAAGACAGACGTGCCCTACTGGCGAGCGCCTCTTCTCGCGGTCGGGAGCCTCCCGGCGATCGCTCGGCCGAAGTGCCTTGAGCTTCCGCTTGATCTTCCGGCGAGAGACCGGGGCGGTAGCCGGAGGCGCGTCGAGAGCACTCCGTCGCTCGTAGGACGGCCAGGCCCTTCGATCTGCTCTTGGTTCGAACCGATCGATCGAGAGGTTGGGCCGCCGTCCGTGGACGGATCGAGCGTCTCGATCATGGCGGCTACCTTCCACCATCGGCCGTGGCTCGGATCGACGGAACAGGGTCCGCCGGCCGCAGCCGGCTTTCTTCGACGCGAGGCTAAGACATGTTTTCTCAAGGATTTCTTTTGAAGTGCATGAGTGTCACTTCAAATATCCGCCCTGAGAACAAAGGAGTGTTCTTCGGGACGGTAGGTGTAAAAATCGAGGGTCGGATCCCCTTCCTCTAGCGCCAATTGTTGTTGCCCAAAATATTTATCCGAAGATTAATACTGGAAGACGGACAACAAACAAATGCGGGAGCACTTCCGAGAGAAGATAAATAAAACAAGATTTGCCGGGTTTGTTAGGCCCGGGCTTGAATGCTCTCGCGAGATGTTATTAATACGAATATTCGTGGATACAAGTATTAATGAGAGAAATCTAAATACAATGAGTGTAAAAAGACTCTGTTGATCCGGCTCTTGAGCGAAGCTAGGTGTTCTTCGTCCCGCCGGTAATCTGCTCGAGGAGAAAAGGCCGGGAGAAGTAAGACCGAAAGAAAGCTGTTGCCAAGAGTTGGATGTTAGCCAAGTGCTTAATGTTTGCTCCTGTATTGCATATGTATTGCAAGAATGTCAGAGAGTGCAGAGTGAGTTTACAAATGCAGGGGGCTTCGTTTATATAGAGGCAGTCGGGTCCTGTCCTGTAGTGGCCGATCGCGTGCCGGCCATTTTAATATTACGCGATCGTCACGGCCAATACTTTAATGGGGCGATCCCCTGGGCTGTCAGGCTAAAGTCCAAGGAAGATGCTGGCTGTCAGGCTAAAGTCCAAGGAAGAGGCTTGGCACAGCTTGGGCGGTCCAATAAGGAGCCATCACGTGTCCGGAGTCAGTCAACATGTGGCCCTACTGACAAGCTTTCGGCCTTTGTCTACCGGTGGAGGGAATCACGATTGTGGTCAATGGCCCGAGATTCGCGGATCTTGTCTCGGCCTTTGCACATGGTGCCAGTCCTGGTGCTCGGCCTTTGCCGACGGGATGTTCATCGGTGGTGATCGACATGAGCGGTCGTCCCTGACTGATCATCCGAGGTCGTCATCGGCCAGTGGATGGAGGTCGCCAATGGTCGGTCACCAAGGGCAGGTCGCCAATGGTCGGTCATCAAGGGTCGATCGGCAGATGCCGATAGAGGGTCGCCAGATGTCGGTCGCCAGGAGTCGGTCGCCGAGTACCGAGAGACGATCGTATCTGAGGTCGATCGCTCGGCACCGGGACTTGTCCTGGGACCTTCCTTTGGCCGATTTAGCTGGTCCGCTGGGTTGAGGCTTGGTCGCCTGGTCGCTGCTCGGCAGATCTGCCTTGGCCGCTCGGCAGTAAGTCGGTCGCTCGGCCTCTGAGGCGATCGCCGGTCGGAAGGTGTTAAATCTTGACACAACAAGCGGGATATACTGAGTATTTTTAGTTTGGTTTGGTTTGTTTTTTGATGCTCTCGCAATAATTATTTTGTAGTGATCATGGTCATTGTAAAACCTTTGAGTTAGGATTAGTCGATTAGGATCAATGTTAAGTTAATAGAATTTTGCATTTAATTGTTTAATTTATTGTTGCGCTTTTATTTTATATATTGTGTTTGTATATATGAGTTTGTTAAAAATATAGGGGCATCATTAAGTTCTTTGCCCGAGGCATGAAAAAACGAATGGACTGGCCCTGATAAGCCGCTATAAATAAGACATAGGGGTGGCAGATCATAGAATTACAGTAAAACCTCGATAAGTGAATATTCGATAAACGAATAACCTCGTCAAATGAATAATTTTCTCCGGTCCCAACTCTTTATAACATGTTCAAATTTTCTCTCGATAAATGAATAATTATGCTAAATAAATATTTTTCTCCAGTCTCGACCATATTCATTTATTGAGGTTTTACTGTACAGTGCAAGAAGCTGATTATTTTTTTTATGTATTTAACTAAAAATATTGACTTGTGTCTTCGATAAAAGTCCTTCCTATAACACCCCAAACTAGGCGGATATTACAGTGCCGTGGACCCCGACTGGGACCCACTAGGCGAATGAAAATTAATGACTTAAATAATGTAATTGTAGTACCGAACCACATTATATCATCGATTTATCCGATGAGGAGTTTCAAGTACAATACACCCAAGATAATACGGAATACATGTATATTTTATATGAAGATAAAATATACAACACTGAATGAGAATGGGTATCCAAACGAAAATCTGCAGCGGAAATAAAATGAAGAAAACATGAATTACTGAAAGGACTGGGGGCCACTACTAGTATCACTGGGACTCCTCGCCGTCAATGTTCTATTCCCATGCTTTAGCCTTGCCATGACCTGAAAACAACATCCCCCAACGGGGTCAGTTACACAGAACAACAATCCTCAAAGGTTGAATAAACACAATGATGATATATCTTAATTATGAAATTAAGCTGAAGAGAGACATCATAATACGCCCGTAATGGTATGTGCAAGTACACAAGACGAGTGTCCGGACACACCCGGCCTTGTGCCTAATTAGTCTCACGGAGGTAACGTACCTCGAACAAACGTCCTAAAAGATATGTCGGTCGCTCGAACAACCTTGAATAACAAAAATACCAATAATCCGCTTAATAACGATTCAAACATGATCACAACCCACTTCAAGAGTCGATACAACAATATCCAACTCATTGTGGCATTCAAACAAACACTTAGCGAACATCATCCTTTGATTATAATCAATCCCACATATATCGAAACCAAACTCCAAAATGAGTAGTTTCAATCCAACAAAACACCTTCAATGATATCAATAATCCAATAGGAAACCACAACTCGAGGTTACGACAACTATAATCGGAAACCCCCAAAAATAACCAAAGTCAACATCAAGGGTTCTTGAATAATTCTCCAAATATTCATCAAATCCGAAAAACACATCAATAAATCTGTAGGAATACATGTATCCAAGGTAGATAGTCCATATCTAACATATTCCAACATAATAGCAAACTTACACGAAGAGATCGGAAGGAAAAACCCAAAAATCCAAAATTTTAGATCCAAGAAGTTATTACCTTGATTTGATGTGTTGGAGAGGATGAAATGATGATTAACCCGAATGATAAGCTTGAAGATGATGGTAGATGGATTCAGCTCAAAGAAGTCTCTCCAAAATGCCCGAAATCGCCCAAAACCATGGAATGAATGAAGTGAAATGAACAAATGACGAATCTGGACTGCACGGTCCAATTTATACTGGTCCCAGCTTAGCGCACGGTATGACCTGATATGTAGCGTGCGCTAACGGGTTAACCGGACAGTCCAGTGAGCTCTGACTACCTCGTTAGCGTACGCTATGAACTTGGTAGCATGCGCTAATGCCTTCCCGATAGCGTGCGATAACCCATAATGTTAGCGTGCGCTAATTGAATATCTGATGCCCAGTAACTGAAGTCCAGAACCTCTTGTTCTTTGATCTGTTCGCGATAGCGTATGCTACACCCAAAACTCAGCGTGCACTACTACACCATTAGCGTATGCTAAAATCTACTCATAGCATGCGCTATGAATTATTCCAGATCGGTCCAGTACCCACTGGACTCTGCCTGATCGGCCTTAGCGTGCACTACACTGACTGCATAGCGTGCGCTATCCAAACTTACTAGCGTGCGCTACTTACCATTCGTAGCATGCGCTACTACAACTCGACTGCAGTCCAGTGCCTTCTGGACTGCAGGCCTGAACCACATTAGCGTGCGCTAATATGGAGAGGCAGCGTGCGCTACCCGTACTCAATTAGCGCGCGCTAAGAAGAGTACGTAGCGTGCACTACTCCTCACACACAACTAGCTACAATGATGACAAATTACTCTGAATGGTGAATACACTGAATGAATCATGAATGATGACTGATTATTAATGAGTGAAAATTACTGAGTGACAATTACTCAATGATAATTACTGAATGATAATTACTGAATTACAACCGGGTATTACATACTCCCCCCCTTAAAAAGAGTTTCGTCCCCAAAACTAAGGGTCAAACAACTCGGAATAACTCTCCCACATACTATCCTCGGTTTCCCAAGTAGCCTCTTCGACTCCATGTCTAGACCACTGAATTTTTACCAAGGAATCGTCTTGTTCCTCAACTATTTGATTCGCCGCTCTAAAACTCGTATAGGATGCTCCTCATACGAATGATCATCCGCGATCTCGATTTCATCGAACTGAAGTATGTGACTCGGGTCGGCAACATACTTCCTCAGTTGGGAGACGTGAAACACATTATGAATTCGGCTCAATGCCGGAGGTAAGGCCAATCGATAAGCTAGCTCGCCTACTCGATCCAAAATCTCAAACGGTCCAATGAATCTCGGACTCAACTTTCCCCACTTCCCGAAATGGAAGATACCTCAACTCGGGGATACCTTGACCAACACATGGTCACCTGTCTCGAACTCTAATGGTCGACGACGATTATCTGCGTATGATTTCTGTCGACTCTGAGCGGTCAACAAACGACTCCTGATCAAATCTACCTTCTCACGGGCGGCTATAAGCATATCAGGCTCGGTGCCGATTGATTCTGATAAGTCATCCCAATACAAAGGAGATCGACAACGACGACCGTATAAGGCCTCGTAAGGTGCCATCTTAATCGAAGCATGCCAACTATTGTTGTACGTGAACTCGATCAACGGTAGTTGGGCTTCCCAATCATCTTTCCAATCGAGAACACATGCCCTCAACATGTCCTCCAAAGTCTGAATAGTCCTCTCTGATTGTCCGTCGGACTGAGGATGAAAAGATGTGCTGAGATTAAGCTGAGTTCCCATGGAACGATGAACTGACTTCCACAAATGTGATACGAATCGCCTGTCACGATCAGAAACGATACTCTTAGGAGTACCGTGCAATCTCACTATCTCTTTGATGAACAATTGGGCAAGTCTCTCGGGACCCCACGTATCCTTAATCCCAAGGAAATGAGCTGACTTAGTTAAACGGTCCACAATTGCCCAAATTGTATTCATGCCACGACGACTCGTTGGCAAACTCGTGATGAAGTCCATTGAAATATCCTCATACTTCCACTCTGGAATAGGGAGCGGTTTCAGCATACCCGCCGGTCGTTGATATTCTATCTTGACTTGCTGACAGGTTAAGCATCTCGAAACAAATTCCGCGACTTCTCGCTTCATATTACTCCACCAGTAATTTTGTTTCAAGTCTTTGTACATCTTGCTAGATCCCGGATGAATGGAATATGGGGTAGCATGAGCTTCTCTAAAAATCGAGTTTTTCAACTCGTCATTCGCCGGGACGCATAACCGGTTTTGAAATCGCAAAAGTCCATCCTCGTGGACCACAAATCCAGGGGCTTTCCCCTGTATCACATCATCTCGAATGCGCAACAAAAATGGGTCCGAACCCTGATTCACTCTGATCGCCTCCTCTAGTGGCGATGAGATCTCTAACGTACAAAGTTGCCTTTGTACTCGCTGTAACCAAACCTCGATCTCGGGCCTAAGGAATTCCTGCTGAAGTTCCTTCTGAATAGTTAAACGAGCAAGCATCTGGTCCTGCACAGACTTACGACTCAAGGCGTCGGCGACAACGTTCGCCTTGCCCGGGTGGTATAGTATCTCAATATCGTAATCTTTGATTAGTTCCAACCACCGTCTCTGTCGCATATTTAACTCCTTCTGCGAAAATATATATTTCAAACTCTTGTGATCGATGAATATCTGACAGGTGACGCCATAAAGATAATGACGCCAAATCTTAATGCGAATACCATGGCCGCTAGCTCCAGGTCGTGGGTCGGATAATTGACCTCGTAAGGTCTCAATTGCCGTGAAGCATAGGCAATAACTTTCTCGTTCTGCATTAATACACATCCAACACCGTGTCCGGACGGGTCACTATAAACCACGAATCTTTCCATTCCTTGCGGTAAAGAAAGGACAGGTGCTGAAATTAAACGACTCTTGAGTTCCTCAAAACTCTGTTGACACGCGTCAGACCACGTGTATTTATTATCCTTCCACAAAAGGTTCGTCATGGGTTGAGTGATCTTAGAAAATCCTTCCACAAATCGCCGATAATAACCAGCTAATCCGAGAAAGCTTTGGATTTCCTTAACATTCTTCAGAGGTTGCCAATCTCGGATAGCCTCTGTCTTCTGAGGATCGACGCGTACTCCGTCTGATGAAATTACATGTCCGAGAAACGTCACTTCGGACATCCAAAACTCACATTTGGAAAATTTCCCATAGAGTTGCTCTCGTCTCAACACGTCGAGAACCTGATGAAGGTGAAATTCGTGCTCCTCTCGGTCACGAGAATAAATCAAAATGTCGTCTATGAAGACAACCACGAACTGATCCAAATATTCGATGAAAACTCGATTCATTAACTCCATGAACACCGCAGGTGTATTAGTTAACCCAAACGGCATTACCACAAACTCATAATGACTATAGTGTGTTCGGAACGCCATTCTAGAAATATCTGACTCTCGAATTCCCAACTGTATGATACCCAGATCTTAAATCAATCTTGGAAAATACTGAAGCTCCCTGAAGTTGATCCAAAAGATCATCGATGCGGGGTAGGGGATATTTATTCTTGATCGTCACCCTGTTCAATTCCCAGTAATCAATACACAAGCGAAATGAACCATCATTCTTCTTGACAAATAGCACAGGTGCTCCCCACGGGGATGCACTCGATCGGATATAACCTTTCCCGGTCAATTCCTCCAATTGATTCTTCAGTTCTTGCATTTCGGTCGGGGCCATCCAATACGGTGCCTTCGATATTGGAGACATACCAGGCTCCAACTCAATCGTGAATTCCACATCTCTCTGCGGAGGTAAACCAGGTAACTCGTCTGTAAATACATCGGCATATTCTCTCACTACAGGAATATCCGTCAACATCACTGATGATTTCTCGGTCTTGGTCATATAACACCAATAACCGACACACCCCTGATTGGGTAATTTTACTGCTTTCATCAAATTGATGACTCTTCCGGAATAGCTGGGATTACCTCCCTGAAATACACATTCGACCCCGTCGTCTGAAATGATAGTGACCATACGCTTACGGACACTAATGATGGCATCGTGACGATCCATCCAATCGATACCCAAAATAACGTCGTCTCTCGGTAAATCTACCACGATCAGGTTTGCTAACCAATCACGGCCATGAAGCTGAATCGGACAATTCTCGATCTCATGACCCCCGATGATTCTTCTACCGTCAGGTAGACCAATGATATAAGGTTCACAACTAGTAGAATTATCCAGATGAAGTCTACTCAAGCATGACTCGGAAATGAATGAATGCGATGCACCAGTATAAAAAAGGGTACACACAGGTTGAGATAGAATTTCGAGTGTACCTGAGATCATCCGGGCCTCAGGATCGTCCGCCTTTTTAATCTCATAAATTCGGGGTTTGTCGGCCCCCGAACCGGATGCTCCCGTCTGATAGCTTTTGGCTCCGCCCTTGTTTGCTCCTGTCGTCTTGAACGACGTGGACTGAGTGGCCTGATTCTGAACCACTGACTGTCTTGGGGCCTGAGATATCGCCGAAGTAGGTTTAGAGTCTCTTCGGTAAAAACGGGCCTTATGCCCAGCAATCCCACAGTTATGACACATGATAGTCTGCCTCGGACACTTGGTGCTGAAATGACCCTGTTCTTCACAGTTGAAACAGGTGATGGCCGAACTGGCCGCTCGGGACTGAGATTCCGCGGGTTTCGGCGCCATAGGAGGTCGCTTGGAAAAAGTAGAGCCTGCACGAGGCTTCTTGAAGGCCGCCTGACTGCCTTCAGACTGATTACGATTCTTTGATTTCTTGCTAGCAGATAAAGGTTGCTGCCTAGCAATCTCTTTAGCAGTAAGCTCATAAGTAAGAGATTTCTCGATGAATTCGGCCAGGGTGGTGCAATTGTGATTAAGTAAATGCATCCGCATACGAGGTTTCAACCTCTTGCTGAAATACTTGATCTTGTCCGCCTCTTAGTGAATAATAGATGAGGCGAAAGGAAACAACTCCTGAAATTTCTCGGTGATGGCGAGAAGATCATCTCCCGCCGAGGGGTCGGGAGTGAGTAATTCTGATAACTTGGCCTCTCGGAGTAATACCTCTCCATCATGAGAGTCTTAAATTGATCTCAAGTACAAGATCCGTTGGTGGGCTTCAACGATAACCACCATGAATGAGCGCTCTTACCCAGATAGTAAGTCGCGACTGAAACATTATGCCCTTCGGAACACTCTACCATAGCAAACAACTTCTCGAAATGCTCAAGCCAGTGAACAATATCCGCCGGCTCAGATGAGCCCTCAAAAGTAGGTGGTCTTTGGCGAGAGATGTCGCCAATAATACTGATCGCACTCCTCTCTTGCCTCTAAGGTGGCGGCGGAAGAGCCTGATGATTCTGAGTAGCTGAGTTCTGCATCGTCTCCATGAGGCATGCCATCTGAGTCATTTGGGCCATCATGCCCTGCATAAACGCGAGTGGATCAACCCGAACACCTTCTGAATGAGCTGTGTCCCGGGTACGACTTCCTGACAGTGAATGATCATTTCCGGGTGAATGAGTGGCAGCATCGCTGGTCGATGAATTAACATTATTTCTTGCGTTCGCGCGTGTATTCAACGAGCTCTCGGGTTTCGGCCCGCACCGCGGCCTCTTCCCCCGCGTCCTCTTTCAGCTCTTCCCATACTGAAGTGGGAAAGTCATAGGATGATTATATATCTCGCATGAATATCACATTATGATTACGTTATGAAGTGATGATGATGATGAGCATACGCGCTCTAACACAATGATTACATGAATGATCAACTGAGGTGACATGATTATCTGATGAAATTCTTGAAATGATTATCTTGAGCAAGTTAACAAGATTAATGATATGATTCTTAAGATCAACAACTGAGCAATGAAATGAACTGGGTGATTAATGAATTAACATGATCGACATTATCAAAAATGAAAATGACGATTGAGGATTGTTGACTGTTGAATGATGAATGAGTGATTCTTATTGCCAGAAATTATACCATAGCATCAGAAATCTTACTGTTCTTTGGTCTGAGGGGTTCGGCTCTTGCACAGGTCACACGTGACGCGAAAGTCTAATGATACTAGTCTGATGAACGATATTTCAACTGAGACATGACTCAGAAGGTAGTATTCAAAACCACGCTCCGATACCAACTCTGTAACACCCCAAACTAGGCGGATATTACAGTGCCGTGGACCCCCGACTAGGACCCACTAGGCGAATGAAAATTAATGACTTAAATAATATAATTATATTACCGAACCACAATATATCATCGATTTATCCGATGAGGAGTTTCAAGTATAACACACCCAAGATAATACAGAATACATGTATATTTTATATGAATATAAAATATACAACACTGAATGAGAATGGGTATCCAAACGGAAATCTGCAGCGGAAATAAAATGAAGAAAACATGAATTACTGAAAGGACTGGGGGCCACTACTAGTATCACTGGGACTCCTCGCCGTCAATGTTCTATTCCCATGCTTTAGCCTTGCCATGACCTGAAAACAACATCCCCCAACGGGGTCAGTTACACAGAACAACAATCCTCAAAGGTTGAATAAACACAATCATGATATATCTTAATTATGAAATTAAGCTGAAGAGAGGCATCATAGTATGCCCGTAATGGTATGTGCAAGTACACAAGACGAGTGTCCGGACACACCCGACCTTGTGCCTAATTAGTCTCACGGAGGTACGTTACCGTGTGCACAGTCCATTGTGTCGGTGAATCCGATCACATGACTATCATGTGCCCGACTAAAAATTCCACACATCCCCACCCGGCCACACAATATGAACCCAGAAGGTCATATGAACAAGAATGACCATGAGGAGTATTAATGAAAACAATCCGACAAGGGTCAAGAGTGACTCACCGAGATGAAATAATAATGAAATGAATGATAGCTCATTGAAATGATTGGAAGCGTCGTTCCTCGTGAATGAAATGATTATTTGACAATTACAAGTCTCAATACGGTTAATACAATATGAATGAATTATGATTATGAATGAACAACAACGAAAGGAATGAGTATCCTTTTAACCGAGTAAGAATTTACTTACTCAACACCGGTGAAGAATGTCCTTCCTCGAACAAACGTCCTAAAAGAGATGTCGGTCGCTCGAACAATCTTGAATAACATAAATACCAATAATCCGCTTAATAAACGATTCAAACATGATCACAACCCACTTCAAGAGTCGATACAACAATATCCAACTCATTGGGGCATTCAAATAAACACTTAGCGAACATCATCCTTTAATTATAATCAATCCCACATATATCGAAACCAAACTCCAAAATGAGTAGTTTCAATCCAACAAAACACCTTCAATGATATCAATAATCCAATAGGAAACCACAACTCGAGGTTACGACAACTATAATCGGAAACCCCCAAAAATAACCAAAGTCAACATCAAGGGTTCTTGAATAATTCTCCAAATATTCATCAAATCCGAAAAACACATCAATAAATCCATAGGAATACATGTATCCAAGGTAGATAGTCCATATCTAATATATTCCAACATAATAGCAAGCTTACACGAAGAGATCGGAAGGAAAAACCCCAAAATCCAAAATTTTAAATCCAAGAAGTTATTACCTTGATTTGATGTGTTGGAGAGGATGAAATGATGATTAACCCGAATGATAAGCTTGAAGATGATGGTAGATGGATTCAGCTCGAAGAAATCTCTCCAAAATGCCCGAAATCGCCCAAAACCGTCGAAGGAATGAAGTGAAATGAACAAATGACGAATCTGGACTGCACTGTCCAATTTATACTGGTCCTAGCTTAGCGCACGCTATGACCTGATATGTAGCGTGCGCTAACGGGTTAACCGGACAGTCCAATGAGCTCAAACTTCTTGTTAGCGTACGCTACGAACTTGGTAGCGTGCGCTAACGCCTTCCCGATAGCGTGCGATAACCCATAATGTTAGCGTGCGCTAAATGAATATCTTATGCCCAGTAACTAAAGTCCAGAACCTTTTGTTCTCTGATCTGCTCGCGATAGCATACGCTACACCCAAAACTCAGTGTGCGCTACTACACCATTAGCGTACGCTAAAATCTAGTCATAGCATGCGCTATGAATTATTCCAGATCAGTCCAGTACCCATTGGACTCTGCCTGATCGGCCTTAGCGCGCGCTACGCTGACTTACTAGCGTGCGCTATCCAAACTTACTAGCGTGCGCTACTTACTATTCGTAGCGTACGCTACTACAACTCGACTGCAGTCCATTGCCTTCTGGACTACAGGCCTGAACCACATTAGCGTGCGCTAATACGGAGAGGTAGCGTGCGCTACCCGTACTCAATTAGCGCGCGCTAAGAAGAGTACGTAGCGTGCGCTACTCCTCACACACAGCCAGCTACAATGATGACAAAAATGATATGCTCGGCCCGACTCGCCAACCGGGTGGAAAGACGAATAATAACTGATACACGATACAAATTACTCTGAACGGTGAATACACTGAATGAATCATGAATGATGACTGATTATTAATGAGTGAAAATTACTGAGTGACAATTACTGAATGATAATTACTGAATTACAACCGGTTATTACACCGAGCTTCTCTCAAGGTACAGATTGTGGAAAATCCCAAAAAGGAGAACCAATCGACAATATTGTTGCGGATCTTCAGTGGGGTCCCACAGTAGACTAAACTATTTGACCAATCGTCCCTCGTTAGTGCCTAGTTGGTTCCAGACCAGATTATTTGATGTTTATGCTTCCTGCCTGCCAGAGTCCAGTGAATTGCATCAGAAGGTCTTTAACATGTCTTTGAAGCATCAGTTTTAGGTCAAACCATTCGATTATCTTCTGTCAAAATCTATAAGGGAACTCGCATTGGCAAAAAGATGATCCGCGACTTGCTCTTTATTATTGCACAATGCACATAATCTAGCACACAACATCCCCTTCTTCAACTGCTTTTGGTGAGAAGTTGCCAAGTTTGGATAATAGTTTGATCCACAACTCTTCTTCCCATATGAAAAAATTCTTCCTCAATGCCCACTTCCGCTCCCATTTTTCATCGTTCCACAACATCGATGATTCTTTTCATGACGCACAACTCCCTTTATATCTTGTCCGCCACCCCAAAGGAAGGATCTTTGTATGAGAACTTTTTTGGGTCTTTAAAAAGGAACGGTAATAGAGTAGAAGCGCCGAGAGAACAACATTATCGAAACCAAATGACCTCCTAATGATAAATTTTCTATTTTTCCACCTGATGGTTTCCATGTTACATCCCTTTCGGGAGTGGGATACCTAGATGATTGAACGGAATATGACCCCCTCTTACAATTTAAGAGACCAACCATTTGATCCGAAGATTCTGAATCAATGCTTATTCCAACAATACTACTTTTAAGTAGTTGACTTAGAACCCTGATAATAAATCAAAGTTCGTGAGCAGCGCCTTCACCATTCTAACATTACCTAGTGAAGTTTCTCCGAAAATGATGGTACCGTCTGCAAATTGTAAATATGAATATTGATTTCCCGACTGTCTACTTTCACAGGACGGAAATATTCTGAATCTACAACCTTATGTATGAAAATACTCAGGCCTTCGGCAGAAAGAATAAAGAGGAAAGGGAAAAGCGGGTCACCTTGTCTTAAACCTCTTTCCAGTCTAAACTCCTCGGTTGGACTTCCATTAGCAAATATCGATGATCTAGCTGATTCTAAATTGAACAAATAGAGAACTAACAAAGTGCACATGCAGAGAACTAATAATTTCTCATACAGGTTAGAACATGAGATTCATATATGAAAGATGACATTGTCTTTCCAAGTAAATGATATTCGGAAGTTTAAGAGCAAACTCGAATATTTCATAACCATGATATCAGAGAAGTATGTGTAGAATACGGATGATGTCAATATTTGATCTTTCAATGGCCATAACACACATTATTGTTAAATTCATGTAATATAAGTGATCACTAATTTACACAACCAGAAACAAGTATAAAGTCAAAAAAGCAAACTTCCTGCAAAATAATACTCCCTTCAACCCAAATTATTTATCGCACTTAATTTTAAACAAACTTTAGGATATATTTAAACTGAACTCAGCATTTTATATTTTCCCTCCGGTTTAATCACTCATCGCAAGCAAATATTGAAACTAAATTTTAGGAGTTCCACAAAGTAAAATGAGACGAACAATTTGGGATGCGCGGAGCACATAAAAAATCACAGGCATGATCTAGTAATATTCATTAAAATGCATCTCATCTGATGTTTCGTGTAGAGATTTAGCTCTAAAGCACGAATTCCGAAATTCAAGCAATAGATAAAAGTAATCCTGATAATACTATCGTTCGGTGAGTTAAGAAATGTAGAGGGATACCTAGATGATCGAACGGAATATGACCCCCTCTTACAATTTAAGAGACCGACCATTGATCCGAAGATTCTGAATCAATGCTTATTCCAACAATACTACTTTTTAAGTAGTTGACTTAGAACCCTGATAATAAATCAAAGTTCGTGAGCAGCGCCTTCACCATTCTAACATTACCTAGTGAAGTTTCTCCGAAAATGATGGTACCGTCTGCAAATTGTAAATGTGAATATTGATTTCCCGACTGTCCACTTTCACAGGACGGAAATATCCCGAATCTACAACCTTATGTATGAAAATACTCAGGCGGCAGAAAGAATAAAGAGGAAAGGGGAAAGTGGGTCACCTTGTCTTAAACCTCTTTCCAGTCTAAACTCCTCGGCTGGACTTCCATTAACAAGTATCGATGATCTAGCTGATTCTAAAATGAACACACAGAGAACTAACAAAGTGCACATGCAGAGAACTAAACAATTTCTCGTACAGGTTAGAACAATATACACATGAGATTCATATATGAAAGATGACATTGTCTTTCCAAGTAAATGATATTCGGAAGTTTAAGAGCAAACTCGAATCTTTCGTAACCATGATATCAGAGAAGTATGTGTAGAATACGGATGATGTCAATATTTGATCTATCAATGGCCATAACACACATTATTGTTAAATTCATGTAATATAAGTGATCACTAATTTACACAACGAGAAACAAGTATAAAGTCAAAAAAGCAAAGTTCCTACAAAATAATACTCCCTTCCGCCCAAATTATTTATCACATTTAATGTTTAACAAACTTTTTTTCCATTGTTTCCAATGGAGCCAAAAACTCCTTATCCTTTGGTTATGGATTATAATTGAATAAAACAAAATGACTCATTAAACTAGCTGCCACTTCTTTTTCTCATGCTTCTTTTTCTCATGTAGTACTAGTCATTCCATGCAATTCTCGATGCAATTTTTATTTTTGATCATCCGGAAACAGTCTCTCTGTGTTAAGACAGTGGTAAGACTGCGTACACCAGATCCCCCCTTATCCCGCTTTTTGCGGGAGCAGTTGAGGCATTGAGGTAATGTTGTAATGTTTAACAAACTTTAGGATATATTTAAACCAAACTCACCATTTTATATTTTCCCTCCGGTTTAATCACTCATCACAAGCAAATATAGAAACTAAATTTTAGGAGTTCCACAAAGCAAAATGAGGCGGACAATTTGGGATGCGCGGAGTACATAAAAAATCACAGGCATGATCTAGCAATATGCATTAAAATGCATCTCAGCTGATGTTTCGTGTAGAGATTTAGCTCTGAAGCACGAATTCCGAAATTCAAGCAATAGATAAAAGTAATCATGATAATACGATCGTTCGATGAGTTAAGAAATGTAGATAGCTGTTTGGATTACAAACAGATAATAAATAGAAGTTGAAGCCTAGATCTCGATTGGAGAGGCGAAAAACTGTTTAATGCAACTATATCGAACATTTACCAAAACGCAATTTTAGAGAAAGCAAAGAGAAGAGGATTGAGGTTATAGATCAAACACTCAAATAAAATCATTCAATTTACAAATATAGCAAGTTGAAGCAAAAAGACAAACATCACTAAGCTACTAGCAGAATTTGTTTTTGAAATTACCCCTACATCAACGACGATAGCTATGGCGTTTGAAGTTGAAATATAAGTGCAGAATTCCTCTTTCAAATGTGCACTTGTATCCTTTCTTGTTTGAGTACTCCCAGTCCTTGTTAATAATCCTAAATGCTATGTCCTCATACGGAGGAGCAGCATGAAACCTGATGATGCAAGTTTCAGATCTGTCATCATCTTTTTCTATGAAATATGATGGAGCTCTCGATTTGTCAACAAGATCCGGATAGAATATGTTGAACTTGTACCCTCGAACAGTTGTTGGTGGAGGACTGTTGTGGTCATAATGAGTTTGGTTGTATTTATTCCACGCATACCCAATGTGAACACGACTGAAATACATTGGCTTTCTAGGCTGATACTTGTCATGCCTACAATACAACCCGGACTCTACTAGATTTCTGACATTGACTTCCTCAGTCGAACCATATACAGCATCTTCAGGCATTGTTCGCAAAGCCATTTCTTGGTTTCTCCATACTGCAATACGCTTATTTACCAATATGGAGCGGTCCTCCTCAGGGTCAATGGCTTCTTCACTGTCATCACAATGCAACAGTTGTGGCGAAAATGATCCAGCCACCTCAATTGGTTCAGGGGACAAATCTCGAACACCTTTCTCCTCAAAGCATTGGTCGGTATTGTTGTCATTTGATGATGGCTTCTGTAGATGTACCAAGTGTTTGCTCAACAACTGGGCATGAAATTCTTTTAAGTAAGCCATTGCCTTGAAGATGTGAAGCCGCTGAAGGAGCGCCTCCCAATATTCAACAACCTTTGCCGTCCCGGATCTCATCTCCGACTCGATATGGGTTTGATACTTTGCAAGTTCACCATAAGTTTTGGCTTGTAGAAGATCTTCCACGTCTGGTTCAACGCTAGGGTGCAAACCCCTATCTTGAACAAGTAAGTGAGACGGAATACGCTCCCCGCCACCACGCAGTTGTTGTTGTTGTTGTGCTTGATCAACCAGGGCATCCTTCTTCCTGGATTGAGTTAACTCCCAATCACAAACCACCAATAGAGCCTCCCAGTACTGGATGTGGGCCCTGTCGAAATCAAGACACAGCTTAATATCATCATGTAGTTCTTCCATCTCTTCGACAGTCAAACCCTTAAAGAAAGCACAGGGTTGATTGATATTGATCTCTATATTCATGTCATCAGAAGGAATCAGAAGTTTCCTAAACATATCAATCGGCTTCATGCGACCTTCCCGAAGCCGAATCTGAGATTTGAGTTGACTTTGTTGAAATTGAAACTCTTGTTCCTTCTTCTCCCAACCATCATGGAACTCAGCAGCGGCTCTCTCTCTGGCTAACAAAGCCATGTCTTCTTCATGTTGCGCTTTCTGAATACCTCTTTCCTCCCTTCTCCTTTTCACCTTTTCAATTTCTGCCATCCTTTCTCTCCGCCTTTTCTTTTCAGCCTTTGCAGAAAACCGCACCACCCCTTGAGAAACATCACGCACAATCTTCTTCCGCCACACAAATCCTTCATTAAGCTTAGCAGATTTAATTGCCTTTTTAACTGCTTTATTCCCCAAATATTCATAGATATTTGAATCGCTAATCTTCCGGAGAGATCTCCTTCGAGAATCCATTATTACTTGATATCGCTGCCGAAAAAAGGATCAAAGTTGCTACTAAGAGATATGGTATTGGTTTGGTCTGTATGATGGTATTAGCTACACCCACCGATATACTCCCTCCGTCCAGTTTTTAAAGTCCCATTTGCTCTCAAATATTTGTCCACAATTTAAAGTCCCACTCTACTTTTTGTACCATATTACCCTCTTTTCTTTATTTAATTACTACATTTCTTAATGGGCCACTCTTTTTCTCCAAACCACTACCTTTCTTTTTTAAACCACTACCTTTTTCTTCCAAACCACTAACTTTTTCTTCCACCTACTACCTTTTTCTTTCACTCACTTTACCTTTATCATTTTTTCTTAACCTCCGCGCCCAACATCAAATGGGACTTTAAAAAGTGGACGGAGGGAGTATATAATTGAGGAACACTCAAAGGCTTAAATATAGAAGACCTCACCTAGAAGGTCTCAATCTCTTCAGAACTCTTGACATTGCGAACTTCTCTCCAACTGAATCTCTCTCTCCCCCTCTCCAAATAGTCTTTATCTTCACGAGATTTCTTCCTCTCCAATTTATCGTCTGAGTCTACTTAAAACCAAACCCTAGAATTGGAAAACTGGAAACAATTGGGCCGGATTAAACATTTTTTTTTTGTGTGAAATTCTTTTATGGGCCGGATTAAACTCTGTCGAAAGAGTATATGAGTACTACAATAGGTAATTAAAAAGTATAACAAAACGTAGAGGAATACAAAAGAAATAGTAATAACATGTGACTATTTGTCGCGACTATTTTCTAGGACTCTTGATAAGGGATGTCAATATTATTCGTAATCGATTCGATTTGTTGGATAAACTCATAATAGGGTTAGGTATTGGTCGAATTCAAATTTTTGTGATTGAGTACAGGTATAGTATGGATTTAGTACAATACCCGATGACCCGACCCGATAACACAACCCGCTTACTCATTTGAATTATATATAAATCTAATATATTATGCATAGATATTATATTATATTATATATTATATATATTATTACATAAAATATATTATTTTAAATATCCAATATACTAAATTGAATTTATTAATTACATTATATGTACATATGATATATATTAAAAACTATTTATATTCTTAAATATAAGGTATAGCACCCGAATACTTATTGGGTATCTGATTACCCGATGGGCGGTACCCGAACTCAATCCGAATTAAATAGGATAGAACATGACGAAGACATACCCTTGACACATTGACATCCCTACTCTTGGTCACTCTCTCTTTGGTCCGAGAGGGAACTCTCTTTAGCGAGTGGAAGCAATGAGAGGTTGCGTATTCTGATCCAATGGCGTGGAAGCATCAAATATCCGGTAAGTACTCTTAGTTGAAATGTAGACATTTCATTAATTATGATAGTAAGTGTGAATTATAATTTTTTAAATAAAAGTATGTTATATTTTTTAAATAAAATAATTTAATTTTGTCCATATAATTTGAAATGTCTAATTTTAATATTAAAGATCTAATTTGATGATTATTAAATATTAGAATTAATGGGTGTTAATTTAGCCCTTCTTCTCTCTCATTAACGCTATTTTAAGAATGCATTTATAGAGATCATTAATAGTCTAGACCTGACATGCTATACAAAGGGACTATGCATCTTTTGTCTCATATCATTTAAGGACAACTAACAGAAAGAAAGAAGAGAGGAGAAAAAAGAAGTTTAAAGAGTTTACTTCAACAATTCCAATCATCACGGACCAAGGTATGTTCTTGTATTGTCATTTCAACATAATTATATGGTCAAGAGTATTAAGATCCTAAATTAAAAGAATTATACTCACAGTTGGTATCAAAGCATGGTTGAATACTCTTGCAAATACTGTATAAAAAGTGTTGAAAGGAGTTAATTGATAGACTTTGCATGTTGTTAGTTATCTGAAATGGAACTCATATTTTTGCCGCGTTAGATGGTAGTATCACGTACACCATATGAATTATACTACATCCGTCCTTATTTAGTTGTCCTGTTTTGATTTTCAATGGTTAAATTGACCAATTTTTAAACAAATATTATGAATAATTCTTTTATTATTTTTAGAAACTAAAAATTTCATTTTAAAATAGATTATATGTACTTTACAATGATATAATTTTTTTTATTTTATCAATTATATAAAATTCGTAAATTTTAGTCAAATTTTAGTCAATTTAATCTGTCAAAAATCAAACTGGCCAACTAAAAAAGGATGGAGGGAGCGGCTATTGATTAGAGAACTTATAATGCTAGTGAATCATGGCTTTAAATGATTGAGGTATATCAGTAGAGATATAAATAATTTGTGAAAAGATGATATGCACCATTGTGATGTTTCTCTACTTTCCATGTTAACTTGTTAATAGATGATAGATTATTTGTATTTAACAAGTTATAGTATTTGATTTGGTTGATTAATTATTATAATCGACCGAGAACAATCATAGTAGTGCATAACTTGGGTTATGAACTTGGTTGATTACTAGTAGAAATTATTTTGATGATCCGTAAACGCGGAATTTGCTGAAAGAATTGATATCGAGATTTGTGTTTAACATAAATATTAACTATGTCTAATTGCTTCAACTTGGTGAGAAAATTATCAAATTGGTCCCGTATGTGGGATCAATTGACCAAAAAACGCATCTGTCTCCGGCGGACCAAAAAAACCTACATCTCCCCCCTACTTTAGCCAATTTAGTCTTCCGTCGCCGGCCGGAGTATTTTCCGGCCACCGGAGCTGACGTGGAGGACACGTGGCCAAAAAAAAATATAAAAATCTAAATAATATAAAAAAATCTAAAAAAATTAAAAAATCTGGAATATTAAAAAACCTAAATTTAAAAAAATTAAAAAATCTAAAAAAATTTAAAAAAAATTAAAAAAATTTAAAATCTAAAAAAATTTAAAAAAATATATAAAAACCTAAATAATATAAAAAATCTAAAAAAATTAATTTTTAATTTAATTTAATAATAGAACCTTAGGTAATTATTTTTAATTCTGAAATATTAATATTAATATATTAAAATTTTTTATTTATTTTTTAATTTTATAATTCTGAAAAGATTTTTTTTCAGAAAAAAATCTTTTTAATTCAAAATATTAATTTTATAATTCTGAAAAAAATCTTTTTAATCTTTTTAATTTCTGAAAAGATTCTGAAAAAGATCGTTTTGATAATTTTCTCATTTTTTCAGAAATGAAAAATATTTTTTTTCAAAATTATAAAATTAAAAAAAAAATCAGAATTTAAAAAGATTAAAAAGATTTTTTTTTCAAAATTATAAAGTTAATCTTTTGAATTCAAAATATTTATTTTCTGAAAAAAAATCTTTTCAAAATTATAAAATTAAAAATAAAATAAAAAATTCTAATATATTTTTATTAATATTTCAAAATTAAAAATAATTACCTAAGGTTCTAATTTTTTTTTAAATTTTTTACGATTTTTCAGATTCTTTAAAATTTTTTAGATTTTTTAAATTTTTTTAAATTCTTTTATATTATTTAGGTTTTTATATTTTTTTAAAAAAAATTTAGATTTTAAATTTTTTATTTTTTTTTAAATTTAGGTTTTTTAATATTCCAGATTTTTTAATTTTTTTTAGATTTTTTTTATATTATTTAGGTTTTTATATTTTTTTGCCACGTGTCGTCCACGTCAGCTCCGGTGGCCGAAAAATACTCCGGCCGACAACGGAGGACTAAATTGTCTAAAGTAGATGGAGATGTTGGGTGTTTTGGTCCGCCAGAGACAGATGGGATTTTTTGACCAATTGATCTCATATACCGGACCAATTTAATAATTTTTTCTCCACTTGGTGGTTAACAAATAAATTGATAATCTTTCGATCATATATATTTAGTGTTAGTGTGATATATGACATAAGAGATGTATATGTTGGACAATTATTTGATGAAGTCTGCATTCACATGTTAATTGTTTTACATAACTTTTTTTATAAATGAGTATCGTGGATTTGATATACAATTAAAAAAAATGTGTAAACAAATTAAAATTATTCTTGTGGCACATATAATTTGAGATAGTTAAAGATATCTACTATTAAGAAAATTTGTTAGTCACTAAAGTGGCCTAGCTAAATGTGTAAATAGATATTTTTATCTCATATTACATAATTGTACAATCTTTTGAGATATAATAGTTACTAATATTTATTTACGATTAAAATGCTTGTAACTAAATGAGTAGATTAAAATTTTATCTCAACTAATAATTACACTAATTTCATATATTATAATAAATTAAAATTATCTAATTTTATAATGCTTCTTAGTCACTAAAGTGGCCAAGATAAATTATTAAAGAGATTATTTATTTCATGTCATTAGATAATATTTTGATATATTATTAAAGCGGTTTACTTTAAATTGTTTGGTAGTCATCAAAGTGGTCAAACTAATTATTAAATAAATATTATATTATTATATTTTGAAAAAAATATCTAATATGTTCAAACTTGTTAATCACCAAAATGGCCTAGCTACAGAAATTAATTATACATGATTATATTGAGATGCTTCTTAACATGTACTTTTGAAGTCATTAATCATTATGCATACATGTGTACTTTTGCATATGATTGAAGGTGTTAACAACATACTTAATTGATATGTTTGTTGAATTATGGTTAAATATTAAATGTTTAAAGATCATCCAAAGGTGAACTTGTAGATGTTATTAAAGTAGGGCTGAGATTTTTGATTGTTGAAAAAAAATAGTTGTACCCATTATCCGAATCGTATTAAATATTTTGGGTACGGTTCTTTATTTTTTTACATTACTCGAAAATACCCGAACCGAAATTTAGGCGGGTTTTGATTTTTAGCTTATTTTCTCTCTATATATAAACTTGTATTTTACTACTTTACCTGCAATGAAAGCCTCTTGGTGACATAACATTCTAATTTGGCTCACCAAATTTACATAGTAGCAGAAGATTTTTGAAGTTTGGAGTTTATATAGTAGCTTGATTAAAAAGAAAAGAGTAAATAAATATATAAATAACCGAAAATATATATAATAACCAGGTATTTCGGTTTTTTAATTTAAATATCAGTTATTGCAATTTTTCGGGTATTTAAAATTAAAAAAAATCAATACCTGTTACCCGAAATTCAATTTGAAAGGAGGATACAATATCCAAAATTCTCACGATTTTTTTCAATAACCAAACCGAAATATTTTCACCAATTCAGTTTGGTTATTCGGGTATTCGATTTTTAAGTCTCATCCCTATATTAAAGTTTATATTATTTGAATCTATTATGGTAACTCAAAGTGTTATATACAAGTTTGAATCATGTTTGCAGCTTCTACAAATTTATTTTCTTTAGGAAATTCCATGATCAAATGCAATGGTCTGAACTTTGCTGAATGGTCTGTACAAATTCCTTATTATCTTGGAGTAATGTATTTGAATTTTGCAATAGTATCAGACCAAATTCCTGATGCCATTACTGAGATTAGTACCCAAGATAAAAAGTATCTTTATGAATCGTAGGAAACATCTAACAGACTCAACTTGAATTTGAGGCGTATGGTGATGGCTGAAAATGTTAAGCCATCTATGTCTAAAACTGATAACGCAAGGAATTTCTCATAAAAGTCAAAGAGTACTCTCAATCTGACATTGCTGATAAGTCCATTGTTGGAAGTCTCATGAGTGAGTTAACGAATACTAAGTTGGATTGTTATGAACCCATTCATGATAATATAACCAGCATGTTCAGCAAACCAGCAAAGTTGAGGACTATGGATATATGGAATTGAGTGAGACATTTTTGGTTCAATTTATCATCAATTCACTTTCTCAAGAATTTGGTGAGTGACCGCGCTGTCGAGACGCGTCAAAATTAGATATTTATGAAGATTCCATGACTCGCTTATACTAAATAGTAGTATTGGCAAGTAAGGGTTAATCCCACGAGGAACGGATGAATTAATCGAACTTCTTGAGTTGAATATTTTTGAGAGACAAAAATAGTAGTACTAAATAAATAATAGTGCTAAAAATAATAATACTAGATATAATAAAGAGGGGGTTGGTTGGTTTAAAGTAAACAAACTAAAATAACAAGTAGGCAAATAAAAAGAAGTAAAATTTTAGTAAGGAAAAACGATTGCGATTAATATCCAGTTCTTAGTTCCGTTATCTTCCGTTTTAATTTAATTTATAAATTAATGCAGCACTTTATCTTTAATTCCTAATGAACTCCTACTCCGAAGTCAACAACAAACTTTGTTAACCCCAATCGTTTTTAAGTTTATTTAATCAAAACAACATCTTCAATTAAACCTATCTAGACGAAGGATTCAAAACAAGCTCTTCAAATTTTGTTCGTTAGATGTATTAGGAACCAAAACGATGGAAATAGACAAAATATTGAGTTCACAAGCTCGACCCAAGGGATCTTGATTTTGTGTTACCCAACTGAATAAAATCAATTGTTGCTACTTGTAATTTAGAATTATAACGATTACGTATTATAATCCTAAATCTAGCAATAGATATAAAAACCTCAATTAAGTTGATCAGACAAATTAGAGTGAATTATATCATAAATAAATCTACTCAATAACACAAAGATAATTCAAAGCAATTAAGTCAAGAAGATGCTACGGGATTAAAACATAAATAATATAGATACGAGTTCAAACATCCCTAAGAACTGGAAAAAAAATAAATTAGCCGAACATGAATGTCAAACAATAATTAAGCATAGATTAAAATCAAAAAATCAAACTCTTTTGTTTACTGGTCGGCGGCCGAACACTTCTTCCAATTGCTCGTGCTTCTTCTTTTTTTATGTTTGCCTCGGGAGCCGTGCCTTGATGATGGCCAACCGCCTGCTTCTCTTCAATTCCTACTGCTGATGCCGTGAGGTGTGTGTCCCCCCTTGATAACTGGTGATATATATACATATATATAGATATATATGTATATATATAAATATTAGTAATGTCGTGAGGTGTCCTTATAATAGAGAAAGACGGCTCTCCTTTTCCTAGTAGGAGTAGAATTTTAATTCGGCCCAATCTTCTTCTTCTCTTAGGATTAGGACTCTTCTTCTCAGTTTCTTCCAATCGATTGGAACTCTTCCTGGACTTGGGGATTTCATTTATTGTTCCGATAATTATTCCGACTTCAAAAATATAATAATTCCCTGAAATAATGAATAAATTCCACTAGTGAATTAAATACCTTCATAATTCAAATAGGTAGAAAACCATCGAATTGTGCGAAAATAAATATAATATAATTATGCATTTAGCACATATATTTATGCAATATTTTCTACCGATCAAATCTTCCCAAACTTAAACCAATGCTTGTCCTCAAGCATCAAAATATCGAAAGATTTGAAAAAATTATCGCCCTATAAGACGATCGATAAAACTTTAGACTCCATTCACCGACCCAAAATTCGCTCAAGTAATCGCTTAAAATAGAAGTTCAAATTCCCCAATCTCCCCAAACTTAAAAGTTTGCTTGTCCTCAAGCAATTTAGAATGAGTTGGATCGAAGCGATAACAAAAGTAGTAATATGATTTGCACCGCCTTGAAATATTCAATCTTCATTAACTCAAACAGTGGTGTAATAAACGCATCTTCTACATAATTAAAAACATGCTTTGCATAGACAATTAATGAAATTTACATAGAATTCTGTCACATAAAAACGCAATCCTATTAAATAGTTCCAAGAAGAGAAGTATGGTAAAAAATTTCCATCTTATGATAAAGACTTTGGTCATCTCCCCAAACTTATTATTTCAATTGGCTGTTTATTGATAGGATCTTACGCGAGCGCACCATCCAGAAGCTTCATCATATTTAGTCGGTGATAGCTTTCACACCGTTATTGTAATATCCGCAATTTTCAATTTTCGGTAAATTTCTTTTTTCGACTGGAGTCTGTTTTGACGACTCGCTCATGACCGTTTCGTCATTCTGAGAATGATTAATTCTACACTTTTTGTCATCCGAGTTCGTTTCGGTGTTGTTTTGTTGAGTTCTGTGCTTCTTAGCGACTTTTCCGCACTTGAGTTCGATTCTTGCGAATCTCGTCCGAAACTGCTGTTTCGAGTTTCCCGCAAGTCCGTTTAACTTTGTTAGACGTGTTGTGAACTTCGGTTTGGTTATTCGATCACGTATCGTGATTTCCGGGCGTTTTGGGCCATTTTGTAATTTCTTGAAAGTTACGGGTATCCATATCTGTATTTGTCGTCTTGACCCTTTTCTTGGTCGCGAATGATTAATTATTGCATTACGTTTTCATCTCGAGTCGTTGATGTCGTCCGCGAACTTTTCGTCGTGTCCGTTCCGTGCGTTTTCAGAAATCGAGGCGTCGGGTCGTGGCGGTGGCCGGACGGGTGCGGGGCCGGACGAGTCTTGGACATCGCCGAAGCGCACGCAGAACCGCGTAAGCGCACGCCTTCTGGCCGGGGGCCTTCTGCGCTAGCTTCAGCGATGTAGCGACGCTGCCGAGCACCAGCCAGACGCTTCTCGCCCGGGCGAGAGGATTACGAGGTTCTCGACTCGGTCGAGGATCGGCAGTAGCGCACGCTATCGCCGGTCGTAGCGCGCTAACCGGCAGTGTAGCGCGATGCGGCCGACTAGCGTACGTTCGGGAAGAGTTTGTTAGTCCGGTGGCTACCGGGCCAGTCGGCTAGCGCGCGAAGCTTCCGGCCGTAGCGCACGCTAGCGAGTCGGGCGGTCGAGTCATGGTCGGAATTGGTCGATGGTGCCGGGTCATGCGGGCCATGGCCGAGAGTGCTCGGCCGATCTTGCCGATAAGCGCACGCTAGGCGGCTAGCGCACGCTAGTTCCGGCCCGATATATATGAATGACAGACTGACTTTCTCCGTCATTTTTCATTTCATTTCTCTTGGTCATGGTCAGGGTTTGAGGAGAGACGAAACCATGTTGTTGAACAACAAATCCATGAAGTTTTTGAGTTTATATCACCGATCAATCGTCTATAACATCCTTCGATCCAAATGAATCAAGGTTAGATCTTTAGAACCCTACTTTTGGGTAGATTTGGGGTTTTCGCGTTTTGTCCGATTCGTTCCGCTTTTGTCGATTAATTCATGATGAATATGATTAATCTTGTTGGTATTCTTAGTTTCCTACGGATTCATGGTATATTTCGTGATTTTTACGGAATCGAGAGGGTTTGGTTGTGGTCCGCCTCGTTGTTGTTTATATACGAATATACATGAATCGTAGGCGGGTTTTGGTGTATTCCAATGCCGTATTCATTTAGAAATGGTTGTGATTGTATTCTTGAATCGTTAGGTTCGGTTTCATTGGTTCCTAGCGTTCGTCGGTGACTTTCCTTTCCGTTCGTTGCGTCGTCAATAATTCAAGGCAAGTATTTTGGAAACCTTTAAGCTTAACATGAAATGGTGATGTATATTACTTGTGTGTAACTCACCTTGTGTTGGCCCGATGGGGTCAAGGAGGGAAATCTATCCGCGCCCGGATTTCACGAGTTTCGCATCCGCTAGCCAACTCGGTAGGGTCCTTGTGAGGCCTCGAGTGAGAATGTATCTGCCGCCCTGTTCTCACGGCATAGCGTGTGCGTGGTTTTGTTTTTCTGTAATTGTAGCCAACTCGGTAGGGTCCCTATGAGGCCTCGAGTGAGAATGTATCCGCCGCCCTGTTCTCAAGGCTAATTGTGGACTGTATGTTTTCCTAAAAGACATGTCTAGTTTTGGTTTTGAATTGATATTGGTGCATGTACTATGAAATGTGTAAGCGATTGGTTTGCCTTGAATACTTGTACTAGCGTAATTGCTAACCCTTTGGGGACCCGTTGTCGGGAAATTCTTGTTATGGATTTCGGGTTATGTTCATTCGGAGACGAGCTGGGATGGTACGAGGATGTCGGCCAAGGTTGTTGACATGTGCAATTGAGTCTTGTTATTTCCTACTGTCTCTTTTGATGTGGGTGTTTTCCAAATTGTAAACTTATAGATTGTACTCGCGAGTACTTAGGCTTTTCCTCTCAGATTGTGATTGGTCTTTGTTGGAGTTACTGAATTTGTCGGTTGATGTTTATTATGCCGGTTGTACCAGACGTGTTGTTTTATGTTCTTGTTGTTAACAATTGTTTCCTTGCTAACCGAGACGGTTAGTCGAGAGGTGTTTTCTTGTGTTAGCCTGGTGGATCCCAGGTAGGGGTCCACGGCGCTGTAATACACCTCGAATATCTTGGGGGTGTTACAGAAAATGGTATCAGAGCTCTAGGTTTATGGATACCTAGGCTTGTTGGTTATTTGGGTCTAGTGTGTTTTGTTTTGCACATTGTCACACCGCTGCCGGCATCTCAGTACATCCAGTGCTCGTAAGTTTTCCTTACTCGATTCTCTTGTTTTCTCGTATTGAAATTCCACTTCTTGAACTGTGATTGCCTCTCTCGTACTTATTGTCGAGTTGTTTTTCGATCCATCCGGTTCGTGTACTTTTGATTCTAGTATTGCGCAGTCCTTTGTCTCTCTGGAGTATGTGCGCCGTTCTGGGCTTGACCGTTTGTCGTTTTGCGAGCCTTCCATCGCTAAACTTCCTAGCATTGGTGGGATCGTTGGTGATCGAAAGATCCGAGTTTTGCTCCGTGGTATATTGTGAGAGGGCTTGACTCTCTAGTCTTTTGTTGTATGATGGAATCTGTGTTTGGTAATTGCGGTATACTAAATGTATGTTGAGCCGAATGTACCGATGAGTTGGACACCGAAGGGTGCAGTATGATGTAGGATTTTTGAACATTGATATGTTCCGGTATAGGTATTGATGGCAGAGTTTGTTGAGAAACTCACATAGCTGGTTTCGACATATGTCCAAATCGGTGATCTTTGGTTACGCTGTTAAACTTGAAGAGATAGTTTGACATATGCTTGGAATTAGTATTCCCGAGTTGCGCTTGTTGAACTGGTGATTTTTGAATGTCGTATATGCGTGTGTTCTGGAATTGATGGTACTTGGGTAATTGTTAATATTTACAACCAATGTGTTTCTGTTAATAATAATACATGTGGTGTGCATGCTTGAAAATTTCTTAGACTTGATCGTATTGTGGGTTTTTGAAAGTGACATGAATTTGGGCGAGCCAGCCTTGTATTTTCAAATAAAACCTTGAGTCGGTATTTAAAGGTCGTGTTTAAAAGTGTTTTAGGACATTTTATAAAATGCTACCGCTGTTAAGCCCTTGTCGTGTTTGAAAGGGTCTTGAAAACGATTTTTAACTTATCGGTTTTATTTTCGAATAACTAGAGTATACGATTTTAAAATCAGATTAGCTTGGGGAAACCTAGGCTGTCGAGTCAAGTTGTACTTTTTTTTGAGTTTTGTCTCGTCGGATTTTGTCTGACTTAGTCGCATCGCGACGCGTCGTTTGAGATCATTGGTCGTAATTAGTATCGAGGGGCGGTCGTCACTTACGTGCGACCTATGGATGTAAAACTCCCTTCTTTGTGTTGTGCCTCGTGTGACACGAGTTATTTGTTTGATTAGTTGTTAAATGATGGAATCCTTCTGTGGATTTTGATTTCGCGATATGTGTTTATTAGACTCTCGTATTTGGTTTATACGAGGAGTGTCGTCACTGTTGATGTATTTTCGTACCGTATTTTATCCGCTGCGTGAGTTCTTTCAAACGGCTTTCGGTATTTTGCAAACTGAGTTTTATTTCGTAAAACCGATTCCTTGAATCAAGTTTTGGCATTTTGGCCTTGAATATTTCATGATGGTTTGACAAATGATTTTGTGAGCTTTGGAAAAATATTACCGTCATTGGTCTTTTTTGCATTTTCGAAATGAGATGGGAAATTGTGCTTAGCCTGGTAAACCCGTGTGAGAAAGGTTTACGGCATGTAACTTTTCGGCTATGTTCTGTTGTTGTCTCTGTGGGTCATTAGCGCACGCTATGCTTTGCGGCTAGCGCGCGCAAGAGTGTGTTGGTAGCACGCTAAGGGGAGGATAGCGCACGCTACCTGGTAGTTCAGGGCAGTCCAGGAGCTACTGGACTGGGTCTGAAGTTCTCGTTAGCGCACGCTAACACTTGGGGTTAGCGCATGCTAACAGTGTATTTTTGGTCAGGAGTTTTGTTTGGTGCCGTGATAGCGCACATTAACCTTAATGATTAGCGCACGCTAATTGTGTCCAGTATAAATACTGGACACCAGTCTAGAAGTTGCATTTTTCTTCATTTCTTCTCCTTCCTCCATGAGTTTGAGACGTAGCGACTCGGTTTTGCATCTGGGCTGATTTTTCTTCCATCCAAAGGTGTTTTGGAGTATCCTAGATGATTTTTAACATCATCTAAACCATTGTTCTTCGCCGAATCTAGGTATTTTCTTGAATCCCTAGAGTTGACTTTTTGGAGTTTTGTTCTTGATATCGTTTTCCACCCAGTTTTGATAAACCGATTGTTGTTTTAACGATGTTGTTAAACATATCCTGAGGATTGTATATCATTGTCGTGATTTTGAGCGATTTGATGCGTGTGATATGATGTGTTTAAGTGAATATTGATACGTGCGAATTTTGGGCATTTTGGCCTATTGTACTTCTGAAAAACCTTGAGTATCTTAGAAAATAAACCTCGAGACGTACTTTTAAAATAAATTATTTTCTCACAGTGCTCTCAAGATGCCTACTAGTGCCACGCTATGTTTCAAAATTATTCTACTTTGAGGATCAAAATATTTTGAAATACTTCTAATGATTTAGAAATGCATTCGCTTAGACCCGAAGGTCGAATATAGCTGAAAAGTTTTAATTTAACGAAAGGTGTCCTCATTTTTTTTTCAAACGCAAGATGATCTTTTTTTTTAAGTCTCGATGACGATGTTTGTACTATTTTTTGATATATGATACTCAAGATCAACTGGTGCTTGCAAGTTATTTTCAAAAGATGGTTTTCGTTTTCAAAACCTATCATTCCTATTTGTGGTCCGGGAAGATATGTGTGATGTCCGTGCTCTCGTTAGGGTGTTAAACCGCCGAGTTGTTGTTGAATTGGTGGTGTGAGCGTTGAGTCGTTCGCCACACAGTTGTCGTGGTAGCCTCTGCGAGGGGTGTGAGATTGGTATTGGATGTTGTCGCCTCGTAGCGGTTTATGCGTTATCGCATATATGCGAGCTGTTAGAGATCGGGTTGGTATGGTTGTGTGCATCGGTGATTGTTCCACGTTGTGTCGGTTGCTTGTTGTATTGTTACCTTGGTTCCGTTGTGGTGAGTTTCGGGGGCGAGGTCAAAGGTAATAGCCCTACTATTTTGACTTCTATATTTTCTCTTTCTCCAGTCTATCGATTCGCTCGTGTTCATTGATACCTTCTGAACTTGTTCTGTACCTTGGTTTCATCGTTCGAGCGAGCGGTAATTTGGTTTTGAGTCGATCTGTTTATCGCTGTGACCTTCCGAATTCGGTTCGACTATTGTGAACCTTGTTCGGAAGTAACATCTTTTGGTTCTAATAGTTCTTTTATTCGAAGTGGATCAGATTTGAACTTCTGTATTTTTGGCTCTATAGACTCGTTTATGCTCGTTAACATTTCTGAACTTTCCCTATCCCTTGCTTTTGTTGATCGAACGAGGGTGGTGTTGTGTCAAGAATTAACACCTTCCGACCGGCGATCGCCTAGGAGGTCGGGCGACCGAGTCACTGCCGATCGGCCAAGGCGGATCTGCCGATCAGCGACCAGGCGGCCAAGCCTTAACCCAGCGGACAAGCTAGACTGGCCAACCGAAGGTCTCAGGATGAATCCCGGTGCCGAGCGATCGACATCAATACGATCGCCCCTCGGTACTCGGCGACCGACTCCTGGATACGATCGCCTCTCGGTACTCGGCGACCGACTCCTGGCGATCAACTAGCGGACGATCCTCTCTCGACATCTGTCGATCGCTTCTTGGTGACCGACCTCTCTCGGCATCTGCCGACCGACACTTGGTGACCGACCAATGGCGACCTCTGATGACCATATAGGGACGACTGCCTCATGACGATCAGCACCGATGGCCATCCAGTCGGCAAAGGCCGAACCTTAAGACTGGCACCACGTGCAAGGGCCAAGACAAGATCCGCGAATCACGGGCCATTGACCACAGCCTGGCAGAATCTCTCCACCAGCCGACAAGCTGCCGAAAGCAGTCAGTAGGGCCGCATGTGGCTGACTCCGGACGCAGCGTCGGCTCCTTATTGACCGCCACTGCCGCTTGCCATCGCATTGGACTTTATACGGACTGCCAGCCACTACCTTGAACTTTAGCCCGACAGCCCAGGAGATCGCCCCATTATAATATTGGCCGGCAGGCGATCGGCACATTATTATAATGACCGGCAGGCGATCGGCCACTAAAGAACAGGACCCGGCTACCCCTATATATACAAGGCTCCCTGCACTTGTATACTCTCTCTGGCCATATCGCGATTCAAGCACACAATACAGAAGCAAAATACACACACTTGGCTATCTCCAACTCTTGGCAACAGCTATCATTCGATCTTACTTCTCCCGGCCTATCTCATCCAGCAGATTATCGGAAGGGACGAAGAACACCGAGCTTCGCTCAAGAGCCGGATTAACAAAGTCTTTTTACACTCATTGTATTTAGATTTCTCTCATTAATACTTGTATCCACGAATATTTGTATTAATAACATCTCGCGAGAGCATTCAAGCTCGGGCCTAACAAACCCGGCAAATCTTGTATTATTTATCTTCTCTCGGAAGTGCTCCCGCAATTGTTGTTTGTTGTCCGTCTTTCAGCAGTATTAATCTTCGGATAAATATTTTGGGCAACAACAATTGGCGCTAGAGGAAGGACATGAACCTCCGAATTTTTATACCTACCGTCCCGAAGAACACTCACTGTTCTCGGGGCAGATACTTGAAGTGACACTCACTGCACTTCAAAGAAATCCTTCAGAAAACATGTCTTCCGCCTCCGCGTCGAAGAAAGCCGACCCGGCCGGCGGACCCCGTTCCTTCCCAGTCCGAGCCGCAGCCGATGGTGGAAGGCAATCGCCGCGGTCAGAGACGCTCGATCCCATCCCGGGACGGCGGCCCGAGCCTCTCGCTCGATCAGTTCCGAACCAATGAACAGATCGAAGAGGCCATAGCCGTCCTTCAGGAGCGACGGAGTGCTCTCGACGCGCCTCCTGCTATCACCCCCTCGGTCTCCCGCCGGAAGTCCAAGCGGAAGCTCAAGGCATTACTGGCCGAGCGAGCGCCAGGAGGCTCTCGCCCGCAAGAAGAGGCGCTCGGCAGCCGGGGCACCTCTGTCTTCGATCGCACAGGCGCGACCCGACAGCGGCCGGGCGATCCGGCCCGGCTACGAGACGACGGAGTTTGTGTCCGTCACCAGGAGCTCGGCCTACCCGGCTCCCACAAGGCGATCCAGCCGCCTGGCTCCCGCTCGTCAAATTCCCGAGGTCGGCAGCAGCGGAGTCCGGAGGTCGGTACACGATCGCCTCGGCCCCCGCTCCCAAAGCCGATCCGCCAGCAGCCGAGCCGCGGCGATTGCCACATTGCAACGTCATCTCGACGACGTGAAGACGCTCCTGCAATCCGGGGCAGGCGCCATAAAGACGATCGCCGAGCCGAGCGAGCCGCTCGCGATAGACATCGAGCTCGCCCCCGTGCAGCACAAGATCGTTCCTCCTCAGACACCCGTGTACGAGGGGCGATCGGACCCCCAAACACACCTGCACAAGTTAAACATCTACATGACCGGGTGTGGGGCATCAGACGCGACCCGGTGCCGAATGTTCCCTCTGACGCTGGACGACCTCGCCCACAGGTGGTACACCTCATTGCCACCTCGGTCCATTTGCTCCTTTAACGAGCTGGCGCACGTCTTCACAGAATACTTCGCCACCAGGGCCGCTCGGCCAGAAGGTCCCCATCGCATGTGGCGGATCAGGCAAGGGGAAGAGGAGTCCGACTCGGATTACATCGACCGGGTTGACATGATCATCCTCAACGGCGAGCCCGTAAGCGATGAGACCGCCCTCTACGCGGTCCTAGGAGGTTTTCAGGGCTTCTCGCCTATGTTCAGGCATCTCACGAAGACCCTACCGACGACCTACGCAGCCTTCCGGGCTAGATCCGCAGATTTCCTGTCCAGGCAAAGGCTTCTTCTTGGCCTAGGAGTAGAGCGATCGGCGCCCGCGCGACGACCTCCAGTCTACCAGCCCGATCGCTACTACCCAGCAGAGCCGGAGGACTCGCTCACCGCCTACAGTCCAACATTTTAAATAAGGGACTATCTCCCGCCCGATCGCCGATATAGACCCACGCATAAAGCGATCGGCTGCCGAGCGACGATCGCCAGTCTTCTGGCCCGATCGCCGATCATCACGCTACATCATCAGCAACCCGGTGGACACGATCGCCATCTACATCCCAAAGATATAACATGACGGATCGAGGCATAAGATCGCCTCCACCGCACATCGTAAAGCCATGGCCTGGCAACGATGGAACCGCCGCTTCGGCCATGCAAGGTCCCTTTCGGCCGAGATCGCCCGCCCTTCGTTTAAATACGAGGCCGGCGTAGTCTGAGGGCTCTCCAACATTAATCAGTGGACACATGCCACAACCCCGTCTCAACGTACACCGTCGAGGTCGGCCATCTCCATGGCTGGCCGAGGTGGAAGCAGAGCTAACAAGCCGCGGGCGTGGAGTTGATTCATCCGACGCTGCCCCGCGCAAGGACTCCTCTAGACCGAGACCGCACGCCCTTCGTTTAAATACGAGGCGAGGCGCAGCCTAACAGAGGACCCTCATAATAAAGTGAGTCACGAGACACTCAATGTCTTCGCGCACCAAGACACGGTCATGGAGTCGGTCCATCGATCTCCGCGACTGTGCACGATTCCTCAAACAAAGCAAAACCACCAAGTTTCCATGGGGGATCGGCCAATGTTGTTTTTGCAGGTACAAGACCGAAATATAGCTAAGCCAATCGACCATGATAGCCCAAGTCCGAATCCTAAGTCAGCTCAGGAAGATCGCCCGTCCTCATCCTTACACGATCGCCAGCAAGAACCACCTCGCCCCATGTCTTCAACATAGGAGCAAGTTGGGGGGCAATTGTTGTGTCAAGAATTAACACCTTCCGACCGGCGATCGCCTAGGAGGTCGGGCGACCGAGTCACTGCCGATCGGCCAAGGCGGATCTGCCGATCAGCGACCAGGCGGCCAAGCCTTAACCCAGCGGACAAGCTAGACTGGCCAACCGAAGGTCTCAGGATGAATCCCGGTGCCGAGCGATCGACATCAATACGATCGCCCCTCGGTACTCGGCGACCGACTCCTGGATACGATCGCCTCTCGGTACTCGGCGACCGACTCCTGGCGATCAACTAGCAGACGATCCTCTCTCGACATCTGTCGATCGCTTCTTGGTGATCGACCTCTCTCGGCATCTGCCGACCGACACTTGGTGACCGACCAATGGCGACCTCTGATGACCATCTAGGGACGACCGCCTCATGACGATCAGCACCGATGGCCATCCAGTCGGCAAAGGCCGAACCTTAAGACTGGCACCACGTGCAAGGGCCAAGACAAGATCCGCGAATCACGGGCCATTGACCACAGCCTGGCAGAATCTCTCCACCAGCCGACAAGCCGCCGAACGCAGTCAGTAGGGCCGCATGTGGCTGACTCCGGACGCGTGCTGGCTCCTTATTGGACCGCCCAGCTGTCGCCAGTCACTGCATTGGACTTTATACGGACTGCCAGCCACTACCTTGGACTTTAGCCCGACAGCCCAGGAGATCGCCCCATTATAATATTGGCCGGCAGGCGATCGGCACATTATTATAATGGCCGGCAGGCGATCGGCCACTAAAGAACAGGACCCGGCTACCCCTATATATACAAGGCTCCCTGCACTTGTATACTCTCTCTGGCCATATCGCGATTCAAGCACACAATACAGAAGCAAAATACACACACTTGGCTATCTCCAACTCTTGGAAACAGCTATCATTCGGTCTTACTTCTCCCGGCCTATCTCATCCAGCAGATTATCGGAAGGGACGAAGAACACCGAGCTTCGCTCAAGAGCCGGATTAACAGAGTCTTTTTACACTCATTGTATTTAGATTTATCTCATTAATACTTGTATCCACGAATATTTGTAGTAATAACATCTCGCGAGAGCATTCAAGCCCGGGCCTAACAAACCCGGCAAATCTTGTATTATTTATCTTCTCTCGGAAGTGCTCCCGCAATTGTTGTTTGTTGTCCGTCTTCCAGCAGTATTAATCTTCAGATAAATATTTTGGGCAACAACAGGTGGTATTGTTTCGGAATAACTCGTTTGTCGTTGTGGCTTTTCAATCGCTATTCCCTTTCCTGTGGATATTGTGGGAATGCACGTCTTGCTGTTCTCACCAGGTCATCCTGGGAGTTCTTGTTTGAATTTTACTATCCTACGTGTTTCGGACATTATTGTTCGATTTTTGTTGTCTCAATCGTTTGTTTGTTCGGTTTTTGTTCTCGTTTCGTGATTGTTGAGCGTTCAGGCTCCTTCGTAATTCCCTTAAGTTCGGGAAATTAGTCTCGTTTTTGATTTTCCAACCCTTGGGCGGTGGAATTCCGTATTTGTTCAGCGTTTGGCTCGCATTTTGATTGATGAACCGTTGGGTTGGTCAATCATATTGATTTTCGTTCGTTGTGTTTTGTGATTGTTCGGATAATCGACTTGATTGTATTGTCTATTTGATGACGCTTGTCACTCGTTGATTTTATTATGTCTCTACCGATGGCGTTGTGTTAGTCGCCGTGGAGCGTATTTTCACGCCGTATTTCTCTTTGCGTTTCTTGCAGCGTTTCGCCGTCGGGCGTGAGTTTTTGGTTTTTGTGTATCTCGTTGAGTTTTCCTAGCGGGATATTGCTTCTCCCTACTTGTTTTAATTTTCGGGACGAAACTTCTTTTAAGGAGGGTAGAATGTAATATCCGCAATTTTCGATTTTCGGTAAATTTCTTTTTTCGACTGGAGTCCGTTTTGACGACTCGCTCATGACCTTTTCGTCATTATGAGAATGATTAATTCTACACTTTTTGTCATCCGAGTTCGTTTCGGTGTTGTTTTGTTGAGTTCTGTACTTCTTAGCGACTTTTCCGCACTTGAGTTCGATTCTTGCGAATCTCATCCGAAACTGCTGTTTCGAGTTTCCCGCAAGTCCGTTTAATTTTGTTAGACGTGTTGTGAACTTCGGTTTGGTTATTCGATCACGTATCGTGATTTCTGGGCGTTTTGGGCCATTTTGTAATTTCTTGAAAGTTACGGGTATCCATATCTGTATTTGTCGTCTTGACCCTTTTCTTGGTCGCGTATGATTAATTATTGCATTACGTTTTCATCTCGAGTCGTTGATGTCGTCCGCGAACTTTTCGTCGTGTCCGCCTGCGGCGTTTCGGAAATCGAGGCGGGTCGTGGGCGGCCGAAAGATTGGCCGGACGGTGCGGGATCGCCGGACGAGGCCTTGGACACTAGCCGAGCAGCATGGCAGAACCGCGAGCGCACGCTACGGCCGGACGCGCGCTTAGCTCGGCAGTGTAGCGCACGCTGCCGAGTCACCGGCCAGACGCTTCGCCCGGGCAGAGGGATTCGAGGTTCTGACTCGGCCAGATCGGAAGGTAGCGCACGCCATCGCCGGTCGAGCGCCGCTAACCGGCAGGGGTAGCGCACGCCGGCCGACTAGCGACGCACGGGAAGAGTTTGTTAGTCCGGTGGCTCTCGATAAAGCGCGCGCAGCTTCCGGCCGTAGCGCACGCTAGCGGGAGTCGGTCCGAGTCATGGTCGGCGAATTGGTCGGTGGTGCTCGGTCATGCGGGCCATGGCCGAGAGTGCTCGGCCGAGCATCTTGGCCGATAAGCGCACGCTAGGCCGGAAGCGGCTAGCGACGCTAGTTCCGGCCAAAGATATAAATGATGACCAATGACTTTCTCCGTCATTTTTCATTTCATTTCTCTGGTCCGCGGTGGGTTTCGGAGGAGACGAAACCATGTTGTTGAACAACAAATCCATGAAGTTTCGAGTTTATATCACCGATCAATCGTCTATAACATCCTTCGATCCTAATCAAGGTTAGATCTTTAGAACCCTACTTTTGGGTAGATTTGGGGGTTTTCGCGTTTTGTCCGATTCGTTCGCTTTGTCGATTAATTCATGATGAATATGATTAATCTTGTTGGTATTCTTAGTTTCCCTACGGATTCATGGTATATTTCGTGATTTTTACGGAATCGAGAGGGTTTGGTTGTGGTCCGCCCTCGTTGTTGTTTATATACGAATATACATGAATCGTAGGCGGGTTTTCGGGTGTATTCCAATTCCATATTCATTTAGAAATGGTTGTGATTGTATTCTTCGAATCGTTAGGTTCGGTTTCATTGGTTCCTAGCGTTCGTCGGTGACTTTCCTTTCCGTTCGTTGCGTCGTCAATAATTCAAGGCAAGTATTTTTGGAAACCTTTAAGCTTAACATGAAATGGTGATGTATATTACTTGTGTGTAACTCACCTTGTGTTGGCCCGACGGGGTCAAGGAGGGAAATCTATGCTGCCGCCCTGGATTTCACGAGTTTCGTACCGCTAGCCAACTCGGTAGGGTCCTTGTGAGGCCTCGAGTGAGAATGTATGCTGCCGCCCTGTTCTCACGGCATAGCGTGTGCGTGGTTTTGTTTTTCTGTAATTGTAGCCAACTCGGTAGGGTCCCTATGAGGCCTCGAGTGAGAATGTATGCTGCCGCCCTGTTCTCAAGGCTAATTGTGGACTGTATGTTTTCCGGAAAAGACATGTCTAGTTTTGGTTTTTGAATTGATATTGGTGCATGTACTATGAAATGTGTAAGCGATTGGTTTGCCTTGAATACTTGTACTAGCGTAATTGCTAACCCCTTTGGGGACCCGTTGTCGGGGAAATTCTTGTTATGGATTTCAGGTTATGTTCAGCCAGACGAGCGGGCGCTGGGATGGTACGAGGATGTCGGCCAAGGTTGTTGACATGTGCAATTGAGTCTTGTTATTTCCTACTGTCTCTTTTGATGTGGGTGTTTTCCAAATTGTAAACTTATAGATTGTACTCGCGAGTACTTAGGCTTTTCCTCTCAGATTGTGATTGGTCTTTGTTGGAGTTACTGTATTTGTCGGTTGATGTTTATTATGCCGGTTGTACCGGACGTGTTGTTTTATGTTCTTGTTGTTAACAATTGTTTCCTTGCTAACCGAGACGGTTAGTCGAGAGGTGTTTTCTTGTGTTAGCCTGGTGGATCCCAGGTAGGGGTCCACGGCACTGTAATACACCTCGAATATCTTGGGGGTGTTACAGTTATTTGCTAACGTGTAGCTCTTTTCACCAACACATTTTCCCTTTTTTCTCTCTTTTTTATTAGGTGATAGACTTCACACCGTTATTTGCTAACGTGTAGCTCTTTTCACCAATACTTTTTTTTTGTGTGTGAGACGGAAGCTACGCACCAACAATGGGTTAGTCCTTTATTTTTCATTGTTACTTTTTTCACAACATTTTAGGACCCCCAAAATTAGGCACCTCTCTCTTTTTTTTCTTCAACTAGCCTCCTTGCATGCGGTAAGCCAAAAAAATCAACAACCAACGAAATTTTAAGAAGTGGTATACAACCAAGTATAAATCACAAGTGAAATTTTAATAATACTTTTCCTTCCTGGATTTTCTAGTAGTTTTGCAATTTTCATGTTTCTAATTCACATAATTATCCCATTAAAAGCTAACACAAAACCAAACAATTTTCCCAGAAAGGCGGAACTAAAAGCCACATATTGAGTCAATTCCAACTAATATTCCAAACGAGCAAATGATACTAAATACTATTACGCTTCTCACCAACTATTCTCAATTGACTAAAGGACAATCATCACAAATCTAAATCAAAGGAGCGAGGAAAATGATTTAGCAACAACACAAAAAAGTATTAAAAAATTAAGGCGCAAATCAAGTACGGTAAAGGAAAGAGTTCACCGGGCTAGTGCAGTGTGTTAGTCTTGGAGCGAAAGTAGGCTTTCTTGTAAATTCTCACACTGGGACAGATTATCGGCACTGGGCCTCCCAGTGTTATTTTCTCTGCACAATAGTCGACCTCCCCAAACTTGATTCAAAGTCCATTGTTGACCAACCATATCCAAGACCATCTGTTACCTACGAAAAACAAAAAGAAAGAAAAAAAATTCGATTTGGTTATACAACTAAAAAAATAAAAATAAAAATAAATAAACACTGGCCTTTGGCAAATTAAAGCAATGTGAACTGCTCGCAGGTAAGTTCTAAAAAGATAGAATCTAACAGCAAAGTGTTTTTACAACTTAAACTTATGATTGGCGCGCAGGCACAATCTTACAGTGTAATATAGTTGAATACAACTTAACCTATGAACTGTTCGCAGACAAGTTCTTGCAGCTTATATTCTCAACAAGTTTTCATACTTGTTTTTAACAAATGAATTTATTTCGTAATCATACAGGAACATAGTAGATTACGAGTTGCAATCTTTCAAGACAAAAATATATTTTATTGATGAAGAACGAAGATTACAAGTTTGGGCAACAATGGAGATACAAAATTTTTGCTGTTTTAGAAATAAAATACAGGAAGGATCCTACAAGCTAACTCCTATAGTCAGCATGTATCCAAGGCCTGATTGGATCATTCTTGGTTCCCTTCCACCAATTTTGCAAGGCATCCCTATTTCAATTTAAGTAGATAGCTCTTCCTTCAGCCGATTTATCGAAAATAAGGATCCAGTCTTTCGGGTGGGTAACCAGATCTCCTTTCATGTGTTTGGATTTTAACTTTTGCTGTAGGGGGAGCGTTCCTTCGTCCAACCTCCTTTTGAATTCCTTGACAGCTTCCTGCAGAGTCTTACAACTGTTGAATATGGGGGATTCCCTGATAAGAACTACAAAGTATCTTAACAGTTCATTTTTCCTCCAATCCTTTATCTCGTCGGCTGTTGGCTGTCGGTTGACCAGGAGATTTATCATTTGCGGCTTCTGCACGAGGTTTTTACAAGGAAATTTGGGATCGTGGAATTCCGGACGAGCTCCCTGTATCCTAACAGTGTGAGCAGGAGATGATTGCAGCAGTAATGCTGTCTTCTAATGCAGCTTCCATCTCCTTTTCTTGATCCAGCCTTAATCTCTTTGCATCTTCTCTAGCCTCTTCCCCCTTTTTGGCCTCATCAAGGTAAGAGACCTTCTCATCTAGGCATTCAGGATTTTCAGTGCATCATTCTGTTTGGTCTCAAAACTTGACATTCTATCAACTAGTGATTTGAGCACTAGTGACATGTCATCAATATTTTTGTCGTGTCCTCGAAGGTGGGATCCTTTTTCAACAAGGGCTGATGCAGTCTTGGCCTCAGAAATGCGAAGCTTGGCTTGTTCTTCCAATAGACTTTGCTCCTGGCGCTGTTGTAGTTTATTGAGAGGTTGCCTCATGATGGTGGGCAGAATGCGAAAGGCTTCTTCCACTTAGGAGATTTCGCGCTTGACACCAGTCATTTCATCGATAGCAGTCTCATGTAACCAATTAATTTCCTTCTCAATAGTGTGCAGGGCATTAACGGCGTCCTGCAGGAAAACAATTTGGCGGCACAGAGCATGCAGTTGCTCGTTCCTCTCTACTGTTCTGGGGGAATCGGGCTTTGCATCGTCTTCGGCTCCGTTTATCTGTCTGACGACCACATGAGATCTTGGCGGTTGTGGTTTATCCTCAGGTAAGAAACTGTCATCAGATTCCACTTCAATAGGAGAAGGTGCAGGGGCAGCAGGGGCTAATTCAGATTGCGGTTGTTCGGTTTGATCGGCGACAGGGGAAACTGTTGCTTCCTGTTCCGAAGTGGTTTCTGTAGACATGGGTACAAGAGGGACTGAATCCTCCAGTTTTCTCTCAGATTCCGCCTGCTTCGGCAGAGGGAATGATTCCTCTTGCGGGATGGCATGGACTTGGTCGTCGGCAACAGGCTCGGGTGCCTGTTGTGAGACTGATTGCTCCTCCGCGACAGGAGGGACTGAATCCTTGCTGTCTTGAACATTTTCTTGCTGTTTGGAGGGGGACTGATGGTGAGATGATGTCCCTTCTCCTTGTTGATATTGGGTCCTTGAAAACTCCTATTCTCTTGCTTCTTCATGGCTCATCCGAAGACCGGCCTGGAAGGCGTCGTCGTCGTCGTCGTCTGAGTCGTGGTCAGATTTTGGACTGATAGGAAGTTTTTCTACGGACAGGGATTTCCCTTTGTTTCGAGCATCAACTTTGTCCATTAGATGGCTCAAAATTAGCTCTTTGCAGCAAAGGTTGTCCCATTGGATTAGGACTTCAACATTCTGAGAGTCGGTCACCCCTAGAACAAACCTTTCTACTTCACTCCAATCGCTCCAATTGTATAAAGTCTCGTACGGAGCAAGCCTGTATGCTTTCCATTGAACAAAGCGGTCATATGCCTGTTCAATATGCACAGATAATAGGGTTCTGTTAATAATAGAGTCTGCAGAGGGGCTGCGTACAACGCATGGGTACGCTGTAGGTAAGGGTTCCAATACAGGTGTGGGAGCCTGTATTGGAGAGGGATCCCGTACAGGAGATGTGTCTATTGTCTCCAAAGTGGCAGCCGACTTGCCAGAGTCTTTTAAGTTGGCATATTGTTGTATTTCCGTCATTGCTGCCAATGCCTTAGTATCTACTATTTACACAGTAGCAGCTATCTCTTCCACAGGGGTTGCGCCCTGGGGGTTTGATACAGTGGGTTGCGCCTTTGCCTTAATTTTGGAAAGCCTTTGTAGCTTCCTTTCGGCTCCGCACCAGCAACGGGAGTCTTGCTGTGAGATCTCTTTATTTTCTTTGAGGGCTCCTTGCTTCCAGGCTTATAAGTTACGTCCCTTGGATCAGCAGAGAGGGGCAATGCGCAGACAAATGGCCTTGTTGCAATCAGATGTTCTTTGTTGAAGACATATGGCCTGTTTCCTCCAATGTACTTACGTGAGTAAATCTTCTTAGCATCCTTTGCTTGTGGAACACCGCACTTGGTCAGAATATAGTTTAGAAACAGACTAAAAGACTTCTTCTGAGAGGCAGGTTTAGAGACTTCTTCCTGCAGCCTCTTGAGAACAATCTGACACCAGTTGACCTTCTCGCAGGTCATGATGGCGACCATCATCCTGAACCTCAAATTGGTGCACATCTCAAAAGCACCTGTTCTGTTTTCAATCACACGACAACAAAAATCGTGTAAGTAAACAAAAGGAGGCAAAAACGTTTCTTGTCGCATGAAGAATGAACCGTTTCGACCGATGCTGAACCAGTGAATAAACCATAGTATTTGGTTAGGACTTCTTGGGACCCAAAGGTCCCAAGTTCCTCCATATACAGGCCATCAGCAGCGAGCTTGTAAAGATTCTGCAGCAGGTCTTGGTCAACGCGGATCTCTACTCCGCAGACGATAGTAGTAATTTCGGTGATGTTTCCTCCCTGTTCAAGAGAGAAGAAACGGACAGCAGTGTTGAGGTAAAATTCCTCAACCATTTGAGCATCATAGCGCTCAGTGCTGTGACTTCCAAGGCGATAGAGGCCTTGTTGACGAATCCTCGAAACGATAATCTCCATGGATTCGACATCGTCTCCTTCAGCATGAACATGCTCAACAAACACAGATCTGGCAAAGATCCTTTCGTCAATGCTGGTGGCGGTCTTCTTGAGAGATGGAGAGGAAGTCTGTGATGATGTCATAGTAGTTTCTTGAAGAGAAGTAAGGGAGATTCAAAGAAAATTGCAGTAAAATTTGCAGTGAAATGTAGGCTGTTTGCTCAAAGACTCGTTTAATTTGCAGTAAGCATAAAGAGCCAAAATGGGCAGAAACAATCCTTTTATAGTGGGCGGTGGGAAGATTTAGGTTTTCCAGACAGTGAACGGTCATATTTAAGGGATGGGAACCGTCGTTTAAAATGAACGAACAGGATGGACTGAGCGTAACGGGTACATCTTATCCATCCTATTTTGAAATGAGAGTGGGTCCCACATCTGACGTATCGTCTTCCCTTATTTCCCAAAACGGCGGTGCGAAATTATAAAATAATTTTAAAAATCAAGGCATTTGAGATAAAATAGTCCAGATGTCGTGCAAAGCATTTAATGCAAAAGATGTTTTGATTTAAAACAGGGCATGTGGACTCAAATCTGTTTTGAAATAAATAAAATATTAGAATATAATATTAATTGAATTCCATAGTATATGCTGTATCTGCGTACATACAGCGTTCCCCCTTAAAAGGTACATACGAGATTCAATTCCATACAACAATTTTCAAATTACTGCTATATTCATGGGTCATACTGTATTCCACCTTAATTATTGCACACGTCAGCTGTAGGATAATTATATGTCTCTTTGTTCCTACAGTGCTGTTCGGAATGTCTGAGTGTGCATATAATTAACGGGGGATACTGTATTCATGGGTCTTACAACATTCCCCCTAAATTTTTGAGTAAAAGCATTAAAAACTTACAGGGAGTCAGGCTGTAGCAAATCCAATTCTTGTCGAAGCATACAGAATATTGCTGTGCCGAGAGACTTGGTAAAGATGTCAGCTAACTGGATATCTGTATGAACTTTCTCCAGCCGAACATCCTTGTTCTCAACATGATTCCTAATGAAGTGATGCTTCATATGGATATGCTTAGTACGCGAATGCAATACAGGGTTGTGCGTTATTGCAATTGCACTCGTACTGTCACACATGATGGGTGTTTCCTAGGCTTCAATTCCATAATCTGACAGCTGTTGTTGCATCCAAAGGATCTGCATACAGCAGCTACTAGCAGCATAGTATTCTGATTCTGCTGTTGAAAGCGAGTTTGCTAATTGTTTCTTACTGAACCAAGATACAAGTATAGGTCCAAGAAAGTGACAAGTACCACTTGTACTCTTCCTATCTAGCTTGCAGCGTCCAATATCCGAGTCGCTGTAGCCAATCAAATCGAATCCGCCTTCTTTAGGATACCACAGTACTACATCGATTGTTCCTTTGACGTATTTCAGGATTCGTTTGACTGTTGTTAAGTGTGATTCTTTAGGTGCTACTTGATATCGCGCACACACTCCTACAACAAATTGGATATCAGTCCTGCTAGCCATTAGGTATAGGAGTGATCCAATTATCTTCTTATAGAGTGATTGATCAACCGGCTTTCCAGCTTCGTCAGCACTAACTTGCACGGTAGTGCTCATGGGGGTTGACGATGATTTGGAGTTATTCATTCCAAATTTGTTGATAAGCTCCTTGCTGTATTTTTCCTGGTTGATGAATATCCCTGTAGGTAACTGCTTTACCTGCAATCCTAGGAAATAACTAAGTTCTTCCATCATACTCATTTCAAATTTACTTTGCATGAGATAAGAGAACCTTTGACATAAAGCAAGGTTAGTTGAATCAAATATAATATCGTCTACATATATTTGAACCATCAGAAGGTCATCACCTTCCTGTATTTTAAATAAGGTCTTGTCCACAGCACCTTTCTCGAATCTATTATAGGTTAGATACAGGGACAGGGTCTCATACCATGCTCTCGGTGCTTGCGTAAGTCCATACAGCGTTTTCCTTAGCCTGTATACAAGGTCTCCGCCTTATGTGTTGACAAACCCTGGTGGTTGTTCAACATAGACTTCTTCGGCAAGTTCTCCATTCAGGAATGCACTTTTGGCGTCCATTTTATAAACAATAAAGCTCTTATGAGCGGAAAAGGCTAAAAATATCATAATGGCTTCTAGTCTGGCAACAGGGGCAAAAGTTTCACGGTAGTCTAGCCTTATTCCTGTCTATAGCCTTGTGCAACTAGACGGGATTTGTTTCTGATAATGAGTCCATTTCCATCCTTCTTGTTTCTAAATACCCATTTTGTTCCAATTACGGATTGATGCATTGGTCTGGGTACAAGATACCATACATTGTTTGTTTCGAAACCATTAAGCTCTTCTTCCATAGATGTAATCCAATGAGAATTGTCTAGAGCTTCTTTGGTGGAAACAGGTTCAAATTGAGCTAAGAATACAGCGATAGTGCACATGTTAAGTCTTCTAAGTTCAGATAGGGATTTCCATACAGGAAATGGAGATATCTCAAACTCGGATTCTTCTTGCGCACATAGTACATTTCCTTGTGTACTCTGTATTCTCCTATGAGTAGATACACAAGCATCAATATTTCCTATGATCAACTCCTGTGGGTGATCTCTCAACCATCTTCTGTCGGGTTCTAGTTCGGCATCCCGCACTGTATCTTGTGTTGCTGTAGTTTTAGCTTCAGCTTGTACAACATCAGCTTCATCTACTTCTGTTCTTACAGCTGCGGGGTTAATTTCTAAGTCAACGATAGGATCTATAGGGGTTGTAGGGTTATCAATGGTGAGTTGTTGGATATTCTGAGTGAGATCCTCTACTCCTGTAGGATCCTGATGAGGTTCGTCGAACACTACATGTACTGATTCCTCAATTGTCAGCTTCCTTTTATTAAAGATCCTGTAAGCTTTGCTGACAGAGGAATATCTAACAAATATTACTTCATCCGACTTCTCATCGAAGGTTCTAAGTTGATCCTTCCCATTGTTCAAAACATAACATCTGCATCCAAAAATGTGGAAGTACGAAACTAATGGAGTTTTGTTGTTCCATACCTCGTATGCTGTTTTGTTGTGGTGTTTGTTGATGATACAGCGGTTTTGTGTGTAGAATACTGTATTGGTGGCTTCACCCCAGAAATGATGTGGCAACTTACTTGCGGCAATCATGGTCCTTGTTGCTTCTTTGAGCGTCCTGTTCTTTCGCACGGCGACACCATTTTGTTGAGGCATCTGAGTAGCTGAGTATTCGTGCTGTATCCCATTTTCGGAACAGTACTGCTCTATAAAGCGGTTAGTAAATTTAGTACCTCTGTCGGAACGAATGGACACGATACTCAACCCTTTTTCATTTTGAAGCTTTTTCAGGTGCTCGGGCAGCTTTGATGTTGTTTCCTTCTTCTTGCTTAGGAAGATTGTCCAAGCATACTTGGAATAATCATCAACAATAACGAGACAGTATTTCTTACCTCCTAAACTTACCGGGTCTACAGGACCGTAGAGATCCATGTGTAGCATTTCTAGAACTCTGTGAGTGGGAAGGTAGGATTTGCTCTTCAGGGTGGTCTTGATTTGCTTGCCTTTCTGATAGGGTCCACAGACGCTGTCTTTTCGGAATGACACATTGGGCAATACTCTAACCATTCCCTATCTGGAGAGCTTGTTGATTATCTTGAAGTTGACGTGAGACAACCTCTTGTGCCATAACCTGCTTAGATCTGCAGTGCCTTTGCCAACAAGATAAGAAATTGTGGAGCTCGTAGGCATCCAGTCAGCAATATACATATTACCTGACCTGCTTCCTGTGAGCACAACTTCTTTGGTTACGATGTTCCTGACTCAGTGATCTATATAGAATTTCATCGAGAACTGTTTGTCACAGAACTGGCTAATACTAAGTAGATTGTACTGTAAGCCTTCAACATAACATCAGTGACTTTGAATTTTCCCACAAGCAGGGTTCTCTTCCCTCTTGTTCTTCCCTTTGATTTATCACCGAAGTGCACTTTTGGACCGCGACCTTCTACGAAATCTGACAACTTGCTTTTGTTTCCTGTCATGTGCCGAGAACATCCGTTGTCGAAGTTCCAGATGTCCTTTTCTAAGATGTCCTGTAGGCAACGGGATTAAGTAGATTTAGGTCCCCTTTGAATGTTGGGTCTATGGGTGTTAGTGCCTTTAGGTACCCAGATTTTCCTGACAGTAATGGGTTTACTGTAGGTTACTTTAGGTACATTCTTGTGGTATCTACGTGAGGCAGGTACGTTGTCGTTGTAACCATGATAATCATTTTGCTTGAAAAATTAAAGGTTATTATTATTAATCCACTACGAATGCCGTCTTGGAGGTGGAGCCATTTTTTTCGGTCTAACAACTTGCCTTCTGGGGCTCCAGTTGGATTCCCAAAGCTGTTGTTGATACTGTGCGGCGACCTGCTTTCGTGATGGATAACGAGGCTCCTATATCCAATATCTGTAATATCCGTACCTTTCCATTTTTAGCAGTTTCCATTTTTGTTGTATGTCTATTTTTATTGACTCGCTTGTAACCGTTTTGACATTTTGAATCTATTTTATTCTTGGAGTTTTTCCATTTGGACGAGTTTCGGAGGTGTTTTTACGAAATTTCGTTCTATGTTATGTTTTGCCGTATGCACGTTCAATTCTCATGAAAATTGTTCGTTTTTGTTGTTTCTTGGTTTGCACGAGTTTGTATGGTTGAGTTGTTCGTGTTGGGACCTTCGATTTGTCAATCCGACGTCGTATTGTGATTTTCGGACACTTAGGTCATTTTTGTAATTTCCTATAAGTTAGGGAATTTCATCTTCGTTGTCATATTTCGGATTTTCCGGGTAGTTGGAATTGTATTTTCTTGTAACGCTTAGGTTCGTCATAGAATATATTTCGTAACCATATTTTTGGTTCGATAGCAGGTCCGGGTTTTAGAGTCGTCCGGAACCGTTTGGACAGCAGCTGCCCAGACTGCTGTCCAGTAGGGTGTTACGGCCGTAACACCCCATCTGTCACGGCCGTAATATGGCCATTGTTACGGACGTAATTCATCACTTGTTATGGCCGTAACAGCCCGCTGTTTTAAGAACAGCGGGCAGAGGTCAACACCTCATTTTCTCATCCTTTCCTTTCGTTTCTTCATCGGGCGACACCAGGAGGCAATTTCTTCCACTATCGATCCATGAATTCTTCATTTTCCATCACCGTAGACTCGGGCTATCATATCATCATCAACGTAATCATCTTCCACCGTCCGAATCCGAGATAATTTCGTCTAGAACCCTAACTTGTCAATTTTGGGGGGTTTTCCGGGTTTTGATTATTAAACTCGAATTTTTCAAGTATGTTATGATATGCCGTACCAATTGTTGTTATTGTATAAGCCCCAATCCGACGTTGTCAAGTTTAATCCGTAAATTGTTGATTCGGGGAGGTTTTGCATAACCCTCGCCCGTATCAGTTGATCGTATTTTGTCACATCTTGTAATCGGGGTTATGGGCGTCTCCCATTCGATTATTGTTGTCCGTTAGGACTGAATTATGTTAATCCATCATTTAGGAATTGTCGTTTTCCATCCTGATCGTTCGTAGTCGTTATTCATTCCCATTTCGTCAAGAATGTCTCAAAGGTAAGTACTTCACATTTGTTTACGCGTTCTAGTATTTGATTTATGGCTTTTTGGTTGTATGGTTGGATATGTGTATGTTCACCTAGGGATGGTCCGACGGGGCCTCTAGGGGTACGTTGCCGTGAGTTGCGTATCGCGAACTATGCTTAACCACCCAGGGATGTTGGACGGGGCTATGCGGGGTACGGTGGCCGTGAGTCTCGTACCAAGGTTAACTTTGAAATATTTTGTTGGGGAAATGTGTTTTGTGCTTGTGCACCATAAATATTCTGGAATCTAAATGATTTCTAAAATGATTCTTAGCGCATAACTCATCTGATTAGAATGGTAGTTCAAATGGATTATACTTGCACTAGCAGTTGTCGCTAACCGCTTAAATGGGAGAAATACTTTTGTATTTCAGGTACAGGTCATGAAATCAAGCGAGCATGCGATCCGTACGAAGATGATGGGCAGGCGTGATTCTGTTCAGTGATTACTTATTGGTGTCTTGTTTGGGATTTATTTATTATGTCATCTGCTTAAGTACTCGAGTACTCTTTCTTGAATTTATTATTATTATGTACCTATTTTGGGAGATGGATTTGATGTCAGATTGAATTGTCAAATTTCTGTCTTTGGTCTGGATGTCGTGGATTGTGAAATTGTCGTTTTGTTGATGATTGTATGTCTTTGTCGAATGTCATTCGGTACGTTAGCCTGGTGGATTCCATAGTGTGGGGTCCACGGCGCTGTAATATGCCCTGATCATCTTGGGGGTGTTATAGAAAATGGTATCAGAGCTTAGGTTTATGGATACCTAGGCTGTCGGTTATTTGGGTCTAGTTGAGTGTCGTTTTTCAACAATATCACTGCTACGCCATCATCCCAGTACGCTGGTGCTCGTAAGTTTTTCCTAACTTGACTCGTTACATTGTTCTGTTCTGTTCCTTTCGTGATATCTTGTTGCGTTTTGCGTTTGAATTGTACTCACCCGTTACTTCTCCAGAATTCCTGCCAGTAGAGGACGCGGACGCAGTAGGGGATGTGGCGTAGTCGGTGGGGCGGCCATGTCCGATAACTTGGGAACTGATTCGGCGATGCCTTCCTTGTCGAACAGTGTTCCACTTAGTTCCGGAGGCCAGCAGGATCAGTCTTCTAGCTCCGGCAATGGTCATGAGAACATCGGGGTGGCAAATATTTTACAGCAAGTAGCGAACCAGATGACGCTACTGACTCAGGCCATCTTGTTCGGCCAAACAAATGCTAACCCGGTTCCACCTACTGGATCCGGCAATGATAAGCTACTTCAGGACTGGCTAATACTAAGTAGATTGTACTGTAAGCCTTCAACATAAGCTACATCAGTGACTTTGAATTTTCCCACAAGCAGGGTTCTCTTCCCTCTTGTTCTTCCCTTTGATTTATCACCGAAGTGCACTTTTGGACCGCGACCTTCTACGAAATCTGACAGCTTGCTTTTGTTTCCTGTCATGTGCCGAGAACATCCGTTGTCGAAGTTCCAGATGTCCTTTTCTAAGATGTCCTGTAGGCAACGGGATTAAGTAGATTTAGGTCCCCTTTGAATGTTGGGTCCATGGGTGTTAGTGCCTTTAGGTACCCAGATTTTCCTGACAGTAATGGGTTTACTGTAGGTTACTTTAGGTACATTCTTGTGGTATCTACGTGAGGCAGGTACGTAGTCGTTGTAACCATGATAATCATTTTGCTTGAAAAATTAAAGGTTATTATTATTAATCCACTACGAATGCCGTCTTGGAGGTGGAGCCATTTTTTTCGGTCTAACAACTTACCTTCTGGGGCTCCAGTTGGATTCCCAAAGCTGTTGTTGATACTGTGCGGCGACCTGCTTTCGTGATGGATAACGAGGCTCCTATATCCAATATCTGTAATATCCGTACCTTTCCATTTTTAGCAGTTTCCATTTTTGTTGTATGTCTATTTTTATTGACTCGCTTGTAACCGTTTTGACATTTTGAATCTATTTTATTCTTGGAGTTTTTCCATTTGGACGAGTTTCGGAGATGTTTTTACGAAATTTCGTTCTATGTTATGTTTTGCCGTATGCACGTTCAATTCTCATGAAAATTGTTCGTTTTTGTTGTTTCTTGGTTTGCAAGAGTTCGTATGGTTGAGTTGTTCGTGTTGGGACCTTCGATTTGTCAAGCCGACGTCGTATTGTGATTTTCGGACACTTAGGTCATTTTTGTAATTTCCTATAAGTTAGGGAATTTCATCTTCGTTGTCATATTTCGGATTTTCCGGGTAGTTGGAATTGTATTTTCTTGTAACGCTTAGGTTCGTCATAGAATATATTTCGTAACCATATTTTTGGTTCGATAGCAGGTCCGGGTTTTAGAGTCGTCCGGAACCGTTTGGGACAAGAAATGCCTGCATCGTCGTCTAAGAGGTGTTACGGCCGTAACACCCCATATGTTACGGCCGTAATATGGCCATTGTTACGGACGTAATGCATCACTTGTTATGGCCGTAACAGCCCGCTGTTTTAAGAACAGCGGGCAGAGGTCAACACCTCATTTTCTCATCCTTTCCTTTCGTTTCTTCGTCGGGCGACACCAGGAGGCAATTTCTTCCACTCTCGATCCATGAATTCTTCATTTTCCATCATCGTAGACTCGGGCTATCATATCATCATCAACGTAATCATCTTCCACCGTCCGAATCCGAGATAATTTCGTCTAGAACCCTAACTTGTCAATTTTGGGGGGTTTTCCGGGTTTTGATTATTAAACTCGAATTTTTCAAGTATGTTATGATATGCCGTACCAATTGTTGTTATTGTATAATTCCCAATCCGACTTTGTCAAGTTTAATCCGTAAATTGTTGATTCAGGGAGGTTTTGCATAAACCCTCGCCCGTATCAATTGATCGTATTTTGTCACATCTTGTAATCGGGGTTATGGGCGTCTCCCATTCGATTATTGTTGTCCGTTAGGACTGAATTATGTTAATCCATCGTTTAGGAATTGTCGTTTTCCATCCCGATCGTTCGTAGTCGTTATTCATTCCCATTTCGTCAAGAATGTCTCAAAGGTAAGTACTTCACATTTGTTTACGCGTTCTAGTATTTGATTTATGGATTTTTGGTTGTATGGTTGGATATGTGTATGTTCACCTAGGGATGGTCCGACGGGGCCTCTAGGGGTACGTTGCCGTGAGTTTCGTATCGCGAACTATGCTTAACCACCCAGGGATGTCGGACGGGGCTCTGCGGGGTACGGTGGTTGTGAGTCTCGTACCAAGGTTAACTTTGAAATATTTTGTTGGGGAAATGTGTTTTGTGCTTGTGCACCATAAATATTCTGGAATCTAAATGATTTCTAAAATGATTTTTAGCGCATAACTCATCTGATTAGAATGGTAGTTCAAATGGATTATACTTGCACTAGCAGTTGTCCTAACCGCTTAAATGGGGGAAATACTTATCTATTTCATGTACAGGTCAAGAAATCAAGCGAGCATGCGAGCCGTACGAGGATGATGGGCAGGCGTGATTCTGTTCAGTGATTACTTATTGGTGTCTTGTTTGGGATTTATTTATTATGTCATCTGCTTAAGTACTCGAGTACTCTTTCTTGAATTTATTATTATTGTGTACCTATTTTGGGAGATGGATTTGATGTCAGATTGAATTGTCAAATTTCTGTCTTTGGTCTGGATGTCGTGGATTGTGAAATTGTCATTTTGTTGATGATTGTATGTCTTTGTCGAATGTCATTTGGTACGTTAGCCTGGTGGATTCCATAGTGTGGGGTCCACGGCGCTGTAATATGCCCTGATCATCTTGGGGGTGTTATAGAAAATGGTATCAGAGCTTAGGTTTATGGATACCTAGGTTGTCGGTTATTTGGGTCTAGTTGAGTGTCGTTTTTGAATAGTATCACTGCTACGCCATCATCCCAGTACGCCGGTGCTCGTAAGTTTTTCCTAACTTGACTCGTTACATTGTTCTGTTCTGTTCCTTTCGTGATATCTTGTTGCGTTTTGCGTTTGAATTGTACTCACCCGTTACTTCTCCAGAATTCCTGCCAGTAGAGGACGCGGACGCAGTAGGGGATGTGGCGCAGTCGGTGGGGCGGCCATGTCCGATAACTTGGGAACTGATTCGGCGATGCCTTCCTTGTCGAACAGTGTTCCACTTAGTTCCGGAGGCCAGGAGGATCAGTCTTCTAGCTCCGGCAATGGTCATGAGAACATCGGGGTGGCAAATATTTTACAGCAAGTAGCGAACCAGATGACGCTACTGACTCAGGCCGTCTTGTTCGGCCAAACAAATGCTAACCCGGTTCCACCTACTGGATCCGGCAATGATAAGCTACTTCAGGACGTGATTCGTATGCGTCCTCCGCAGTTTGATGGTGCTTCCGACCCTTCTCGTTGGGAGAATTGGTTATTTGAGATGGAGAAAGTGTTCGAGTCTGCTAACTGCTCTGAGGAGAGGAAGGTACCCATCGCTCAGTACTTCCTTGCCAAAGAGGCGGCAATGTGGTGGCAAGCGGTGAAACCGCGTGACCGGGCTGCCACCTGGGCAGAATTCTGAGAGCTGATGGAAGACGAATTTTGTCCGTGGCCAGTTAAAGAGGAGAGGATCCGAGCCTTCTTTGAGGCTAAGCCCCAGGACGTTCCGATTTCACAGGCAATCAAAGAATACAACCAACAGCTTCATTATGTGAGAAACCAAGTCCGAGATGAGCTTGATAAGATCCGCCACTTTGACATGCGGATGAAGCCGAGGGTTCGTCACTACATGTCTGACCTCGGATGTACGACTCTAAAAGAATATCAGAACAGAGCAATGGCTTACGAGATGTCGTTTTCTGCGACAGAGGCAGCAACAGAGGGGAATAAACAGAAGACCTCCGGTCAGTTTTTGGGAGGCAAGTCTGGTGGGTATCCGAAGGCTCATTCTGGTTCGCGAGTCTTCGGGAATCAGTCCCCGTCGTTTGGGCGAGGAAATGGTTCTAGGTCTGCTCCTACTGGTTTAGTGCGTGGTCCTAACTGCTTTAACTGTGGTCGCCCTGGACACCTTATGAGTGAGTGTAACAGGCCTCCGATTTAGTGTCTTTATTGCGGTCAGATGGGGCATCATGCCAAGTATTGTACAGATGCAGCTCGGGCACCAGTTACTCAGATATCAGCCCCAGCTGCGGGAGAACCGAGCGTGAATCAGGCACCGGCAGCTTCTCAGCCACAACAGAGTTTTGGTAGAGGCCTAGGACATGGGCAGCCTTCTAGAGGGGAAGCTTCTAGTGCGGAGTTTGTTCCTCCCAGTGTGTATGAGATGAGACGAGCTGGAGATTCCGACGCGGCGGTAGCTACAGGTACCGTTCACATCCTTGACCATCCTGTTTTCGTGTTATTCGATTCTGGTGCTATGCATTCTTTCATATCTATGGATTGTGTGCATCGTCTACATGTTGATTGCCTAGTTCCGTGTGAACCATTTGTTATTAGTGGGGATAACATCGTGGGGGATCGTGAGATTAGAGATTTTCAGGTGAGTGTCGCGGGGAGGGTTTGGCCTTCTAATTTAATTGCGGTAGATATTAGAGACAAGGATTTGATTCTTGGTGAGAATTGGCTGGACCGTCATGGGGCGATCATGAATTATAGAACGAGAACCGTTTCGATGTTAACCTCTGATGGTACCGAGCATTCTTTTGTGGGGCGTAAGCAGAGTAGCCAGATATTTTTGATCAGCACTTTGAAACCGGTGAGGTTCTTCGAGGAGGTTGCACGGGTTACTGGTGTTATGCTTTGAGATCGGAAGAAGGGGGAGTCGAGCTCTCGTCTATTTCAGTAGTGTGTGAGTATCCTGACGTCTTTCCAGACGAGTTGCCGGGTTTGCCGCCAGAACGAGAGGTTGAGTTTACTGTTGATTTAGAGCCGGGTGCAACACTGATTTCTAAGACGCCATACCGTATGGCGCCTGTCGAGATGCTTGAGTTGAAGAAACAGTTGGGAGAGATGCTATATATGGGGTATATTCGACCGAGCGCTTCGCCTTGGGGCGCACCAGTCTTGTTTGTGAAGCAGAAGGATGGGTCACTTCGTCTGTGTATTGACTATCGAGAGTTGAACAAAGTGACTATCCAAAACAAGTATCCGCTCTCGATGATTGATGACTTGTTTGACCAACTGCAAGGGGCAATCGTGTTTTCGAAGATTGATTTGAGATCGGGGTACTATCAGCTCCGGGTGAAGGATTCCGATATTCCAAAGACGGCCTTTCGGACGAGATACGACCACTACGAGTTTGTGGTTATGCCTTTCGGGCTGACCAATGCCCCAGCCGTGTTCATGCAGCTTATGAACAAAGTCTTTATTGAGTACCTCGATAAGTGTGTAGTCGTTTTTATCGACGATATCCTGATTTACTCGAGGAGTGAGGAGGAGCATGCACGTCATTTGCATATCGTGCTAGGAATTTTGAGAACTCAGCATCTTTTTGCGAAGTTCTCAAAGTGTGAGTTTTGGTTACGGGAGGTCATGTTTCTCGGCCACGTGATCTTGGTCGAGGGTATTCTTATGGACCCACATAATATAGAGGCAGTACTGGATTGGGCGCCGCCCAAAAATGTGAAGGAGGTCCGCAATTTTCTGGTTTGGTCGGGTATTATCGTAGATTTGTCGAGGGGTTCTCTAAGCTCGCTCGGCCGCTGACTCAGTTGTTACAGAAGTCAGAGAAGTTTGTGTGGACCAACGAGAGACAGAAGAGTTTCGAGGAGTTGAGAAACGGTTGACGACCGCTCCCGTTTTGGCTTTACCGAGTGGTAATGAGGGTTTCTCAGTTTTTAGTGATGCTTCGGGCCAAGGGCTCGGATGTGTACTCATGCAGCACGGGAAGACAATCGCCTATGCTTCCCGTTAGTTGAAACCGTACGAGTTGAATTACCCTACGCACGATCTTGAGTTGGCCGCAGTTGTGTTTGCGTTGAAAATCTGGCGTCACTACTTGTATGGCTCATCGTGTTAGATTTTCACCGATCACAAGAGCCTGAAGTACATTTTTACGTAGAAAGAGCTTAACATGAGACATCGGAGATGGTTGGAGTTGATTAAGGATTACGACCTAGAGATCCTTTACCATCCGGGCAAGGCAAATGTGGTGGCAGATGCCTTGAGCTAGAAATCGATGTCGATTCGGGCACTTGAGTTACTTACGACCCAGTCAGGACTCCAGCGAGAGTTGATGAGGTTGAGCGTTGAGATTGTATTACCAGAGAGTTCCGGGCAGTTGCGTATTTTTGAGATTTCTTCGTCTCTAGTCGACGACATTAAATCGGGACAGTTGGAAGACCCGATGTTTATTCAGCTTCGAGAGAATGTCGGGAAGGGGAAAGCAACGGGATTCGTGATACATGAGGATGGTGTATTGAGATTCTGAGGTTGGATTTGTGCTCCAAATAACTTGGAATTGAGACAGAGTATTATGTGAGAGGCTCATGCGTCACCTTACTCAGTCCATCCGGGCTCGAGTAAAATGTATAAAGATTTGAGGAAGAATTTTTGGTTTAATGACATGAAGAATGAGGTAGTTGAGTTTGTGGCTAAGCGTTTGACTTGTCAAGAAGTCAAAATTGAGCATCAGCGGCCAGCCGGGTTGTTGAAACCACTTCCCGTCCCGGAATGGAATTGGGAAGATATCTCGATGGATTTTGTCATGAATTTGCCGAGAACGAAGACCGGAATGAATATGGTGTGGGTGATCGTAGACCGACTGACTAAGTCGGCACATTTTCTAGGCATCAAGGATACTTGGGGTCCAGAAAAATTGGCTCGCATTTTTATCGCGCAGATAGTGAGACTTCATGATACGCCGAAGACTATTATTTCGGACAGAGATGTCCGGTTTGTATCGCATTTCTAGCAGGCGGTACATAAGGCATTGGGGAAACGTTTGCGTTTGAGTACATCTTTCCACCCTCAGACCGACGGACAGTCCGAGCGTACCATTCAGACGTTCGAGGATTTGTTGCGCGCGTGTACATTAGACTGGAGTAGTGACTAGGAGGAGCATCTGGCCTTGATTGAGTTTACGTATAATAATAGCTGGCACGCATCGATTAAGATGGCACCGTATGAGGCGCTTTATGGCCGACGTTTCCGATCACCGATATGTTGGGATGAGCCGTCCGATTTAGTTGGTACCGAGCCGGATCTTGTGTTAGAGACGAGGGAGAAAGTTGAGTTGATTAGAAAGAGAATGTTGGCAGCTCAGAGTCGACAAAAGTCTTATGCGGATGTTAGGCGTCGACCCTTGGAGTTTGAGGTGGGAGATCATGTTCTGTTGAGAGTGTCTCCGTCGAAGGGAGTTTTCCGTTTTGGAAAAATGGGGAAGCTCAGCCCGAGGTATATTGGACCTTTCGAGATATTGGAAAGAGTTGGCGAGTTAGCGTACCATTTGGCATTACCTCCGTCGTTGAGTCATGTGCATAGTGTGTTTCACGTCTCTCGTTTAAGTTTCGGGACGAAACTTCTTTTTAGAGAGGGAGAATGTAATATCCGTACCTTTCCATTTTTGGTGTATGTCTATTTTTATCGACTCGCTTGTAACCGTTTCGACATTTTGAATCTATTTTATTCTTGGAGTTTTTCCATTTGGACTAGTTTCGGAGGTGTTTTTACGAAATTCCGTTCTATATTTTGTTTTGCCGTATGCGCGTTCGATTCTCATGAAACTTGTTCGTTTTCATTGTTTCTTGGTTTGCATGAGTTCGTATGATTGATTTGTTCGTGTTGGGACCTTCGGTTTGTCAATCCGACGTCGTATTGTGATTTTCGGACACTTGGGCCATTTTTGTAATTTCCTATAAGTTAGGGAATTTCATCTTCGTTGTCGTATTTTGGATTTTCCGTGTATTCGGAATTGTATTTTCTTGTAACGCTTAGGTTCGTCATCGAATATACTTCGTAACCATATTTTTGGTTCGATAGCAGGTCCGGGTTTCGGAGTCGTCCGAATCGCTTGACAAGAATGCCTGCATCGCCCAAGAGTTACGGCCGTAACACCCCATCTGTTACGGCCGTAATATGGACATTGTTACGGCCGTAATGCATCACTTGTTACGGCCGTAACAGCCCGCTGTTTTAAGAACAACGGGTAGAGGTCAACACCTCATTTTCTCATCCTTTCCTTTCGTTTATTCGTCGGGCGACACCAGGAGGCGATTTCTTCCACTCTCGATCCGTGAATTCTTCATTTTCCATAACCATAGAGTCGGGATATCATATCATCATCAACGTAATCATCTTCCACCGTCCGAATCCGAGGTAATTTCGTCTAGAACCCTAACTTGTCAATTTGGGGGTTTTTCCGAGTTTTGATTATTAAACTCGAATTGTTCAAGTATGTTATGATATGCCTTACCGATTGTTGTTATTGGATAATTCCCAATCCGAATTTGTCAAGTTTAATCCGTAAATTTTTGATTCAGGGAGGTTTTGCATAAACCCTCGCCCGTATCAATTGATCGTATTTTGTCACATATTGTAATCGGGGTTATGGGAGTATTCCATTCGATTATTGTTGTCCGTTAGGACTGAATTATGTTAATTCTTCGTTTAGGAATCGTCGTTTTCCATCCGGATCGTTCGTAGTCATTATTCATTCCCGTTTTGTTAAGAATGTCTCAAAGGCAAGTACTTTACATTTGTTTACGCGTTCTAGTATTTGATTTATGGCTTTTGTGGTTGTATGGTTGGATATGTGTATGTTCACCTAGGGGTGGTCCGACGGGGCCTCTAGGGGTACGTTGCCGTGAGTTGCATATCGCGAACTATGGTTAACCACCCAGGGATGTCCGACGGGGCTCTGTGGGGCACGGTGGCCGTGAGTCTCGTACTAAGGTTAACTTTGAAATGTTTTGTTGGAGAAATGTGTTTTGTGCTTGTGCACCATAAATACTCTGGAATATAAATGATTTCTAATATGATTTTTAGCGCATAACTTATCTGATTAGAATGGTAGTTTAAATGGATTGTACTTGCACTAGCAGTTGTCGCTAACCCCTTAATGTTGGTACCAAATCTGGATAATGCGCTATTTTGTGCGGAAGCGAATTTAAAGTGCGGAAACTAAAAGCACTCAGAGATTTATAGAGGTTCGGCTATAATCGAGCCTGCGTCCTCTCTCGGTATCTTTTTCAATAGGTTGAAGAAAAACCTCTGCACCTCTCTTCTATCGGTCGAGGGATAACCGTTACAATCACATCTTCTATTGGTCCGTGATAAACCACTCGTACTTGTCTTTGTGTCGGTCCAAGTTAAACCATTTTCCTTTTCTATCGGACAAGGAATCAACCGCTCTAGCTTTCTATCGGTACTAGATAAACCTCACTAAGATAGCGATTGCGATTCTAACAATGCCGGATCCTTCATCCTAATAACACCGAATCCAATCGTATCTTTTCTTTTACCTCTCGTGTATGATGTTGAATGTATAAACACTCAAACTAACAATATAAGCTCAATATCACAACAACAATAATATCAATATGAATATCTGATCAATGAATCGTTTGCTCTTCGTTGTTGTGTGGATGAATACCAAGGATGTGGTATTTATAGGCATTGGAGCCTCAACTAGCCGTTAGCTTTCTGACACTTCATTACGGCATTTTTCTTCATTCCGTTACGGCCGTAAGCCGTTTAACGTACGCTAATCCACACTTGGTTACGTACGTTAGCATCTCCCAGTAAGAGTCCAGTAGCATTCGTTTCTTTACTTACGTACGTTATCAACATCCTTGTACGTACGTTAAATAAGGTCAATATGTCCGTTGCTTGCTGACCTATGCCATGACGTCATCTCCAATGTTCATCTTGTTTGAACTCAGATCCTTCGCATTACATATGTTATCTTCTATTCTTTACATACGTTAACTTAGAAATATTACGTACGTTACTCTCTTGATATAGCATACGTTATACATGTCCAGAACATCTTTTTGCGACTTCGATTTCTTCGATGCTTTGCTTCGACTCTTTGTTGTTTTGTTTTGTGTAACAACTATAATCATCAAAACACTATTAATACATGTATGGAACAAAATGTTCCAACAATCTCCCCCTTTTTGATGATTACAAAACAACACTTCGTCAATGGAATTTACCTGCAAAGATATAAATATATGTATATGTGTACAGACCATAGTTTTCGACTTTGTCCGTGTCGTTAGTTTCTTCTCCCATTTCTTTTTCGACTCCTTCTTTCTTTTTTCTTTTTCTTTTCGAATTTCAAATTTTCATCATCTTTTCGACGTCTACTCATTTTTCTTTTCAACTTCTCTTTTTCCACTTTTATTTCTCCTTTTCTCCTTTCAACTTCCATTTTTCAATTTCATCTTTTCGACTTTTCTTCGATTTTTCTCCCCTTTTCAGGGTTAATCCCATTCTCCTTTCTTTTCACCTTTCTCCCCCTTTTTGTTTTCATCAAAAAGTGTAATAAAATAAACATAATGATACCAAATATAAAATATGCATGATACCAAATATATAGGGTATAAACTCCCCCTGAAAATATTATCTCCCCTTTAAAAAATCATTGCTCCCCCTAAATTAAATATTTTGATAAAAAATCATTTTTTGGGGTCCAACCGAGAGTTGGTTTTTCATTTGAAACATAGACGATATTTGGAATATTTGTTCCTTTAGGAACCCAAATCTTTTTAATTTTAATCGTCCGGTGTGGGCTTTTACAGTTCGAAATATGATGCCTAATTTTCAAACATTTGTCACATCGGGGTATTTTAAAATTTACGGATTTATTTTTAGAACATGGTTTGAATCCTAACCCCTCTTTATTCAAAGTAAATTTCTGAACCGAGAGCATTTGTTCAAATTTCTCGTTTCCACACGAGAATTTCTTTGTTAAATTTTTCAGCTCGGTTTGAGTTTTCAAAAGATCATTCTTTAAAATATTTTCATTTTCAACACATTTCGAATGATCGGTTTCAATAAATTTCCCTTTTTCAAGAATTTTGGAAATCTCATTTTCTAATGATTTATTTTTAGTTTGAAGGGATTTGATTTCGGATAAAGCATTTTGAAAATCGGTATGCAGTAATTCAAATGCTTCAAATAGCTCATCACGAGAGGATGTACTTACTTGACTTTCGACGTCGCTATCGTCGAATGAACTTCGGGCCATGAGAGCGATATTATTTTGATTGATAAAATCATCATCTTAGATCTTGCTTCATCTCTTGTGGTGAGAATTTCCAACATGTAGTAGAGGGAGGTCATGTCTTCTCTTAGATCTTGCTTCATCTCTCGCTTCATCTTCTTCACTGTCTTCCCCCTGCCTGATATCCTTTCTGCTTCTCTCTTCCTCTTTTCCTCTCTCTTCCCCTTTTTGCCAGCATCAATAAGGGTAGCTAGTTGCTACTGCACCGAGGACATGAAATCAGACATGCCAAGAGGCATTCTGGAATTAGTGGGTGGTGGGGAAGGGTCCTTATTCTTGAGCAGTGTGTCCATTATTGCATTAAGGGACATCAGGTCGGGTTTGACTTCAGTTGCCAGAAGCTTTGCAATTATCTCTTCCACTAAGCGTCTGATCAGCTCAGTTAATGCAGGTGAGATTTACTGTCTGTGGTGAATTTTGACCTGAGTCCTCTGCAGCAGCTGGTCTCTTGGTAGTTGACTTGTCGGATGGAAGACTTCTATCTGCCGGCTGCTGATCAGATGGGGTCCTGCCCGGTGTGCCCGATCTGTCATCTTCAGACGACTGATGGGAGCTGGAAGCTTGATCAGGTTCTCCATTCTCATCAGCGTCATCATCTCTCCTCCCTTCTTCCTTCCTTTCTCCTTCTCCTTCTTTTTCTTCAACTTCTTCTTTTTCTCCTCATTCTTTCTCACCTTCTTCTTCTTCCTGTTCTATTACTTCTGTCTTTTCTTTTTCAACTTCAACAACTCCTTCTTTTTCGACTCCTACCTCTTGTTCCTCTTCTTTTTCAATTTATACTATTCTTATTTATTTTTACTTTTCTCCTTCTCTATTCTTGTTATTTTCAACTTTTCCTCTTTCTCCTAGGGTTTCCCCAGCTAAAACACCCTCCATAATGAATCGGACGAACTAGTCCATATTTTATTTAAAATTGGACATGAACCAGTTCTCCTGGAGCATTAAAATAATATTTGTCTCACGACAGAAGATCATGAGAAATTGCTCCGTGGTCTGGGGATGTTCCCAGGTACTTCTCTCAACAAATTCTTGCAGTTGAGTGAAGGGAAGAGATTTCAAGTCCTTTCACTCATCATAAATATTTACAATCAAAAATTTTAAAAATTGTTGCTTTACCAGTCTGAGTTGATCGTTTGTCAAGTTCAGAGGATTATTCTCCCTGAGGTTGAGAGAATATCCTTCTTTTGGTATCTCGACTGTCAATTCTGCCTCTTCCTCCTCAGTAATGCTTGGAAGGGTTAGAAGTGGAATTACTTTAGCCATCAGCTCAGACTGATCTGGCTGATCTTCGACATGAGCAGGTGCAGGTGATGAGGAAGGTTGCACCTCTTGTCCTTCGTCAGAGGGATAGTCCACCAATCCTCTCTGTCTCTTTGGGGACTGATCTGGGGATGAGATGAGATGGACAACCTCCTCTGCTATAGGTAACTTTCTTTTCAATTTGTACAGAGGAGTGTTGTTTGAGTCAGTGTCACCTGCATGTAGCTTTTCATGTGTAGGTGACTTTTGAGAAGTCTCAGCTGCAGTTGCATCCGACTTCTCTGATTCAGTGTCTGAAGGTCCTCTGTACTCAGATGTCCCAGATGTCATTCACTTGATTTGCTCAGCTGACTTTTCCCTCTTGTCTCCGATATGCTTTACATGGTTCAAGTGACCAAGTCTCTTGCTGAGGTGAAAGGGTTCTGTCCTTCATTTGGCCTTTCCCAGGAACTCCAAGATCCAGCTTATTTGATTTCCATATGCCAGCTTCTGCCTGAATATTCTCTTCTTCATCCCAGCTCACTTTGTTGACCTATCGGACTAACTGCTCTATATGTAGTCAGGCCAGTCAATTCTCTTCTGCTGTATAAGGGCTCCCATCACGACATACTTAGCAGAGGATAGTTGGTCATAGCTCCCTGCCATGCCCATGACAATTTTTTTGTTTATGTCTAGGACATATTTGTATTCCTTTTTAAGGTCATTTTTCATCGTCGTGAGTTTGACCTTAGATGTCTCATTTGGGAGTTTGATCTCATACCAAGTCTCGGTTGGGTTTTGCTTCAGGGCTTCGATGGCGATACCCCTGTCCTCCATCTGGAATGCATCAGCGATGGTTTTAGGGGTGATGTTGACTTCTACTACAATGCTCGGTCACTTGAGCCTCCCTATAGAAGCATATTACAGCCTCCTTGAAAAGCTGTTTTGGGGAAATGTCCAGAAATCAGTAAATGCCGTTTTTCTTCATCATTCGAATCACGTACGCCATTTCCCCCGAGTATTTTGTTGCCAGTAACCCTTCAAAGTCGACAACAATGCTGAAAATAATCTATTCTTTCACCAACTTGAGATTGACACCTTCGAAGTAAGATTCAATTTCTGCAAAAAAGATTTTTCGCTTGAGTGTAGTGTATATTCAAAGATTTTTTCTGCTTTTTGGAAATCAGGGTTCTACGAGCTTGAAGACAGTAAAGTTTTTGTGAAATAGTTTCGACCGTCTTATATATCTATTCAAAAGGACGTTTTGAATTTAATAATAAAATAAAAGCGGCGGTCCAATTTTTGAGAAGTTAAAATGACGGTTGAATTTGATTGGACGTCGTCGAGGTAGTGTGATCATATGTTTGTCCATGTGTAATATAACAATTAAGTCGGTCTAAGAATTAGAAACTTAGCTGGTTGACCGGTTGACTTCTTGTCTGCTCTGCATCAGGTAAGTTGTATCGCCTGTGGTTGACGTCAGCTAACTTTTCTTTGTCTGTTCTGCATTAGATAACTTTCTCGTCTGACCTCCAGATCAGGTAGCCTTCTTCATCGGGCAACTTTATCATCTGGTCTCCACATCAGGTAGCCTTTTGCATCAGGTAACTTTCTCGTCTGGTCTGATCATCAGGTAGCTTTTCGTTGCTGGTCTCCACATCAGGTAGCTTTCTTGCCGTCTGGTCTCCACATCAGGTAGCTTTCTCGTCTGTACTAGATTCCCAATCTAGTAGACCAAGTTCCCTGCTTAGCTCCAGAAACCTTTCTTCTGGTAAAGGTTTTGTGAATATGTCAGCTATTTGGTAGTCTGTACTGACTCTTTCTACTTTTACTCTCTTGTTAAGCACATGGTCTCTGATGAAGTGATGTTTAACATCTATGTGCTTTGTTCTTGAGTGCAATACTGGATTGTTTGTAATAGCAATTGCACTATTACTGTCACACCATATTAGAAATTCATTTGCAATGATGTTGTAGTCCCTTAGCTGTTGTCTGATCCATAGGATTTGTGCACAACAGCTGCCTGCAGCTAGGTACTCTGACTCAGTTGTGGAAATTGAGTTGGAAACCTGCTTCTTGCTGAACCATGATATAAGTCTGGTTCCAAGTAATTGGCACGTTCTACTGGTTCTTTTCCTGTCAATCTTACATCCTGCAAAGTCTGCATCTGAGTATCGTGATAATTCAAAATTGTTGTCTTTGGGATACCATAGTCCAACATAGATTGTAGACTTAAGGCATCAGATAATCCTTTTAACTGCTTCCTGGTGAGACCGCTTTGGCTTTGATTGAAATCTTGCACATACTCATATTGCATATGATATATCTGGTCTGGTTGCAGTTAGGTAAAGGAGTGATCCAATAAGTCCTATGTAGTGGGTTGGATCCACTGATATGCCTCCTTCATCTGCATTTAGGTGTAGGCTTGTGCTCATTGGAGTTCTTAGTGTTTTGGCTGAGTCCCATCCAAATCTCTTGATTAGATCTTTTGTGTATTTAGCTTGATTGATGAATATTCCATTGTTCATCTGCTTGACTTGCAAACCAAGAAAGAAGTTTAGTTTGCCCATCATACTCATCTCAAATTCTCCTTGTATGAGATTTGAGAACTTCTCACATAACTCCGGGTTGGTTGGGCCAATTATGATGTCATCCACATATATTTGAACTAATAATATGTGGTCTTCATGTTCTACTCTGAATAGGGTCTTGTCCACCTTTCCTTTGCTGAAACCATTCTTCTCCAGAAACACAGATAATGTTTCATACCATGCTCTTGGTGCCTGCTTGAGTCCATATAGAGCTTTTAGAAGCTTATATACTTTGTCTCCTTTGACAAATCCGGGGGGTTGCTCCACATAGACTTCTTCTTCTATAATCCCATTGAGAAAGGCACTTTTCAAGTCCATTTGGTAGACTTCAAAATCTTTGAATGCTGTATATGCAAGGAATAGTCTGATAGCTTCAAGTCTTGCAACAGATGCATAAGTTTCATCTAAATATATTCCTTCACATTATGCATATCCTTTAGAAACTAGTCTGGCTTTATTCCTAACAACAACTCCATCTTCATCACATTTGTTCTTGTACACCCATTTGGTACCAATTACTTTCTTGTGATCTGGTCTGTCTGTTAGTTCCCAGACATTGTTTCTCTCCATCTGGTTCAACTCCTCTTGCATTGCCTTTATCCATGAGTAGTCATCCAGGGCCTATTCAGTTGTTTTAGGTTCCATCTGAGACATGAAGCAAGAGAACATTGCCATTCCTGCCGGTTCTGTGGATTGTCTGGTTCTGACTGCATCAGTTAAGTTTCCAATTATCTGTTGAATGGGATTATCTCTGAGCCATTTGGGGATATCTTCTTCAGGGTTTGTTCCCCCTGTAGATTTGCTTTGGTGGACTTCGTCTCTCTCTGCATCAGCTAGGTTGTGGACTTCTTGATCTGCAACCGGGTCATCTATGGTCTTGTCATCTGCAGGTGGGGATCTTGTCTGCTCTGCAGATGTGTCTTTGTCAGCCACAGTTGGGTCTTTATCAGCTGCAGTTGGATCAGGTACAGTTGGATCTGCAGTTGGGTCTCCTGTCTGATCTGCAGTTGGATCTTCAGATGAGTCCATCATTCCTGTATCATTAATGATGACTTCTTCCAGGGTGGCGGTTTTGAGCTTATTCTCAATTAATTCCACCTATTTCCTGTACTCAATAGTAGTCTCATCAAACACAACATGAGGTGTTTCTTCCACAACTAAGGTTCTTTTGTTAAATACTCTGTATGCCTTGCTTATTTGTCAGTATCCCATAAAGAGACCATCATCAGTTTTAGCATCAAAGGCATTCAGTTAGGTTTTACCATTGTTGCGGATGAAACACTTACAACTAAATATATGAAAATATGCAACAGTTGGTGTTCTGCCATTCCAAACCTCATAGGGAGTTTTGCCATGTCTCCCTACTATCATACTCCTGTTCTGAGTATGGCATGCTGTGTTGACAGCTTCAGCCCAGAACCTCTTCGGCAGATCAGCTTCAGCAATCATTGACCTGGCATCTTCCTTCAAGGTTCTGTTCTTTCTTTCAGCAACACCATTTTGCTGAGGTGTTCTTGCGGCAGATACTTCATGCTGGATTCCATTGTGATCACTGTACTCAGTGATTGCCTTGTTTAGAAATTCACCTCCTCTATCTAATCTGATCTTTATGATTGAGAGGGATTTCTCATTCTGAATCCTCCTTAGCATCTCAGGTAACTTTGTTAGTGTTGCACTCTTTTTATAGAGAAAAACAACCCATGTGCATCTTGAGTAGTCATCTACTACTACTATAGCATGCTTCCTTCCACTTAATGTCCTTGGCTTGATGGGTCCAAAGAGATCCATATGAAGTAGATCAAAAACTCTGGTGGTGAGGGTAGTAGGCTGAACTGGTTTGAATGATGCTCTGGTCTATTTCCCTTTCTGGCATGCATCACAGAGAGCTTCCTTCTTGAATACTTCTTCTGGAAGTCCTCTGACCAGATTTTGAGAGCTTATCTTGTTGATGGCTTTGAAGTTCAGGTGACATAATCTCTTGTGCCATAGCCATCCATTTTCAGCAATTGTCTTAGATAGAAAACAGGTGTTTAGAGTGCCTGTATTCCAATCTATCATGTAGACATCTCTTCTTCTGAATTCTTGTAGCTTCGCTTCTCCTGATAGGATGTTAATCACCATGCATTTCCAAATGGTGAAGACTACTAGGTTCTTCTCATCACAAAATTGGCTTACGCCCAACAGATTGTATTTGAGCCCTTTGACATAGTGGACTTTGGATATGGTTATGTTTCCTCTGTCCAGCTCTCCAAATCCTTTTGTCTGACCTCTATAGCTATCTCCAAAGGTTACATCTAGGCCTCTTTATTTGGTATAATTTGAGAGCACCTTCTTATTCCCTGTCATGTGCTTTGAGCATCCAGAATCTACAAATCATTCTTCACCTCCCATAGTTGAATTTAAGGAGATGTGTTAGTAGTCCTTCCACCTTTTCTGCAATCAATAAAGCATAGATTTAGGTACCCAAATCTGTGTGGGTCTTCGGGGGTTAGTAGGCTTCCTAGAGAATTGATTTATCCTTGGATTATGAAAATTATGTTGATTGCTCCTATAAGGTGTGTGTTGTGTAGGTCTATATCCCTGGTTAGGATTGTATACTGGATATGCCTCATAAAATATGTGGTGTGGGCCATTTTTAAATCTTGGCCGAGACCATTTGTTAAAACGTTGGGGTCTCCACACCTGTTCATTTTAGAAATTTAGATAACCTTGAGGTTTCCATTTGCCTTTCCCATTTTGAAATCTGTTTTTAGGGAGTCTTTGGTAATAGTTGGCATAATGTCTTGGCTGCTGATTTTGCCTTGGCCATTGCCTAGTCTCTTGTCTAGGTGGCTGCCTGGTAAACCTTGGTTGCTGCCTAAACCATTGACTTGGCTGCTGCCTATTATGAAATATGGGTTTATAGGTAGGCTCAACAGCCGGGACAATTGTTTCTCCCTTGCTAAAAGTGGTTTTTGAACTACATGGAGTGTTGGGGTCATGTCCAAGACATGATTTGGAATAAAGTGGCCTATTGTTCATACACAATTCATCCAAGGTTATAGATGCCTTTACAGATGTTATCTCTTTAGCTTGTGTACTATTTAACTGTTTCAACTTGGATAGCTCAGTTTTGACATGAGCGAGTGCAGCTGATTTTTCACTATTTAAAACAGTCAGCTTATGGATCTCAGCTGTAGTATTTTCAGCTGAGTTTTTCAAAGTGTTTTCAGATTGTTTTTCAAGCTCAATTATAACATTTTTAAATTTTGCTCACTTTTGTCTGAGCTTGTCAAAATCGTTTTTCAGCTGGACTTTCTCATTCTTTAGCTGTGCATTCTCGGCTGTCACAGTCTGGTGAGCTGATTTAAAGGTTTCAAAATCTTTTAGTAACTGATTAATAGATTCATGAATATTCATATCTTCATACATGTCAGAGCTCAAACCCTCTGTAGTTTGAGGTTTGGAAGTTACCTCTTCACCAGCTAGATTGCCCATCAGACAACTGTATTCATCATCAGCAGAGAAGAATCCACCACTTGATTCTACTCTTTCTTCAATCTGATCTTAAATTATGAGATCTTTCCTTTTTGTCCTCCTTTCTACCCACATTTTTCTTATCTTCATCCTTCTTGAGTTCTGGGCAGTCAATCTGGATGTGTCCGGTTTTGTGGCAGTTGTAGCATTCCATCTTCCAGTTGCCAGCTTTCTGATTCCTTCTTGGATTTTCTTTGAAGTTCTTCTTGTATTTGGAATAATTCTTCCTGAAGTTGCTGAACCTTTGCATGATGAAAGCCATCTCTTCCTCAAAATCTAGAGGATTTGGAGGTTTAACTTCATATAGGGTCTTGGCAGAGGATTCAGCTGCAAATGCTATTCCCTTTTCAGCTGGTTCATTGGATGATGAACTGGGCAGCTCGAACTCATATGCCTTCAAATCATAAAATAGCTCCTGGATCTTTATCTTGTTGAGATCTTTTGATTCTTTCATGGCCACAGCCTTCATGCTCCATTCAGGGTTGAGAGATCTTAAGAATTTCAGGGCCATCTCCCTGTTGCCATATGTTTTTCCCAGAGAATTGATCTCATTTATGATCTCGGTGAATCTTCCATCTACTTGATCAATAGTTTCTCCGGTCTGATGTTCAAAGCAGTAAATCACACAACACTTATAGTGGTTTCAGGGGTGGGGTAGTCCTCTACTAGTCCGATTTTCTCCAAACCAGTTGGAGATGAATTCACTATAACTTTCAAGGTGTGATAAACGTTACAATGATTCAACCAGTTACAACAGCTTCCAACCAGTGGAATCCCATGGCCGTTGCAACTCCCTTTGACTGCCTAACACCTCTTGACGATAATCCATGGGTACCTCAACAACTCTCGAGATGTCTATCACCTTCCAATGAAGAATCCTTGGATGCCTTATCAATCGCGCAACTTCTGAAAACCTCGTTTACAGAAATACCCCATACTCAACTTTTGAGACAAGAGTGTTTGTCTTCTCCAACAAAGAGCTTTTGAGAATATGTGTTAGGCGTATTTTTATGCGCTTATTTATCATTATTCTTTATCCATTTTGTGTCTAAACCTGCATAAATGAGCCTTTAATGCACTATTCTTTTCTGTTTGGCAGGAAATTAGAGTCCGGAAGCTCGAACGATGAAAAACGGGCGAAAACGGAAATTTTTGGCCAGGGGCCGCGGCACAAGGAAAGCGGGCCGCGACACACGAAGGCAACCAACAAGCGCCGAACCAACTGTACCGGGGGCCGCGGCACGTTGATGCTGAGCCGCGGCCCAGGAAGAAAATGTCGCGCCCAGGCAACTCGCTGAAAGTCCGCGGCACAGATTAAGTGAGCCGCAGTCCACGGGGCGGTTTTGATAGAATTGGCCACAGTTCTGGGCCGTTTTTGGAGCTGTTTTCGACCCAATCCCCGGACGCGTTTTGGAGGCCAATGAGAGTTTTAAATAAGGGTTGAAGGTCTGAAAAAGGAGGAGGGAGGATTAAGGAGATCATCGAGGAACTTAGAAGAGGCAGAAAACACCAAGGAGTAGAGAGCGGAAGCCAGAAGAACAGAGGAATCCAAGTTCTCCATCTGCGTTTGATATCGATGCTTTCTTTAATTATTTCTGTATTTTTATTCTTTAGCATGTCAGGCTAAAACCCTGTTCTAGGGTTTTGATGAAACCGAGGTTTTGACGAATTTACTTTTGATTATCTATATAATTCCCTTTTCTGTTGAGTTTTCCCAATTGTTTTTAATGCTTTCAATTGTGTGGCCTATAATTGAATTGTTTTAATTACGCAACTCGAATAGGAAGAGGAGAGTTGGTGAGGAAATATTGTTGAGAACCGTTTTATCTTGTGAGATAGGAATATACTCATAGGAACTACGTGGCCTTTCTGAAGATTCCGTACTTTTTGCCTATTGTCGAATTGATTCACCTAGGGATAGAGTGTATTATTCGCCTTAGAAAAATCTACTGACCTCGGGAGAGGCGGTAGAGTACTTTAGCAACCTTTGCCTTCAATAAATTGGGAAATCATTAACTTTAGATAATTGAAAGTAAATTCAGATAAACCGAGGTGGATTCACAATCCTAGATTAATTTCTTATTTGATTTTCTTTCTTCGAGCGATCATTTTTACTGTTTATTCTTTTATTGGTTTTCTTTAATTATTACTTGCATCCCAAATTTCGATAGTTCAAATAAAATTAGAATATGCATAAATTGGTAGTTGGTAAGTCAGTCCTCGTGGGAACGATATCTTACTCATCATTTTATTACTTGTCTACGATAACGTGCACTTGCGTTCACCGAAATCAAGCAACAAGTTTTTGGTGCCGTTGCCGGGGACTAATTATTTTACTAATATCGATTTCAGTATTTCTAGTCTTATTTTTGTGTAATTTTATTTATTTGTTTTTCCTTGCAGGAATTTCCGGTTAGTGCATGAGAAAATTCGGTAATGAAGGCCTACTACCTTTGGATACCGAACTCGAGTGCACTCTTCGGAGAATCAAGAAGGAGAAACGTGAGCTACCGACAACAGTCACCATGGCCGATAATACCGAAAATCACGGAGGAGATAATCTTGTGCAGCAAGCTCAACCGGCATTGGCACTTCGAGATTATGCAATGCCACAAATAAATGCGAACTTTTCGGGGATTCGGCGTCCAACCATCCAAGCGAATAACTTAGAAATCAAGCCGGCTATTATTCAGATGGTACAAGCAAGCCAGTTTTGTGGACTGGAAAATGATGACCCCAACGCTCACATCGCGTCATTTCTCGAGATTTGTGACACTTTCAAAAACAACGGTGTTACCGATGATGCTATTCGTCTGTGGCTTTTCCCTTTCTCTTTGAGGGACAAAGCCAAATTTTGGTTGAATTCTTTACCGCCGGGCTCTATCTCGACTTGGGCGGAATTAGCGCAAGCCTTCCTGGCCAAGTTCTTCCCACCATAAAAGACGGCAAGACTGAGGAACGAAATTACTACTTTCGGGCAATTTGATATGGAGTCGCTTCACGAAGCTTGGGAGCGATACAAAGATTTATTATGGAGATGCCCACACCACGGCTTACCGGACTGGCTACAGATCCAAACGTTCTATAACGGATTGAGTGCTTCTACACGCACTCTTGTTGATGCAGCCGCTGGAGGAGCGCTGATGGGAAAAACAATGGTCGAATCCCACTCTCTATTGGAAGCGATGGCTGCAAATGCTTATCAGTGGCCTTCTGAACGAGTAATCCCGAAGTGAGTTTTGGAAATCTCGAATAACGATCCGATCTCTACATTATCAGCACTGACTCAGCAACTTCAAGCCTTTTCACATGCTCCTTCCCCCGTTACCACTGAATCATGCAATTGGTGCAACGGATCTCATCCTAGCGCAGAATGCCAAGTTGGAAATCTTTTCGAGCAACATCCGATGGAGCAAGCTCAGTTCGTGGGGAATGAGAATCGGTAGAACAATCCGTACTCCAACACTTATAATCCGGGGTGGCGTAATCACCGTAACTTTTCATGGAAGAACGGACAAAACTTAAACCAACCTCAGTTTGCTCAACACTAACAGCAACCTCCTCCCGCTCCAATAATCTCTCTAGAGGAAGCAATTGCGAAATTAGTAGCAAATACGAGTCAGTTCATGACCCGTACGGAAGCAACCTTGCAAAACCATTCCGCTTCTATTCGCAACTTGAAAGTCCAATTGGACCAGATAGCAAATGTGTTAACAGCCCGCCCGGAGGGTACCTTGCCAAGTACGACCGAGAAAACCCCCAGAGAGAGTATTAATGCCATTAGTTTGAGAAGCGGGAAGGAATTGTGCGACCAGCCCGAGAGGAACAATAAGAGAAGTGAGGGTGAGGAGAAGAAAAGTTTGGCGACTGAGGAATCACAAAATTCGAGACCCTCGATACTGTTTCCTGACAATCCAAAGGCATATGTGCCACCCGTCCCGTTTCCACAGCGTTTGCAAAAGCAGAAATTGGACAAACAATTTTCCAAGTTTCTCGACGTTTTCAAGAAACTACATATAAATATTCCATTTGCTGATGCCTTGGAACAAATGCCGAGCTACGTGAAGTTTATGAAGAAAATCCTATCTAACAAAAGGAAGCTCGAGGAATATGAAACGGTGGCACTGACTGAAGAGTGCAGCGCGATTCTACAAAAAAAGCTCCCGCCAAAATTGAAGGATCCATGAAGCTTCAATATACCGTGCACCGTAGGAAACCTCTCTTTTGATAGAGCGTTGTGTGATCTCGGCGCCAACATTAATCTGATGCCCCTTTCCATATTTAAGAAGCTAAGCATTGGGGAAGCCAAGCCGACGACAATCTCGCTGCAATTAGCTGACCGATCTATCAAGTACCTGAGGGGGGTTATAGAAGATGTTTTAGTCAAGTTATATAAATTCATTTTTCCTGCCGATTTTATTGTGCTCAATATAGAGGAGGATTAAGACATCCCAATTATTTTGGGAAGACCATTCTTAGCTACCGGCCGAACTCTCATTGATGTGGAAAAAGGGAAACTCACTCTGCGGGTTCAAGATGAGCAAGTCACTTTCCAAGTGTTTAAATCCTTTCCGTGTCCAAGTAGTGTTGAGAAGAGTTCGCAAATTGAAAGTGTAGATACCTTTGCGAAGGACACACATCGGAAGAATTGTCGGTCGAAAAAGTCAGAATCCGTTTCAGCTGCCCCGATGCCTAATAAGAATGAAGAGCAAGTCGCATATCTTAGGCATTTGAATATGTCGTCTTCAACATCCGTTCATCCACAATCGGAAAATTCTCATTCTGTCCTATGTTCGCCCGTGGAGTTGAAAATTAAGCCGGATGTCAAACGGGTGCCAAGTCATGTGCAAAATGGGTGTTTCAGAAAGTTGTTTTTGTTAAAATCTTTTCGCAAAGAACATTAGGTGTCCAAACCGAAAATCGGAATGTTAAACACCAATGGTCAAAAATTTTAAACACATATTAACGGTTCGATGGACGGGGCGGAGTTCAAATGGTGTTTGCGAACAACGAACTGATTTTCAATAAGTCCGGCTGAAGACTATAAACTTAGCGCTTCTCGGGAGGCAACCCGAGTATTAGTTGTAGATTCTTGTGTTTCAGTATTTTCTTGCATTTTTGGATCTTTATTTCTCGTCATTTTAGCTTGGATATGCTTATCTCTCACACTCTTGATATTTTCTTTTGAAAATTCTGTGCAGAAATTATCCCAGGGGAAAATTCAGCATTGGGCCGCGGCACAAGGAGAGTGAGCCGAGGCACACACAAGTCGAAAAAAGGAGGCTAAACTCCCTGTACTTTGTGCCGCGGCACGACCTAACTGAGCCGCGGAACACTCGATCCCTGAGCCGCGGCACATATGCGCTGAGCCGCGGCACACCAGATGCACCAGATATGCCCAGGGACCTGTACTACGAGCTGCGGTACAGACCAAGTGAGCCGCGGCACACTAACACTACGAGCCGCGGCACAAGGATGCTGAGCCGCGGCACACGTCAAAAAGAACAAGCACGCCTAGGAGGCTGTACTCTGGGCCGCGGCTCACTTAAGTTGTGCCGCGGCCCCCGTTCGGAAGTTCAAAGGACCAGGTACCTTTATAACACAGATCGGCCGACACCCAGGTAAACTTCCCTATCTTCTTCGCACAGCGATCGGCCGACCCCCTTCACAACTCTTCTTCTTCTTGCATACTTCGATCCAAGTAAGGTAATTCTCAATCCTTATTGCTACATAGTTTGAATTCAGGTGGTGTTCTTCACCCAATCTTGAATATGATGTTTAGTTTTTCAAGTTCTATCAAAATTTGAATTGGGATATGAAATTTTTGATTGTATTATTGTTGGTATTTGTTGATCATGTATGAAGTTTTGATGTTAATTTGTCGTTCATCATGACTGTCGATTATTGTTGCTATTGTTGGGGAATGGGATTAAACCATTACAATGCTTGTTCTTCAATTGAACTCATGTAGTCAAGGTGTTTGATGAAATGCATAAATGAAAATTTTTCTTTGTTAAGTCAACGTTTTGAAACTATATGCAAACGAAATTGTTTATGGATTTATAGCGCACCCCAACCCTTAAGTCAAGTTTAAACGTGAAAGCTCAATTTTAATTTTCCCTCATGACGGTGCACACTCGTTCAACTCTTTATTCACGTTTTGCAAGTGGTGTTGTTTTCCTTATAGCTTAAATAAATTCCGGTGTTTATCTTTTCAGGAACTCGCCATGGCCAGAAAGAGAAAGGTTAGCACAAGGGCTAGGACGCAATCATCCTCCACACGAGGGGAAACTTCACAAAGCCGAGCCGAGTTGGAGTCGCATCAATTCTCCGATCCGTAAATTCATAAAATATTCAATGAAAAGATCCGTCCTTGACCTTTGATTCCGGAGCGGGGATTCACTCCCGCCCCCCAGGACGGGGAGCTTCTGACAATGATAGACGAGATGGGGTGGGCCCGTTTCGCTGCACCTCCCGAGCCGGCGGTAATCTCCATCATCCAAGAGTTTTATGCTAGCTCTCTGTTGAAGCACATTTGGACAGGGCAGATGATACCGCAGTCAGATACTCGGACTCAGGTCGTCGTCCGAGGCATTACTGTGGATTTCTCAGTGGCCGCCATTCGGAGATTATTCGAGCTGCCTGTGGTTGACGATACAACGTATACGCGAGCTATGAGTGGCCTCACGAGGGAGGCCCTGCCCGAGACACTCACACAGCCCGGTTCCGTCTGGGAGACTCGCGCCCTGGGTTCTTCGGCCTTCTACTTTAAGAGCTCGCGCCTCAGTCGGCTCGTGCCCGTACACTATATGCCATCACTTCCGGGCTAAGATTTGATGTGGCCCCTCTTCTGGTCCGATCTATTCTACTGTGTATTCAAGGAGGGGCCAAGACGGGGCTGAAGCACCCCTCTCTCATCTACGCTCTATGCCGCCAGTCGGGCATGACTTGGTCGGATGATGAGCCGATGCTAGCCCCCAGGGTCCGATTGATCATCACATCATTTCTCACTTCGACCAGTGGGGAGGAGCGCCGGCACACGCTCGGGGGCGAGGATTTCTTCTTGATGAGGCACACGAGCAGTCCCCCGAGCCTCTTCTTCTGACGCATGTGCAGGCGGAGTCCAGCCCGCCGCCCGATAGAGAGCACCTTCTGGCAATGTTCGATGGCCTGAGAGAGGAGATGAGGAGAGAGAGAGAGAGAGAGAGAGAGAGAGTCACTTAGCTGCTTGGAGGGAGGAGATGCGGACGGAGAGAGAGCATCCTCGCAGCCGTCCGAGATGAGTAGAGAGAGCAGGCCCGCCGGGCCAACCGACATGAGACGAGGCGCTTGGCAGCGAGGGATGCTTACCACCAAGATTACCTTACTGCGTGGACGCGCCATATGATGCACCCGGACGGGCCTTTCGTCCCACCAGTTCGGCCAGCCACACCACCCTCCTCGCCGGACGACGCCGGCACCAGTTCATGAGCGGACAGTAGGGGAGTACTTGACCTTTTCTTTTATTGCATATTACATTTTGTGTACATTGAGGTCAATGTACGTCCTAAGTTTGGGGGTTACTTTACATTCTTTGTACTTATTTTTGCATTTTCATTTTTTTCATTATTTTTTGTTGCTAGCCTTGCTTGTCGTGATATTATTTGCATTCGTGAATTTTTCATGCTTCTTTTTGTGTAAAACTGATGTTACGATACTGATTTCTCTCTGAAGAAACGGTTGAGTTTTAGTCGAGTTGTAGTCAGCGATATCTGTTTCTGTTGAGTATTCATTTAAGTCCGAAATTTTTTCGTTTTTGTAGAAATCTTAGCAGATAAGAAAGAAGACATACGTGTTTTCAAATCGCCGTCTATACGTTTGGTTACACTTTTCACGTAGCTAGTTATCCAGTAACATGAGTCGTGTTGGCACTTAATTTGAGTTTAGAGTCGGACAGCATTTCCCAAGAAAAAGTCGAGATATTATTTGTTCTATGATGGGAAGTCTAGTAACCGGGGGTATTCATGTGACCCGTTGTTTACTCTCGCGTAAAACGACGACCTTGATTAGACTAGTGGTTTATAGATTTCGCATGTGCCAATGATGGGGAGCCTAGTAACCGGGGGTATTCGCGTGACCCGTTGTTTGCTCTCGCGTAAAACAGCGACCTTGAATCGGACATGCGGGAATAGCTATTCGAGTTGTTTCTCCGCTGTGGAGGGGAACTTAGTAACTAGAAGCATCCATGTGGCCCATGAGTGTCTTTTACGTCAAACGGTTCCCCAATACATGAGAATGGAATTCTACCCTAGGATTATCTCGATGAAACATCCCGAGATCCGAACCTAGTGGTTAACTCGAATCATTTATTGATCATATATAAGGGAATACTGTCCGAGGGTTATTTTTGATGATGAAACTCTTGAAATTTTTGCCACTAGACTGGGGGACTGGGCGACTTGGCTTGTTTATTTTAACCCTTCATATTGGCGGTTGGTTAAATTCACGCTTGTTAATCTTTGAGCTTGATTTTCTTCATAAACGATTGATTAATCACTGAAATTGGTTACTTTGTGGAATCAGTGTCCTGGACGTAACTCACTATTACGATACTGGTATTATTCTTTGAGAATTTCAGGGTAGTATTGATTAAGTTGAGAACTATGGAGTTGCACGATCATTCACGATATTCTTTTATTTGAAATCGATTCTTTTTGCTTGAGGACAAGCAAATGCTCAAGTTTGGGGGTATTTGTTAGGCGTATTTTTATGCGCTTATTTATCATTATTCTTTATCCGTTTTGTGTCTAAACCTGCATAAATGAGCCTTTAATGCACTATTCTTTTATGTTTGGCAGGAAATTGGAGTCCGGAAGCTCGAATGATGAAAAACGGGCGAAAACGGCAATTTTTGGCCAGGGGCCGCGGCACAAGGAAAGCAGGCCGCGGCACACGAAGGCAACTAGCAAGCGCCGAACCAACTGTACCGGGGGCCGCGGCACGTTGATGCTGAGCCGCGGCCCAGGAAGAAAATGTCGCGCCCAGGCAACTCGCTGAAAGTTAGGGGCCGCAGCACAGATTAAGTGAGCCGCGGCCCACGGGGCAGTTTTGATAGAATTGGCCGCAATTCTGGACCGTTTTTGGAGCTGTTTTCGACCCAATCCCCAGACGCGTTTTGGAGGCCAATGAGAGTTATAAATAAGGGTTGAAGGTCTGAAAAAGTAGGAGGGAGGATTAAGGAGATCATCGAGGAACTTAGAAGAGGCAGAAAACACCAAGGAGTAGAGAGCGGAAGCCAGAAGAACGGAGGAATCCAAGTTCTCCATCTGCGTTTGATATCGATGCTTTCTTTAATTATTTCTGTATTTTTATTCTTTAGCATGTCAGGCTAAAACCCTGTTCTAGGGTTTTGATGAAACCGAGGTTTTGACGAATTTACTTTTGATTATCTATATAATTCCCTTTTCTGTTGAGTTTTTCCAATTGTTTTTAATGCTTTCAATTGTGTGGCCTATAATTGAATTGTTTTAATTATGCAACTCGAATCGGGAGAGGAGAGTTGGTGAGGAAATATTGGTGAGAACCGTTTTATCTTGTGAGATATGAATATACTCATAGGAACTATGTGGCCTTTATGAAGATTCCGTGCTTTTTGCCTATTGTCGAATTGATTCACCTGGGGATAGAGTGATTATTCGCCTTAGAAAAATCTACTAACCTCGGGAGAGGCGGTAGAGTACTTTAGCAACCTTTGCCTTCAATAAATTGGGAAATCATTAACTTCAGATAATTGAGAGTAAATTCAGATAAACCGAGGTGGATTCACAATCCTAGATTAATTTCTTATTTGATTTTCTTTCTTCGAGCGATCGTTTTTACTGTTTATTCTTTTATTGGTTTTCTTTAATTATTACTTGCATCCCAAAATTTGATAGTTCAAATAAAATTAGAATATGCATAAATCGGTAGTTGGTAAGTCAGTCCTCGTGGGGACGATATCTTACTCATCATTTTATTACTTGTCTACGATAACGTGCACTTGCGTTCACCGAAATCAAGCAACAATATGATCTTGAATGCTTTTCTCTTTACGATGCTATAGATCGCCTTGATAGATTTGATAGCTTTGATTGCCTTGATTGCTTTGTTTGCTTGAAAGTATTGTTTGCATCGTACTTTGCTCAATTCATATCTCCAGATATTTATAGTACGATCCTTGAGCTTCCTTCATAGCCGTTGCACTACTGTAACAAATCCGTCCGTTGGAGAGTGGACTTATTTGTTTATCTTATCAATCCGTTGCAAGGCTGGATTCCCTTTTCAATTCCGACCGTTTGAAAGACTTTCTTTGTTAGCGCCATTATTCTTGATTAGAATAATCATAAGTCTTCGGAACATGGATCTCAAGGAATATTTAATTCCTTGCTTTCTGGGAATCTATCGAGTTTGTCCCTTCACTTCTGCATGTGACTTTCCATAATTGTTGACTTTTCAATGTTTGCTGACGTGGATTGAGTTACTTGGCTGATAACTTAACTGAGAACTTATCTGATGTCTTTTGGTCAAACCTGCCTGATGTGCAGTCAACCTTCTCTGATGTAAACTTCTCTGATGCATCTTGGTATAAGTTCTCTGAGAGAAAATTCTCTGCTCTGGACTTCTCTGAGATGAAGTTCTCTGATATGAAGTCCTCGGATCTGAAGTTCTTTGACCTGATAAAATCTTCTCTGATCTGATGGTCAAACTTCAGCTGATATTTGTTGACCAGTTTCTCATCTGATAACTTGACTGAGATGGGTTTTGGTCCAACCTCTCTGATGTTCCTGTTGACCAATACTTGTCTGACTGCAGCTTAGTTTTGGTCAAACCTCTCTGATATTTTGCGCTGACCAAAACTTCTCTGAACAATGAACTTGCCTCATAACTTGTCTGATAAACGGCAGTTCCATACTTGGACGTTTTTCTACTGATGAACATTTGAACAAGACTTAGCCTAAATTTAAAGGCCTATAGAAGATACTCATTTGGTTCTTCTTTACAATTGACAAGTACTTAAAAACATACATTTGAATAATTATCAATACAGGGATGACATCATCAAAATCTTAACAAGTATTCCTAACACCAAGGACAACAATTTTGAATTATCGGGCTACTCAGATGCAGACTTTGCAGGATGCAAGATTGATAGAAAAAGCACCAGTGGAACGTGCCAATTCCTAGTAATCAGACTGATATCATGGTTCAGCAAGGGGAATAGAAGAAATCATCCTTTCATAAAGAAGCAGGTATCCAACTCAATTTCCACTACCGAGTCAGAGTACCTAGCTGTAGGCAGCTGTTGTGCACAAATCCTATGGATCGGACAACAGCTAAGGGACTACAAGATCACTGCAAATGAAGTTCCAATATGGTGTGACAACAATAGTGCAATTGCAATAACACACAATCTAGTATTGCACTCAAGAACAAAGCACATAGATGTTAAACATCACTTCATCAGAGACCATGTGCTTAACAAGAGAGTAAGAGTAGAGAGAGTCAGCACAGAGTACTAAATTGCTGACATATTCACAAAACCTTTACCATAAGAAAGGTTTTTGGAGCTAAGCAGGGAACTTGGACTACTAGATTGGGAATCTACTACAGACGAGAAATCTATCTGATGTGGAGACCAGATGCGAAAGCTACCTGACCAGAGCAGACAATGAACCCACCTAATCAGACCAGACGAGGATCTGAAGGACAAACGAAGAAACCTAGCTGATCTCAACCACAGGCAACATATCTCACCTGATGCAGAAGACGAAGGATCAGAACAGATAAGAAATCACAGATGCATCAGAAGTCAAACGGTCAACCAGCTAAGTTTTCTTTACCTGACCGACCTACAATTATTATATTATATTGCTTACACATGGCCAAACACACGTTCACACTACCGCAACGATGTCAAATTAAATTCAACCGTCATTTCTTTTCTTTCTTTTCAAAAATTGGACCCCGCTAACTTATTTTATTATTAAATTCAAAACGTCTTTTCGAATGGATATTGAAGACGGTCGAAATCATTTCACAGACTTTACCGTCGTCAAGCTTAAGAAACCCTAAATTCCTAAAGCAAGAAAAATTCTCGAATATTCAGTACACTCAGTCAAAAACCTTAATTTCTTTGCAGAAATGGAGGCTACACAGTATTTCGAAGGCGTCCACCTGAAAATCGTGAAGGACCAGATCATCTTCAGCATCATGGTCGATTTTGAAGGACTGTTGGAGGCGACCTGGCGGCCACCGACGAGATGCACTATATTATCAGAATGATGAAGAAGAACAGGATTTATCCCTTCCTAGATATCAACCAGAAATAGCTATACAAAGAGGCTGTTTTATCTGTTTTTTTAAGGAAGCTCAAGTCACCGAGGACAGAATCACGAGCTCGGTTTTTGGGGAAGAAGTTACCATTACTCCCCAGACTATTGCTGATGCTTTCAAGATGAAGAACAGGGGCATTGCAGTGGAAGCCCTAAATCAAAGTTCAGTCGAAACATGATACGAGATAAAATTGCCAGAGCAGCCGACCAAGGTCAAACTTACAGCGGAGAGAGGCGATCTGAAGAAGGACTACAGATATGTCCTTGACATAACCAACAATATCGTGATGGCGATGGCAGGCAGCTATGACCAGCTGTCATCTGCTAAGTTTGTTGTGCTGGGAGCCTTTATCCAGCAAGAAAAGATTAACTGGCCTGATTACATCTACAGGCAGTTAGTCCGAGAGGTCAATAAAGTGAATTGGATTGAAGAAGAGAAGAAGTTCAAGACGAAGCTCGCTTATGAAACCCAGATCAATTGGATCATGGAGTTCCTAGGAAAGGCAAAGAGAACTGCAGACTCTTTTCATGGAAGCAAGAGACTTGGTCATCTGGACTAAGAGACCTTGAAGAAATTGGGCGTTGAAAGGAAAGCAGCCCATATGTTGAAGGAGATGTCTAGTGAACCCACCCCCACAGAGCGCCTTCGGACTCAGACGAAGTCTAGTTTGAGGCAGCAGATCAGACACCGCAAGAGCTACCTGCAGAAGAAATCATGTCAACCCCACCTGCAGTGAAGAAGTTACCTGCAGTCAGAAAGTCACCTGCAGAGGAGAAGTCACTTGCAGACAACTCCGACTCAGACAATACTCCGCTGGCCATGCGATTTAAAAGAAAGCTACCTGCAACAGAGGAGGTTGTCCACCTTACCTCATCCCACGACTAATCACCCAAAAGGCATAGAGGCCTTGTATTTGAAGAAGAAGTAACAGAAACAGAGCAGACTGACAAGTCACCTGCAGCTGAGCCCATTGAAGAAACTCACTACACCAAAAATAGGATTTTATGACATTGAAACTCGCTGGGTTTGTGACTGTCAATGACAGTCACAACTTTATGACTGCCAATAACAGTAACAAAGACCACACAGTGATAAATCCAAATGTTTGTGACTGTTAATGACTGTCACAAGTGATGTGACTTTCTTGAACAGTCATAAACTTTTCTCTTTCTCTTTCTTTTTTATTTATTCTCTCAAACAAGTGGGTTCTCTCTCCCACTATCTATTCTCACCGTACTCGTCTCTCTCCCCTCTAACCTCTCCCCTCTCTCTCTCTCTCCTTCCCTAAAATAAACACACACACACACACACACACCGAAATCAACACACCACCAAATATTCCCTAAAATTAAATCGACACACAAATATGCAGACCCGCCGCAGCGGAGAGGCGAGTGGCGCAGCTGATAGGGGCTGGGCGATGCTGTGACAATTTCCAGAATCTAGGGTTGGGCATCACCATCATCACAGGATATCTCGGCGCTGGCAAGTCGACAGTACGTAATTAAATTGATAAAAATATACAGCTTACAGTTAGTTTAATCGACTGCTAGTTGCTTAATAAATCTATCAATTTTTTTTGGTGTGTGTGTGTGTGGATATTTGGCTACGAGTTATAAGAAATGCCTGAAATTTTGCTTATTAGTTAGCCGATGAAACCCAGGTTTTTCCTAAGTTTAATCTCAGCTTGATAAGCTATGTAAATTCTCCTTTTACTTTAAACTTTATTTAGCTGTTAAAAAACGTAATCTATTGGATTGTATTTGAGCTAACAAACTTGGCATAAACTCGATTTCAGTTGAATGTTAATTAAGTCGATGGATTCTGAACATGGTTACTTCTTAATTTCGCAATTATAGTAAGTGGCAACATAGAAATAGTGATAGAAAATACACTAGAATTACTATAACTATACGAAAGAAGAAGGTTCCGATTTCCTGGATTTGTTCGATTCGATAAGCGGATTTGGTTATTTCTGTCGCTGCTGGTTGAAATTGGTTCTTCTATGGTCGTTTTTTCGTTCGTTTTTTAATCTATTTTTTGCGTCTACCGTTATTATGGCACCATTGTACTATATTCTAAGTCTAATATGTGTGTTTTTGTTATTTTCTGTGTAGATGAGTTCATTTTAACAGTATGGCAGCAGCATTTCTGTTGATTGGTTGATTATTCTGAGCGTTTGTTCCATTTCAGCTCGTTTATTCTCAAATATAAGGAATCCCCTTATTTTTCCTTGGACTTGACAGAAAGTTGCCTCGTTTTTGACCATATTTTTTCTTTTTTTTTTGTGTCGAGATTGGTTTTACTTTCATCGTGATGAGAATTTTACAGCCCTGGAGCATCATTTGCAGTATATTGATAATCTATATTTTTCTTCAATTCAACTTTCTTTGTGCTTAAATTATTGTTGTTGTTATGCTATGCAAGATTCTTATAGTATTTAACTGCTGGATGTGGTGTTGTTTGTGTATGTCAGTATGTGCAGTCGGTTTGGTCATTTTGTATGTAATGTGTTCTTTTCTTTTGACTCCTTTCAATCAGCACTTGTAGTGTTATGTAAATTATTTATGGTTTCTATTTTCTGTCAGATAAATTTTGATTCATTTCGAGTATCATCATTTGTGCTTCTTTCCGGCTCATTTTCATGCATTCGACACTGTGTTGATCTCATTGTAGTCTTTGTTATCTTTGATTCCTTGTTTTACTATTTGACTGGTGTTCTTCTGTTTGGGTGAAACTGAGATGTCAGTCTTCATTTCTATATAACGGCAACTTAGTTAGAGCGAGATTCCAGTTCATTGAAGAGACTTATTTGCTATTTATATCTGCCCCAGTACTTTGATTCCTACACATCTCTATATCATTCCTGCCATGTTTTTATGTCTTTTGTAGAAACATCAAATACCAAGCTCTTTTTGCACTGGAGGCTGAGGCTTGCTGGCCAATAATTAGTGTTATATTGGTTGAAATCAAGATGAAAACTTATCCTCAAAACTGTTTTCTGAATATTGATGTGCCCACAAATGTCATGAATCACAAGACAGGTTATTGTTATATGTTGAATATTTCTGAATATTGTTATATGTTGAATATAGGTTTTGGTTTTCCTTTCATCTGATCATATTGAAAATTTGGTCTTCTAATAAATATTATTGTTGTATCTTCTCTTGAAGCACTTTCTCTTTGTCAATTTGTTCTGATTAATGGTGATATTAACTCCCTCATCTTTTCTCGTACTTGATAAAAATAACTAAAAAAAGTGTATGGCAAACTTATTTTGCAGGTCTTTGTTATATGTTTAAACGAAGGATGATTGGATGCTTTCTTGGTCCTTGTGCAGGGTTATCAACTGACCAAGTAGGAAAAAATGAACTCATGAGTGTAAACCGTGATTATTTCTGCACTGCAACTTTTCTATATTTACTATGTGATCAAATATGAACGCATGCCGACTCAATTTTGGAGACAACTTTTTTAGCTGTATTCATCATAGTATTAATGTAAATGGCTTTCATCTGCTGTCATTTGCTGATTTTTCATTTATCTTTATGTTAGTTATCTCTCGGATTGCAGTTCTCAGTCAAAAAATTGTGCAACTATTCTTTCGGCATGATTGTAGTCCCCGAAGGGCTTCCTTTAGCTGTAACATTAACGTAAGTATCTCAAATGTATCCTTACAAACAAATTACTTTGCGTTTTATTGTCGTTGTACACTCTACCCTCTTTGATTTTGATTTCTGTTGAATCTCCAACAGCCTAGCATACTCCATGAAAAAAATGATGGCTGACAAGGCTTTGGTATGTAAACTTCAATTTTCGAAGAATTTTTGTTTATTTAATTGTGTTGTAGTTTCCTTATTATATGATAATATTACCATGAAATTGTTAAACTGGTGTAGGTGCGTAGGCATTCAGCCTGTGAAACTATGGGATCTGCAACAACTATTTGAAGTGATAAGACTGGAACTTTGATCCTAAATCAGGTTGTTTTACTCTGTTGTAAATTTTATTAAAATATGAAAGCATTTTGCTTATGTTTTACCTTCTCATTTCGGGTCATTAATTTTGAAAAACTGCTTATCAGTGTTATGAAAATGGGGTGGAGGCAAGTAACTTCTGATGGTGAAGGAGGAAAAATGTTATCAACAATGACTATGGATATAGATTCATAAGAGGCTTGGAGTACAAAGCACGACCATCTCGTATTCAAGAGAGAAGTATGGTTTTTTGTTTTTAAGACACTAGAAGATTGGATACCGCGTTCTACAGAGAAGTATGATTTTTTCTTTTCAGGTCAAGGGATTACATTGTGATTTTTATGTCTTGTAAAAATTAATTGGAGTGTTGTGTGAATACTTTGACAAATATATTTGGATTGTATTATGAATTCATTGTGAAAAATAATTAGATTGCATTCAGAGAAAAATGGGGTTTTACTATTTTTTTTTTGTATTTTTTTCAACAATTTGTGACTTCTAAAAACAGTCACAAGACAATCATAAAAATGATATTTGTGACTGTCCATGGAAGTCACGAAAGTTGAAATTTGTGACTGCTAATGACTGTCACAGAGTGGAAATTCGTGACTGCGAATAACAATCATAAATGTATTTGTGACTGCCATGGAAAGTGGTATTGTAAAGTCATATAAATGAGGTTTTGTAACTGTTTTGTGACTATTTTTGACAGTCACTGGTGATTTTATGACAGTCCTTTGTGACTGTTTTTGCCATTTGTGACAGTTTTTGATAGGGGTGTGCATTCGGATCAATCCGATCCGATCCGATCCGAATTCGGATTGATCCGAAATTTCGGATCACCTTTTGCTCAATCCGAAATCCGAACCGATCGTTCGGATCGGATTCGGATCAATCCGAATCCAGATCGGATCGGATCGAATTTAATCCGAAAAATCTGAAAATTTTAAAAACTAATAAAAATAATAAAAATCATAATCCAAAAATAATAAAAATTTCATTTTTTTATATATATATTTCGGATGGATCGGATTAATTCGAAAATCCGCGGTTAATCCGATCGATCCGAAGTTTTTTTTGGCGTTTTACCTAAAATAATAAAAAAATTCTTTTTTTTATATATTTCGGATCAATAGGATTAATCCGAAAATCCGCGGATTTAATCCGATCCGATCCGAAATTTTCGGATCTGTAAAATTCTAATCCGAAATCCGATCCGAAGACATCGGATCGAACTGGTTCGGATCAGATTTTCGGATTTTCGGTTCGGTTTTTCGGATTCGGTTTTTCTGCACACCCCTAGTTTTTGACAGTCACAAAATCATGATTGTGGTGTAGTGACTGCAGCTCAGAAGCAGATCGTTACCACTCCTGCACCTGCTCATGCCGAGGATCAGCCAGATCAGTCTAAGCTGATGACCGAAGTAATCCCACCATTGACCCTTCCAAGCATGACTGGGGAGGAAGATGCAGAATTGACAATCGAGATACCGGAAGTAGGATATTCTATCAACCTCGGGGAGAATAATCCTCCGAACTTGACAACCGATCAACTCAAACTGGTAAAGCAACAATCTTTAAAATTTTCGATTGTCAATATTTATGATGAGTGGAAGGACTTGAAATCACTTTCCTTCACTCAACTGCAAGAATTTGTTGAGAGAAGTACTTGGGAACATCCCCAGGCTACGGAGCAACTTCTCATGCTCTTCTGTCGTGAGACAGATATTATTTTAATGCTCCGGGAGAACTGGTTCATGCCCAATTTTAAAGAAAATATGGACCAGTTCGTCCGATTCATTAAGGAGGGTGTTTCAACTGGGAAAACCCTTGGAAAGGAAGGAAAAGTTGAAAATAATGAGAAGAGGGAAGGAGAAAATAAAAAAGAAATAAGAATTGAAGAGATTGAGAAGTAAGATTCTAAAAAACAAGAAGGAGTTGAAAAACAAAAAGAAGGAGTTGATGAAGCTGAAAAAGAGAAAACAGAAGAAATGTAACATGAAGAAGAAGAAGGTGAGAAAGAAGAAGTAGAAAATGAGGAAGTCGAAGAAAAAGAAGAAGGAGAAAAGAAGGAGGAAGAGAGCCCCCACTCTTATGAACAAAGAACTGGATGAACTGGCTCTTCAGGAAGAAATCAAGGCATTGTGTGTTAAGAACAACTTCACATCTGCTGAGGAGCAAGAATTTGCCTCTATGATAATCAAGAGGAAATATGGGTTAGCCCGAGTCTCTAAAAAGCCAATTGATGCCAAGCCACTAAGGTCTCTCCCTCCAGCTAAGCAGAAGGTCGGACGAGGAAGAGGAAGATAGATTTTTTTTTAATTTTTACTTGTAAATTTTACTTGTAATTTTTTGTAATTCTGAAATACTTGTAATTTTCTTACTTGTATTTTTTGTTTCATTCAACTGAACTGTAATGTAATATCAATAAATTTTATAACAGTCACTTGAATGACAACCTCTAGTTGTCTCAAAAAGACTAAGTTTTACTTGTGTCTTGCACTTTACTTTGTGCAGACCTGATTACATTTGAAATGCTTTAAGTTTTGCCATCATCAAATAGGGGGAATTTGTTAGGAATACTTGTTAAGATTTTGATAATGTCATCCCTGTATTGATAATTATTCAAATGTGTGTTTTTAAGTACTTGGCAATTGTAAAGAAGAACCAAATGAGTATCTTCTATAGGCCTTTAAATTTAGGCTAAGTCTTGATCAAATGTTGATCAGTAGAAAATCGACTAAGTATAGGAACTGCTGTTTATAAGAGAAGTTATCAGGCAAGTAAATTTTCAGAGAAGTTTTGGTCAACGCAAAACATCAGAGAGGTTTGACCAAAACCAAACTGCAGATAAGTTCTGAAGAATGCGCTACATCAAACAAGTTTTGGTCAATGCAGAATATCAGAGAGGTTTGACCAAAACTCATATGCAGTCAAGATATCAGACGAGATCGAGTCAACACAAATATCAACTGAAGTTTGACCATGAGATCAGAGAACATTCATCAGGTCAGAATACTTCAGATCAAATAAGACTCATCAGATCAGAGAACTTTATCTCAGAGAAGCTATATCAGAGAAGTCCTACATCAAAGAAGGTTGACTGCACATTAGGCAGGTTTGACCAAGAGATATCAGATAAGTTCTAAGTCAGGATAAGTCAGTAAGCATTGAAAAGTCAACAATTAAAGAAAGTCACATGTGGACGTGAGGGGACAAGCCGAAAGATTCCCAGAATGTAAGGAATTAAATATTCATCGAGATCCGCATTCTGAAGACTTTATGATTATTCAAATAAAGTAATACGGAGCTACCACAAGAAAGTATTTCAAATAGTCAGAATTGAAAAGGGAATCCAGTCTTGCAACAGATATAAACAAAGAAGTCCACTCTCCAACAGACGGATTTGTTACAGTAGTGCAAAGGCTATGAAGAAAGCTCAAAGGATCGTACTATAAATATCTGGAGATATGAATTGAGCAAAGTACGATGCGAATAATACTTACAAGCTAACAAAGCAATCAAGGAAATCAAAGCTATCAAGGCAATCTATAGCACCGTAAAGAGCAAAGCATTTAAGATCATATTCTGAAAAGCTCTTTGTTGGAGAAGACAACACTCTTGTCTCAAAAGTTGAGTACGGGGTACTTCTGTAAACGAGGTTTTCAGAAGTTTTGCGACTGATAAGGCATCCAAGGATTCTTGATTGGAAGGTGATAGACAGCTCGAGAGTTGTTGAGGCATCCACGGATTTTCGATCAAGAGGTGCTAGGCAGTCAAAGGGAGTTGCAACGGCTACGGGATTCCACTGGTTGGAAGCTATTATAACTGTTGAATCATTGTAACGTTTATCACTGGTTGAAAGTTATAGTGAATTCATCTCGAACTGGTTTGGAGAAAAGGGGACAAGTAGAGGATTACCCCACCTCTGAAACCACTATAAGTGCTTGTGTGATTTACTGCTTTGAACATCATACTTAACTGCTGCATTCATATTTATTGTTTCATTAGATAGTTATCTGCAGTTAACATTAGTTACCTGCTATCGTCATCAGCTGTGTCTTCCACATTACCTGTCTGCAGATGACAAGTCATCTGTACCTAATCGCAGCTGAGTAACTCATCTGAGATTCAGAAAAGAGTTTAATAAGTCTATACACCCCCCTCTAGACTTATTCCTGACGACTTGTGACCTACATCCTTTCGGTCATACTGTCCTCTACCTCTTCCTCGGTCAAAATTCTGATGTGGCTGAACACTCTGCTGAGTCTCATTGACACTCACCTCTTTCTGGACTGCTTGTGGAATATGAAATACAAGATATTTAGCAACATCTTTGCAGTACATCATGTGATGTTCTTGTCCATATTCACAACACTCTACAAAATGGAATGAGCAGTCACACCAAAGATGCGCTGGTCGATTATAGTTAAAGCAGTTCTTCGCTGCATCTACAAATGATGGTGCTGATCTGGAACTCTTTCCTCCCCTTTATGGATGCGGGGGCCTCCTGTATGAGCGAAAATATTACTGAGCGTAATGGGGCCCACTATTCTTGTGCTTTGAAAAACCATGAGAGACTTTCTGCTTCTTGGAATCGGAAAACTTCTCCATGGATACTTCCTTCATCTTATAGGCCAAGGCCTTATCTTGATACTGACGAAGGGTGGTGCATTCAAATCCCGACATGTATCGTTGTATATCTGGATTCATCCCCATGTCAAAATGAAACATCGTTTCTGCATCGGTCCTGACAAAATGTCGAACAAATGCCAACTGTTGATTAAAATTCTTAATTACTTGATCCAATGGTAAGTCCAAAGGTTGCGCAGAGAAGAATTCTCAAACTTTAGCGTCCCTGACCGGACAAGGGCAATAATGAGCTTCCATCATTAACTTGAACTCTCCCTAATCGGCATCATGGTCAATAGGTCGAATGGCCTCCCACCACTCAGACGTTTCTTCAGTAAGAAAATATTGGGCAACGGGGGCTTTTCAGTCATTCAGGTAGTTGATTCCCGCAAACACTTTCTTAAATTCCCTTAGCCAGTGACCCCATGTCGGTGTTTCAGAAAAACCATCAAACTTTGGTGGATGCATCTTTCCCACCTCTTGAAGCTATTTGTCTCCTTTATACCCCATGTTTGGGATACCTCGATGTTCTTCTCCTGGTTGTAGACCTATCGCCAATTGCATTCTGTCCACCATTTGAGCGAATTGGGCCATCTGGTTGACCACTTGACAAAGCATGTCGGGAACAACAGGATTATTATTTGCCTCTACAGTTTGCTATCGATTATTGTTGACAGATTCCTATTGCTCGCCAGAACTGAGACCAGCCTGATTCGAAAGAGAATCAGGACAGAGGGTGAAGCTTATCTTTCAGCATTTATGCATCCACGTCCACGACCGCGACCACGTCTACGACCTTTTCTCAACATATTGTAAGCATACATATTCAATATACGAGGAATAATAACGTTCTAACGTTTAATTATCGTACAAGGCATAACTTTAAAGGACAATAATAAGGTTTAAGGAAACTTACAACCATGAAGACGTAGGCGGTACAGTGATGTTATTCGCGGACGATCAACCAAAAGACACATCTGGACCCTAAATTAACCCGACTGCCAAGATATCCATAAATCTTAGCTCTAATAACATATTCTGTAACACCCCGAGATATTCAGGATAATTACAGCGCCGTAAGTCCTTTATACAAGGATTTACTAGGCTAAGTACTTCAGACGGAATTATTATTACAAACCGGGTTTTCAATAGTAAAAGACAATACTGAAAGGAACTCATTAATACATGACCACTCAAAAACATAAAGAAGGTAATGTACTCGAGTATTTATTCAAAGACAAACACAAATAGACAGAACTTCTCCAACCATTAACATCACTGTGTACCCTCGTCGTCATGCTGCCCCTGTGGTTATTTTCCCACTCTCCTAGATTCTGAACATAAATATATGTCCACTCCTGAAGAAGTTAGAACAACGATGCTAGTACAAGTACGATAATTATACAACAAAAGATCATTCGACAATTCATGAAGAATAACAAAGCAACAACAACAAGCTTCTCCAGCGAGAAGGCAAACAATACAGTACACAACACTACAATCTCAACCTACATTTGGTAATCCAACGATCCAGCGCGCACAGCATAGATACCCAAGATGATCCCGTCGGACCAACACTTGGAGAAAAACCCGTCCAACGATCCAGCGCACACAACATAGATACCCAAGATGATCCCATCAGACTAACACTTGGTGGACAAACAACTACAACACTGTTGGGAAAACAAGAACCCTGTATCGAAACAGCCGGGATATATCCCAATCCTCAATACAGTAAGGAAACTGTATCGATGAATTAAGGTATCAACCTGTATCGAAGACCTGTCTCGAATCCAGCATATAGTGAAACCCTTCAGTACAGCAAAGAAGTCTTATAAAGACCAAGTATGGAAACTGTCTCGAATCACCAATACAGTTATCTTCCATACAGCTCTCAACAGGACAAAGAAGGAATCTTCAGAAGTCAAGTCCCGTTGAATAAGAAGTATTTAAATACTCAAGGATAAAGTATTTAAATACTGTCACTCAACAGATCTTCAAATCCCACTAAATCCGGATCGTACTTTTAATCCCGTTGGAATGGAATCTTGCTCAACGGATATATCTCAACGGATATATATTTCAGAGACTATATATATCTCATGAAGGCATTGAAGATCAGTTACCGAGACCGAAACCGAAATCAATCAAAGCTATCAATATATTCATCAAAGCAAAATATATCTCCAAGCTTACTGCAACTCAGATAAAAGAGATATACAGTGCTCATCATCTTGAACAACACTTCATCAGCTAGAAGCTCATAAAGTCAAAGCTGTTGTTCATACTCTGTTCTATACTTTGAACAAACCCATATCATACCTGTGTGGACTGAGGAAGACGAAGCTTCAGAACTCTATGTGAAGAAGTCAGTCAAGCTTTAGCTCAAACCAATCTGTGTGAACGGTTGAAGCTAAGATCTTTATATCAATCTGTGTGAACGATATATTGATTGTATACTGTTATAATTACGTAGTTGTGTACGTAGTAGTTATAATAAACATTTTACTCCTGTGTGGAGGACCAGTGGACGTAGAGGGGTTTACCTCGAACCACTTTAAATACTGTGTTATTTACCTTCAGTTTTTACTGTTTTATTTACTGTGATTATTTAAGTATACACTGCACACCTAGTTGCTGTATCCACAGCAACTTACTGTATCTAAGTCTTCCGCTACGCACTCAGCTTTAAAATCAGTACAGCTTGTCATTTAAACTACTTCCCAAGCTGTATCCAGTATACTTAGTGGCCAGCAAGTGGTATCGGAGAGGTTGATTCTAAAAAGAATCAGTCGTATTTTTAACCGAATCAGATCCAAAATCACTTACTCTTTAAAACAGTTTCTTTCATTTCCTTACTTACACATGGATACTTCTATGATCAACAAAGTGCCTATGTTCTCTATTAACGAATTTGATGATTGGAGAATTAGGATGGAGGCTCATCTTGCAGCAATGCACGAAGAGATGATTTTTGTGATACAGGATGGCCCTATCAAGATCATGAAGGTAAACACGGCCGCAATGATTGAAGGCCAAGCCCATGCTGAAATGCTCGAGAAGGATTGCGAGCAATGGACCACAGATGAAAGAAAGCGAGCCAACCTCGACAATGTGGCTAAGAACGCGTTATTTGTCACTCTTGACAAAGGCACGTTATCGAAGGTAAAGAGCTGCAAAACAGCCAAGGAAATCTGGGATAAACTCAAGTTGATTTGTGAGGGAACTGAGCTCTCAAAAGAAAACAAGATTTCAAAACTGACTCAGCAATTTGAATCTTTCGAAATGAAACCAACTGAGACACTTGAGGAACTTGACCTCAGATTCACTGGTATTGTTGGTGAACTTGAAGCGTTGGGCAAAATTTATACCCAAAAGGAGAAGAATTTAAAAATTTTCAGATCTCTCCCAGCCCGATGGGACATTAAGACCACAGCTATGCGTGTGTCTTGCAATCTTAATGAAATAACTACTTTTGATCTCTTCTCTGACCTCAAAGATTTTGAGTATGATATTGACATAAGAGAGAAAGCTGAAGAATCTCCTTCAAAGGTCACAACACTAGCCAGTACGAGTCGTCGACACAGCATGCCCAGCTCATCGAAGCCTAGTCACAAGAATGCTGACAGTGACGACGACATCCTGTCTCAAGATGAAATGGCGCTTCTCGTGCACAAATTCAAAAAGTTCATCAAGCAGACTCCCTACAGGCCCAGACCTGTCCAAAAGGTAAGTACCAAAACTTCATTCGGTAATTCTAATCTGTGCTATAATTGCAGAAAACCAGGGCATTATGCAAATAAATGTCCTCATCCCAAAGTTCAAAGGTTGCCGGAGGCCGAGCAACAAGAGAGAGATGAAAGAAGACGTGCTTGGAAAAACAAGCTCAAGGCCCTGATTGGAGAATCAGAAGCCTCCCCCACAACATCCAAATCTGAAGAATGTCTTCAGGTGGTCACTGAAAGTGATTCATTTGATGATGAGTTCGATGATAAAGCATATATGTGCTTTATGGCGAAAGACATTCCGGAAGGAGAAGATAGCGATGATGAGGTTAGTTCAACCTCAGCTATTCCGTCAAATGCATCTCATACTTTTGAAAACATGATGAATGAATTTAAAAACATTCAAAAGGCCCATGAGACATTGAAAAATGAGAATATACAGCTCCAACTGTCTAACCTAGAGCTGAAAGATGAAAATGACTTGCTGAAGATAAATTATGAAAATATGTCTCTTGATTGTGAAACCAGCAAAGTCGATTTTGAAAACTCATGTAGAGCAATCATCAACTTGCTCATGAACTAAGTGAGATTAAAACTCATGACGAGAGCAAGACAAATGATTTGGTTCTACTTCATGCCAAAGTCACAACTCTCGAAAAACGAGAAATTGAACTTGAGACCACTCTGAAATCGTTCGAGAAATCGTCCAAAAGAATGGAAGAAATTCTGAGCACTGGGCAACATGCTTATGATAAAAGTGGCTTAGGATACAGCTCATGTTCAAACAAAGGGAAAACTAGTACAGTGTTTGTCAAGAGTGTGGAACACATTCCAGTATCGAAAGATACCCCTAGTCCCGTGAAGGAACCTGCTGCACCGCGAAAACCGAAGGCTGCCATTCCGCCCCCGCAATCCTATTCCAGACAGCGGAATCATAAGCCGTTCCAACCTGTGAGGCGCACTCAACAGCATGCTCCCCGAGCATATCAACAGCGCCAAACTGCTCGAAGGAAGGAAGGTCGTATCCAACTACCAAAGGCCCACACGGCGATCTTATCGCTGACAAAGATGTCTAGGTATTGGATACAGGAGCCCCGTTATCCCTTGAGACAGCAGATGTAATATCCGCATTTTTCTTCCCCTTGTATTTTTCTTTTTTGGCGTATTTCCCGATAGTAGTGACCCTCGTGTATCTTTCAGTGTATCTTTTCTATTATCTATGGATTTTATCCCCGTTATTGTTGTGCGGAACCGCCGTTTCGGGGTTGTCGTGGATCCATTCTATGTTATGATGCCCGTTGAGATGTTCCGTTGGATGTTTCGTTCACCTTCCGGTGTTTTGAACCGTTCATATTTCATACCTAGCGCACACTATTTTTTCTGCATAGCGCACGCTAGGGGTCCCTTAGTAGCGCACGCTACGTTTGTTTAAATAGCGCGCTAGCGTAGCCCCGGGAGTGGCGGTCTTGTTTTCCGGTATACGGACTAGCGTATTAGCGTACGCTACGTATACTAGCGCACGCTAATGTCCAGAGGCTAGCGCACGCTGATGATGCCCGGTAGCGTGCGCTAGCGTGGGTGTCCAGTACTGGACAATTTATTTCTGGAATCGGTCAGGTGCCAGTTAGCGCACGCTACGCTCGTATGGTAGCGCACGCTAACGGGTCAGGTGAGTTTTGGGCAGTTAGCTTCTGGACTCGGCTGATGTCGAGGTAGCGCACGCTATTGGTCGATAGCGCGCGCTACCGTGTGGTTATTAACGCATGCTACGTTTCGAGTAGCGCACGCTAACGGCCAGAAATCTGGCTACTGGACTGGACGCTAACTATTTTGGCTTGTAATTTTATCCCGTTAGTGCACGCTAACGTTGAGGATTAGCGCGCGCTAACACTCCCTGGCTATATAAACCAGGGAGTTGACCCAGATGAGCAGATTAGTTCCATTTCGTTTCTTCTCCGCGACGCAGAGCTCTTCCGGGCGATTTCCGAGCGATTCTTCCCTTCGATTATTTCAGGCATCCTCTACCTTGAGTTTTTGAAGTAGATTAACAACACCTACTTGTGTTCTTCATCATCAATCCAAGGTAAATCTCTTAGAACCCTACTTTTCGATAAATTGGGGGTTTTGGGATTTTCTTCCGATCCGTTCCGTTTTGTTGATGGATTCATGATGAATATGATTAATCTTGTTGGTATTCTTAGATTCCCTACAGATTCATGGTATATTTCGTGATTTTTACGGAATCGAGAGGGTTTGGTTGTGGTCCGCCCTCGTTGTTGTTTATATACGAATATACATGAATCGTAGGCGGGTTTTCGGGTGTATTCCAATTCCGTATTCATTTAGAAATGGTTGTGATTGTATTCTTCGAATCGTTAGGTTCGGTTTCATTGGTTCCTAGCGTTCGTCGGTGACTTTCCTTTCCGTTCTTCGCGTCGTCAATAATTCAAGGCAAGTATTTTTGGGAACCTTTATGCTTAACGTGGAATGGTAATGTATTTTGTGTGTGATTTGCTCACCTCGTGTTGGTCCGACGGGATCAAGGAGGGAATCCAAAGGTTTGCGTCCCGGATTCATGAGTTTGTTTAGCTAGCCAGTGCGGGAGGGTCCTTAGAGGCCTCGTGCGGGAATTTATGATATGACTGCTCCCAAGGCGATGCATGTGCGTGTTTTGCTTTATATATAGCCAAGTGGAGGGTCCTTAGAGGCCTCGTGGGAATTTATGATATGACTGCTCCCAAGGCAAATTGTTTGACTGTTTATTTCCTAAAAGACATGTCTAGTTTTGGTTTTTGAAATGATATTGGTGCATGTACTATGAAATGTGTAAGCGATTGGTTTGCCTTGATTACTTGTACTAGCGTAATTGCTAACCCCTTTGGGGGACCCGTTTCGGGGAAATTCTTGTTATGGATTTCAGGTTATGATTATCCGGACGAGCGAGCACAGGGACAGTACGAGGATGTCGGCCAGGGTCGTTGACATGTGCATTTGGGTCGTCTTATTTCCTTTGTCTAATTCGATATGGTTGTTTCCTGTATTTCTAAACTTATAGATTGTACTCGCGAGTACTTAGGTTTTTCCTTTCGGATTGTGTTTGGATTTCGTTGGAGTTACTGTATTTGTCGGTTGATGTTTATTGTGCCGGTTGTACCGGACGTGTTGTTTTATGTTCTGTTGTTAACAGTTGTTTCCTCGCTAACCGAGATGGTTAGTAGAGAGGTGTTTTCTTGTGTTAGCCTGGTGGATCCCATGTAGGGGTCCACGGCGCTGTAATACACCTCGAATATCTTGGGGGTGTTACAGCAGATGCCCGCTCATTATCAACAACAGCTTTGGGAATCCAACTGGAGACCCAGAAGGTAAGCTGTTAGGCCAAAGAAAATGGCTCCACCTCCAAGACGGCACTCGTACTGGATTAATAACAATAACCCTGAATTTTTCATGCATAATAATTATCATGGTTATAGCGACTACGAATATGCCCCTCGTAGATATCGCAACACTGTACCGAGTATGACCTACAGTAAACCTATTGCTGCCAGGAAAACTTGGGTACCTAGAGGAACTAACAATCATGGACCCAAAAATCAAAGGGGACCTAAATCTACTTAATTTCTTTGCTACAAGACATTCTAGAGGAGGATACCTGGTACTTTAATAGTAGATGCTCTCGGCACATGACCGGAGATAGAAGCAAGCTATCAAATTTTGTAGAAGGTCGCGGTCCAAAAGTTCATTTCGGTGATAAATCTAAAGGAAGAACAAGAGGGAAAGGAAACCTACTTGTCGGAAAATTCAAAGTCACCGATGTTGCATATGTTGAAGGCTTACAGTACAATCTACTTAGCATTAGCCAGTTCTGTGATAAACAGTTCTCGGTGAAATTCTATATAGATCGCTATAGAGTCAAGAAATCCAGACCAAGGAAGTTGTGCTTACAGGAAGCAGATCAGGTAATATGTATATTGTTGACTGGAAGCCTATGAGCTCCTCAATTCCATGCTTTGTTGCCAAAAGGCACTGCAGATCTTAGCTGGTTATGGCACAAGAGGATGTCTCACGTCAACTTCAAGACGATCAACAAGATCTCAAGACAGGGAATAGTTAGAGGATTGCCAAATGTGTCATTCAAGAAGGGCAGCGTCTGCGGACCATGTCAGAAAGGCAAGCAAATCAAGTCAAACCTGAAGAGCAAATCCTACCTTTCAACCCAAAGAGTGTTGGAAATGCTACATATGGATCTCTACGGTCCTGTAGACCCAGTAAGTTTGGGAGGTAAGAAATACTGCATGGTTGTTGTTGATGATTATTCCAGGTATGCTTGGACAATTTTCCTAAGCAAGAAGAAGGAAACAACATCAAAGCTGCCCGAGCTCCTGAGACAGTTGCAAAATGAAAAGGCATTGAGTATCGTGTCCATTCGTTCCGACAGAGGTACAAAATTTACTAACTGCTTTATAGAGCAATACTGTTCAGAAAATGGGATACAACACGAATATTCAACTGCCCGTACACCTCAACAAAATGGTGTTGCTGAGCGAAAGAATAGGACGTTGAAAGAAGCAATAAGGACAATGATCGCCGAAAGCAAGTTGCCACAACGTTTCTGGGGTGAAGCAACCAATACAGCATGCTACACTCAAAACCGTTGTATCGTCAACAAGCACCACAACAAAACAGCATATTAGGTATGGAACAACAAAACTCCGTTAGTTTCATATTTTCACATTTTTGGATGCAGGTGTTATGTGTTGAATAATGGGAAGGATCAACTTAGAACCTTTGACGAGAAATCAGATGAAGGACAATTTGTAGGATACTCCTCCGTCAGCAAAGCTTACAGAATCTTTAATAAAAGGAAGCTGACGATCGAGGAATCAGTTCATGTAGTGTTCGATGAACCTCATCATGACCCTACAGAGTAGAAGATGTTACCCAAAACATCCAACAACTCTCTATCTTGGATCCTCCAACTCCCATAGAACCTGTCGTTGATTTAGAAATCAACCCCGCAGCTGTAAGAATCGACGTGGATGAAGCCAACGCTGTACAAGCTGAAGCTGTATCTACAGAAACTCTCGATACAGTACGGGACCCTGAATTAGAACCCGACCTAAGATGGTTGAGAGATCACCCACAAGAGTTGTTCATTGGAAACATAAATGCTGGTGTTTCTACTCGTAGGAGAATACAGAGTACACAAGGAAATGTACTTTGTGCACAAGAAGAACTTGATACTGAGATATCACAGTTTCCTGAATGGAAATCTCAATCCGAGCTTAGAAGACTCAATATGTGCACTATCGCTGTATTCTTATCCCAGTCCGAACCTGTTTCGACAATAGACGCTCTTAATAATTCTCATTGGATAACATCTATGGAAGAAGAGCTTAACGGTTTCGAAAGAAACAATGTATGGTATCTTGTACCCAGACCTATACATCAATCGGTTATAGGAACCAAATGGGTATTTCGAAACAAAAAGGATCGAAATGGACTTATTATAAGGAATAAATCCAGACTAGTCGCACAAGGCTATAGTCAGGAAGAAGGAATAGACTATGATGAAACCTTCGCCCCTGTAGCTAGACTAGAAGCCATTAGGATATTTTTAGCCTTTGCCGCCCATAAAAGCTTTATTTTATACCAAATGGACGTCAAGAGTGCATTCCTGAATGGAGACTTTGCCGAAGAAGTTTATGTTGAATAACCACCAGGGTTTGCCAACACAGACGGTATCGACCTAGTATACAGGCTAAGGAAAGCGCTGTATGGACTTAAACAAGCCCCTAGAGCCTGGTACGAAACCTTGTTCCAGTATCTAACCGATAATGGATTTGAAAAAGGTGCTGTGGAAAAGACCTTGTTCAAAATACAGGAAGGTGATGACCTTCTTATGGTGCAAATCTATGTAGATGATATAATTTTTGGTTCAACTAACCTTGCTTTATGTCAAAGGTTCTCTCATCTTATGCAAAGTAAATTTGAAATGAGTATGATGGGGGAACTTAGTTATTTCCTAGGTTTGGCAGTGTAAAGCGATTTCATGTATTTTCATCAACCAGGAAAAATACAGCAAGGAGCTTCTCAACAAATTTGGAATGAACACTTCCAAATCATTGTCAACCCCCATGAGCACTTCCGTGCAAATTAGTGCTGATGAAGCCGGAAAGCCATTTGACCAATCACTCTACAGGAAGCTCATTGGTTCGCTCCTGTACCTAACGGCTAGCAGGCCCGATATCTAGTTTGTTGTTGGAGTGTGTGCGAGGTATCAAGTAGCACCTAAGGAATCACACTTCAATACAGCTAAACGAATCCTGAAGTACATTAAAGGAACAGTCGATGTAGGACTATGGTATTCTAAAGAAGGCGGATTCAATTTAGTTGGATATAGGGACTCGGATCTCGGAGGCTGCAAGCTAGATAGGAAGAGTACAAGTGGAACTTGTCACTTTCTTGGACCTAGACTCGTTTCTTGGTTCAGTAAGAAGCAATTGACTAACTCTCTTTTCATGGCTGAATCAGAATACTATGCTGCTGGTAGTTGCTGTATGCAGATCCTTTGGATGCAGCAACAGTTGTCAGATTATAGAATTGAAGCCACAGAGACTCCAATCATGTGTGATAGCACGAGTGCAATTGCTATAACGCACAATCCTGTCCTGCACTCGCGCACTAAGCATATCAACATGAAGATCATTTTATAAGGAATTATGTCGAGAACAAAGATGTTCGCCTTGAAAAAGTTCATACAGACATTCAGTTAGCCGACATCTTCACCAAGCCTCTCAACACATCCAGATTCAACATGCTTAGACAAGAATTGGGAATGCTACAGCCAGACTCCCTGTAAGTAATTTACTGTTTTTACTCAACAATTGAGGGGGGATGCTGTAAGACCCAAGAATTCAGTATCCAACGTTAATTATCTGTACACTCGTAATCACAATACAAAGACCGTAGTGAGCAAAGACATATGAATCCTACGGCTGACGTGTGCAATAATTAAGGGGGAATACTGTAGGACCCATGAATACATCATTAATCCAAAAGTTGTTGTATGTAATTTAAAACCTATATGTACCTTTTTAAGGGGGAACGTTGTATCGACGCGGATACAGCACATACTATAGGATTTCGATTCAGTATATATATATATATATATATAATACTATATTGATTCATTTTAAAATGATTTCTATCCACGTGCCCTGTTTTTATGTCAAACGTCATTTACATTAAATGCTTTACACGACATCTGGACAACTGAATCTCAAAAGCCGCAATGTTTAAAATTGTTTAATGTTTTAAAACCGCCGTTTCAGGCATTTAGGGTGACACAAATGTCAGAAGTGGGACCCGCTCACTTTTTAATGGATTAGTGTACCAGTTACACTCAGTCCATCTTAACCGTTGATTTCAAAAACCGGTTCCCATACCTTAAAATCTGACCATTCGTACTCTACAAAACCCTATTTCGCCGCCCACTATAAAAGGACTGATACTGCCATTAGAGACTCTTTACGCTTTCTGTAAAAATTAAGAGTTCTCAAGCAAAAACAGCCTACACAGCTTTCTGCATTTTACTGCAAATTTCGTGAATTCTCTTTCACTTTTTCTTGAAAAATCATCAATGGCTGGACAAACATCTTCGCCCGCACTCAAGAAAACCGCAAACATCATCGATGGATGGATCTTATCAAGATCTGTTGTCATTGAATGCCTTCTCGCTGAAACCAATGATGTCGAACCAATGGAGTACATCATCACTCATCTCCGTCAACAAGGCCTCTATCGCCTTGGAAGTCAAACTGCTGACAAATATGATGTTCATCTGGTTGAGGAATTTTACCTCAATGCCGCCGTACGCTTTTTGTCGCTGGCCCAAGGAGGTCACGTTGCTGACATAACTGCTACCATTCAAGGAGTTGAGATATGTGTTGATAGCGATCTGCTCCAGAATATCTACAGGCTACCAGCTGATGGCCTGACAATGGATCAACTTGAGACGTTCGGGTCTCAAGAGCTGATAACTAAGTTTTATGGGTTGTTCACCGGCTCAACTATTGTTGACATGGTTCAAACCACATGTCACAAGAAGAATTTTTGCCTGCCTTATGTGTATTTACATGACTTTTGCTGCAGGATCATCGAGAATCGAACTGGTGCATTCGAAATGTGCACTAATCTAAGATTCAGGATGATGGTGCTAATTCTGACCTGTGAAAAGGTCAACTGGTGCCAGATAATCCTGAAGCGCTTGCAGGAGGAAGTATGCAAGCCTGCCACCCAGAAGAAGTCATTTGGTTTAATGTTAAACCATATTTTGACGAAATGCGGACTGTCGCAATCCACTGATGCAAAGAAGAACAGCTCCAGGATATACCTAGGAGGCGTCAAGCCTACAGCATATAACCAGAGCACTATGGTCTGCAACCACCCGAAGACCAAAAGTATGCCAGTTTCTGCAGACCCAAGGGATGTGTCTTTGAAGTCCCAGGACGTGGAGTCTTCAAAGAAGAGGAAAAGATCTCACAGCAAGAAACCCATTGCTGGTGAGAAGCCGAAAAAGAAACTAAGGAGGCTTTCTAAAGCCAAATCCACCTAGCCATCCGAAGAAGTTTCCACACTGGCGCAACCCACTGAAGAACAACCCCAGGGCCCAACCCCTGTGGAAGAGGTGTCCACTACTGTATCGATAGTAGATCCTGAGCCTTTGGCGTCTAGGACGGATGATGGGACATCTGCCAACGAAAAAGACTCTAGCGAGTCGGCTGCCCCTTAGGAGCCAAACGCTACCTCTCCTATGCGGGATTACACACCCGTACAGGATCAATCTTCCTTCGGGGAACCATCCCCTGTAAGGAATCCCACTTCCCTACAGGATCCCACACCTGTAGAGGAACCCCTCGCTACAGCGGATCCAGACGTTGTACACAGTCCCTCCCCTGACACCATTATCAACAAGACCCTTCTCTCTGTTCAGATCGATCATGCTTACGAAAGATTCCTGAAATGGAAAGGCTACAGGCTAGCTCCGTATGACACATTATACAACTGGAACGAATGGAGCCAAGAAGAAAGATTTGTATCAGAAGTGACGGACTCGACGGAAATTGAGGCCCTGATCCGATGGGACAATCCCTTCTGCAAAGAACTGATTGAAAGCCATCTACTGCAGAAATCTGATGCAAGGAGGAAAGGTAAAGATAAGTCTTAGAACTCTCCCCCAAATCCAAAAGACGACGATGACAATGACTCAGACGACGATGACAATGCTTTACAAGCTGGTCTGAGAATGAGTCGTGAAGAGGCTCAAGATAGAGACGCCTCTCCACCAAAGGATGACGAAGGGCCGTCAACTCGAAGTGAGCCCCCTTCGCCACAGCAAGAAAACATTCCCGACGACGAGGAATCAGTCCCTCAAGTCGAGGAGGAAGAAATAGTTTTGGAATAGGCACCCGAGCCTGCCGCCGCTCAAGAAGAAGTTGTCACTGAGAGACAACAGGAGGAATCAGTCCCTCCTGTATCAATGTCTACCGATGAACCTTCGCAACAGGAGGACTCAGCACCCCATGCCGCCGAACTAGAACATGCTGCTCTCGCCCCATCAACCATGGAATCCGAGGACGGTATTGTACCTGAGGATGTCCAACTTAATTCACGCCCTACCATGAATCTAAGGAGGTTGAACTGCTCTGAAGATTTTGCTCAACCGGATTCTCCGATTACTGCTGCTAGAAAAGAGCGCCTGCGTGCCCTTGGTCTTCAAACTGTATTCATCCAGGATGCAGTGAATACTCTGTCTTCAGTTGAAAAAGCCTTGAATTGGATGCATACTTCCGCTGTGGAAGAGATGACCACCTTACAACATGAAGTTTCTCGAGTAGTCGAGGCCTTTGTTATTTTGCCGGAAGTATTCAAACAAGCACTGAAGATCATGGAAGACAAGCAAGAGCAACTCCTGAAGGAAGAGGCAACCAAAACGCGGATTGCTGAAGCCAAGACCGCATGTGCTATGATCAAAAACAGTTCTCAATTGCGAGCCCACGACAAATGTATCAAGGACATGTCGCAGATGCTTTCCACCCTTGTAGAAAGAATGACTAACATCGAGACGAAACAGGATGCTGCATTAGAGATCCTAGGACGTCTTGATGACACCAAAAAGGGGGAATAAGCAAGAGAAGCTGCCAGGAGAATCAGGTTATAGCATGAAAGGGAATTTGAGGCCGCTCAAGACAGCATTACTGCTGAATTAAACAAGCTAGCCCCTCCCTCTCAAAGTTTTAAGATTTCAGGCTCCCGTCCTGAATTTCATGATCCAAATGTCCCGTGGCAATGCTTAATCCAAAGACCTTATGAAATTCATCTGCCAGCCAACCCCCATCCAACTGCCGATGAGGTGAAGCAATGGAGGAAGAACGAACTGATGAGATACTTTGTTAAACTCATCAGGGAATCCGCCATCTTCAAAAGCTATAAGACTTTAGCGGAGGCTGCAGATAAATTCACGAAGATGCTTGAAGAAGGAAAACTCCCTCTCCAGCTAGATATGAAAAGCAAGCACAGAAGAGGAGATCGGATCACCCATCCAGAAGACTGGATTCTTGACTTTGACAGATCCTATGAAGGAAGAGCTATATACCAAGATCGAGGCAACGATTCCCTATAGAACTGGTGGCGTGGAACCGAGAATGATCCAGGGAGAAATCCGTGGAGACATGCGGACTATAGATAGGAGCTGAAATCCTTGTATATTATTTTTGTTTTGTAATTTTTCTTTCGAAACAGCAAACCATGTACTCTAATTGTTGGAATATCTATAAAAGTGTTTGTTTGTCTTGAAAGATTACAACTCGTAATCTACTGTGTTGATGTATGATCACATAAACTAAATTGTTTAAATCTCAAGTATATAAACTTGATTGAAAATTAAGCTGTACGAACTTGTCTACGAACAGTTCATAATTTCAGTTGTAAGCTTAGAACACATTGTAAGATTGTGCCTGCACGCCAATCATAAGCTTAAGTTGTAAAAATTCTTAGCTGTATCGAACTTGCCTGCGAGCAGTTCATTAATTAGACTAAGATGCTGAAAGACAGACCATTTGACAGAAGACCAAGAAATCTGCCAGAAGTCATCAAAGAAGATTATTTCATGAAGAAGGTTTTGGCATCATCAAGAAGACTTGAATGTTAGAAAGTTAAGTCTGGGCAAATTGTCAAAAAGGGGGAAATTGTTGGGAAAACAAGAACCCTGTATCGAAACAGCCAGGATATTCAATCCCTGTATCGAATTGTGTTGTTAAGAGGTTTTGACATATATGCCAATCCTCAATACAGTAAGGAAACTGTATCGATGAATTAAGGCATCAACCTGTATCGAAGACCTGTCTCGAATCCAGCATATAGTGAAACCCTTCAGTACAGCAAAAAAGTCTTATAAAGACCAAGTATGGAAACTGTCCTGAATCACCAATACAGTTATCTTCCATACATCTCTCAACAGGACAAAGAAGGAATCTTCAGAAGTCAAGTCCCGTTGAATAAGAAGTATTTAAATACTCAAGGATAAAGTATTTAAATACTGTCAGTCAACAGATCTTTAAATCCTGCTAAATCCGGATCGTACTTTTAATCCCGTTGGAACGGAATCTTGCTCAACGGATATATCTCAACGGATATATATTTCTGAGACTATATCTCAATGAAGGCATTGAAGATCAGTTACCGAGACCGAAACCGAAATCAATCAAAGCTATCAATATATTCATCAGAGCAAAATATATCTCCAAGCTTACTGCAACTCAGATAAAAGAGATATACAGTGCTCATCATCTTGAACAACACTTCATCAGCTAGAAGCTCATAAAGTCAAAGCTGTTGTTCATACTCTGTTCTATACTTTGAACAAACCCATATCATACCTGTGTGGACTGAGGAAGACGAAGCTTCAGAACTCTGTGTGAAGAAGTCAGTCAAGCTTTAGCTCAAACCAATCTGTGTGAACGGTTGAAGCTAAGATCTTTATATCAATCTGTGTGAACGATATATTGATTATATACTGTCATAATTACGTAGTTGTGTACGTAGTAATTATAATAAACATTTTACTCCTGTGTGGAGGACCAGTGGACGTAGAGGGGTTTACCTCGAACCACTTTAAATACTGTGTTATTTACCTTCAGTTTTTACTGTTTTATTTACTGTGATTATTTAAGTGTACACTGCACACCTAGTTGCTGTATCCACAGCAACTTACTGTATCTAAGTCTTCCGCTACGCACTCAGATTTAAAATCAGTACATCTTGTCGTTTAAACTACTTCCCAAGCTGTATCCAGTATACTTAGTGGCCAACAAACACATATGCTCGACAATCATAAGCGACATTAACACGTAAACACAATTAAAATACTTACCTTAGAATGACGACAAGGATTAAATACTTCGACGAGCGTCAATACACTCAAAGGTCGTCCCTTCGCTCAACCACTTGCAAGATTCGAACCTTATACAAAAACAAATAATGAAGAGTTCAATTTGCGTATACATAACTAACACATGAGCATCTAACATACCTAAACTATGATCGGATTAATCATCCTACGTATGGTTGGTTCACGGTTCAACGAAAGACGAACACTTAGTCGGACTTCCATTATACATCATGTGAATTGAATGCCAATAATGGGGATAACTCGGTGACGTCTACGAAATTCAAGTATATTCATGTCATCAAGAATTCAATACTCAAACCGAAGAATATCAAATTTTACGTGTACGGTGAAGCTACTCATTGGTCCTTATCGAAAACATGATTGTGATGAACATTTCCCAAACATCATACAAATGAACATATTCACTCGGTTCTTCGAAGTTTAATTCAAAGTTTAACTAAAACTCTAATCCTTCTTCAATGATCAAACCACCTACAAGAGTGCTAATAGTTCAACATGCCCATAATCATCATCTTCATCTTCTACCAATGATCGATATAGGAAGGATAATACACAGTGTAGCGTACGCTAGACACCGTTGGCTTCCCTTTTCCAAAAAGTGTCCAGGTTCATGCAAAGGAAATCCGTCCGCATCTTCATCCGGCTCCACACTCACCAACCATGTCTCAATCTGATGTTGACCGTATATTGCGTATGCTAAGTGCTTTACTTAACATACGCTAGTCCTCAGATTTAGCATGCGCTATGTTCGTATTTAATGTATGTTAATTACATGCAGGCACATGCATGAATCAACAGTCTCTACATAATTCGATCATGAATACTGGAGTACGGATAAAGGAATATCATACTTCGATCAATTATAAGACATAATCAAATAGCACAAGGTTCAAATAGAAATGAAAATACCCGAAAATTATCCGGGTATTACAACGGGAGTGATGACTTTTCCTGAAGCTAATGCCACAACTACTTACCAAGGACGTGGTGGTCATGGTCGCTTTAGAGGTCAAGGCCGGGGACGCAGTCGCGGACACTTTCGTGGTCGAGGTCTAGGTCGTGACCATGGTTACGTAAATTACCTTTGGTCTCCAAAAAATGAAATGATTGATAAAAGCCAATAATATGAAGGTAAATATGCCAAGAAGGTTAATCCAGTAAGTATGAAAATTCCTATTTCATATGCGGAAAAAATGGGCATTGGGCTAAGGCATGTAGAACGCCGGACTACATTTGTAAAATGTATAAGGCATCAATGAAAAATAAAAAAAATAAAGTCAATTTTAATGAACATAAACCTGAGGATGATTCGACGTACCTAGATACTGCAGATTTTACTGAGGGCACGGAAATGGACATAGAATAATAAATAAATAAATAAATAAATAAATAAATAAATTGCACAATTTATATATTTGTTGCATCTTTATTGTACTTGTATGTATTATTTTGTTTGAAGTATGTATCATCTTATTTGAAGTCAGTATCATCTCTAAGAAGTATTTGTAATGTCTTTTGTATGAAATAAAATGTTATTTTATTGTGCTAACTTATACTTTATAGTCTTATATTTTTATAAAGGAGAATGAGTATGCATGTGTTAGAGACATTTGCATCACAGACAGTGCCACAATCCATACAGTCCTTAAAAGTAAGAAATATTTTAGTGAGTTAAAATTTACAAAAGTAGTACTATGTACAATTTCAGGTCCCGCAGACTTGATTGAAGGAAGAGGTTAATGCTAAATCCGTATTATCAAATGGAACAAAATTTATCATTAATGATGCCCTGTTTTCTCCAAAATCTAATAGAAACCTGTTGAGTTTTAATGACATATACCGTCAAGAAAATGATACTGAAACGATAACTGAATGTAATATAAAACAAATATATATATATATTACTGCTATAAAAGAAACAAATACTAGAAAAGCTACCAAAATTATCTCGTGGATTACATTATACACATATTCATGAAATTGATCCCAAAATATTGACTTTATGACATGAACGCCTATGTCATCCTGGCTCCACAATGATGCAAAAAATAATTGATGGTACACATGGTCACCCAATGAAAGGTATAAAACTTGAAAAAAATGATAAACCATGTGAAGCTTGTTCTCTTGGAAAGTTTATAACAATGCATTCACCGGGCAAACTTGAGAAAGAATCACCTACATTTCTTGAAAGAATTCAAGGTGATATATGTGGACCTATTGATCCACCATCAAGACCATTCAGGTATTTCATGGTTTTAATTGATGCATATAGTAGATGGTCACATGTCTGTTTATTGTCAAGTCGGGATATGGCATTTATTTCTTGTGCAAATTACTAAACTAAAGGCACAATTTCTTGATTACACTATAAAGAATGTGAGACTTGACAATGCTGGTGAATTCACATCATAATTATTTAATGATTATTGTATGTCTTGGAATTACAGTTGAACATCATGTTCCTCATGTGCATACATTGAATCATTAATTAAATGCCTTCATTGTATTGCTAAACCATTTATAATGAGAACAAAGGTACCAGCTATTATTTGGGGTTATGCAATTTTACATGCTACTTCACTAATAAGGTTAAGACCAAGTGATAATCATAAATATACACCATATCAACTTGAACTTGGCCAGGAGCCAGATGTTCTCCATCTAAATATTTTTGGTTGTGCAGTATATATACCAATAGCTACCCCACAAAGAACAAAGATGGGGCCTCAAAGAAGGTTGGGAATATATTTGGGTATGACTCACCCTCTATTATTAGATATCTTGAACCTCTAACGGATGATATTTTTCAAGCAAGATTTGCTGACTGTCATTTTGATAAGACAATATTCCTAATCTTAGGGGGAGATAATAAACAGCTAGAAAAGTACATACCATCATTATTGCATTTGGATCCCTATACAAAATCATGGGAATAAAATGTTAGAAAAATTATACATTTACAAGGTTTGGCAAATGAATTACCAGATGTATTTACTGATATGAAAAGAGTGACAAAGTCACATATACCAGCTATTAATACTCCTGCTCGGATTGAAATTTTGAAGAAAGTGATAATACAAAGGCACACTTAAAGCGTGGCAGGCATATTGGTTCCAAAGATAAAAATCCCCGAAAAATAAAAGTAGACAATATAAATGAATATGCTAAAGAAGCACAGAATGATGAAAAGGTGCTCAAGTCGAAATCCAAGATGAGGCATATAAGGAGATCATTGAAATAAAATTAAAAATAAAAATGATCTTGAGATATCTACTAATTATATCAGCACGAGGAATTTATGGAACCGAAAAGATAAGCACATTGATATATTTGCATACTCTATTGCATGTGATATAATAAGTGAAAATGATGATCCTGAACCCAAATCTATATTTGAATGCCCAAAAAGACCTGATTGGCCAAAATAGAAACATGTCATAGATGCCGAACTAATTTTGCTTAGAAAACGAAAAGTATTTGGACCAAATGCTGTCACACTTAATAATGTGAAACCTATTGGGTATAAATGGGTTTTTATTGTTGGGATTCGGTGATTAAAATCGAGTTACGCAGCGAAAATTAACTGGTCTAACTGGATAAAAACCAAACCCCTAAAACGGATCGATCAAGCATCGTAAAAACAAATATAAATTGACGAAGATAACATTAAGAAGTCATTCCCTTGTAGACCTTTGATAATATATTTTTGAAGGAAAAATTCTCGAGCCAAGCTTTGATTATTTCCGATCACCAACACGAATACAAATCCAATTCATTCTAGCTTGATGAATGATAGTGTCTCTATGTTATCACGCATCGGATATTAATCGGAAAAATTATATATCAATTCGTTCTCGAAGAACACGGCTAGGAATTGATATAATATTTTTCTTCTCTTCTCTTCTTCCTTTTTATTTCTCTCTAAGATGAAATAAAATCAAGAAAAATTTCTTCCCCTTCCTCACAAGAAGCTCACGGCCACTTAGCAATGTGTGTGTGTGTGTGTGTGTTTCTCAAGTCCTCATCAAATGAAAGACTAACACATTTTATATAACAAAATGAGATCAAATGATGAAATATGATATCTTATCCATTTTTCCTCATCTCATTATAATACTAACACACCCCACATGAAAAGAAATCACATGGAAGGTAAGTGGAAGGGGAGGGGGCAGCCACATGGTGATTTGGTGAGAAAACGAGCCCAGCCACTCGGTTTGTGTACCGGATGTTCGCGTGTCTAGTCCATTAAGTACACTTCGTTTTATCTCAAATGTATTTATACTTAATTAATTAATCTAATTAATTAATTTTACAAAATACAAAATAATAATAATATATTTCCAAGAAATAATTATTTATGTATCAAGTTACTTACCCAGTAATTAATTTCAATTCACAAGACCGCAATGATTTATCAAATAAATCAAATTAGATATCAAATATCCAATATTAATGAAGAGATAATAAATACATATTTTATCCATTAAATGTAACACCCCAAACTAGGCGGATATTACAGTGCCGTAGACCCCCGACTGGGACCCACCAGGCGGATGAAAATGAATGAATTACACAGGGTGAATGTAGTACCGAACCACATTAGAACATTAATTACTCCGATGAGGAGTTTCATACAACACACCCAGGATAATACAGAATACATGTATATTTTATATGAAGATAAAATACACAACACTGAATGAAACGGAATAACCAAGTGAAAATGCATGGAAAATAAATGACAACAATAGGAATGATCGAAAGGATTTGGGGCCCCTACTAGTATCACTAGGACTCCTCGACATCAACATGCTATTCCCGTGCGTTTGCCTTGCCATGACACGAAAAACAAAATCCCCAAACGGGTCCATAAAGAACAACAATCCTCAAGGGTTGAAAATACACAATCATGATTAATCAAGTTATGAAATATTCTTAGTTATGAATTACGCAAGAGGAGTATCATAGTACGCCCGTAATGTTCGTGCGAGTGTACAACACCCGTCCGTACCTAATCGGGCCTCACGGTGTAACGCTTTCCCGTGTGCACGGTCTAATGTATCGGTGAACCCAATACATAACCATCGTGTGCCCGACTAAAAATTCCACATTACCACACCCGCCACGCAATATGAACCCGTAAGGTCATATGAACGAGAATGACCGTAATGAATATCAATGAATAAATAATAATCGACAAAGTCAAGAATGACTCACCGAGATGAGAGTAATAATGAAATGAATGATAGCTCAACGAAAAGATTGGAACCGCTGCTCCTTATGATCAAGTGATTAATTGACAATAACAAGTTTTAATATGATTAATACAATGATGAATGAGTTATGATTATGAATGATCAACAACAAAAGGTATGAATATCCTTTTAACCGAGTAAGAATTAACTTACTCAATACCGGTGACAATTATCCTTCCACGAACAACGTCCTAATTGAGATATCGGTCGCTCGAACAACCTTGAATTATACAATATCCAACAAACCATTCAATATACGAATCAAACACGAATATAACGAACTCAAAACGTCGATACGATTAAACTAAGTCCATTGAGGCATTAAAACAAACACGTTGCGTCCAAACTCCGATTGTTTACAATCAAACTTCAATATACCAATATCAAATCCCCCAAGAAGTGTTTCAAACCAACAAACATCTTCCAAATGATCAATAATCCAAAATGAATATCCGAAAACGTGATTTCAATCAACAATTAATCGAAAACCCCTAAATCCAACACAACATTCAAAGTGTTCTTGAATAATCCCTCAATAATCCAATGAATCCTTATACAAACTCATAATCATATACATATCCCTTCATATAACATGATTATAACGTCCAAAACATCATATCTCAACACAAAATCGAAGTCCAAGGTGTTGAAGGAATTACCTCTTGAAGATCCAACCACTTCGATCCGAAGAACACGAGTTTAATCGAGTATCCAAGCTTCCCAAATGATTGAAGGTGATGAAAAATACACACTCAAATGATAATTGATGAAGAAATCTCTCCCTCAAGCTATTCTCTCTCGGTTTCAGGTGAAGAAGACGGAAGAAATGAGCTGAAATGCTCAAAAACGAATTTATAGGGGTTGACTCGGTGACAGACTCGACCGTGCCCGCCGACACTTGCCGCGGCGCGCACTGCCGGCAGGACTCGACCGTGTCCCGCTGACACGGTCGCGGCGCGAAGGGGCCTACCGATAGTGACCCGTCCGCGGCGCTCGGCATTGACTCGACCGTCTCCTGGAACACGGTCGGGCCTCTCGGCGCAGTTACGCCTATCCGGAAGGGTTCGACTCGGCCGTGCTGACGACACGGCCGGGTCTGAGGCGAAACTTCGGCATTTTCCGGACGAGTACGGCACGGGCCGTGCCGGACGACACGGCCGAGTTCGGTCGGCAGTGATCGGCCAAAAACTGAAAAATGAGCGGGTGAGCTAAAACGACCATAACTCTCTCGTCTGGACTCCGATTGACTCACCGTTTGAACCATTGGAAAGCTAATTCGATGCTCTATAATATCGCAAAGATTTAGAATATTTGGAGTTACCAAAAATTAATGGTGATCTAGCAAAGTCGAACTCATATGAGGAAAGTTGAAACAATGAACAATAACGATACACAACTCGAAGTTTTTACGAACGGTGAACACGGGTGAATGAACATGATTGATGAATGATTATAAATGAGTGAAAATCCACTGAGTGACAATCACCGAATAGAATTACTGAATGATAATGACTGAATTACAACCGGGTATTACATACACCCCCCCTTAAAAGAGTTTCGTCCCCGAAACTAAGGGTCAAACAACTCGGGATAACTTTCCCGCATACCATCCTCGGTTTCCCAAGTAGCCTCTTCGACTCCGTGTCTGGACCACTGAATCTTTACCAAAGGGATCGTCTTGTTCCGCAACTGTTTGATTCGCCGCTCCAACACTCGTACAGGACGCTCCTCGTACGAATGATCATCCGCGATCTCGATTTCGTCGAACTGAAGTATGTGACTCGAGTCGGCAACATACTTCCGCAACTGAGAGACGTGAAACATATTATGAATTCGGCTCAATGCCGTAGGCAAAGCCAATCGATAAGCTAACTCGCCTACTCGATTCAAAATCTCAAACGGTCCAATGAATCTCGGACTCAACTTCCCCCGTTTTCCGAAACCGAAAATACCTCGACTCGGGGATACCTTGACCAAAACGTGGTCACCCGTCTCGAACTCTAGTGGTCGACGACGATTATCTGCATATGATTTCGCCGACTACGAAATGTCAACATACGACTCTTGATCAAAGCTACCTTCTCCCGGGCGGCTATAAGCATATCGGGCTCTGTGCCGATTGATTCTGACAAGTCATCCCAACACAAGGGAGATCGACAACGACGACCGTACAAGGCCTCGTAAGGTGCCATCTTAATGGAAGCATGCCAACTATTATTATACGTGAACTCGATCAATGGTAGTTGGGCTTCCCAATCGTCCTTCCAATCGAGGACGCATGCCCTCAACATGTCCTCTAATGTCCGAATAGTTCTCTCCGATTGTCCGTCTGACCGAGGATGAAAGGCGAGACGAGATTAAGCCGAGTTCCCATAGCACGATGAAATGATTTCCAACATGAGACACGAATCGTCCGTCACGATCGAAACGATACTCTTAGGGGCACCGTGAAGTCTCACTATCTCCTTGATGAACAATGGGCGATCTCTTGGGACTCCACATATCCTTGATTTCAAGGAATTGAGCTAAATTAGTAAAGCGATCGTGATCGCTCGTATCGTATTCATGCCACGACGACTCGTCGGAAATTCGTGATGAATTCCACGAAATGTCTTCCCACTTCCATTACGGAATAGGAGCGGTATCGATACTCGCCGTCGCCGATGTTCCATCTTGACTTGTTGAGTTAAGCATCTCGAAACAAATTTCGCGACTTCTCGCTTTATATTACTCCACCGGTAATTTTGTTTCAAGTCCTTGTACATCTTCTTTGGACCGGATGAACAGAATAAGGGGTAGCATGAGCTTCTCTCAAAATAGAATTTTTAACTCGTCATTCACGGTACGCACAACCGGTTCTTAAACCTCAAAAGTCCATCCTCGTGGATCACGAATCCAGGGGCTTTCTCTGAGCCACATCTTCACGGATGCGCAACAATGCCGGGTCCGAACCCCGATTCTCCCCGATTGCATCCTCAAGAGATGATGAAATCTCTAACATACAAAGCTGTCCCCGAACTCGCCGGCTGACCTCGATCTCGGGTCTAAGGAATTCCTGTTGGAGCTCCTTCTGAACTGATAAACGAGCAAGCATCTGCTCCTGAACGTACTTACGACTCAAGGCGTCGGCGACAACGTTCGCCTTCCCCGGGTGGTAAAGGATCTCGATATCATAATCTTTGATTAATTCCAACCACCGCATCTGTCGCATATTTAACTCCTTGTGAGTAAATATATACTTCAACTCTTGTGATTGGTGAAGATCTGACAGGTGATGCCATAAAGGCAACGACGCCAAATCCCCAACGCGAAAACCACGGCTGCTAGCTCCAGGTCGTGGGTTGGATAATTGACTAATTAATCCGAGGAAACATCGGATTTACTTAATATCTTTCGGAGGTTGCCAATCTCGGATAGTCTCCGTCTTCTGAGGGTCGACACGAACTCTGTCAGATGAAATTACATGCCCGAGAAAGTCACTTCGGACCTCCAGAACTCACATTTGGAAAACTTTCCATAAAGTTGCTCTCGTCTCAATACGTCGAGAACCTGATGAAGATGAACCTCGTGTTCCTCTCGGCTACGAGAATAAATCAAAATGTCGTCGATGAAGAAAACAACAAACTAATCCAAAAAGTCGATGAAAACCCGATTCATTAACCCCATGAATACCACAGGTGCAATAGTTAGCCCGAACGGCATAACTACGAACTCATAATGACCATAGCGTGTACGAAACGCTGTCCTCGCGATATCCGACTCTCGGATCCCCAACTGGTGATATCCAGATCTTAAGTCGATCCTGGAAAATACTGAGGCTCCCTGAAGTTGATCTAAAAGATCATTAATACGGGGTAAAGGATACTACTTTTGATCATCACCCTGTTCAACTCCTGGTAATTAATACACACACGATGTTGTGTCAAGAATTAACACCTTCCGACCGGCGATCGACTAGGAGGTCGGGCGACCGAGTCATTGCCGATCGTCCGAGGTAGATCTCCCGACGAGCGACCAGGCGACCGAGCCTTAACCCAGCGGACATGTTAGACTGGCCAACCGAAGGTCCCAGGACGAATTCCGATGCCGAGTGATCGACATCAAGACGATCGCCTCTCGGTACTCGGCGATCGACCCTTGGCGATCAACAAGCAGACGCCCATCACTCGGTACTCGGCGACCGACTCCTAGCGACCGACAATCGAGCGACCTTTTCTCGACATCTGCCGATCGACCCTTGGTGACCGATCGAGTGCCGACCCTCAGCACCTGGCCGATGACGACCTCGGATGATCAGCTAGAGACGACCGCCTCATGTCGATCTCCACCGATGGCCATCCAGTCGGCTAAGGCCGAACCTTGAGACTGGCACCACGTGCAAGGGCCGAGACAAGATCCGCAAATCTCGGGCCATTGACCACAGCCTGGCAGAATCTCTCCACCAGCCGACAAGCCGCCGAAAGCTGTCAGTAGGGCCGCATGTTGACTGGCTCCGGACACGTTCTGGCTCCTAATTGGACCGCCCAGCTGTGCCAGCCTCTTCCTTGGACTTTAGCCCGACAGCCAGCATCTTCCTTGGACTTTAGCCCGACAGCCCAGGAGATCACCCCATTATAATATTGGCCGGCAGGCGATCGGCACATTATTATAATGGCCGGCAGGCGATCGGCCACTACAGGACAGGACCCGGCTGCCCCTATATATACAAGGCCCCCTGCATTTGTAAACTCGCTCTGGCCATATCGCGATTCAAGCACACAATACAGAAGCAAAATACCAGCACTTGGCTAATCTCCAACTCTTGGCAACAGCTATCTTTCGGTCTTACTTCTCCCGGCCTATCTCATCCAGCAGATTATCGGCGGGGACGAAGAACACCGAGCTTCGCTCAAGAGCCGGATTAACAGAGTCTTTTTACACTCATTGTATTTAGATTTCTCTCATTAATACTTGTATCCACGAATATTTGTATTAATAACATCTCGCGAGAGCATTCAAGCCCGGGCCTAACAAACCCGGCAAATCTTGTATTATTTATCTTCTCTCGGAAGTGCTCCCGCAATTGTTGTTTGTTGTCCGTCATCCAGCAGTATTAATCTTCGGATATATATTTTGGGCAACAACAATTGGCGCTAGAGGAAAGGCGATCCAACCCTCGAATTTTTATACCTACCGTCCCGAAGAACACTCACTGTTCTCGGGGCAGATACTTGAAGTGACACTTACTGCACTTCAAAGAAATCCTTCAGAAATCATGTCTTCCGCATCCGCGTCGAAGAAAGCCGCCGCGGCCGGCTGACCCTGCCTGGCCCTGGGCCCGAGCCGCGGCCGATGGTGGAAGGTAGCCGCCGTGATCGAGACGCTCGACCCCGTCCCGGGAAGGCGGCCCGAGCCTCTCGCTCGATCAGTTCCGAACCAATGAACAGATCGAAGAGGCCATAGCCGTCCTTCAGGAGCGACGGAGTGCTCTCGACGCGCCTCCTGCTATCACCCCCTCGGTCTCCCGCCGGAAGTCCAAGCGGAAGCTCAAGGCATTGCTGGCCGAGCGATCACCAGGAGGCTCTCGCCCGCAAGGAGAGGCGCTTGGCAGCCGGGGCACGTCTGTCTTCGATCGCCTGGGCAGCGACCCGACCTGGCGACCGGGGCAGTCCGGCCCCAGCTACGAGACGACGGAGTTGGTGTCCGTCACCAGGAGCTCGGCCTACCCGGCTCCCACAAGGCGATCCAGCCGCCTGGCTCCCGCTCGCCAAATTCCCGAGGTCGGCAGCAGTGGGGTCCGGAGGTCGGTACACGATCGCCTCGGCCCCCGCTCCCAAAGCCGATCCGCAAGCAGCCGAGCCGCGGCGATTGCCGCAATGCAACGTCAGATCGACGACGTGAAGGCGCTCCTGCAATCCGGGGCAGGCGCCATGAAGACGATCGCCGCGCCGAGCGAGCCGCTCGCGATCGACATCGAGCTCGCCCCGGTGCAGCACAAGATCGCTCCTCCTCAGACACCCGTGTACCAGGGGCGATCGGACCCCCAAACACACCTGCACAAGTTCAACATCTACATGACCGGGTGTGGGGCATCAGACGCGACCCGGTGCCGAATGTTCCTCCGACGCCGGGCGACCTCGCCCACCGGGTGGTACACCTCACTGCCACCTCGGTCCATTGGCTCCTTTAACGAGCTGGCACACGTCTTCACAGAATACTTCGCCACCAGGGCCGCTCGGCCAGAAGGTCCCCAGCGCATGTGGCGGATCAGGCAAGGGGAAGAGGAGTCCGACTCGGACTACATCGACCGGGTAGACGTGATCATCCTCAACGGCGAGCCCGTAAGCGATGAGACCGCCCTCTACGCGGTTCTAGGAGGTTTTCAGGGCTTCTCGCCTATGTTCAGGCATCTCACGAAGACCCTACCGACGACCTACGCAGCCTTCCGGGCTAGAGCCGCGGATTTCCTGTCCAGGCAAAGGCTTCTTCTCAGCCTAGGAGTAGAGCGATCGGCGCCCGTACGACGACCTCCAGTCTCCCAGCCCGATCGCTACTACCCAGCAGAGCCGGAGGACTCGATCCCCGCCTACAGTCCATTTTAAATGAGGGACTAGCTGCTGCCCGATCGCCAATATCGACCTACGAATAAAGCGATCGGCTGCCGAGCGACGATCGCCAGTCTTCCGGCCAGATCGCAACATCATCAGCAACCCGGCGGACACGATCGCCATCTACAGTCCAGCATATAACATGAGGGACAAAGGAATAAGATCGCCTCCGCCGCACATCATAAAGCCATGGCCCTGACAGTCGATGGAACCGGCTGCTTCGGCCATGCAAGGTCCCTTTCGGCCGAGATCGCCTGCCCTTCGTTTAAATACGAGGCCGGCGTAGTCTGAGGGCTCTCCAACATTAATCAGTGGACACATGCCACAACCCCGTCTCAACGTACACCGTCGAGGTCGGCCATCTCCATGGCTGGCCGAGGTGGAAGCAGAGCTAACAAGCCGCGGAGGTGGAGTTGATTCATACGACGCTGCCCCGCGCAAGGACTCCTCTAGACCGAGACCGCACGCCCTTCGTTTAAATACGAGGCGAGGCGCAGCCTAACAGAGGACCCTCATAATAAAGTGAGTCACGAGGCACTCAATGTCTTCGCGCACCAAGACACGGTCATGGAGTCGGTCCATCGATCTCCGCGACTGTGCACGATTCCTCAAACGAAGCGAAACCACCAAGTTTCCGTGGGGGATCGGCCAATGTTGTTTTTACAGGTACAAGACCGAGAGATAGCTAAGCCAATCGACCATGATAGCCCAAGTCCGAATCCTAAGTCGGCTCAGGAAGATCGCCCGTCCTCATCCTTACACGATCGCCAGCAAAGAACCACCTCGCCCCATGTCTTCAACATAGGAGCAAGCTGGGGGGCAATTGTTGTGTCAAGAATTAACACCTTCCGACCGGCGATCGACTAGGAGGTCGGGCGACCGAGTCATTGCCGATCGTCCGAGGTAGATCTCCCGACGAGCGACCAGGCGACCGAGCCTTAACCCAGCGGACATGTTAGACTGGCCAACCGAAGGTCCCAGGACGAATTCCGATGCCGAGTGATCGACATCAAGACGATCGCCTCTCGGTACTCGGCGATCGACCCTTGGCGATCAACAAGCAGACGCCCATCACTCGGTACTCGGCGACCGACTCCTAGCGACCGACAATCGGGCGACCTTCTCTCGACATCTGCCGATCGACCCTTGGTGACCGACCGAGTGCCGACCCTCAGCACCTGGCCGATGACGACCTCGGATGATCAGCTAGAGACGACCGCCTCATGTCGATCTCCACCGATGGCCATCCAGTCGGCTAAGGCCGAACCTTGAGACTGGCACCACGTGCAAGGGCCGAGACAAGATCCGCGAATCTCGGGCCATTGACCACAGCCTGGCAGAATCTCTCCACCAGCCGACAAGCCGCCGAAAGCTGTCAGTAGGGCCGCATGTTGACTGGCTCCGGACACGTTCTGGCTCCTAATTGGACCGCCCAGCTGTGCCAGCCTCTTCCTTGGACTTTAGCCCGACAGCCAGCATCTTCCTTGGACTTTAGCCCGACAGCCCAGGAGATCGCCCCATTATAATATTGGCCGGCAGGCGATCGGCACATTATTATAATGGCCGGCAGGCGATCGGCCACTACAGGATAGGACCCGGCTGCCCCTATATATACAAGGCCCCCTGCATTTGTAAACTCGCTCTGGCCATATCGCGATTCAAGCACACAATACAGAAGCAAAATACCAAAGACTTGGCTAATCTCCAACTCTTGGCAACAGCCTATCTTTCGGTCTTACTTCTCGGCTATCTCATCCAGATTATCGGCGGACGAAGAACACCGAGCTTCGCTCAAGAGCCGGATTACGAGTCTTTTACACTCATTGTATTTAGATTTCTCTCATTAATACTTGTATCCACGAATATTTGTATTAATAACATCTCGCGAGAGCATTCAAGCCCGGGCCTAACAAACCCGGCAAATCTTGTATTATTTATCTTCTCTCGGAAGTGCTCCCGCAATTGTTGTTTGTTGTCCGTCATCCAGCAGTATTAATCTTCGGATAAATATTTTGGGCAACAACACACGAGACGAGCCATCCTTCTCCTTGACAGATCACACTGGTGTTCCTCACGGGGACGCAATCGGTCGGAGGTAACCTTCCTCGAACTATTCCTCAAGTTGAATCTTCAACTCCTGCATTCTGGTCGGGGCCATCCGATACGGTGCCTTCGATAAAGGGGACGTACCGGCTCCAACTCACTCCTGAATTCCCCTACTCTATGTGAAGGCAACCAGATAACTCGTCTGGGAATACATCATCAATCGATGACAATGATACCACGAATGATTGAACATTTCGATTGCCCTAGAATGGTCAGTCGATAAAAAGAGATACCAATAATGATTGAACAACTCGATTGCCTTAGAAAGGACAATCGATGAAGATGATACAATGAATGCTTGAATAACTCGATTTCCTTTGAAAGGCCAATCGATGAAAATGATACAAGGAATGATTGAATGACTCGATTGTCTTAGAAAAGCCAATCGATGAAAATGATACAAGGAATGATTGAATAACTCGATTGCCTTAGAAAGGCCAATCGATGAAAATGATTCAAGGAATGATTGAATAACTCGATTGCCTTAGAAAGGCCAATCGAAGAAAATAATACAATGAATGATTGGATAGTTCGATTGCGGAATTTCTCTGCTTTCGTCATAATAATACTTCTTCTGGAACAACGGGGATTACTTCCTTGAAGCATACATTCGACAACTAACGACAGAAAGATAGCGACCAAACGCTAACAAACACTGAGGATAGTATCAAGACGATCAAACCAACTAATACTGAAAATTAAATCGTCCTAAGATAAATTCACCACGATTAGATCCATCAATCAATCGCGGTCGTTAAGCTTAATTTGGTATGATTCCGAAAATTCTTCCATCGTCAAGTAGACCGATGGTATGAGGTCCACAAGCAATAGGACTATCCCGAAATAAGTCTATTCAAGTATGATTCGAAAATGAATGAATGCGGTGTACCAGCATCCAAAGGTACACACAAGTTGAAATAAAATTACGAGTATATCTGAAATCATTCGGGCCACCGGATCGTCGATCCTCCTCATCATATGAATCTGGGACTTGCCGGCCCCCGAACCGGACGCTCCCGTCTGATAAATACGAGCTCCAACTCTATTTGCTTCCATTGTCTTAAACGACGATGACAAAGCAGTCTGATTCTGAAACGCTGGTTGCTTCGGGGCCTGAGATGACGCCGGAGCCGACTTGAAGTCCTTTCGGCAAAAACGGGCCTTATGCCCAAAATTCCCACAATTATAGCACGTGATAGACGGTTTCAGACACTCAGTGCTGAAATGACCCGGCGTTCCACAATTAAAACAGGTGATGGCCGAACTGGCCGCTCGGGAATCAGATCCCGCACGATTATGCGCCGTAGGAGGTCGCTTAGAAACGATAGGAATCCCACGAGGCCTTCTTGCAGGTTGACTGACCGCCTTCAGATAGATTACGCTTCGTTGATTTCCTGTTGACATATGCAGGTTGCTGCTCAGCAATTTCCTTAGCAGCTGGCTCGTACGGGAGAGTTCTCTCGATTAATCCGGTCAGAGTAGCGCAATGATGATTAAGCAACTGCACATGGGTCATCATGGCCTGCATAAAAGTGAGTGGATCAACCCGAACATCTTCTGATCGAGCCGAGTCCTGGGCACGATTTCCCGGCAGCGAGTGATTATTTCTCGGGTTTCGGTCCGCACCGCGGCCTCTTCTCGTGCATCCCCTGACAGCTCTCTCCATACGGAAGTAGGAAGGTCACATAATGATTATATTTCCCGCATGATTAGCACGTTATGATTATGTCATGAGATGATAAAAATGAGTATACATGCTCTAACTTAGTGATTATATGAATGATTTACTGAAGTTACATGATTATCTGATGAAATTCTTAAAATTATTATCTTGAATAACTTAACAAGATTGATAATATGATCATCCAGATTGACAACTGAGTAATGAAATGAATTGAGTAATTAATGAGTTAACATGATCGTCCTGATTATTAACTGAGTATTGAAATGAATTAAGTGATTAATGAGTTAATATGATCGTCCTGATCATAATGAATGATGATGTTTGAGGATTGTTAAATGATGAATGATGAATGAATGACTATTGCGAGAAATTATACCATGGCGTTAGAAATCTTACGCTTCTTCCTATTCGATTGGCTCGGCATTTGCACAGTCACACGTGACGCGAAAGTCCAATGATACTAGTCCGATGACGATGATTTCAAATGAGACATGACTCGGAAGGTAGTATTCAAAACCACGCTCCGATACCAACTCGTAACACCCCAAACTAGGCGGATATTACAGCCAGTAGACCCCGACTGGGACCCACCAAAGCGGATGAAAATGAATGAATTACAGGGTGAATGTAGTACCGAACCACATTACAACATTAATTACTCCGATGAGGAGTTTCATACAACACACCTGGATAATACAGAATACATGTATATTTTATATGAAGATAAAATACACAACACCGAATGAAACGGAATAACCAAGTGAAAATCATAGCGGAAAATAAATGACAACAATAGGAATGATCGAAAGGATTTGGGGCCCCTACTAGTATCACTAGACTCCTCGACATCAACATGCTATTCCCGTGCGTTTGCCTTGCCATGACACGAAACAAAATCCCCAAACGGGCCGATTACAAAGAACAACAATCCTCAAGGGTTGAAAATACACAATCATGATTAATCAAGTTATGAAATATTCTTAGTTATGAATTACGTCAAGAGGAGTATCATAGTACGCCCGTAATGTTCTGTGCGAGTGTACAACACCCGTCCGTGTACCTAATTAGTCTCACGGTGTAACGCTTTCCCGTGTGCACGGTCTAATGTATCGGTGAACCCAATACATAACCATCGTGTGCACGACTAAAAATTCCACACAGCCACACCCGGCCACGCAATATGAACCCAGAAGGTCATATGAACGAGAATGACCGTAATGAATATCAATGAATGAATAATAATCTGACAAAGTCAAGAATGACTCACCGAGATGAGAGTAATAATGAAATGAATGATAGCTCAACGAAAAGATTGGAACCGCTGCCTTATGATCAAGTGATTAATTGACAATAACAAGTTTTAATATGATTAATACAATGATGAATGAGTTATGATTATGAATGATCAACAACAAAAGGTATGAATATCCTTTTAACCGAGTAAGAATTAACTTACTCAATACCGGTGACAATTATCCTTCCACGAACTACTTGCTAATTGAGATATCGGTCGCTCGAACAACCTTGAATTATACAATATCCAACAATCCGCTCAATATACGAATCAAACACGAATATAACGAACTCAAAACGCCGATACGATTAAACTAAGTCCATTGAGGCATTAAAACAAACACGTTGCCCAAACTCCGATTGTTTACAATCAAACTTCAATATACCAATATCAAATCCCCCAAGAAGTGTTTCAAACCAACAAACATCTTCCAAATGATCAATAATCCAAAATGAATATCCGAAAACGTGATTTCAATCAACAATTAATCGAAAACCCCTAAATCCAACACAACATTCAAAGTGTTCTTGAATAATCCCTCAATAATCCAATGAATCCTTATACAAACTCATAATCATATACATATCCCTTCATATAACATGATTATAACGTCCAAAACATCATATCTCAACACAAAATCGAAGTCCAAGGTGTTGAAGGAATTACCTCTTGAAGATCCAACCACTTCGATCCGAAGAACACGAGTTTAATCGAGTATCCAAGCTTCCCAAATGATTGAAGGTGATGAAAAATACACACTCAAATGATAATTGATGAAGAAATCTCTCCCTCAAGCTATTCTCTCTCGGTTTCAGGTGAAGAAGACGGAAGAAATGAGCTGAAATGCTCAAAAAACGAATTTATAGGGGTTGACTCGGCTGACAGACTCGACCGTGCCCGCCTGACACGGTCGCGGCGCGCAGCTGGCCGGCAGGGACTCGACCGTGTCCTGCTTGACACGGTCGCGGCGCGAAGGGGCCTACCGATAGTGACCGTGCCGCGGCGCTCGGCATTGCCTCGACCGTCTCTCGGAACACGGCCGGCCTCCGGGCGACGGTTCCGCCTATCCGGAAGGGTTCGACTGCCGCGCTGCACGACACGGTCGGGTCCTGAGGCAGAAACTTCGGCATTTTCCGGACGAGTACGGCACGGGCCGTGCCGGACGACACGGCCGAGTTCGGTCGGCAGTGATCGGCCAAAAACTGAAAAATGAGCGGGTGAGCTAAAACGACCATAACTCTCTCGTCTGGACTCCGATTGACTCACCGTTTGAACCATTGGAAAGCTAATTCGATGCTCTATAATATCGCAAAGATTTAGAATTTTTGGAGTTACCAAAAATTAATGGTGATCTAGCAAAGTCGAACTCATATGAGGAAAGTTGAAACAATGAACAATAACGATACACAACTCGAAGTTTTTACGAACGGTGAACACGGGTGAATGAACATGATTGATGAATGATTATAAATGAGTGAAAATCCACTGAGTGACAATCACCGAATAGAATTACTGAATGATAATGACTGAATTACAACCGGGTATTACATTAAATATCCTTGTGCGTAACTCCATAGGTCCGTCTTAGTCGGCACTAGGAGGAACCAAGGAGTACGGGTAACACTTAGTCAGTCTAGTGCTCCGTACCGTAACCCAATAAGAATGAATGATCGGATCAGTACAAAACCATATTACCGTGAATATTGTATACGTATAAACCCTTCAATTACTTGTCCAGTCAAGTATTAGGGTCATGGTAAAGTCAAATCTTATTGTAACTTGACTCTATGTATTTGTTAATTCAAACCGAGATCACCGAGCTCTCGTGTATCAAATACAACTAACTCTAACTACTTTGGCCAAAGACTTATGATCTCATTTGCCATTAACTGCATAGGACATTTATATGCTCACTTACAGGAGAAAGAATTCTATCTTGGTATTCAGTAGAGACTGCTACTTGCCCACTAAGTTGCATTTCGAGGTTGACCCCACCAACCGGTGATTGGATCGAACTACTCTAGTGACTAACTTAATATCACAAGCACATCCCCTACTGAAACCTCAAGTCAAAGGTCCACGGATACCTATCGCAACCTTTCGATTCAGTCACTGACAATCCCTGAGTGATATCCATGTGACCGAATCAAGGTGAGTCGTGTTCGAGTATACCAATCCCATTAACATACCTATAACGTGTGCTCCCACTAATTCTTAGTGAAGACAGCCACTCTACATGTCAGAGTACACGTTATACAAGTCTTGTCTAAACTTACTTCCCAGTTAAGTTTTATCGAGTTGCGAACCAATTAAGTATTCGGGCTTAAACACTTCCAGTGCCTATCTCCTTATCTCTATATGGAGTGGAATGTTTGCTCTCAAATGCAAGGACTATTATTTTATATAACAAATTACAATGCCTGTGATATATAATAATATAGAAATAATAAATGCTTTATTAAATATTCATAATTACAATACCAATGCTCTCACACTCTCATCCTCTGAGTGATATTCAAGGGCATATTTCTAACAGTCTTCCAATTGCACTCAATGACACAAACTATGGTGCCTAATACCCATACTCTCTAGATGTCGCTCTAAGACCATCTGAGATAGTGGCTTGGTCAGTGAATCAGCAACGTTATTTGTTGGGTCTACCCTCTGCAGTATAACATTTCCTTTCTGAACCATTCTCTAACAAAATGATATTTTCTCTCAATATGTTTGGTGTTGTGGTGAGCCCTAGGCTCCTTATCCTGTGCAACATCTCCGTCGTTGTCGCAAAACAGCATCATGGGCTTCTCTGCGTCAGGAAGCACTTGAAGTTCCTCAGTGAACTTCTTAATCCAAAAAGCTTCTTTAGCAGCCTCTGTGACTGCCTGATATTCGGCTTGACATGTAGAGAGGGCAGTCGCGCTTTGCATGGCACTTCTCCAAGATACTGCTTCACCATTCAGAGTAAAGATATACCCTGAAGTGGACATCTTCGCGTCCATGTCCCCCGAAAAATCTGAATCTGTATAACCTTCCGCTTTTAGTTCTCCACTGCCGTACGTGAAAACAAAGTCTGTAGTCCTCTTCAGGTACTTAAGAATGTTCTTCACAGCAGTCCAATGTTCCTACCCTGGATTTGACTGAAACCGACTTACTATGCTCACAGCATAGGCAATGTCCAGTTTGGTGCAAATCATAGCATACATGAGGCTACCCACTGCCAAAACATAGGGCACCTTACTCATTTCCTTTCTGTCCTCCTCAGTTTGAGGACACATATATAAGAAAAGTTTTATGCCATGTCGCATTGGTAGGAACCCTGTCTTAGAATCTTCCATCCTAAATCGCTTCAGGATCTTTTCTATATAGAGGGCTTGGGAAAGACCTAACATTCTTTTCGCTTTATCCCGGTAGAGATGAATACCTAGAATATAGGTAGCTTCTCCTAAGTCTTTTATTGAGAACTCTTTAGAAAGCCAAGCTTCACAGAACTGGGCATTTCTACGTCTTTTCCTATAAGTATAATGTCATCCACATATAGTATTAAGAACGCAATTTTGCTCCCACTAACCTTCTTGTAAATACAGGGATCCTCTTCGTTTTGGATAAAATCAAACTCTTTGACTGTCTCGTTAAAACAAAGATTCCAACTTCGTGAAGCTTGCTTCTGTCCAAAAATGGCACGCTGAAGTTTGCATACTTTATGATTATCGGTTTCAAATATGAATCCCTTGGGCGTTCCATGTAAATTTCCTCCTCGAGGAATCCATTTAGGAATGCCGTTTTCACATCCATTTTTCATATTTCATAATCTAATTAGGCTGCTATGGCAAGCATCATACAAATAGACTTAATCATGGTTACGGGTGAAAATGTCTCGAAGTAATCGATTCTATCTCTTTGTGAATATCCCTTTGCCACAAGCCTGGCCTTATAGGTATCAACCTTGCCATATCCATAGTCTTTCTCTTGTAGATCCATTTATTTCCAATAGGCACCATGCCTTTAAGACGATCTACTAAATTCCAGACCTGATTAGCATGCATTGAGTCTTTCTCAGTTTCCATAGCCTCTTGCCACATAGCGGAGTCAACATCTACCATTGCTTGGTCGTATGTAGAAATATCATTATCTTGACTTTCTGTCATCTCATGGACACCCAGTTCCTCTTGATGCAGATAGCCATACCTCTCAGGTAATTGAGAAGTCCTATTAGACCTGCGAGGTTGTGTTTGTATTTTAGAAGGTTCGGTTCTAATATCTTGCACAAGTGTCTCAATTGGTGTTTCTTTTATTTCTTCCAAAGAAATATTTCTACCTGCGCCTCCTTCCTGAATGAACTCATCTTCCAGGAAGTGTGCTTGTAAAGCAACTATGATCCTATGATCTTCGCGCATGTATAATATATCCCATGAAATCTCCTGGATATCCTATGAAATGACCTTTCACAGACCTAGCTTCCAAATTCTCTACTTTAGTCTTCTTGACATAAGTAGGACATCCCCAAATCCTAATGTGAGTAAGACTTGGTTTCCTTCCTCTCCACATCTCATGTAGAGTCTTAGGAATGGATTTGGAAGGACAACTGTTCAATATATGTGCAGCAGTAAGGAGCATGTGACCCCACAGATAAATTGGTAGATCAGTATAGTTAAGCATGGTGTGAACCATGTCCAACAAGGTTCAGTTGCTTCTTTCTGATACACCATTTAATTATGGAGTCGCTGGAGGAGTAAATTGTGACACTATTCCTAGTTCCTTTAAGAACTCATCAAACTCGGTGCTCATGTACTCACCACCTCAATCTAATCGAAGAGTCTTAACACAGTTACCTGTTTGGTTTTCGATTAGGGCTTTACATTCCTTGAATTTATCAAAAGTTTCAGATTTATATTTCATTAAGTACACAAACCCATACCTAGTTTGATCATCAGTGAATGTAATGAAATACTAAAAGTCATCTCATTCCACTTAAAAAGGGTCATAGACATTGGTAAGGATCAATCCAAGTTTTTAAGCATCTCTTTCAAAAGTCCATGTGAAGGGTAACTTAGTCCTTTTGCCTTGAAGGCAAGATTCACAAGTTGGATAGGGATCCGATCCCAATGGACATTTAAGCCCATATTTATCCATTTTATGAACCTTGATCTGACCAACATGACCAAGTCTAAGATGCCACTTAAGTGTTTGGTTTGTTTCATCCCTACCACTCTTCCTAGTTATAGTGTTAACAATTGTTTTATTCTTTAGAGTCAAATGGTATGAACCATTTACTAATGTAGCAGTACCAACCGATTTATTTCTAAAATAAATTCGAAAGGAACCATCTCCAATAAAGAAATAAAATCCCTTTCGGTCCATGACCGGAATTGATACAATATTTTTATGCCCCTTGGGCAAAACAAGTACATCATCCAAAGTTATTCTAAAACCGGATTCTAAATCCAACATAAGTGATCCGATGTCAGTAGCCTTGACATTATGCCTGCTGCCGACTGTCACCATCACTTATGCAGCTCCAAGCTTTCTACTTTGTTTCAGATTCTGATTCATTGTACATATGTGAGAACTCACACCAGAATCAAGTATCCAAGAAGTAGAATAAACAGTTACAGAACAATTCATTTCCAAAACCAGTAGTTTCGTACCTGAAGGCGCATTTTGGTCAAGTTTTGGACAGTACCTCCTCCAGTGGTCTAGCTCACCATAGTTGAGGCGTACGTCGATTTTCTTGGCCCGGTTTCTCTTTTGAACCATTGGGGCTTTTCCCTTATCTTTCTGTACCCCACCTTTTGGCTTGAGCTGCTTCTTACCTTTCTCCTTATTATTCTTGAAACGAATCTTTGATGAAATAATATGAAGAAGGATGTCACAAAGTTTGTATTTCGGTGTTTGACTTGTCAACAAGTCAAAATCGAGCATCAGCGACCAGCGAGATTATTGAAATTGCTTACTATTACTGAGTGGAAGTGGGATGACATTTTCATGGATTTTATCACTGGGATGTCGATGACTAAAGCTTGAATGAATATGATTTGTGTGATTGTTGATCGGTTAACTAAGTTAGCACACTTCCTTGGTATTAAGGATACTTGGGGACCGGAGAGGCTGGCTTGGACATTTAGAGCAGAGATTGTGAGATCGCACGGTAAACCTAAGATGATTATATTTGATCAAGATGGCCGTTTTGTGTCAGAAATCTGGCAGGTGGTCCATCAGGCCTTGGGTACCTAATTGAGGTTGAGTACGTCTTTTCATCCACAGTCAGATGGTCAGATCGAGTGGACGATTTATACGTTAAAGGATATGTTGCGGGATTGTGCCCTAGATTGGAGTAGTAATTGGGAATTTTATTTACCCTTGATCGAGTTTACCTACAAATAATAGTTGGCATGCTTCGATCAAAATGACACCTTTCAAAGCACTTTATGGTAGGCGTTGTAGATCGCCGTTCTGTTGGGATGAGGCCTCTAAGTTAGTTGGGACGGAACCGAATATGTTGAGGGAAACTAAGGAGAAGATTTCTATCATTAGAGAACGATTGGTGACTATCCAGAGTCGACAAAAATCATATGCTGATATTCATCATCGACACTTGGAATTCGAAGTGGGAGACCATGTTCTGCTCAAGATGTCGCCGACGAAGGAAGTTTTCCATTTTGAGAAGAAATGGAAACTTAGTCCGAGGTATATTGGACTGTTTGAGATTTTAGACAGGGTTGGAGAATTGGCTTATCACTTTGCATTAGTAGGGGTGTGCAGATCAATCCAATCCGATCTGATCCAAAATTCGGATTAATCCGGAAATTCGGTGCAGGTTTTGCTCAAGCCAAAATTGTAACACCCCCAATCCACTCAGGGATATTACACGCCGTAGACCCTCTCCTCGAAGATCTACCAGGCTGGTAACAACATTTAACATCTCGACAATGCCTTCAAGGCTAAAATGACTCAGTAGACCGATTTGGTCTTTCAATAAAAATATACAACTCAATTACAACACATACCCACGCAGGGGCCAAAATACAATAAACTCCCGTACAACGGGGAAAAGATACTGCAGCGGAAAAGAAAATATAACTAGACCAATACGACATCAACGGATCCTCGTGTGAATAGTATCGTTCATCTTTCATCATCCTTCGTGCCGACCCTGTGTTATGCTCCAAAACCTGAATGCAAAAATAGACATCCACCCCCCGAGTACTCGGGGGTTAGCAAAACTCCACTGTTTTGCTAGTGCAAGTACAAGTGCAAAAATATGAGTCATACAATTCACATTCCACGAACGATAATAATTCGGAATCCTCAAAGATTCAAATACAACAAGATGAACACTTCCCGAGGCAAGAGTTTGAGTAAAGTCTTCCCAAAATTTCAAGATCAAAATATCAAGGGAAACAATTTATAAAATGATTTGAAATACCATCGGGAGTTTTAATAGAAAACAATTTAGGATTATCAAATCCCACTTTTCAAAACTCAAAAGACAAAAGGGGTCACCGACCCAAGGGTTTACTTTCCGAAAAATGACATTTACCAAACCGTTGGGATTTTAGCCCCAAATCTCATCAACTCACAGTACACAAGAACGACCACAAGATTCGTCTCCCAACATCAAAATCCACAAATAAAGGATTTAACACAAACAACAAAATACTCTAGTGCCATCCTAGCCAAGTAAGCCAAACGAACACTTACCTCTTACACACTTAGTCGATGCATGCAATTATGAAAACCATTCGAAAGCACTCATTTCCGGAAATGCCATTATCAAATCACATTTGCAAAATGCACCACAATTAACCGCGGACCCACCCATCCGTGGATCCCTACCGAGACCCCGTCGGATCTAACCCGTAGTGGTTAAAAGCAAGCTCGCGGATCCACCCCTCCGTGGACCCCTACCGATACCCCGTCGGATCTAACCCATAGTGAGCATACACACACACACACTTTACTCATGCAATACTAACATGCTAAGAATGTAAGTTCATCAATAATACTTACTAGGGATGCCACTAATCCGACACCATTATCAAACTCTTCAAAAACGCAATAACAAGATTAAATACGGAACACACGATCCCATAACTTTAAACACAGGAGTATCATCATCAAAGACCTCAACGTTCAAAATAATCAAATCATAATCAATTCCCAAAACACACCGTTCACAAAACACACGCGTTTTGAAAGAAAGCCTTTAACGAGGCTGTTGTTGCCCAAAATATTTATCCGAAAATTAATACTGCTGGAAAACGGACAACAAACAACAATTGCGGGAGCACTTCCGAGAGAATATGAATAATACAAGATTTGCCGGGTTTGTTAGGCCCGGGCTTGAATGCTCTTGCGAGATGTTATTAATACAAATATTCGTGGATACAAGTATTAATGAGAGAAATCTAAATACAATGAGTGTAAAAAGACTCTGTTAATCCGGCTCTTGAGCGAAGCTCGGTGTTCTTCGTCCCCGCCGATAATCTGCTGGATGAGATAGGACGGGAGAAGTAAGACCGAATGATAGTTGTTGCCAAGAGTTGGAAATAGCCAAGTGCTGGTATTTTGCTTCTGTATTTCCTGAAATCCGAAGGAAGTTGAAGAAGTGTCCAAGTGCAGGGTGCCTTGCTTATATAGGGACAGCCGGGTCCTGTCCTTTAGCGGGCGATCGCCTGCCGGCCATTATAATAATGTGCCGATCGCCTGCCGGCCAATATTATAATGGGGCGATCACCCGGGCTGTCGGGCAAAAATCCAAGGAAGAGGCTGGCAGTCCGTATAAAGTCCAATGCAGTGGCTGGCGCCAGCTGGGCGGTCCAATAAGGGGCCAGAACGTGTCCGGAGCCAGTCAACATGCGGCCCTACTGACTTTTCGCTTTGTCTACCGGGTGGAGAGATTCTGCCAGGCTGTGGTCAATGGCCCGTGATTCGCGGATCTTGTCTTGGCCCTTGCACGTGGTGCCAGTCTTAAGGTTCGGCCTTTGCCGACCGGATGGCCATCGGTGCTGATCGTCATGAGGCGGTCGTCCCTAGATGGTCATCAGAGGTCGCCATTGGTCGGTCACCAAGAGTCGGTCGGCAGATGTCGAGAGAGGATCGTCCGCTAGTTGATCGCCAGGAGTCGGTCGCCGAGTACCGAGAGGCGATCGTATCCAGGAGTCGGTCGCCGAGTACCGAGAGGCGATCGTATCCAGGAGTCGGTCGCCGAGTACCGAGGGGCGATCGTATTGATGTCGATCGCTTGGCACCGGGATTCATCCTGAGACCTTCGGTTGGCCAGTCTAGCTTGTCCGCTGGGTTAAGGCTTCGCCGCCTGGTCGCTGATCGGCAGATCCGCCTTGGCCGATCGGCAGTGACTCGGTCGCCCGACCTCCTAGGCGATCGCCGCTCGGAAGGTGTTAATTCTTGACACAACAGAGGCCAAACCGAAATCTTTTGAAACTTCATTTCAAACAAACAAACAAACACACCAAGACGATCACCGATCATCATATCCACAAAACGAGAAGCGTATGAACAAGGTACTTGCCTCGAATAAGAACAACGCGAAGAATCGACCGAAGTAGGTTGACACGAACCGACTACGAATCCGCCGACTCCACCAATCGCCAACTCGCGTTCATAAACTATGAAGGACAATAAAAATAATGAAATGAATTCCCTAACACGACTTAAAGCCGTTGAATTCAAAGAACGAATGACGAAAGTTCAAGCGTTTCCCCCAAAACGGCCAAGAACACGATTCGTTCCGTCAAAACCCGAAAACGGAATTCCAAGTTGAAATATGGATATACAATCCATAGAATATGTTTAACAACATCATTTAACCATAATAGATCCATCAAAAACGGATGAAAAACAAGATCGGGGATAAATCCCCCAAAAAGTCGATTTGACGGAAATCAAGAAATATACTTCGATTCGATGAAGAACAATGGATTAAATGATGTTAAACACAAGAATACTACCAAGATTAATCATACCCATCATGAATTAATCAATAATACGGAACGAATCGGACAAAAACGCAAAAACCCCCAAAATTCACGAAATTAGGGTTCTAAGGAAGATTACCTTGATTCGCTGGATCAAAGGATGATAACGGATGATTGATTGATGATATGAACTCAAGAACTTCATGTTTTGTTGTTAAACAACATGGCTCCATGGTAAGATCACCCTCAGCCGCGGAAGAGAAGGAGAAGAAGGAGAAAAATGGCCAAAAACCCGTGTGCAGGGCCATAAATAGCCGCACAAGGTGCCGCCTGTGCCCAAAAATGGCTCCTGGTCGGCAGCAGTGCCGCGGCTCACCGGGAGTGTGCCGCGGCATCCGGCATATCGGTTTGGCCGAAAATACCACAGAGTGTGCCGCTGCCTCGCCAAAGATGTGCCGCGCCCACGATCGCCGCCGTAAATCGCTGAGCACCGCCGCCGTGACTCGGCCGAAGCCGCCGACCACTACCGGCCGTGACTCGGCCGCCTCGGGCCTGTGTTGCCGCCATGACTGCCGGCCAACTCCGACGGCCCGAATGACCCCGAAACCCGAACCTGAATACGAATCGATGATACAGTTACGACGTACTCGCAAAGACGAATCTAAGAGCTAAGAGAACACACAATTTTGACCACCCGAAGGCTCGGAATTCAACAACGGAAGTAATTACCCAAAACTTTGGGAAATTACGAAAATGGCCCAAAACGTCCGAAAATCACGATACGCGATCGAAACACCAAACCAAAGCTCGCAACATGAATAATAACATTAAATGAACTTACGAGAAACTCGAAACAACAGTTTCGGATGAGATTCGCAAGAATCGAACTCAAGTGCGGAAAAGTCGCTAAAAAGCTCGGAACTCAACAAAACGATACCGAAACGAACTCGGATGACAAAAAGTGCAGAATTAATCATTCTCGAAATGACGAAACGGTCATGAGCGAGTCGTCAAAATGGACTCCGTCCGAAAAAAGAAATTTACCGAAAATCGAAAATTGCGGATATTACATTCTACCCTCCTTAAAAGAAGTTTCGTCCCGAAACTTAAAACAAGTAGGGAGAAGCAATATCCCGCCAGGAAAACTCAATGAGATACGCAAGGAAACACGTAACTTACGCCCATCGGCGAAACGTTACAAGCAACACAAAGGAATATACGGCGTGAAAACACGCTCCACGACGACCAACACAACGTCGCCGTTAGGGATATAATAAAGCCAACAAGTGACAAGCGTCATCAAATGGATAATACAATCAAGTCAATTATCCGAACAATCACAAAACACAACGAACGAAAATCAATACGATTGACCAACCCAACGGTTCATCAATCCAGACGCGAGCCAAACGCTGAAGAAATACGAAATTCCACCACCCAAGGGTTGGAAGATCGAAAACGAGACTAATTTCCCGAACTTAAGGAAATTAGGAAGGAGCCTGAATGCTCAACAATCACGAAACGAGGACAAAAACCGAACAAACAAACGACCTAGACAACAAAAATCGAACAATCATGTCCGAAACCCGAAGGATAATAAAATTCAAACAACAACTCCCAGGATGATCTGGTGAGAACTACAGGACATGTATTCCCATAAGATCCACCGGAAAGGGAATAGCGATTGAAAAGTCACAACGACAAACGAGTTATTCCGAAACAACACCACCCTCGTTCGATCAACAAAAGCAAGGGATAGGGAAAGTTCAGAAAATGTCAACGAACATAAACGAGTCGATAGAGTCGAAAACACAGGAGTTCCAAATCCGATCCACTTCGAATAAAGGAACTAATAGATCCAGATGATGTCACTTCTGAACAAGGTTCACAAGAATCGAACCGAACTCAAAAAAAATCACAGCGATAACCAGATCAACCCACAACAAGATCACAGTTCGTTCGGACGATGAAACCGAAATACGTACAAGTCTGTAAAGTATCAACGAATACGAGCGAGTCGAAAGAATGGAGAAAGAGAAAATACAGAAGTCAAAATAGTACGGGTATTACCTCCGACCTCATCCACGAAATTCACAAAAACAGGAGCAAGGTAACAAGACATTAAACAACCGACACATAACGGAACGATCACCGATGCACACGGCCATACCAACCCAAGCTCTAACAGCTCCCACATGCGCGACAATGCAGAAATCACCACGAGGCGAGAATATTCAACACCAACATCCCGCCTCTCACAAGGGGCTAACACAACAAATGTGTGGAAAACGACTCAACGCTCACACCGCCAATTCGGTCATACTCGGGGGCAAACATCAAAATGACAACGCGAATATCATACATACCCAGCCCTCAAACGGGAATGGATAGGTTTTAAAAACGAAAACCTCATTTTGAAAATAATTTAGAAGAACACCGGTTGATCTTGAGTATCACCTTTCAAAAAGTACAAACGTGAAACATTGTTATCGAGACTTTGGAGAACCATTTCGCATTTGGTAAAAATGAGGACACTTTCTCTTAGTGGAAACTTTCAGAATATTCGACCCTCGGGTCTAAATAAAAGTGTTTCTAAACATTGAAAATATCTCAAACATTTTGGTCCTCGAGGTAGAATTTTTTTAAATATATTGTGGCACCTTGGATGTACCATAAGAAAATAACTCATTTGAAAAGTACGTCTCGAAATTTATTTTTCTAAGAAACTCAAGGTTTTCAAAAATCTAATAGGCCAGAATGCCCAAAACTCACACATATCGACGTTCACTAAGACATCTCCTAGTACACGCATCAAAACGTTTAAAACCAAGACAATACATGTCTTTAAACAGAAATAAACGATAAAATACCACATTCAGAACAAAACCACTGACCCCATTCGAGGCCTCTAAGGACCCTCCCGCACTGGCTAGTGACCAAGTCGAACGCGTATAAGCACAAAGCCTCCATAAGAGAACTTGTAAAACGTGCAAATTGATTCGAAAATCATCAGCAACGGACAAAAACAACAATAAAAAGACTTCACAAGCAACGACACTCCTCGTATAAATCAAATACGAGAGTCGACTAAATACATATCGTGAAATCAAAATCCACATAAGGATTCCATCACTTAACAAATAATCATAAAAATAGCTCGTGTCACACGAGGCACAACACAAAGAAGGGAGACTTACTTCCACAGGTCGCACGAAGATGATGATAGCCCCACGATACTAATCACGACCAACAAACTCAAACGACGCATCGCGACACGACTCAGTCAGATAAAATCCGACGAAACAAGACTCAAACAACACGACTTGACCCGACAGCCTAGGTTTCCACAACCTAAGCTCTGATACCATTTATGTAACACCCCAATCCACTCATGGATATTACACGCCGTAGACCCTCTCCTCGAAGATCTACCAGGCTGGTAACAACATTTAACATCTCGACAATGCCTTCAAGGCTAAAATGACTCAGTAGACCGATTTGGTCTTTCAATAAAAATATACAACTCAATTACAACACATACCCACGCAGGGGTCAAAATACAATAAACTCCCGTACAATGGGGAAAAGATACTGCAGCGGAAAAGAAAATATAACTAGACCAATACGACATCAACGGATCCTCGTGTGATTAGTATCGTTCATCTTTCATCATCCTTCGTGCCGACCCTGTGTTATGCTCCAAAACCTGAATGCAAAAATAGACATCCACCCCCCGAGTACTCGGGGGTTAGCAAAACTCCACTGTTTTGCTAGTGCAAGTACAAGTGCAAAAATACGAGTCATACAATTCACATTCCACGAACGATAATAATTCGGAATCCTCAAAGATTCAAGTACAACAAGATGAACACTTCCCGAGGCAAGAGTTTGAGTAAAGTCTTCCCAAAATTTCAAGATCAAATTATCAAGGGAAACAATTTATAAAATGATTTGAAATACCATCGGGAGTTTTAATAGAAAACAATTTAGGATTATCAAATCCCAGTTTTCAAAACTCAAAAGACAAAAGGGGTCACCGACCCAAGGGTTTACTTTCCGAAAACTGACATTTACCAAACCGTTGAGATTTTAGCCCCAAATCTCATCAACTCACAGTACACAAGAACGACCACAAGGTTCGTCTCCCAACATCAAAATCCACAAATAAAGGATTTAACACAAACAACAAAATACTCTAGTGCCATCCTAGCCAAGTAAGCCAAACGAACACTTACCTCTTACACACTTAGTCGATGCATGCAATCATGAAAACCATTCGAAAGCACTCATTTCCGGAAATGCCATTATCAAATCACATTTGCAAAATGCACCACAATTAACCACGGACCCACCCCTCTGTGGATCCCTACCGAGACCCCGTCGGATCTAACCCGTAGTGGTTAAAAGCAAGCTCGCGGATCCACCCCTCCGTGGACCCCTACCGAGACCCCGTCGGATCTAACCCATAGTGAGCATACACACACACACACACTTTACTCATGCAATACTAACATGCTAAGAATGTAAGTTCATCAAGAATACTTACTAGGGATGGCCACTAATCCGACACCATTATCAAACTCTTCAAAAACGCAATAACAAGATTAAATACGGAACACACGATCCCATAACTTTAAACACAGGAGTATCATCATCAAAGACCTCAACGTTCAAAATAATCAAATCATAATCAATTCCCAAAACACACCGTTCACAAAACACACGCGTTTTGAAAGAAAGCCTTTAACGAGGCCAAACCGAAATCTTTTGAAACTTCATTTCAAACAAACAAACAAACACACCAAGACGATCACCGATCATCATATCCACAAAACGAGAAGCGTATGTACAAGGTACTTGCCTCAAATAAGAACAACGCGAAGAATCGACCGAAGTAGGTTGACACGAACCGACTACGAACCCGCCGACTCCACCGATCGCCAACTTGCGTTCATAAACTATGAAAAACAATAAAAATAATGAAATGAATTCCCTAACACGACTTAAAGTCGTTGAATTCAAAGAACGAATGACGAAAGTTCAAGCGTTTCCCCCAAAACGGCCAAGAACACGATTCGTTCCGTCAAAACCCGAAAACGGAATTCCAAGTTGAAATATGGATATACAATCCATAGAATATGTTTAGCAACATCATTTAACCATAATCGATCCATTAAAAACGGATGAAAAACAAGATCGGGGATAAGTCCCCCAAAAAGTCGATTTGACGGAAATCAAGAAATATACTTCGATTCGATGAAGAACAATGGATTAAATGATGTTAAACACAAGAATACTACCAAGATTAATCATACCCATCATGAATTAATCAATAATACGGAACGAATCGGACAAAAACGCAAAAACCCCCAAATTCACGAAATTAGGGTTCTAAGCAAGATTACCTTGATTCGCTGGATCAAAGGATGATAACGGATGATTAATTGATGATATGAACTCAATAACTTCATGGATTTGTTGTTAAACAACATGGATCCATGGTAAGATCACCCTCAGCCGCGGAAGAGAAGGAGAAGAAGGAGAAAAATGGCCAAAAACCCGTGTGCAGGGCCATAAATAGGCTGCACAGTGTGCCGCGGCCCAGCGGGAGTGTGCTGCGGCACAGGCCCAAAAATGGCTCCCAGTGGTCGGCAGTGTGCCGCGGCTCAGCCGGAGTGTGCCGCGGCATCCGGTACAGTCGGTTTGGCCGAAAAATACCACAGAGTGTGCCGCTGCCTGCCGCAAAGATGTGCCGCGCCACTTGATCGCCGGCCAGAATCGCTGAGCACCGCGGCCGTGACTCGCCAGAAGCCGCGACCACTACCGGCCGTGACTCGCCAAGCTGCCTCGGGCCTGTGTTGCCGGCCATGACTCACGGCCAACTCCGACGGCCCGAACGACCCCGAAACCCGAACCTGAATACGAATCGATGATACAGTTACGACGTACTTGCAAAGACGAATCTAAGAGCTAAGAGAACACACAATTTTGACCACCCGAAGGCTCGGAATTCAACAACGGAAGTAATTACCAAAAACTTTGGGAAATTACGAAAATGGCCCAAAACGTCCGAAAATCACGATACGCGATCGAAACACCAAACCAAAGCTCGCAACATGAATAATAACATTAAATGAACTTACGAGAAACTCGAAACAACAGTTTCGGATGAGATTCGCAAGAATCGAACTCAAGTGCGGAAAAGTCGCTAAAAAGCTCGGAACTCAACAAAACGATACCGAAACGAACTCGGATGACAAAAAGTGCAGAATTAATCATTCTCGAAATGACGAAACGGTCATGAGCGAGTCGTCAAAACGGACTCCGTCCGAAAAAAGAAATTTACCGAAAATCGAAAATTGCGGATATTACAAAAATTTCGATTCGGATATTTAGGATTGGATCCAAAAAATCCAAAAAAATTAAAAACACTACTCTTTTTTTTTTTTACAAAAATCCCATATATCCAAAAAAAAAAGTCAGAAGGAACGAGTGTTGACTACTTGTATAATTAAAAATATGAATGAAGTAGATTCATATTGGGGCGGAGAACTTAAAGATGACAGAATGAGGAGACATGATAGGTGACTGAGTGGAGATGCGGAGGAGATGTGAGAGGCATGGTCGGTGAACAAAGAAGGAGGCTGCATATGGTAAAAATGTAAATTTATTGGAAGTTTTTGGTAGATAGGTATATATATGGGACGCGTGTTAGGTTTAGCCTGTGCAGAGAGACATTATATAAATTAATCTTTTAATTATTTTTTCGGATCGGTTAATCCAAAAATCTGCGGATTTGATCCAATCCGACCCGAAATCTAAAAATGTAAAAACCTTAATCCGAAATCCGACCCAAAGACAACAGATTGGGCCATTTCGGATCGGATTTTCGGATTGAATATCTCGATTCGGACTAAATGCACACCCCTAGGCGTTACCTCCAGCTTTGAGTCATATGCACAACGTTTTTCATGTTTCTCAGTAGATAAAGTATGTACCGGATCTGAATCATATTATCGACGACATTTAGATCGATATAGCCGAGGATACTACCTTTGAAGAGAGACCGGTGAAGATCCTTGACTGTCGTGAGGAACATCTTCGGCACAAAATCATTCTATTGGTTAAAGTGCAATGGTCGAGACATGGAGTCAAGGAAGCGACTTGGGTGACGGAAGAGTAGATGCATACGAGATACCCCAAACTTTTTATTTCTTAAGTTTCGAGACGAAACTTCCTTTTAGAGGGGGAGAATGTAATATCTGTATTTTTTTACTTTTGGTAATTTTTAATTTTGGTGCTTTTCCACTTTTGGCGACTCGCTTGTAATCATTTAGATATCTTAAAACTATCTTATTGTGCACTATTCGCCATTTGAACGAGTTTTGAGGCTGTTTTAGTCGAATCCGTATAACAATGCGATTTTTCCGCATTTAGGTTTAATTTCTTTAAATCTTGTTTGCAACTGTCGTTTCGATATTTCTACAAGCTCGTTTGATATTTTCAGATGTGTTCTGATATTTGGTAATATTGTTCAACCTCGGATCGTGTTTTTCGGACGTTTGGGCTGTTTTGTAATTTCCCTAAGTTTCGGGCGTATTCTCCTCTATTGGTTTTTCCGTACCTTCTGGTGGTCGGAATCACGTGTTTGTTCAGCACTTGAGTTTTTATTTTGACGCTCTTCGTAAGCGCTTCGTTGGATATTGTAAATCTTCGAGTTTTGTGTCATCCAGGACTTGTTCGGACTGACCGGTCTGCACAACTAAGCTGCCGTGCAGAAGGATTAACGCATGCTAAAGTAGAGTTATAGTGCGCGGTATTGTATATTATTAGCGCACACTATCGAAGTTGTTAGCGCACGCTAACGAGTTGAGGCAGAACATCCCATTCCTCTTTGTGTTGCCTCGTTAGCGCATACCATGGCATTGATTAGCGCACGCTAACTGTTAGGAACATAATGTTCTGTCCTTCACTGGACTGCCTCATTAGCGCAAGCTAAGTATTGCATTAGCGCATATTAATGGGACGAGGTAGAAGGTTCAGTTCTTTTTCAGACTCGTTGCTAATTGGGGAGCTAGCGAGCTCTAACTGAGTCAAGTATATAAGTTCGGACAGCGTTGTTCTTCAGTATTTTTTCTCATTTTTCCAACCATACCGATGAGATAATGCGATGGAAACGATCTAGAGGAGATTTGGTGTGATCCTATCACCATTTTTGGTTTCATAATGAAGATTAAACAACATCTAATCCGTTTCTTCCTTCCGAATTGAGGTAAATTTCTTAGAACCCAAGTTTGGGTAGTTTGGGGTTTTTTGTTAATTCGACCCTTTAATCCATTTTTGATCATAGAAACCTTTAGTTTATAATTAATCTTACTTGTATATATGTCAACCCTATGATTTTATGTCCTACTTTCGTATGTGTTGCGGATTCGAGGGGATTTGGGTGGTTCCTAACCCCTATGTGTATGAATTTATTGTAATATCCGCAATTTTCGATTTTCGGTAAATTTCTTTTTTCGGCCAGAGTCTGTTTTGACGACTCGCTCATGACCGTTTCGTCATTTCGGGAATGATTAATTCTGCACTTTTTGTCATCCGAGTTCGTTTCGGTATCGTTTTGTTGAGTTCCGAGCTTTTTAGCGACTATTCCGCACTTGAGTTCGATTCTTGCGAATCTCGTCCGAATCTGTTGTTTCGAGTTTCTCCTAAGTTCATTTAATGTTATTATTCATGTTGCGAGCTTTGGTTTGGTGTTTCGATCGCGTATCGTGATTTTCGGACGTTTTGGGCCATTTTCGTAATTTCCCAAAGTTTTGGGTAATTACTTCCGTTGTCGAATTCCGAGCCTTCGGGTGGTCGGAATTGTGTGTTCTCTTAGCTTTTAGATTCGTCTTTGCGAGTACGTCGTAACCGTATCATCGATTCGTATTCAGGTTCGGGTTTCGGGGTCGTTCGGGCCGTCGGAGTTGGACCCGGCCGAGTCATGGCCGGGCAATCTGGGCCCAGGCCGGCACAGGCCGAGACACGGCCGGTAGTGCTCGGCAGCTTCTGGCCGAGTCACGGCCGGTAGTTCTCGGCAGGCCGTACCGTGTGCCGCGACACATGCTAGCAGGGCCGCCGCACACTCTGTGGCATTTTTCGGCCAAACCGACTGTACTGGGTGCCGCGGCACACGCCGGCTGAGCTGCGGCACACTGCCGACCACTGGGAGCCATTTTTGGCCCTGTGCCGCGACACACTCCCGCTGGGCCGCGGCACACTGTGCAGCCTATTTATGGTCCTGCACACGGGTTTTTGGCCATTTTTCTTCTTCTTCTCATTTCCTTCCGCGGCTGGGGGTGATACCACCATGGATCCATGTTGTTTGACAACAAATCCATGAAGTTATTGAGGTTATATCATCAATCAATCATCCTATATCGTCCTTTGATCCAGCGAATCAAGGTAATCTTCCTTAGAACCCTAATTTCGTGAATTTGGGGGGTTTTGCGTTTTTGTCCGATTCGTTCCGTATTATTGATTAATTCATGATGGGTATGATTAATCTTGATAGTATTCTTGTGTTTAACATCATTTAATCCATTGTTCTTCGTCGAATCGAAGTATATTTCTTGATTTCCTTCAAATGGACTTTTTGGGGGATTTGTTCTCGATCTCGTTTTCCATCCGTTTTTGTTGGATAAATTGTGGTTAAATGATGTTGTTAAACATATTCCATGGATTTTATATCCATATTTCGACTTAGAATTTCATTTTCGTGTTTTGTCGGGACGAATCGTGTTCTTGGCCGTTTTGGGTAGGGCTGAGCACCGGGTCTGACCCGGCCCGGACCGACCCGACCCGGAATGACCCGGATTATAAATGGTCGGACTTCATCGACCCGGCCCGGACTGCCAGAACCGGCCAACCCGGCCCGACCTAAAACCGGTCGGTCGGCCAGCCTTGATTCTAGCCCGATTTTGTAAAATTTTTTTTTTTTTTTTTGCATATTAAGTGTCCTTTTATTACATATAAAATACTTTCTTCTTTACATACTCCCATAAAATACAATTATCAATCTTAATATCTTTATTTAGTCATCAAACTCCCAAGTTCAACAATATTTTAGTATAAATAAACTTAATTAGAATAAAGTGCAATCAAAAACGAGCCAATAATCATCATTAATTCAAAACCACCCAGACTAAATTAAAAAAAAAAATAATTTTTTTTGTATTTTTAATTTTAAGGTCGTTCGGCCGGACGGATTTTCCGTCTTGACTGTCCGCCCGAACCCGGCTTTTAGACAAATGCAGACCGGAACCGGACCTAATGTGTCCGTCCGGTCCGGTCGGTCCGTCCGGTCCGGTAAAACCGGTCCGACCATTTGTGCTCAAATTTCTAGTTTTGGGGAAAACACTTGAACTTTCGTCATTCGTTCTTTGAATTCAACGGATTTGAGTCGTGTTATGGAATTCATTTCATCGTTTTTATTTTCCTCCGTAGTTTATGAACGTGAGTTGGCAATCGGTGGAGTCGGCGGGTTCGTAGTCGGTTCGTGTCAACCTACTTCGGTCGATTCTCCGCGTTGTTCTTATTTGAGGCAAGTACCTTGCCCATACTTTTCTTATTTTATGGATATGATGATCGGTGATCGTCTTGGTGTGTTTGTTTGGTTGTTTGAAATGAAGTTTCAAAAGATTTCGGTTTGGCCTCGTTAAAGGCTTTCTTTCAAAACGCGTGTGTTTTGTGAACGATGTGTTTTGGGAACTGATTATGTTTTGATTATTTTGAACGTTGAAGTCTTTGATGATGATACTCCTATGTTTAAAGTTATGGGATCGTGTATTCCGTATTTAATCTTGTTATGGTGTTTTTGAAGAGTTTGATAATGTTGTCGGATAAGTGGCCATCTCTAGTAAGTATTCTTGATGAACTTACATTCTTAGCATATTAGTATTGCATGAGTAACGTGTGTGTGTGTATGCTCACTACGGGTTAGATCCGACGGGGTCTCGGTAGGGGTCCACGGAGGGGTGGATCCGCGAGCTTGCTTTTAACCACTATGGGTTAGATCCGACGGGGTCTTGGTAGGGGTCCACGGAGGGGTGGATCCACGGTTAATTGTGGTGCATTTTGCAAATGTGATTTGATTATGGCATTTCCGGAAATGAGTGCTTTCGAACGGTTTTCATGATTGCATGCATTGACTAAGTGTGTAAGAGGTAAGTTGTTCGTTTGGCCTACTTGGCTAGGATGGCTCTAGAGTATTTTGACGTTTATGTTAAATCCTTTATTTGTGGATTTTGATGTTGGGAGACGAACCTCGTGGTCGTTCTTGTGTACTGTGAGTTGATGATATTTGGGGCTGAAATCCCAACGGTTTTGTAAAGGTCATTTGACGGATTTGGGGCTAAAATCCCAACGGTTTGGTAAAGGTTATTTTATGGAAAGTAAACCTTTGGGGCGGTGACCCCTTTTGTCTTTTGGATATTTGAAAAGTGGGATTTGATAATCCTAAATTGTTTTCTATTAAAAACTCCCGAAGGTATTTCAAATCATTTTATAAATTGTTTCCCTTGATATTTTGATCTTGAAATTTTGGGAAGTCTTTACTCAAACTCTTGCCTCGGGAAGTGTTCATCCTGTTGTATTTGAATCTTTGAGGATTCCGAATTATTATCGTTCGTGGAATGTGAATTGTATGGCTCGTATTTGTACTTTGTTCTTGCACTAGCAAAACAGTGGAGTTTTGCTAACCCCGAGTATTCGGGGGTGGATGTCTATTTTGCATTCGTGTTTTGGAGCATAACACGGTGGTCGGCACGAAGGATGATGAAAGATGAACGATACTAATCACACGAGGATCCGTTGATGTCGTATTGGTCTAGTTGTATTTTCTTTCTCACGCAAGATCTTTCCCCGTTGTACGGGAGTTTATTGTACTTTGACCCCTGCGTGGGTATATGTTGTAATTGAGTTGTATATTTTTATTGAAAGACCAAATCGGTCTACTGAGTCATTTAGCCTTGAAGGAATTGTCGAGATGTTAAACGTTGTTACCAGCCTGGTAGATCTTCGAGGAGAGGGTCTACGGCGTGTAATATCCCTGAGTGGATTGGGGGTGTTACATAAATGGTATCGGAGCTTAGGTTGTGGAAACCTAGGCTGTCGGGTCAGTGGTGTCTATTGAGTTTTGTCTCGTCGGATTTTGTCTGACTGAGTCGTGTCGCGACGCGTCGTTTAAGTTTGTTGGTCGTGGTTAGTATCGTGGGGCGATCATCATCTTCGTGCGACCGGTGGAAGTAAGTCTCCCTTCTTTGTGTTGTGCCTCGTGTGACACGAGCTATTTTTATGATTATTTGTTAAGTGGTGGAATCCTTATGTGGATTTTGATTTCACGATATGTATTTAGTCGACTCTCGTATTTGATTTATACGAGGAGTGTCGTCGCTTGTGATGTGTTTTTATTGTTGTTTTTGTCCGTTGCTGATGATTTTCGAATCGATTTGCACGTTTTATAAGTTCTCTTGTGGAAGCTTTGTGCTTATACGCGTACGACTTAATCACTAGTCAATACGGGAGGGTCCTTAGAGACCTCGAATGGGGTCAGTGGTTTTGTTCTGATTCCTAAGCGGTCTTCGACTGTGGTATTTTATCGTTTATTTCCGTTTAAAGACATGTATTGTCTTGATTTTAAATGTTTTGATGCGTGTACTAGGAGTTGTTTTAGTGAACGTCGATATGTGTGAGTTTTGGGCATTCTGGCCTATTGGATTTTTGAAAACCTTGAGTATCTTGGAAAAATAAATTTCGAGACATACTTTTCAAATGAGTTATTTTCTTGTGGTACATCCTAGGTGCCACAATATATTTCAAAAATTTTCTACTTCGAGGACCAAAATGTTTTGAGATATTTTCAATGTTTTAAAAACACTTTTATTTAGACCCGAGGGTCGAATATTCTGAAAGTTTCCACTAAGAGAAAGTGTCCTCATTTTTATCAAATGCGAAATGGTTTTCAAAAGTCTCGATAACGATGTTTTACGTTTGTACTTTTTTTTAAAAGGTGATACTCAAGATCAACCGGTGTTCTTCTAAATTATTTTCAAAATGAGGTTTTCGTTTTAAAACATATCCATTCCCATTTGAGGGCTGGGTATGTATGTGTGATGTTCGCGTTGTCATTTTGATGTTTGCTCCCGAGTATGATCGAATTTGCGGTGTGAGCGTTGAGTCGTTTTCCACACATTTGTTGTGTTAGCCCCCTGTGAGAGGCGGGATGTTGGTGTCGAATGTTGTCGCCTCGTGGTGATTTCTGCGTTGTCGCGCATGTGCGAACTGTTAGAGCTTGGTTTGGTATGACCGTGTGCATCGGTGATGGTTCCGTTATGTGTCGGTTGTTTAATGTCTTGTTACCTTGCTCCTGTTTTTGTGAATTTCGTGGATGAGGTCGGGGGTAATACCCACACTATTTTGACTTCTGTATTTTCTCTTTCTCCATTCTTTCGACTCGCTCGTATTCATTGATACTTTCTGAACTTGTTCTGTATTTAGGTTTCATCGTTCGAACGAGCTGTGATCTTGTTTTGGGTCGATCTGGTTATCGCTGTGACTTTTCCGAGTTCGGTTCGATTCTTGTGAACCTTGTTCGGAAGTAACATCTTTTGGTTCTACTAGTTCTTTTATTCGAAGTGGATCGGATTTGGAACTTCTGTATTTTCGACTCTGTCGACTCGTTTGTGTTCGTTAACATTTCCGAACTTGTCCTGCCCCTTGCTTTTGTTGATCGAACAAGTGTGGTATTGTTTCGGAATAACTCGTTTGTCGTTGTGACTTTTCAATCGCTATTCCATTTCGGTGGATCTTATGGGAATGCATGTCTTGTAGTTCTCACCAGATCATCCTGGGAGTTGTTGTTTGAATTTTATTATCCTTCGTGTTTCGGACAGGATTGTTCGATTTTTGTTGTCTCGGTTGTTTGTTTGTTCGGTTTTTGTCCTCGTTTCGTGATTGTTGAGCATTCAGGCTCCTTCCTAATTTCCTTAAGTTTGGGAAATTAGTCTCGTTTTCGACCTTCCAACCCTTGGGCAATGGAATTCCGTACTTGTTCAGCGTTTGGCTCGCATTTTGATTGATGTACCGTTGGGTTGGTCAATCGTATTGATTTTCGTTCGTTGTGTTTTGTGATTGTCGGATAATTGACTTAATTGTATTATCCATTTGATGACGCTTGTCACTTGTTGGTTTTATTATATCCCTAACGGCGACGTTGTGTTGGTCGTCGTGGAGCGTGTTTTCACACCGTATATTCCGTTGCGTTGTTTGTAACGTTTCGTCGTTGGGCGTTAGTTACGCGTTTCTTGCGTATCTCGTTGAGTTTTCCTAGCGGGATATTGCTTCTCCCTACTTGTTTTAAGTTTTGGGACGAAACTTCTTTTAAGGAGGGTAGAATGTAATATCCGCAATTTTCGATTTTCGGTAAATTTCTTTTTTCGGCCGGAGTCTGTTTTGACGACTCGCTCATGACCGTTTCGTCATTTCGGGAATGATTAATTCTGCACTTTTTGTCATCCGAGTTCGTTTCGGTATCGTTTTGTTGAGTTCCGAGCTTTTTAGCGACTTTTCCGCACTTGAGTTCGATTCTTGCGAATCTCGTCCAAATCGTTGTTTCGAGTTTCTCCTAAGTTCATTTAATGTTATTATTCATGTTGCGAGCTTTGGTTTGGTGTTTCGATCGCGTATCGTGATTTTCGGACGTTTTGGGCCATTTTCGTAATTTCCCAAAGTTTTGGGTAATTACTTCCGTTGTCGAATTCGGAGCCTTCGGGTGGTCGGAATTGTGTGTTCTCTTAGCTCTTAGATTCGTCTTTGCGAGTACGTCAGAATCAGTATCATCGATTCGTATTCGTGTTCGGGTTTCGGGGTCGTCGGCCGCCGGAGTCGACCTGGCCGAGTCATGGCCGGCACCGGGGCCTGTCAGCCGATCGGCCGAGACACGGCCGTAGTGCTCGGCAGCCTTCGCCGAGTCACGGCCGTAGTGCTCGGCAGCTTCTCGCCGAGCAGCCGCACTGTGCCGCGCACATGCCGGGCAGTGGCCGCACACTCGTGGCATTTTTCGCCAAACTGATCAGACCGGTGCCGCGCAACACGCCCGCAGAGCCGCGCCACACAGCCGACCACTCGGAGCCAATCTTGCCCCAGTGCCGCGGCACACTCCGCTGGCCGCAGCACACCGTGGGCACTTATTTATGGTCCTGCATACGGGTTTTTGGCCATTTTTCTTCTTCTTCTCATTTCCTTCCGCGGCTGGGGGTGATACAACCATGGATCCATGTTGTTTGACAACAAATCCATGAAGTTATTGAGGTTATATCATCAATCAATCATCCTATATCGTCATTTGATCCAGCGAATCAAGGTAATCTTCCTTAGAACCCTAATTTCGTGAATTTGGGGGTTTTTGCGTTTTTGTCCGATTCGTTCCGTATTATTGATTAATTCATGATGGGTATGATTAATCTTGATAGTATTCTTGTGTTTAACATCATTTAATCCATTGTTCTTCGTCGAATCGAAGTATATTTCTTGATTTCCTTCAAATGGACTTTTTGGGGGATTTGTTCTCGATCTCGTTTTCCATCCGTTTTTGTTGGATAAATTGTGGTTAAATGATGTTGTTAAACATATTCCATGGATTGTATATCCATATTTCGACTTAGAATTTCGTTTTCGTGTTTTGTCGGGACGAATCGTGTTCTTGGCCGTTTTGGGGAAAACACTTGAACTTTCGTCATTCGTTCTTTGAATTCAACGGCTTTGAGTCGTGTTATGGAATTCATTTCATCGTTGTTATTTTCCTTCGTAGTTTATGAACGTGAGTTGGCAATCGGTGGAGTCGGCGGGTTCGTAGTCGGTTCGTGTCAACCTACTTCGGTCGATTCTCCGCGTTGTTCTTATTTGAGGCAAGTACCTCGCCCATACTTTTCTTATTTTATGGATATGATGATCGGTGATCGTCTTGGTGTGTTTGTTTGGTTGTTTGAAATGAAGTTTCAAAAGATTTCGGTTTGGCCTCGTTAAAGGCTTTCTTTCAAAACGCGTGTGTTTTGTGAACGATGTGTTTTGGGAACTGATTATGTTTTGATTATTTTGAACGTTGAAGTCTTTGATGATGATACTCCTATGTTTAAAGTTATGGGATCGTGTATTCCGTATTTAATCTTGTTATGGTGTTTTTGAAGAGTTTGATAATGTTGTCGGATAAGTGGCCATCTCTAGTAAGTATTCTTGATGAACTTACATTCTTAGCATATTAGTATTGCATGAGTAACGTGTGTGTGTGTATGCTCACTACGGGTTAGATCCGACGGGGTCTCGGTAGGGGTCCACGGAGGGGTGGATCCGCGAGCTTGCTTTTAACCACTATGAGTTAGATCCGACGGGGTCTCGGTAGGGGTCCACGGAGGGGTGGATCCACGGTTAATTGTGGTGCATTTTGCAAATGTGATTTGATTATGGCATTTCCAGAAATGAGTGCTTTCGAACGGTTTTCATGATTGCATGCATTGACTAAGTGTGTAAGAGGTAAGTTGTTCGTTTGGCCTACTTGGCTAGGATGGCTCTAGAGTATTTTGACGTTTATGTTAAATCCTTTATTTGTGGATTTTGATGTTGGGAGACGAACCTCGTGGTCGTTCTTGTGTACTGTGAGTTGATGATATTTGGGGCTAAAATCCCAACGGTTTTGTAAAGGTCATTTGACGGATTTGGGGCTAAAATCCCAACGGTTTGGTAAAGGTTATTTTATGGAAAGTAAACCTTTGGGGCGGTGACCCCTTTTGTCTTTTGGATATTTGAAAAGTGGGATTTGATAATCCTAAATTGTTTTCTATTAAAAACTCCCGAAGGTATTTCAAATCATTTTATAAATTGTTTCCCTTGATATTTTGATCTTGAAATTTTGGGAAGTCTTTACTCAAACTCTTGCCTCGGGAAGTGTTCATCCTGTTGTATTTGAATCTTTGAGGATTCCGAATTATTATCGTTCGTGGAATGTGAATTGTATGGCTCGTATTTGCACTTTGTTCTTGCACTAGCAAAACAGTGGAGTTTTGCTAACCCCCGAGTATTCGGGGTGGATGTCTATTTTGCATTCGTGTTTTGGAGCATAACACAGGTCGGCACGAAGGATGATGAAAGATGAACGATACTAATCACACGAGGATCCGTTGATGTCGTATTGGTCTAGTTGTATTTTCTTTTCCGCCGCAAGATCTTTTCCCGTCAGACGGAGTTTATCAGACTTTGACCCCTACGTGGGTATATGTTGTAATTGAGTTGTATATTTTTATTGAAAGACCAAATCGGTCTACTGAGTCATTTAGCCTTGAAGGCATTGTCGAGATGTTAAATGTTGTTACCAGCCTGGTAGATCTTCGAGGAGAGGGTCTACGGCGTGTAATATCCCTGAGTGGATTGGGGGTGTTACATAAATGGTATCGGAGCTTAGGTTGTGGAAACCTAGGCTGTCGGGTCAGTGGTGTCTATTGAGTTTTGTCTCGTCGGATTTTGTCTGACTGAGTCGTGTCGCGACGCGTCGTTTGAGTTTGTTGGTCGTGGTTAGTATCGTGGGGCGATCATCATCTTCGTGCGACCGGTGGAAGTAAGTCTCCCTTCTTTGTGTTGTGCCTCGTGTGACACGAGCTATTTTTATGATTATTTGTTAAGTGGTGGAATCCTTATGTGGATTTTGATTTCACGATATGTATTTAGTCGACTCTCGTATTTGATTTATACGAGGAGTGTCGTCGCTTGTGATGTGTTTTTATTGTTGTTTTTGTCCGTTCGATGATTTTCGAATCGATTCGCACGCTTTATAAGTTCTCTTGTGGAAGCTTTGTGCTTATACGCTGCATTTACTTAATCACTAGTCAATACGGGAGGGTCCTTAGAGACCTCGAATGGGGTCAGTGGTTTTGTTCTGATTCCTAAGCGGTCTTCGACTGTGGTATTTTATCGTTTATTTCCGTTTAAAGACATGTATTGTCTTGATTTTAAATGTTTTGATGCGTGTACTAGGAGTTGTTTTAGTGAACGTCGATATGTGTGAGTTTTGGGCATTCTGGCCTATTGGATTTTTGAAAACCTTGAGTATCTTGGAAAAATAAATTTCGAGACATACTTTTCAAATGAGTTATTTTCTTGTGGTACATCCTAGGTGCCACAATATATTTCAAAAATTTTCTACTTCGAGGACCAAAATGTTTTGAGATATTTTCAATGTTTTAAAATCACTTTTATTTAGACCCGAGGGTCGAATATTCTGAAAGTTTCCACTAAGAGAAAGTGTCCTCAATTTTATCAAATGGGAAATGGTTTTCAAAAGTCTCGATAACGATGTTTTACGTTTGTACTTTTTTTTAAAAGGTGATACTCAAGATCAACCGGTGTTCTTCTAAATTATTTTCAAAATGAGGTTTTCGTTTTAAAACCTATCCATTCCCATTTAAGGGCTGGGTATGTATGTGTGATGTTCGCGTTGTCATTTTGATGTTTGCTCCCGAGTATGATCGAATTGGCGGTGTGAGCGTTGAGTCGTTTTCCACACATTTGTTGTGTTAGCCCCCTGTGAGAGGCGGGATGTTGGTGTCGAATGTTGTCGCCTCGTGGTGATTTCTGCGTTGTCGCGCATGTGCGAACTGTTAGAGCTTGGTTTGGTATGACCGTGTGCATCGGTGATGGTTCCGTTATGTGTCGGTTGTTTAATGTCTTGTTACCTTGCTCCTGTTTTTGTGAATTTCGTGGATGAGGTCGGGGGTAATACCCACACTATTTTGACTTCTATATTTTCTCTTTCTCCATTCTTTCGACTCGCTCGTATTCATTGATACTTTCTGAACTTGTTCTGTATTTCGATTTCATCATTCGAACGAGCTGTGATCTTGTTTTGGGTCGATCTGGTTATCGCTGTGACTTTTCCGAGTTCGGTTCGATTCTTGTGAACCTTGTTCGGAAGTAACATCTTTTGGTTCTACTAGTTCTTTTATTCGAAGTGGATCGGATTTGGAACTTCGGTATTTTCGACTCTGTCGACTCGTTTGTGTTCGTTAACATTTCCGAGCTTGTCCTGCCCCTTGCTTTTGTTGATCGAACAAGTGTGGTATTGTTTCGGAATAACTCGTTTGTCGTTGTGACTTTTCAATCGCTATTCCCTTTCGGTGGATCTTATGGGAATGCATGTCTTGTAGTTCTCACCAGATCATCCTGCGAGTTGTTGTTTGAATTTTATTATCATTCGTGTTTCGGACAGGATTGTTCGATTTTTGTTGTCTCGGTTGTTTGTTTGTTCGGTTTTTGTCCTCGTTTCGTGATTGTTGGGCATTCAGGCTCCTTCCTAATTTCCTTAAGTTTGGGAAATTAGTCTCGTTTTCGACCTTCCAACCCTTGGGCAATGGAATTCCGTACTTGTTCAGCGTTTGGCTCGCATTTTGATTGATGTACCATTGGGTTGGTCAATCGTATTGATTTTCGTTCATTGTGTTTTGTGATTGTCGGATAATTGACTTAATTGTATTATCCATTTGATGACGCTTGTCACTTGTTGGTTTTATTATATCCCTAACGGCGACGTTGTGTTGGTCGTCGTAGAGCGTGTTTTCACACCGTATATTCCGTTGCGTTGTTTGTAACGTTTCGTCGTTGGGCGTTAGTTACGCGTTTCTTGCGTATCTCGTTGAGTTTTCCTAGCGGGATATTGCTTCTCCCTACTTGTTTTAAGTTTTGGGACGAAACTTCTTTTAAGGAGGGTAGAATGTAATATCCGCAATTTTCGATTTTCGGTAAATTTCTTTTTTCCGGAGTCCTGCTTGACGACTCGCTCATGACCGCTTCGTCATTTCGGGAATGAATAATTCTGCACTTTTGTCATCCGAGTTCGCTTTGTATCGCTTTTGTTGAGTTCCGAGCTTTTAGCGACTTTTCCGCACTTGAGTTCGATTCTTGCGAATCTCGTCAAATCGTTGTTTGAGTTTCTCCTAAGTTCATTTAATGTTATTATTCATGTTTCGAGCTTTGGTTTGGTGTTTCGATCGCGTATCGTGATTTTCGGACGTTTGGGCCATTTTCGTAATTTCCCAAAGTTTTGGGTAATTACTCGTTGTCGACCGAGCCTTCGGTGGTCGGAATTGTGTGTTCTCTTAGCTCTTAGATTCGTCTTTGCGAGTACGTCGTAACCGTATCATCGATTCGTATTCATGTTCGGGTTTCGGGTCGTTCGGCCGTCGGAGTTGGACTCGGCCGAGTCATGGCCGGCACTGGGGCCTGTGCCAAGATCGCCGAGACACGGCCAGAGTGCTCGGCAGCCTTCCGCCGAGTCACGGCCGGTAGTGCTCGGCAGCTTCTGGCCGAGCAGGCCGTACCGTGTGCCGCGGCACATGCTGGCAGGGCCGCGGCACACTCTGTGGCATTTTTCGGCCAAACCGACTGTACCGGGTGCCGCGGCACACGCCGGCTGAGCCGCGGCACACTGCCGACCACTGGGAGCCATTTTTGGCCCTGTGCAGCCTATTTATGGTCCTGCACACGGGTTTTTGGCCATTTTTCTTCTTCTTCTCATTTCCTTCCGCGGCTGGGGGTGATACCACCATGGAGCCATGTTGTTTGACAACAAATCCATGAAGTTATTGAGGTTATATCATCAATCAATCATCCTATATCGTCCTTTGATCCAGCGAATCAAGGTAATCTTCCTTAGAACCCTAATTTCGTGAATTTGGGGGTTTTGCGTTTTTGTCCGATTCGTTCCGTATTATTGATTAATTCATGATGGGTATGATTAATATTTATAGTATTCTTGTGTTTAACATCATTTAATCCATTGTTCTTCGTCGAATCGAAGTATATTTCTTGATTTCCTTCAAATGGACTTTTTGGGGGATTTGTTCTCGATCTCGTTTTCCATCCGTTTTTGTTGGATAAATTGTGGTTAAATGATGTTGTTAAACATATTCCATGGATTTTATATCCATATTTCGACTTAGAATTTCGTTTTCGTGTTTTGTCGGGACGAATCGTGTTCTTGGCCGTTTTGGGGAAAACACTTGAACTTTCGTCATTCGTTCTTTGAATTCAACGGCTTTGAGTCGTGTTATGGAATTCATTTCATCGTTGTTATTTTCCTTCGTAGTTTATGAACGTGAGTTGTCAATCGGTGGAGTCGGCGGGTTCATAGTCGGTTCGTGTCAACCTACTTCGGTCGATTCTCCGCGTTGTTCTTATTTGAGGCAAGTACCTTGCCCATACTTTTCTTATTTTATGGATATGATGATCGGTGATCGTCTTGGTGTGTTTGTTTGGTTGTTTGAAATGAAGTTTCAAAAGATTTCGGTTTGGCCTCGTTAAAGGCTTTCTTTCAAAACACGTGTGTTTTGTGAACGATGTGTTTTGGGAACTGATTATGATTTGATTATTTTGAACGTTGAAGTCTTTGATGATGATACTCCTATGTTTAAAGTTATGGGATCGTGTATTCCGTATTTAATCTTGTTATGGTGTTTTTGAAGAGTTTGATAATGTTGTCGGATAAGTGGCCATCTCTAGTAAGTATTCTTGATGAACTTACATTCTTAGCATATTAGTATTGCATGAGTAACATGTGTGTGTGTATGCTCACTACGGGTTAGATCCGACGGGGTCTCGGTAGGGGTCCACGGAGGGGTGGATCCGCGAGCTTGCTTTTAACCACTATGGGTTAGATCCGACGGGGTCTCGGTAGGGGTCCACGGAGGGGTGGATCCACGGTTAATTGTGGTGCATTTTGCAAATGTGATTTGATTATGGCATTTCCGGAAAAGAGTGCTTTCGAACGGTTTTCATGATTGCATGCATTGACTAAGTGTGTAAGAGGTAAGTTGTTCGTTTGGCCTACTTGGCTAGGATGGCCCTAGAGTATTTTGACGTTTATGTTAAATCCTTTATTTGTGGATTTTGATGTTGGGAGACGAACCTCGTGGTCGTTCTTGTGTACTGTGAGTTGATGATATTTGGGGCTAAAATCCCAACGGTTTTGTAAAGGTCATTTGACGGATTTGGGGCTAAAATCCCAGCGGTTTGGTAAAGGTTATTTTATGGAAAGTAAACTTTTGGGGCGGTGACCCCTTTTGTCTTTTGGATATTTGAAAAGTGGGATTTGATAATCCTAAATTGTTTTCTATTAAAAACTCCCGAAGGTATTTCAAATCATTTTATAAATTGTTTCCCTTGATATTTTGATCTTGAAATTTTGGGAAGTCTTTACTCAAACTCTTGCCTCGGGAAGTGTTCATCCTGTTGTATTTGAATCTTTGAGGATTCCGAATTATTATCGTTCGTGGAATGTGAATTGTATGGCTCGTATTTGCACTTTGTTCTTGTAACACCCCAAACTAGGCGGATATTACAGTGCAGTAGATCCCCAACTGGGACCCACCAGGCAAATGAAAATGAATGAATTACACAGGATAAATGTAGTACCGAACTACATTACAACAATAATTACTCCGATGAGGAGTTTAGTTACAACACACCAGGACAATACCGAATACTAGTGTATTTTATATGAAGATAAAATACACAACACTGAATGAAACGGAGTATTCAAGTGAAAGTCTGCAGCGGAAAATAAAGGACAATAACATGAATAACTGAAAGATCGGGGGCCCCTAATAGTATCACTGGGACTCCTCGACGTCAGCGTGTTCTCCCCGTACTTTTGCCTTGCCAAGACCTGAAAAACAAAATCCCCAAACGGGGTCAGTTACAAAGAACAACAATCCTTAAGGGTTGAAAATACACAATCATGATTGTATCTGAAATTATGAAATATCCTGTCGAAACATACGCAATCAAACATGCTATATGAATCAACTAACAGTACGGCTCAAAGGGTGGCGCCACACTACGCCCGGGATGGAAATGTGTCCGTGCACAAGCCACCAACGAGTATCGATCGAATACACGTGTGGTCTTGTACCTAATCAGTCTCACAAGACACTAAGACTCGTGTGCACAGTCCAATGTGAGGCCAACAACCAACACACGACATAAATGTGCCTGACATGAAAATCCTACACATACCAACCGGCACGCCAGTATGACCCGGAATGCCACGATATAACAAAAGTGACATCGAAAATGAATAATGACTCACCGAGGTGGAATGGTAATGAAATAAATGACAGCTCAATGAAAAGATTGGAACCGTCGTTCCTTATGACTGGAATGATTAATTGATAACAACAAGTTTTGATACGGTTAATATAATGATGAATGAGTTATGATTATGAATGAACAACAACAAAAGGGATGAATATCCTTTTAACCGAGTAAGAATTAACTTACACAATACCGGTGACAATTATCCTTCCACGAACAACGTCCTAATTGAGATATCGGTCGCTCGAACAACCTTGAATTATACAATATCCAACAACCCATTCAATATACGAATCAAACACGAATATAACGAACTCAAAACGTCGATACGATTAAACTAAGTTCATTGGGGCATTATATCGAATACGTTGTGGCCAAACTCCGATTGTTTACAATCAAATCTCAATGAACCACTATCAAATCCCCCAAGAGGTGTTTCAAACCAATAAACACCTTCTAAATGATCAATAATCCGAAATGAATATCCGAAAACGTGATTATAACGACAATTAATCGAAAACCCCCAATTTCAACTCGATAATCAAAGTGTTCTTGAATAATCCCTCAATAATCCAATGAATCCTTATACAAACTCATAATCATATACATATCCCTTCATATAACATGATTATAACGTCCAAAACATCATATCTCAACATAGAATCGAAATCCAAGGTGTTGAAGAAATTACCTCTTGAAGATCCAACCACTTCGATCCGAAGAACACGAGTTTAATCGAGTATCCAAGCTTCACAACCGAATGAAAATGATTAAAAACCACACTCAAGTGATAGGTGAAGAGAATCTTCTCCCTCAAGCCTCTCTCTCTCGTATGAAGGTGGAAAAAAATGGAAGGAATGGGCTGAAATGCAAAAAAAACGAATTTAAAGGGGTTGACTGCCCTGCCGGACACGGCCCGTGCCGATCGGCACGGTCGCGGCGCGCAACTGGCCGACAGGGACTCGACTGTGTCCTGCTTGACACCGTCGCGGCGCGGAGGGCCTTCCGATAGTGACCCGTCCGACAGCGACTCGGCATGACTCGACCGTGTCCTGGAACACGGTCGGGCGTCTGGGCAGTAGGTTCTGGCTTATCCGGAAGAGTTCGACTCGGCCGTGCCAGACGACACGGTCGGGTCCTGTGGCAGAAACTTCGGCATTTCCGGACGAGTACGGAACGGATCGTGTCGGACGACACGGCCGAGTTCGGTCGGCAGTGATCGGCCAATAACTGAAAAATGAGCGGGTGAGTTAAAACGACCATAACTCTCTCGTCCGGACTCCGATTGACTCACCGTTCGAACCATTGGAAAGCTAACTCGATGCTCTATAATATTGCAAAGATTTGGAATTTTTTTGGAGTTACCAAAAATTAATGGTGATCTAACAAAGTTGAACTCATATGAGGAAAGTTGAAACAATGAACAATAACGATACACAACTCGAGGTTTTTCCGAACGGTGAACACGGTGAAAGAACATGATTGATGAATGATTATAATTGAGTGAAAATACACTGAGTGACAATTACAGACTGATAATTACTGAATGAAAATGAATGAATTACAACCGGGTATTACATACACCCCCCCTTAAAAGAGTTTCATCCCCGAAACTAAGGGTCAAACAACTCGGGATAATTCTCCCGCATACTATCCTCGGTTTCCCAAGTAGCCTCTTCGACTCCGTGTCTAGACCATTGAATCTTGACCAAAGGAATCGCCTTATTCCTCAACTGTTTGATTTGCCGCTCGAACACTCGTATGGGACGCTCCTCATACAATGATCATCTGCGATCTCGATTTCGTCGAACTGAAGTATGTGACTCGGGTCGGCAACATACTTCCGCAACTGAGAGACGTGAAACACATTATGAATTCGGCTCAACGCCGGAGGTAACGCCAATCGATAAGCTAACTCGCCTACTCGATCCAAACTTCAAACGGTCCAATGAATCTCGGACTCAACTTCCCCCATTTTCCGAAATGGAAAATACCTCGACTCGGGGATACCTTGACCAAAACATGGTCACCCGTCTCGAACTCTAGTGGTCGACGACGATTATCCGCATACGATTTCTGTCGACTCTGAGCTGTCAACATACGACTCTTGATCAAAGCTACCTTCTCTCGGGCGGCTATAAGCATATCGGGCTCGGTGCCGATTGATTCTGACAAGTCATCCCAACACAAAGGAGAGCGACAACGACGACCGTACAAGGCCTCGTAAGGTGCCATCTTAATGGAAGCATGCCAACTATTATTATACGTGAACTCGATCAATGGTAGTTGGGCTTCCCAATCGTCCTTCCAATCGAGGACGCATGCCCTCAACATGTCCTCTAATGTCCGAATAGTCCTTTCTGATTGTCCGTCTGACCGAGGATGAAAGGCGATGCGAGATTGAGCCGAGTTCCCATAGCACGATGAATGATTTCCAAAATGTGACACAAACCGTCCGTCACGATCGGAAACGATACTTTTAGGAGTACTGCAGGTCTCACTATCTCTTTGATGAATAGGGGCAAGTCTCCGGGACCCCAAGTATCCTTATTCTCAAGAAAATGAGCTGATTTAGTTAAGCGGTCCACAATCACCCAGATCGTATTCATGCCACGTCGACTCGTCGGCAAGATCGTGATGAAATCCATAGAAATGTCTTCCTACTTCCATTCAGAATAGGAAGAGGTTTCAAACATACCCGCCATCACCGATGTTCAATCTTAACTTGTTGTGAGTTAAGCATCTCGAAACAAATTCTGCGACTTCTCGCTTCATATTACTCCACCGGTAATTTTGTTTCAAGTCCTTGTACATCTTCTTGGACCGGATGAACGAGAATAAGGGGTAGCATGAGCTTCTCTCAAAATAGAGTTTTCAACTCGTCATTCGCGGTACGCACAACCGGTTCTTAAACCTCAAAAGTCCATCCTCGTGGACCACGAATCCAGGGGCTTTCCCGAGCCACATCTTCACGGATGCGCAACAATGAAGGGTATGAACTCAGATTCTCTCTGATTACCTCCACAAGTGACGAAGAAATCTCTAACATAAAAAGTAGTCCCTGAACTCGCTGACGCCAGACCTCGATCTCGGGTCTAAGGAATTCCTGCTGAAGCTCCTTCTGAACTGTTAAACGAGCAAGCATCTGCTCCTGAACGGACTTACGACTCAAGGCGTCGGCGATAACGTTCGCCTTGCCCGGGTGGTAAAGGATCTCGATATCAAAATCTTTGATTAGTTCCAACCACCGCCTCTGTCGCATATTTAACTCCTTGTGAGTAAATATATACTTCAACTCTTGTGATTGGTGAAGATCTGACAGGTGATGCCATAAAGGTAACGACACCAAATTTCCAACGCGAAAACTACGGTTGCTAGCTCCGGCCGTGGGTTGGATAATTAACCAGCTAATCCGAGGAAACATCGGATTTACTTAATATCTTTCGGAGGTTGCCAATCTCGGATAGTCTCCGTCTTCTGAGGGTCGACACGAACTCTGTCAGATGAAATTACATGCCCGAGAAAGTCACTTCGGACCTCCAGAACTCACATTTGGAAAACTTTCCATAAAGTTGCTCTCGTCTCAACACGTCGAGAACCCGATGAAGATGAACCTCGTGTTCCTCTCGGCTACGAGAATAAATCAAAATGTCGTCGATGAAGACAACAACAAACTGATCCAAAAGTCGATGAAAACCCGATTCATTAACTCCATGAATACCGCAGGTGCAATAGTTAGCCCGAACGGCATAACTACGAACTCATAATGACCATAGCGTGTACGAAACGCTGTCCTCGTGATATCCGACTCTCGAATCCGCAACTGGTGATATCCAGATCTTAAGTCGATCCTGGAAAATACTGAGGCTCCCTGAAGTTGATCTAAAAGATCATCAATACGGGGTAAAGGAAACTTATTCTTGATTGTCACCCGGTTCAATTCCCGGTAATCAATACACAAACGGAACGAACCATCCTTCTTCTTTACAAACAGCATTGGTGCTCCCCACGGGGACGCACTCGGTTGGATATAACCTTTCTCGAACTACTCCTCAAGTTGAATCTTCAACTCCTGCATTCTGGTCGGGGCCATCCGATACGGTGCCTTCGATAAAGGGGACGTACCGGCTCCAACTCACTCCTGAATTCCCCTACTCTATGTGAAGGCAACTAGATAACTCGTCTGGAAATACATCGTCAATTGATGACAATGATACCACGAATGATTGAACATTTCGATTGCCCTAGAATGGTCAATCGATAAAAAGAGATACCAATAATGATTGGACAACTCGATTGCCTTAGAAAGGCCAATCGATGAAGATGATATAATGAATGTTTGAATAACTCGATTGCCTTTGAAAGGCCAATCGATGAAAATGATACAATGAATGATTGAATAACTCGATTGCCTTTGAAAGGCCAATCGATGAAAATGATACAATGAATGATTGAATGACTCGATTGTCTTAGAAAGGCCAATCGATGGAAATGATGCAATGAATGATTGAATAACTCGATTGCCCTAGAAAGGCCAATCGATGAAAATGATACAATGAATGATTGAATAACTCGATTGCCTTAGAAAGGCCAATCGATGGAAATGATACAAGGAATGATTGAATAACTCGATTGCCTTAGAAAGGCCAATCGATGAAAATGATACAATGAATGATTGAATAGTTCGATTGCGGAATTTCTCTGCTTTCGTCATAATAATACTTCTTCTGGAACAACGGGGATTACTTCCTTGAAGCACACATTCGACAACCAACGACAGAAAGATAGCGACCAAACTCTAACAAACACTGAGGATAGTATCAAGACGATCAAACCAACTAATACCGAAAATTACATCGTCCTAAGATAAATTCACTACGATTAGATCCATCAACCAATCGCGGTCATTAATCTTAATTCGGTATGATTCCGAAAATTCTTCCATCGTCAGGTAGACCGATGGTATGAGGTCCACAAGCAATAGAGCTATCCCGAAATAAGTCTATTCAAGCATGATTTGAAAATGAAAGAATGCGGTGTACCAGCATCAAAAGGTACACACAAGTTAAAATAAAATTACGAGTATACCTGAGATCATTCGGGCCTTTGGACCATCGGTCTTCTTCATCTCGTAAATTCGGGGCTTGCCGGCCTCCGAACCAGACGCTCCCGTCTGATAGCTCTTGGCTCCGCCTTTGTTAGCTCCTGTCGTCTTAAACGATGCTGACTGAGTGGCCTGAGTCTGCACCTTAGAATGTCCTGGGGCCTGAGATAACGCCGGAGTGGGTTTAGAGTCCCTTCGGCAAAAACGGGCCCTATGCCTAGCAATTCCACAGTTATGGCACGTGACAGACTGCCTCGGGCACTTGGTGCTGACATGGTCCGGTTCTCCACAATTAAAACAGATGATGGCCGAACTGGCCGCTCGAGATTGAGATCCCGCACGATTATGCACCGTAGGAGGTCGATCATAAACGATAGGACTCACACGAGGCTTCTTGAAGGTTGACTGACCGCCTTCGGATTGATTACGCTTCGTTGATTTCTTGCTGACAAATGAAGGTTGTTGTTCAGCACTTTCCCTAGCAGCTGGCTCATACGGGAGAGTTCTCTCGATTAATCCGGTCAGAGTGGCACAATGATGATTGAGCAACTGCACATGGGTCATCATGGCCTGCATAAAAGTGAGTGGATCAACCCGAACATCTTCTGATCGAGCCAAGTCACAGGCACGATTTCCCGGCCAGTGGTTATTTCTCGGGTTTCGGTCCGCACTGGCCTCTCCTGTGCATCCTCGATGACTCTCTCCATCGAAGTAGGAAGGTCGCATAATGATTATATTACCCGCATGATTAGCACGTTATGATTATGTCATGAGATGATGAAAATGAGTATACATGCTCTAACTTAGTGATTATATGAATGATTTACTGAAGTTACATGATTATCTGATGAAATTCTTGAAATGATTATCTTGAATAACTTAACAAGATTGATAATATGATCATCCAGATTGACAAATGAGTAATGAAATGAATTGAGTAATTAATGAGTTAACATGATCGTCCTGATCACAATGAATGATGATGTTTGAGGATTGTTAATTGATGAATGATGAATGAATGACTATTGCCAGAAATTATACCATGGCGTTAGAAATCTTACAGTTCTTCCGGTCTGATTGGCTCGGCATTTGCACAGATCACACGTGACGCGAAAGTCCAATGATACTAGTCTGATGACGATGATTTCAAATGAGACATGACTCGGAAGGTAGTATTCAAAACCACTCTCCGATACCAACTCTGTAACACCCCAAACTAGGCGGATATTACAGTGCCGTAGATCCCCAACTGGGACCCACCAGGCAAATGAAAATGAATGAATTACACAGGATAAATGTAGTACCGAACTACATTACAACAATAATTACTCCGATGAGGAGTTTAGTTACAACACACCAGGACAATACCGAATACTAGTGTATTTTATATGAAGATAAAATACACAACACTGAATGAAACGGAGTATTCAAGTGAAAGTCTGCAGCGGAAAATAAAGGACAATAACATGAATAACTGAAAGATCGGGCCCCCCTACTAGTATCACTGGGACTCCTCGACGTCAGCGTGTTCTCCCCGTACTTTTGCCTTGCCAAGACCTGAAAAACAAAATCCCCAAACGGGGTCAGTTACAAAGAACAACAATCCTTAAGGGTTGAAAATACACAATCATGATTATATCTGAAATTATGAAATATCCTGTCGAAACATACGCAATCAAACATGCTATATGAATCAACTAACAGTACGGCTCAAAGGGTGGCGCCACACTATGCCCGGGATGGAAATGTGTCCGTGCACAAGCCACCAACGAGTATCGATCGAATACACGTGTGGTCTTGTACCTAATCAGTCTCACGAGACACTAAGACTCGTGTGCACAGTCTAATGTGAGGCCAACAACCAACACACGACATAAATGTTCCCGACATGAAAATCCTACACATACCAACCGGCAGGCCAGTATGACCCGGAATGCCACGATATAACAAAAGTGACATCGAAAATGAATAATGACTCACCGAGGTGGAATGGTAATGAAATAAATGACAGCTCAATGAAAAGATTAGAACCGTCGTTCCTTATGACTGAAATGATTAATTGATAACAACAAGTTTTGATACGGTTAATATAATGATGAATGAGTTATGATTATGAATGAACAACAACAAAAGGGATGAATATCCTTTTAACCGAGTAAGAATTAACTTACACAATACCGGTGACAATTATCCTTCCACGAACAACGTCCTAATTGATATATCGGTCGCTCGAACAACCTTGAATTATACAATATCCAACAACCCATTCAATATACGAATCAAACACGAATATAACGAACTCAAAACGTCGATACGATTAAACTAAGTTCATTGGGGTATTATATCGAATACGTTGTGGCCAAACTCCGATTGTTTACAATCAAATCTCAATGAACCACTATCAAATCCCCCAAGAGGTGTTTCAAACCAATAAACACCTTCCAAATGATCAATAATCCGAAATGAATATCCGAAAACATGATTATAACGACAATTAATCGAAAACCCCCAATTTCAACTCGATAATCAAAGTGTTCTTGAATAATCCCTCAATAATCCAATGAATCCTTATACAAACTCATAATCATATACATATCCCTTCATATAACATGATTATAACGTCCAAAACATCATATCTCAACATAGAATCGAAATCCAAGGTGTTGAAGAAATTACCTCTTGAAGATCCAACCACTTCGATCCGAAGAACACGAGTTTAATCGAGTATCCAAGCTTCACAACCGAATGAAAATGATTAAAAACCACACTCAAGTGATAGGTGAAGAGAATCTTCTCCCTCAAGCCTCTCTCTCTCGTATGAAAGTGGAAAAAAATGGAAGGAATGGGCTGAAATGCAAAAAAAACGAATTTAAAGGGGTTGACTGCCCTGCCGGACACGGCCCGTGCCGATCGGCACGGTCGCGGCGCGCAACTGGCCGACAGGGACTCGACCGTGTCCTGCTTGACACGGTCGCGGCGCGGAGGGCCTTCCGATAGTGACCCGTCCGACAGCGACTCGGCATGACTCGACCGTGTCCTGGAACACGGTCGGGCGTCTGGGCAGTCGGTTCTGGCTTATCCGAAAGAGTTCGACTCGGCCGTGCCAGACGACACGGTCGGGTCCTGTGGCAGAAACTTCGGCATTTCCGGACGAGTACGGAACGGGCCGTGTCGGACGACACGGCCGAGTTCGGTCGGCAGTGATCGGCCAATAACTGAAAAATGAGCGGGTGAGTTAAAACGACCATAACTCTCTCGTCCGGACTCCGATTGACTCACCGTTCGAACCATTGGAAAGCTAACTCGATGCTCTATAATATTGCAAAGATTTAGAATTTTTTGGAGTTACCAAAAATTAATGGTGATCTAACAAAGTCGAACTCATATGAGGAAAGTTGAAACAATGAACAATAACGATACACAACTCGAAGTTTTTCCGAACGGTGAACACAGTGAAAGAACATGATTGATGAATGATTATAATTGAGTGAAAATACACTGAGTGACAATTACAGACTGATAATTTCTGAATGAAAATGAATGAATTACAACCGGGTATTACAGTTCTTGCACTAGCAAAACAGTGGAGTTTTGCTAACCCCCGAGTATTCGGGGGGTGGATGTCTTTTTTTGCATTCAGGTTTTGGAGCATAACACAGGGTCGGCACGAAGGATGATGAAAGATGAACGATACTAATCACACGAGGATCCGTTGATGTCGTATTGGTCTAGTTGTATTTTCTTTTCCGCTGCAGTATCTTTTCCCCGTTGTACGGGAGTTTATTGTACTTTGACCCCTGCGTGGGTATATGTTGTAATTGAGTTGTATATTTTTATTGAAAGACCAAATCGGTCTACTGAGTCATTTAGCCTTGAAGGCATTGTCTAGATGTTAAATGTTGTTACCAGCCTGGTAGATCTTCGAGGAGAGGGTCTACGGCGTGTAATATCCCTGAGTGGATTGGGGGTATTACATAAATGGTATCGGAGCTTAGGTTGTGGAAACCTAGGCTGTCGGGTCAGTGGTGTCTATTGAGTTTTGTCTCGTCGGATTTTGTCTGACTGAGTCGTGTCGCGATGCGTCGTTTGAGTTTGTTGGTCGTGGTTAGTATCGTGGGGCGATCATCATCTTCGTGCGACCGGTGGAAGTAAGTCTCCCTTCTTTGTGTTGTGCCTCGTGTGACACGAGCTATTTTTATGATTATTTGTTAAGTGGTGGAATCCTTATGTGGATTTTGATTTCACGATATGTATTTAGTCGAATCTCGTATTTGATTTATACGAGGAGTGTCGTCGCTTGTGATGTGTTTTTATTGTTGTTTTTGTCCGTTGCTGATGATTTTCGAATCGATTTGCACGTTTTATAAGTTCTCTTGTGGAAGCTTTGTGCTTATACGCGTACGACTTAATCACTAGTCAATACGGGAGGGTCCTTAGAGACCTCGAATGGGGTCAGTGGTTTTGTTCTGATTCCTAGGCGGTCTTCGACTGTGGTATTTTATCGTTTATTTCCGTTTAAAGACATGTATTGTCTTGATTTTAAACGTTTTGATGCGTGTACTAGGAGTTGTTTTAGTGAACGTCAATATGTGTGAGTTTTGGGCATTCTGGCCTATTGGATTTTTGAAAACCTTAAGTATCTTGGAAAAATAAATTTCGAGACATACTTTTCAAATGAGTTATTTTCTTGTGGTACATCCTAGGTGCCACAATATATTTCAAAAAATTTCTACTTCGAGGACCAAAATGTTTTGAGATATTTTCAATGTTTTAAAAACACTTTTATTTAGACCCGAGGGTCGAATATTCTGAAAGTTTCCACTAAGAGAAAGTGTCCTCATTTTTATCAAATGCGAAATGGTTTTCAAAAATCTCGATAATGATGTTTTACGTTTGTACTTTTTTTTAAAAGGTGATACTCAAGATCAACCGGTGTTCTTCTAAATTATTTTCAAAATGAGGTTTTCGTTTTAAAACCTATCCATTCCCGTTTGAGGGCTGGGTATGTATGTGTGATGTTCGCGTTGTCATTTTGATGTTTGCTCCCGAGTATGATCGAATTGGCGGTGTGAGCGTTGAGTCGTTTTCCACACATTTGTTGTGTTAGCCCCATGTGAGAGGCGGGATGTTGGTGTCGAATGTTGTCGCCTCGTGGTGATTTCTGCATTGTCGCGCATGTGCGAACTGTTAGAGCTTGGTTTGGTATGACCGTGTGCATCGGTGATGGTTCCGTTATGTGTCGGTTGTTTAATGTCTTGTTACCTTGCTCCTGTTTTTGTGAATTTCGTGGATGAGGTCGGGGGTAATACCCACACTATTTTGACTTCTGTATTTTCTCTTTCTCCATTCTTTCGACTCGCTCGTATTCATTGATACTTTCTGAACTTGTTTTGTATTTCGGTTTCATCGTTCGAACGAGCTGTGATCTTGTTTTGGGTCGATCTGGTTATCGCTGTGACTTTTCCGAGTTCGGTTCGATTCTTGTGAACCTTGTTCGGAAGTAACATCTTTTGGTTCTACTAGTTCTTTTATTCGAAGTGGATCAGATTTGGAACTTCTGTATTTTCGACTCTGTCGACTCGTTTGTGTTCGTTAACATTTCCGAGCTTGTCCTGCCCCTTGCTTTTGTTGATCGAACAAGTGTGGTATTGTTTCGGAATAACTCGTTTGTCGTTGTGACTTTTCAATCGCTATTCCCTTCCGGTGGATCTTATGGGAATGCATGTCTTGTAGTTCTCACCAGATCATCCTGGGAGTTGTTGTTTGAATTTTATTATCCTTCGTGTTTCGGACAGGATTGTTCGATTTTTGTTGTCTCGGTTGTTTGTTTGTTCGGTTTTTGTCCTCGTTTCGTGATTGTTGAGCATTCAGGCTCCTTCCTAATTTCCTTAAGTTTGGGAAATTAGTCTCGTTTTCGACCTTCCAACCCTTGGGCAATGGAATTCCGTACTTGTTCAGCGTTTGGCTCGCGTTTTGATTGATGTACCGTTGGGTTGGTCAATCGTATTGATTTTCATTCGTTGTGTTTTGTGATTGTCAGATAATTGACTTAATTGTATTATCCATTTGATGACGCTTGTCACTTGTTGGTTTTATTATATCCCTAACGGCGACGTTTGTTGGTCGTCGTGGAGCGTGTTTTCACACCGTATATTCCGTTGCGTTGTTTGTAACGTTTTGTCGTTGGGCGTTAGTTACGCGTTTCTTGCGTATCTCGTTGAGTTTTCCTAGCGGGATATTGCTTCTCCCTACTTGTTTTAAGTTTTGGGACGAAACTTCTTTTAAAGAGGGTAGAATGTAATATCCGCAATTTTCGATTTTCGGTAAATTTATTTTTTCGGCCGGAGTCTGTTTTGACGACTCGCTCATGACCGTTTCGTCATTTCGGGAATGATTAATTCTGCACTTTTTGTCATCCGAGTTCGTTTCGGTATCGTTTTGTTGAGTTCCGAGCTTTTTAGCGACTTTTCCGCACTTGAGTTCGATTCTTGCGAATCTCGTCCGAAACTGTTGTTTCGAGTTTCTCCTAAGTTCATTTAATGTTATTATTCATGTTGCGAGCTTTGATTTGGTGTTTCGATCGCGTATCGTGATTTTCGGACGTTTTGGGCCATTTTCGTAATTTCCCAAAGTTTTGGGTAATTACTTCCGTTGTCGAATTCCGAGCCTTCGGGTGGTCGGAATTGTGTGTTCTATTAGCTCTTAGATTCGTCTTTGCGAGTACGTCGTAACCGTATCATCGATTCGTATTCAGGTTCGGGTTTCGGGGTCGTTCGGGCCGTCGGAGTTGGACCCGGCCGAGTCATGGCCGGGCAATCTGGGCCCAGTGCCTTGGCCGAGACACGGCCGGTAGTGCTCGCGGCCTCGCCGAGTCACGGCCGGTAGTGCTCGGCGACTTGGCCGAGCAGCCGTCACCGTGTGCCGCGGCACATCTTTGGCGGGCCGCGGCACACTCGGTGGCATTTTTCGCCAACCGATCAGACTGGTGCCGCGGCACACGCCGGCTGAGCCGCGGCACACTGCCGACCACTGGGAGCCATTTTTGGCCCTGTGCCGCGACACACTGTGCAGCCTATTTATGGTCCTGCACACGGGTTTTTGGCCATTTTTCTTCTTCTTCTCATTTCCTTCCGCGGCTGGGGGTGATAACACCATGGAGACATGTTGTTTGACAACAAATCCATGAAGTTATTGAGGTTATATCACCAATCAATCATCCTATATCGTCCTTTGATCCAGCGAATCAAGGTAATCTTCCTTAGAACCCTAATTTCGTGAATTTGGGGGGTTTTGCGTTTTTGTCCGATTCGTTCCGTATTATTGATCAATTCATGATGGGTATGATTAATCTTGATAGTATTCTTGTGTTTAACATCATTTAATCCATTGTTCTTCGTCGAATCGAAATATATTTCTTGATTTCCTTCAAATGGACTTTTTGGGGGATTTGTTCTCGATCTCGTTTTCCATCCGTTTTTGTTGGATAAATTGTGGTTAAATGATGTTGTTAAACATATTCCATGGATTGTATATCCATATTTCGACTTAGAATTTCGTTTTCGTGTTTTGTCGGGACGAATCGTGTTCTTGGCCGTTTTGGGGAAAACACTTGAACTTTCGTCATTCGTTCTTTGAATTCAACGGCTTTGAGTCGTGTTATGGAATTCATTTCATCGTTGTTATTTTCCTTCGTAGTTTATGAACGTGAGTTGGCAATCGGTGGAGTCGGCGGGTTCGTAGTCGGTTCGTGTCAACCTACTTCGGTCGATTCTCCGCGTTGTTCTTATTTGAGGCAAGTACCTTGCCCATACTTTTCTTATTTTATGGATATGATGATCGGTGATCGTCTTGGTGTGTTTGTTTGGTTGTTTGAAATGAAGTTTCAAAAGATTTCGGTTTGGCCTCGTTAAAGGCTTTCTTTTAAAACGCGTGTGTTTTGTGAACGATGTGTTTTGGGAACTGATTATGATTTGATTATTTTGAACGTTGAAGTCTTTGATGATGATACTCCTATGTTTAAAGTTATGGGATCGTGTATTCCGTATTTAATCTTGTTATGGTGTTTTTGAAGAGTTTGATAATGTTGTCGGATAAGTGGCCATCTCTAGTAAGTATTCTTGATGAACTTACATTCTTAGCATATTAGTATTGCATGAGTAACGTGTGTGTGTGTATGCTCACTACGGGTTAGATCCGACGGGGTCTCGGTAGGGGTCCATGGAGGGGTGGATCCGCGAGCTTGCTTTTAACCACTATGGGTTAGATCCGACGGGGTCTCGGTAGGGGTCCACGGAGGGGTGGATCCACGGTTAATTGTGGTGCATTTTGCAAATGTGATTTGATTATGGCATTTCCGGAAATGAGTGCTTTCGAACGGTTTTCATGATTGCATGCATTGACTAAGTGTGTAAGAGGTAAGTTGTTCGTTTGGCCTACTTGGCTAGGATGGCTCTAGAGTATTTTGACGTTTATGTTAAATCCTTTATTTGTGGATTTTGATGTTGGGAGACGAACCTCGTGGTCGTTCTTGTGTACTGTGAGTTGATGATATTTGGGGCTAAAATCCCAACGGTTTTGTAAAGGTCATTTGACGGATTTGGGGCTAAAATCCCAACGGTTTGGTAAAGGTTATTTTATGGAAAGTAAACCTTTGGGGCGGTGACCCCTTTTGTCTTTTGGATATTTGAAAAGTGGGATTTGATAATCCTAAATTGTTTTCTATTAAAAACTCCCGAAGGTATTTCAAATCATTTTATAAATTGTTTCCCTTGATATTTTGATCTTGAAATTTTGGGAAGTCTTTACTCAAACTCTTGCCTCGGGAAGTGTTCATCCTGTTGTATTTGAATCTTTGAGGATTCCGAATTATTATCGTTCGTGGAATGTGAATTGTATGGCTCGTATTTGCACTTTGTTCTTGCACTAGCAAAACAGTGGAGTTTTGCTAACCCCCGAGTATTCGGGGGGTGGATGTCTATTTTTGCATTCAGGTTTTGGAGCATAACACAGGGTCGGCACGAAGGATGATGAAAGATGAACGATACTAATCACACGAGGATCCGTTGATGTCGTATTGGTCTAGTTGTATTTTCTTTTCCGCTGCAGTATCTTTTCCCCGTTGTACGGGAGTTTATTGTACTTTGACCCCTGCGTGGGTATATGTTGTAATTGAGTTGTATATTTTTATTGAAAGACCAAATCGGTCTACTGAGTCATTTAGCCTTGAAGGCATTGTCGAGATGTTAAATGTTGTTACCAGCCTGGTAGATCCTCGAGGAGAGGGTCTACGGCGTGTAATATCCCTGAGTGGATTGGGGGTGTTACATTTATAATTGGGTGAATCGTAAGCGGGGTTTTAGGAGTTCCTTATTGTGAATTGAGTATTGATTGTTGATTATCATATTCCTTACGAATCGTTTATGGCTGGAAGCACTCTTGGACCAACCGAGCTTGAATAACTTTCCCTTTGATTCGAATATTCTTAAAGGCAAATATATGTTTGTGATTATATATTCTTAACTTTGAAAGTGAAATATATATGTGTGTGTGTGAGTATATGTTCACTCTGGGATGGGCCAACGGGTCCTCTAGGAGGTCATTGCTTTTGGTGCGATCCATGAATATCTCTAGGTTAACCACTCCGGGACGGGCCAATGGGTCCTCTTAAAGGTCGCTGCTTTTGGTACGATCCATGGTTAATGACGCATATGTTTGAAATGTGAGATGCTATGAGATTTAGTTATTCCTGAATACTTGTCTTGAATTTTGTGAAATGATGTTATGATTACTTTATCGTTCAAGAAATATTATTTCATAATCGATATATTTGTAATAGCTATTCCACAGCTAACCTCATTCGGGAAAACTAGATTTCATGTATTTCAGGTTCCAGGAGAACAGATAAGCGGGTCCCGGGTCGGTGTGAAGATGATGGGCAAGAGTGATGTTGCGTCATTTCCTTGTCTGTACTATTTATATTTTCCATTCGAAATGTTGTACCTTGAATGATTTTTATTATTCGAGTACTACGGATGTTTTTCTTGTTCTTCCTACTTTGTTGTTATGGGTCTGATCCCTGTTGGCTTTTTGTTACTTTCCGTTTGGTTATGTCTAGACCTTATCATCAAAGTTCATGGTTATGTGTATGTATAGTCTTGTGGGTCCCACGAAGGGGCTCACGGTTTGGTAATATTGTAATACCCGAGATTCTCGGTTCCGATTATTTTTGAATTTTTGTCGATTGCGCCGTTCATTTTGTTCTGTCGGCGATTTCTTGAGATTTTCCCCTATGTTGGGTACGGCACGATGCACCGTGTTGTGGTGTTCGTCGGGTACGACTTATCGTTGCGTAAGTCGAGCTAATAGTATGTCTTGCTTTGTTATGTGTTCGTTTTCGATTTGGATCGTTGGTGTTGTCCGTTAGTGTTTCGTTGCATGTTGAATAATTATTGTTTTGTCGAGGAGTATCGTTTTTGTGCATTTGGTCGACTTTGTAAGATCACCACCGGCGCTTATAAAGTCTAAAAATTCTGAAAGTTTACAATGTGATAGAGCATCAAACTAGCTTTCCAATGGTTCAAACGGCGAGTCAATCGGAGTCCGGACGAAGGAGTTATGGTCGTAATAGCAAAGACTACTCACTGTATAATTAGCGCACGCTAAATACATATATTAGCGCGCGCTAACGGATCTGCGAGATGGTTACGGACTGCATTTACGGCCGTTAGCGCACGCTACACATACCTTAGCGTGCGCTAGCTTGTGACAGTATATATAAGACTGCAGAGGTCAACTTTCGTCATTTCTTCCTCCCCTTTCTTCCTTCCGGCGATCTAGACGATCTTGAGGGCGTATAAGCATGGATTTTGGCCTGATATCATCACCCATCAATATCTTTGAGTTCCTAGTACGGATTTAACAACATCCCAACATCTTTCGCCATTTTAATTGAGGTATTTTCTTCTTAAAACCCTACTTTCGGGATAATTTGGGGTTTATCGTGATTTCATGATTCCAATCCGAAATTGTTGATTCCCTTGTTGTTATCTAGTCTTGTTTATCTTAACCCCCAGTTTGGAGTTTCGTTTTCATGTTTTTATCGGGTTGATTTATGTTCTTGAGATATTTTGGGGTTTTCCTTTTTGATTTCAATTCTGGGTCGATTATGATGAATTGGTCATGTAATTCTTGTTGTATTGGTTGTAATCTACGGATTAGAACTCGTTTATCGACTTCATCTCACCCGGAACATGATTTTGGCTTTCTTGGAACGAACCCTTGAACCCTTGTAGTTTCTTAGTGTCGATTGAGATTTCGTTTAGTGTTGTTGATTCGTAGCGATGTTATTCTCGTGGTGATTGTGTTGTTATTGATTTCTCGTGAAGGTGGTCGGTTTTTGGGGCTGTTTCGGGGCTGTTTTGGGGCTGTTTCGGCCGGGCTGTTTTGGGACTGTTTTGGGGCTGTTTCGGGTCAAGTTTTGCCGCTGTTTGGCCGAGCCGCTTCGTCGGAGTATTCACAAATTGATTTCGAGGCAAGTATCTTGCCCATACATTACGTGTTTTGTGGATATAATGGTTGCTACGTGTCGATATGTGCTAAATAAATATTTATAATCATTTTTCAAAAGAATCGGTATATTTACCATCATGGTTTTCGTAAAGGTGACCCGTGTGAGTCGGGAATTAATATGCTTAGTTGATTATGTGTGCTAGTGTCGAGTATATGATCACCTTACTTTCGTGTGATGTCATTATGTATGATTATGGCGTCGGTAAATGTAAAGTGTAATTCTCTTGTCAAGTTATGTGCTTGGAGTCACGTGGTTATGGATGAATATGTGAGTTTTGTGATATTGGTTGTGTCGTTCGGTCTTTGTTGAGATCTTGTGCTCCCTTGTGAATTGATAGAGTTAAGGTCGTGAGTACGTGTTGGATAATATGGTCATTCTAGCAAGGTACCTCGACTATATATATTTTGTGTGTTTGACCTTTGAGAGTTTTGGTTTTGTAACTGTGAGTTGTTACTCTTCCACAGGGATGGCATGTGGCCTCTGGGGGCCGATACTAATGGGTACGGCCACGGAAGTGGACTTGGGTGCGTGTGTTGATGTTCTTCCACAGGGACGGTTCGACGGGACCTCTGGGGGCCAATACTAATGGGTACGGCCGCGGAAGTGGTTTCCCACAGGGGACGGTCCGACGTGTCCTCTGGGGGCCTATACTAATGGGTACGGCCACGGGTTACCAAGTGTGGTTTCTGTGATGTTGATGTTGATTTTTTGATGATTAATTGTGATATGTCCGGAGTATCACAATGCTTTGCACTCGGGGTCGAGATACATTATATATCAGGTCTTGGTGTTTGGCTAGAATGGCATGAGAATAATGTGTTATGTGTAAAGTGTCTTTGTAAGTGAATCGCAGTGGATGATCGGGTCGTGGGCCCTGTGTTTTGTGATCGAAATGGTTGGGCCGTGGACCCCGTGTCTTGTTAATGGATTTGCATTTTTGGAAAAATGAACTTTGGGGCTGTGACCCTAAGTGGATTTCGAGGAATTTAGAACTTTTCTATTTCAAATATTTTCAAAACTCCCGAGATTTGGAAGTGTTTTCAAAGTGCTTACTTGTTTCGTTTCTAGTTTCAAGACTTGAACTATTTTTTAACCAAATAACATATCTCGGGAAGTCTTTCGTTGTATTCTCGGAATGTGTTGTGTATGGCTCGTATTTGCACTTTATACTTGCACTAGCGAAACAGTGGAGTTTTGCTAACCCCCGAGTAATCGGGGGGTGGATATCTGTATTGTGTCCAGGTACATGCAGGTTTTCGGGAGCAAGACACAGGATTGGTACAAGGAATGATGAAAGACGAATGATACTAATCACACGAAGGCCAATTTTGGGTTCAGTTAGTCGGAGTCCATTGTATTGTCTTTTTCGCTGTCATATTGTCTATGTTATGAAGTATTTTACCTTTGCGTGGATACGAGTCTGGATAGAGTTATGTATTTTTGATTTTTAAGACAGTGACAAAAGACCAAATCGGTCTAATGGTTCATGATTTTGCCGTGTCGACATGTGATGTATTATGTTGTTTCGATGTTTAGCCTAGCGGATCCTCACGGAGAGGGTATGTGGCGTGTAATATTTCCGGTTAAATTCTGGGGGTGTTACATTTATGGTATCAGAGCTTAGGTTGCGGAAACCTAGGCTGTCGGGTCCAGTCGTGTATTGTTGGGTCTTGTCTTGTCAGATTGAGTCTGACTGATGTCGTGTCGCGACGCCGTGCAGGATGTCGGTCGTGATTAGTATCATGGTGCAACCATCATCTTCGTGCGATCTGTGGATGTAAGTCTCCCTACTACATGTTGTACCACGAGCTATACGAGCCTGTGTGATTCTGTGTTATGTAGTAGTATTTGAAGGTGCATCGTGAGTAAGTGACATATATTTGTCGATTCTCGTTTTGTGCTAGAATGAAGAGTGATACTGCTAAATGTATCCTTGTATGAACTGTTTTTCTTGCAAGAGTAACAACCTTGGAATTTTAAGTTTTCGAAAGGCTTTCGGGGAGTCGTAATTTTTTTTTAAATGTTCTCCAAGGGAGGAAAAATTTTGATTTTTTGTATGATGACCTCAAGGTCAAATTTTTGAGACTTTATCTACCGATATTTCAGTTTCATCTCATACTATAAGTTTTCAAAACACGAGTTTTTAACCCAAATAAGGTCTACAAAATATACTCAAGACGTGACTCTCGTTTGTAACTTTCCGGTTTCATGAATGTTAGTCAGAAGATGTGTATTGATAATACTCTCATTGTTGGGCAGTGGTGCCAGTTTTATGATTAAAATAGTAACGTGAATGTTGAGTCCATCGGTATGTATGTGTTGAGATAGTCCTCTTTATTGAGAAGTAAAATTTTCGTTTTTGTAGGATGATTTTCTTTTGATGGTTGCTTGTGAGATGTTATAATTATGTGAGTCGATGACATTTAGACTCGTATGTGGTTACTTATTTGTAACATTCGAGTCTAGTATTACCTAATATATATTTGCAATCGTGTTGTCGATTAGAGCAGTTAGCGCAGGCTTGGTACGAGGCTAACATGCGCTAACGTGGCATGTTTAACGCACGCTAATCTTTGTTGTAACGCGCGCTAATCAGCATGGGCAAAGGCTATGGAACCGCATTTTTAGCCGTCAGGTCTATGTTTTGCAGTCAATCATCTTCGACGGTATTCTATGTGTGTTGTCTAGTGATGCAACTGTTATGTGGGAATAAGTGTTAGAACTCTTTGTAGCGCTAGGTGATAATTGATTTTGTTTAAATTATGTCTGCTGTGTGTGTGTTTGAAAACGCCACCTTGAAAATTTCATAAAGTTTCGACGATTCGATTAATCGGCGGCTCTGTGCGTACTTTGAAAATTATTTAGAATTGGCGAGCCAGCCTCGGATTCTCAAATAAAACCTCGACGGTATTTGAAAGAGTTGTTTTAAAGTACATGTAGACATTTTGTAAAATATTACCGTCGTTGATTTTCGTGTAGTGTTGAGAGGATTTTCGAAAATGATTTTTGACGTATTGTTGTATTTTCAAATAATCCGAGTATATGATTTCAGAAATCTTTCACATCATAAAATCTTTATTTTCAAAAATCAATATAATTTTTATTTTCAACAATATACTGTGGAAGATAAAGAATCTTACTCGATTTAAAACTTCAAACTCGGGTTTAGAAAAGTTTTCTATACTGAGTCAGTTATCGTGCGTAATCTTGAATCACTCTATAATGATGATGTTTAAAAAAAAATATTGCTTTGCAAGTGATGTCAAATGAGACGGTTAAAGTCCGTCGTTTACGCGTTTTGATGAAACAAACTGAGGTACCAAAAATACTTTCAAGGTTTTATTTTGAATAGCGCACGAATCCAAGGATTTCCAAATGAAATCATTTAAAAGGATACCTCGTGGATTTTCTTATTTAGTTGTTATCAATTACCTTATGTGTTATGTCGTGCTGGGTTGGTACCTTAGCATATTATTTTCGTGAAGTTGTGCCATCGTATCGAGTGAGAATCCGCTTAGTATGTCTAGGGACAGAAGATCGGGTCGTGACCGCGGTATAGTTAGTCATGGAGATCAGATGCGGGACCAAGAGGATATGGCCGGGAAAGTTGCTACTCCAGCACTTCATTCTCGTTGTTTAGGTTTCGGGGACGAAACCTCTTTTAAAGGTGATATGATGTAATATCCGCAATTTTCGATTTTCGGTAAATTTCTTTTTTTGGCAGGATTCCATTTTAACGGATCGTCTCTGACCGTTTCGTCCTTCTGTGAATGTTTCATTCTACACTTGTTAACATCCGAGTTCGTTTCGGTATCGTTTTGCTGAGTTCCGTGCTTTTTGGCGACTTTTCCACATTTGAGATCGATTCTTGCGAGTCCCCTTCGAAATTGTTGTTCGTATTTCCCCGTAAGTCCGTTTAACCTTGTTAGACGTTTTGTGAAGTTCGGTTTGGTTATACATTTTCTTATCGTGATGTTTCAGGCGTTTGGGCCATTTTGTAATTTCCCAAAGTTTTGGGGTGGTTGCCTTCGTATCGTCTTTCCCGATCTTCAAGTTATCGGAATCATGTGTCATCTAGAGTTGCTCTGCCTGGATTGTTTCATGTTTTAAGTTTCGGGACGAAACTTCTTTTAAGGAGGGTAGAATGTAATGCCCGAGATTCCCGGTTTCGATTATTTTTGAATTTTTGTCGATTGCGCCGTTCATTTTGTTACATTGGCGATTTCTTGAGATTTTCCCCTATGTTGGGTGCGGCACGATGCACCGTGTTGTGGTGTTAAATCGATACGACTTATCGTTGCGTAAGTCGAGCTAATAGTATGTCTTGCTTTGTTATGTGTTCGTTTTCGATTTGGATCGTTGGTGTTGTCCGTTAGTGTTTCGTTGCATGTTGAATAATTATTGTTTTGTCGAGGAGTATCGTTTTTGTGCATTTGGTCGACTTTGTAAGATCACCACCGGCGCTTATAAAGTCTAAAAATTCTGAAAGTTTACAATGTGATAGAGCATCAAACTAGCTTTCCAATGGTTCAAACGGCGAGTCAATCGGAGTCGGACGAAGGAGTTATGGTCGTAATAGCAAAGACTACTCATCAGTATAATTAGCGCACGCTAAATACATATATTAGCGCGCGCTAACGGATCTGGCAGAGGGTTATGGACTGCACTTACGGCCGTTAGCGCCTACACATACCTTAGCGTGCGCTAAGCTGATGATATATAAGGCTGCAGAGGTCAACTTTCGTCATTTCTTCCTCCCCTTTCTTCCTTCCGATCTAGACGATCTTGAGGGCGTATAAGCATGAATTTTGGCACGATATCATCACCCATCAATATCTTTGAGTTCCTAGTACGGATTTAACAACATCCCAACATCTTTCGCCATTTTAATTGAGGTATTTTCTTCTTAAAACCCTACTTTCGGGATAATTTGGGGTTTATCGTGATTTCATGATTCCAATCCGAAATTGTTGATTCCCTTGTTGTTATCTAGTCTTGTTTATCTTAACCCCGATTTGGAGTTTCGTTTTCATGTTTTTATCGGGTTGATTTATGTTCTTGAGATATTTTGGGGTTTTCCTTTTTGATTTCAATGCAGGTCGATTATGATGAATTGGTCATGTAATTCTTGTTGTATTGGTTGTAATCTACGGATTAGAACTCGTTTATCGACTTCATCTCACCGGAACATGATTTTGGCTTTCTTGGAACGAACCCTTGAACCCTTGTAGTTTCTTAGTGTCGATTGAGATTTCGTTTAGTGTTGTTGATTCGTAGCGATGTTATTCTCGTGGTGATTGTGTTGTTATTGATTTCGTGAAGGTGGTCGGTTTTGGGGCTGTTTCGGGGCTGTTTTGGGGCTGTTTCGGCCGTTTTGGGACTGTTTGAATTTTATTTAGTAAAATTTATTTCAGCTATTTTGGCTGTTCGGCCGAGCCGCTTTCGTCGGAGTATTCACAAATTGATTTCGAGGCAAGTATCTTGCCCATACATTACGTGTTTTGTGGATATAATGGTTGCTACGTGTCGATATGTGCTAAATAAATATTTATAATCATTTTTCAAAAGAATCGGTATATTTACCATCATGGTTTTCGTAAAGGTGACCCGTGTGAGTCGGGAATTAATATGCTTAGTTGATTATTTGTGCTAGTGTCGAGTATATGATCACCTTACTTTCGTGTGATGTCATTATGTATGATTATGGCGTCGGTAAATGTAAAGTGTAATTCTCTTGTCAAGTTATGTGCTTGGAGTCACGTGGTTATGGATGAATATGTGAGTTTTTGTGATATTGGTTGTGTCGTTCGGTCTTTGTTGAGATCTTGTGCTCCCTTGTGAATTGATAGAGTTCGGTCGTGAGTACGTGTTGGATAATATGGTCATTCTAGCAAGGTACCTCGACTATATATATTTTGTGTGTTTGACCTTTGAGAGTTTTGGTTTTGTAACTGTGAGTTGTTACTCTTCCACAGGGATGGCATGTGGCCTGCGGGGCCGATACTAATGGGTACGGCCACGAAGTGGACTTGGGTGCGTGTGTTGATGTTCTTCCACAGGGGACGGTTCGACGGGACCTCTGGGGGCCGATACTAATGGGTACGGCCGCGGAAGTGGTTTCCCACCTGGGGACGGTCCGACGGGGCCTCTGGGGGCCGATACTAATGGGTACGGCCACGGGTTACCAAGTGTGGTTTCTGTGATGTTGATGTTGATGTTTTGATGATTAATTGTGATATGTCCGGAGTATCACAATGCTTTGCACTCGGGGTCGAGATACATTATATATCAGGTCTTGGTGTTTGGCTAGAATGGCATGAGAATAATGTGTTATGTGTAAAGTGTCTTTGTAAGTGAATCGCAGTGGATGATCGGGTCGTGGGCCCTGTGTTTTGTGATCGAAATGGTTGGGCCGTGGACCCCGTGTCTTGTTAATGGATTTGCATTTTGGAAAAATGAACTTTGAAATTTGTGACCCTAAGTGGATTTCGAGGAATTTAGAACTTTTCTATTTCAAATATTTTCAAAACTCCCGAGATTTGGAAGTGTTTTCAAAGTGCTTACTTGTTTCGTTTCTAGTTTCAAGACTTGAACTATTTTTTAACCAAATAACATATCTCGGGAAGTCTTTCGTTGTATTCTCGGAATGTGTTGTGTATGGCTCGTATTTGCACTTTATACTTGCACTAGCGAAACAGTGGAGTTTTGCTAACCCCCGAGTAATCGGGGGGTGGATATCTGTATTGTGTCCAGGTACATGCAGGTTTTCGGGAGCAAGACACAGGATTGGTACAAGGAATGATGAAAGACGAATGATACTAATCACACGAAGGCCAATTTTGGGTTCAGTTAGTCGGAGTCCATTGTATTGTCTTTTTCGCTGTCATATTGTCTATGTTATGAAGTATTTTACCTTTGCGTGGATACGAGTCTGGATAGAGTTATGTATTTTTGATTTTTAAGACACTGACAAAAGACCAAATCGGTCTAATGGTTCATGATTTTGCCGTGTCGACATGTGATGTATTATGTTGTTTCGATGTTTAGCCTAGCGGATCCTCACGGAGAGGGTATGTGGCGTGTAATATTTCCGGTTAAATTCTGGGGGTGTTACATTTATGGTATCAGAGCTTAGGTTGCGGAAACCTAGGCTGTCGGGTCCAGTCGTGTATTGTTGGGTCTTGTCTTGTCAGATTGAGTCTGACTGATGTCGTGTCGCGACGCGCCGTCTGGGATGTCGGTCGTGATTAGTATCATGGTGCAACCATCATCTTCGTGCGATCTGTGGATGTAAGTCTCCCTACTACATGTTGTACCACGAGCTATACGAGCCTGTGTGATTCTGTGTTATGTAGTAGTATTTGAAGGTGCATCGTGAGTAAGTGACATATATTTGTCGATTCTCGTTTTGTGCTAGAATGAAGAGTGATACTGCTAAATGTATCCTTGTATGAAGCTTTTTCTTGCAAGAGTAACAACCTTGGAATTTTAAGTTTTGAAAGGCTTTGGGAGTCGTAATTTTTTTAAATGTTCTCAAGGGAGGAAAAATTTTGATTTTTGTATGATGACCTCAAGGTCAAATTTTGAGACTTTATCTACCGATATTTCGGTTTCATCTCATACTATAAGTTTTCAAAACACGAGTTTTTAACCCAAATAAGGTCTACAAAATATACTCAAGACGTGACTCGTTTGTAACTTTCCGGTTTCATGAATGTTAGTCAGAAGATGTGTATTGATAATACTCTCATTGTTGGGCAGTGGTGCCAGTTTTATGATTAAAATAGTAACGTGAATGTTGAGTCCATCGGTATGTATGTGTTGAGATAGTCCTCTTTATTGAGAAGTAAAATTTTCGTTTTTGTAGGATGATTTTCTTTTGATGGTTGCTTGTGAGATGTTATAATTATGTGAGTCGATGACATTTAGACTCGTATGTGGTTACTTATTTGTAACATTCGAGTCTAGTATTACCTAATATATATTTGCAATCGTGTTGTCGATTAGAGCAGTTAGCGCAGGCTTGGTACGAGGCTAACATGCGCTAACGTGGCATGTTTAACGCACGCTAATCTTTGTTGTAACGCGCGCTAATCAGCATGGGCAAAGGCTATGGAACCGCATTTTTAGCCGTCAGGTCTATGTTTTGCAGTCAATCATCTTCGACGGTATTCTATGTGTGTTGTCTAGTGATGCAACTGTTATGTGGGAATAAGTGTTAGAACTCTTTGTAGCGCTAGGTGATAATTGATTTTGTTTAAATTATGTCTGCTGTGTGTGTGTTTGAAAACGCCACCTTGAAAATTTCATAAAGTTTCGACGATTCGATTAATCGGCGGCTCTGTGCGTACTTTGAAAATTATTTAGAATTGGCGAGCCAGCCTCGGATTCTCAAATAAAACCTCGACGGTATTTGAAAGAGTTGTTTTAAAGTACATGTAGACATTTTGTAAAATATTACCGTCGTTGATTTTCATGTAGTGTTGAGAGGATTTTCGAAAATGATTTTTGACGTATTGTTGTATTTTCAAATAATCCGAGTATATGATTTCAGAAATCTTTCACATCATAAAATCTTTATTTTCAAAAATCAATATAATTTTTATTTTCAACAATATCTGTGGAAGATAAAGAATCTTACTCGATTTAAAACTTCAAACTCGGGTTTAGAAAAGTTTTCTATCTTGAGTCGATTATAAATGCGTAATCTTGAATCACTCTATAATGATGATGTTTAAAAAAAAATATTGCTTTGCAAGTGATGTCAAATGAGACGGTTAAAGTCCGTCGTTTACGCGTTTTGATGAAACAAACTGAGGTACCAAAAATACTTTCAAGGTTTTATTTTGAATAGCGCACGAATCCAAGGATTTCCAAATGAAATCATTTAAAAGGATACCTCGTGGATTTTCTTATTTAGTTGTTATCAATTACCTTATGTGTTATGTCGTGCTGGGTTGGTACCTTAGCATATTATTTTCGTGAAGTTGTGCCATCGTATCGAGTGAGAATCCGCTTAGTATGTCTAGGGACAGAAGATCGGGTCGTGACCGCGGTATAGTTAGTCATGGAGATCAGATGCGGGACCAAGAGGATATGGCCGGAAAGTTGCTACTCCAGCACTTCATTCGTTGTTTAGGTTTCGAGGACGAAACCTCTTTTAAAGGTGATATGATGTAATATCCGCAATTTTCGATTTTCGGTAAATTTCTTTTTTGGCAGATTCCATTTTAACGGATCGTCTCGGCCGTTTCGTCATACGTGAATGTTTCATTCTACACTTGTTAACATCCGAGTTCGTTTGGTATCGTTTTCTTGAGTTCCGTGCTTTTGGCGACTTTTCCACATTTGAGATCGATTCTTGCGAGTCCCCTTCGAAATTGTTGTTCGTATTTCCCCGTAAGTCCGTTTAACCTTGTTAGACGTTTTGTGAAGTTCGGTTTGGTTATACGTTTTCTTATCGTGATGTTTCAGGCGTTTGGGCCATTTTGTAATTTCCCAAAGTTTTGGGGTGGTTGCCTTCGTATCGTCTTTCCCGATCTTCAAGTTATCGGAATCATGTGTCATCTAGAGTTGCTCTGCCTGGATTGTTTCATGTTTTAAGTTTCGGGACGAAACTTCTTTTAAGGAGGGTAGAATGTAATGCCCGAGATTCCCGGTTCCGATTATTTTTGAATTTTTGTCGATTGCGCCGTTCATTTTGTTCTGTTGGCGATTTCTTGAGATTTTCCCCTATGTTGGGTACGGCACGATGCACCGTGTGGTGGTGTTCGGAGTGCGACTTATCGTTGCGTAAGTCGAGCTAATAGTATGTCTTGCTTTGTTATGTGTTCGTTTTCGATTTGGATCGTTGGTGTTGTCCGTTAGTGTTTCGTTGCATGTTGAATAATTATTGTTTTGTCGAGGAGTATCGTTTTTGTGCATTTGGTCGACTTTGTAAGATCACCACCGGCGCTTATAAAGTCTAAAAATTCTGAAAGTTTACAATGTGATAGAGCATCAAACTAGCTTTCCAATGGTTCAAACGGCGAGTCAATCGGAGTCCGGACGAAGGAGTTATGGTCGTAATAGCAAAGACTACTCACTGTATAATTAGCGCACGCTAAATACATATATTAGCGCGCGCTAACGGATCTGGCAGAGGGTTATGGACTGCACTTTACAGCCGTTAGCGCACGCTACACATACCTTAGCGTGCGCTAACTGTTGACAGTATATATAAGACTGCAGAGGTCAACTTTCGTCATTTCTTCCTCCCCTTTCTTCCTTCCGGCGATCTAGACGATCTTGAGGGCGTATAAGCATGAATTTTGGCCTGATATCATCACCCATCAATATCTTTGAGTTCCTAGTACGGATTTAACAACATCCCAACATCTTTCGCCATTTTAATTGAGGTATTTTCTTCTTAAAACCCTACTTTCGGGATAATTTGGGGTTTATCGTGATTTCATGATTCCAATCCGAAATTGTTGATTCCCTTGTTGTTATCTAGTCTTGTTTATCTTAACCCCCAGTTTGGAGTTTCGTTTTCATGTTTTTATCGGGTTGATTTATGTTCTTGAGATATTTTGGGGTTTTCCTTTTTGATTTCAATTCTGGGTCGATTATGATGAATTGGTCATGTAATTCTTGTTGTATTGGTTGTAATCTACGGATTAGAACTCGTTTATCGACTTCATCTCACCCGGAACATGATTTTGGCTTTCTTGGAACGAACCCTTGAACCCTTGTAGTTTCTTAGTGTCGATTGAGATTTCGTTTAGTGTTGTTGATTCGTAGCGATGTTATTCTCGTGGTGATTGTGTTGTTATTGATTTCTCGTGAAGGTGGTCGGTTTTTGGGGCTGTTTCGGGGCTGTTTCGGCCGGGCTGTTTTGGGACTGTTTTGGGGCTGTTTCGGCCGGGCTGTTTCGGGACTGTTTTGGGGCTGTTTCGGCCGAGCCGCTTTCGTCGGAGTATTCACAAATTGATTTCGAGGCAAGTATCTTGCCCATACATTACGTGTTTTGTGGATATAATGGTTGCTACGTGTCGATATGTGCTAAATAAATATTTATAATCATTTTTCAAAAGAATCGGTATATTTACCATCATGGTTTTCGTAAAGGTGACCCGTGTGAGTCGGGAATTAATATGCTTAGTTGATTATGTGTGCTAGTGTCGAGTATATGATCACCTTACTTTCGTGTGATGTCATTATGTATGATTATGGCGTCGGTAAATGTAAAGTGTAATTCTCTTGTCAAGTTATGTGCTTGGAGTCACGTGGTTATGGATGAATATGTGAGTTTTTGTGATATTGGTTGTGTCGTTCGGTGCTGTTGAGATCTTGTGCTCCCTTGTGAATTGATAGAGTTCTGGGTCGTGAGTACGTGTTGGATAATATGGTCATTCTAGCAAGGTACCTCGACTATATATATTTTGTGTGTTTGACCTTTGAGAGTTTTGGTTTTGTAATCTGTGAGTTGTTACTCTTCCACCTGGGGATGGCATGTGGCCTCTGGGGGCCGATACTAATGGGTACGGCCACGGAAGTGGACTTGGGTGCGTGTGTTGATGTTCTTCCACAGGGACGGTTCGACGGGACCTGCAGGGGGCCGATACTAATGGTACGGCCGCGGAAGTGGTTTCCCACACAGGGACGGTCCGACGGGGCCTGCGGGGGCCGATACTAATGGGTACGGCCACGGGTTACCAAGTGTGGTTTCGTGATGTTGATGTTGATTTTTGATGATTAATTGTGATATGTCAGGAGTATCACAATGCTTTGCACTCGGGGTCGAGATACATTATATATCGAGTCTTGGTGTTTGGCTAGAATGGCATGAGAATAATGTGTTATGTGTAAAGTGTCTTTGTAAGTGAATCGCAGTGGATGATCGGGTCGTGGGCCCTGTGTTTTGTGATCGAAATGGTTGGGCCGTGGACCCCGTGTCTTGTTAATGGATTTGCATTTTTGGAAAAATGAACTTTGGGGTTGTGACCCTAAGTGGATTTCGAGGAATTTAGAACTTTTCTATTTCAAATATTTTCAAAACTCCCGAGATTTGGAAGTGTTTTCAAAGTGCTTACTTGTTTCGTTTCTAGTTTCAAGACTTGAACTATTTTTAACCAAATAACATATCTCGGGAAGTCTTTCGTTGTATTCTCGGAATGTGTTGTGTATGGCTCGTATTTGCACTTTATACTTGCACTAGCGAAACAGTGGAGTTTTGCTAACCCCCGAGTAATCGGGGGGTGGATATCTGTATTGTGTCCAGGTACATGCAGGTTTTCGGGAGCAAGACACAGGATTGGTACAAGGAATGATGAAAGACGAATGATACTAATCACACGAAGGCCAATTTTGGGTTCAGTTAGTCGGAGTCCATTGTATTGTCTTTTTCGCTGTCATATTGTCTATGTTATGAAGTATTTTACCTTTGCGTGGATACGAGTCTGGATAGAGTTATGTATTTTTGATTTTTAAGACAGTGACAAAAGACCAAATCGGTCTAATGGTTCATGATTTTGCCGTGTCGACATGTGATGTATTATGTTGTTTCGATGTTTAGCCTAGCGGATCCTCACGGAGAGGGTATGTGGCGTGTAATATTTCCGGTTAAATTCTGGGGGTGTTACATTTATGGTATCAGAGCTTAGGTTGCGGAAACCTAGGCTGTCGGGTCCAGTCGTGTATTGTTGGGTCTTGTCTTGTCAGATTGAGTCTGACTGATGTCGTGGTCGCGACGCGTCGTGGGATGTCGGTCGTGATTAGTATCATGGTGCAACCATCATCTTCGTGCGATCTGTGGATGTAAGTCTCCCTACTACATGTTGTACCACGAGCTATACGAGCCTGTGTGATTCTGTGTTATGTAGTAGTATTTGAAGGTGCATCGTGAGTAAGTGACATATATTTGTCGATTCTCGTTTTGTGCTAGAATGAAGAGTGATCTTGCTAAATGTATCCTTGTATGAACTGTTTTTCTTGCAAGAGTAACAACCTTGGAATTTTAAGTTTTGAAAGGCTTTCGGGGAGTCGTAATTTTTTTTTAAATGTTCTCCAAGGGAGGAAAAATTTTGATTTTTTGTATGATGACCTCAAGGTCAAATTTTTGAGACTTTATCTACCGATATTTCAGTTTCATCTCATACTATAAGTTTTCAAAACACGAGTTTTTAACCCAAATAAGGTCTACAAAATATACTCAAGACGTGACTCTCGTTTGTAACTTTCCGGTTTCATGAATGTTAGTCAGAAGATGTGTATTGATAATACTCTCATTGTTGGGCAGTGGTGCCAGTTTTATGATTAAAATAGTAACGTGAATGTTGAGTCCATCGGTATGTATGTGTTGAGATAGTCCTCTTTATTGAGAAGTAAAATTTTCGTTTTTGTAGGATGATTTTCTTTTGATGGTTGCTTGTGAGATGTTATAATTATGTGAGTCGATGACATTTAGACTCGTATGTGGTTACTTATTTGTAACATTCGAGTCTAGTATTACCTAATATATATTTGCAATCGTGTTGTCGATTAGAGCAGTTAGCGCAGGCTTGGTACGAGGCTAACATGCACTAACGTGGCATGTTTAACGCACGCTAATCTTTGTTGTAACGCGCGCTAATCAGCATGGGCAAAGGCTATGGAACCGCATTTTTAGCCGTCAGGTCTATGTTTTGCAGTCAATCATCTTCGACGGTATTCTATGTGTGTTGTCTAGTGATGCAACTGTTATGTGGGAATAAGTGTTAGAACTCTTTGTAGCGCTAGGTGATAATTGATTTTGTTTAAATTATGTCTGCTGTGTGTGTGTGTTTGAAAACGCCACCTTGAAAATTTTATAAAGTTTCGACGATTCGATTAATCGGCGGCTCTGTGCGTACTTTGAAAATTATTTAGAATTGGCGAGCCAGCCTCGGATTCTCAAATAAAACCTCGACGGTATTTGAAAGAGTTGTTTTAAAGTACATGTAGACATTTTGTAAAATATTACCGTCGTTGATTTTCGTGTAGTGTTGAGAGGATTTTCGAAAATGATTTTTGACGTATTGTTGTATTTTCAAATAATCCGAGTATATGATTTCAGAAATCTTTCACATCATAAAATCTTTATTTTCAAAAATCAATATAATTTTTATTTTCAACAATATCTTGTGGAAGATAAAGAATCTTACTCGATTTAAAACTTCAAACTCGGGTTTAGAAAAGTTTTCTATCTTGAGTCGATTATCGTGCGTAATCTTGAATCACTCTATAATGATGATGTTTAAAAAAATATTGCTTTGCAAGTGATGTCAAATGAGACGGTTAAAGTCCGTCGTTTACGCGTTTTGATGAAACAAACCGAGGTACCAAAAATACTTTCAAGGTTTTATTTTGAATAGCGCACGAATCGAGGATTTCCAAATGAAATCATTTAAAAGGATACCTCGTGGATTTTCTTATTTAGTTGTTATCAATTACCTTATGTGTTATGTCGTCTTTGGGTTGGTACCTTAGCATATTATTTTCGTGAAGTTGTGCCATCGTATCGAGTGAGAATCCGCTTAGTATGTCTAGGGACGAGAAGATCGGGTCGTGACCGCGGTATAGTTAGTCATGGAGATCGAGATCGGGACCAAGAGGATATGGCCGGGAAAGTTGCTACTCCAGCACTTCATTCTCGTTGTTTAGGTTTCGGGGACGAAACCTCTTTTAAAGGTGATATGATGTAATATCCGCAATTTTCGATTTTCGGTAAATTTCTTTTTGGCAGGATTCCATTTTAACGGATCGTCTCGACCGTTTCGTCCTTCGTGAATGTTTCATTCTACACTTGTTAACATCCGAGTTCGTTTCGGTATCGTTTCCGAGTTCCGTGCTTTTTGGCGACTTTTCCACATTTGAGATCGATTCTTGCGAGTCCCCTTCGAAATTGTTGTTCGTATTTCCCCGTAAGTCCGTTTAACCTTGTTAGACGTTTTGTGAAGTTCGGTTTGGTTATACGTTTTCTTATCGTGATGTTTCAGGCGTTTGGGCCATTTTGTAATTTCCCAAAGTTTTGGGGTGGTTGCCTTCGTATCGTCTTTCCCGATCTTCAAGTTATCGGAATCATGTGTCATCTAGAGTTGTTCTGCCTGGATTGTTTCATGTTTTAAGTTTCGGGACGAAACTTCTTTTAAGGAGGGTAGAATGTAATGCCCGAGATTCCCGGTTCCGATTATTTTTGAATTTTTGTCGATTGCGCCGTTCATTTTGTTCTGTTGGCGATTTCTTGAGATTTTCCCCTATGTTGGGTACGGCACGATGCACCGTGTTGTGGTGTTCGTCGGGTACGACTTATCGTTGCGTAAGTCGAGCTAATAGTATGTCTTGCTTTGTTATGTGTTCGTTTTCGATTTGGATCGTTGGTGTTGTCCGTTAGTGTTTCGTTGCATGTTGAATAATTATTGTTTTGTCGAGGAGTATCGTTTTTGTGCATTTGGTCGACTTTGTAAGATCACCACCGGCGCTTATAAAGTCTAAAAATTCTGAAAGTTTACAATGTGATAGAGCATCAAACTAGCTTTCCAATGGTTCAAACGGCGAGTCAATCTGAGTCGGACGAAGGAGTTATGGTCGTAATAGCAAAGACTACTCACTGTATAATTAGCGCACGCTAAATACATATATTAGCGCGCGCTAACGGATCTGGCAGAGGGTTATGGACTGCATTTTACAGCCGTTAGCGCACGCTACACATACCTTAGCGTGCGCTAACTTGCTGACAGTATATATAAGGCTGCAGAGGTCAACTTTCGTCATTTCTTCCTCCCCTTTCTTCCTTCCGGCGATCTAGACGATCTTGAGGGCGTATAAGCATGGATTTTGGCACGATATCATCACCCATCAATATCTTTGAGTTCCTAGTACGGATTTAACAACATCCCAACATCTTTCGCCATTTTAATTGAGGTATTTTCTTCTTAAAACCCTACTTTCAGGATAATTTGGGGTTTATCGTGATTTCATGATTCCAATCCGAAATTGTTGATTCCCTTGTTGTTATCTAGTCTTGTTTATCTTAACCCCCAGTTTGGAGTTTCGTTTTCATGTTTTTATCGGGTTGATTTATGTTCTTGAGATATTTTGGGGTTTTCCTTTTTGATTTCAATTCTGGGTCGATTATGATGAATTGGTCATGTAATTCTTGTTGTATTGGTTGTAATCTACGGATTAGAACTCGTTTATCGACTTCATCTCACCCGGAACATGATTTTGGCTTTCTTGGAACGAACCCTTGAACCCTTGTAGTTTCTTAGTGTCGATTGAGATTTCGTTTAGTGTTGTTGATTCGTAGCGATGTTATTCTCGTGGTGATTGTGTTGTTATTGATTTCTCGTGAAGGTGGTCGGTTTTTGGGGCTGTTTCGGGGCTGTTTTGGGGCTGTTTTGGGACTGTTTTGGGGCTGTTTCGGCCGGGCTGTTTCGGGACTGTTTTGGGGCTGTTTCGGCCGAGCCGCTTTCGTCGGAGTATTCACAAATTGATTTCGAGGCAAGTATCTTGCCCATACATTACGTGTTTTGTGGATATAATGGTTGCTACGTGTCGATATGTGCTAAATAAATATTTATAATCATTTTTCAAAAGAATCGGTATATTTACCATCATGGTTTTCGTAAAGGTGACCCGTGTGAGTCGGGAATTAATATGCTTAGTTGATTATGTGTGCTAGTGTCGAGTATATGATCACCTTACTTTCGTGTGATGTCATTATGTATGATTATGGCGTCGGTAAATGTAAAGTGTAATTCTCTTGTCAAGTTATGTGCTTGGAGTCACGTGGTTATGGATGAATATGTGAGTTTTTGTGATATTGGTTGTGTCGTTCGGTCTTTGTTGAGATCTTGTGCTCCCTTGTGAATTGATAGAGTTAAGGGTCGTGAGTACGTTTTGGATAATATGGCCATTCTAGCAAGGTACCTCGACTATATATATTTTGTGTGTTTGACCTTTGAGAGTTTTGGTTTTGTAATCTGTGAGTTGTTACTCTTCCACAGGGATGGCATGTGGCCTCACGGGGGCCGATACTAATGGGTACGGCCACGGAAGTGGACTTGGGTGCGTGTGTTGATGTTCTTCCACAGGGGACGGTTCGACGGGACCTCTGGGGGCGATACTAATGGGTACGGCCGCGGAAGTGGTTTCCCACGGGGACGGTCCGGCCAGGGCCTGCGGGGCGATACTAATGGGTACGGCCACGGGTTACCAAGTGTGGTTTTGTGATGTTGATGTTGATGTTTTGATGATTAATTGTGATATGTCAGGAGTATCACAATGCTTTGCACTCGGGTCGAGATACATTATATATCGAGTCTTGGTGTTTGGCTAGAATGGCATGAGAATAATGTGTTATGTGTAAAGTGTCTTTGTAAGTGAATCGCGGTGGATGATCGGGTCGTGGGCCTGTGTTTTGTGATCGAAATGGTTGGGCCGTGGACCCGTGTCTTGTTAATGGATTTGCATTTTTGGAAAAATGAACTTTGAATTTGTGACCTAAGTGGCTTTCGAGGAATTTAGAACTTTTCTATTTCAAATATTTTCAAAACTCCCGAGATTTGGAAGTGTTTTCAAAGTGCTTACTTGTTTCGTTTCTAGTTTCAAGACTTGAACTATTTTTTAACCAAATAACATATCTGGGGAAGTCTTTCGTTGTATTCTCGGAATGTGTTGTGTATGGCTCGTATTTGCACTTTATACTTGCACTAGCGAAATAGTGGAGTTTTGCTAACCCCCGAGTAATCGGGGGGTGGATATCTGTATTGTGTCCAGGTACATGCAGGTTTTCGGGAGCAAGACACAGGATTGGTACAAGGAATGATGAAAGACGAATGATACTAATCACACGAAGGCCAATTTTGGGTTCAGTTAGTCGGAGTCCATTGTATTGTCTTTTTCGCTGTCATATTGTCTATGTTATGAAGTATTTTACCTTTGCGTAGTGCAGTGCGGATAGAGTTATGTATTTTTGATTTTTAAGACAGTGACAAAAGACCAAATCGGTCTAATGGTTCGTGATTTTGCCGTGTCGACATGTGGTGTATTATGTTGTTTCGATGTTTAGCCTGGCGGATCCTCACGGAGAGGGTCTGTGGCGTGTAATATTCCCGGTTAGATTCTGGGGGTGTTACAAATATACCCTGAATGACTTGGGGGTGTTACACAAACTAGATATGTATTCACATATGGCGGCACTACAAATATCCTGGAGATCTCAAAAGCAAACACTCGTAACTACTTCCTCAAACCATGCTGAGATAATAGCTCTTGATGAAACAAGTAAAAAATGTAGATGGTTAATATCAGTAATACAATATATCCAAAGAACATCAGGTTTACCAGTCAGTAGGGATCCAACAATATTATACGAAGATAATTTTGCATGTGTTACTCAAATTAAATAAGGCTACATCAAAAGTGATTAGTCCAAACATATCTCCCCGAAGTTCTTCTCATTCACTCATGAACTTGAAAGAAACAAAGAGATCGACATCCAGTATATTCGATCTTGTGATAATGTGGCAGATCTCTTCACAAAATCTCTCTCAACAACAATTTTCAAGAAACATATACAAAATATTAAGATGCATTACCTCCGAGATCTTTAAATAAGAACTATCCATGCTAGGTTGAGGGGGAGCACACATCTATGCTCTTTTTTCCTTATTAAGTTTTTGTCCCACTGGATTTTCTTAATAAGGTTTTTAACAAGGCAGCTTGTGATGCTCCCGAACAAGACATCATGATATGAGATATTTTAAAGGGGGAGTGTTATATCATGTGAATCAAATAGTAAATCATGTGAATCAATAGTAGTATTATTGGATTGAAATATCTAATATGATGACAAAGTTTATTTGTATTATGAATAATTATATTTGTTGTGTAGTGTATAACGTTGGCCTGTAAATTGGCCACTTTGGAAGAGCTTTGTGTACTACACACAATTATTCTCAACACTTGTTCATATGCTTCATTATCTCCATCTTCTATTATTATGCTATATATATATAGTAGTAATATTACATTATCACTAAAGTTATATTCTTATAGTTCATAGCATTATCATAATAAGTATCCTATATTTTAGGGTAATAATATCTAATTTTACAACAATGGCAACGTTATAACTTTCAAAACCAGACTTGTTGCTAAAGGATTCACTCAGAAAGAAATAGTTGACTACAAAGAAACCTTCTCTCATGTTTCTAAGAAGGATTCTTTAAAAATTGTTTTTGTGTTGGTGGCTCATTATGATCTAAAGCTTCACCAAATGGATGTGAAAACCGCTTTTTTGAATGGAGACTTCGAGGAAGAAGTTTATATGGATGAACTGAATGGTTTTGTGACCATTAAAAAATAAAAGTTGGTATGTAGGCGAAAGAAGTCAATATATGGACTAAAAAAAGCTTCCCTACAATGGTATCTAAAGTTTAAAAGTACCATTACATCATATGATTTTGAAGAAGCACTGTGAACATGTGTATCTTTATGAAAGTCAGTGGGAGTAAGTTTATTATTTTAGTCTTAATATCGATGACATTCTTCTTGCTTCTAATAATGTTGGATTATTACATGATGTAAAGAAATTCCTCCCTAATATCTTTCACATGAAAGATATGAGTGAAGCAATACATGATTCGTATTGAAATATTTCGTGACATATCCAAGCTTATCACATAAAGCTTACGTCAATAAAGTTTTAGAGAGATTTAGAATGAAAATATGCACTTCACGAACTATTCCAATTCATAAAGGGGACAAGTTCAGTTCGTTTCAATGTCCCAAAAATGATTTGAAACGAGAAGAAATGAAATATATTCCATATGCATTAGTGGTTGTGAGTCTGGTGTATGCTCAGGCATGTACTCGACCAGATATCATCATTGTTTTTGGTATGCTTGGTCGATATAAAAGTAATCCTGGAATGGACCACTGAAAAGCCGTAAAGAAAATCCTTAGGCATTCACATGTCACCAAGGACTACATGCTTACTTATAAAAGGTCAGATGGCCTCTAGGTGATTAGTGATTCAGATTCAGACTATGCTGGATGTTTGGACTCAAGGAGATCAACATTTGGCTACAAATTTTTATTATGGAGGCCATATCACGGGAAAATAGGAAAACGGGAAGCAATCAGTTATTGCTACTTCCACTATGGAGGCCAAATTTGTTGCATCCCTTGAGACAAAGATTCATCCTTTATGGCTGCAGAACTTAATCTTAAGATTTAGAATTATCGATAGTAGGCCTGAGACAATTCGGTTCCGCTGCAAAAAAATAAAGGAATCGGAACCAAACCACTGCAAAAAATATCGATTCGGTTTTACTATTTTATTTGTTGGAACCGCACTGGAACCGAACCGCAAAAAACTAGCGGTTCCAAGCAGTTACTCGGTTCTGTGAGATTTGAAAAAAAAATATTCACAAGTCAGTTCTCGATTCGGTTTCGGCACGGTTCTGTTCGGTGTATCTATTATAAATTATAGTTAAATTAATCATATCCATCGATTCTTTTCGATTCCTTTGATTCTTTCGGTTCTTTTCAGTTCCTTCGGTTCCTACGGTTTCTTTTAAAAAATTAATAGGAGCCTCGAATCGAATCGCTATAAGGAACTGAACTGCCTAAATAATATTCTTCTAGGAACCTTACCAAACCGTCGGTTCCTGTACAGTTCGGATTGGTTCCACGATTCTCGATTTGAAAATTCCATGTCGAGTTGACAGTATAGCCAAGCCATTAAGAATTTATTGTGATAATTCTGCAACTGTCTTCTTCTCTAAAAATCATAGGTACTCAAAAAGTGCTAAGCATATGGATTTAAAGTACTTATCTGTCAAAGAAGAAGTGCAGAAATAAAAAATGTCTATTGAGCATATTGGTACAAACTTAATGGTAGCGGAACGGTTAACTAAGGGATTACCACCTAAGACTTACATTGACCAATAGAAAGGATGGGTGCTATAGAAAAGCCTTGTTAACTTGAAGAAATATTTTACATATGTATGAATAGTTTTTGCTCACAAAGTTGATCCTTGTGAACTCAATTAAAAGTTGTTTCTGCTTGATAAGTGTTTTCCATATTATGGTTATGTACATGTATTTTGTTATGATGAGACAACATAATTTTTTCCATGAAAAAAGTTGAGACTTAAAAGATTCTCTCAATAAAAGTATTTTGAGTTAAGTTGACTTGTGATACATGGAACAAATCAAGTTGCTTAAATGACTTGTGATCGCCATGATCCAATTAGTTTAGTTCATATTGTAGTTGATGGAATTTTTTGCATTAAAAAGGTGCACAATTATTTTGAATCATCAGATCATTATATGGATCAGGTAGGAGTTTTTAGATTATTTAAATAATATAATCTAATTATGATTCATATAAAATGAAAGGTCTAATTCTAATACTAAATGTTTAATTTGATGACTATTAACATTAAACATTAGAATCAATAGATGTTAATTTTAGCCTTCTCTTCCCCTCATTAACACTTATCTAACAATGCATTTAGAGATGCAATTAATAATCTGGACATTTGGTTGTACTGAACATGCCGTATAAAGGGACTAAGGCTCTGTTCTTTTGGACTGAATGAATCTGGCGACCCAGATTGAATCAACTAAATTGAATGGATCTCGTCAATGACCAATGGGCAGATTGAATGAAATGACTGAATCGAATCGAAATCAAATATATATTAAGTGTAAATAATAATAAGAATAATGGTAAATAATAATAATAGTAATTAACAACAACGATAATAGTAATATTATTAGTAATAATAATAATAATAATTAAAATTAATAATAATAAGAAGAAGAAGAAGAAGAACTGAGTTGAATCGAATCGAATCGAATCAACCGAATGGACTGAATTGAATGAAGGCCCAGAATGGACTCGAATCGAATCGAATCGAAAAGCGAAAAATAAATCCAAAAGAACAGGGCCTAAGCATCTTTTGTCTCATATCATCCAAAGACAACTAAAAAAACAAAGAGAGGAGGAGAAAATAGAAGTTTAGAAAGTTTACTTCAATAATTCCAATCATCATGGATCAAGATATATTTTTGTATTGTCATTTCAATAAAATTATATGATCAAGAGTACTAAAAATCCTAAATTAAAAGAATTATTTTTACAAGATAGTCTGATAAACATCTAAAATCATTGATGAGTATAAATTCATTAAAGTATCATCTCATAATCTAATTTATCGGTCAATAATTAACTTATCGACCAATAACTAACTTATCGGCTTACGCCGCGATCCTTAGTCAAAGTAATTTGTGACAAAACTTTTTTGTGCCAAAAAAATTAGGGGTGTTCAAAACCGGATATCCGAACATTCGTGTAATATCCGTAAATTTTTATTATTATTATTATTATTATTATTATTATTATTATTTTTGTTGTTAAATTATTTACAGATTTAATTTTAATTGAGAACCCATTTATTAGTCCAACCCAATTATATATTAACTGGTCTATTAGATTTCAACCCAATTATATCTTCACTTTAGGCCAGCCCAAAACCATGTCCTCTCTCATTCTGAACTGCTGAAATATTTTACACTTCAGTTACCATCTTTAATCCAAAATAACTCTGAGAACTTATGACACAAATAATTAACACAAATAAATGAGTGCCCTTTCCAACCATCCCATTACAGTGTAAAAAAAAATCATTCATACGATTCACAATCTACATATCAATCACACTCCAGTAAAAGGTAAAAAAATCAAAACATTTAATTTTCTTTTCTGTCAAATTCGTCATTCTCATCTTTCATAGTATCAAACCTGCCAAAAAAAAAGGAGATAAACAGCAGCGGCGATTCACTATCGCCGCTGCATCGCCGCAAATCCGCGGCCAACAACCTATCAAACCCGACCTGGCTTCAATTTCTCCAGGCGACGAACAATCGCCGAAAACCACCACCATCCATCGCCCTTGCCGCTGCTCTAGGTCCGTTCGTCCGCGGTCACGACTCTCCGCATCCTGCCGATGCGGTTTTCGCCCGCCTCCGCCGCCGCCAGAGGTGCAGGACCGAAGTTTTTTTTGGTCCGCCTCGAGTCCGATCGCACAGCCCTTCGGTGTGGGTGGTTTTGGACGTGCGCGTCCGTATGTGTGTGTGAAAAAAAAAGAAGAAGAAGAAGAATGACTGGAGAAGAGTAGGAGAAGAGGGAGAGAAGAGAGTGGGGGGCGGATGGAATGGATGAAAAACCTAAGTGTTGGATTTTATATCCAATAATTTTTATCCAAATTTCAATTCAACTCCTTAATTCTTTTATTTTTTAATTTTACCCATGTTCAATTTCTAACATCTCAAATTATATCTTTTTTAAATTAAATTCAAATATTTTAATTTAGTTTGTGTTATTATATATTTTCATACTTTAATAAAAAATATTAAATTATTTTATTGTAGATAGTGACGAGAATTTTCGGGCCTAAGATTTCGCGAGTCGAGCATCCATATTTAGGCAAGCGCTGCATTTGAGGTGGGGTTTTCATTTTTACTTATTTTCTACAAAATTACATGTCTCGTATTTATATTAAATGTTATTTGGCATATATTATATATTATGATATGATTTATCATGTCATACAGACAACAGAAAAAAAAATTGTACTTCCAGTACACAGAACATTTAGCCCTCGGGCTCAGTTAGACTTCGGGCTAAGATCACCTCCGGGCTCCAAGTACTCCGTGTAGAAATATACGTAAAAATAGAACAGAAATATTTATGTGTTCAATTATTCGTGATATATTCATATGTGACATGTATAACCTCACTAAGCTCAAGCTTACCCCGACTTTTTATAAAATATTTTCAGGTTAATGGAGCGGGCTTGGTACCCGTGGAAGATGGTATTAAAATAAGCATCAATTCATAATATTATTAATCATATTTTAATTTACGAAGAATCTTTCAGTTTTAAATTTGAATATTTTATGAACGTTAACAAGTCTTATTTTTTATAAATGATGAATCTTTGATATAACTTTACGTAATTAGACGTTGTATAAATTCTGTACTTAATATTTTTGTTGCATTTTAAATTGGAGTTTCGTTAATTCCTTACATTTATTTAATCACTAAAGTTTACCTTAAAATTTTTGTAAAAAAAAAAATAGTTCTTCTTCTAAATGATATTTACGTGATATTAGATAGGGTTCGCACGTTATTATTTTATTTAAAGGAAATTTTTAAATTAAGATAATTAAAGTTGTAAAAAAAATATGGATATTTTCGAGATTTAATTATAATTAATATTAGGATGTTACATTGTGGTATCAGAGTAGTTGATGATTCTGCATACCCTTCTATTTGAAAATATTATTCAGTAATACCATTCCACGGTACTTCGCCAGCTTCAACAGGTACATATTTTAATTCAGAAAAATAGATATGCATATATCTTGAATTATTCTCATTTTGTAAATTGTGGATATGCTTGATTACTCAATTAATATTATTGTTCGATATTATTTGTATATTGATCAATGTATTTACACATTATAGAATAATCCATATGAGTAGATGGCTCGCACGAGATTAACCGCTAGGAAATCAACTTCATGTTCATTGGTATTGAGAAGCACGAGAGTTCGGACTTTTCGAGAATACCAGAGGCCAGACCATCACGACGTAGGCGATCACATTAACATTATGGAGAGGAAATTTGTACGTGTTAGGCATGATGGAGTTTCCAACTACCTTGTCGTTGTGAAACTTATGGAGACTCTTCCCCCTGCTTGGAGTCTCCGAGCGAGGACGCTACTCTTAAATTTGGTGGACTTTACCTCGACCTCAGATACGCCAGTAATTGACTTTGTGGAGTTCTTGGCCGAGCTACATCGAATGTGGCTCCGAGAACGCTGTGGTCTGGATGATGTTTCCGACAGTGATGAAGAGGAAGAAGAATATCCAAGCGAAGATGCCAGTGTGGCTTCGGCATCTTCGGCATGAATTCAAACTAAGTTATAATCTATATTATTGGAGAATAAAATACGACTATTTAGTATTAATTGTCGTAGATTGGGCATCCCAGTGTTTAACAATCTTATTTATGAGTACAATATTGTACTTTATTTTCCATTTAAAACTAATTATACAAATAATAGTGGAATTATATGTATTTATTTTATTTCCAGTCACGAGTGTGGCCTATATTCATAAAATTTTGCAATAATATCTAGACGTAGAATCTTACCAGTAATCGCAATTTTGAACATTAGGAAAATGTTTTCAAGGCGGGCACGCACTGGGAGAGGAGGAAACGAAAGTGCTATGAATGGAGGGCGTAGAGAACAAGAAAACGGTGCTGAGGTACCTGCTGTAAACCAATACCAAGTGGTGGAGCAATTCCATCGCTTCGGACCCCCAACATTCACTGGAAAGGAAGAACCTACTTTCGTGGGACAATGGATTCGATCGTTAGAACGAACTTTTAGGCTGATCGGATGCACAGATGCACAACGAGTAATCTGTGCTGAATATCAGCTTACGGAAGGAGCCGACCGTTGGTATGAGAGCTACTAGAGGACTCGAACAAAAGAGGAGCGTGCAGCCCTAACTTGGAACGAGTTCAAGGTTATAATCAGAGAACAGTATTACCCGAGGCATTATCGTGAACAAAAACAGCGGGAATTTTGGGTTCTCAAGCAAGAAGGAATGTCTGTAACCGAGTACAAACGGAAATTTACTGACATAAGCCAATTTGCGACACGGTTTGTGTCTACTGACTTGGACAAATATCGCAAGTTCCTGGATAGTCTTCGACCAGGAATAAGGCATATTCTCAAGAGCCACGGTGATCTATCTTATACAGAAACTGTCAAGAGAGCTCAAGAGATTTCCTCGAGTCAGAATATGGACCGTAAACAGGTTGAGAGCTCGGGAAAGAGGAAGTGGCAGGGCCCTAGCCAAGGTAAGACTGGAAATCAGAATGCCAGTCAAGGTCAGAATAAGCAAGGCAGAATTGAAGGAAAGGCGAAGCCCAACGTTGTAACACCCCCGAAATCAAACACGGAATATTACACGCCGCAGACCCTCTCCGTGAGGATCCACCAGGCTAGACATCGAAACAATACATTACATTACATACCGACGTAACAGAATAACAAACCAATAGATCGATTTGGTCTTTTATCACTAACATACAAATCAAAGTATACATTTCTATCTCGACTCACACCCATGCAAGGGTAAAATACACTCACAAACAAAAGTACGATAGCAGAAAAGACCATACACCTAACTCCGACCAACTGTACCCAAAATTGGCCTTCATGTGATTAGTATCATTCGTCTTCCATCATCCTTCCACCGATCCTGTGTTTTGCTCCCAAAACCTGCATGTACCTGGACGCAGAACAGACATCCACCCCCCGAATACTCGGGGGTTAGCAAAACTCCACCGTTTTGCTAGTACAAGTATAAAGTGCAAATACGAGCCATACACAACACATTCCGAGAATACAACGAAAGACTTCCCGAGATATATTTAGTTAAAATAGTTCAAGTCTTGAAAGTATAAACGAAACAAGTAAGCACTTTGAAAACACTTCCAAATCTCGGGAGTTTTGAAAACATTTGAAATTGAAAAGTTCTTAATTCCTCGAGAGCCACTTAGGGTCACAGTCCCAAAGTTCATTTTCCAAAATACAAATCCGTTAACTAAACACGGTGTCCACGACCCAACTATTCCGGTCACAAAACACAGGGTCCACGACCCAATCATCCACTTCAATTCACTTACAAGGACACATTAAACATAATACATTATTCTTATGCCATTCTAGCCAAACACCAAGACTCGATATATAATGTATCTCGATCCCGAGCACAAAGCATTGTGATACTCCGGACATATCATAATAATCATCAAAACAATAACATCAACATCACGAAAACCACACCTGGTAACCCGTGGCCGTACCCATTAGTAGCGACCCCCAGAGGCCCCGTCGGACCATACCCGGGTGGGAAACCACTTCCGCGGACGTACCCATTAATATCGGCCCCCAGAGGTCCCGTCGAACCATCCCCGGGTGGAAGAACAACTCATACACACTAGTTTCACATTTCCGCGACCGTACCCATTAGTATCGGCCCCCAGAGGTCCCATCGAACCATCCCCGGGTGGAAGAACAACTCGCAGTTTACAAAACCACAACTCTCAAAGGTCAAACACACAAAATATATAGTCGAGGTACCTTGCTAGAATGGCCATATTGTCCGACACATACTCACTTACCGAGAAACAATACCATCAACCAAAGAATTCATTGGTGAAACTAGCAACAAACACATAGCAACGAGATAGAATACCTTTCCAACCACGCCGAACGGCACAACCTCCTCATAAAGGAGTTACCACCTTTATCACACAATGTCACATGATCATCAATAAACACAGGTTCCCCCACACATACCTCAACGAAAAATTAAACTTTAAATCTACAAACGACATAATTACACAAAACGATACCCTACGAAAGTAAGGTATTCCTATACTCAACAATAATACACATACTTAGACAATCACATTTAATAACAAGACCATATGAGTCATCTTTAAGGAAATATTCCTTTGAAAGTTAATTATAGACATTCATTCAGCACGTATCGTCTATTACCAACTATTAAATCCGCACAACATGTAATGTATGGGCAAGATACTTGCCTCGAAATCAATTTGTGAATACTCAAATGAGCGGCTCGGCAGCTTATTGACCGACCACCTTCGCGAGAAATCAATAACAACATAAGCACTACGAGAATAACACCGCTACGAATCAACAACATTAAACGAAATCCCAATCGACACTAAGAAACTACAAGGGTTCAAGGGTTTGTTCCAAGAAAGCCAAAATCATGTTCCGGGTGATAAAAATCAATAAATGAGTTACAAAATCCGAATATCATGACTAATACAACGGGATTACCATGAACAATTCATCAATATCGGACAAAATCAACGAATCATGAAGAAAACCCCCAAAATACCCGAAATTAGGGTTCTAAGAATTTTACCTTGATTAAAATGGAGAAAGATGTTGGGATGTTGTTAAATCCATACTAAGAACTCAAAGATGTTGATGGGTGATGATGTCAGGCCAAAATCCATGGTTATACGCCCTCAAGATCGTCTAGATCGCCGGAAGGAAGAATGAGGAGGAAGAAATGACGAAAGTTGACCTTTGCAGTCCTATATATACTATCAACACTTAGCGTACGCTAAGGTATGTGTAGCGTGCGCTATCGGCTGAAAAATGCAGTCCATAACCCTCTGCCAGACATCGTTAGCGCGCGCTAATAAATTCGTTTAGCGTGCGCTAATTATACACTGTGTAGCCTGTGCTATTTCGGCCATAACTCCTTCGTCCGGACTCCGATTAACTCACCATTTGAACCATTGGAAAGCTAATTTGATGCTCTATCACATTGTAAAGTTTAAGAATTTTTAGACTTAATAAGTGTCGGTGGTGATCTTACAAAGTCGACCAAATGCACAACAACGATACTCTTCGACAAAACAATGATTATTCAACATCCAACGAAACACTAACGGACAACACCAACGATCCAAATCGAAAACAAACAAATAACAAAGCGCGACATACTATTAGCTCGACTTACGCAATGATAAGACGTACCCGACGAACACCACAACACGGTACATCATGCCGTACCCAACATAAGGGAAAACTCAAGTAATCGCCTAGAGAGCAGAATAACCGGCACAACCGACAAAAATTCAAAAATAACCAGAAATGAAAATCTCGGGTATTACATTCTACCCTACTAAAAATAAGTTTTGTCCCGAAACTTAAAACAAGAGCAAGGCGACTCTAGATAACACATGTTATCTAATATTGACAGCGCACAGGAGCTCCATGCAGTACAGAGCTACTGTGGTCTGATTCCATACGCAAGAATGTTTACGAAAAGCAACGAACATGAACCACTGTGGTTGATAAATCCGAGCAGTAAAACAACCAAAACACAAGTCCAACGTTGAACAAGAATGTAATTCCAATAACCTCAGATGTTTGGAAGATCAAATACAAAGACAATTTCCCAACACTTATGGAAATTTCGAAGTGGCCCAGATGTTCAATAATCACGATTTCGAGATCAAACAATAATGATTGTACAATGATGAGCGAATAGCAATGATAGAAAAACAACGATCAACTCTGAAGTTAACATCTCAAATCAAGACATCAATAAACTTGTAGGTGTTAATTTCGCACACGGTTCACAGGAAATCGATCCGAACATGGAAAGATCACAACGATATACAGATCAATTTGGGACAATATCAGAACTCGCTCGAATGACAAATGTGAGAAATAACACAAGGTCAGAAGCATCAACTAACACAATCGAGTTGATACGGTCGAACGAAACGGAAGTGAAAAAAAAATGGGATGAGCATCAACTAACACAATCGAGTTGATACGGTCGAATGAAACGGAAGCGAAAAAAATATGGGTATTACATCATGTCACCTCTAAAAGAGGTTTCGTCCCCGAAACCTAAACAACGAGAACGAAGTGCTGGAATAGCAACCTTCCCGGCCATATCCTCATGGTCCCGCATCTGATCTCCGTGACCAACTGTACCGCAGTCACGACTGCGTCCTATGTCCCTCGGCATTCGAAGCGGATTCTCACTCGATACGATGGCACAACTTCGCAAAAATAAATGCTAAAGTACCAACTCAGCACGACATGTCACAAAAGGTAACTAATAGCAACTTGATAAGAAAATCCACGAGGTATCCTTTTAAATAATATCATTTGAAAATCTTTGGATTTGTATGCTATTCCAAATAAAACTTTAAAAGTATTTTGGTACCTCGGGTTGTTTGCATGAAAACTTGTAAACGACAAACTTTAACCGTCTCAATTTGAAATCATTTGCAAAATAATATTTTCTGTGCAACCGGCATTGTCAAAATCACCACGCCACTACACACCAGCATCACCGTTAATAACAAAAAAGGCAACCACGTAAGATCATCAAACCATTCGTACATACTTTAATCAATACAGGAAACTTTACAAAATCCGAGTTTGAAGTTTACATCGAGTGAGATTTTTCATCTTTCACTATATATTTTTTAAAAAAAAATCGTATGGGTTTTTGAAATAAAATATTTTTATGGTGTGAAAGTTTTTTGTGAAATTCATGTACTCGAATTATTTGAAAATACAACAATACGTTAAAATCACTTTCGAAAATCCTCCCAACACTACATGAAAATCAACGACGGTAACATTTTACAAAATGTCTACGTACTTTAAAACAACTCTTTCAAATACCGTCGAGGTTTTATTTGAGAATCCGAGGCCGGCTCGCCAATTCCAAATAATTTTCAAAGTACACACGGAGCCGCCGATTAATCGAACCGTCGAAACTTTATGAAATTTTCAAGAAAGCATTCTCGAACACACACACAACAGACATAATTTAAATGTAATCATAAATGTAATCAATTATCACCTAGCGCTACAAAAAGTCCTAACACATATTCCCATACAACAGTTGTCATCACTATACAACACACATAGAATACAGTCGCAGATGATTGACTGCAAAACATGGACCTGGCGGCTAAAAATGCGGTTCCATAGCCTCTGCCCAGGCTAATTAGCGCGCGTTACAACAAAGATTAGCGTGCGCTAAACATGCCACATTAGCGCGCGTTAGCCTCGAACTAAGCCTGCGCTAACTGCTCTAATCAACAACACGATTGCAAACATATACAAGGCAATACTAGAATCGAAGGTTTCAAATAAGCAACAACATACTAGTCTGAATGCCATCAATTCACATAATTACAACATCTCACAAGCATCCATCGAAAGATAATCATCATTCAAAACCGAAATTCCTCCTCTCAGCATGGAGGGTTATCTCAACGTGCACATACCGAATGACTTGGCGTTCACACTACCATCTTAATCATAAAACTGGGCACCATTACCCAAACGGCGATGACATCATCAATACACATCTTCTGACTAACATTCATGAAACTGAAAAGTTACAAACGAGAGTCATGTCTTTAGTATATTTTGTAGACCTCATTTTAGTTAAAAACTCGTGTTTAAAAAACTTATAGTACCCAATGGAAAAGAATTATCAATAATTCGAGTTATCAGGACTTTCATCCTTGAGGTCAACATACGAAAATCAAACTTTTTCCTCCCTTGGAGGACATTTAAAAAAATACGTGACTCCCCGAAAGCATTTGAAAACTTAAAATTCCAAGGTTCTTACTCTTGCAAGAAAAACAGTTTATACGAAGATACATTCAGCAATATCATTCTACATTCTAGCACAAGACGGGAATCAACAAATATATGCCACATAATCATAAATCTCAATTAAACTAGACCCCAAAATACTGAATCACACAACTAGCTCGTGCAGCTCGAGGCACAACATGAAGTAGAGAGACTTACATCCACAAATCTCACGAAGATGATGGCTGCACCATGATACTAATCACGACCGACATCCCAGACGACGCGTCGCGACACGACTCAGTCAGACAAAATCTGACAAGACAAGACTCGACAACACACAACTCGACCCGACAACCTAGGTTTTCACAACCTAAGCTCTGATACCATAAATGTAACACCCCCGAAATCAAACCGGGAATATTACACGCCGCAGACCCTCTCCGTGAGGATCCACCAGTCTAGACATCGAAACAATACATTACATTACATACCGACGTAACAGAATAACAAACCAATAGACCGATTTGGTCTTTTATCAGTAACATACAAATCAAAGTATACATTTCTATCTCGACTCACACCCATGCAAGGGTAAAATACACTCACAAACAAAAGTACGATAGCAGAAAAGACCATACAACTAACTCCGACCGACTGTACCCAAAATTAGCCTTCATGTGATTAGTATCATTAGTCCTCCATCATCCTTCCACCGATCCTGTGTTTTGCTCCCAAAACCTGCATGTACCTGGACGCAGAACAGACATCCACCCCCCGAATACTCGGGGGTTAGCAAAACTCCACTGTTTTGCTAGTACACGTATAAAGTGCAAATACGAGCCATACACAACACATTCCGAGAATACAACGAAAGACTTCCCGAGATATATTTAGTTAAAATAGTTCAAGTCTTGACAGTATAAACGAAACAAGTAAGCACTTTGAAAACACTTCCAAATCTCGGGAGTTTTGAAAACATTTGAAATTGAAAAGTTCTTAATTCCTCGAGAGCCACTTAGGGTCACAGTCCCAAAGTTCATTTTCCAAAATACAAATCCATTAACTAAACACGGGGTCCACGACCCAACTATTCCGGTCACAAAACACAGGGTCCACGACCCGATCATCCACTTCAATTCACTTACAAGGACACATTACACATAATACATTATTCTTATGCCATTCTAGCCAAACACTAAGACTCGATATATAATGTATCTCGACCCCGAGCACAATGCATTATGATACTCTGGACATATCACAATAATCATCAAAACAATAACATCAACATCACGAAAATCACACCTGGTAACTCGTGGCCGTACCCATTAGTAGCGACCCCCAGAGGCCCCGTAGGACCATACCCGGGTGGGAAACTACTTCCGTAGCCGTACCAATTAGTATCGGCCCCCAGAGGTCCCGTCGAACCATCCCCGGGTGGAAGAACAACTCATACTGTAATACCCGTAATTTCGATTTCCGGTAATTTCTTTTTTTTGGCGGAAGTCCATTTTGACGACTTGTTCATGACCATTTCGTAATTCTGAGAATGATTAATTCTACACCTTTTGCCATCCGAGTTCGTTTCGGTGTTGTTTTGTTGAGTTCCGTGTTTTTTAGTGACTTTTCCGCACTTGAGTTCGATTCTTGCGAATCTCGTCCGAAACTGCTGTTTCGAGTTTCCCGTAAGTCCGTTTAACTTTGTTAGACGTGTTGTGAACTTCGGTTTGGTTATTCGATCACGTATCGTGATTTTCGGGCATTTTGGGCCATTTTGTAATTTACCCAAAGTTACGGGTATCCATATCTGTATTTGTCGTCTCGACCCTTTTCTTGGTCGTGTATGATTAATTATTGCATTACGTTTTCATTTCGAGTCGTTGATGTCGTCCGTGAACTTTTCGTCGTGTTCGTTCCGTGCATTTTCGGAAATCGAGGCGTCGGGTCGTGGCGGTTGAGCAGCTGGCCGGACCAGTGCGGCACTGTCGGAAGTGCTGGGCACTGGCCGAGCAGGCACGGCTACGGCCGGCATAGCGCACGCTACGGCAGGAACCGTGCTAGCTCGGCAGTGTAGCGCACGCTGTCGAGTCAGCCCAGCGCACGCTATCGGGCCTGGGCAGAGGGATTCTGAGGTTCTGGACTCGGGTAGGATCGGCAGGTAGCGCGCGCTACTGTCGGTCGTGGTGCACGCTAACCGGCAGGGGTAGCGCACGCTGTCGGCCGACTAGCGTACGTTACCGGGATGAGTTCGTTAGTCCAGAGGCTACTGGACAGGTCGGCTAGCGCGCGCAGGCTTCCGGCCGTAGCGCACGCTAGCGGGAGTCAGGTCGGCAGGTTTGGTCGGTGGTGCCGGGTCATGCGGGCCCTGGCCGAGGGTACTCGGCCGATACCGGCCGATAGCGCACGCTAGTCCGGGAAGGCTAGCGCACGCTAGTTCCGGCCCAGTATATATATGACAGACCAGCCACTTTTTCATTCATTTTTCATTTCCTTTCTCTTCGGTCCGCGGCTGGAGCTTTAGAGGAGATGAAGCCATGTTGTTAAACAACAAATCCATGAAGTTTCTGAGTTTATATCACCAATCAATAATCCTATAACATCCTTCGATCCAGCGAATCAAGGTTAGATCTTTAGAACCCTACTTTTGGGTAGATTTGGGGGTTTTCGCGTTTTTGTTCGATTCGTTCCGTTTTGTTGATTAATTCATGATGAATATGATTAATCTTGTTGGTATTCTTAGTTTCCCTACGGATTCATGGTATATTTCGTGGTTTTTATGGAATCGAGAGGGTTTGGTTGTGGTCCGCCCTCGTTGTTGTTTGTATACGAATATACATGAATCGTAGGCGGGTTTTCGGGTGTATTCCAATTCCGTATTCATTTGGAAATGGTTGTGATTGTATTCTTCGAATCATTAGGTTCGGTTTTGTTGGTTCCTAGCGTTTGTCGGTGACTTTCCTTTCCGTTCGTTGCGTCGTCAATAATTCAAGGCAAGTATTTTTGGAAACCTTTATGCTTAACGTGAAATGGTAATGTATATTGTGTGTGATTGCTCACCTCGGGAGGGTCCGACGGGATCACAGAGGGAATCCAATGGTATAGCCCTGGATTCACGAGTTTGTTTCGCTAGCTAGCTCGGGAGGGTCCTTAGGGATCACGGAGCGGGATCAATGGTATAGCCCTGTTCCCAAGGCGATGCGTGTGCATGATTTGTTTTATAATATGGCCAGCTCGGGAGGGTCCTTAGGGATCACGGAGCGGGGTCAATGGTATAGCCCTGTTCTCATGGCAAATTATTTGACTGTTTATTTCCGGAAAAGACATGTCTGGTTTTGGCTTTTGAAATTGATATTGGTGCATGTACTATGAAATGTGTAAGCGATTGGTTTGCCTTGAATACTTGTACTAGCGTAATTGCTAACCCCTTTGGGGACCCGTTTTGGGGAAATTCTTGTTATGGATTTCAGGTTATGTTCAAATGCATTTAGCGGGCGCTGGGATGGTACGAGGATGTCGGCCAAGGTTGTTGACATGTGCAATTGAGTCTTGTTATTTCCTACTGTCTCTTTTGATGTGGATGTTTTCCAAATTGTAAACTTATAGTTTGTACTCGCGAGTACTTAGGCTTTTCCTTTCGGATTGTGATTGGTCTTTGTTGGAGTTACTGTATTTGTCGGTTGATGTTTATTATGCCGGTTGTACCGTACGTGTTGTTTTATGTACTTGTTGTTAACAATTGTTTCCTTGCTAACCGAGACGGTTAGTCGAGTGGTGTTTTCTTGTGTTAGCCTGGTGGGTCCCATGTAGGGGTCCACGGCGCTGTAATACACCTCGAATATCTTGGGGGTGTTACAGAAAATGGTATCGGAGCTCTAGGTTTATGGATACCTAGGCTTGTCGGTTATTTGGGTCTAGTTATGTTTTGTTTTGCACATTGTCACACCGCTGCCCGCATCTCAGTACATCCAGTGCTCGTAAGTTTTCTTTACTCGATCCTCTTGTTTTCTCGTATTGAATTTCCACTTCTTGAACTGTGATTGCCTCTCTCGTACTTATCGTCGAGTTGTTTTTTGATCCATCCGGTTCGTGTACTTTTGATTCTAGTATTGCGCAGTCCTTTATCTCTCTGGAGTATGTGCGCCGTTCTGGGCTTGACCGTTTGTCGTCTTGCGAGCCTTCCATCGCTAAACTTCCTAGCGTTGGTGGGATCGTTGGTGATCGAAAGACCCGAGATTTGCTACGTGGTATATTGTGAGAGGGCTTGACCCTCTAGTCTTTTGTTGTATGATGGAATCTGTGTTTGGTAATTGCGATACTAAATGTATGTTGAGCCGAACGTACTGATGGTTTGGACATCGAGGGGTGCAGTGTGATGTGAATGTTTTGAACATTGATATGTTCCGGGAAAGGTATCGATGGCAGAGTTTGTTGAGAAACTCACATAGATGGGTTCGACGTGTGTTCGAATCGGTGTTCATTAGTTATACTATTAAACTTGAAGAGATAGTTTGACATATGCTTGGAATTAGTATTTCCGAGTTGCGCTTGTTGAACTGGTGATTTTTGAATGCCGTATATGCGTGTGTTCGGGAATTGATGGTACTTGGCTAATTATTAATATTTACAACCAATGTGTTTCTATTAATAATAATACATGCGGCGTGCATGCTTGAAAATTTCTTAGACTCGATCGTATTGTGGGTTTTTGAAAAGTGACATGAATTTGGGCGAGCCAGCCTTATATTTTCAAATAAAACCTTGTGTCGGTATTTAAAGGTCGTGTATAAAAGTGTTTAGGACATTTTATAAAATGCTACTGCTGTTAAACCCTTGTCGTATTTGAAAGGGTCTTGAAAACGATTTTTTTTAAACTTATCGGTTTTATTTTCGACTAACTAGAGTATATGATTTTAAAATCAGATTAGCTTGGGAAAACCTAGGCTGTCGAGTCAAGTTGTGTTTGTTGAGTTTTGTCTCGTCGGATTTTGTCTAACTTAGTCGCATCGTGACGCGTCGTTTGAGATCACTAGTCGTGATTAGTATCGAGGGGCGATCGTCACTTACGTGCGACCTATGGATGTAAAACTCCCTTCCTTGTGTTGTGACTCGTGTGACACGAGTTATTTGTATGATTAGTCGTTAAATGATGGAATCCTTCTGTGGATTTTTATTTCACGATATGTGTTTATTAGACTCTCGTATTTGGTTTATACGAGGAGTGTCATCACTACTGATGTATTTTCAAACCGCATTTTATCCGCTGCGTGAGTTCTTTCAAAACGGCTTTCGGCATTTTGCAAACTGAGTTTTATTTCGTAAAACCGATTCCCTGAATCAAGTTTTGGCATTTTTGGGCTTGAACATTTCATGACGGTTTGACAAATGATTTTGTGAGCTTTAGAAAATATTACCGTCATTGGTCTTTTTAGCATTTTCGAAATGACGTGGAAAATTGTGCTTAGCTTGGTAAACCCGTGTGAGAAAGGTTTGCGGCATGTAATTTTTCTGATATGTTCTGTTGTTGTCTCTGTGGGTCGTTAGCGCACGCTATGCTTTGCGGCTAGCGCGCGCGAGAGTGCGTTGGTAGCACGCTAAGGGGAGGATAGCGCATGCTACCTGGTAGTTCAGGGCAGTCCAGGAGCTACTGAACTGGGTCTGAAGTTCTCGTTAGCGCACGCTAACACTTGGGGTTAGCGCACGCTAACAGTGTATTTTTGGTCAGGAGTTTTGTTTGGTGCCGTGATAGCGCATGCTAACTGCGCACGCTAATTGTGTCCAGTATAAATACTGGATACCAGTCTAGAAGTTGCATTTTTCTTCATTTCTTCTTCTTCCTCCATGAGTTTGAGACGTAGCTACTAGGGTTCGCATCTGGGCTGATTTTTCTTCCATCCAAAGGTGTTTGGAGTATCCTAGATGATTTTTTAACATCTTCTAATCCATTGTTCTTTGCCGAATCTAGGTATTTTTCTTTGAATCCCTAGAGTTGACTTTTTGGAGTTTTGTTCTTGATATCGTTTTCCATCCAGTTTTGATAAACCGATTGTTGTTTTAACGATGTTGTTAAACATATCCTAGGGATTGTATATCACTGTCGTGATTTTGAACGATTTAATGAGTGTGCTATGATGTGTTTAAGTGAATGTTGACACGTGCGAATTTTGGGCATTTTGGCCTATTGTACTTCTGAAAAACCTTGAGTATCTTAGAAAAATAAATCTCGAGACGTACTTTTAAAATGAATTATTTTCTCACAGTGTTCTCAAGATGCCTACTAGCGCCACGCTATGTTTCAAAATTATTCTACTTTGAGGATCAAAATATTTTGAGATATTTCTAATGATTTAGAAACGCATTCGCTTAGACCCGAAGGTCGAATATTGCTGAAAAGTTTTAATTTAAAGAAAGGTGTCTTCATTTTTTTATCAAACGCAAGATGATTTTTTTTAAAAGTCTCGATGACGATGTTTGTACTACTTTTTGATATATGATACTCAAGATCAACTGGTGCTTGCAAATTATTTTCAAAAGGTGGTTTTCGTTTTCAAAACCTATCATTTATATTTGTAGTCCGGGAATATATGTGTGATGTTCGTACTCTCGTTAGGGTGTTAACCCCCGAGTTGTTGTTGAATTGGTGGTGTGAGCGTTGAGTCATTCGCCACACAGTTGTCGTGGTAGCCTCTGTGAGGGGTGTGATGTTGGTATTGGATGTTGTCGCCTCGTAGAGGTTTATGCGTTATCGCATATATGCGAGCTGTTAGAGCTCGGGTTGGTATGATTGTGTGCATCGGTGATTGTTCCGCGTTGTGTCGGTTGCTTGTTGTATTGTTACCTTGGTTCCGTTGTTGTGAGTTTCGGGGGCGAGGTCAAAGGTAATACCCGTACTATTTTGACTTCTATATTTTCTCTTTCTCCAGTCTATCGATTCGCTCGTGTTCATTGATACCTTCTGAACTTGTTCTGTACCTTGGTTTCATCGTTCGAACGAGCTGTAATCTGGTTTTGAGTCGATCCGTTTATCGCTGTGACTTTTCCGAATTCGGTTCGATTCTTGTGAACCTTGTTCGGAAGTAACATCTTTTGGTTCTAATAGTTCTTTTATTCGAAGTGGATCGGATTTTGAACTTCTGTATTTTCGGCTCTATCAACTTGTTTATGCTCGTTAACATTTCTGAACTTTCCCTATCCCTTGTTTTTGTTGATCGAACGAGGGTGGTATTGTTTCGGAATAACTCGTCTGTCGTTGTGGCTTTTCAATCGCTATTCCCTTTCCTGTGGATCTTATGGGAATGCACGTCTTGCTGTTCTCACCAGGTCATCCTGGGAGTTATTGTTTGAATTTTATTATCCTACGTGTTTCGGACATGATTGTTCGATTTTTGTTGTCTCAATCGTTTGTTTGTTCGGTTTTTGTTCTCGTTTCGTGATTGTTGAGCGTTCAGGCTCCTTCGTAATTCCCTTAAGTTCGGGAAATTAGTCTCGTTTTCGATCTTCCAACCCTTGGGCGGTGGAATTCCGTATTTGTTCAGCGTTGGTTCGCGTTTTGATTGATGTACCGTTGGGTTGGTCAATCATATTGATTTTCGTTCGTTGAGTTTTGTGAATGTTCGGATAATCGACTCGATTGTATTGTCTGTTTGATGACGCTTGTCACTTGTTGATTTTATTCTGTCTCTATCGATAGCGTTGTGTTAGTCGCCGTGAAGCGTATTTTCATGCCGTATGTCTCTTTGCGCTTCTTGCAGCGTTTCACCGTCGGGCGCGAGTTTTCGGTTTTTGTGTATCTCGTCGAGTTTTCCTGGCAGGGGATATTGCTTCTCCCTACTTATTTTTAAGTTTCGGGACGAAACTTCTTTTAAGGAGGGTAGAATGTAATACCCGTAATTTCGATTTCCGGTAATTTCTTTTTTCTTTCAGCGGAAGTCCATTTTGACGACTTGTTCATGACCGTTTCGTAATTCTGAGAATGATTAATTCTACACTTTTTGCCATCCGAGTTCGTTTCGGTGTTGTTTTGTTGAGTTCCGTGCTTTTTAGCGACTTTTCCGCACTTGAGTTCGATTCTTGCGAATCTCGTCAAGCTTTGTTTCGAGTTTCCCGTAAGTCCGTTTAACTTTGTTAGACGTGTTGTGAACTTCGGTTTGGTTATTCGATCACGTATCGTGATTTCCGGGCGTTTTGGGCCATTTTGTAATTTACCCAAAGTTACGGGTATCCATATCTGTATTTGTCGTCTCGACCCTTTTCTTGGTCGCGTATGATTAATTATTGCATTACGTTTTCATTTCGAGTCGTTGATGTCATCCGCGAACTTTTCGTCGTGTTCGTTCCGTGCGTTTTTGGAAATCGAGGCGTCGGGTCGTGGCGGCTGAGCAGCTGGCCGGACCGGTGCGGCACTGTCGGAAGTGCTGGGCACTGGCCGAGCAGGCACGGCAGGAACCGGCGTAGCGCACGCTACGGCCGGGATGCTACGCGCGCTAGCTCGGCAGTGTAGCGCATGCTGTCGAGTCAGCCCAGCGCACGCTATCGGGCCTGGGCAGAGGGATTCTGAGGTTCTGGACTCGGGTAGGATCGGCAGGTAGCGCATGCTACTGTCGATTGTGGTGCACGCTAACCGGCAGGGGTAGCGCACGCTGTCGGCCGACTAGCGTACGTTACCGGGATGAGTTCGTTAGTCCAGAGGCTACTGGACAGGTCGGCTAGCGCGCGCAGGCTTCCGGCCGTAGCGCACGCTAGCGGGAGTCGGGTCGGCAGGTTTGGTCGGCAGGTATGGTCGGTGGTGCCGGGTCGTGCGGGCCCTGGCCGAGGGTACTCGGCCGATACCGGCCGATAGCGCATGCTAGTCCGGGAAGGCTAGCGCACGCTAGTTCCGGCCCAGTATATATATGACAGACCAGCCACTTTTTCATTCATTTTTTATTTCCTTTCTCTTCGGTCCGCGGCTGGAGCTTTGGAGGAGATGAAGCCATGTTGTTAAACAACAAATCCATGAAGTTTCTGAGTTTATATCACCGATCAATAATCCTATAACATCCTTCGATCCAGCGAATCAAGGTTAGATCTTTAGAACCCTACTTTTGGGTAGATTTGGGGGTTTTCGCGTTTTTGTCCGATTCGTTCCGTTTCGTTGATTAATTCATGATGAATATGATTAATCTTGTTGGTATTCTTAGTTTCCCTACGGATTCATGGTATATTTCGTGGTTTTTATGGAATCGAGAGGGTTTGGTTGTGGTCCGCCCTCGTTGTTGTTTATATACGAATATACATGAATCGTAGGCGGGTTTTCGGGTGTATTCCAATTCTGTATTCATTTGGAAATGGTTGTGATTGTATTCTTCGAATCTTTAGGTTCGGTTTCGTTGGTTCCTAGCGTTCGTCGGTGACTTTCCTTTCTGTTCGTTGCGTCGTCAATAATTCAAGGCAAGTATTTTTGGAAACCTTTATGCTTAACGTGAAATGGTAATGTATATTGTGTGTGATTGCTCACTTCGGGAGGGTCCGACGGGATCACGGAGGGAATCCAATGGTATAGCCCTGGATTCACGAGTTTGTTTCGCTAGCCAGCTCGGGAAGGTCCTTAGGGATCACGGAGCGGGATCAATGGTATAGCCCTGTTCCCAAGGCGATGCGTGTGCGTGATTTGTTTTATAATATGGCCATCTCGGGAGGGTCCTTAGGGATCACGGAGCGGGATCAATGGTATAGCCCTGTTCCCATGGCAAATTGTTTGACTGTTTATTTCCGGAAAAGACATGTCTCGTTTTGGCTTTTGAAATTGATATTGGTGCATGTACTATGAAATGTGTAAGCGATTGGTTTGCCTTGAATACTTGTACTAGCGTAATTGCTAACCCCTTTGGGGACCCGTTTTGGGGAAATTCTTGTTATGGATTTCAGGTTATGTTCGACCAGGCGGGTCTTTGGGATGGTACGAGGATGTCGGCCAAGGTTGTTGACATGTGCAATTGAGTCTTGTTATTTCCTACTGTCTATTTTGATGTGGATGTTTTTCAAATTGTAAACTTATAGTTTGTACTCGCGAGTACTTAGGCTTTTCCTTTCGGATTGTGATTGGTCTTTGTTGGAGTTACTGTATTTGTCGGTTGATATTTATTATGCCGGTTGTACCGGACGTGTTGTTTTATGTTCTTGTTGTTAACAATTGTTTCCTTGCTAACCGAGACGGTTAGTCGAGTGATGTTTTCTTGTGTTAGCCTGGTGGGTCCCATGTAGGGGTCCACGGCGCTGTAATACACCTCGAATATCTTGGGGGTGTTACACATACACACTAGCTTCACACTTCCGCGACCGTACCCATTAGTATCGGCCCCCAGAGGTCCCATCGAACCATCCCCGGTTGGAAGAACAACTCGCATTTTACAAAACCACAACTCTCAAAGGTCAAACACACAAAATATATAGTCGAGGTACCTTGCTAGAATGGCCATATTGTCCGACACATACTCACTTACCGAGAAACAATACCATCAACCAAAGAATTCATTGGTGAAACTAGCAACAAACACATAGCAACGAGATAGAATACCTTTCCAACCACGCCGAACGGCACAACCTCCTCATAAAGGAGTTACCACCTTTATCACACAATGTCACATGATCATCAATAAACACACATTCCCCCACACATACCTCAACGAAAAATTAAACTTTAAATCTACAAACGACATAATTACACAAAACGATACCCTACGAAAGTAAGGTATTCCTATACTCAACAATAATACACATACTTAGACAATCACATTTAACAACGAGACCATATGAGTCATCTTTAAGGAAATATTCCTTTAAAAGTTAATTATAGACATTCATTCAGCACGTATCGTCTATTACCAACTATTAAATCCGCACAACACGTAATGTATGGGCAAGATACTTGCCTCGAAATCAATTTGTGAATACTCCGACGAACGTGGCTCGGCCGAAACAGCCCCGAAACAGCCCCGAAAATAGACCACCTTCGCGAGAAATCAATAACAACACAATCATTACGAGAATAACACCGCTACGAATCAACAACATTAAACGAAATCCCAATCGACACTAAGAAACTACAAGGGTTCAAGGGTTTGTTCCAAGAAAGCCAAAATCATGTTCCGGGTGATAAAAATCGATAAATGAGTTACAAAATCCGAATATCATGACCAATACAACGGGATTACCATGAACAATTCATCAATATCGGACAAAATCAACGAATCACGAAGAAACCCCCCAAAATACCCGAAATTAGGGTTCTAAGAATTTTACCTTGATTAAAATGGGGAAAGATGTTGGGATGTTGTTAAATCCATACTAGGAACTCAAAAATGTTGATGGGTGATGATGTTAGGCCAAAATCCATGGTTATACGCCTTCAAGATCATCTAGATCGCCGGAAGGAAGAAAGTGGAGGAAGAAATGACGAAAGTTGACCTTTGCAGTCCTATATATACTACCAACAGTTAGCGCACGCTAAGGTATGTGTAGCGTGCGCTATCGGATGCAAAATGCAGTCCAGAACCCTCTGCCAGACTTTGTTAGCGCGCGCTAATAAATGCGTTTAGCGTGCGCTAATTATACACTGTGTAGCATGTGCTATTTCGGCCATAACTCCTTCGTCCGGACTCCGATTGACTCACTGTTTGAACCATTGGTAATCTAATTTGATGCTCTATCACATTGTAAAGTTTAAGAATTTTTAGACTTAATAAGTGCCGGTGGTGATCTTACAAAGTCGACCAAATGCACAACAACGATACTCCTCGACAAAACAATGATTATTCAACATCCAACGAAATACTAACGGACAACACCAACGATCCAAATAAAAAACAAACAAATAACAAAGCGCGACATACTATTAGCTCGACTTACGCAATGATAAGCCGTACCCGACGAACACCACAACACGGTACATCATGCCGTACCCAACATAAGGGAAAACTCAAGTAATCGCCTAGAGAGCAAAATAACCGGCACAATCGACAAAAATTCAAAAATAACTGGAAACAAAAATCTCGGGTATTACAAACATCAAGGCCGAGAAACCTTCATGTACAAATTGTGGAAAGAACCATGGAGGAGTATGTCTGGCGGGTTAGGGAAATGCTATCGATGCAAGCAATCAGGGCATACATCTTATGATTGCCCAGTCGGAAAAGAAGGTCAGACTTCAGGGGGTAGGGCATGATTGTTTGCCATGAGCCTGAAAGATGCTGAAGGGAACCCAGATACAATGACAGGTATGTTGACAGTATTTAATATACCTGCATTTGTACTTTTTGATACTGGCGCTACCCATTCATTCATGTCTAAGAAGTTCCATGCTCTAACTAGAAGTAAAGACATTAGAGTAAAAGAACCATTAGAGGTTAGCGTACCATCTGGTAAAATAATATGTGTTGATTCTATGGTTAGAAATACACCTATAGATATGAATGAGAATAACTTGGATGCGGATTTATACGTGATTAATATGAAAGACTTCGACATAATCCTAGGGATGGATTGGTTGAAAAAGTACCGAGCTATCATTAAATGTTATGAGATAGAAATAACTCTAGTCTTGCCTGGGGATAAGGAGACTACATTTTTCGGAGCAAAGACTTGTACCTCACATAGGTTTATATCTGCCATGAAAGCAATTAAATTGCTTAAAAAGAGGCAAATGTCAAGGATACCTGGTGAACATAGTTGGTACATAAAGACAAGAATTGTCAGTCTCAGATTTATCAATTGTGAAGGAATTTCCATACGTGTTTCCTGAAGATTTGCCAGGAATTCCACCTGATAGACAAGAAAAGTTCACAATTGACTTGATACCTGGAGCAGCACCGGTATCAAAGGCTTCTTATCTGATGGCGCCAAAAGAATTGCAGGAATTGGAAGTTCAACTCCAAGAGTTGCTGGACTTAAATTTTATTTGTCCAAGTGTTTCCCCATGGGGAGCACCGGTTCTTTTTGTCAAGAAGAAAGACGGTACATTAAGGATGTGTATCGATTATCGTGAGTTAAATCGACTCACAATTAAAAAAAGTATATGTTGCCAAGGATCGAGGATTTATTTTACCAACTTAGAGGAGCAGGAATTTTCTCTAAGATTGACCTGAGATCGGGATATCATCAATTGAAAATAAATGAGGATGATATTTCTAAGACGGCCTTTCGGACAAGATATGGGCACTAAGAATTTGTAGTAATGCCCTTTGGACTAAGTAATTCCCCAGCGTATTTATGGATTTGATGAATCGAGTATTTCACCAATACTTGGATAAATTTGTTATTGTATTCATTGATGATATTTTGGTGTATTCTAAAGATTAGAAACAGCATGAGGGACATTTAAGAATAGTATTGGAGACTCTTCGCAATGAGAAATTATACGCGAAGTTTAAGAAATGTGAGTTTTGGATTGATCGGGTAGTATTTCTCGGTCATGTGGTGACCGCTCATGGGATTGAAGTCGATCCAGTAAAGATCGAAGCAATAAACAGTTGGGAAGCACCTACGAATGCAAATGAAGTTCAAAGTTTCCTAGATTTAGCCGGTTACTTTAATGCCCGTATAATTGTTGTGTATTTATCCTGTATTTGATCTTGTAAGACTCGACTTTGTGATGTTATTACTCGAAGATTGGTTTCCCGTATTTGTATCCTTACGTTTTCGTATCTCCAACATTTTGCATGCATGGTTCTGCGTCATAACGTACACTAGATGATGATCTTAGCGTATGCTACGACTACAATATAACGTACGTTATCTGTTAAGCTTCACGTACTAAGCTCAGTCAACTCGAGATCCGAAAAGGGTCGGCGTGTGGGGGCCAGTGAAGATTCGTGAGATGCTCCGCATGAACCTAGATGGATTTCCAGCTAATAAAGTCAACGGACTTAACGTACGCTAAGGGGGATTTTTAACGTACGTTAAGGTCCTAGTGATTACGTACGTAAACCTGTATGCTAACGTACGTAATCCAATGCCAGAAACAGGTCAGTGAGCTCTGGCCAGATGTTAACATACGCTAATCTTCGAGCATAGCATACGCTAAGGTAGTTACGTATGTAATGTATTGTGTTTAGCGTACGTAACGGTTATATTTCTATTTATAGACCTCAACCCCCATTTCATTTCTTCCTCACCCCTTAGCTGATTTTCGTAATTTGGAGACTATCCATCACCATTTATTCATCATATCATCGTCCTAGCTTGATATTGAAGATCATAGACCCTTGTGGATTGGTGTTCAAGCCTACGGTGTTGAGTTTCTTCAAGTTCTTCGTTGTTCGTCACTATATTGAGGTATGTGATCCTTCACCCACTGGTTTTACATGTTCTTAGTGATGTTTTGGACCTGTTTTAAGTTTACCTAATCAGTTATATTCGTGAGGAGTCTTACATCATGGTTTTAGAAGATTAAATTCGGTGATATTTCGGTTCCCTTTGGTTGTTGAACATGTTGAACAAACCTTATAGTGATTAGATTCTTGAATATAGCATCCTGAGATCATGAACCCAATTATAACAAGTTTTCGGAGATTATCTAAGTTCTTAGGAATGGTATGATCGAGCATTTCGTTGAAGAAATTAATGGATTGAGCTTAAGATTAATTCCTAGAAGGAGATGATAATCAAGATGAACCTAGTGAATAAATTCTTATGATGATTCGTCGAGATTTTCCGATATCTTGTTATTTAAGAACATGATTAGAATCCTTCTAAGATGAATTTCATTTCATATTGTATCATCCGACCGAAGAAATGTGTTTGAACTTGGATAGTATTCTATGAGATTGTTTCCCGGCCGACTAGCGTAGTGTCGGTTCACCGAATGAAGTAGGGCAGAATAGTTCCATCGCCATAATGGAGTATAACATGCCTTGTGTTGATTCGTTTGATGATTAGAACGATTATCCAAAACCGTTAGTTATACCGGTATTATTGTTCGATGAAGGTTTGGATTTTGGTGAACCGGCCGAGTGAGAATTCTCCGAGCAGATTGAAGCCTATTCGTAATAGCAATTCTTATCGCCATTTCTGAGGAAAGTATCGTATTTTCAAATTGTTATTATTGGAATTTTTGATCATGCATACAGTTTATTCATGTTGTTGAACATGAGTTTAGTTCCTTTAAATTATCATGGTATTCGTTATTGATTTCTTGAATGTTCATGTTGATGGACATATTGATTTGGCATATGTATATGCATGGTTTGTGTTTGTGTATGTGGTGATGATCCGAAGGGATCGAGCGATCTATACTGAGGGCGCTGGATCGGATGTCCACCATCCGTTGGTCCGACGGGATCATCATGGGAATCTATGCTGAGGGCGCTGGATCATTGGACGGGTTTTCCACCATGCGTTGGTCCGACGGGATCATCATGGGGATCTATACTGAGGGCGCTGGATCGTTGTATTACCCTGTGTTGTGTTGATGGAATCACGTGGATTCGCATCATTGGATTCCGGTGGCGAAAGTCCGTTTTATGTAATTTATGATGCATTGTTGTTGCATATCCGATTCATGTATTATGATATTTGTACTAGCATTGTTTTGCTAACCCCTTCGGGGGTGGATATTTATTTTGATGTTCAGGTAGTCGAGGAGCGGGGAAGCAACCACAGTACCGGCATGACGATGAAGTGGCTCAGTGATGTAGATTGATGTTGTCTTGTTTTCTAGTTATTTTTCAGTACTCGAGTACGCGTATTTTTGTTGGCGTTTAGAATGCTGTAATAATGGACTCATTTGAATTGTTGAACTGGTTTTGAATTATAATCTTAATGGTACTTTGGTATTATTTTCCGTATTTCTCAAATTAGCCTTGTAAATTCTTATATAAAGGATTTACGGCGCTGTAATTATTCCGAATATATCGGGGTGTTACAGTTACTACAGGATATTTATCGAGGGTTTCTCAAATATAGCAGCTCCTATGACGAAGTTGACTCGAAAAGGGGAGAAATTCTTATGTAATGATAAGTGCGAAGCGAGTTTCCAAGAATTAAAGAAAAGGTTGACGACAGAACCTGTGTTAACGATTCCAGACCCTACCAAGGATTTTGTAATATACAGTGATGCGTCAAAGAAAGGTCTTAGCTGTGTTCTGATGCAGCATGGCAAGGTGGTTGCGTACGCCTCCAGACAGCTTAAACAACATGAGTTAAACTACCCTACTCATGATCTAGAATTAGCCGTTGTAGTTCATGTGCTAAAGATTTGGAGGCATTACTTGTACAGAGGAAAGTGTGAAATTTTTACCGATCATAAAAGTTTAAAGTATTTGTTTACTCAGAAGGAGCTAAACATGAGGCACAGAAGGTGGCTTGAGTTGGTGAAAGATTATGATTGCACGATTCAGTATCATCAAGGCAAGGCCAACGTAGTTGCAGATGCCTTAAGTCGCAAGACGAGAGGAGAATTGTGCAATATGCTCACTACTCAAGAACAACTCATTCAAGATTTTTCAAAATTGAATATTGAAGTTGTTAGACCAAAGGGAATAACATCAATTTTATCAGCTCTAGTGGTTGAACCAACCTTACGGGAAAGAATTAAAAGAGCTCAATCCTAGGATGAGATATTAAGTATAATGGAAGAGTTGGCCCTATCCGCAGACAATAAGGGTATTGGAATAGCAAGTGATGGTAACTTGATGTACCAAGGGAGAATTTGTGTACCGAGAGATGAGAGTATGATAAAGGAGATTTTAATCGAGGCTCACAGTACGCCATATACTGCCCACCCAGGCAATATGAAAATGTACCAAGATCTTAAGAAAATGTTTTGGTGGAAAGGAATGAAAAATGATATAGGAAAATTTGTGGAGAGTTGTTTGACTTGTCAACAAGTCAAGGCCGAACATCAACGACCACCAGGATTGCTCAAACCACTTGAAATTCCAGAATGGAAGTGGGAACATATAGCCATGGATTTCGTAGTTGGTCTACCCACAACTGTTAATGGAGATACTGCAGTTTGGGTGATTGTCGACAGAATGACAAAATCTGCTCATTTTCTGCCAATCAAGATGACGTTTAAGATGAACGAGTACGCACAAATGTATATCAAGGAGATAGTGAGATTACATGGAGCTCCGGTATCAATAGTGTCAGATAGAGACCCTCGTTTTACTTCAAGATTTTGGAAAAGTTTGCATGAAGCTATGGGAACAAAGTTAAATTTCAGCACTGCTTACCATCCTCAAACAGATGTTCAAACGGAGCGAACGAATCAAATCCTTGAAGATACGCTGAGAGCATACATACTGGATGCAAATGGTGATTGGGAATCACTGCTACCTTTGGTTGAATTTGCCTACAATAATAGTTATCACTCCACAATTGGGGTGGCACCATACGAAGCTCTATATGGAAGAAAATGTAGATCTCCATTATATTGGGATGAAGTTGGAGAAAGAAAGGTATTGGGACCTGAGTTAGTTGAGGAAACAGTCAGAAAAATTAAGATGATTCGAGAGAGAATTAAAATTGCTCAGGACCGACAGAAGTCATATGCTGATAGACGTAGAAAGGAGTTACATTTTGATGTGGGAGATAGAGTATTTTTAAAGGTGGCTCCAATAAAAGGAATTTTTTGTTTTCGAAAAAGGGGAAAACTTCGACCGAGATTTGTCGGGCCATTTGAAGTTCTTGAACGAATTGGAGATTTAGCATATCGTCTCGCTTTACCACCCGAATTCGCTTCAGTACACAATGTATTCCATGTCTCTATGCTCAGAAAATATGCGCATGATCCGAGTCATGTAATCAGCTACGCGAATTTGAACGTTAACAAAGATTTGACGTATGAGGAGCTACCGTGTGCAATACTCGAGAAGAAAGTTCACAAATTGAGAAGCAAGATATCACATTGATTAAAGTGCAGTGGAATCGTCATGGAAAAGACGAAGCTACTTGGGAACGCGAGGAAGAGTTTTGAGCTCGTTATCCTGATTTCTATAATCAAGGTATGATACTAATTTTCGAGGACGAAAATTTTTCAACGAGGGTAGAATGTAATATCCGTAAATTTTTATTGTTATTATTATTAATAATATTATTATTATTATTTTTGTTGTTAAATTATTTACAAATTTAATTTTAATTGAGAACCCATTTATTAGTCCAACCCAATTATATATTAACTGTTCTATTAGATTTCAACCCAATTATATCTTCACTTTAGGCGAGCCCAAAACCATGCCCTCTCTCATTCTGAACTGCTGAAACGTTTTACACTTCAGTTACCATCTTTAATCCAAAATAACTCTGAGAACTTATGACACAAATAAATGAGTGCCCTTTCCAATCTTCCTAGTACAGTATAAAAAAAATCATTCATACGATTCACAATCTACATATCAATCACACTCCAGTAAAAGGTAAAAAAATCAAAACATTTAATTTTCCTTTCTGTCAAATTCGTCATTTTCATCTTTCATAGTATCAATTCTGCCAAAAAAAAAAGAGAGATAAACAGCAGCGACGATTCACTATCGTCGCCGCATCGCCGCAAATCTGCGGCCAACAACCCATCAAACCCGACCTGGCTTCAATTTCTCCAAGCGACGAACAATCGCCGAAAACCACCACCATCTATCGCCTTTGCCGCCACTCGAGGTCCGTCTGCCCGCCGATGCGGAGAGTCGCGACCGCCGCCGCCAGAGGTGCAGGACCGAAGTTTTTTTTTTGGTCCGCCTCGAGTCCGATCGCGCAGCCCTTCGGTGTGGGTGGTTTTGGACGTGCGCGTCCGTATGTGTGTGTGAAGAAGAAGAAGAAGAAGAAGAAGAAGAAGGAGAAGAAGAAGAAGAAGAAGAAGAAGGAGAAGAAGAAGAAGAAGAAGAAGAAGAAGAAGAAGAAGAAGAAGAAAAAGAAGAAGAAGAAGAAGAAGAAGAAGAAGAAGAAGAACGACTGGAGAAGAGCAGGAGAAGAGGGAGAGAAGAGAGAGGGGCGACGGATGGAATGGATGAAAAACCTAAGTGTTGGATTATATCCAATAATTTTTATCCAAATTTCAATACAACCCCTTAATTCTTTTATCTTTTAATTTTACCCCTGTTCAATTTCTAACATCTCAAATTACATCTTTTTTAAATTAAATTCAAATATCTTAATTTAATTGTGTTATTATATATTTTCATGCTTTAATAATAAATATTAAATTATTTTATTATAGATAACGACGAGAACTTTCGGGCCTAAGATTTTGCGAGTCGTGCATCCATATTTAGTCAAGCGCTGCATTTGAGGTGGGGGTTTTATTTTCACTTATTTTCTACAAAATTACATGTCTCGTATGTATATTACATGTTATTTGGCATATATTATATATTATGATATGATTTATCATGTCATACAGACAGACCAGAAAAAAAAATTGTACTTTCAGTACACAGAATATTTAGCCTTCGGGCTGAGATCGCCTCCGGGCTCCGAATACTCCGTGTAGAAATACACGTAAAAACGGAACAGAAATATTTATGTGTTTAATTATTGATGATATATTCATATGTGACATGTATAACCTCACTAAGCTCAAGCTTACCCCGAATTTTTATAAAATATTTTCAGGTTAATGGAGCGGGCGTGGTACCGGTGGAAGATGATATTAAAATAAGCATCAATTCATAATATTATTAATCATATTTTAATTTACGAAGAATCTTTCAATTTGTAATTTGAATGTTTTATGAACGTTAACAAGCCTTATTTTTTATAAATGATGAATGTTTGATATAACTTTACGTAATTATACGTAGTATAAATTCTGTACTTAATATTTTCGTTGCATTTTAAATTGGAGTTTTGTTAATTCCTTACATTTATTTAAGTGGGAATCAATTTTTTAATACCAAAGCATAAAATTGATAAGTTCTATAGCCCCATTCATAAAACTATAAGTTTTTGGTACCATTTTGATTGAAAAGACTAAAATGTCCTCTCTTTTTGTGTTAAAAGTTGACTTCTCTCTTTTTTTTTTATATATTTATTTTAAACTATTTTTCTTCTCTTTTTTCTTTTTTACTTTCCTCCTCCGATCGATATTAATGTCCAGGAACCAAAATTTAACTACAAACATATACATCAAAACAACACACCATTTTATTTTTGACAAAGGGTCTCTCAAAAATCTTATAGAAATCACAAGATTGTTCGAAAATAAAAGTTGACGTTGAAATAGGACTTCATTTGTCGTGGCTTCCGAGTTCATAAAGAAGGTATGTATCATTATTTGAACGATGAAAAAAATTCCAGATTCTGTTTACGGACATTTATCGCTGCACACGATGGGAAGCCACCGTGTGCAACGATCGTGTGCAACGATCGTGCGCAACGACCTTAACATCGTGCGCAACACTAACGTGTACACGATCGTTTAACACGATCGTATTAAATCGTGTGCAGCGATCGTGTTCATGGACAGAAACTTGCACCCGATCACTGCACACGGTAGTGTACGACCGTGTGCATCGGTCGTGTCCAAGGCAGACCGTAATATTGTTCGCTCATTTTTCTAAATAGTTATTCATCTTTTTGTAATCAGATGTCGTGGCAGCGTATTTTGATACATCACGGTGGTCATTGGGAGCGATCGACATATGTAGACGGGGACTCCTTTTTTGTCTATATCGACACGAGCAAAGTTAGTCGTGCAAACCTCGTGGGGGTTATCAGAGAGGGTTTGGGTGGTCCAAATGAGTCCGATTACAAATTATGGTACTTGACACACATGGCCAAAGGAAACAAAGTAAAAGTCCTATTAAGGGGCGATACCGAGATACTTCGATTACTAGTAGAATACAAGGAGGATCCTGAGGTCTATGTTGAGAACAGCAGCCTCCTCCACTCCCGAGGTTAATATGGGATGTAGCTGAGAGTAGAGCCCGGCAACATAAATTATGACATGCCTTCCAAAGAGTATCAATACGAGGAAGATGAGGAAGACGAGGAAGATGAGGAAGATGAAGAGGTGCATACATCCGAAGATGAAGATTGTTGTAAAGACTTGCTTGAGTCACTATCTACGGAATTTCTTGCTTGGGTTCGCCAACCGCCCAAATGGATAGGATTATGAGTCGCGGAACTTCTCATCCGACCATCAATCTGAGCGAGCATGAGCATCTACAATCAATGCGTAATCGATCATTCCATTTCGGACCCGGTAGTGCCGGGACTTTGGGTTGGGTCGAGCACCTTCCACCTAAGCACGGCCGGCTAGAGGTGGGGTCCACCTTTCGCTCAAGACAGAGTTGAGGATAAGCGTAGGAATGTATCATTTGGAAAACATGCTACAGTGTATCACCGATCGTTCGCCGATAAACGTATAGTGTTTGTCTGTAAGAGTGGGCGAAGAAATTGTCGCTTAGGTTGTGTGCTATTGAGGGTGCAACTATTTGGAGAATTACTAAGTTGACATTGGAGCACATTTGTTACTCGATTTGAACTGGCCGCCGCACGATCGGTCACTTCGAGGTTGCCGCCATTATTTTGCTAAAAGATCGACCGGTGAGGGGGTCACTTTGAGGCCAAAGGAGATGATTGCAGAGATGTGTAGGGAGTATGGCATTGACATGCTATACGCTTTGCTCTCCAGACGAGGAATATAGCGATAGAGAATACATATGGCGGCTTCGATGAGTCGTATCAGAGGCTCCCATCTTATCTGTATTTGTTAAAACAGCGTAATCCAGGGACAATTTATGATTTGCAGACGACTCGTGAGGGAGTGTTTCGCCACATGTTCGTTGCACTCGGACAGAGTATTAGGGCATTTGATACGTGCCTTCGACCGGTGATTATAGTTGATGGGACCCACCTAAAGGGAAGGAATAAAGGAACTCTATTTGCGGCCGTCACATTTGATGGGAACGAGCAAGTTTTTCCTCTTGCTGTTGGTCTCGGTCCGATAGAGAACGACGAGTCATGGACTTATTTTCAGTATAACTGCGCAGATGCTACAATCCGACGGAAGATTTACCGATTGTGAGTGACCAACATAAGAGCATTGCACGCCGTTTCGAGCCGTCTATCCGAATGCATTCCACGGGTTTTGCTATCACCATCTTGCAAAAATCTGACCTCCTATGGTGCGCATGCTATAGGACTCTTTAGAATCGCCTACACGCATCGAGAAGAAGTTTTTGAAAACTACTTTTCGAAACTACATATCGAAAGTTCTAATGGGCGCATGTGCGCCTTTCGAAATCGGGGCCGCAGAGGTGGGCTAGGTCGAAGTGTCCGCAGACGCTATAACTTCTTGACATCCAATGCCGTTGAATGCTTAATAATCGTATGTTGTGGGCTAGACGTTTACTGCTTTGCTCGTTACTTGAGATATTTCGCCTAATTTTAGAGAATTGGTTTGATGAGAAGCGGGTAGAAGCTACGTCAAGAGACCATGAGTTGACAATGCACACTTTTGAAAAGCTTTCTAACTCGTGCAAGCCACCGACTCTTACCGCTCGAGCTACCACCCCACTTGTTTATAAAGTCGAAGAAAACAAAGTTTCTTATGAGGTCGACCTTCGAACATGGACATGTTGTTGTCGTGAGTTTGATTTGGATCGATTCCATGTCGTCATGCCGCGCCGCTATAAGGTACATGTCTTTCTTGTTGTGTGCACGATCGCTTTCCCACGATGGGCACGATCGTTACCCACGATTGGCACGATCGTTACCCACGATGGGCACGATCGTTACCCACGATGGGCACGATCGTAACCACGATCGCCTTATCGTAACCACGATCGCCCTTATCGTAACCACGATCGCCCTCATCGTAACCCCACGATGGGACACACGATGGGCACGATCGTAACACAATGGGCACGATCGTAACACACGATCCCCGTGATCGTAACACACGATCGTAACCCCACGATCCCGTGATCGTAACACACGATCGTGACCCCACGATCCCCGTGATCGTAACACACGATCGACGCGATCGTGTTTCCCCATCGCTTGCAAAACAGGATGGTCCGGATTTATCACCTCATCAATATAAAAATACATTATCCTATACAACATCCTTGACATAATTGCTTATTGTAATAAAGTGCGGCAATGGTTTGTCCGTGTATGATTTTGTTAGTCGTTATTTCAAGCAACAAGGCCTTAGAGAGACTTATAAGGAGCATATTAGTCCCATCCCACATCCCGATGAGTGGAATGTCCCACCGAGATCTCATCCATCGTTTGCGTACCTCCGCAGGAGGTACGACAAGCCGGCCGACCAAGGATGAGTCGCGCACGGTCCATTGTTGAAAATTTGCACGCAGGTGGACGGCCTCGTGTGTGCGGTAGGTGTAAAGGAACCGCCACAATAGAAAATCTTGCAAAGCATTCATTCCCATAGGGGCGTGGATTTGAATATCCTCGAAGAAACTCAAGAAATCGATGCACAACCGAGGCAAAGGCGCCGCGTAAGAAGAGGTGTAGCATTTGCCGTAATGATGACCATGACATAAGGGGATGTCCATACCGTGAAACTTAAATTCCTTATGTATTTTTATATCATGTGACTTACTAGCAACAATAATGTGTTGATATTTTGATCGACCATGTATTGATTCAGTATTCTGATTATTAGTTGAAATGCATAATTTTGTGTATATTTTCTTTACCTTTGAATTGAAATTTAAGTGTTCAGTAATGTAAAGCAAATAAAGGTGACTATGGAGCCAAACATTAACCATAACAAAGTAGCTCACTTCAAAGAGCAATAGTTTACATTTCCAAAGCATATAACTTTACAAAACAAATTTTAATCACCATCACACAAAATATCTAATAATAACATAACGAAAACAATCAATTGGATCCCTTTTCCCCAATCTGCTGCTGTATCTTTAGTCTTGTATCACCGTCTTCATGAACTTCCTCTTCCAAAATAAATTTTTTGCTTTTATTCTCAGAAATCTCCAAATCATTATCATCATCACCATCTAGTATGACTGGAGTGCTCGCAGTGTTTTTAAATAGACCTGCTTTCATGAAACACATTAATTTGCAATGATAGTCACTACACATACAACAAAATCAAAAACTTACTCGAGCATTGAGTATCTTCCTCTCGGCCTAGTTACGTATGGTGGGTTGGGAGTAGGTATCCTCCTTCTTCTTTTTGGTGGTGGTGCTTCGCTTCCTCCTAAATCGGTTTCGTAATCGGCCGCTCATTTCGCGTATTTGATTTTAATGAATTTTAATGATGTTAATTGATTAGGGTTTGAAGTGAAAAAGGGGTGGAGACCGACCGACGATGGGATTTTAAAGTAAAGGGGGACACGGGATTTTATAATAAAGGGGGACCGACT